>OX438801.1:9131830-11531830 GCA_949316475.1 Hypomecis punctinalis | reverse complement strand
CAACTGCATCATGGCAATATCATTGGCACGTAGCGCGATTTAAGTTGTAGACTCCGAACAAGTAACAAGTAGGTATTGCTTGTCTATTAACATATACAAAAATGCTCGTTTTAAAGTATAAAAATGTTGTTATGTCACCAATGCTGCTAGAGTTGGTGACATGAAAAAATTCTCAATCGGCTCATACCTACTTCATTCGTTCATTTTAATCTTTGTAAGATCAAGAATCTTATTCCCTGCGTTTGTAGCATGGCAACGGGATAAAACCATTTTATCCACTTTTAATGTCAGTTGTCATTGTCAATCCATACATTATTTCATCTTCGAGAGGATATAACGGTGGAGAAACAATTTGTCTCTGTGCCATGCTACCCGTGGTGGGAGTAAGTAAATACCTATCGTAGGTTTAAACCCTCCCTTTAGTTCTAAAGTTTTTGTTGCCTCGTCGTACAATTTTTGTGTGCAACGTCACCAAAGTAGCTAGCCAGAGATAAGCGGCTAACAAAGGTTTATCAGGTACCATAGGCACGTACCGTAAAGCCTTCGAATTAAGTTGTAGACTCCAGGCTTGGCTCGATGGTATCTGTCAATATACGAACGAGAATCGCTTGTATAAAGGTATAAATTGTTTGTCGTGTCACCGTCTTTGAATTTAGGTATGTCACAAATACACCTAGAATTAGTAACATGTTAAAATTCTAATTATAATACCTCATTCATTGATTTCAATCTATGTAAAACTAAGAAGGTTAAGAAAACATTCTCTAAGAAAGAACTTTTATTCCCAGTCGGTAAGTAAATACTAGACTTTAAATCCTTTTCTTTGTTGCCTAATCGTACAATTTTTAAGTGCAACGTCACCGAGTAGCTAGCCAGAGATAAGCGGCTAACAAAGGTTTATCAGGTACCATAGGCACGTAGCGTAAAGCCTTCGAATTAAGTTGGAGACTCCAGGCTTGGCTCGGTCTTATCTGTCAACAATACGTAGGTAGATAGGAAGGTATAGAGAAAGGGTAAAGACTAAATTCATACTTGCGACTAGGTTCAGCGACAATATTATATATTTTTTTATAAACGGTAATACGGGCCAAATCAAACAATTTGGCGCATGTGACGTCAGCTACAAGCTGCGGGTAACCCAATCATCGTGAGCTTCAGTCAGGATTGGGTAACCCGTAGGTTTACCATATCTATGAAGGTAAACCAGGACAGAAGCCAGAGCTAAGAAAAAAAAACTACCCGAAACTACAAATTATATAATGTTTATTTATAAATGATACCTACACAAATACAAACAAAATAATATTTACAGAAAACCCGTTTGAAATTTTTGTATTCATTTTTTGTACCAGTCGTGCTCTTCGCTGTCATGATTTTTTTCCAATGTAATAATGTAAGTTTAAAAACCGCTCGCGCTAAACGCGCACGGCCGGCAGCGGCGGGGCGCGAGGGTGGTGCAGCAGGCGTTGCATACGCCACGCGCACCGCACTCCGTCCCCGCATGTCTCAACATCACGCGTAAAAAAAAACGGCACAAATGACCAAACCGGTTGGGACGCCGGGACCAAGGCTTGAAACCGGGACAATCCCGGTCAATCCGGGACGTATGGTAAGCCTAGTTATTCGCAGTTTGTAGCTAACATCGCAGCTGCCAAGATGTTTGATTCGGACTATAGGTCGGTCTTGGTCACTAATTCACTGTACGGAGTCTGTTTCTGTACCTTGAACGACGTTAAGTACAATCCCGAAATTGCGATACCTACTCATAGATATCTGGTGGTCCGCATAATTTGTGGAGAGTCAATAAACGATTTGAAAGACACTACCTACAATGTTTTTTATTCGATTTCATGCCTGGTCCTACACATATCATAGTACCTACCTACCAGGGTAGGTACACGATGTATTTAAATTGTAGGGGTCGATTCTTCGTCCTATTAAACAACCCACGCTAAAGGGCTTTAGGCGGTCTGAAATAGTCTAACATCGGGCCTAGATAAACTTCAATACTTCATAAAACAAGTAGGTATTGTGTTGACCCTTACATCATCCTAGAAAACTTTGGGATCTTACGCTCTCTAAAATAATCATAGAGATATCGTTCTGTAGTCTGAATTATTATTGAATTTGTATGAAATTCACGATATAGCTGCAAGCAGGCCTTTGGATTAATAAGAAGTGATTCATTCACAACAACATTCACAAATGATGATTATTACTTACTTAATAAAAAAATACAATATTTACCACACGTACACTAGATTTTTAGCACTAAAACATGGCTGTTTACCATAAAAATACTGAAAAGAATCTTTAAAGTCGCAAGTGTGCGGCGCACTCCAAATTTTTCAGCCAAGACTCACCGAAGTAGATACCGAGATAACGTCTAACGAACATTTCACTGGGCTTATTACAGCGCGGTACATTTTATCATGGAACGGCGGGAAAACCGTCCATGGACAGATCTTATGAGATGAGACGTGTTTCGAACTATAATGGGGACCTAATGTCACAAGAAGATATTGTATGCTTACAAAACTAATCATACATTCCAAAATGCAGTGTTGTGTAAGCACATAATATTAATTACATTTTATTTGGGTATTTTTTATACATACGAGTATATGAGTAATAATATAATTAAATAAATAAAAATATCTACCTAATGCCTTAACACTAGAAGCGCGGAACATCCTGACACCCCTAGAAGCGCGGATGGGTCAATTTTGGCCAATTATTTATTTTGCTAGAGTAATGTGAAGATTTGTATACAAATAAAACTCTTAATTAAATCTATAATAAAATGCTTTTATTATAGATTACACATATTTTTGGTGTACTTTGGCTTAAAATAGAATAATAATAAATCACAATTACAAATAATTCCGGCATTTCCCTTTTATGTTAGAAGGAGGATCGTACCCCAGCACTGGGGACGTAAATGGGCTATTAATGACAAATAATTCAGTTTAAAAATTAGATAAAATTAGAAAAAAAGGCAGTGCAATTACTCTTCCGAATCACATAATGAGCAAATGGAAAACTCTTTCGATGTGCATTTCTTGCAAACAGTTTTTTTACAAGCTGACATCCATGACTGGGCCAAAATTAACCCAACCGCGCTCTGAGGTAAATTTGATTAAAAAATATATTTATTGCAATTACGTGGTTGAAGTCTCCTAAAAACAATAATGTTCACATTTCATAAAAAGTGACCTAAAATTAGGATTCTATGCATAATAAAACATTAAATAGGGCAGGAAGAACATCGAAATGGGTCAAATTTGGGACGCCCGCGCTTCTAGTGTTAATAGTGGTATTAGCTACTTCGCAGTGGTGTCGCCGCCCGTCGCGTCGATTGTATAGACATAGAAGGATGACGTATCCACTTGGGTTCATATTTTATTATTTTGTCATGATAAATTGATGAACGCCAGCTGCATGCACGAAAAGTGTTATGTTCCGCCAGAGCCGAGCGTGCAAGCGAGAGTGCAGAACAACCGATAGAGACGCACGATCGGCCTAGGCGCTCGGCTTGTTACCATTGTTGATTCAACAATGTTTTTATAATAATAATATGATGCTATCACCTAAAATTATCGTCCGTAAACCGACTTTACAGAAAACCAATTTTTTTTTTTAATTCAGATACTGCACAAGATTTCTCAGTATTTACATGAATTGTGTTCACATAACACTGCATTCTGCTTGTGTGTTTCGCGGTGTAAGAGCATTTGCTACATATATAATACTAAATGTGTGGGTAAAGTGAAGGCCTCTCTCCCTATGTCTTTGGTGATTTCCGGCAAAATTCCTAGTTTTACTTCAGACTTTGTCTCAGGCTAGTTTTAGGTGAAAATTGGGACCTTTTTCGGGAAACCTGATTACTGAAAATTATTAGGCAGCCTGTCAGGCTGTCTTTTACAGGCTTTTACGTGGGGCAAGTAATTTTACGAATTGTCTGTTCATGTCTCGTAGGTATCTTCCATTGTGTAAGCTAAATTAGTTTTTGCTCGACTGCGTGAACCGGAGAGTTAAGATTTTTGGGATATAGATTTTTAGATAAAGAGGCAAAGATGCTCTTCTTCGGGTTTGATCCTATAGTTGAAGTTGCATAATTATAAGCACAATGATAGCCTATAATATACGTTTAGATTTACACTTTCTATAATCAGCGCCAAGTACTGCTAAAATCGTGGAGGGAGAATGGCTGGGGAAGTTACTAGCGTATAGAGTGTGAGAAAAAAGATGTGCTGTACATACTTAGATAGATATACAATATAAATTATACTTTATTATGATTTTATCATATTTAGACTCTAGATAATAGTAAAAATACTAATAGAAATGATAGAAAATAGATAATAGTTCATAAATATGTTAATTTACTTAAGCATCTCATCGAAAATTCGACAGTAGTTTTTGGCGCGTAAAATTTGTTTGACTACTACGTCCAGACCGTGCGTAATAGTCAGACAAAAAAAAAACGTTTACGCAATTAGAGATAAAAGATATAAGTTTCGTCCTGTTCACACTTTGATACTTGTACATCTTACCCTCTCTTACTTTTGTAATTATTATTATTTAGCGCTCTGTCTAGTTACACTTTGACTTATGGCTAAAATAAAAACTGCTAAGAGGTCGTCCATTAATAACTCGAGGCTTTTTGACCACTTTACGATATCTTTCTACCTTTAAAATAGTATATAAACTGACTTGTTTACATTTGATCTCATACCTTTTTATTATATAATTGTTACTAGAGTTGTTGTACTTTTTAGATGCCACGTTTTTGTTGAGATTCTTATATCATTTTGCAAGTCAGAAGTTTTTATGAATCTAATATAAATTGAATGGAGCAATTAAGACGTTCTAAGATGTTTTTATATGATACAAACTTTGACCTCTTTGGTATTTCTTTGTTAGCAGTCTATATTTGTAGGCATTATGAGTAGAATAGGATAGTAAAGAGTATCAACATGAATGATAATAAAGCAACGTAATTGTATCGTTATTTTAATGGTAGTGACACCGAAAATATAATTACAGAATGCGCTCTTCCAGACACCGCAAGTATAACAGGATTCACATATTCACAGGAATGCGGTGGTTGCAAGCCTAACCAGTCTTATAGAATATTTTTAGGGGAGGCATATGTCCAGCAGTGAACGTTCTACGTCTGATATGAAGTATCTGATTTCCTCCTTTTATAAACGACTGTATAGTCTTGCCCTTTTACTTATCAATGGCTATAGCTTCCCCCATCGGATTCAAGTTATTAAATAAACTATTGCCGAATCATACAACTTGGTTTCTGTGATGTTAGCTATAAGCTGCGGATAACTTGATCCTTGACTCAGTCAGGACTGGGCTACAGCAGCTTGTAGCTAACATTACAGCCGTCAAGTTGTATGAAAGATGTATCGTTCTAAAGTCGAAACGAGTCATGATCATTTTTTGACCGATGAACCACCGGAGGTATACAATTCGACGCGTATATATTTTTTTAATATCTAATTTAATTCGACTTTCTCATATTCTATTAATAATTGCGTGACATTTTTAAGCCCTAGTATTACTTAACATGTATAAATTTTGGTAATTTTTAAAAATTGTGCTTACCAAATTGTTAATGTGTTAAGTTTTGTTTTATTTTTATTTTTGAATCGTATGCATTGTTATAATTGTTAAATTTGACTTGCCTAGTGTAACGTATGTAGTTATAAGGCCAATAAATGTATCTTATCTTATCTAAATGCTACATCGATCCGTGCGAAATATTCGCGAATTCTGTACGCGGCTGAAGTCGGTCATGCTATTTCTTGCAAAAAATAATTATACTAATAAGCGTATTCCTCATAATACGGCGATATTTCCTGGAAACACTTAAAATTATGATAGAATGTCTCAACACTAGGACGGCTTGTGCCAACACGGTAATTACAATCAGAAAACACTTTTTCCATAATTTTCGGAACCGGGTAGGCGGCACCACATTCCTTAACTTTGAACAGTCCGTTATCGTGTATGCAGTTTGCGCTCTTGAAGGCACAAAAGATGTATTCTTGAAACGCTTGATCGTTTCTGAACTCTACGACGCCATCGCGAAGAATGCGTCGTAACTCATCTTCTAATGGTTTATTATTACAATATGCAAATGCGTCTTTTGCGACTTGGTGAATTTCGGGTGCAAAGTCAACTTTTGTCTGGAATGAAAATAATTTGAATTAAAAAATTACAATGAACAAACCAAGTCACTCAGTCTTAAAGATTTTTGTAACCTGTCTGAACTTTTGTGATTGTTTGTACCACAATAAACTATGCATAAGTGAGCATACATAAGCCAAATTCCCTCATCATCCCTACTTGGCTAAAGGCGCATGTTCAAAATACATAATCACCTATTGACTTTATTACGTAGAGTCGTCCTTTGCCTTAGACTTTTAAAGCTGGAAACATACTATCGGACGCGGCTTACGGACGCGACTGACAGCCTCGACTTAGCAGTGTGCACAGTCTTAAAACATCCGGCGCGCCAGATCGCTCTCGGACGTCCGAACGCTCAAGGTCGTCCGAAGGTGACGCCCCGACTTATGTCCGATAGTGTGAACGGCTCAGTGTACTTTCATAGTCTAGATACCTATCAGTCGTGGCTTTCAGTCGCGTCCGTCAGCCGCGTCCGAATAGTATGTTTCCGGCTTTAGTGTTTTTCTATTTATTCGAATTACATATTTTGCCATAACGTGGTCTCCACTTGTAAGTATAGATGTGACTAATATTTAGTACATCTATGCATTTGTACCTTTTGAATGTTACCTTATGGTAAGTATATGTGCCTTTATTTTCTACAACACATACATATTTGTGCCACTTGTGCCTTTCAAGCCTATTGTATCTTCTGATTCCTTAAAGATAAAAATTTGAAAAAGTTGAGCAGGTGTTTTTTTTTGCTGATTTCAAACATGTATATAACTCATATTTTCAAAAAATGTTAGTTATGCCGTTTCGTGGTAGGACGGCAGATTTTCGACCCCACTGGTCATCAGCCCTCCGTGCTATGTGCTTTTCCCGCTGTCATTTAACTAGCCAATCCGTTGGGCTATGTCAGTAACCTTGATTCTTCTACAGATCTCTCCCTTTCTGATTTCAACTCGCAGAAAATAGCTGGGATACTTGGTGAGTGAGTGAGATACCGCCCATAGTGAGAGACCTATAACGTTCATAGCGTTTATTATTGTTGTGTGTTTAAAGTGCTTTATGTGTACGTAGTAAAGTGCATCGAGTTAATGATTGGCATTTGATTATAATACGATACATTTTTAGGGTTCCGTACCTCAAATAGAAAAAACGGAACCCTTATAGGATCACTTTGTTGTCCGTCTGTGTGTATGTCAAGACTCTTTATCTCGGGAACGAGTAAAGATATCGAGTTGAAATTTAAACTGTATACGTATATCTACGGTTTCTTGCAGTTGTGTAAAAGAAAAACTTCTCAGTTATCGTTTAAAAAAGTTAGAGCCGTTTATGTCGTAAAAACCGCATATTTCGCACTCACAAAAATCAAAACCTACAGGATACTTCCCGTTGGCCTATGCCAACTATGAAAGGATAATGCAACTTACTGGGCTCAATATTTGCCCAAACATGAAACATACGTTCAGTTATAGAGCCTATTCATACAATCACTTTTTACTAAAGTGTCATAAAAATCTAACCTAGGGGAAAAAAGATATGTACTGCTAAAAACATAGCTTTTTGAACCTTGAACCTCATGGTATTTTTATTGTATTTTAAGGTATTATGCTTGTGAAGGTTACTTAATGTGAAGGAAGAATAATGTAAATACATACCAACATATGTATACATGACAAGTTTTCTATAAACATGTTAGAAATCTACTTTTATGCTATTGACTATTTTGCCAGACTATTTTTTTGTCAAGAGTTGCATACCTTATAAATAAATAAAAATGTACCTCCTTTTTACTGTGTCTCAAGGGCCAAATATAAGTAGGTATTTAACATGATAAAAACACTCGGGGTTTGAATTGAGCACACATTTATTTATTTAAAATACAATTACAGTGAAAATATCTATTAATCATCATCATTTATTATAACACTGTCTAAAAAAATTGCGGGACGGTGGATTGACTCTTGGTGCCTGGCCCAACCAAGATACCACACTGCAGCCATTACATGAGCGCAGACACCAATCGTCCGCCTTCCCGTCAAGCAATTACAACAGTAATTATTTATGCATTGAATGCCTTCAGAGCTCTCGTCCACTAGAATGTAGCAAAAATATTTTTTGCTGCTGCTGTGCCGACTTTTGATTCGCACTCTTAGTAAAGATACATTTGAAAATGGTAAGTCGTAGTTTTCTAATCTGCACATATCTCGTTCCACGCTTAACTCTATTGAGTAGTTCCCGCCACGGATGTGCTCGCTGTAATAGCTTGCAGCCAGTTTAATATGGTATGTTCCCACTGCGTATAATATTAAATCATCTTTGGTTAATTGTGGAAACTGTGGGAGATTTGGAATATCGCCTACAATATCTTGAAAAGTTACTCTTTGTCTATTTAAGTTATTCTCATCCACGTAATTGGCCAACTGGTTAGGCATATCCCGCCTATTTTCTATTATATTAAGGAATTCCGCGGCATGCCTGTTATCTTCAAGTGGAATATGAAATGCATTAGTTAATGCTGCAGCGATCCTAAAATCTTCGAACATATGCAACATTGATTTATTAAAGTAATTGTGACGAAAGATTCGGAAATCGCGCTTAAATCTTCCGTTTACCACTTCAACAGGCCACCGACAAATTGTACAGAGTCTTGATTTGTTGGCCTGTTCAGTAGTTAGCTGATGTGCTGGCCCTTTGTTAGAAATTGGCATTACGACCCGATAACCAAATTCTTCCAATTCCCTTACTACGTCCCGAAATCCTCTATCCAAAACAAACACATCCCCAGTATTAAAATACCAGGGAAGAACACTATCTTCACTCCATAGTAATTCCTTTAAAATGGTCGCGTCATTTTTTGTAGCTGCGTATGGACCCAACACGTCTAAAATATATCCATCGCAACTAACTATCATGAATGGCTTTAGAAGATTTCTATACTTATGAAGGCTGTATGTATCCTTTTGGAATGCGAAGTTGGCACTTTTTTGTATATATATGTAAGTAGCATCGCAAATCACAATTGCTTTTTCATTGTTTGGACTGCCAAATAATGTGTTGGGTATCAAAAGGTTCCTGTTTGCAACTTCTTCATGACTGATATGATTGAACCCCAAATGAAGTGGAACGAAGTCTGCGGTCAAGCATTGCCTTGCTATATTTAATTTTTTCTCCAGATTTTGCCTGGTCATCTTAAAAATTGACGCTAGCCTATCGTCGGCTTCTCCTGTTCTTAGCTTAGCTAGGTAAATGCCAAGCGTTGTCCTTGGTTTTCTGGTACTGCGCAGCAAAGATGGTGTCTCTTGCAGTATTTGCTGAAACTCATCGAAAGTACGTCCGGTCCAATAGTGTAGTTCTGCTTCATCAAAATCTTCGATTTTTTCAAAATCCAGAAGTCGGTTGTTATAATTCTTCAGTAAATGAATTATATTTAGTGTATATTGAGGATTAAAATCAAATCTTCTATTTGGAGAACCCAATAAAATCTGCCAACTATTTGTCATCGAATGTTCATGACAAACACGTGCCTCCGGGGGAATATAAAAGTTATTTTCCATTAACAGTTTCATTTTTACACTCTCTGCAATTCTTTGTCGAGATGTATTTTCGCATCCGTAGAAAATGCAGGACCTTGCCACATTTGGTGCTCTTGAAAATCCAGACAAGTTGAAGGATACATTGTTGTTCAACAGCTCAGGGTTAATTTCTACTTCTGATGAAGGTTGTTCCTCCGATGAAGGTTGTTCCTCATCTGGTTGTTGAATAGGTTGAGGATCAGTAGGAACAGGGTGGCTTGATGCTCTTTCCTGGTCAACCAGTTGGGGATCAATAGACATAACATTAACGGGGCTGCTTTGTAGTTGTTCCTCCAATTCTATTTCACGGTCTTGGTCAGATTGTTGAACCGGTTCGGGGTTGTTATCATGGCGCGCTAGACGACCACGTCTAGCTCGAGTCCAACAACGGTGGCATACGTATTCTTCGTTGTTATACGTAATCTGAAAATAAATGATGATCGATAAGAGCAGGGGCAAATACGCGCGTCCTCGCGTTAAATGCAGGTGTAGAAACTTATGTTATGCAATGTCATTATTATTTATTTTGCTCTACTGTGTGATCTTCCTGCAGGGTAAATACTGGATCACGAAAATAGTAAACCAATTTTAGAATCCTTCGCTTGCTCGGTCATCAAAATTGAGCACGCGGTTAAAAAGCAACTTAGTACTCTTGTATAACAAATAACTATTATTAACCGGCTATTTAGATTTCAGGTGGTAATATATGTATAAAGCACTTATTATTGATTCCCAAATACATATATAAAGGTTGTCAATTGACTTGTGATCAAATCTAGAGTAAACAGATACCTTTTAGGTAAGTGTGCTCCCTACACCGTATCGTTGCTTAACATCAGGAGAATGTGGTCAAATGCAAGCTTATCTCGAATAAAAAAAATCCCCAAAACGAAAACATCAAAATATAACTATAGGGTGCGTCACTTACCTCGCGCTGGCACGCTGCTTGGATGTTTTCGATCGTGCGTGAATGCAAGTTACGAAGTTCTGCGGTCAAGGTGTGTCTCCGACTCCGTAACACAGAACAATTGCACAGCAAGCACACGAATTGCGATTGTGGTTCAAACATCGTTAGGATAAATCGAGTCCAGTAAGCACAGCCAAAGTAAACATTCAAAGAATCACACAAGTCCGTAAGAAATAACCAAGTCATAAAAAATACGATAGAGCACACAGTAACGTTCCGAATAACAAGCAACGGGCGACTGCGCGAGTGCAACAAAACACGGGGACTAGGGGAGGTAAAAAGAACAGGTTTAGACGAGAAAGAGAGAGAAAGCATTATTGTCTAGGTGCAGGCTCTGCTACCTGCTCTATATTTGCGCTACCTGGAATCTATTGTATTTTCCCAATCACAACGGAATTTGCGAATTATTATGTTGTCTCAGTTGATTTTTTTTTAACATTAATGTATACCTCCAAAAAAAAAACCCGTGGTGCGATTTATGTGACGCCATATTGAAAGTTACTCGCGGCAATAATATCCACTATTTGGTATAGGTTTCATGTGTGGGCAGTATGTAACAAAAAATGAGCCCAAAACACAAGAGGAAAGTTGCATTATCCAAGGCGAGAAGTATTGTATCAGAGTACACATATAGGAATAAATCTGAAACTGTACATTTTTATTTAAATTACAAAAAAATTGTGCCTCAAAATTCACAAAATATGGGTTCAAAATTCAAAGTGAGTAAACAGTATCATGTAAGGTATCATATAAAAGAGCTTCATTAGCACATGCTAAAACAGATTTTTAATTATTTTAACAATCTGTAATTTTAGAAGTATGACGAGATAAATGAAAAAAAAATCTTTTTAATCGATGGAAGTTTAGAGATTTTAACAACTTACTTCCCTATTTTGTGATCTGGATTTGTACGGAACCCTCGGTGTGCGAGCCTGACTCCGCACTTGTCCGGTTTTTTTAATAATACCATTGTTACATGTCAAATTAATTAATTAAATCAATTATACAATTCGTCAGTTGTTACATTACATAAAATAGGACACAATTGGTAGATATCCTTCAATAGGAATTACCTATATATTACTCAAGTACCCCTCGCGTAATAATGTGTGTGTAGTATGTCGTTTTGTTTTATCAACGAGAAGTCTCTACCATGCATCAAAAAAACTATACCTAGTATTTGGAACGTGTTATATCCAGCTTGAAGGACATCAGGCTGGATATAGCACGTTCCCAATAAGTATTTCTATGATTTTAGTGTAGACCAACTTGTTCTGTAGTAAATTAATACTCTGTCCTGATAAAATGGTAAGAGTTCAATTAGATTTTTGTTTTGACACTTTTTTGAAAGTAGTATACTTACTTAAGTAATATTAAGGTAGTGATTATTGACCTAATGTACGTAAATTTAAATAAGCTATAGTTTTCATTTGTTGTTTAGGAAATGAACTTTTCGACTTTTGTGTTATTTGACAAAATAAATACCTGAGTATTTACTAATAAATAAACTAAATAATACTCATATTTATAAAATAAATACCTACCTGATTTAAATAATTATGCTCTCAATAAAGACAGAGAGATCGTTAGGGACAGAGAGATTATGTAGATATACGGAGAAATAATGTAGTTGGACAAAGTAATTTTGTTACGTATATGATTGATCATGAACGAACGAACATAAAAAACAGTTAATTAATCAGAAAATATGCATTAAGCGTATAGTAGGTATTTGGTAGGCATTAAGTCAATAAAACAAGGTTATCTTACAGTTATTTTTAATTTGTGAATATGTGATGTTTTATGCCTAGTTTTTTTACGAAGTTTTTAGCGGTAGCATCAGCTATCTCATGAATACATTTGTAAATTTTTAGAGATGTAAAATTTCAGAAAAAAATGTGCTGGCAATATACGTTTGGGAGTCCACATTGTTTGATGTTATATACATGTATATTTAAAGATCTTCATAATACGGCGTATTTTCTTCAAAACACTTGAAATTACAGCAAAACCTCTCAACAGCATTAGCTCTCATAGCAGTCGGGCTAACTAAGCTATTGCAATCTGAGAAGACTTTTTCCATAAGCTCTTTATCAGGATACGCTGCAGCACATTCTTCAACATTATAAAGTCCGTTGTCGTCTATGTAACCTCCAGTTTTGAAGACGCAAAAAATGTACTCCATGAATTCTGGATCGTGTCTGAAATCTGTGAGCCCTTCGCGTAGAATTCGTCTCAGATCATATTCAAGTGGTTCGTCGGAACCAACTGCGCAGCTAGTGAACGAGTCTTGCAAAATTTTCAGAACTTCAGGCGAAAAATGAACTGTTGACTGTAAAGAAAATAATAAAATCTAATAAATCGCGAGAAGGTATTTTTCGTCAACAGGATGACGATTTGTTTGGTAGCGCCTGCTGAATTTGAATAGCTTACCGCCTTACTGCAAAAGATTTAAATTAAACTCGGTTTAAACATTGTTTAACCGTGCCATTCGTGCTGTTAACATTGACTAAAGCGTACGTAAAAATGACTGAAGAAGAAAACAAGTTTCTTTTTTAACTTGATTGAGTGACAAGTCAAGCTTTGCTTTCACCTGATGTTAAGCGTTACACTCACGACAAGACAAAAATGAGGAGATCCCTGAAAGAACTAACTGACATCGCCTAGCGGATTGGTAAGCTGAAATCGTAGTGGGCAAAGACAACTGATAACTGATGGAGTCAGTTACTGTACTAATGAAGACTACTCACCGGCAAAATTAGTGTTTTGAACCTTAGCTAACAACGAACCAAGGGAGTAGCACTACGCTGGTCATTTAAATCTCGCTTCATTCAGGAAATTTTCGCTAAGAACACTTAAGCTTAAATGTTCCTTAAGGACCACTGAAATTAAGTAACATTCTGCACGATCAATGTTTGTATGAGTAACCGCGTGTGGCATTTATAACTAAGTGTCGCTATGCTGTTGCTCAGATTAAACATCAAAATGTGGGTATTGGAGTACACGTTAAATTGTGGATAGTTTTAATCGTTAAACTATGTCAGACACTTAAAAATTCTGACACCAGTGCTAGCCACTCAGCCGTTTCGAGCTTACTAGCTTGCATCAACTTGTGTTATTCAACAAGTTGATGCAAACTAGTTGATAACTACATACTTCCCGCCGTGGTGGTCTAGAGGTAGTGACACCCGCCTTACAATCGTGAGGTCGTGGGTTCAAATCCCCGGTCCCGTACCACTGAGTTCTTTGGAATTTATGTACGGAATTTCATAGCACTGGCTTTTTGGTGAAGGAAAACATCGTGAGGCAACCTGCATACGTCCGTAGAAGAAATTCGATGGCGTATGAGAATCCACCAACCCGCACTGGGCCAGCGTGGTGGATATGGCCCAATCACACTTCGTGGGTAGGCCTACGTCCTGCAGTGGACTATTAAAAAGGCTGGTACAGTACAGTACAGTACATACTTCCCGATGCGGGCTCTACACACAACTATACGTTACGTTGCGTTAGGAAATAAGTAAAATTATCAAAAAGTCTTCGGCGTAGTGCCGTGGCAGCACAAAAAAAAATCAGACATTCTTTTACATAGAACGTTAATTGATTCCCATGGACGTAATTATCTTTTTAAATGATAATTATTACAAAGACTTCTCTAACTACTCACCGTTTTGGTCACAGCGTCGACCCAAAAAACTGCAAAGACTAATATCGCGAAATATTTTATCATGTTTATGATTCAAAAAATAAACCACTTCACTCAAACTTTGTGACGAAATTGAAAAGCTTTTAGCCTCAGGGATCTTTTATATATTGTTAAGTTTAGTCTTTTTTGTCCTTTCTTTAGCAGTTAGTCAGGAAATATATTTTTCACTAAGGTAAAATCAGGATAACAAATGACCCTAATTTATAACATTGCCATTTGGGTACGGAACTAATAAAAATCAAAGCCTCAAACTGAATCACGCCGTAATTTTGGAGCACATATCGATTTCTGTCATATGTTTTTAAAAGGGATTGTAGACCGGTTTATTACGATTCAAATTTGATGGCAGGACTAAGGGAATCGCTGTGCGGTAGCAAATTTTTAGATCAGCGGTAGTGAGCGGTGAGTTCTGCGCAAGAGTGCACTTCACCATTTAAGTTAACCAGCGTAAAAAAACAGCTGTTCATTGAGTCGTGACGAAGTGTATGGATTAGCTGCAAATCCTAGTAAAAATTAAATTAAAGTCCATTTATTTCGACTCAAATTAATACATAGTTAAATACAAGTTTAAAAATCATTTCAAATGACAAAATACCAATGAAAATAAAAATACATTTCCTTCTCAAAAAAAATAATTGTTGTGTAAAAATATGCAGTATGCTGAGTGTGAGTTTTGTCGTAAACATGACGCGCTCTTCGACGAGCGCGTAATCATGTAATTTGTATAAAGAAATGTACAGCGCCACTAGCGGCGCGTTTTTGAAACACAACAAGTTCATACAAATTACATGTTCACGCGCTCGCCGAAGAGCGCGTCATGTTTACGACAAAACTCACACTCAGCATACTGGCCTGAATAACCAGAAGTAAAAAACTATACGTATATATTTTTTGACATATCATTGATAGTCGCAAATAATATATTGAGGTCAGAGGTACAGTGTTTAATAACTCTTACTAGTAAGTAAGAGTTTTTTTTATCTAGTGTGTATAATAAAGATTAATGAGTACATTAATCTTTATTATACACACTAGATAAAAAAAACAACGTGTTGCACTCCGGGCAAGTGAAAACTTGAACATTTAAAGTACTATCATTTATAATATTCATATATGTGTATATAAGTAATCTACACACTTCTTCTTACAAACTATTAGTCTTACTATACAGGGTTATTTCTAATCAATTAGCATCCTTTTAGGGGCATATTCTGTTCATCAATACTAACAACTTTTGTTGTGCGACTTTTGTCAGAACTCTAAAAAAAATCAGCTGTTCTCTCAGAGCAAGTAAAAAAATCAAGAGGGAACATCGTTGAGCAGTCAAGTGAAGCCGGTTTTTTATACATGTGTGAGTGCGTAGTTTGACTGACAAGCCAAGGCGTAGTTTCCTTTGTGTGTGTAATTGTCTTTACCCGGCGAGGCGTAGTTTTGGTCGGCCTCCCTTGTTTGTTCACAACATTCTCTCTTGATTTTTTTATTTGCTCGGAAGCTGTTCTATACATTTTGTCGCGGGTGAACGATATTTTTCTATGGGACAACAAAATTTTTTGAGTTTTGACAAAAGTCCCATAACAAAAGTTGTTAGTTTCGATGTACAGAATAAGCCCCTAAAAGGATGCTAATTGACTATAAATAACCGTGTATAATAGACTCAATTTTAAAGGCTATTTGACAGCTCTTAATATAATTTAAATGTGTTGCTCTCCTTTTCTAATACACCGCAATCAAAAAGAGAGCTATAGTTAGTTTTAATATGTCCAAATATGCCTTTAAAATGGAGGTAAGTATTTAATTGTTTTTTTTTCTTATTTTAGTAAGTAGTAGTAGTAAGTATCCAAGTTATAATCTTATAGTAAAGTTTTATAAAACTGAAATAATTTTGATAGCTTTCGCGAAGCATAAATACGCGCTAATATGTGAGTAATACAGCTTGGAGCAAACAAAAAAATCAAAAGAGAATGTTGTGAACAAACAAGTGAGGCCGACCAAAACTACGCCTCGCCGTGTAATGACAATTACACACACATCAACGTACAAGAAAACTACGCCTTGGCTTGTCAGTCGAACTATGGCGGCGCGGCAGTGACGCACTCACACATGTATTAAAAACCGGCTTCACTTGACTATTCAACTACGTTCCCTCTTGATTTTTTGATTTGTTCTGAGTTGGTATCTAATAGAATAAGGTCTAGTTCCTAAACATCTTCATAAAACGGCGTATTTTCCTCAAAACACTTGAAATTACAATAAAATGTCTCAGTTACATTGCGATTTGTGCCTACAAAATTATTGCAACCTGAGAAGATCGTTTCCATATATTTCTTATATTTATTTAGGTAGACTTCAGCACATTTTTTAACCTTAAAATGTCCATTATCGTATAAATAGCCTCCACCATAGAAAACACAGAATATAAACTCCTTGAAGTCCTGATTGCTTCTGAAATTTGTGACGCCTTCCCGTAGAATCCTTCTTAGTTCCACTTCATACGGTTCGTTGGCAGTATTGATACAGCTCAAAAATGCTTTTTGAAAATTTCTCAAAACTTCTGATGTAAAATGGACTATCGCCTGTAAATAAAAAAAAAACAGTAAATACATACCATTGCTCATGTTATAATAATTCACTGTAATTTGGTGCATACCTGTATAATGCCCAAGAGGACGAAAATGACCCAAAAGTAAAAATTTGCTACATTTTTTTTATTCCATCTTCCTCCACCTATTCCCCTGATGTATAAATATTTCATGGTCTTTTTATAATTATTATTTAAATTGATACTACAAACATTATATCTCAATGTTACAAATGATCTAGTTATAATTTTTAGCCCGATTTTAATTTTATACATTTAGGTAGTTTTGTTATCTTAAATTGTCATTATTGGGGAGTAAGGGGAGAACGGAATAACATCTATCCGACCCAACTGCCAACCCCACCTGCACGCGCCATGTGGTTCTTTTTAGAATAGCTGGCGGCGGTGGTCCTGGACTACCGCGGTGCTCCCTGCTAGGCAACAGACGGGGAAATGGCGACCGAGCAATGGCGGTATAACCATACGCCCGACTTGTCGGAAGGGGTTTCATCAGCCCAGAGAGCTAAATCATCTCTAAAACGCATGATCACCAATCCGTCGTGGCTGGCGTGGTGAATTAAGCTAAAATACCTCCCCATTTATAACATGACAGACGAAAATAGAGATCGACCCCGAGTTCCCAGCGCTTCGTCACTCCCGGGTCTGAGCAGTGACCAGGTGACACGGAGCAGGGGTGCGACAAGGAATCACTGGGAGTTGACTCACTGCCGAACGAAACTATACATAGCAACTTATAATATTCAGACAATGTCTTCGCGTGACCGTCTTTATGAATTTGAGAACGAACTAGAAAAGATCAAGTGGGATATAGTGGGCCTCTGCGAAGTCAGGCGTTCAGGTGAAGAGGTAACAGTCTTACAATCCGGACACTTACTATACCACCGAGAGGGTGCTGCACCGGGATTGGGTGGACTTGGCTTCATGATACATAGAAATCTCAAATCACAAATAGTCGAAATGAACAGCTTATCCGACAGAGTTATATATATAAAGTTAAAGCTCTCCTCCATGTACGATCTCAAAATTATTCAAGCATATTCACCTACAACCGATCACTCCGATGAAGAAGTAGAAAAGTTCTATGAGGATATCTCTAGTATTATGGATAGCAAGAGAACCCACTACACCATATTAATGGGAGACTTCAATGCTAGAGTCGGAAGACGGGAGAACCTCACAGAAACTTGTATTGGGCAACACGGCTTGGGGATAAGGAATGAGCGAGGGCAAACTCTGATGAACTTCCTTCAACAACGACGTTTGTATGCCATGAACACATTCTTTTCCAAAAGACCTCAACACAAATGGACGTGGAAACACCCAAATAGTCGAAACAAAAGCGAATATGACTACATAATTACAGACAAGAAAGTTAATATTGAGGATGTAAAAGTTCTAAATCGCTTCTCAGTAAATAGTGATCACAGACTGGTTCGAGCCGAGTGCTTCTTTAATGTTCGAAGGGATAGGAAAAATCTCATAACAAAGAGACAAACACCAAATCATGTTAAAATAGAAATTATAAGACACAATCAAGATCGCATAATTGAGCACATGGACACCAAGTTGATTGTTAAGGAGATAGAAGAGCGTTCGGTAGAGGAAGTAAATAGAGAAATTGTCCAGTGTTTGAACTCAGCTCTGGAATCCGTAACTCCACAGAACGTACAGTCGAGAACCCAAAAAGTCACTGCAGAAACATTGCGCATAATAGACCGGAGACGGGAAATGATCAGCGATATGGACAATAATTCTGCAGAGCTCTGTCTGCTCCAGAAAGAGATACGCCGGAAAATCCGGAAGGACCTACAGAAGCACGATGAGTGAATAATAGAAGAGGCCATTGAAAGAAATAAAAGCCGCAGATCACTAAAGCTTCAACTAAATGCAGGGAAGAAATCCATCTTTAAGCTCACCAATGAAGATGGCACTGTAACAACTAACAGAGAGGAACTGCTTAATATAGCTTATTGTTACTACGAAAACCTCTTTAGCAGCAAAGTTGAAAATCCTAGGGACTGGACGGGTGATGCGGTAGCTTCGGATCTTTTTAGACCACCAGTGTTGAATGTTGGATCAGAGGATCTCCCGGATGTCACAGCTGATGAAGTGCGTTTGGCATTGCGGCAGTTGAAAAATCGAAAAGCCCCAGGTGAAGATGGTATTGTTCCAGAGCTACTTAAATTATCATCGAAGAGAGTACCAGAAGCCCTAGCAAGGCTGTTTACAAAATGCCTACTGGAAACAGAAGTACCGGATAGCTGGAACAACGCTGTAATCTCATTACTTCACAAAAAAGGAGATATCAAAAGATTGGATAATTATAGGCCTATCAGTCTGCTTTCCCATGTCTACAAATTGTTTACGAGAGTATTAGTCAATAGACTCAGAAACAAGTTAGACTCATACCAACCACGGGAGCAGGCGGGTTTTAGGTCTGGTTACAGTACTTGCGATCATCTGCAAAGTATTAAAACGCTAATCGAGAAATGTCACGAGTATCAAAAGCCGATCATAATAACTTTCGTTGATTATGAGAAAGCGTTCGATTCAGTTGAGGCCTGGGCCGTTGAGGATGCTTTGGCAGACTGTAGGGTGGACGAAAGGTATTTAGCAATTATAAAATACCTGCAAAGCCGAGCGACAGCGTGTGTAAATCTACACGAAAAGACTCCATCCTTCCGTTTAGCCAGAGGAGTTCGACAAGGTGACCCGATGTCCCCGAAATTTTTACCGTGGTCCTTGAAAACATATTCAAGAAATTGAAGTGGGACGATAAAGGTATCAATGTTGAAGGGGAGAATCTCATAAACTTGCGATTTGCCGATGACTTGGCACTGTTTTCAGAAAGTGTCCCTGATATGTTGGCCATGATCGAGGAACTTAAGTTGGAGTCGGAGAAAATCGGTTTAAAGATGAACCTGGCCAAAACTAAGATTATGACCAACATAGCTGAAGTCAATAATTACCAACTGCCAGTGGAAGTAGTCAAGGACTATGTATACTTGGGCCATAAACTTACACTTGGTTTTGGGAATCAGACAGCAGAGGTGGAACGAAGGATATCCCAAGCTTGGGCAGCGTTTGGAGCTAATAAGCAAATATTGCGCGGAAAGCTATCCATGAAGCTTAAAGCAAAGGTATTTCAGGAGAGCATTGAGCCGGTGTTCACGTACGGTGCGGAAACCATGTCACTCACTCAGAGATCAGCTGAAAAATTCAGAGTGGCGCAAAGAGCAATGGAGAGAGCTATGCTCGGAATCACCTTGCGCGACCGTAAAAGAAATGAATGGATTAGGCGGAAAACGAAACTGAGAGATGTGGTTGAAGTAATTGCTGGGAAGAAATGGAGTTGGGCAGGACATATAGCTCGGATGGAAAGCCATCGTTGGACTAAACGCTTGATTGAGTGGAGACCGTGGGCGAATACCAGACCACCAGGCCGCCCGCCACAGCGATGGGTAGATGACGTGCGAAAACATGCTGGACGGAATTGGATCGCAAGGGCAGCAGACCGTGAAGCATGGCGTAAATTGGGAGAGGCCTATGTCCAAAAGTGGATAGCGAAAGGCTAAAGAAGAAGAAGAAATTGTCATAAAGTAAAATATGTCAATAGTTGGTCCAAAATGACGTTTTAGAAAATTGTACATTTTTTTAACCTACTTATACTCTTGGGCAAAGTTCTCCCCCATTTCCTTCCATGAGTCGCGATCTATCGCAACTTCTTGGCAACATATCTAAAGTAAATAGCTTTATTTATTAAAATTTCAAATATGTCACAGATTTTCAAACAGAAGGCCAAATATGTGATTTTATTTAATGTCGTCGTCAACTCTTCACCGTGTATAAGATTTCAATTTAATTTAATCTAGCTCCTATTTTTATTTTCAGTGGTCTAGTAAATTCTATTTTCATTTTGGTAATGACGCACTCGGACCCCAAGAAGCCACACCAAGAAGCCATATCTTAGTTTGGGGCTCGCTGTCCAACATGTTTATTAAATAAACAGTACACTAAGTTTTACGAAATTTTTTAAGACCACTATAATTGCAAACTTTTTCTTTCCTTATTAATTAGGCTCAATTAAATTAAGAGATTTCGTTGGAAATTTCAAAGAAAAATAGAAAGTAGTTCACGAGATATATTTACCTATATCTAGCAAACACTCCGTGATAATTATTTTACGACAGATTATTGAGTTGTAATAAGCCAAATTACCATAACTAGCTCCATTAATTTTAGAGAAATGTTTAGAGAATATTGTGTTAAAAAATCTTCGAGAGGATAACAGAAATAGAGAGAGAGCACTAATACTATATTCTATTTATATTCTTCTAATAATAGTATTATATTCTGTGATTTACATGTTACCTTCAACAAGATTTCAACCTATGACAAGTGAGTTTTAACTATTTGTCCTACATAATTATTTTGTTACTTACCACTTTGGTGCTAGTAGCTACACTAAAAACTGCAAATACTAATAAAGCACAATATTTATACATTTTTCTAAAATTTAATCGACCAATACTCTCAGATATTAAAATAGAACTGAATACCTATGCCTAAAACACAAATACTTTTATATTAGGGTGACATTTTCTTTTTGTGTATATATTGTATTGCGTTTAAAGGTGATCATAAATATTATTATTAATTGCAATTGAAATAATAACAATGCTAGAAACTGGTTATTGTACAATTTGCGTACCAAAGACTAATTTATGACCTGCATTTAGATACCAAACCTTAAAAAGGTACAGATCTCAATTGAGATAATATTTTAAAGTAAATAAAGCATTGTGCCCGCAAACACATTAGGTTTAAACTGATAATCTTATAGCTCAGGAGGCGAGCGACTGAAAATCCAGCTCTTTTTAAAAAGCTGACTTTTTGTATTTTGTTACCTACTATGGCGGTGTTACCTACAACAATAGCCCGGAGTCAGTCAGCTGGTATCTTTTGCGTTTGGGGCGGCACGAGGGCCCGAGGTTATCCCCATGTCAAGAGCTTTAAGATGCCTGAAAGTCTCTGCCATAGTTAAACCGTTGAAACTTTATGGCACTACCATAAAACGAGTATTCAAAGCCACGGTTGTGTTGGAACACAGTACGATAGTTGGAAATGCCACTTGCGGTCACCCATTTATTTACGTAATCTCATATATTTTTTGTCTAATATACATATAAAAAAAACACTTAGGTACTTGCACCAGCACAAATTGCACATGAAGTGGAAAAAATGCTGTTTATGAAGTGGATTTTGTGCTGTATCAAAAGTAAAGGCAAAACCAAAACTAAACTAGTCTAACGAGACCATAAACAGATGACAGGCAATAAAAACTTTGTTAGTTGTTGCATACTACTCTCTACTACTCTACTCTGGAGAGTAGAGCGATCCTAAAGTATCGGTTCCACCGGAGTTCCTAATTGTGACCCACGGTGTAAACATTGTTGAGCACAAAATAAATGTTTCTGAACGTGGTGACTTACAAAAATATCTATAACTCAAATTCGTTCTTAAGTAAAGTTCTACAGAACATGTAGTCAACCACTATGGACATATTTTCGGTTGGATCGCGTCTTTGTGTCCATACGTTATATTATAATCCTACTAATATTATAAACGCGAAAGTTTATGAGTATGTACGGATGTTTGTTACTCTTTCACACACAAACGGCTAAACCGATTTGGATGAAATTCGGTATGTAGGTAGCTTAGACCTTGGATTAATACATTTACTCTACTACTTTTAATCTTGGACTAACGCGGGTAACACCGCGGGGCGCAGCTAGTATGTTATATTTGACGTACATCAGCATTAAATTTTAACTAGGTACCAACTTGCTACTTAGCGACAGTGTGAGCAATGTGCCATTTTGACTTTTACTAACTTCTCCGGGGTACCATTGTACGCTTAGTTGTGACCCGACCTAAAGGAAAACTTGTTCATCGGGCCTTTCGGCCACACCGCATAAGTTGCCTGCTAAATTATTTAATGTTTAAATTACCAAGTTTCTGTTGGGCGAAATTAATTAACTTACACGTTGATGAGCAGTCAATGGCGTCGACTCGCTAACTAATTTGACATGGGTAGATTGTTTATTTCCATTTTCATTTTGATATTTAAGAAATCAACACTGATCAATCTAAGACTGAAATTTTTAGTTCAAAATGATGATCAGCAAGGTAGTAGCGCTCATAGCGTAGTTTGACTTGGTGTTTGTCAGCGATCACCGAAATTAAGCAACGTTCCGCACGGTCAGTATTTGGATGGGTGACCGCGGGAGGCATTTTCCAACTTAGCGCTACTGTGGATCGGATGACCCAATAAATTGTAGGTCCCGGTTGTTTTAACCGTTTAGCCATGTCAGAGGCCTTCAGGCGGCCTAAAACTCGGATACCAGGGCTAGCCTGTACGAACTTACAACAAGGTAGTCTTTAAAATAAGGAGGTGTAGATTAAATCTTTACATTCCTATAATCTGAATCTCAAATTTCGAAATACTGATATCGAATATTATTTCGAAACTTATTAACATTTCAGCTTAGTTCCTTTATTTAATTATTGTATTTAAATTTTTGTTGTCATCTTAAATTAAGATTAAAAGAGTAATCTCAAAGAAACAATTGTTTTATTGGAGAACAGGTAGGTGTTTAGGTCTTTATATAGGCATTAATTGGGTAAATAGCGAGATATCTTCATCAAGTTTATGACATATCTGTCTTCTGACATTATCTCGTTGCGTGTTGAGTGCTGTAGGTACCTGTATTTTAATTCGATCAGTGTTTTTTTAATTGAATAAATAACAAAATACAATACTACTTTATAATAATATGCCAAAACTTTTTACACTACTACTACCTACATAAAAAGCAATTGGATATTCCACAGATCCTTGAAGGTCTAAAGATAATCCAAATGCTCAAGCCCACTGCCAGTGGGCAGCGTGCCCAGCATGCTGCGCCCAGCGCGTCCACCAGACGCTCAGAAAGACTTGAAAACCAGATGAACTCACAGCAACCGCGGACCCAATGAGGCGCCGTCAAATCTTTCTGAGACTACATATTTGAGCCATTTGGTGCAAATGTCTCAACTCCAAATGGCTCAAATATGTAACCACTACCGAGGTTAGCATATTTGTGCTGTTTGTGCTGCTCGGCTGAACTGGCCGCCCCTTTAGCCCTTCTCTGAGTATCAGAAAGATGTGACGGCGCCTCTGTTGCTGTGCCATTAGTGTATTATATAGATTATAGTGACGGCACTATAATCGGTTTACATAGACATTTCACTGCCGCATTTGCGAGTTTGAGTGTATCAGCATTCTATTTCTACCCTTACCCCTACCTAGCAGTTATCAATCATAATAGTTACGTATGCTTATATAAAAGAAACATTGATTTTAATATCCGCTAATTTAGCAGAAGTGATCGAATAAAGTGTTACTTACTTTCGTTTTATTTTTAAAGACGGAAAAAGGGGGAGAGTCACAAACACAACATGTGTAATTTTATTAAAAACATTGCTATTGTAGAGTTTTTAAGAAATTCTCATTTTGTGCTTGACATAAGTGAAAAGGAAAACTGACGAAAAATTCTTCTAAACTATTAACATTGCTTACAGCAATAATTATGTCTTGATCAAGGTCCAGACTCTATCAAAGCTTCATGTAATTGTTTACCTGTTTATTTAAACAGGGTTATTTCTAATCAATTAGCACCCTTTTATGAGCTTATTCTGTACATCAAAATTAACAACTTTTGTTCTACAACTTTTATCAAAGCTAAAAAAAAACTCAGCTGTTCCATAAATTTTGTCGCGGGTGAACGATATTTTTCTATGGATCAACAAATTTTTTTTTCAGTTTTGACATAAGTTGTAGAACAAAAGTTGTTAGTTTTGATGCACAAAATAAGCCCCTAAAAGGATGCTTATTGATTAGAAATAACCCTGCATAAGAATATTTTCTTTTTAGCAAGATCAGATTAGATTACCGGTTTTAGCTACGAGACGATGACATAAAAAGCCCACAAAACAAGATGAGCCGAGGTGTTGACAAAACAAAATATTTTTGTGCAAAATGTGGGATAATAACACGAAAAGATAAAATTATTTTTACGCAAAATGCTACCTTTATTTTTAGTATTGAATGTATAATATTAGCTGAAAATAGTTACGATAACTAACATAATTTCTATTTTAAAACTAGTATCTACGAAGGACGAGACGAATATTTTTTTGCACAATTTTACATTTGGTCCAAAAGTGATGTACATATGATGTACACCTGATGTACATATTTTATCTTATTTTTGTTTCTTCATCATCATCCACAGCCTTCTTTATCTCACTGATGGGTATAGTCCTCTCTGTCGCTGCACCATCTACCTGCCAATCGTGTTCAGGTTCGACCCGCGATTTCGACTATATCGTCGACCCATTTTTGTTTCGGCTTAGCATAATTATTAAGTATGACGGAGTGAGACAGCTTAGTTGGTTTTAGTCGAAAGCAATAGTGATGTTTTAAAGTGGGTATCACCCGAATGGGGTCGCACGTGGCAACACTGCATGCTTGTGTCGGAATGAAATGACTTTGACAAATGACCGAGAACGTCATGCCATTCCGAGCGCAAGGCGGATTGCACCCGTACAAATCCATTGACTTTGAAATCTGTTTTCATCCTCAAAAATTCTTGTTAAATTGATTACCAAGTGATACTAGATCAATAAAACCACCCGTTGCAGTTGTACAGAGTGTTTATTTTGGTGAGATGGACAACTGGAGACCGCCGGCGAGCTGTACCAATAAATGACCCACAAATAACGATGGCGGGTGATTAAGACGATCACTCTCAGACCCCGACAAGTATATTAAATACTATATTTAAATTAAAATTTTCAGTGAAGTTGCAAAACAGAAAACAAGGTAGATCGTTTTAACTGGACCTAATTTTAACTTTTTCCTTCTACCCTTATTTCTCATTCGGAAACTTATTTATGTGTCGGTTGGTACTCCAAACCTCTAGTCAATAGTAAAACAATTTCTTAAACTGTACCTACGCATAAATCCCTGAAAGCTTGTGTTTAAAATTTATCTTCCAGTGGCCGACTTAAGTGCGGCCGTATACTTATAATAGCCCGTTAGGGAAATATCTGGGAAACATCTGCGTTGGCAACCCCGTAGTTACACGCAAGACGCCAATTTTTTGCGAGCAGTGGTAGAGTAAATAATACACGGAGTGACAAAAGTCTCATTTCTTTTTATTTCGGGTCACCCTTGAACCGTATAAATTGTGAGCAATTTTCGGGGCCGTTTACTACGCGCCGGGATGCCAATGATACGCTTCTCAAAGTCCCCCGTTCGGCACATCCGTATATATCTTCACCTACGTAATAAAAGTACAAATTGCGATATCGGCGTTTGTTTGCGTGGGTCTTATTTATGGAGGCTGTAAATGCATGTGGATGGTTTTGATAATGATTCCTGGCCCAGGGTCAGGACAGGTTCGTAACTTAGGATGATGTTGTTATTTAATGTCAGCCCGTAGGGGAATCTTTTTGGCCTGGACATCTCATTCCAAATTGAAAAGGGCTGCGTAAAGCCGTATTTTTACTGAAAAGTATTTTATGTCGAACATCCTTCTAGTTTAAAATGGTTTTCTAATGGTCGCCTTTTCGGTTGCGTAGTTACGTATATCTCTACTAAAGATTATTCGTTTTGTTACCTTTCTGAAAAGTATTTCATGTCGAGTATCGTTCTAGTTTAAATTTGTATAGTATAATTGTGGTGTTTTGTTATTTTATAAGCATTGTTAATGCGGGTAGGTATAGATGTCGACCAATCTAATAAAATTGAGTCTCTGTCAACCAAGCACGCGTGTCTCATAGATATTCCCGAAATATCCCAAAAGTCCAGGATAAACCAATAATATATAAATAAAGAGAGTCTTTTCGGTTGCCAAATTATGTACTTCTCTACTAAGGATTATTTGTTGTTATACTTAGTTTTAGTTTTGGATCTAAAGCCCATAACAATATTGAGGATAGAATATTTCAATAACTAAATATTAAAAAAAAATATAAAATTAACAATTCTTAATATTATAAACTTATTTTAATTTTCAACGTTCAAATGAGTACCAATAGTAAATAATGGTTTCAATTTTGTCATGATCCGTTTTCTCAGATTTCCCCTTACTCATATAAATAAGGTCCTCTAACTCACATGATAAGTGCAAACAAGAAAAGAACAATGACGATGACTAATCCCTTCTTTACCTCAAAATGCTTAGTGTTTCGTCTCCCGAGCCTATTACGCCGACTCAGCAGATAAGTGAAATTGCGTCTACTTTGCAAGCCTCATTTCGCAACTTCGTCGGTTGCAGTTAATTCACGAGAGGCTGGCCTACAGGCCTTTGGGGGCCTCTTGTTTGTATTTGCGCCCTCACGCCGTACTGTTATGTCTTCGTCGATCGGCCCGAATCGTCTCTGGAATGTCTCTCGGATGTCTCTTGGCTTGTTTTTGTCAACAGTCACGTACGCTACGGTTGCTTAATCATGAATGACACGCTTTCGTATTCAGAGAGCTCGCACCACCTAACGAGTACCCGAGATAAGTTTACAAACGTCGTAATCTTGAATTCCCGAAGGCGGATTCTCAGTGTTGATTATCCAGGATTCGAAATTAACATATTAGGAATGTTCTGTGTTGGTGAAATTGTAAGGAGCAGACAAAGCCTGCGAGTTGCCTGTCGCAATGCCGGCGTCTTAATCATTCCTCGGGTTCTGGCTAACCGAATTTGGCGGGGTTGGTAAATGTTTGGGCTTTACCACGATATATTGTAATAAGCTGTCAAGAAAGTGTTGAAACAGAGGTGTAGCACGTTAATTATGTGTTACTAAGTTATCAGTACCTAGACGAAGTAATTAATTCTTAGCGAAATTATTTAAAACATTTCTTTAATAACATCAACATTTCAGATGTGCTCTCATGGATATGGTTTTGCAAATTTTGAACGTAACTGACTTATCAAATTTTATTACTAATATTGAATTTAGTAGATTTACTATAAAATTATCAATTAACTTGAAAGTACGAGTAGAATAAACTGTAATAAGTTGTTAAAAACTGGCATGTTATTACAAATAAATTTGTATATTGTTTCAATGACGAAGCCGCGCAAATTTTTCTAGAGTAATAATATTTCACCGGGCCACCAAGATACCATCGCCTAGTTTGGGGACCACCGGCACGGCACAATATCGGAAAAAAAAAAAAAAAAAGAATAAAGTTAGGTTAAACAAGCGATATACCTCATGTTTCTTCTATCAGAATTAATAAATTCTAATCAAACCAAAAACATTCTGTAAAAAACTAGCCAAATCTCTATGGATCTGCTTGTTTATCTCTAAAAAGTAATGAATTCTAGACAAAGTCGTGCCAAGTCTAAGGTTCCTTACTGCGATTTCTTTATTATTATAGCTAATGTTATGTGACTTGGCCGAAGATTTAGATTTAAGATCTTATAGATAATAGTTATTATAGTTTATTTCTTTAAGTATTTGATTATAGCTTACTGGATAACAAAAATTTCTGCGTTCTGGTGTTATCCAGAGGTTCTCAAATAGGGGCCTGAAAATGCGGCGAAATGGTTCCAGTAAAGGATGGTACGGCAGTGTTTGCTTCGCGCTCGACTTGACGGGGGCGCTGCCGTGCCCCCCGATAGTTATAACTTCTGCCAGTAGGTACTTAATTAAGAAAGAGTTATTAGAAATCTTACTTAGTTTCAGTATAAATATATTTCGGTATTAACTATAGTATTTGTACAATATTGCTAATGGAATTTTATGACTAAGTTAGACGTGTGATAAATACACAACCGTTTTCCTGAAGTAGCGTAATATACCATCGCAAATGGGGTACGTTTTGTAACAACAACTTTTACGTCTACATCTCTGTCACTTTCATTTCTTCATTACTTAAGTTCGCAAAAAATGCCTGCGCTACACGCAAACATTTTCGCATAAAGCTTCCTCGTAAACGCATGCGGAAATACAGCAAAATAGCGGTAAAAGTAGCACGTGTGCTCAGGCCCTACAGCGGAACACAGGCGCGCTCTGTAACGCCCAGAGACGGCTTGAAAACTGAAGCTGAAATGATTGGATGGTTTGAAAATTTAAAAAATCTCCCAACCTAACTTGTTTTAAGAATAAATTAAAAGCTCTTCTTACACACAAATGTTACTATTCCATCAATGACTTTTTAAATGACAAATGGTTTAAGTAATGGATTGTATTACACTCTCACAGAAATGCAAAAACAGATTGTAAACTGATGTATACTATGACATGTAATCTTTCCATACAATTATTCATGTACTGTGTTTTGATAGCTCTGTGGTGTATTGTTTTAAAAATTGACATTTGTATTGATATTTTCCTGACATTCATTCATTAATATAAATAATTAATTTCAACAGCTATTATTAAATTCTGACATTATAATTAATATGTACAATATATTTGCTTGTTCAACACGGACTGAATGTAGTGAAACATTTTATTATTTATGACCTGTACTACTACTACTAAAAACCTATGTTCAAGCAAATAAATAACTTTGACTTAATGTTTTCTTTACTTTTAGGTATTTATTTACTTTTGTGCTTGAAATTTCTTTAAGAAGCTGCACAAAAATTACGTATCTAAACAGAAAGCGTTTTGAGTAGGTAGTTTTAACTTTTTACTTTTAACATTATATTTTTAACTGCATTAGACGTAGGTGCCTACATACATATTTTTTTATCATCGAAAATATCCTCGTGACATTCTAGTGGGTACCTACATATACATGAAAAACCAATCCGCGTATTATATTTAGGTATCTAAAATTCATAATTAATAATCACAATCAATTTATGAATAAAAATCTTAACACGCCAAAATTATGTTTGAAACAATACAATATTCAATATTGTATAAATAACACAAGATACACATTCAAACACCTTCTACAACTTTCTGTAGTAACGGGTGATTTTTTAAGAGCTTGAGAACTTTTTTAAACAATAAAACGCAAAATTTGCAAAATCTCATCGGTTCTTTATTTTAAACGTTAGATTGGTACATGACATTTACTTTTTGAAGATAATTTCATTTAAATGTTGACCGCGGCTGCGTCTTAGGTGGTCCATTCGGAAAGTCCAATTTTGGGCAACTTTTTCGAGCATTTCGGCCGGAATAGCCCGAATTTCTTCGGAAATGTTGTCTTCCAAAGCTGGAATAGTTACTGGCTTATTTCTGTAGACTTTAGACTTGACGTAGCCCCACAAAAAATAGTCTAAAGGCGTCAAATCGCATGATCTTGGTGGCCAATTTACCGGTCCATTTCTTGAGATGAATTGTTCTCCGAAGTTTTCCCTCAAAATGGCCATAGAATCGCGAGCTGTGTGGCATGTAGCGCCATCTTGTTGAAACCACATGTCAACCAAGTTCAGTTCTTCCATTTTTGGCAACAAAAAGTTTGTTAGCATCGAACGATAGCGATCGCCATTCACTGTAACGTTGCGTCCAACAGCATCTTTGAAAAAATACGGTCCAATGATTCCACCAGCGTACAAACCACACCAAACAGTGCATTTTTCGGGATGCATGGGCAGTTCTTGAACGGCTTCTGGTTGCTCTTCACTCCAAATGCGGCAATTTTGCTTATTTACGTAGCCATTCAACCAGAAATGAGCCTCATCGCTGAACAAAATTTGTCGATAAAAAAGAACATCACATTTCGAACCGAACACTGATTTTGGTAATAAAATTCAATGATTTGCAAGCGTTGCTCGTTAGTAAGTCTATTCATGATGAAATGTCAAAGCATACTGAGCAAATAATAATGCATGAAAATCATAATCTCAAAAAATCTGAGCAAATACTAATGCATGAAAATCCTAACCTCAAAAAAATCACCCATTAGTATAATTTAAAATATCAGCATGACACATTGCAAAAAAAAAAATGAAAAAAATATTTAACCTTATAGAAATACATAGGTACATATATTATTTACGGTCTATAGTAATTATAAATAGTAGTATAATTTAAAATATCAGCATGACACATTGCAAATAAGAAATGAAAAAGAATCCAACCTTATTATTTATACATAGGTATATATTATTTACAGTCTATAGTAAATCTACTATAGTTATGATATGCGTGGCTATCATATCTCAGACTAAGTGTGAGCTCTACCGCTGCTCTAGCGGTAAGTGCTTTGGCTGTACATGTTTGTTTGAATAGCGGATCGAGCTCTGACGTCATCCACAGCTGTCTCATAAACAAAGAGCTGTCTATTTTACTCTACGTACAACGGTTCTTAGTAACCTGCATCATGTTACGTACCCACATCTTAATTTCCAACCAAATATCAGAAAATAGTACGCAAGTTATCTTAGCAGAAAATACTAATAATATTCAGTGTATTCTTAGGTCAAAGTGATCTTTTCGCCCACCTTTATTGTTATCTATGAGTAAGTATTTCTATCTCATAAAGTTCTAATCGACGACCGAAGAAAACCAAGAGCTATTCAACGAAGTTGGTTCAGAAGTACCCGTAACAATCAATACTAATGACACCTCAGGCTCTCCAAAAACTTAAGATAAACAGCCTCAAAGGAATTCTAAAACATCTTATTTATTCCTGGCGTTGTATAACTTTTACACAAGAGATAAATCTACAAAATGGGCTCTTAATAAAATTACTTAAGTACTTACCTAGCAGAAAATCCTAGATACAGATTTGGCAGGCGTCTTTACTATAACGAGTGAAACTCTTGTATCTTTTCATTTTCTTTGGCAAAACAAATAATGCCTGTCTGTAGTGAAGACGAAGGTTGGTAAATTGAAAGCAAAATTGTGTAGCTATTGTTGTGCGAGTAATTCGAGTCGTGGGCAAATGAATCATTAGTCCTAAACTAATATTAACCTGTGTAATATACACAAAGAGTTTGGGTGTACCTCTCAGTATCAGATAGTAGCGGTGTGACGAGCAGTTAGGCCTTTATTTCGAGGCAACGTTCTTTAATTTTCTAATGGATCAGTGCAAAGGGAGTTCGTGGGGAAACTTTGAAAGATATTTACATAACAAAGAAAGGGGTAAGAAGATCCGTGTCCCTGAGAACGTATTCACGTCAGGCGCCCGGATTTTGTAAAGGATTTGTCGGTCAATTTCGCATCCCTACGTTTTTGTTGTAGTAAATTTTATGCATAATGAGAGCGGCAGATTTAGTGGTGTGTGTAAACACGTGCTTTAATAAACCGACGAATAGACTCTCGCACCGGGAACTTTATCAGATGATCTTTATTACCTTAGAGAACGTGGCGTGTTTATCAAATTCGACTTGTTAATCTGAACTTTGTTAGATACTGTAGTGTTGTGGGAAGCATAGAGGGCGTAATTCCTGTCAACTATTTATGGGATTGGTTACAAAACAGTAAACTATATTATTAGACTCAACTTTTTTCTTGATGATTAAGAAGCGTTTGAACTTCTGTACACAAGCTCCTTACAGGTATTGCGTATTAATGCTGTTTTCAATTTATTATTTTTAGTAAAAAATGGTAAGACCGAATTCAACAGTGTACAGAATTTGCGAATATTTCGCACGGATAGTTGTAGCATATGTCACATTATTGTTGATTTATCAAAAATGGCTAAACCGATTTCGATTAAATTCTAATGAGACCAATTTCGAAGTATACTCTCTCCAATAAAAAATATTGATTAAAATCGGACAACTATGTAAAAAGTTATGCGTGGTTACACATAAAAAAATGTACGCGTCGAATTGAGTATACCTCCTCCATTTCGTCGGTCAAAAATACAAACAGGTTTTGACGAGAATAAATATTGTGTATCTGGATTATTTGAAAATGTTGACTCTTAACACTAAAAGTTTAACATTTCAGTAAATAAAAATATAAAAAAATTTAATAGTAAGATTGAAATACAGATTATATTTAATTTTATTTAGGTACATCTTGATCTCTTAAATTCAGTCGAGGTCTGAATTTCAAAGGATAGTAATATCAGGACTAGGTAGGTATTTTAATAGCGCAGCATAGCTATGGTGGAAGTTAAATCAGGGACGCTGTTTTTCAAATGGAAGAACTTGAAGAATGCCCACATCTGAAGCAAAACATCACCCTCAGTAACTTTAAGATAGAACCCGTCACTTTAAGGAAAGTAGACATCGCCGAATTCCCGCAAAATACATAACATTTTATTGAACTTTGTTGTCGTCATATCACAGGAAACCTCGGGAAAAGGGATCTCTTGGCGACGATAGCGGGCCACACAAAAATACTGTGGAACAAACAAAGGGGCGATGAGGGTAATTCTAATTCCGCCACCCAGATAAGCTAGGAAGTGCCTCAATTCGGCTGTTTGTTAACATTATGTCGGAGTTGTACGGTAATCCTCAAAAACATGAACCAAGCAAATTACAATTGGTATGAGAAAAAATTGCATGTACATAACGACGATTTGGGTCCCCGCAGAGACTATAATTACAATACAACACTTTATTGACCAACACATAGGAAAACATAAAAGAAAATACAAAGACAGAAAGGCACAAAAGACAGTCTTATCGGTAAAAGCGATTTCTTACAGGTAACCTCCTCTTGATGTAAGGAAATGTATAGACGACAAGAACGGTGGTATTCTGCGTCGCTAGTACCATTAATGGTTAAAAAAATAGTAAATTTTTTGAGAAAAAAATCGTGCGTTGTTGTTTAATGACACTTTATATGCCTACAAAGTCAAAATGAAAATTAATAAATGCGTCGCTAGTATAATTAATGGTACCTACTAGGGACGGAAACCGGTGCCCGTAGTACCATTAATGGTACTACTGCCACTAAAATACTGACACGTATATTTAAATGAAATGGCCACTTAATTTAAACTGCACTGCATAGTCTACTGCTGAACATAGACCTACCCTCTAAAGATCGTACTCATAAGAAACTTATAATTTTTGAACAAAAGTTTTTATGTGTTCAGAATAAATTCTGAACAATTAATAGTAGTAAATGAAGTATCTATTTTTGCCTAACTTTCCCAGTTTCCTCTAATGGGCGAAATTATGTGACTATTCATGTATATGCTATACATATAAGTACTTCTAAACCTTTTTTACAACAAAAATGGTTATTTGTTTTCAGTACTGCGTAGAGACGTTTATGTATGAAGGCCGTTTGACAACGCAGAAATATTAAAATAAAATAGATTTATTAAGCGTGTGGATTTTCCATCAGAACGTAAATGTGTATCACGTTCCTTAAAAATCTGAATTTTGTATAATTTTATTGCATTCGCTATCACTAGGGTTGGCTTTTGTTAGAAAAACGTTATCTTTATTATAATAATCCTGATACATAACTATAGAAGTGGATCGTCGTTGGTAATCGGTGAAAGAAAAAAGAGTTGTTTGTGTTTTTTGTTTTATTACTCGTACTATACCTACTACTACTTACTTCTAGTTAATAATGGCACTTGTCCGAAGAAAATGCTATTGCAAAGTAAAGGTGACGTCCACAAGTGGTATATTATTCAGAGAAAAATCGAACCAAGATTATATAATCATTTGAAAGCTTGTTATATGGGCTTCCCAAAAATATTTTATTTAGATTTTTTCACCCGTCCATTTTTTTTTAAATGCGAAAAATAAATCGTTTGAAAAATAACAATACAGCTTATTATTTTTTCTAGTTTAGCAATAATAAAGTGCTTCTATCGTTATTTTACTTGCATTCGTAGCTGATTCTTCCACATTAATCTCTTAATTTGCTAAAATTAAAAATTATAACCTACTAGTGTGACCAGTTCGTAGGTACAATGTGACAAAAAATTACTTAAAAAGTGTGTCTAATTGGTAAAAATGCTTTTATTTAACAATTTGGAGGTTACTTAATCAGGGCTGCTAGAGATAAACTACCTATTAAGCGAAATATATTTATTTTTTCTAATAAATTCAAAATTAATTTTTAAAAAATCGGAGGGGTCTTTTTTGTTTTTAACTGTTGTAAGTTGTAATATACTCAGAAAAATATGAACTTTCTCGAAATGTAACGAGTGTTGTGGTTAGAATTTTTGATTATTATTATACCAGCCTCCATACATGTTGTGGACATGTCCTTTGATGTCGATGTTTTTTTAATCGCAATTTGTTGGTTGGCCCCATAGTAAAAGTTAGTCATAGTGACGAACACAACATGAACATCTTAGAATATTGCGATTTATTACACAGTCATCCCTTAATTATAGGCTAGGAAGGTAAAACGTTTTCTTACACAGCTGCTTATAACCCTAATTTGTTCCAGTTTTATACCGTCTTGAAGCTTCTAGATGAGCTTACGTTAAAAATTTATATCCTTTTTTAATTTATTTTCCTTGCTCTAATGAAAATTTCCCAGGAAGATGCTATAAAGTTGTGATGAGAGCGAATTTCGTAAGTAGATAGCCTTCTTCAAAATTTTAATAGTTATGTAACTTCGATAATGAGTTGGATTTAATGAGACTTTTTACAAATAGGTATCTAATATAGTTAGGATATAAATTTGCGAACAAATATGTGTAGTCAAGTAACGATATATAGATATACATATTTTGGATTTGGGACGCCGGCTGAGGCAGAGAGGGCATGACCCTCGGTCCGGTTGGTTTCTTGTCCAGCGAATTTCGCTGGCTATACAGCGCGGCAACTCCGCAAGCGTCCTGGGAACTTTCGGTCAGGGAGGACCATTTGATTTGTTTTGTACTACTGTTTGTTAAGTGACCATTAGTGTCAAGTTATATATATATATATAAATATAGATAGGTCGAGCGCGTGCGCCGTGCGGAATCCGGACTCCTAGTGCGCGCACTGACATTGCTTGGTACGCTCCTACGGCCCAAGCCATTCATTTTGCTCAACGCCATGCTTGCTCATATGCCAGATGTTGATATATTTGCTGACAAACTTAAATCCTTTAGGATGTCGGTGATTGCCTTCGTGTGTGATCACTGCATGGTTAAGGTTAAGATAAAATTTGTGTTTGTTTTTGTTTATAAAATGTGTTTATGTGTTATGTATCGTGACTTGGCTTTCTGTGCGTTTTGGTGTACACTGTAAGCGCAGAAAGCATTTGAATAAAAATAAAATAAAAACACAATATTATTACTATTTTTTAGGGTTCCGTACCTCAAACGGAAAAAACGGAACCCTTAATATGATCACTTTGTTGTCCGTCTGTCCGTCTGTGTGTATGTCAAGATTGTTTATCTCGGGAACATGTAAAGATATCGAGTTGAAATTTAAACTGTATACGTATATCTGTGGTTTCTTGCAGTTGTGTAAAAGAAAAACTTCTTAGTTATCGTTTAAAAAAGTTAGAGTCGTTTATGTCGTAAAGAACCGCATATTTCGACACTCACAAAAATCAAAACATACAGGGTACTTCCCGTTGACATAGAACTATGAAATTTGGCGAGAAGCATTGTCTCAGAGTACACATATAGGAATAAATCTGAAAACTGTACATTTTTATTTAAATCATAAAAAATAGGGCTTCAAAATTCACAAAATATGGGTTCAAAATTCAAAGTGAGTAAATCGTATCATGTAAGGTATCATATAAAAGAACTTCATTAGCACATGCTAAAACAGGTTTTTAATTATTTTAACAATGTGTAATTTTCGATGTATGACGAGAAAAGTGAAAAAAAAATGTCGATGTTTATATTATAGAGATTTTAACAACTTACTTCCCAATTTTGTTTAATTTTAGAGGTCTGCTTTTTTGTCAGTAGGTACTTTAAAAAGTTGAATATTCCGATTTTCTAATATACATAGTGCGCAGCACTGTAGGATGTAGTAGGTGTGTTCGTCGCAATGACCAACTTTTAATTAAAGGTCAACTTCGAAAACGCGAAAAAAGTCAGTTCTCCCATACATTTTGTGAAGGGTCGATTTTTTTTGTATAGAACAGCTAATATTTTTTGTATTACCAGTTTGGTCTCATAGTGAAAGTATGTCATGATGAGCACAACTGGATTCTAAAAAAAGATCTAAGAAAAGATAGAGTATTAATACATTCACACTGCTATAAACATGACTTGGGCGATTCGCCCCGCGGGCCGAACCGCTTGCGGGGCGAAACGACGCAGGACTCGATTAAATTGACACACCCCGTATAAACATAATTAACTTGATAACATAATCAACATTATGACTTCACGTAATTACGAACGCGACAGAAATGACTGACAAATGAAATACTTTCCAAAGTTAGCTCGTCCTATCTCCATGCAGTTCGTAAGAGGATAGAAACCGTCGAAATGATATTACGTTCTCGACCGAGTTATAAACGCCTAAGGCGCTAATATAATGAAGACCAGTACATCAACTTTATGCGAAATGTTGCTATGATTTTTGACCGACGAACCACCGGAGGAGGTATACAATTCGACGCGCATATATTTTCATTATGTATAACCAGGCCTAACTTTTTTCATAGTAGTCCGATTTCAATAATTCTTTTTTATTGGAAAGAGTATACTTCGAAATTGGTCCCATTTAAATTTTTTCGAAATCGGCTGAGCCATTTTTGATAAATCAACAATAATGTGAACAATGTTATATCGATCCGTGCATAATATTTGCGTTCTAGCGATGCGCCTCGGCTTCGCACAGGTGTATTATACATATAAACATTTCTCTTGAATTACTTTATCTATTAAAACAAACTGCATCAAAATCCGCATAAAGATATAAGCATAAATGGGGACAGACAGCGGGAAGCGACTTTGTTTTATACTATGTAATGATTCTGTACACGGGTGAAGACGGTCATGCTACGAGTATTTCTTGCAAAAAATAATTATTTAGGATCAGTACCGTACCGTGCCAGACTTTTTTAATAGTCTACTGCAAGACATAAGGGCGTCCCTACCCATGAAGGGCGATTGGGTCATATCTACCACGCTGGCTCAGTGCGGGTTGGTGGATTCACACAACCCATTAAAATTCTTCTACGGACGTTTGCAGGTTGCCTCACGATGTTTTCTTTCACCGGAAAGCCACTAGTGTGGAATTCCGTACAAAAGTTCCAATGAAACTCATAGGTACGGGACCAGGATTTGAACCCACGACTCAAGAATGACAGGCCAGCGTTACAACCACTAGACCACCACGGTTTTAGTTTAGGATCAGTATAGCAAGTTAATGCTATTCCAAAGCTTTCTTTTTACAATTCATTATCATATCAGCTTAATAGATACACTACTGGCCAACGGCCTCTTCTATGTGTTCTAATAACGCTTGGAAGGAGCTTTGATTAAGGGTTTGCCACACAGGATGCATTCTGCGGCTGAAAAAACTGAACTGAACTGGTCAAATTGAACGCAGCGTGCATTATGTGTTTATACAGGATGTTTTTTTATGCGGAAGGTTTCCGAATATGCGGAAGGAACGGCAGGAAGATACAGCATGGAAGAGAAAAACCGGGGCTCCGCTTAGACATCAGAGAATTTGCCTGAAGAAAAAGCAGTCTATACGTTTTCCTGCTAACTGCCGTATCATAATTCAAATGTCTTTGAAGTGTATATCATCATTAGGCCCAATTTAAAGGCGCCATTGTAATTATAATAGCTAATTAGAATATTTCTGTTTGTTTTTCACTTTAGGCATTGGATACAGAGAACACTTTTTACATTGCTATTTTTACCATGGAGCCTTCATAATTGGGTCTGTTGTATACTTTAAGACATTGAATTCTTAAATTAAAAACAACCCTAGATTTACCAAAAATGTTTACTGCATTACCTAATATTTCTGGGAAAAACATTCCTGCTCTACTGTGCAAAAGGTTGGCAATTGAGTTACTGTACCCCTCTACATTCGGTTACAAGAACACGCGTACCACGCCGCAAAGTTTACTGATATGATAACATTTTCACATCCACTTCTCACTGTGTACATTTGCTAATGTATTCAGGTTTTTCTCTCTCTACTTAAAGGGGTTCTTTCGATGTTTTTGCTTTAAGCTGTAGAGCTTGGATCCGTTATGGCACTGTTATGTCAGCTCTGGAGTCGGCGAAACTTGAAATTGCTGTAAGCAAGAAAATAATCCTGTGTTATGGAATTTGTCAGCAAACTTATCTTGATATTACCTAGACGTCTAGGTAGCTACGTCAGAGTTAATAAGCTCTGACGTAATGTAGAGCTGGGACCTTGGATAGGTATTGTTCTCTACTGAGGTATGAAATCGTACAAAAGTTCAATTACGTTCTAAATCTAAATAAGGGTTTGTGGAAAATACATTGACTTTATGTTAATTGGGAGAATAGGGCTGGTTTTTTGACCGACGAACAACCGGAGGAGGTATACAATTCGACGCGTATAAATATATATATTTTGTTATGTATAACCACGCATAACTTTTTTCGGAGTAGTCCGATTTCAGTAATTCTTTTTTTATTGGAAAGAATATTTTTCAAAATTGGTTCCATTTAAATTTTATCGAAATCGGCTGAGCCGTTTTTGATAAATCAACAATAATGTGAAAAATGCTACATCGATACGTGGGAAATATTCGCGAATTCTGTACACGGGTGAGGTCGGTCATGCAAATTTTTGCAAAAAATAATCTTGTTAACTATAGCTATAGCACATGAACTGTAAACTATAAAAAGGTTCGAGCATAGCATTAATTTATGGGCACATTTTTATATGAAAAAAAATGTATCAATTTACACATCAACATAATAGGGGGTCAAATTTTGTATTTTTTAAGATGATTATGCTTCTCTAATCTCTTATGTGATTAAGTAGACATAAGAAAAGCTCTAATTGATTCGTTTCACCAGAATTCAAATTCATATATTAGAAGATAGATGTACAAGGTTATCCAGAACTGGTGTACTAAGCGAGAAGGAGGTGGTTGAGAATTTTGATTTATTGTTGTAGATTGACATTGTGAGTTATTGCTAATTTATTTTTGATTATTTCAATTATTATTTTATTATTATTTATTATTTCAATTGTATTGTAGTGAATAATAATTATACATTGTTGACATGTTTATTTTTGAATGATTCTGCAATTTAATCTTTTTGCATTTTTTTGAATTGTAAGTAATGAATTTTAATTTTAACTGGTTGTCTTTTTACGATTGTAAAATAACACTAATTTATTTCTATACTGTTATTAATAATCCAAATATTATTATCAATGCTATGGATAATTACTTGTAACAAAATGTTATCAATAAATTGATTATGATTACGACTATGAGACCATCATTATGAACGACTCTATAGAGCCAAGAATTCAAGATTTCATTCATATATTTAGTCGATTCCGAGTAGCAATTTTGTACGGAACAGATGATTCTTGAATCACCCCTTTCGATTTAGTACATGCCAAATAGATCGTCCTGTATATATGTGTTGAGAATTATATTTACAATGAAAATAAAATATAGTGTCTCTAGCTAATATTAGCGAGAGACACTATATTGTTTGTAGCCGTGGTGGCTTAGAGGTAATGACACCCGCCTTTCAATCGTGAGGTCGTGGGTTCAAATCCCGGTCCCGGCTGGCTTTTCGGTGAAGGAAAACATCGTGAGGCAACCTGTATATGTCTGTATTCACAATTCGATGGCGTATGTGAATCCACCAACCCGCACCGGGCCAGCGTGGTGGATATGGCCCAATCACCCTTCGTGGGTAGGCCTACGTCCTGCAGTGGACTATTTAAAAGGCTGACACAGTACAGTACAGTACTATATTGTATAGTCTTAATGAAGTGAGTGTCTCTAGCCTTCTGAGAAATAAACATTTCTGGAAAAATTACATCTTAGAAAATCACCATCTCTACATAAATGTTTCAATGAAAAAAACTTTTGCGTAGTATAATTTTACTTATACCAACTCGATTTCCATGTAAGTAGTTTTACTAGAACTTAGGGCGAAAACTTCTAAAACTTTTCTAATTGAATTATTCTACTTCAAACTTCAACGTTTGTTAATTCTGCTGTAACATTTTAGGTGTCTCTAGAGGAGCTCAATTTAATTTTGTATTCATTTGTTTAATCTCTGGGGTGTAAAAGAAATATTACCTGCTCTAAAGCCCCCGAAGTCCTAAGCAATGACTTGCAAAAAGTTCTAATGAATCGTAGAGATACGAGTATTACTGACATAAAAATGTTAAAACACAATAAAGGTCTCCCTTTAGGTCCGACCTTATTTTACGCAGGGTTCATAAAAAAGATGTAAAACGCTTATTCGCGTTTTCATACACCTAAAAGAGCAAAAACTAGCGTAGATTCAGCAAAGTCAGAGCGGCCGTGAGATAAAACACCACGTTTAGCTTATCAAGGCTTAACCTTCGGTCAGAACTTTGATCATTTTGAGAGGGATTTGGTTTACCTACATTTCTCTCGTGTGTAGTCTATGCCGAGGTATGCTTGGGAATAGAGCGCATAAAATGCATTTTCGTTTGTGGATTTGCGGATCATACGTGTAATTGGAGATTGCTAGAGAAAATAGCTGAATCTTCAATAAAATTTGGAAATCTGAGGTGGTTATATGTCTCTGTAAATTACCCGTTTATTGGCAACGGAGATATTTCGGCTATTATATAGCACATACAAAATATTTGCGAAAAGTTTTTTTGATTTAATAGACTTTGTTTGAGTTATATTTTATCCAGACGAAAGTTTCGCCGAGCGCTCGCTCGGTACTTAAGTACAATTAATTGAATTTAACTTGGTGGTAATTGTTTTTCTACAAACTTATAACTTATTTCGACGGTACGTATTGTGTGCAATATGCTGTAGTAAATTTATAGGGAAGACCACATTCTGATACTTAGATCAAATTAAAAAGAAGGTAGATGTCATGTCGTAAAGGGGGTGAAACACTAGCGGAGAACCGCGAAATGTGGAAATTGCTCCACCGAGTTTTACTTTCAAATTTTGAACATATTATGAGTATGCTGCAGTATACCTCATCCTTTCTTAGTAGGTAATCAAAGGTAGACAGGCCTTCGAAGTGGCGAAATTTTGACAAATTACCGTGGAGGATTACTCCACGGAAATATAAGGAAACGGAGAACCATGCTATCCCGCAAATTACTGACTAGTGATAAATGTCGCGCTGGACGACCGGCAATATATTCAACTCATATCTTCCGTTATATGTCAGCTAAATTTACTTAAGAGGCTGTGTTTTTGATAATTACTTCCACTTATTGAAATCTCTCAACATCCATACTAATTTTAAGTTAAAATCCAAAACATTTTTTGCGCAGTATCAGAACGAGACAGCGTTATGGCAAAGTATATATATCTGTCACTTTTTCACACGTGGAAATGAGTTCTTTTCGTGGCTTTTCGTGGTCGCATGCTTGACTAGCTTGTTGACTTTATTTTTCGCATGAATATAGTTTGAAGGTCGGAAAAAGACATACTCGTACGATACATACTTTTTATCCCGAAAAAATAAATGGTTCCTAGGGTATAGCATGGAAATTTCACTCGGCGAAATCTGCTTAAAATAAATGTCAGAAATCTAATAGAGTGGTGGATATAGCCCTGTCGCTCTTCACGGTTCGTCATACAATCAACAGTGGACTGTTAAAACAAGCTAGTACAGATATCCAATAAGAAGTTTGAACGACGATAAGAAATATTTACTTACGACGCTTTGTATTGATTTTTCTTATCTTCTTTACTTTCAGCCATAGAATGTCGATTGTTGGACATATTTCCTTTATAGATTATCAACCATTAAATATGGTTAGACGCGGCTTACATTCAGCGCGATCCTACCGTCTTACTAAGATCATCTGCCTACGTTGTGGGCGGGTGGATAGCGGACTTAAATTTGTACAGGTCGCGGCATATAAGTTTAACGCTGAGCGAAGTGTACCAAACTACCCTCAGCGCTACACTTATATGCCGCGACCTGTACTATATACGCTGCGCTAACCGGTACGTAGTCTCTTCTGAAAAAATTTCCGACTCCTATAAGTACCTACTTACTGAATAGAAAGAAAAAGCTTCTTAATTATCTCTATTTAGATATTATACGCCCCTATTGTGTAAGCTGATGGGCCATAGACATCGACTTGGCATTTTTCTTACATTCTATATTGATGGCCATAGAGCTCCAACGGCGTCATTAAGATTCTAGTAGAGCAGTCAGGTGATACACCATTTGACAATAGCACGGATCTCCAACATCTCTGCAGTCATTATAAAAGTCAAAGTGCTTACAAGGCTTGCTCCATCTACCGGTTTATCAATCTTGTATCACATTCACCCGTTTTTCTGGCCCTGCAGCCCGTCGGTCGCCCGAACCATCTCTCTATCTACCCTCACTCCACATACTCCTACACATAGTCGCAACACATTATGTGTTGCGACTATGTGTAGGTACCCTCTATAATAAGCTCAGCTAACAATTGTTAACTGCCTCTAGTTTCGAACAGTAAAAATAATAACAATATTCACTGTGACACGATTCTAATGCCTCACTCCACTACAAGTAGCACCTTAATAAAGCTCATATTATGAGAGTGATAACTTCAGTTTCTCATACGCGGCCCCAAGTTTTCTCGCGTGTACCTCTCGAGAATAATTTATTTCCTCGGCGTAAATTCTCCAGACTTAATTGAGGAATGGTTACGACTAATTAGGCACCCTTTGTGTACCACTTTGTTCTCTATTTCGTGATAATTTGTCCATAGACTTGGTAATTTTCTAATATAAGGTACTAAATACAATTTATAACGATACATATTTGTCTTTAGGCCCAGGCTCTACTAAAGCAGAGGTAAGTCAAAATGTGCGAAGCTAGGCAAAGTTGGAAATCGAGAGGCTATCGCTAAAATGACGGTACTGTTTGTTAACAGTTTTTGTAAACAAAAACAAACAGTTTTTGTGCTATCTCATAGGGACCTTTTACTTTTTCAGGATAAATAACAGTCAATGACTCTCTTTAACTTTTTAATTCTATTCCAATTGTGCGTTGCTGCGTAAAAAATTCTCAAATAAACCAACAAATACGCTTTTATATTATTATTATGGAAATGTACTGTACTGTACCAGCCTTCTTAATAGTCTACTGCAGGACGTAGGCCTACCCACGAAGAGTGATTGAGCCATATCCACCACGCTGGCCCAGTGCGGCTCGGTGGATCCACATACGCCATCGAATTTCTTCTACGGACGTATGCAGGTTGCCTCACGATGTTTTTTTTTTTCACCGAAATGCCAATGGTGTGAAATTCCGTACATAAATTCCAAAGAACTCATTGGTACGGGACCGGGGATTTGAACCCACGACCTCACGATTGTAAGGCGGGTGTTACTACCTCTTGACCACCACGGTTTATGGCTTATGGAAATGTAACAGCAAGAACAAAAAGAATAAATGGTATCAATGAACAATTACATCATTGTTTTACTGCGTTCAAAATTCTGATCGATTGCCAGTCGTTTCAACAAAAAAAATCATAAAACCGCGCAAAAAGCCGGTAAGCAAGAAAAAACATTGTAAACGTCTCGCTATTCCTTTATATTGCAAGTCTTGTCAATTTATTTTGTTATGTTGTAAAACGGGGATTTCGTGTTATCATCTGGAAGAAGCAGACGCGTTACACATACCGAAAAGAGATAAATATTTTATATCATAATTCATCGGAGCTATAAAAAGGGTAAGCGAAGACACCAAGCGAGCTTAGAATGACTTTGCCTCACTCGCAGGTCGCAAGGGACCGAGATGGTATATTTACTGAACGAGACGACGTTGATCCTTCTTTTAATCTAGGGCATAAAGATAAAACTGTATTTTGCAGGCACTATCTCACGGACTTGGCTACGGTTGGACACGACTTTTAGGGTACTTGGGAAATTTCCTTTCTACCGTTGATGTAGATAGTTAAAGATACATCCTTGGAATAGCGATGAGTGTCACCAAAAATGTTTCACGCATGTGTAAAGAAGTGACCAAAGTCTTTTAGCGTATCTGATCAATTATGTGAAAATATGTTTAACTGGACGAGCATGTTCATGAATCTATATTAAGTAATATTATTTTTTGTAATATTAGGTTCCATGAATATCAATAAAGTTATCTTATCTTATCTTATGTAAATGGAAAAGTGCTACAACGTTACATCGTGTTCATCAACTTGTTTTAAGTAATTAATTAATTGGTATCATGTTTAGAATACAATGTACTCGTTGAATTGAATTTTCATATGATACTCAAATGCATGATCATCATCATCATTATCACCCGTAGGACGTACACTGCTGGACATAAGCCTCCTCTATGGATTTCCAATAAGCCCAGTTGGAATGCATAATGCATTGTATGAATAATAATGACTCACTATAGCTATACACGTGGGAAATGTGTTATGCACACATAAGCCTTCTGGAATAATATTTTCATCACATCTATTCGAAAAGGACTACTTGGTTCGCCTTTAAGTGCGCCCAAAAGTGGTGTTTTCCATAAGGAACTTCATAAGTGCGCACGAATCATCTTTGCCGCGCACTTTTTAAATTTGGAACAAATAAGTGCGACGGAATGATCTTTGCCGGGGACATTTTGTGAATTTGGAAGTATTTGTTATGTTAGTGTTCAGCGCCAAGAACATGAATGAAGAGAATGTAAATATAAGTTTTCATGTTTTTTTATTATTAGATACCATTTAATTTCAATTTAGTTGTTACTCTACGTTTTATTAAATAATAATATTACAATAAATATGAGGCGCCTTTTATTTTCTCGTATCGGTGGTGAAAAGTAGAGTGTACCACTCGGGCGCAAAATATATTTTTGGCTCGGACGACGTACTTTGAATCCCTCGCTACGTTCAGGATTCTACTAAAGTATCCCTCGCTCCATTCGTAATTCTACTCTAGAATTTCTCACTTCTCTCTGGATTCAAAAAAGCGCCCTCGCCGTAATAAAATATTATTTTGCTCCCATATGATACAATCTACTATTGTAGCATCTTACATGTTGGGTATAGATATAGGGGTAATGAAAACCTCACCAAAACTTATTTTATAGCAAAGAGTAAGCAGATAAACATTGACTTTGAACAGTTTGTTCAGGGTAACGTGTAGATTGTACGTGGACACTGCCTCTGCATTATTATTTTCTGCGTGCGCTCTACAGTCACATAGTACCAAAACATTTCTCAAGAAGCACTTCCCAACTTTCTGCCACTCGCGTTTTATTTTAATTGCCGTTTATCTTCAATGCCACATCTCGCAGCAATAACAGTTTGTTTAAACTTCTTAAGTGTGTTTGTTACTACAATACTGATAAATTTAATTCAAATAGAGTCTATAAACAATGGCACAACGATGGTAATGGTCACAATTTTGTGATATAGTCATTAATTCTACGGTATAATTGGAAAAGTTTGACCACAGACTTACGCAGCGGGGGAACCCCCGAAGAACTATAAAATCGCAGTTAATGGTACTCGACGACTTCTCAATGCCATTACGCTGAAATACGATATAATTGAGTGTCTTGGCGCGTCCTTTCTGAGACTGTTGAGAGCAGTAATTTCCGAAGATACTTACATTTAGAATTTATATGGGGACAGACGGCTTCCGGGAAATTGTGATTTAAATCTGGAAAAAACACGAGAAATGTGCGGAGTGACTAAAGGCTGGAATCAATAATAGCAAATAAGCTTGTATAAGTGGATGTAATATGTCGTGTCACAAGTTTAGGCGGCTACAAGTCTTTTGACACCGTGAATAATGAATTCTAATTGATGTGACCACCATATACATTATTGTTGATTTATCAAAAACGGCTCAGCCGATTTCGATAAAATTTAAATGGGAGTATCACCTCTAGAGTAAGTATACTCATTTTAAAAAAAATAAGTCGCTTTATAGTTGACGAAAATATCGATGAACATACACAAAAAAACGAACAGACGAACATAGTACCTCCTCCTTTTCGGAATTCGGAGAAAAATCTGGACCTTATAGTCTCGTCGAGCTGTGGTAGTCATCAATATAGTATGTAAGTAAGAAAAAATTCCAAGTCGATAGTGGTAATGCTGTTGTAAATAATATAGACGGTTAATCACCTGCAGACTTATCGTTCCGACTATTGCTTAATAGTGATCGATTAGATACACAACGACAAAGAGAAAGAGTACCGTTATATTTAAATTATGCTTGCCGTGTAGGTATATTTTAGTTTGTAAAAATATTATTCTATAGTCAACTGCACTCTACGGCAGCAGGCTACGGTATAGATTTTGTTCGCAGGCCGAGTGCCTGGCCCTGAGTTTTTAAGCCTTCTAGAGGCCTCTGACATGGTTAAGCAGGCTACTGTTGTCATGGAAGCGACTGGAGAGAGCGTGGGCCCCGTTTTTGTTGAAACAATAGGTCACCGATATTAAGCGGGGGGAGAGGTAAGCTCCGCTGGCTAATTGGCTTACGCCAAAATGATGCAATGACAACAGTTCTTCTAATGGTGCCAAAAATGTTACTAGCAAAATTTCGATATCAATATTTTTATCTTAGTCCTACTTTGAATAAAATATCGTATCGTATCTTTTTAACTATTGACACGATACTGGATCAAAATATATCGTATCGAAACCACACAATCGTATCGTCTCAACAAAGAGCGGCTTTAGAAAATATTATTTCTGTGTACTTTGTCACTTACAGTTTGGCCGACGTAAATAAGTATTGTTTATGTACCTAAAACAAAAAACTTTGAATACGATACCGGATCGATCCAAAATATCGTATCAAAACAAGCGGATCAATACACTGCGATGCGATCCATAGCAATCCAAAGTATCGATACAAAGCACCTGGATCGAGCATCCCTAGTTGGTGGGCAACTAAAGAACCTATCGATGGTGAGCGAGGCCACCCCGCGTACTCTCTCCACTGGTTAATATGCTCCTTGACTGTTATAGTAATCACTATTCAGTTAGAAACAGTCGACTACGCTTTAAGCGCCGGTGAAATGGTTTACCGATTGTAAATATAATTGCTCACAGTTACGTTTTAGTTCGTTAAATCGAAATGGTAAATATTGCAAATATTTACATGTAGCAAAAACAGTAATTTGCTCGACGCGGTTGTAATCGCCTTTTCTGGTAACGTGTATTTTTCCGAGATTTTAAATATTTTTATTTTATTAATTTAGATAAATTACATGTTTTTAGTTACGTTTTAGTTCGTTAAATAGAAATGGTAAAAATACTGCAACTATGTGTATTTACTCGTAGCAAAGACATTAAAATGCTCTACGCGCTTGTTATCGTCTTTTCTGTTAACGTGTATTTTTCTGAGATTAATAATAAAATTTATTTATTAATTTAGCTAAATTTTAGTATTACTGTAACGTTATAATTGGTTAGTTGGTTTAAATGAAATAATGAAAATATTGCAAATGAATTAGTAGCAAAAACAGTAATCTGCTCTACGCGGTTGTAATCGCCTTTTCTGGTAACGTGTATTTTTCCGAGATATAAAATTGCCGACGTTTATTCATGCTTGCGTTTCATTTGTATTTGTTTATTGCCTACGTAATTGAGAGGCAGAAAATAAATAAAACATTTTGTTAATTAGTATCCAGATCAATTTTTTATATACGCAATGAATTAACATAATTTGGATACAGTATTCATAATGAATTGCTCATAGCTAACCGTTATGGCACAGTATTTGCTTGAAAAGTGGATATAAACTATTTTTATCTGATACCTTTGAACAAAAAATGTTTGTATTTTTATTTTGACTATATTTATTTATTACTTTTTAATTTACTGAGTAATTTAAAATTGTTCGTACAAAATAGAATCTAAGAAAATGCTCTAACAAATTAAATATCATAATTATGATATTTGATTAGATATTTTGTTCTAAGTTATCATGGAGCGGTATTTTTATTTGCTCTTAGCAAAGCTCGATCGCTGTCTTGTAAAACGAATACACTAAATGCATTGCTGCCATCCGGTCCTTTAAAAATATTGAGATAGATGGACTAAAACAGGCCGCATACTTCCTATTGATGAGAAAACGATAATAGAAACTATACTCCATAAAATTTAACTTGATCTCTGCGACAGTAGAAGATTGACATTTTTAGAGTTAGGATAGTGGTGGAAAAAATCGATTATAACCAGCACTGTGCTTTTTGTTGTCTTTTTATATAACTACCACAAGAGAACCTGCATATATTTTTTTATAATAATCAAACTGAATTATGTTAATTTAGTAGAACTGTTAATTTAGTTTTGGTCAATAAAGATATTTATTTATTTATTATTACTGGTATTTTCCAACTGAGCGCTACCCTGGCTCAGATGACATGTTAAATTGTAGGTCCCGGTTTTTTAACCGTTTAGCCACGTCAGTGGCTTTCAGGCGCCCTAAAATCTCTAACACCAGGCAGAACTCTACTATCATAGCGTCTAGGTCGAATTAAACTTCTTGGTTATTGTGATGTTCGCTAAAACCTGTGAATAACCCAATGACTGTAGCGCTCGTAGCGTAGTTTGATTAGGTGATTGTCAGCGATCACCGAAATTAAGCAACGTTCCGCACGGTCAGTATTTGGATGGGTGACCGCGGGTGGCATTTTCCAACTGAGCGCTACCGTGGCTCGGATGACACGTTAAATTGTAGGTCCCGGTTGTTTTAACCGTTTAGCCATGTCAGAGGCCTTCAGGCGGCCTAAAAACTCTGACACCAGGGCTAGCCACCCGGCCTATACGAACTTACTTACTTTACCCAATGACTAAAGCTTGCTTAGCAGTTGCGCGAGGATTGAGTTTCACGCATCTCGTAGCTAACTTCGCAGCCGCTAATAAGTTTGATTCAGCCTATAACTATATATATATTCTGCCTACTATCGGATACACTTCGGTGAGTGCGCCCAGGAGTTGCACAATCTGGTCCCACCTGCCCCTTTCTTCTATCGTACGGCTAGACAGACGCGACCAAAGCGCCACCCTTTTATGGTGGACATCCCACGCGTTAGAACCAAGCGTTTTGATTCCACATTCCTCATACGAACTGCCATAATGTGGAACGCTATGCCTAAGTCTGTCTTAGAGTACAATGTAGGTGTCTTCAAATCTCGAGTAAATAGGTATCTTCTAGGTAAGCGTGCTGCATCCTAGACCGCATATCTGGTTAACACCAGGCAGTGTGTAGTCAAACGCAAACCTATTTGAAATAAAAAAAAAAACTTACAACTTGTCAGTATAAATAGCTATAACTACGACACTATAAGCCGTGGTGGTCAAGAGGTAGCGACAACCGCATTACAATCGTGAGGTCGTGGGTTCAAATCCCCGGTCCCGTACCAATGAGTTCTTTGGAATTTATGTACGGAATTTCACTCCACTGGCTTTTCGGTGAAGGAAAACACCGTGAGGCTACCTGCATACGTCCGTGGAAGAAATTCGATGGCGTATGTGAATCTACCGAGCCGCACTGGACCAGCGTGGTGGATATGGCCCAATCACCCTTCATGGGTAGGCCTAAGTCCTGCAGTGGACTATTATAAAGGCTGATACAGTACATTACAGTACAGTACGACACTATCGTGTACTGAATATAGCTAAAATCTTCAACTCCAAAGATCGTAAGTAAATCTACGGCGCCGCAAGAATCTGTAGATACCAGGCCTTTTGTCACTTGTCCGCAATGTCCGCAAATGTCTCCAGACAATACGAACGTTCGTTTATCACGATCACAGCTGAAAGCCACTGTCTTGCTGGAGCAATCAAGCCTGAGAAATATGGTAGAAGGTTTAATTTCCGTTTCGGGTTGGATCTAAAACCTTCCAAATACCTACTCTACAGTGTTTGGAAGATAATAAAATTAAATAATATTGATCCGCTGCAAAAAGACCGGCCTAGCCGAGTTTGGGATCCGCTGTTAACCCAACTAGCTTCATATCAGTTAATTTGATGATAATTTTGTTACATAGAAAATTTGTACTTAATTCAAGAGAACAAACATATTCTTACTTGAATATTAAAATATTTTATTTCGTACAATATAACTATCGTGACAGGTTCAATCACCTAATGCGATATTGTAGCTATACTAATTATTAGTATAGCATTTATTATACTAATCATTTCTACTAACATCATTTCATTCAAACATTTTATTTATTAATTTAATTTGTCAAAAACATAACCAATTGAATACCGTTAACCTCAAAATAAAGTAGCAAAGTGAATGTAAGGATTTCGTTGTGTGATTTTAGGCTCTACAGTTTTTATTAATTTCCTGGAATTGATATTGCTGAAATAAATACCTAATTTTCTAAATTATATCCAAAGGCTCTTTGCCAAAGTAAACTAGCTTTTCTAGATCCTTCTTCCTCAACAGTTTGATCTAAGAACCCCGAAAACCTGCTCGAAACTACGGAAGAAATCAGGTAACATCGATAGCTATAGAAAAATAAAACATACGGACCAATTGAGAACCTTCTTCTTTTTGACCGACGAAACGCAGAAGGTAATCCAATACTCGACGCGTATTTTTAGGGTTCCGTACCTCAATAGGAAAAAACGGAACCTTTATAGGATCACTTTGTTGTCCGTCTGTCCGTCTGTGTGTATGTCAAGACTTTTTATATCGGTAACGCGTAAAGATATCGAGTTGAAATTTAAACTATATACGTAAACCTATGAATTCTTGCAGTTGTGTGGAATAAAAGCTTCTCAGTTATCGTATAAAAAAGTAAGAGCCGTTTATGTCGTAAAAAAAACGCATATTTCAACGCTCACAAAAATCAAAACCTACAGGGTACTTCCCGTTGACATAGAACTATGAAATTTGGCGAAAAGCATTGTCTCAGAGTACACATACAGGAATAAATCTGAAAACCGTACATTTTTATTTAGATCATATAAAAATAGGGCCTCTAAATTCGCAAAATATGGATTCAAAATTCAAAGTGAGTAAATCATATCATGTAAGGTATCATATAAAATAACTTCATTAGCACATGCTAAAACAGGTTTTCAATTATTTTAACAATATGTTTGTACGGAACCCTCGATGTGTGACCCTGACTCGCACTTGTCCGGTTTTTTTTTTCATGTGTATAACTTTTTATATAGTGGTTCAATTTCGAAAACTATTTTTTTATTGGAAAGAGTATATTTTGATAGTCCCATATAAATTTAATTTTTTTTGATAAATAAACAATAATGCTACATCGATCGGTGCGATATATTAGCAAATTTTGTACACGGTTTAAGTCGGTCATGGCATTTATTGTAAAAAAAAAAAAAAATATTAGAAGTCGAAAACAGAGAGCTCGAATTGCACGTTTTTCAGTTTCATAAAAAACTTGATAGTCGTTTAAAAAATAAAAAAAATAGTATTCTCAATTTTTTGTTGAAATTAAATAGGTATGTGGTGAACGAATTAATGAAATTAAAATATTTATTTTCGCTCTTGGATGCCTCACCAAAATTAAATATTAAATTCTTTAGTAGGTTTTGCGTTAGATCGCAAAAATTTTTATTTATGATTCATGAGAATAAACTAGGCGATGGTTGCTTTATTAATTCAGTTATAGTAACGCCTCTCTGAACTTTTTTAATTAACTTTTTTAATAAGTTAAATCGTACCTACATTTATATTTCTTTTATTGCCAGTCAGCTGTTATTAAAACTATATTTAGTGAAAATGTGCAGACATTAAGAACAGGATTATGGAATCTTGTTATTTTTACAATACGAGTACTATTGTTATACGACTAAAATCGACAGAAGATCTATTACAAAAATTAATTAGACAGACTACGGATATGTTTGTAAATTACTTTGGGAGAGAAAAATATTGTAGGACCTACTATTATGAAAACTGATAAATAATATTATTTTGGAAAATCATATTTACTTAGAAAAGTTTATATCGTTTTAATAGCAAAAAAATGACAATATGTTTAATCCCAACAGAACAACAAAAAAAAACCGGACAAGTGCAAGTCAGGGTTCCGTACAAATCCAGAAAATTTCACAAAATTGGGAAGAAAGTTGTTAAAATGTCTATATTATAACCGTCGACAAAAATGTTTTTTTTTTTTTTCACTTTTCTCATCATAAATCGAAAATAACACATTGTTAAAATAATTAAAAACCTGTTTTAGCATGTGCTAATGAAGTTTTTTTATATGATACCTTAAATGATACGATTTACTCACTTTGAATTTTGAACCCATATTTTGTAAACTTTGAGGCGCTATTTTTTGTGATTTAAATAAAATGTACAGTTTTTAGATTTATTCCTATATGTGTTCTCTGAGACAATGCTTCATGTCAAAATTAATAGTTCTATGTCAACGAGAAGTACCTTGTAGGTTTTGATTTTTGTGAGTGTCGAAATATGCGGTTTTTTACGATATAAACGACTCTTACTTTTTTAAACGATAACTGAGAAGATTTTCTTTTACACAATTGCAAGAAACTATAGATATACGTATACAGATTAAATTTCAACTCGATATCTTTATGCTTTTCCGAGATAAAGAGTCTTGACATACACACAGAAGGACAACAAAGTGATCCTATAAGGGTTCCGTTTTTTCCGTTTGAGGTACGGAACCCTAAAAAAGGTAAATAAAAAACAGAACTACGAATAAAAATAGATAACTTGTGAACCTCCGCGAGCAGTTAAATTCACAACTATGTGGAAAGTTCACCCGAAAATGTGAAGTGCGATTGTGGCATCCGCATCCGCAAGGCATAGAGCGTATCAGAGTTTTTCACCACGAAAAATATTTTTGTTCAGCGATCGTGCGATATCCCACATAGCTCGTTGTAGGGCTGGCAACTCGTGATTTTTAAGCTCATATTTAACTTGCAATGGATGTACCTATGTATGTATGTAAGTACCTATGTTAGTTCGGTTGGAATCTTGCAAGTAAAATTTGACCAACTTCCCGGTTTTCGATTGAGCTGAAATTTTGCATGCATCAACACGTGACAATGTAATAATATATTACCATGGAGCTGATCTGATGATGGAGTCGGAAGGTGGCCATAATTAAGAACTCCTGTGCTAAATAAGATGGACCTGTCGTGTTTTGTGCTTGTTTTACTTGTCTTGGTTAGGTTACTCTGCTGCTACATGATAAATCCAGGATCTCAAAAGCCTGTGATTTTAAAAAGTTATATTTTTATAATAATTTATTTTTTTACCATTGACCAACAAGATGAGTAAAATGTTTAAATGTTAATAAGCTTCAAGCGTACCCATAACAGTACGTACGCACTACTACGCGGTCATAGTTCGTATACTGTATGTATGTTGTTTTTAAACTATCGTGATTTGAACACATTTATTATATATTCCTGGACTAATAGCGCACTAAAATTACGAGATAACGATTGCAATCTACCCGTGACCACGGTCAATGCAACTCGGCCGAAACATCGGGATGATGAGGTATTTATTTATCTCGTAATTTTCGTGCGCGATTGGTCCCGGAGTATATAGTAATAATACTGTATGTATGTACAGTTTATAGTGCGTATGAAAACTGGGAATTCGTACATATTTCTGTATTGCGGAAAAATGTACGCATAAATATGATCTGCTTTGATTAAGAGTACTCATTTTGTTGTTGATTAATCAACTAATTATATTTAGCTTTCGCCTACGTTGCGGTTATTTGATACAAAATAATACCATAAAAGTTGGCGAGATTTCGCGGAAAAACCCCAATAACCTAGAAAAATACTGGGAGTAATTTTACTAAAATAAGTTTTGTTTTCCAGGAATTGTGGATGGATCAGTATTTTGGTGAAAACAAGTTTACCTCAATGTAATATTTTTTTTTATTCAAGTTTTTTATGGTTCTCTGAAAAAATTGCCAGAAAAATAATATACTAAGTACCTTCATGAATATTCATGAATATACCGGCTTATGCCGTAGAGAAAATAGTTTTATGAAAAACCTTAGTAGACCATTGCTTAGTTTGGGGTCAGAGACCGTGAGTAAAATTTCTGTAATGTGTTTTTTTTATTATTTGCCAAATTTTCACCATCATTATCCTAATGTCGGATTAAAAATATAAATAAAGACTGTAAGTTTCGCGTAGGTATTCCTGTGCTTTTAGATTATTCTAGTGCGCTACTACTGATAGCTACTATTACTTTTAGTAACGCTATTAATGCTAAATCTCCTTTGTAATAAGTGATTTTCTTCCAATTTCCATTATTCAAGTGGTAGAGCTTTTTTTCAGAATGTTTGTTTGTCACATTTTTGTGATTATTTTACCGGATGTAAAAAAGTAAAGTAGTACAAAGGTTTTGAATACTTTGAATATCTGTTATATTCAAAGTATTCAAAAATATTTAAATAATTCAAATATTAGTAGTAGCTCAATTGTATCTCCGAACGCGATACATTTCTATAACTGAATCTTCCTACGCCTAGATCTCGACTTGCTAGACTGATTTAGTTCACCTCATAAATCTTTTTAGGATTCAGATATACGCAACAATTTTGCTTAATATTATCGAAATCAGCTGATAAATTTCCAGCAAAAATTTAAAGCAAATTTCCCCTCTGTTTGATGGAAACACCCTTCCAAGTTTAGTTGCTTTTCGTTGAATAATGCGACCTGTTGAGGGTAATCAACAACTTGACAGACAAAAACAAAATCGTTGACTCTAAACCGAGACCTTTCTCAGTTCGTTCGCTCGGTCATTAAGATTGAAAATTCGAAATTGGAAGCATGTAGCAGCCCTATACACGAGGCATGTGCAAAATTCGTTAATCAGCGGCAAAGCTGTGCGCACGCCAATCAGTGGCGCGCACCTTTCAGCGTATTGTGCTTCCATGCTGACGTTCCGCCGGAATCCTCTTTGTGCCAGAAGTTTGGATGTACGAGCCTACGAGAATATGGTATTTTTAAAAGGACACAATTTGTAAAAGCATTTCATTATTGTTATCTACGTTATATCGATATTCTTGTATGGCTCCGAATCATGGTCAACTCGCGCGGTGGACCGAAAAAAGATCGAAGCTTTTGAAATGTGGTGTTGGAGGAGAATGTTACGCATGCCGTAGACAGCGAAACGCACCAATAAGTCCATTCTTGAGCAACTAAAGATTAAGATTAAGCTCTCCACAATTTGTTATCAATGAGTCTTAACTTACTTTGGTCACATCGCCCGTAGGCAGCTCGATAATTTTGAGAAACTGGTTGTAGTTGGGAAAATAGATGGCAAAAGACCACGTGGACGCTCACGTTAGTCCGATCAGATTATGTTGATAACAGGGCTTCCAGTTTCCACTGCTCTGAAGAAATCCGAAGATAGCGCGGTGTGGAAGAAACTCGTCACTGATTCCGTCAAAGCATTTCAAGACGGGCACGACCTTCAGTAATGAAAAGGACGAATAAGAAGAAGATCTACTTTTTAATAACGGCTTTGTCAGTGATGTACAATTTTTTTTCACTGTTAAAAGAGCTGTTCGTAGTACCACGCAGGTTGGCCAAAAGTGGGTTCTCAGACTTCACATAATGCAATTAAATTATTTTCATAACGTAGCTGACTACGTTACTACTCTTTACTATTAGAAGCAAGTAGTGGCGGTTTTCTATAAAAATAGTTGTGCATAACCCAGGATTCGGATTATGCATTTATGGAACAAAATACTACAGATTTCAATTAGAGTAACGTAAGTTAAAAAAAAATACAGTTGCAAATGTTTTTTGTATAATAATATGTAATATGTTGTGTCTTTGTATTCTTTACGCGGCGGAACTTCAATAAGTAGAAGTCTAATTGTGTTTGGCCTAATATGATCCATCGAAAAAATGTGCAATTTATCTGTCTAGGTGATGAGTCAATTTTTGCCACTGTAACCCTCAGTAACTAGTACTGCGAGTAAAATTTCAGCTCTTTGGCTTTCATCTTACTCTTTCGCCAATAAATAAGACAAAGTTCAACGCGATCCAATCCAGATTCCTCTTAGATCCTGTGATGTGTAGCTCTCGGACCCGTGTAGCTTATTTGCAACCTCACAGTCGTATTGTAGCTCTCGGTATACAAATGCTTCGTCAGATTTTGATCCACGATTTGACTCATCTCGTTGATAGACGACTATTACTTCGGCTACGATTAGTCCTGATTTGATTTGCCCACTGTTAGGAATTGTTTCTATTGCTTTCAACAAAATTGTTTTGAAAATATCTTGCTATACATGTATAAACCTGCTATATACAGGGTTATTCCTAATCAATTAGCATTCTTTTAGGGGCTTATTCTGTACATCAAAACTATCAACTTTTGATCCGCGACTTTTGTCAAAACTCAAAAAATATAAGAATAACCATGTATATGTTGAATATGCTTGCATAAAGCCGCCATCCAATCTCAAACACCTGTTTAGAGCTTAGCTAAACTGACTTTTCAAACCTTGAAGTTGTCGAATAAAAATAAAATACACAATATTTTAAAAACTATACCCTACCGTATAGTTTTTAAAATATTGTGTATTTTATTTTAGATGCTTAGAGGAAATAAAAAATCAAGAGAAAATGTTGTGAACAAACAAGTGGCGCTGACCAAAACTACGCCTCGCCGTGTAAAGACAATCACACACACATCAAGGTACAAGGAAACTACGTCTTGGCTTTTCAGTCGAACTATGGCGGCGCAGCAGTGACGCACTCACACATGTATAAAAAACCGGCTTCACTTGACTGTTCAACGACGTTCCCGCTTGATTTTTTTATTTGCTCTGAGGGTAAGGGATTTAATAACTCGAAACACAATTCAAAAAACTTTGCTCGATAGAAATTAAATGCGAAGATACCGCTTTTTAGAACAAATTCATTATTTATACGAAAATTGATTGCATTTTTGGACACTTTTCTACACGTTTACAATTTTTTTTAATTAATCTGTTATTTTACTATTTATACACATGAATTGAACTATAGCTTCCATCCATAAAACTCAGGAAAAAGTAGTAATATCATTTTTATATTGATTTTTGAATGCAAAAACGGGGCGAAACCGGGGGCGTATTTGTCTTCACCCGCTCACATGAAAAATTACGCTGATACTATGGCGCCTTAGCCTTTAAAAGCTAAGATCTAGAGATTTAGATCTAGAGAATCCCTGAGAGAACTTTTCAAAACCATAAATATATTAACAATGCCTTGCCAATATATCTATGATTGTATTTTGTATGCAAGAAAAAATCAACACAAATTTGAAAAACATAATTTAAATACACGACTAAAAGGTAAATTTGTATTGCCAAAAACTCGCTTGACAAAAATTCAAAAATCGTTCGTTTTTAAATGTATACAGTTTTATAACATATTACCGAAAACGTTAATATGTCTAAACGACGACGATTTCAAGCATAAACTAAAAATACATCTGTTACAGAAAGCTTACTACAAGGTAAACGAATTTCTAGAGGACAAAAAGGCATGGCAGCTAATTAACATCAATGCAAATGTTTTATAGTATATACATTTATTATTTTTTTTTTTTTCTTCTCGCTTCTTTATTTGACATTACTTTTATTTTATTTTACAATATTGATTATTTTTAAATTATTGACATTGTAATGATTTTTTATCAATTTTTGACATTTTTATTTTTACTTTAACAATTTGACATTTTATTGCGTATATACTACTTATACTGACTGACTGACGAAAATCTACCAAATTGGATAGATTTGGTAGGTTTTCGTCATTCATACTACTGGCACCGTGTTGTGTTTACTTGTTTTTAATGTATGATGCAGGTACCAAATTGTAATTTAATTAATTAATGTGGATAAGTGTAAATTGATGATTTATTTATGTAAGCAATTGATTTTTTTTTGTTAAGTGTTTACCATTGTGTAGATTTTTATTGACTTCTCAAAAGTGTGTCTCTGACACCCATTTGTTGAATAAATGAAATGAAATGAAAAAAAATGAAAATAAAGGTTTAGGAAGTGAACCCACTTCTGCAATATCATGGGACGTATTTTTGTATTGCTTTCTGCAGAAAGCAATACAAAAATATCTTATCTAGTAGAATGTATAAAAATGAGAATAGTAGTGCACAAAAAACAGAAACAGATTGCACTGTTTCTGTTTTTTGTGCACTACTATTCTCATTTTTATACATTCTACTAGATAAGGGTCCGATTATCTCCACTATGTAAGTTTGTATAGGCAGGGTGGCTAGCCCTGGCGTCAGAGTTTCAAGCCGTCTTCGCTGAAAAAAATGTAATCTGAGAAAAATCAGAAATAATTGTGCTCATCATTGTTGACTTTTCCTACGGAACCAGCGGCAATGTCGCGAAAAATATCAGCTGTTTCATACTTAAATTTATTTGAAATTTGCGAGCTTGAAATCTTGCGGTCACGACAAATTTCCGAATTGTTTATCACAAAAAAGCTTGTTGAGTTAAACGTGGTGTCAAAAACAATAGGTATACTCCGTATACTAAGCGCCACACAAATCGACGGATGAGAAGTTAGTCGCAGATGTGATTTCGCTGTGATTCGCTGATTATTGCGCATCTGTGCACAATGCCTATACAAGTAGTGAGCACGGGCGTAGGGAGCGCGCAGGAGGCATGAGGTAGGCGGGCGGGTGTGCCCCGGCGTCTCGTTTTTCTGGCTCCCGCGCATACCTATATTTCGACTTTTGCGCAGCGTTCTGCGCATAACTTCTCATCCACCGATTTGTTTGGCGCTTAGTATACAAGTGTAATAGTTTCGTAAATATATTAATTAAATTACATTCTGTACATGCATAACTTCCTAACTTTCCTTCCTTCCAGTGTACCTAAATAGCAGAAAATGTGTATGCAACTCTCTCATATTAGCGGAATTATTACAAGCGCCATTATTTTAATTAAACTATTAACCCAAACTAACAATATAAGCATTAACATGAAATTAACACACAACCGCAATATAAAAGGGATAATAGTTATTACGAGTAGTATTATTTAAATGGGAATTGTGTATTTTGTGCTTAGTCGTTAATTGATAATGACTATATTATTATGCAGTTGCAGTTGTTTACTAATTTTTACCCGACTTTCAAAGGCGGAAATGTTCACAGTTAAAGTGTATTTTATTCTGGATGTGGCTTTGTAAAGTGCATGGCCTTCAATAATTATTTTTTGCAAAAAATAGCATGACCGACTTCACCCATGTACTGAATCATTACATAGTATAAAACAAAGTCGATCTCCGCTGTCTGTCCCCATGTATGCTTATATCTTTAAAACTACGCAACGGATTTTGATGCAGTTTGTTTTATTAGATACAGTAATTCAAGAGAAATGTTTATATGTATAATACACCTGTGCGAAGCCGGGGCGCATCGCTAGAACGCAAATATTTGGCACGGATCGATGTAACATATTTCAGATTATTGTTGATTTATCAAAAATGTCGATATCAAAAATATCAATTTTGATAATATTTAAATGAAACCAATTTCGAAGTATACTCTTTCCAATAAAAAAAGAATTATTGACATTGGACTACTATTAAAAAAGTTATGCGTGGTTATACATAAAAAATAAAATATACGCGTCGACGAGTAATTTTTTTTTACTGTTCTAACCGTAGTAGTAAGAAGAGTAATTCGTTTACCGTTTTTACTACTGGTAGTAAGAATGTCCGGTGGTTCGTCGTATTTTTGTATCCGGTCTCTATTATCGACTAAACTCCAAGCACAACGAGCTATGGAGATGATTTTGCTCGGAGTCTCTATGCGAGATCGAATCAGAAATGAGGAGATCCGTAAAGAACCAAAGTTACCGACATAGCCCAGCGAATTGGCAAGTTGAAATGGCAGTGGACAGGGCACATAGCAAAGGCTGAAGGCCGACGAGGTCAAAAAGTTCTCGAGTGGATACCACATACCGGCAAGTGCAGCGTAGGACATCAACCGACAAGGTGGACGGATGACCTCTTTAAGACCGAAGGATCACTTTGGATGCAAGCCGCTACCAACCGGTCTTACTGGAGATTTACAGGGGAGGCCTATGTCCAGCAGTGGACGTTCTATGACTGATGGATGGATGGATGGATTATTGACAACATTTACGATGGTGTCAATTGCAAAACCCGGATAAATCAGACGTTCCATTTAAAAAGTTCATTAAATAGCAACAAATTGCATGAAGCAGCTGATACTTTTCACCAGCGACAAATTGTATATACAGCAGCTGTTTTTAGAGTTCCGTACCTCAAACGGAAAAAAACAGAACCCTTATAGGATCACTTTGTTGTCCGTCTGTCCGTCTGTGTGTATGTCAAGACTCTTTATCTCGGGAACGCGTAAAGATATCGAGTTGAAATTTAAACTGTATACGTATATCTATGGTATCTTGCAGTTGTATAAAAGATAAACTTCTCAGTTATCGTTTAAAAAAGTTAGAGCCGTTTATGTCGTAAAAACAGCATATTTCGGCACTCACAAAAATCAAAACCTACAGGGTACTCTTCCCGTTGACAAAGAACTATAAAATTTGGCGAGAAGTATTGTCTCAGAGTACACGTAGAGGAATAAATCTGAAAACTGTAAATTTTTATTTGAATCACAAAAATAGGGTCTCAAAATTCACAAAATATGGGTTCAAAATTCAAAGTGAGTAAATCGTATCATGTAAAGAATATCATATAAAAGAACTTCATTAGCACATGCTAAAACAAGTTTTTAATTATTTTAACAACGTGTTTGTACGGAACCCTCGATGTGCGAGCCTGACTCGCACTTGTCCGGTTTTTTTTTGCAATTTTGCAGCTGGTCTTATGGTAAAATTTGTTCACAATGATAAGCATACAAGTAGGTACATCGCTAAAAAGTTAATGTATTTTGCAGGATAACACATTGAATATTCATGTGTCGAGATATCTGCTCCAATTGTGGCCCCATTTGTGTAGCATTTATTTAAAATATACTTGCAAAAGAACAATACCGTACAAATAAGAAAATAATTATATTACGGAGGTTATATTACCTAGCTTTGATAGCACGTATGACAAAATTAATTTACTTATCAGGTTACATTGTTTAATTTAACTATAAGTTACCTATTTATATAATTTTGTGTAACATACCTCAGTGCCTGAAGTCGAAAGTTTTCGACCAGTGTGTGTTGCCAGTGATGACTTATGGCACAGAAACGTGGTCTCTCACTATGGGCCTTATCAGTAAGCTCCAAGTAGCCCAACGAGCTATGGAGAGGGCTATGCTCGGAGTCTCTCTGCGGGATCGAATCAGGAATGAGGAGATCCGTAGAAGAACCAAGGTTACCGACATAGCCCAACGGATTAGTAAGTTGAAATGGCAATGGGCAGGGCACATAGCGCGGAGGACTGATGACCGGTGGAGTCGAAGAGTTCTCGAGTGGAGACCACGTACCGGCAAGCGCAGCGTAGGACGTCCACCCACAAGGTGGACGGATGACCTCATTAAGACCGCAGGATCGCACTGGATGCAAGCCGCTTCCAACCGGTCTTATTGGAGATCCATAGGGGAGGCCTATGTCCAGCAGTGGACGTCCTTTGGCTGATGGATGGATGATGGATGGATAATTTTGTGTACTTTAGACGTAGTATGCGGGGGTTTTAGTCGTAGAAGCCGCGGTGGTCTAGCGGTAGTGACAACCTCCTTATAATCGTGAGGTCGTGGTTTCAAATCCCGGTCCCGAACCAATAAGTTCTTTGGAATTTATGTACGGAATTTAACACCGTTGGCTTTTCGGTGAAGGAAAACATCGTGAGGCAACCTGCATATGTTAGTAGAAGAAATTCGATGGCGTATGTGAATCCACCAACCCGCACTGGGCCAGCGTGGTGGATATGGCCCAAACACCCTTCGTGGGTAGGCCTACGTCCTGCAGTGGACTATTGAAAAGGCTGATACAGCACAGTACAGTATACAGACGTAGTAACTTTAAAAAAACCGGACAAGTGCGAGTCAGGCTCGCACATTGAGGGTTCCGTACAAACACGTTGTTAAATGAATTAAAAACCTGTTTTAGCATGTGCTAATAAAGTCCTTTTATATGATATTCTTTACATGATACGATTTACTCACTTTGAATTTTGAACCCATATAATAAAAATGTACAGTTTTCAGATTTATTCCTATATGTGTACTCAGAGACAATGCTTCTCGCCAAATTTCATAGTTCTATGTCAACTGGAAGTACCCTGTAGGTTTTGATTTTTGTGACTGCGAAATATGCAGTTTTTTACGACATAAAGGGCTCTAACTTTTTTGTACGATAACTGAGAAGTTTTTCTTTTACACAACTGCAAGAGACTATAGATATACGTATACAATTTAAATTTCAACTCGATATCTTTACGCGTTCCCGAGATAAAGAGTCTTGACATACACACAGACGGACAGACGGACAACAAAGTGATCCTATAAGGGTTCCGTTTTTGTCGTTTGAGGTACGGAAGAGTGCTTCCACTTTGCCCCACCAAAGCGCCCCACTGGTGGGGCAGATTCCACTCCATCATTTTTTGGAGTGGAATCTGCCCCACTCGTCTCATTTTGGTGGGGCAAATTCCACTCACTATTTAGGCCAGTGGAATCTGCCCCACCAGGGGTGTCACGCGATTTTAAATTAAATTGGTAATGCCATGAAGTGCAAATTTTACTGCAAAATTTTAATCATTATAGCGCCCCACCAAATGAACTGATAAGTGGAGACATTTAATGCAAAATAATTAAGAAGATTGTAAACTAAAAGCACATTTACTTAAAGTCGTAAATTGCGGATTGTATGCGGTTATAGTATTTATGTAGCAAATATTTTCGAAGCCATCATACTCGTAAAGTAAAAGAAAATTATAAATTGAATATTGTCATTCATCGTAATAATCTTATGAGAATTAATTATGTTTTCTACGATCATACGTTATCCCAACTTATGTTTGTAGTATACATATTGGAGAACTGACGCCGCCATTAAATGTACAAGTAGTACTAGTAACCCGTAATTATAAAAGCAATAAGAAAAAAGAATACATCATACAATTATTAGGAATTCATTCAAGATATTTTGACATTAGACTAGTCAAAATAGATGGTATTCAAACCATGATGACATTGATGATTAATGTCGAAATCGCTCAAATTGTTATAACGTTATACTAAAATGATGTTTTAGAAAATTAAATTGTGCATAACTACTGTATTGTACTAAGTAAATATGTTATTTTTTAAAATTAAAATTAAGTCGACGACTTTATATTTAGAAAGCCAAATATGTCATTTTATTTAGTGCTGGCGTCAGCTCTCCACCCAGTAAACAACGTAAGGAAAACTGAAAATAAGGAAGGAAAAACGGTACGTAAGTTAAAAAACTGTTACATCTTCATAGAAAGAAATTTCTACAGTCGCTATTAAAAGTGATTATCTATAACTTAGCTACTAATATTTACTAGTGAACAATTTAGTGAGTGATTTTTTTAAATTATTTCATCATGTCTAAAACTTGATTATTGTTTTTAAAGATTGAAACAGATAGCGCGCAGCATAAAGACCGTTCAGGTAAGTATAAATCATCACAGGATTGTTGACTACACAGATTTCCGCACCACAGCACATAATTGACTAAAATTCTAAGTTGACTAAATATTTAAAAAGCCAAACTTTTTTTTGGAATTAATTGTTTTAAATATCATATAAGAAAGAAAAGCCCTACCTAACGCATAGGGGCTGGTAGCAATAATCGTTTTCTATCTCACTCGATCGTGTAATATGAGTGGCTTGATCACAGCAGGATAGGACGAAGCCGTTGATAGGTGTACTTATTTTTATAATCCTGGTCTGCGAAACAAACAATCATAGTAGTATTTATAAAAATTTCAATGCACAATTCAGAGTTGTATGAGTGATATTATGTGTGAATAAATAAATCCGTGTATTAAAATGTCTTGTGATGATTCATACTTACCTGAATGAGCTTTATGCTGCGCGCTATCTGTTTGAATCTTTAAAAATAATACCCAAATTTTTGACATGGTTGAATAATTTATAAAAATCACTTACATAATTTATAACAAGTTAAGAATAAGAAAATAAGAATTTTATCAAGCTACGTAACAGATAATTAATTTTAATGGCGAACGTAGAAATTTCTTTCTGTGAAGATGTAACAGTTTTTTAATTTACGTACCGTTCTTTCCTCCATTATTTTCAGTATTCCTTACGTTGTTTACTGGGCGGAGAGCTGACGCCAGCACAAAACAAAATGACATATTTGGCTTTTTAAATATAAAGTCAACATAATATGAATTAAAAAAATAACATATTTACTTAGTTACATACAATTTAATTTTCTAAAACATTATTTTAGTGTAACGATACAACAATTTGAGCGATTTCGACATTAATCATCAATGTCATCATAGTTTGAATACCTAACTATTTTGACTAGTCTAATGTCAAAATAACTTGAATGAGTTACGTATGATGTCTTATTACTTTTTTCGTATTGCTTTTATAATTGCAGGTTACTAGTACTACTTATGGGTCATTTAATGTCGGCGTCAGCTCTCCAATATGTATACTACAAACATAAGTCAGGATAACGTATTAACGTAGAAAATATAATTAATTCACATAAGAAAGACTGTTACAATTAAGATGGACATGTTCATTATTTGTAACAGGTCCATATTTTAATTACCATTTAAGTAATTTGCTGACTGAGATTAAATCTCGAAAAGATTATTAAGATTAATGACAATATTCAATTTATAATTTTCTTTTACTTTATGATGGCTTCGAAAATATTTGCTACGAGTACATAAATACTATAACCGCATACAATCCGTAATTTATGACTTTAAGTAAATGTGCTTTTAGTTTACAATCTTCTTAATTATTTTGCATTAAATGTCTCCACTTATCTGTTTATTTGGTGGGGCGCTATAATGATTAAAATTTTGCAGTAAAATTTTCACTTCATGGCATTACCAATTTAATTTAAAATCGCGTGACACCCCTAGTGGGGCAGATTCCACTGGTCTAAAAAGTGAGTGGAATTTGCCCCACCAAAATGAGACGAGTGGGGCAGATTCCACTCCAAAAAATGATGGAGTGGAATCTGCCCCACCAGTGGGGCGCTTTGGTGGGGCAAAGTGGAAGCACTCGTACGGAAGCCTAAAAAGAAGAAAATACTTGATGAGATACATGTAATGGGTATCTATTAAAAATATTAAATTATACGCCCTGTATTACTTAAATAAGTTTGTATAGGGCGGGTAGCTTAGCCGGGTGTCAGTTTTTAAGCCGCCTGGAGGCCTCTGACATGGCTCTTAACCGGGATCTACAATTTAACATGTCATTGTCATTTCAACCACGGTAGCGTTAAATTAAAAATAAACCCGCGGTCACCCATCCGAAGACTGACCGTGTCGAACATTGCTTCATTTCGATATATTTTCATGTTTTTTAATTAATTTGTAACTTCTGATTATTATAGTAACTTGACGATGCTATTGCTGATAATGTAACTATGCTATCGCTGACAACATAACTGTTACTCGTTTATACTACAGGTTACTTATTTTTTATCTGTACTCTATTCTCTTAATGACCATTATACCCATTGAGGAAGGAATCAGATTATACCGGTAATTGTTACTTTGAATGACACTGACATTTCACTTTTTGGTTATTAATCTGATTAGATCTTTGCCTAATAATTTAAAATTTATGTTATTTACACATTATTTTGATAATTTAAATTTTGTAAATTATCTACTTTTATTTATTAGGGTCAGGTGGGGTAAATATGAGACAAAAAGGTAAACTTTTAAGTTTTAAGGTTGATAAAGTTATTTTTAACTATCTTTCAAGTAATTGTATTTTACACTCCCTAATTTCCTACCATAAGTTGCTACCAGTTTTCCTGTAAATCCTATCTTTGTAACACAAAATGATAAAATGTCTGTCTCATTTTTTCCCGCTACTTTGGGGTAAATATAAGACACCGTAGTGTAAAAACAAGACAGCTTATTACTTCAATAACTTAAGTAATTTGGAACTGGCTGGGTTGTCATGAGACAGAGCGGGAAAAAATAATACGAAAAAATAATTCACAAAGTAGGAAATATTTTTATTTGGCATAACTTTTTTGGAGATTCAGTTACATACAACATTTTGCTTGGCACTTATAGTCTTTGGAATGTTAATATTATTAATATAATATGAATTAAAGTAACAAATGTTTTTGTTGTAATACGTATGTATTTGAGAGATCAAAATATCAGCACCAAATGAAATGGTTACATCAAAATTTCTAATTATAAAAAAATCTAATAAGGCAAGGTAATTATGAGACGTTTTTAAACTACTTAACATTATATTTTTCGAGATCGATATCGAACATAAGTGCACCTCTCTTGCCTTTTTTCTTCGGAGATGGCAATTTCATGACAATTTCGTCCCTGCAAATACAGTAGGTAAATGATACGAGTATCAGGGTAGACAAAGAAAATTTTTTTTGCTCTCTTTAAGTAAATCACTGAGATGTTATTGTCATCATCGGATCCCTCAATTTTAGCTATATAATAGCTTTTACCCTTTTTGGTTTTATGAACTAAAAGGACGAAGTCGCCAACTCCATAATCCAGGTCATCCATTTGAATTTTCTCAGGTCCATTAGTTTCCGCAGATCCATTTTTAGATTGCGGACTAGATGCTTCACGTTTTTCGATAACATCACTATCTTGGTCGGATTCATTATACTCTTGATCTAGGCTCTCTTTAATAAGTGTTCCCAAATCAACATTTTCTAGGTCACTTTCATCGTCATAGTGAATCTCGTCTTCTCCTATATCTGTGTCAGAGTCAGATATCCTCTTCGTAGTCTTTGATTTCTGTTTTTTCTTTTTGGGTTCTGTTTTCCTCTGTCCAGTTTTCTTCCCTCTTTTTATGGTGGTTTCTAAATTTTCAATTTTTTTTTTATATAATTTTTCAATAATTATTTTCAATTTTCTAAGGGCAGCTGTCTCATTTTTACACTCTGTAGCGTCTTATATTTTCCCTCAGCCTTGTCTTATATTTTCCCCCAAAAGTAACGCGTCCGCTCTGTGCGCTAGCGAATCGCAGACTAAAATGGCCGCCTACGCACGATAGTTTTGCCCCTCCCGCATACGCGGGGGGCAGGGAAGTACACGCGCGAGTTGTTTGGGAGCGACCACAACAAAAGTTCGCTGACCCCTACCAAAAGTTTTCGCGCTTGAATTGTCAACAAAATACAAAATGTAATAAAAGTGTAACAAAACTATGAGCTACGGTCATAAAAATTATTGACGTTATAAAATAAACCCTTAGGATTGTTTACTAACTGAAAATGGATTTAAAATCTAAGTTTTTTTTTAGCTTTATTTAAGTGTCTTATTTTTACCCAAAATATCGGGTGTCTTATAATCACCCCACCTGACCCTAAGACAAATTATTTATGCATAACTATTACCAACGTTATTTTTGATTGTTATCGGACGATTTCAAGTACATGTAATGTCTCTACGAAATAAAGAGATTTGACTTTGACTTTGACTTCGATGATCGCTGACAAACACTTAATTAAACTACGCTATGAGCGCTACTTAATTCGGTATCATTTATATAAATCATAAGCCCTGCATTTACATCACGTAAGCAAACAGTAAATGATTAAATAAATTATACAGATAATAAATAGGCTGTAACAATTTTAGAGCACGTTATGCGGTTGTAACAATGTGCTGCCAAACACACAAACCGCGGGTGGATAAATTTAATATGGGAGAAATTCATTAACCATTATATTGCATTTTAAGTAGGTACGAGTAGCTACTAAACGTAGTGATATAAATGGCTTGGCTCTTTTTTAGCCTACTGCGAGAAATATTATGCTATTGATCGGTTTTATGCTTTTTTACAAGGTTTTATTTAACTTGCAATGGTTTAAACCTATGTATGTAAGTAGGTAAGTTAACTTTGACAACTTCCCGGTTTCCATATGAAATTTTGCATATTATTGCATTGGACATCGCCTGTCAATGCCAAATATGGTATCTTGGAGCTGATCTAATGATGGAGTCGGAAGGTGGCCACTCCTGTACTAAATAAGATTTGGGTCCGTCGTGTTTGGGCTCGTTTTACTTGTCTAGGCTAGCCTACTAACTACTCATAATTTGTCCGATGAGGTATCCTTTCAAGTGCGCGATTAGTCCTGTAGTAGGTACATAATAATAATGTGTTCAAATCGCGAAAGTTTAATAGCAACATATCCTTTCAAAATTCTAATTCGACTACTTGAAAGACCTAAAATGTTAAAATTGTTTGGGATATTTTTAAAAATTAATAAAAATTACAACATTTTTTTTTATTAAAAAAAGCCGTGTTAGCGACAAAATTCTTGTATCCGCTCTGGAAAATCTAATTTGAAATAAAGCTCTGGTAGAATAAAAATCTCAGCTTTGGAAAAGTTAATGTGAAATATTTAACTGGTGAAAGCTGACAGGAAATAAAACAAATTATGAGATATATGTAAGTATACAAAAAATGCGTAAGCCGCTCCTTCGGAGTGCTCTGAGGTCGCATTATAAGGCGTAAACCGCTCTTTCGGAGCGAGCTGCGGGATCGCATTACAAAATAATATAAAAAAATCAAAAATTGGTGACATTTTGCTCAAGACAAGTAAACTTTTGTTAACTTGTCCAGCTATATGTCTGTAAAAAATTGTATATAGTAGTTACCAAACACTACATTTCCAAAGTCAATTGATACTTGTAATAAAATCACAAAACAATAACATCGCTTGTAAATGCGATAAACCAAGATAATCCATAACACAGATAGCTCATACAACATTCATAGATCTAATATGTGTGTTTATAACTAAGCAACGATTCTTTTGTGGCCACTTCCAATACATTATAGGAAAAATACGATCATAAAACAAAAGTGTAGTAAAACTCCATCTAATGGGGTGAACCTAATCCGATTCAAGCAATTCCAGTTATCGTAAGGACAAATATATTGAGCGATCTTATCGGAGGCGAAAACTGGCAAACTTGAAGGTGTTGAAGTTTGCCAGTTTGACAAATTGAAAATTGGCTTGAGAATGTCGACGTCTACAGGAAAATGAAACCACGAAGCATGTACTATTACACTGCAAGGCTCCTGAAGACACAAGAAGAAGGACGGGACTCCTTGAAGTAACTACAGAAATCTCCAGCAGCGAAACATCTGGCGTAACAGAGGTGGACCAGTTATGCCAGTAACCCAAACCTGTGCTCCGTTATTTTAATTAGCTCGTATGGTTTGAGAAGGCTGACAGCGGGGGGAATGCACAAAATACCCCAAGCGGGACGTCAGTGCAGGACTCATCACCCCCACCTACAATTAGATGTCGACGTTAATCCACGGATTTTAAATAGACTAGTGACTTTAATAACTACTACAATTAAAATAATAAGTATTTAAGCTAAAACTACCTAATCTATCGCAAAAGCAATTAGCTCATTTGCAGACTATGGAAAGTATAACCCATTGCCAGGCGGCAGCGTGCCCAGCATGCTGGCTGCATACCAAGCTGAATGGCAAAACCACGATTCTATCGAAAAAGCATTCGCTACGTTTGTTGATAATAGTTGACATGTTTGAAGAAAGTCCAGCAGTACGTGAGTTTGAGTTATAAGTCTATAACTATGTTATGTCTATCTCCACCGAGAGAAATATTTGTGCATAGCAGTGTGCAATACAGTGAGCTACGGTTGGTAACTCCGGCAGAACTGCACCTTTATGTTTCTGAAATAGAGCTGTATTTGGTAAATTTTTATCGGCCGACTAAAATTGAAGAAATAGACATTGTCATCAAATTAGCTATCTCAGAGGTTCTGAGGTGGCTTAAGCAAGATTGCTTAAGCTACCAAAAGGCCAGCAGAGGCACCTAGCCACCTGGCCTTTACGGACAAGATTTGCACGGCACCGAAGAAATGGCAAAAAAGCCAGTACAAACTGAATTTATACTTGATAGAATAGATAGACACTTCAAAAATATTCTACACAAATCTTTCTAGGACCTAATACTATATTTCAAGTACTACACTATACTGATGGAACTTTTTTGTCAAGGTTAAAGATACGAAACTCAGAATAATTCCAAGTAAAAGCTTTGTTAAATGATTTGGAAAAATATCCCAGCCGTTGAACTTATATTTCCTTGTTGTTATAACTAGAACTCATTGAATAAACCCAATGAACTAGAATTTCTATTCCTATTGATCTCACTTTCAAAGAAATTCTGTATTTCCTTACAAACTGTTCATTAAGAGGACTTTTAAGTTATAACCGTGACGAAGCAAAATCTAAAATTCAATCATCATAAAGTTTGACGGATAAGAAATCACAATTGGCGCCTATTCCAGCCATTTTGGTGCTTTCAGCTTTGAAAGAACCATTTGCATTAATTTGTACTAAGTGGTTTCGTACAAATCTTTGTCACGCTCTCATACCATCATTCCAGATTTTTCAGCAACGAGTTGTTTTAGAATATTTTATTCAAGAATTTAGCTGAATAAATACACTTCTGGCGTCAGAGGATTTTGTTAGTTAAGGGGATTTTATACGCCAAATTTCGTCTTTCTCTCGCAATTTCACATAAATAAAGACAAAAAATTACATTTGTAGATTTCTAGAAACAATATACGCGTACAGTAATTATTTATGAAATAATAACATTCAAACAATAATAATAATTAACTTGCGTCGATACTTTGGCGCATCTTCCTGAGACTCAGAGTAGGGCTGGAGCGGCGGCCAATTCGGCTGAGCAGCACAAGCGGCGCAAATATGCTAACTTCGGTAGTGGTTACATATTTGAGCCATTTGGATTTGAAACTTTGGGTCCGTGGGGGCTGGGAGCTCATCTCGTTTTCAAAAGTCTTTCTGAGCGTCTGGTGGACGCGACGCGTGACCAAAATGCTGGTGTTTATTTAGCTCAACGTATAAACATTGCCATTAGCGTGGCATTGCTGCCAGCATGCTGGGCACGCTCCAAACTGGCAGTGGGCTTGAGCACTTGCATTATATTTAGACCTTCAAGGGTCTGTGGATGATCCAATTGCTTTCTTTGTAGTAGTAGTGTAGTATTGTCATTATTAATAAAAAAATAAACATTAACATTGATACAATACGTAATATTTTTTACGTTGTTTATGAAGGTATTTCTTAAAGAAAAAAGAAAGGGAAGACAACAGAAGGCTTTCTTACATCAAATTAAAGAAAAGGTAGGTATCTACCATGTCGTAAGTACAGGTAAGTAAAATTTTGGCAGTCCTGTCTCAGCTCTTGTCAGTTCAGTACAGCTTCTTTCACGTATCGCGATCCCACGCGAGAAGATGCTCCACCAAAAATATCTTTGTGTTTAAATTTTGAATGAATAAAATTATTTTATCATTTAGTGAATTAGGTCAAAATCAAAAAAAAATCTTTTAGATCTACTGTTTTTATCTCTTTTGTTAAATCATAAGATATCAGAACCAACATTTTTTTGATACATTTATCTGTGCTTATGATATCATGTTGAAATTCAATGTCTATGTACTAAAACTTGCAATTGTTCCAGTGAGACAATTACTGTAGATATTTAGCCCGTTAGCCGGTTGAAAGGACTTTAAAAAGTCTTGTGGATAAATAATACAAGCAATCCAATTTCGTAGCCAAAATAATACCTAAGTCTGGAAGTCACGCTCACTGAAGTTTTACTTGATCAATATTCTGGATTTACATGTCTGTTTTCTGTTACGCAAGGTGATTATGAAAGCTTTGTATTAATTGGAACTTGGAACTGTTGGCATTTGTCCAATTTCAGAACATCAAAGGACTATAAATATACATAAATTTACAGTGTGTTTTCTTGTTCAGTCATATTACAAATCACCTAGATTCTAGGTATTTACAACCTTGATATTCGAGTTACTATAAAATAGAACACGCTAAATGTTAAAGCCTACCTATGTGTAGATTAAAGTACTTATTTATTAGAGCATTAAGTTAAATAAATAGATTAAAATGTGCCTTTAATACTTAGTTCACAGTTACTATTTTATAGTACTGACGAAAAGTATCTTTTTCCTCAGATTGTCCTTCGTTATAGGCCTCTTCCGAACATTTTTAGGGTTCCGTACCCAAAAAACGGGACCCTATTACCAAGACTTCTCTGTCCGTCCGTCTGTCTGTCTTTCTGTCACCGGGCTGTATCTCATGAACCATGATAGCTATAATATAGCTATGATAGATGGAAGAAATCGCTTTTAGCGATAAGATCGCCTTTTGTACCATTTTTCTGTCGTTATTTCTTTTTCTGTTATGTTTTACTACTTGTAGTGTCAATAAAGTGTTTTTGTATTGTATTGTATTGATAGCTAGAACGTTGAAATTTTACAGATGACGTATTTCTGATGCCGCTTCGACAGCAACTACTAATAATTATTTTTTGGAAAGATAGCATGACCGACTTCACTCGTGTACAGAATCATTACATCTGAAATATTCACAGAATATTTGGTTAAATATTCACTTTGAAATAAATAAGTTAAACAAAATAAAATAAATATTTAAGGGCTCCTATGCAACAAACGTGACTTTTCTGCTCGATATTAATAACGGCAACAGGCATATGCACGAAATATTCACAGAATACTTAGTTGTATATACCCTAATTAAATTTAAATAAAATATAATTATTAAGGTGGGCTTTCACACGGTTCGGAACCTTTCGTGCGAGAGTCGGACTTGCACTTAGCCAATTCTATTCCTGCCTTTCGTGTTTCTCACCCATTCTACGCCAGCAATTGTATACGTTACATTAAATTATAATACATACAATCATCATACTTCAACACAAAAATTACGTATCCATTTTTTACTACTGAAATTTTGTTTGTGACAGTTTAAAATGCGCGAACATGTAGAAAACATTTTGACTTAATTTATGTTTAAAAATGTTATAAATTGAAAGAAAAATGAATATTAATGAATGAGTATTTTAACTCTAAAGTGTAATAATTGGCTGAAGTGGTTAGCTTTTTACATAACATTTACTTCAAGTTGCCGTTTATAAATACATATTTAACGTTTATTAAATACACCAAAAAAAGAAACAAAACGTAAATGAGCATATAAATCAGACTCTTAGCTAGCGAAAGAAAAAGTTGAGATGTTAACTTAAAGTTATAATTAGAAAAGTGTCCCAAACTTTTTAAAAGCCTTTTACCCCCTACGGGTAGAGGTAAATGCCTCCACAAGAGATTGTTTGAACTTTTCAATTATGTACGTATCGAATGTCAAATGGAAAAGTTAATACGGGAAAGTGAAAATACTTTTCGACTTGTACTTGTCTTTGGAGATTTGATAATATTGCACGTTTCCATATTTGGCATAGTTTAAGTAAATTGTTAACTAGCGACCGGCCCCGGCTTTGCACAGGTGTACTATACATATAAACTTTCCTCTTGAACCAATTCAATCTATTGAAAAAACAGCATCAAAATCCGTTGCGTAGTTTTAAATATACCTATAAGCATACTTAGGAACAGGCAGACAGCGGGAAGCGACTTTGTTTTATACCATGTACTGAATTTATAATATAATTTTATTAGTTACACTGACATTATATCATGATTATTTTGTTCCAATTTTACCTTTTTGAAATTTAAATGTAATTGTACTATTTTATTTAATTTTCATAATTTTGTTTTGACTATGGTATTATATATTGAAAAATTATAAATTATATGTATTAGTTTATTTTATTATTATGTATTTTTATGAAGGTTTATGACGTATAATTTTATTTATATTTATATATATATATATGTTTTATTTATACCATACCATACCATACATACCCGTCCATTATTTATACGCTATCTATCCTCTCCATCTTAAGGTTGCCTGGCAGAGATCGCTATTAGCGATAAGGCCGCCGCTTGTTACACTGTTTTTGTATCTTTATTTCTTTTTATTATGGTTATTTATTGGTTTGCAATAAAGCGTTTATCTATCTATATTGACGACCATTGTTGAAATACTAGTGAATTATTGTTCTATATGGGTATATTGGCCTGACATAAAGACATTTTGAGTAAGTGTACATATCTTAAGTGTGTAATTTGAGTACTATACGATGGAATACATTATAATTTTTATTAATTGAGACACTTGGAATGAAAATACCGTCTAAAGGAGTTGTACCTGATTTACAAGAAACTCGGTATTAAAATTCTAACCAAGATCAATTAATTTTTCTAGGAATGTACTTTAATTTTATAGCTCAATGGAGTAATAAAAAATAATATATAGCCCTGCATTTTTTTTTTAAATTATTATTTAAAAAAAAATTGGGATTTCAAATTCATATTTTTTAAGAAAATAAATAGGGCAAATAATCGCTAGATAAACAAATACAAATACAAGGGGTTCACCTACAGTAAACAGTGCTAGATCTAGCTCCAAAAGAGCTAAGGTGGCAACACTGATCGAAAATCAAATTAATATTCAATCAATTTCCTTCGACATCGACATTTCTAAAATACTTTTTTTTTTTAATTGGCTTTGATATTTTTCAGATTACCGTGTTTCTTTACGAGATATCCGTTCCGTTTCACGTTACATACCCCAAATATATATTATCGATTTTCTAAATATTGCAGGACTTTAAAAACATGTTTTTAATAGATAATAATTACATTTTGAATGCTCTTTATAAAACAGCAATCATTGATCTGGTTAGAATTTTTATTTATTTTAATACCGGTAACGGAACAAGTCCTTTAAGAAACATCTTTTAGATAATTTTAATTCAAAAATGTTCAAAAAACCTTCATGACCGAATTCCGTGATTTTATTTTAGAGAATTTTTAACATTAAGTTTTGTCACCTTCATTAAGTACCTACTCACATCACTTTAATACCTACTTATGTAGCGCATGTAGCATGGTTTAGGTGTTTGTAGTCAGCGATCACTGAAATTAAGCAACGTTCTGTCTTAAGTCAGTATTTGGATGGGTGATCACGGGTGGCATTTTCAAACTGAGTGCTACCGTGGCTCGGATAACACGTTAAATTGTAGGTCCCGGTTGTTTTAACCGTTTAGCCATGTCAGAGGCCTCCAGATGGCCTAAAAATACTCTGACACCAGGGCTAGCCACCCGGCCTATACGAACTTACTTACTTTTAGTAGGTGTGTGTTTGACTTTCGTCTGGATATAACTTAAGAGAAACAAGGCAATGCAAGGAGTAATCTGAAATACCTACCATAATAAAAAAAAACTTAAAGCTATTTTCTTACTGTGCACCAAGTAAAGTAAATTTGCTGATAGCTGCAAGTCAATTTCTTGCATTACTTAATTTTATTCTCAGAAGCGTGTAATAAATAAATAAAATATTAAATTTCATTTCTTTGGAAGACGAACTCGCGTGCTAGTACTCCAACCTTGAAAATGATCGCCAAATTTAATCGAAACTATAGTAGCAATTATACAGGGTTATTTCTAATCAATTAGAATCCTTCTAGGGGCTTATTCTGTACATCAAAACTAGCAACTTTTGTTTTACAACTTTCGTCAAAACTCAAACAATTTTTTGTTGTTCCTTAAAAATATAGTTCACCCGCGACAAAATGTATGGAACAGCTGAATTTTTTTTGAGTTTTGACGAAAGTCGTAGATCAAGTTGTTAGTTCTGATGTACAGAACAAGCCCCTAGAAGGATGCTAATTGACTAGAAATAACCCTGTATACTAAAATAAAAGCGTGACTAACACCTGTGCTATACTCTGATTAAAATGTGCAAAAACCACGCTAGTTTCCATAATCAAAGTATTACTGCTGTTTTTTAAAGATCTAAAAAGTTTAGAGATGCAATTTGTTTTGCGGGACTAGTGTTTTTGAGGTCTATCAATTCACATTTCGGTCAACATGGTGACGTAATCAATCTTCCCTCATCATTCTCGTCCTGAGCAGTGAAATTAAAATGACACGGTTTATTAAAGAGTCAAAATTACGACAGCATAATGCTGCAATTTACTAAACTAAATCTTTTATCAAATCGTAATGTTTTATAGTCCAGCTCTAAACTATATGAAAATGAGCACGAAAAAGCTTCCCACCTGTGTACACAAGGTCAAGTTAAAGCAATTTTTTCTGCACCACGTCATCTTTAAATCAGAACTTTCTTTGTATAATCCATCATGATAACCCAACAAGTATTGTTTGCTAAACAACCCTCGTTATCCACGCATCAGTCCCCAGTGTTTGTTACATTTTACAAACAATATTAACACATTATCTCACATGAACAGTCTATCCCAAGTGATCAAAATGTCATCCCTCTCTGGAAACGGGCGGCAAACTCCATGAAAACATCCTCGGTAACTGATTTACGTACACTGGAGTGTAAGTTGGTGTTATTTTAGGATTGTAGACTCGAAACTTTCTTTTATTGACTTTTACCTTACGTGGCCGTGAATTTATAATATTACGTAACGGGGTTTCAATAGGGTTTTTGACTAGTTTTTGGAAATCATTTTAAATTATTCATTAGTACATAATAAGCACACTACATTTATATTTCCGATTTATTTCGATTTATTTGTATTAACAATGAAAATCGAGTGTTAAAGAATAGATATTCAAGATCTCACGAAAAACGACATTCTGTAATGGCGCTGGTCTTTGACGTCACGCACTAGTAAATAACTTTAGGAAATTCCAGTAAATACGTTAGTTCACATCTAAAAATTGACAAAAAATACTTTAAAAGTAACTTACAGATCTTGTAATATGACTCCGAAATCACTAATTACACAAAAAAACAGTCAATCGAGAAATTCTTGTTTACTATCATGTGACGTCACCAGATTTGCCGCCCTTCTTAGAGCGTTTACGTCACACTAGATAAAATATCAAAATAATATCGTATTTTATTTCGTGTGATTAGCGAAAATTAGACATATTTTAGTTTAAATAAAGTGAAATATGTTTTTTTTTTCAGGTTATTATCTTTAAGGATTATCACAATCAATAGTATATTTTCTATGTTGTCAAATAGCCTATTGTTAGAATAGAAGTAGCAAATTGATTGATTTGATTGTTACGGAGATTATTTGCTAATTGTTGATTTCTGATTGTTATGCCTCAGAAAATAACACAAATTAGCTTTAACAAATAACGAAATGAATTACGCGAGTAATATAAAGAATATGTATTCTCGTGATTGTAATCTCTGCTATTCATATTATTTCTGAACAAAATATGAGTAATATTTTCTTCTCGCGATAGAAATTGTTTATATCATCGTACGTATCCGTTGTCTATCCAAACAACTTGTATTTTCTTTTCTCTCAAATGAAACAGGTATTGTAGGACAGAACATGGCAAAATCAGCCGTTATTGTTGATTTGGTCAACATAGTCGAGCCACCGGCGAGCCGCGGCGTGGCCCGCTACAAATCTTGTCATCATCAAAATTGCTGCCAATACTGACTCTGCTGGCTATTTGGTACATTTTAGTTGGAGTATGAAGACAGTATGAAATCTCAAGCCTCAAGCAGCAGATAACCGTCAGAGATCGGAACGAGGCGGTGATGGAAGCTCTGGGCCGGGAGAAGGCAAAAAAATAGCATAGGACGTGGAAAATGTGTATTTGTAATTTATAAGAAATAAGCATTGCGTGCATGCCCCAAGCATTCATGCTCGCCATCGAAGGCTCCTTCTTGCGGCGGCATCATATGCCGGGTCGCTCTCTTCCCTCAAATATGGTCGAGGAGAGCGATGACTGGCATATGTGTCGCACTAGAGATCGGATGCTGCATGCAGGTCGCCGGTCTGCTCGTGGCATTCACGCAGTGCACCAACTAACTAACTTAGGCTAAAATTTCAAGTACCTACTAACTTTCTTTGTACAGTATAAACTAACAAATATGATTCTAGTTAACAAAGGGCACATACCCTGGTGTCCGTGGTTTGTAATTTTTTTTTTAATAAAAAAAAAAGCGAATTTTTAAAAGTTAAAGGCAGTTGTGAACCGTGAACTAGGCCATACAAAAACAATGACCTGTTATATAACTCTATAAATTATCCGGTTTGAGTGTTTTTTTTCATGTAATCAACAGTTTCACAGTCTTTCCAATGACTTTAATGTTATAAGCCTCTAAAAAGCCATATTTTTACGCATTAACTTGGCTGAAAAGTATAAAATAAAATAAAATAAATAAAAATAGCCTTTATTCACTAATATACAAATAACTTTTGAAATAACATTAATCTTACTTCTGTTTCTTAAATATTAGGTTGTCCACCCTGGACATAGGCCTCCTCTAGAATTTGCCAGAGCTCCCTATCTCGGGCTTTCCTGCGCCACCCTGGCAGCAGGTCGTCGTCCCACCGTTTCTGAGGTCGTCCCCTGAGTCGCTTCCCGTCTCTTGGGTACCATTGCATGACCTCTTTGGTCCATTTATGTTTTTTGCTTCTCAGTACATGTCCAACCCAACGCCATTTTAATTTTTTTATTTTTTGGCTTACATCTGCTACGCCTGTGGCCTTTCGGATTTTTGTTAGTCTCCACCTATCTTTTAACTTTATATGGAGCATGCTTCTTTCCATCCCCTGTTGGCATACTTTAAATTTTTGAATGTGTGCCTTTGTCAGGCCCCAGGTTTGGCATCCATATGTTAGTATAGGTAGTAAGCACATATTGAATACCTTTCTTTTCGCAAACATTGGGGCTTCTTTGTTTTTAAAATTTCTTTCAGAGACCAGTACCGAGCCCAAGTGTTGCTCACTCTCTTTTGCACTTCTTTTTCCATCATTGATCCCGGAGAGATAATTTGGCCTAAATATATGTATTCTTCCACATATTCTATCTCTTCGTTATTTATTTTGAACACTGAAAAGTATACCGAAACTAAAATAGTAGATTGTATCATATGGGAGCAAAATGATATTATTACGGCGAGGGCACTTTTTTAAATCCAGAGCGAAGTGAGGGATTCTTTAGTAGAATCCTGAACGTAGCGAGGGATTCAAAGTACGTCGCCCGAGCCAAAAATAAATTTTGCGCCCGAGTGGTACACTCTACTTTTCATCACCTCTATGAGAAAACAAAAGGCGCCTAATATTTTACTATAATATTACCATTTAATAAAACGTAGAGTAACAACTAAATTGAAATTAAATGGTATCTAATAATAAAACAAATGAAAACTTATGTTTACATTCTCTTCATTCATGTTCTTGGCGCTGAACACTAACATAACAAATACTTCCAAATTCACAAAATGTCCCCGGCAAAGATCATTCCGTCGCACTTATTTGTTCCAAATTTAAAAAGTGCGCGGCAAAGATAATTCTGTCGCACTTATAAAGTTCCTTATAGAAAACACCTCCTTTGGGCGCACTTAAAGACAAACCAAGTAGTCCTTTTCGAATAGATGTGATGAAAACATTATTAAATATTAACGTGCAATATTACTTACTCAAGCAATTGACAACAAAAACATAACATTTTGTTACTATTTAAAGGATGAAAATAACTTTCTCCCGGAACAAACATTTTATCAAAAATGCACCCTAAAATTATCTCGATGTTCAACAGAAAACGCGAAAACACATTTCATTAACGATTCACAGTCCTCTTAAGAAAAATTGGAAACATCTGTATATGTTAGCTCATGTCTTTGTACCAGATATATTATATAACTTGAAATATTTTATTTGTTTGCGTAAATTATTTAGTGACTGTGTTACATATTTTATCCTAAAGTACCTATTTTAATTATTTTAACATTTGAAATGAAAAGGAACTCTACTATAAGTTTTTGTAAATTATATTTTGTTCCTACGTTACTATTGTACTATATTGTTTTGTTACAATGCGGATTAAAAAATCTTTATAAATTAAAAAAAAAAATATATATATAAATTTAATTTTAGATTGATAACGTAAAGCAAATAGGTGGAATTTATGCTACTGTCATACTGTAAGCTTAGCTCTTCCCTCGCACACGTAACCTCTAAAACAAATACAACATTTTGAACTTTATCACAAGGTGCTAAGGCGTCAATATCCTAGCACGAACGTATCCTGCTTACCTACTGATTAAACATGCTTCATCATGTTCGGTTTAGATGAAATATTGGCTCTCTAAATATTAATATAACGAATATTGGTTTATGTTCTAGTTTGTGTGCAAATATTGTTTGAAATTTTCATTACAAACAAATGCTCTTTGCTACTAATTTGATTTTATATTTTGCAATAACAGTTTAATCAATCTAATCACAAATGAAGAGCTCTGTTCATTTAAATTTGAAATGAGATCTGTATTTTAACTAAGGTTAGATAGGTTATACCTACCCACCTGTTGTCTGTTGTGTATATCTGTTGAGAACATAGTTCTTGAAGTTGTTGACTTGTGCGTCTACCTAGGACAAGTAGTCCAGCTAGGTAAGTCCAACTTCAAGAAAGAGGTCGATCGCCTTATCCGACTCGGCTGGGCAGCGTTCGGAAAATTGTGTGACGTCTTGTCATCTGTTATACCTCCTACCTCAGAGCCTCAAGACGAGTATCTCGATAGTTCTGTGTTACCATTGACATATGGTCTTTTAATGTGAGCCTTATGAATAAGCTCAAGATAGCCCAACGTGCTATGGAGAGGGCTATGCTCGGTGTCTCTCTGCGGGATCGAATCAGAAATGAGGAGATCCGCAGATGAACCGAAGCTACTGACATCTCCCAGCGGATTAGCAAATTAAAATGGCTGTGGGTAGGGCACATGGTTCGAAGAATGGAAGGTCAATGGGGCTCTAAAGTTTTCGAATGGAGACCACAGACCAGCAAGCGTAGGGTTGGACGTCTACCGACTAGGTAGACTGACGACATAACAAAGATCGCATAAACGCGCTGGATGCAGGCTGCTTCCAACCGATCTTATTGGAAATCCAGGAGAGGAAAACATATGTCCAGCAGTGGACGTCCTACGGCTGATATAAAGATAGGTCAAATAGCGTCTAGGAACAAGAGGCGAGTAGAAGCGTCGTACCAAATTCATATGTCAGTGGCTATGTGGAGTGTCAATATTATGTGCAGCTTGGAGCTAATTCCACAGATGCCATTTACACTTGATTCGGAGTATAAATATATTTTTTATTTTATTTGATAAAATACAGGCTGGGGTAGAGGGGGTTTGGGAATGCACAAAACACCCCATGCGGGACGTCGGTGCAGGACTTATCGTCCCTACTTCAAATGAGAATGATGAGAATACAATGATAAATATATCTTTATTATACGTCTTTAAACCTAGATTAGGTTTGTCTAGACTCTAGACAATCTAGTTTTTTTAAACAAACAGTATTAAGTATTTTATGACTATACATTATAATGCATAAAAATATCAATGCATATAAACATAAAAAATATCATCAAACACATTTTATATGCTAAGTCTACGTACAACAAAGAACTAACTTGACAAAGCAAGCAACGCGCCAACGTACAAAGCATCTGTAGGTAGGTACCTACCTACGACGGAACAGGTTCTGAAATCTAACTATTCGTAGGCACTGTTCACTGGCAGTCGCTTCTGCGACAGCGCACCCTGCAATCAATATAGGGTGCTCCCAAATATGCGTTCTGTTTATTTACACTGATCTAGCCCATCTCATTTACAAGTGAAAGTGGCATTGGAGAGGACGCGGAACAGTTAGTTGATACAACAGTACAGCAGACCAATCGCACTAAAAATTACAGCTGAACCACAATTGAACTTTAACCGAACTTTTACTTTTTGTCTCATTTTGTATCGCGTTAATGGTTTTAACAGAAATTGAAACGCAACTCAATCAGAGTTGGAACGTAACCGCTTTCAAACAAAAGGTTGGTGTCTGAAGTTTAGCGCAATACCGAATTCTTTAAAGCTGAATCGAAACTTAACTACAATTGCAACCGAACTTTAACTGAAAGACAGACGGAACGCAGCTGTTTAAAATTAACGCGATTGGCCTGCTGTTCACGCGTGGTCATCGCACGCGCTAACAAGTACAGCTTAAGACTTGTCCATGAGGTGGAGAGATGAATTAACCATGCACTATATAAAGGAGTCTAAGTACGACATTTTCCAGCGGATTCATTGTCCCTCAAAGTAGATACTCTGCGTGTTCGTCTTGCAAACGGGAACGAAATTTTTCATAAACAACTGTAAACCGTTTCCAGTCAGTTTGACTAGAAAATTAGTAAAGTATAATTTAGGTTAGTACGTATGTAGGGCATAAAACTAGCATCATTTTAAGTAAAAATAACAACTAAAATAATAAAAAAAGTATTTGTAATATGACAGTATTTATTTTGTTAGGTACGTCTTTGAATAAATAGCAAAGGACGATTTCCTAACATTGTGAAGTTATGAGCGTATTTTTTCCCGCTGGGTGATAGTTAAATTAGCATACAGTGAGATAACTTACATAATATTCCGTTGTAAGTGAATTCATTTGAAAAGTTTCATTTTTAACAGAGTAAATGTACAGTATCTTATGTATAACTAATCAACTATAGGCTACACAGGAACATTGCATTGGTAAATAATCCTACAAATTTCGCAACTTTAATTAATAAGTATTATTTTATATCATATATTATTTTAATTTTTTGTCGTGATTTGTATAATTCCAAGATAATAACTATTTTTTTTGCAAAATACAGCATCACCGACTTCACCCGTGTACATAATCGTTACATAGTATAAAACAAAGTCGCTTTCCGCTGTCTGCCCCCATGTATGCTTATATCTTTAAAACTACGCAAGGGATTTTGATGAGGATGAGTTTGTTTTAATAGATAGAGTAATAATAAAATGTTTATATGCATAATACACCTGTGCGAAGCCGGGGCGCATCGCTAGAACGCAAATATTATGCACGGATCGATGTAGCATTTTTCACATTAATGTTGATATATCACAAATGGCTTAGCCGATTTCAATAAAATTTAAATGAGACCAATCTAGAAGTATATTTTTTCCAATAAAAAAAAATTATTGTAATCGGACTACTACAAAAAAAGTTATGCGAGGTTATACACAAAAAAAATATATACGCGTCGAATTGTATACCTCCTCCGGTGGTTCGTTGGTCAAAAATGTAAATAAATATAGATCTGTTATTTCGTCGTACTTAACCGAAAATATTGACGTCTACATCACACACAGTTTTATGCAGCGTAGGCGTACCTACGTAGCTACGTAGCTAATAGTTCTACGTAAGTTTGATTCTACGTGGTGTCCACGCTGCAAACATTCACTAATCGAGTTAGCCCAAGTAAATTTCACTTAAGGTAAATAAATTTTCACTTGGTAATAAAACAAAGCAATTTAAGTAGTTAGTCAATCATTTATGGAAGTTTTTAATTTTATAAGAGGTCTATCTAGGCCTAGTTTGGCAAGCCTGTATCATTTTAGCCTGATATAAAAAACAGACAGTGATCGATTTTGGATTGAAAATTTGTCTCGTTTCATTTCAATTGAAAAAAGCGTAACTTCTTCATTAAATTACGTTGAATTCCATGCGCAAGTGCTGTGCACTTAATCAAATTTTTATAGAACCACTGTCTAAATATTCTGTTTAGTTATACTGTGCCACGAGGACTCTTATCTTGCATCTTTATTTACACGTAATGGATATTCTTATATAAGCTTTATTAAGAGTGTCGTGTAAAGGGTGCGAAATATTTTCCTGCACAATGTTTGTTTTTGTTATATTTTACTTCCAAGAAAAGATTGTCTTCAAAGATAAAAGTTATATTGAATACAAATATGTACATAATTTCTAATCTAAAAAAATATGTGTAGAATCCATCTAAAAACAATCGTTTTAAGTTTTAATTACGTTTTTTAATATTATGCCGGCATCATAATGGAGAAATGCAAATAATTTCAGCCCCTTATAGTATAAATTAAACAATGAAATATGGCTTTATTAAAACTTGCGTGAGAATTCATTATACTAAAGAAAACACCAGTTTTTACTCACGTATAATATCGCGGCCGGGCCGCTGGGAACCCGACCGGTTTCAGAGTAATTAGTACTCCTTCGTCAGAGAATACGCGCTCCCATCGACTGGCGCACGCGCACTCAGCAACGCACAGTGGTCATTTATAACGACAAATTCACTTAATTGGTAACATTGAATGGACGTCGTCCATTTGGAAGCAACGTCAGTGGAGACCTCTAGTTTGGGATGAATTGGTCGATTCTTGTTGGAAGTTGCTCTGCGCACCGATAGCGCTTGGAAGAGCTATTGGTCGATGAAAGACCTCATGAAAGATAAGTTACCTCTATCACTAAAAAAAGCTTATCGTCTTATCACGTCGCGCAGTCTTGGTCTCTGACTAAACATGAAAAGCCCAAGCTCAAAGTATGTTGGAGCCCACTATTCTTGGAGTAAGGTTGGTTGACCGTATTAGAAACTCAAACTGCAAAACCGAGATTTTAGATTTCGGAGAGAAGACTGGAAGTCTGAAATGGAATTGGGCCGGTAACATCTGCCGCATACATGAAGACCTGTGGTCAAAAACTTGCACTATGTGGGTACCTAACGTTAAGTTACACCTCGGTTGGCCCAAAAAATATGACGAGACGAGATTGATTCCCACTGCAGTGGATGGAACGCCAATGCTCTCGACCGAGAAAAATGGAAAGAGGGAAGGGAGGCCTTTGCCCTGCAGTGGGACGATAACGGCTAAAATAATGATAATAGTCGACGCTTGTACATACTGAAAACTAATTTCGTTATTATCATACATTTTCATAAAACAGTCATGAGTCATACTTTACTCGTACGCTCATATTTTAATTCAGCTCGTAAATATCTTAGTACTGAAATTATTTGCTTCGTTCGAATCGTCTAAAGCCACATTATGCTAAGAGCCCGTATTTAACGTTGTAACTTGTAAGCCGTACCTTAATGCAATTGCGAAGTTTCAGTAGTAATTTAAATTGCAGGAAAATGTAATTCTCCAGATGTACATTCGAAAGTTATTACTGTGAAACGAAAGTTTGACTTGGGGAATGTAGACTGGAGTTACTTACATTTTGTGTTACAGCAGGAATGTGTCTCATTGATTCTGCTCAGTGTCGGTTTATTTCTGAGAATTCTAACGTTCTCACAAAACTCAACCTAAACCGGTGGGAAACTTGACACAATATGGTCTTGGTCTGAACTGTCACGTGACTGGTTGTGTCACCGTTGACAACTAAGCTCCCGACAAACTATACTCTATAAAATATAGCTTGATCTCTGCGACAGCTGTCAGAAAAATCACGCCTATGAAGTCTTGAATTTCTTAACAGTACAGACAGTACCTGTCAATGTCTTACTTTATGTGCATGCCGATTAGTGATGGGCGACGAATGATTGTGACCACAGAGTTTAAGATAGTTTTATTTAAAATATCGATTGTTTATACGAAGGATTTTTTAAATAAAACTTAATATATTATTAATTTTATTGTATATTATATCATAACAACTATAAAAGAAGACAAAAAAAGCACCTCCACCACTATCCCAACTCCAAAAATGACAATCTTCTATGTCAATGTTACTGTCGCAGAGATCAAGCTATCTTTTATGCAGGTGGGTGGTATTTTTTTTATTTGAGCTTCGACAGATTTTATGAAGATTCATTAACTGGCCTTGGATTCTAGAATTTTATGATGACACACGGCGCTACACTAGAAATTCGGGATGTGTATTTATCTGTCTGAATCATCAACTTGGCATTTTTTCTTTTATTTTGATTGTCTGAATGTTTGTCTGTAGTATAAACGACTGAACCAATTATGATGTTTTTTTTTCTTCTTTTATAGTTGAGGTAACTATTTCAATAAAACCCATGGTCCATGGTCCAAGACTTTCACACATTTTTATTTTTACTTATTCATAAATGCCAGATTAGGAAGATACTGGGGAAATATAAAAATAAACGCTAAAGTCATTAGAGGCAGCTATGGTTGCCACCAAACTTCGCTATGTTAGGTAATCCAATTAAACATTGTACCTAGATTAAGTATGCTACCTCTGTCAAGCGCAAAAATATTGGCAGTCATAATATGTGTCTACTCATAATTAAAAAAATACTATCCTACATTAGTTACTCAAACTACCAAACTAAGTTATACAATTAGATAGGTGCATTTAGTGATTGCCCTGATGCCGGGGCACTAGAATACGGCATCGGTATCCCCTGCCTGTAGTAAGAGCCTGCTAAAAGGGGATCCCTGGGCTCGTGGGTGGTCAGAGTTGGGGCTCTGGCCATCCATTCAAGCGGGCCCGAGAAGGACGGCAGCGTGTGTGGCAACGCTGTCGTACAGGACCGTACAAGCCTGGTCTACTACCAGGCGAGTAGACACACGAAGTGCTGGGAGCACCGGTGCGTTCCTTTTTGAGATCCCGGAGCTTCCAAGAAGGCACATAGGCTGGCCACCGAGGGGGTTTTAGTGGGTACAATCCCACATAACCCGACTGCATCCCAAAGCGGTCGGGCATCTTTGGAAGATTTCCCCCTCGAAGGTGCATTTAGTGAATAATAAAATTGTAGACCGACGAGTAAATCACAGCTCATACTAAAGGTAAGCAAGCAATTTACGAAAGCGCTCTCCCGTACTTTATTCTCTCAAAAATAACTACCTAGAGACTGAGACATGCAAATAAATAACCTCGCCCTTCAAACTTTAAATTAGTTTCCTCAACTTCAGAGCATGCATCATTCTGCATCGCTCTAACTACTTTTATTTATCTAGCTGGCTGAGCTAACTCTGTTCCGTGGATAGAATTTAGGATGACTTTGATGCTTTTAAAGCTGTTTATGTTAAGTTTGATCTATTTCTGTGAGAAATTTGACTAAAGATTTAAAGTTTTTAAATTTCCTTTAAATATTTTTTCAGTATTGAAATGCAAAATAGATATAACGTCATATATAATATCATTTAGGATAGTAACGGCAGAAGTGCAGGCCAATTTTATAAGAAAAAAAAATACAATTATTCTTGCACCTCTGCTTTTGCTATCCTAAGAGGTCTAGTAGTTACGAGTAGTTGTATTAATCGATGCTTAACACTAAATATTTAAAATATTTGAGATACTAAGTGCTCTACTGGTTGTATTGTGACTGCAGGATCATGTTGGATGCAAACCGCTTCCGATAGATCTTATTGGAAATCTATAAGGGAAGCCTATGTAGGTACAGTGCCACTTCCTATTGCTGATAATGATGATGATTACTTTTTGTTTCACACTTAACCTACTAGAATAATAAGCTTCTGGTACTACGCCCACGCTCCTAGTATATTGTTCTGTGACTACGCCGGTCGCTGCCGCGGCAGGTAGATTACATACTCGTAACTGTAGGTTTATATCGCGTAATCAACCTTACAGTAATCACAGAAATATTTACTAGTGAACAATTTGAACCAATGTCTCCCATAATCGTTCTCATACAATAACTAACAAACCCGAAAATACGAATGTAATCTTAAGCGCTCGTTATTTGAATAACAATAAATTAAATGCGTAATTACCGATATTCCCTTGTAGATACCCACAACTCTCAAGTTTCGTCGATAGAAGTCTGGCTCAAATTTACGCTAACTACTTTTGTCTACGCTATCAGATACAATAGAAGTTTGTGACAGAGGTTGGCCTCAGCTCAAATTACTCGGTTAATAAAACTATATCGATTCCATACACCTGGTTACCTATTTTTGGCCAATTGAGAATTAAGGTTCAATTATACTCTTATTTACATACTGACTAGGGAAACAGTGACAAAAATACCGTAAGCACCTATAAAATTAATAATTTAGTAATTAGAAAAAAAATTATAACCGAGAAAGTAGAAGGGTTTATATCTCATTTGGGTACATGACAAGCCTAATTTTAATGGCACCATTGTAATTCTAACAGATATTTATAATGTACTTATTTCTTTTTCACCATTAATATGCATTCTAAATATAGTAAATATAATAACTTGATATTAAAATTACGATGACCTCTTAAAAATTGGGCATACTGATTTTAATTCAAATAGGTTCAAGCTCGGTTCAAGTAGATGACTTCAAAGAAGATATTTCATCGTAAATTCAGACTGTATATAAGCGTAAAAATGTGTCAAATATATAAGCTGTAACAAAAATGGGCAATATATGGTTCTTATTTACTTGAACGTGCTAAAGTCTTTTTTGTTGGAATTTTAGATTATAGAAGGTTTGTATGGCCTCCATATTTATTTATTTATTCTATTTCTTTTTTTTTTCCTTGTAGGTTTGCATTTGACTACATACTGCCTGATGTTGAGCAGATATGCGGTCTAGGATGTAGCACGCTTACCAAGAAAATACCTATTGACTCGGGATTTGAAGACACCACGTTATACTTTAGCGGGAAGACAGACTCAGGCAAAGCGTTCCACATTCTGGCTGTTCGTATGAGGAATGAGAATTCGAAACGCTTTGTTCTAACGCGCGGAATGTCCACCATAAAAAGGTGGCGCTTTGGTCGCGTCTGCCTAGCCGTACGATAGAAGAAAGGGGCAGATGGGACCAGATTGTGCAACTCCTGAGCGCACTCTCTGAAGTGAATCCGATAAAAAGCCGACAAACACGCTACCGTATGTCGATGCTCATGAAGCTTTTATTTTATATGCTCAAGAATTTACTGAGCAATGTCAAAATAACACGAGCGGTAATTATTTTTCTACGATTTTCAACGTTTCTACTTGTCAATGACACGTTGTTATAACAAGTTGTCATAACTTGGTCTCATACGGCCTTATCACAAAAGATTTAAACACACTTTAAACTCTGTTTAACCGTGCAATTTGTACTGTTAAACGTTGTCTAACCCGTGAGCAAAACTTTTGTGGTAAGACGGATAAAGTTCAGGATGACAAAACACAAGTAAGTATAATCACAACCATAAAACGATGCTTCATACAAATTTTACCATTTTATACCATGAAGTTGCTGAAAATACTAGTTACGAATTTTATTAAAGCTTTAATACTGGTTTGTGTTAAATTATTTGTGTTCTATCTGCCTTTCACAAGGGCATGCTCACATTGCTCTCGCCGCAATGTTGCGTTAATGAGTCCGATTAAACTTTGCTCTAAATAGGCCTGTGTCTGTTTTTACTATGATAAGGCTGTGTTGAGCCATTTAGCTTAAACTTTTCTTACACTTTCATGTCAAACTTTGCATAATTATAGAAGAGTATGAACATTTTGAGACTACTAAAACGCTGTCGTAATTCTAAACTTGCCAACCAAATGAAATGATTCAAAGAAAATAATATTACAAAAATACAACTCCGCCAAATCCTAAGTTCAGCTCACCGTGAAATCGTAACAATAACGAGTGAAAAATCTCCTAATAACAGGAATATCTCAATAAAATATTGGACATTTCATGTTGAAAGGCACCGACGATAATATTAATGTTTCGAAAAAAACATCGCAAAAGAAACACCAATATTTTCCTCAAATCTATTTCCTTGACCCTCCAATTTCGTACTCTTTTTGTACACTTCATTAGTACCTCAAATTGCAGGGAAGATGATAAAAACAATTGTTATGAACTTAAAGGAAGTTCCGCCTGAGTAATAAAGAAAGGGAATCACCCGCACTGCGTTAAGATAAAACGTAGTCAGGTAAAAGGGTAAACAAAAGGTTTTTGCCCGCATTATAAGGGTTACGTTTCACAGACCCTTGAAAAGATGTCACTAGCTAGTGGCGAGAAAGGATTGATGTAGCCAAAACTATAGTAATTGAGTTCTAACACAACCGCCTAAAAGGTTTGTCTCACCTAAAAACCAGTGACCGAAAACGTACGTTATAGACAAAGGATATGATGGGGACTTTTTATATCATTTTTAGGGTTCTGTACCTTAAAAGGAAAAAAACGTAACGCTTATAGGATCACTTTGTAGTCCGTCTGTCCGTCTGTGTGTATGTCAAGACTCTTTATCTCGAGAACGCGTAAAGATATCGAGCTGAAATTTAAACTGTATACGTATATCTATAATCTCTTGCAGTCATGTAAAAGAAAAACTTCTCAGTTACCGTATAAAAAAGTTAGAGCCGTTTATGTCGTAAAAAACCGCATATTTCGACACTCACAAAAAATCAAAACCTACAGGGTACTTCCCGTTGACTTAGAACTATGAAATTTGGCGAAAAACATTGTCTCAGAGTACACATATAGGAATAAATCTGAAAACTGTACATTTTTATTTAAATCACAAAAAATAGGGCTAACAAAATATGGGTTGAAAATTCAAAGTGAGTAAATCGTATCATGTAAGGTATCATATAAAAGAGCTTCATTAGCACATGCTAAAATAGATTTTTAACTATTTAAATAAAGTGTGATTTTTTATGTATGACGAGAAAAGTGAAAAAAAAAAAAACTTTTTTTTACGATGGTTATAGTATATAGTATAAATTTTAACAACTTACTTCCCAATTTTGTGAAATTTTCTAGATTTCTACGGAACCCTCGGTGTGTGAGTCTGACTCGGATTTGTCCGGTTTTTTTCTCTAGGCAGTGCATTGTAAACTTGCAGAACTGGAAAACTGGCAAAACGTATCAACGTTTTGTTTCAACTTTTTCGTCAGCTGTGCGCTGAACATAAAGTACCTATCTAACTCATTTTATTTTGTGTGTCGCTATTTGTTTGAGTGTATACTCTTTTGTGCCATTGGACTACAAATCTTTACTCACGCAACTGCTAAACTGCTTCGCGCAAGTGCGACTGCATAAGAGAATAGATACGTTTGTTTTCAAACTTCTAGCTAACACCAACACCAGTGGAGTGCCACCATTGTAGATCAATGCTAGTATATCATAGCAATGTCTCCAAGGGCCACCGAGCCCAAATCCACAATGATGTCATCGAATTGCTGCCGCATTTTGATGGTCAACTCCCACGGGCAGTAGGGTTGGTTTTACTACGCATGTAGGATGGATGCTCTGCGGTAATGTAATGTACTTCTACATAAAAAGAATTTTACTTTTGTTTCCTTGGAGACTTTATTGTTTGTGGAGGTTTTAGATAGGTGGAGATCGTAAAAGCTGCACTAGCTACCCTTTTATATTATGCACTTTGGATGGATGAAACGTTGGCTATTATACAGAGGAACAAGGGAATTCAGCGAATGAAAACTGCTGCTTACGGGGCCCTAAGCAAATCAAATTCGTTTGAAGTTTCGTATCCATTTTTCTCAATAATGATGTAGGTACATGTATCGTGTATTATTCCCTATTGATATTTTATGATATCATTCTTCCATGTCAATTTACAATAATTCCAAATATATGTCAAAAAGAATTCAATACAATAAAAAATAATCGTCAAGTTAGTACTTGTCACGTACAAGAAAACATGTCAAAAAAGCCCCTCGCGCGTAGACCGTTACCCAAACGTTCCCAACACACTAGCGGCATTTCCTCGCTGTATGGCCAATGAAATTCGTTGGACTACAAACCAGCCCGCTCGAGGATCCCGACCCTTCTCGCGCAAACGCTGTCCCAGGTCATAGGCGAATTTCTTAGCGTCGCGTCGGAGCCCCACGGTCCCGCCGTTTCAACCGCAAAAGGGACGAAATCGTACGCCGCTGCCAAAGAGGAATACTTCGCGCGTTTACCTCGAGCCGCTGACTCTGCTCCCGCTCCCGCCACTTGCTGAGTAGCTGGAAGATGGCAGGAGGCGAAAGTGCATACGCATGTAGCGTTCCACAGGAGGCAACGCTCTCTCCGCTAAGGCACCAGCGTAAGGCCGTCTAGCCGCTTGCCATCTGAACGGGACAAACCTGGAGGCTCTAAGATGCACGGCACCTCCGCTGAGACCGGGCTTGCTTAATTATCTCGTTAATGGCGTGGTGTCGTGGCCTTCTTCCAGCACAACGAATGCAGCTCAAGCCGTGTCTACTGGTTTCTGATATCATTATTGTAATCTTATTTTTAGAACTTCAATTTTATTGTTAATATTTTGCACAAGCAAGTATTTAACGTTAAGAAAATATTGAGCTGGGTTTAGATAAGTATGTACCATAACCGTCATACAGGAATTGTCACAGAGCGCAACATTTTTGTATAAATGTTAAATACGCAGCGTATGATATGATACGCTGCTTAATCTTTATCATTACATCGTAATATTGACTGTTACTAATATTACACATTATTGTAAAAATTCTCACGTTACCTCTTGTTTGTAAACAAATTGTTAGCACATTTTTTGCCCATTTCTACCAAAATAAATCGAAATTGCAAAATACTGAAAATTTCGTAACGATGGGCTGATTGCCCAGTTAATAAACTGACGCGATGATTTTGTGTTAATAATCCCAATTAGGCGGGGAAGTCATTATTTACGGATTGTTGACTGATAAATGAGCAAAATGTTGATTACAAAATAATGTTTTTATTTAAATAATATAATATATTTTGAGTAACCATTACGGTCTAGTGTTGTAGTAGGTATAGGATAAGGGGCATATTCAATTCGAGGAATAATTACTTACTCAATTTTTCTTATTTACTAATATACAATTTGAAAAATTAACACAAGCCTTTTAATGAAACAGGCTTTTTTTTCAATTTTATTGTGAAAAATTTCTAACTGTTCCGAATAAAAAGCTATTATAATCTGTGACAATAAAATACGGATGTAACCATAGCATTGTCGTTGTAGTTTGATATTTAGTTGAGTCGTGTACTGTAATTGAATAATCTTGGGGCTTTGGAGTATCATTACCTAAATGGTTTTTAGTTTCCTTGTGTACAAACTCGTTTACTTGAAATATTAAGCTTGTCAAATTGTTTTGTAAAAATAAACTATGTAGTAATTGCATGAGCTACAACAACTTCTTAAATTCTCACGGGGTCGTAACCCAATCCTTACATTTCCTACTACGTGAGCGTTTGTATTGCAAAACGATACGACACTATTTCCTCGAATTGAGATAATACCTACGTTTTTCCCGTATAAATTTCCCCTTGCAGACACATTGTGCTTTCTAATGAAATCGTCAGGGATTCGCGGTAAACCCCGGGACTTTGAGCCCGTGATTCTGGCACTAAAGCAGCTATACGATTAAGCTTTGCCAACGGTAATTGGGGTTTTTGTTTCTCTAAATTGTCAATTGCGGTTAGTTGGAATTTCGGAGATAAGCTATATGTAGGTACCTCTACTACGCAAATGTGTAAGGCAGTGGAATTAATAGAGGTAGGTAAGTAGGTTCGCGCGCGTTGTTAGGTAACCGTCTCTGGGAAATGTCAGGGGATTATTCAAATACGTATAAGCATTGTTTATGTGTACGTAGGTATATTTAATTTGATGATTTTTATACATAGACTACTGCCTTCATGAGAAACTGCAGTTACTACAGACAAATAATGGTTTTACAAAATCATTGTAGTTAAAGTGCAGTGAAGACTTGTAACTTTTCCAAAGGAATATTTGATTGCCATAATTTCAGTCTCCAAAAGACCCATGGTTTAACCTCGTGCGTATATGGTTACCTTTCGTTACTTTTGAATGAGGTGTTATTGTTTACGCGGATTTTACTAAATTCATTTTCCAACTGAGCGCTACCGTGGCTCGGATGACACGTTAAATTGTAGGTCCCGGTTGTTTTAACCGTTTAGCCATGTCAGAGGCCTTCAGGCGGCCTAAAAACTCTGACACCAGGGCTAGCCACCCGGCCTATACGAACTTACTTACTTACTAAATTAAGTGGACTGTATAGAAATTTTGGTTGAAGCTTGCGGTAGATGAAACAAAACGAAACTGCGCGGGAGTAGTCAAGGAAAAATTGCAGTTTCGAAAGGAAAAGGAGTGCACAGTACCTTGATAGTCCTTGGAGATGGCCTGGGTCGATTGTAGCACAGATATACACAGCGATGTCACTAATTAATTGCACTGGATTGGAATTTTCTTGATGAGATAGCGAAGGCGGTTGCCACCATGCAAGATTTTTCGACTGACTAGTTCTCCACACGAGCGCGAGAGGCAGCACTGTCCATAGTATCAGCGTTTTGTGTTTAGTGGTCTCGCTCGTACATAAACAAGTAGGTATGTGCAGGAGCGGGATAAAAGGTAGGGAAATATTGCATCAACCAAACGTTACAATTTACGAAGAATACGAAACAATATATTGAATCGGCGCATACAGTTATATTTATGTCACTTTTAGAATTATTATGCTTGGTTTAAATCGTCAATTGTATACAGGGTTAATTCTAATCAATTAGCATCCTTCTAGGGGCTTATTCTGTACATCAAAACTAACAACTTTTGTTTTACGACTTTCGTCAAAACTAAAAAAAAAAATCTGCTGTTCCATACATTTTGTCGCGGGTGAACTAAATTTTTCTATGGAACAACAAAATTTTTTTTTAGTTTTGACGAAAGTCGTAGAACTAAAGTTGTTACTTTTGATGTACAGAATAAGCCCCTAGAAGGATGCTAATTGATAAGAAATTACCCTGTATATATCGAGAATACCTATTGTTAATTCGTAATAAGAGACTGCAATAAAGCTACAAACTATATTAGATTGAAAAGGTACTGCAGTCGTATAGCTGCACTTTTTACTGCAATTATTTTGCCTAATGTATTAGCTGTCTCTCCAGGCTTCGTCCGGGCCAAGAATATAGCCCATACTAGAAACAATGTGGCTATATTTTATACGTGACAGATTGTTTGATATCGCCTTATTCGCAAATTATAATTACAGCTCAGTAAGTAGTCTAGGTCACCACGATGTGAAGTCATCAGGTCTAGCCGCGTGCCCTGCCCAGTGTTTTAGATCCGTCACGCAATCAGCAAGGGACTGAGGTGAATGGCTAAAACAAAGAGGCCTATACGTAGTTTGTCACAAACATGTAGCTGTCGTAATAGCCTAGTGAAAGGACGCTCACCTTTATCTCGTAGGCTCAAATAAGCACCGATGACCTTGATGTTTTGTTGTTCTGTAAAATTTATGTATGTACGGAATTTTACGCCACCTGGATTTTAATGAGAAAAGTATTTTGATTTTGAAAATTCTTTAATAAATAGGAAGCCACTTTATTTGTGAGTGTCATAGGCTATAAAGGCACGCGAAGCCGCGGGCCAAGGCTAATTTATGTGTATCCAGCACCGGAAGCTACCGTGGTCGTGGCCGTGGAAAGCACCCAGGGTATGCCTATTTTCAATAGTGTACTAAAGTACAGTTAGAACTATTGACGTTACTAATTAGCTACAATTCGATTTTAATACGACTTGACGTGAAAACTATTTTATAAAACGTTATTTTTATATTTATTTGTTCATCTTATAATAATTCAAAAGAAACTCATAAGACATAACTGATTATCTTCCATCTGATTCCTGCAAAATGATAAAAAGTAATCCATTTATTCTTTACAATCCTTAAGCTAAATTAATTCGATGTATCGCCTACGGGCGCGATCGACAACAACACAACGAAATTGACCCGTTCGGTTACCATAAAACTGGGGAACTTTGTGAGTTAAAATCTTGTATCGTGGGTTCCGTACTCGTATTAGAGAAAATTGTGCTTTTTCGTCAGCGGATAAATCATTTGAACTTGTTATCTCTTTAAATTTAATCGGAGTGACAGTTACAGTAAATAATTATTACTGTTGAAGTTGAATCAAAATTGTACCAAGTAATTTACTTATTTAAAATAAATGTTTTTCTAATATAAATAACATCGAAAATATAATGTAGACTACAAAACTAATACCTAATATTTTTTTGCAAAAATAATAGCATGACCGACTTCACCCGTGTACGGAATTCGTGAATATTGCGCACAGATCGGTATAACATTTTTCACATTAATGTTGATTTATCAAAAATGGGTCAGCAGATTTCGATAAAATTTAAATCGGACTACTATGAAATAACTACTATGAGCTATTATGCGTCGGTTAGACATAAAAAAAAAAATGCGCGTCGAATTGAGTACCTCCTCCGGTTGGATCGTCGGTTAAAAACTAATTAAACTCTCAAAATAAAAACATGGTCTTGGCATTTTTTTAAATAAAAGGAACTAAATATTAGATAAAATACCGGTTTTAACTCACGTATGATATACGGCCGGGCCGCTGTGAAACCCGACCGGTTTCGGAGTAAATTAGTACTCCTTCTTCATCAGGGAATACGCGCACTCCCGTCGCCTGGCGCACGCGCACTGATTTTTATCTAATATAATGTATTCTCACGCGAGTTTTAATGAAGTAAAAGGAACTAAGTTAATTAGAAACCTAAAATAGGTATTAAGAAAATGATGTGTCACCATTATGAAGGTAAATAGAGAAGCACTATTTTATTACTGAATACCTATATCGACTCATCCGTAGAACAAAGTCCGATCTGCAAAACTGCTAGTTTTCAGTAGAGCTCACAGAAGTTCTCGACTTGTGTAACTTTTAAATGGTGAGACTTAACGTTTTGGTTTTTTGGCATGTTATTACAATGCCACAGCCTAGTTACATGCTTAGTAGTGTATATTTTTAATCAGTTTATTTCACGAGATAGTGAGTTCCATATCAACATAGGACGTTATATAGCGAAACATCGGGGATCTGTAGTGAACATTAATCGTTATTTTACGGAGATGTCCGATACTAGTGATGTTCTATAATGACATAGGTCAGTTTTGGTTAGAATTGCCTTTCACTAATGAGTCCTATGTGAACATTATTAACTATTTATATTATTATATTTCTTGATTATTTAAAAATTCTTATGGTGGTTCTTAAATAATAACACATGAGAGACCATGGCGACTATATAAATTGAACCTAATAACCCTACCTTGTTCACATGACAGACAGATTGACGAAACCTTATTAATAGAGATCCGGTTTCCATTAGGTACCTACGTAACTCTAAAAACTGAGATCCCCATGGCTGGGCGTTGCATTAAATTTCAATTTTAAGCTCTATGCCCCCGCCCGATAAAGGGATTTTGATCCTCTCGACCCGTTTTTGCGATATTAACCAGGGCTGCCTTCAGGCTACGTCTGCCCGTTGTGTACTTTGACATTTGTTAACACAAATAAGCATCGGTTAATAATTACTTTTCGCCAGAAATGGCATAGCCGAAGTCAACCGTGTAGAGAATTCGAATAGTTCGTGTGCATCAATGTACGTATCATTGACGTAGTGATTTCCATATTATTGTTGATTTTAAAACGACTTGGTCGATTTCGATAAAATTAACATGGATTCACTTTTGTAGCAAACAAAATAAAAATCATCGGAATCACTTAATTGCAAAAAAAAACATTAGGACGAATTGATAAACTCCTTTTTTAAGTCGGTTAAAAATATAACATGATTTTCTGAAATACTTTAAATAGCTCCACAGCATTACTTTGCAAGGTGCAGAGACTTTCAAATGTATATACTCGTATAATTATGCTCAATAATTATTAACTACATACTCCTTCTATGTTACCAACTGACAAATTGCGAAAAAAAGACCAACAGTGCCGTACAAAAATTTATTGACCCTTGACAAAATACTTAATATAGTATATAAAAACAACACTTTTTATGAACAAAATTATTACGAAGGCATTTTTCTCAAAACAAAAAAAATACAATGATTATATCGTTTTCATTGTTTTAAGAAAACGGAGATGTATTGTTTGGTCTTCGGACGCAATATCACGTATTAAATTTCTGATTCTGAAATAGATTTCTGACTAGCTTAAAACAAATCCAGTTTTGCGATTTCCTTTATATTTTTTGGTAGAACATCGCTAATATCAATGACAACCACAGCGACCTAAGACGTTCACACTCACGTAGCTACTTTTATGCTTTTTTATTTTACGACACTCATATTTACAATTTTATTAGCAAGAGCACTTCAAAAATAAATGCCTATAAATAGAGGATACTTTACAACACAATTTATTTTGCATAAAAGTATGAATATTTCAGAGACACGCGCCGTAAACGAAACGTTTCTTTTATCATTTTATAAAATGTTTCATGCAATTGTTCGACGCCCCATCTCCGTTTTAACTTATGGACGGGGTTAGGGGTTAGGGATGTGCTTATACGTATACGTTTATAGGGACTCTATATTTATGCGTATAGGCTTAAAATAGAGCCCCTATCCGTAAAATATAGAGTAAGAGCAGGAGCGAGGATTGAAAATCCGAGTTAGTGTGAACGGTATTGCGAAGTATGGTAAGAATCCGATTCGTTTCCATCGGTTTCTCGCGAGATGGAAAATGATGTCTCAAGATCGAGAAGTCATAAATAGAAAGCGCTATATATCGGTTACATGATTTCTTACGAGACGATTTGTTTAAAATTATATCTACAAGTACCTAACGCCAACAACTACACAATAATGGCTCATAGAGCATAACAAATCACTTATTCATATGCGCTCAAACAACACTGTTTTCTGCAATGTATGTTTCGTTGTAATGCATCAAGTGTTATATGAATATTTGCAACATATATGTGTCTCGCGTGGTCATACGGGGTTATTATAAATGGGGGGTATAATTTGGAGCAGCCCTGGCGCGCATCTGCTCGGTATGGCGTAAAAACGCGCGCTGTGCTACGCTCGCTACGGATACGCTGCTACGAACGTATATTGGGGAGACAGTGTCAAAGATTCCAAAGATTATTATTTATGTGTATCTACAATAGATATTATACATTGATTGTATACTTTCGACTTAAGCTACTGTTTTATGTAGTTTTCTGAACGCTATCGAGTTGAATTAATATTTTATCTGGGTAGCACTTCTCCTTAACTACTTTTTTTAATTATCAACGCGAATGTCAGCGTCACTTGCGTGACCAATGTTATTGTATTATTCCAAACAAGTCTTAAGGTTTTAAATTTATATATGAACTTTTTTTTAGCAAGAATAATTCTTACACCTAAGCAAAACATAAAATGAGCCACGAAAGTGACGATGAAAAGTGTGACAGGAGAAATACCTAACTAGTGACCTATTTCTTGAATTCAGACTTAGACTTTATCTGAAGTGAACCTAAGAGTCGAAAACTGCAAGAACCAAGTTCTCATCTGGTAATGCGCTACATAAAATAATAATAAAATTACACTCTCATCACTTGACACTACTTCTGTCTTAGATAGTCACGCTTATTTAGAGGTCCAATTATTTTAAAATATTCACCTAATGTTTTAGGGCGTTATTGTGTAATCTTTCATCAATCTTTTGTTGAACCGCACATGGCAAATAGCCGAGCATTTTAAAAGACGTAGCAAATATCACATTGATTGATCATTTCGGCTTGCTTTAAGCTCAATAACTGCATCGCACAGTACCTACGGATTACGATGTCAATGTAAACAAGATCAGAAAAAATATTTTTCATGCTAGTCGTCGCAAATGGCAGCCGCTCCATCATCGGGCCCCATCTTCGTTTCTCATGCGGACATTTATTACATTTCATTGTTTTGATGTTTCACTTTGTACGTATTCGTGTTTGAACGCGCTTTAGCTTAATTTGTTATTTTGGAGCTTAATTTAATGTTTTGGTGACACGTTTAAATTATTTCTGAAAAATTGTTCTAATGAAAGTAGCAAGGAAAGTATGTTTGTATAGGCCGGGTCACTAGCCCTAGAGTCAACGTTTTTAAGACGCCTGAAAGCCTCTGACGTGGCTAAAACAACCGCTTAAAACAGCCTACAATTTAGCGCTCATAGTGTAGTTTGACTAAGTGGTCATTAGTAATCATCGAAGTTAATAAGCAATGCTCAGCATGGTCAGTCTTTGGATGGGTGACCGCGGATGGCATTTACAACTTAGCGCTACCGTGGCTCGAATGAAAGTAGCGTAATAGAGATTGTATTAATATGGGTTAGATATTAAAAATCTCTACTTACATATTGGATTACGTGAGTATTTACTTGGGGTTTAAAAATACTTTTGTCAAATCCAACACGTAGTACAGATTTTTCTGCCTATTTAGGTATCTTCTAGGTAAACGTAAGCGTACGTGACATGGAGGAGACTGGAGAGCGCGTGGGCTCCGTTTTTGTTGAAATAATAGGTCACCGATTTTAAGCGGGGGAGAGGTAAGCTCCGCTGGCTGTAATTGGCTGACGCCAAAATGACGCAATGACAACAGTTCTTGTAGTGGTGCCAAAAATGTTACTAGCAAAATATCGATATCGATAATTTTGACTTGGTTCTACTTTGAATAAAATATCGTATCGAAACCACACAATGGTATCGTCTCAACAAAGAGCGGCTTTAGAAAATATTATTACTGCGTACTTTGCCACTTATAGTTTGGCCGACGTAAATAAGTAATGTTTATGTACCTAAAACAATAAACTTTGAATACGATACCGGATCGATCTAAAATATCGTATCGAAACAAGCGGATCGATACACTGCGATGCGATCCATTGTGATCCAAAGTATCGATACAATGCACCTGGATCGAGCATCCTTAGTCGGTTGTCAACTAAAGCGCCTATCGATGGAGGCTGCCCCGCGCACTCTCCACTGGTTAATATGCTCCTTGGTACGTGAGAATTCACCCTAAAAAAAAAAAAAATATAAAGGCGTAATGCTAAATGAAACAAAAAATTGATATTTTGTAACTTATTTTATACCATAATAACATTTTTTTTGTACCCTAATTTTGTTGCTTATGATGAATGTAAATAAATAACAAAAATCTTTATTTATATATACGTTTAATTTTCACAAAATATCCATGTACGTCAGTCATTGGGCGTCCGCTTTCTGGGACATTGTCCATCCTACGCCAAGTTTCACGATAGTGGTACCTAATGAACCAATAACCGATTTTATTTGAGTGTTAATGCTGCTTTAATCGGATAGATAATATAGAAATGCTATTAATTTTATTGAAACAACACAAAAAGTACTTGGGCATAAAATTCTGCCCATAAAATAATATCAAAAATCAAATTGTCATCTATTTCAAATCATGCTGCTTATCTTATCGAATTAGTACAACTGACTCATTATAAGTCCACTGCTATAGAAATGTGCTTAGGCCGATCAAAGGGTATCACTTTTTATTTATTCAGTTTGAATTCAGGAAGTAGGCATCAAAAATCCAATACGAATGTGCAAAAAGCAATAGGCAAGATCTTGCATCCATAACCAATGGAGGCCGGCTAACGACATCCACACCAGTCGGTCCCGCGAGCCCAAATAAAACTAGACAAGTGCGAACTAGACTTGTAGACAAAAGGTTCGGTACAATATGTAAATCTAGACTACATGTCAAAACAGAGATGTGCGAACATGGACTCGGTACCTCTTGTAATCAATAAGAGTGAGTTCACTAAATAAATGCCATATTTGCTTATCGAGAAATAAACACGGAGAATCAGGAAATACCTTGCATTTATAGTTATATAACCAATTTACTTAGGAAGGCAAAATACAATTGGTCCCGCGAGTCCAAATAAAACTAGAAAAGTGCGAGCCTGACTTGTAGGCGAACGATCCTGTACAATATTTAGGCCTAGGCTCTACCAAAGTGGAACGGAAATGTACGGAAATGGGCCCAGGATTGTAGTCCGTGACCGTGAGCTAACTGTTTAAATGCCATATTCGATTATCGAGAAAACAAATACAGAGTGTGCGGAGCGGAGTATCTGGTGGAAAACGCTGAAAAAGCTTGTTATTAAAGTGATCCCTTATAGCTAAAAGTAAGAAGTACCTAATAATAGTTAAAACTAGCATTGGAGTAAACAATATGAGTGAGTATGCACATCACATACGTAGAACATAAATAGGTTGACAAACCAAATAGAATTTAACTTACTTGAGCAGCAAAAGTTCATATGTTCTTATTCAACATAATCGCCATCTTTTCGTGACTAAGTTTAGCAGACTTTCTAAATTTTAAAAGCTGCCCGAAACGCTCACTGAGTACGGAACCCTAAAACAACCTCGACATGCCATCAACCCCTTTCCAATCCTATTTTTATTAACCACCGCCCAACCGCCAATTTTCCAATGACGATCTCACACTGCTATCAGGAACGAAACAAACAGAAATATTTAAAATTCACATTCGAATCCGAAGCAATTTGTTTAAAACCCGACTCAATCGACAGGAAAAACTCGGCCAGCGTTTGATAATAATCATTTTACCGAAATTCAATTTTGCCGATACGCCGCGCCGTTCAATTTCAGCATTGCTTTATTTATTCTTATAATAAGCGGCTTCAGCGATAGGCTGTTGAAAGGCTATCTCGTAATGATTAGCGGAGCGTGAGCCTGATAAAAATAATGTTATTACAAATAAATTTGGCATCATTATTATGCTCACCTTCTTTTTGCGGTCCGATTTGAGACAGTGTTTGAGTTGTCTTTGACTACTATTGTGTGTTTGAATACGCTTTTTAATGCTTAACGGTTGTGGTTAATACATAAATAACTTTATCAACATGCGTATTGCATAATAGGGTTGATGACTCAAAAATATAATTAGTCTGTCAGATAGACTATCAAAAAATATTATACACGTATTTTTTATTTGATCAATTAAGACAAAAATTGATGAAAATATAGCCCGTCAAATTTCCGCGTGACGTCATATGTGCCATTCAAATGTATAGACCAAGGATTTTGTATACTATCTGGATTGCGCACGGACGAAATTTGGCTCAAAGTTAGCTTAGGAAAATTCAACCTTAATGCGTTGCAACAAAACATATATTCCTTTGAAATGGCACAAGAGAGACGCTGTGCCGAGTGAGACTTCCCAAAATGATGAGTGTGTCCCGCTCGCACTATTGCCATTTCGAAACGACACTTATATATGGTAGAATTATTAATTACCTGTAAAGCCGCGACTGTCTTAACCATTTCTTAGTTTTTATTACAATGTATTTAGATTTTAGTTAAAATTGCGAATAGATGCTAATAAAACAGAGTTTAATATTTATTTTGTATGAATATACAAACGTCTTTATGATTAATGGTTATTTTTTATTTTTGACTAGAGTATCACGGTCGATTGCAAATGGCGTATTATGGTGTATACAAAGGTGTACAATAGGTGTATAGTCGTGGGTGTCGTTTTTAATTTATTTGGGTTATAGATTTCAAAAATGGCACCCATTTTGAAATGAAATATGGCGGACGTAAGTTTTTTGAAAAAGTCATCAGTCAGGCCTATGCCCAACAGTAGGCGTCCTATTGCTAAAACGACGACGATGACGAAGGACGACGAGTTAGGGGTAAGATAACTGCGATTCCTGCGTGCAGTGACATTCCAAAGAAATATTATATCCTGAGATGTTCGAGATGTTTTGGTCATCCTACTTGGAAAAGAGACACAATCATCTGATGTGGTATCCTTGTCGGCACGTTTTTCTTTGCCAGTACTCAATCCTGTTTATATGATAAATCCATGGTATAGACTTCTGTAAAAGAGGTGACGTCACGATCTCTCACTCCCAAACTTTGACAAGGATTATCTTTGTCATTTGTTGTTTGATTGAGAAAAGAAAAAATACGTCTTCAATATTTTTTGTTAATCTAACTCACGGAGTAATTATGTTAAGATGTTTTTTACGCGGTCAGCATGCCTATTTTAATGCTTATTTGCTTACATGTCAGGTCATCGTAATTGCATTGGTATGCGTATGTGCATTTAACATATTTAACGCTTTTGATACCGTTGCAGGTTTTTGGAGGTAGGGGTAGTTGTTAAGATTAGGTATAATGCAATGTTGTAATGTGGTTGTAATTTATTTGATTTGGTTTTGACGCAGTACAATAGCTAAGGTGGATGAATGATACAAATTCACAAATATCTAAACATAACATAGTTCCTAGAAGTATGTATTCTCTATAGAGATTAAATTCATATGAGGTCGCAAAATTCCGATTTTTTTACAAGTTTTTATTTAACTTGCTATGGATGTACGTACATGTATGTATGTAAGTTTGGGTGGAATCTTGCAAGTTAAATTTGACCATTTCCCGGTTTCCGAGTGAGCTGTAATTTTGCACGCATATGTACACATATATCGCGTGACAATGCAATAATATAGTAGTGTTTAGTACAGGAGTTCCTAGGGCCACCTTCCGACTCCATCATCAGATCAGCTACATGGTATACTAAACGCCACACAAATCGACGGATGAGAAGTTAGCCGCAGATGACACTTCGCTGTGATTCGCTAATTATTAGCGCATGCGTAGGGAGCGTGCGGGAGGCATGAGGTTGGCGGGCGTGTGTGTTCCGGTGTCTCGTCTCTCTGGTTCCCGCATATACTTATATTTCAGCTTTTACGCAGCGTTCTGCGCATAACTACCCATCCGCCGATTTGTGTGGCGCTTAGTATACCATGGAGCTGATCTGATGATGGAGCCGGAAGATGGCCCTAGGAACTCCTGTACTAAGCAAGATATACCCGTCGTGTTTGCGCTCGTTTTATTTGTCTTGGCTAGCACTCTGCTGCTACAAGATATCCAGGTTCTCAAAAGCTTGATTTTTAATGGTACTGTACCAACCTTTTTAATAGTCCACTGCAGGACGTAGGCCTACCCACGAAGGGTGATTGGGCCATATCCACCACGCTGGCCCAGTGCGGGTTGGTGGATTCACATACGCCATCGAATTTCTTCTACGGACGTATGCAGGTTGCCTCACGATGTTTTCCTTCACCGAAAAGCCAATGGTGTGAAATTCCGTACATAAGTTCCAAAGAAACTCATTGGTACGGGATCGGGATTTGAACCCACGACCTCACGATTGCAGGTCGGGTGTTACTACCACTAGACCACCACGGCTTCTTCTTACGGCACGGATTTTTAATGGTATATTTTTATAATAATTTATTTCATAAATAACTTGTTCTATAGATATCAAATAAATATCAGTCTCCGACTGCAGTAAACGCCCATGTTGCAGTAAATCGCTCCGATAGCCGACCATTCTCAGCAGATTATCAAGCCTCTCAAGACGGCGACCACCGGATCCATTTAAAATTCAAATTATCTCCTTCAAAGTGTTTATCCAGCCAGAGCGGCAGAGCTTCAGTAAGTTACACGCGGACACGTAACACCGTTAAAAATACTTCATATTACCATTTTTATTAGAAAATATACTCGCAGCAGGGACACCGCGAATAAATTGTGAGACATTCACGAGGGCATTTGTCAACCTTAGACCCTTGACGCTTGTGAAATTGTGCTCATATTGTAAGGGCTAATCCTCGACGAGAATTCATCAGGTTCACGTGGGCCCTTATCATGGCGGACCTCACCCCCGACATACATTCGCGTTATTTTTTGTCGCACTATTACTTTATAACGAAGCCGTGGCTTTTTGGAACCTTTCTTGCTTTGTTACACGCCTCCTGGGAAACTTGAGTCATTAATTCAGTGTCTATTTGGTAAAAAGCGGCTCTATTTTTTCTATGAAGTATGACATTGTTAGGTCACCTTTTAATTAATTACTTAGGTTAAAAGCCTACATTTGCGTAGGAAAACAATGTATGCTAATTTATTCAGGTTTTAACTTTTATCAAACTTAATTTGAATGTCATGTAGATAAAATAAGCATATTTTAGCTACGTATGTACGTAAAACAAACATTTTTATTTGGTTAAATTAACGTTCGTTCACTACGAGCAAATAGGTAGATTTCATCGTTTTTAATTGGTTGCGCGAATGAAATATTTAATATACGCACTGTATTGATTGGTCCAACTGGCAGAGTTTAATAAGAATGCACCCATGCAAACACTGAAAATGTAATTACAGATAAACTAGGTACAAATTAGTTTAAATCATTGGCTGTAGTTATTTTTTATACAGGTATCGTTAAAAAAATTGAATCATTATATTGGCACTGGATTAAATATGTATTTTTTTAAACTTTTTTTTTGGTGTTTGTTATATCATTGGGTTGAATAAATTGACCAAGCTAAAAAGCTGGTAGTATAAAAGGTATTATACTCTATAAAATTTAACTTGATCTCTGCGACAGCTGTCAGAAAAATCACGCTTATGAAGTCCTGAATTTCTTAATAGTACAGACAGTACCTGTCAATGTCATACTTTGTGGGCATGCCGATTAGTGATGGGCGACGAATGATCGTGACCACAGAGTTTTAGATAGAGTTTTAATTAAAATATCGATAGTTTATACTGACGATATTTTCAATAAAACTTAATTTATCATTAATTTTATTGTATATTGTAATATTATAATATTTTTTACATGTGTAATAAAGTAAACCCAATTATATGTTACATTAGCATCGATAATAGTGAAAAACGTCGATAAATACTATCGTTACATTATTGTGAGTATATAATTAATATCATAACGTTATTTACATGTGTACATACTAGATCTTAAATAATAGTAAGTAAATGAAATCCAATTTCTCACCTTCGACTACTCATTCGATTTCATTACAAGATTGTTTGAAAATCAATTTTTTCCACCACTATCCCAACTCTAAAAATGTCAATCTTCTACTGTCGCAGAGATCAAGTTAAATTTTATGGAGTATAATTATCTCCTCATGGAAATTAAAAGTTTACACGCATTCAAAATGTTTAATCGTATGTTAACCTCTCGAAAATTACAAAAATACAAAAAAAAGGTTTGATACAAATCAGTAAAATATTGATTGACAATTTTCTCGTGCGAAAACCTTCTTCTTCTTCTTCTTAGTTTTGGCGTCGCATTATTGTGCATTTGCCAGTGTCAAGTATTAAGTTTTAATAATTTTTGATAATATTTTATCAAAATAGTCACTGTCGTAGTCTCGTCAGAGTCCAGTAAAGTCGCTGTCAAGTCCAATCATAGTCCAATTCATACCTCAGTAAAGCAGTGTAGACTTTACTAGAAGCGTCTATGGAGTTTTGGTAACAACACGGAACAACATGATACGTCACATTATATCACTTGCCTACACTCATGCACGTAAATCAGCTCATAATCAACGAAATACCATAATTTTTCACTAATTATCACTGATAAAACACAAGTTTAACAAAATAATACAATGAGGCGACATGATTTTTCCGCGTTCCCGCCAAAAACCCGTGTGAAAACCTACCTATAGCTATAATATATGTAAGTTAGTTTGTAGGCCGGAGAGCTAGTCCTGGTGTCAGAGTTTTTAATCTCTGAAGGACTCTAATATCACCTGTTTATGTCGAGAAAAATCTTAAGCACTACCGAAATAGCTCCAAAAGTGTTTGAGAATCCTTTCCGTATTCACATTCAAGCTAAACCTTCCAGGGTGTACGTTAGACTAGCTTTGCGGCGTCATAAAAAGTTATCAAAGGCCCAGCTAAGGCCTGGGAGTTAATGAGCCGGCGCTTCAGAGATAACGACGGGTTATACCGGGTGTAATTGTTGGAACTGAAAGTACTAAAATATCACTCTTAGTTTTTAAAGTAGGGCTAGTTATTTTTTGTGAAGCCGTGGTGGTCGAGAGGTAGTGACACCCGCGTTACAATCGTGAGGTCGTAGGTTCGAATCCCCGGTCCCGTACCAATGAGTTCTTTGGTATTTATGTACGGAATTTCACACCACTGGCTTTTCGGTGAAGGAAAACATCGTGAGGCAACCTGCATGCGTCCGTAGAAGAAATTCATGGTGTATGTGAATCCGCCAACCCGCACTGGGCCAGCGTGGTGGATATGGCCCAATCAACCTTCGCGGGTAGGCCTACGTCCTGCAGTGGACTAGTAAAAAGGCTGGTACAGTACAGTACAGTAGTTATTTTTTATATGGTTGAGAGAGGAATTGCCCTTCGATTCGAAACAAAGAAATCACTTTCGCTGCAAATTAACACTACCTTCCACCATTATGTAAGTAGATAAACTAAAGCTGAAGTGATCTTTGGCTCTGTACCGGTTTTTTTACACTGTTGGGTCTCTTTTGAATGTTTACTTACTTCACCACACTGTTTGCTAATAGACTTTGAATACCTATGTATGTCTACGTAAAGACTTCTCACTGACACTCCTATCTTCGCCATGTTTTGTTATATTTAGGGTTCTGTACTTCAAAAATAAAAACAAAACCCTTACAGGATCACTTCGTTAATCGTCTGTCCTTCCAAGATCTTCTATGTCAATAACGCATGGAAGTATCGAGTTGAAATTAAAATATACGCAAGTCTGTAGTGTATTAAATACGAGCTATTTAAAACTGTGAAATATGTATGCCGCAAAAAACATATATTTCGGCACTCACAATACACGTAACTACTATCAAACAGTATTACATGCTTTGGAATTTTGACCCAGGACCGTAATATTCAATAATTAATAGTGACAAAAGATCAATATTAAATTTTAGTTAGATAAACTAACCACATTTAAAACAAAAAAATGCGAGCAAGACATTTGCGGGCAAGCTGTTTTTAGAAAGTTTGCCTACGTACATACAAGTCTATACAGAATGTTATCATCACTAAAAATATCTAGCAACACAATAAATCTAAGCTTCTGAAGTTACGACATCATGCACCCTGTATTACCACATACTCTCATATCCTCCGGGAGTAGAATGTATGGTGCACTTACGAGCACCATAAAAATGTTCAAGCCGCAGTTACAAACGCTTATTCAGTTACTGGACTCTTAATGCAAATTTATGAACCTAGAAAATGCATATTCTTACCAAAAGACTATTACACAAGCTTATTCCGCGGCGACATCGATTTTGTTCTTTTTTTACTTCATTATACCTATATATTGATAGATGTATGGTAACATTAATATAATACACTGTTTAGATTAACAAAATGTAGTTCTATTTAAGTAAGTACCTAAATAGATTAAAACTTGCAAAACTAGTTCTAACCCTTCTTATATTATGGTGTTGTTGCTTTGTAAAATACAAGGCCTGTACTCTGGAATCTCTGTGTCCGGATTAAACCTTATTAGATTAAACCATTTTATCTGTGATTTTATCCACTTTTTATTTGACAGTTGTTAATGTTAATCTATACTTTTCTTCCTAGAGGATAAATTATTGTTTGAAAGACAATTTGTCAATTAGTCATGACAGAAATGTAGAATATTGTAGCGGCGTATACTTATGCTCTAATTCCAATTTCAAATTCGCTTCTGCGATAAGTTCTGCACTGATGTCTCGCATGGGGTATTTTGTGCATTTCCCTCTCCAGCGTCTACCCGAGCCGGCCTAGTTCCTTAAAGTAACGGAGCGTGGCTCTGGACCACTGGCATAACGGCATCAGTAGCTTAGATAGTGAATAAGATGATGGCGATGTGGATGACAAAGCTGGTGATAATGCAGAAGCATCATACAATCCGTTAGCTATTCTAGTGTCTTCTGTGGCTTTGCAGTGCCACAGAACATGCTCTACAGTTCGTTTTCCAGCAAACTGTCGTGACAAAGTGGGCTGTCAGTGGCTCCTAGTTTATACAAATGACTATTCAAATATCAGTGGCCATTTATGAGTCCTACCATAAGTCATTTTTGCCGCTGCAACTTCAATAGGTCGTTTGTGATGTTTCTATTCAGGTTGCTATTTATTTGATTACTTATGCTCATCATTACGAACAATTTTTTAGTTGTGACCAAATGCGGAATCTCGAAAAAAGCTGCTCCAAACATTTTGACAAGAGTCAATGAACTTATTGTATTAGAAAGCCGACTTTTATTCGCTACTTGGTTGTTGGTCTTGCGATTTCTCAAAAACCATTAAAAATAATAGATAACATACTCGTACATCTTCTTTATTTGAAAGACTCATTACTAATTGCTTTTTTAATCTCAACACAAAGCATTGCCAGTAAAAAGTTTCATGCTACTATAACTTTTAACAGAGTAAAATTATGACACCATCCTTTCTCGTTAACTACTCTTTTATAGTTCTTAAACATAATTATAGCTTCATAAAAATGTAGTTAGCAGAAGGGGGATGAATGTAGGGAAATGTTGTTTTAGCAACAGATTTCAATGGAAAGCTTTAGTTTTAGTCCGTGGTAAAGTGTTATAACCGACTTCATAGTAGGAACAGGTCGTTCGTCTATATGTATATATTTTTTTATTTTTTATAGATTTCAGCTAACAGTATATTAGTGTCATTATGGTCATTGGCAACGTGAATAATTTTTAATAATTTTTAATTTATCGTACGTGCAGCCGGCGTTCATCGATTTATAAGACGTTAATTTTTTTTTATACTAAGCATATTTTTTTTACACTAAGCATATTTTTTTTACACTAAGCATATTTTTTTTACACTAATGTCATATGCTCATGACTACTTAGCAGAATTATACAATTTTTCAACAAACTTTCCTGTTATGTGGATGTATTACCTATATTATTTGTTTTTAATTAATTATCACGTCAAAGCATATTTTTTTTACACACGTCAAAGCATGTTTTTTTTACACTAATGTCATATATTATGCTCATGACTACTTAGCAGAATTATACAATTTTTCAACAAACCTTCCTGTTATGTGGATGTATTACCTATATTATTTGTTTTTTTTTTTTTTAATCTGTTAGTTGTCACAGTATGTATACACCGCCGACCGTATTCCTATTATTTAATTTTTCTCCAGTCCATCCAAAGGTTGCCTGGTAGAAATCGCCAAAGGCGATAAGGCCGCCATTGTACAACATTTGTAAAAATCTATATTAATGTATTTGTTATATGGTGTACAATAAAGATATTGTTGATTTTAAACTTTCGCGATTTGAACACATAATTATTATATACTACGGGACTAATCGGGATGAGGAGGTATTTATTTATCTCGTAATTTATTGCGCGATTAGTCCCGTAGTAAATAATAATTAAATAAAGATATTGTTTGTTTGTTGTCTATACGACATCCATCCGTCCAACATGCTTGACATGTCCATTGTTTTTTATTGATTGATTTATAGCTGTTGGTCTCTGAGGCCTCTACTGGGCATGGGTGAGCGCAGAAGGCGGCTGAGCCATCAGATTAGGTTATAGGGTGACTAGCGCAAGGGCACCCGAGAAAGTACGGACCTAGGCTTGGCCCCGGAAACAAAAGTACGGACCCGGGCGCCCACTGCAGGACAGATGCCTCCCCTATGGATTTCCAATCCAGCACAATCCGGCAAGTTCTTGTGGGTCTCGAACTCTCCATTCAAGAACTTTTCGATCATTGTTACTTTCAACAAAATACTATAAAACCGTTACTGTTTTTACATCCTATAAGAAAATAGGAATAACGAATGATTTAGTCCTAATTTGAATGTACACGTGTTTGATTTCGTGAAACTAGACTTAAATAGAAAGCCTTGCTATTCGTTTGCTTTTTCGTTCATGTTATTGGAAAAATCTGTACTTTATTCACTGTCTTACGGGAAGATCGATTTTGAAGTTTTCTCACCCACGAATTTGTAGGTTTTAGACAATACAACATAACCGGGAAACATTTTCAGGAAAATGATAATATTAAGTTGCTAAACATGATAAGAATAGCTGTTGCAATTAATTTCTTAGTACAATGTACGAGTACTATAACATTTCATTTGACGGAGTCGTTCCAAAATATTTATATATCTATTATCTATAATACTATAGCTTTCTTTATGTACAATTCCGCCTAATGAAAAGTTACATAACATGGTAGTGTAAGGAAATAATTGAAATATGATTAATATAATTATATCTGTCAATTTGTCTTCGAGCATTCCTGAAGCTCAATGTTTGAAAAGTTAGAAAATCACTATTTCAGCACATCTATTCGAAAAGGACTACTTAGTTCGCCTTTAAGGTCGCCCAAAGGAGGTGTTTTCTATAAGGAAATTTATAAGTGCGACGGAATTATCTTTGCCGCGCACTTTTTGAATTTGGAACAAATAAGTGCGACGGAATGATCTTTGCCGCGCACTTTTTGAATTTGGAAGTATTTGTAATGTTAGTGTTCAGCGCCAAGAAAATGAATGAAAATAATGTAAATACAAGTTTTCATTTGATATCAATTCAATTGATTATTAGATATCATTTAATTTCAATTTAGTTGTTACTCTATGTTTTATTAAATAATAATATTATAGTAAAATATGAGGCGCCTTTTGTTTTCTCATAGAGGTGATGAAAAGTAGAGTGTACCACTCGGGCGCAAAATATATGTTTGGCTCGGGCGATCCCTCGCTACGTTCAGGATTCTACTAAAGAATCCCTCACTTCGCTCTGGATTCAAAAAAGCGCCCTCGCCGTAAAAATATTATTTTGCCCCCATATGATACAATCTACTATTATAATTCTCAGACCCAATAAAAAAATCAAGACAGAAAGTCGTGAACAGATAAGGGAGGCCTGTTTTTTATATGTACAATTGTACATGTTGTGAGTGTGTCGGTGTTGCGCCGCCATAGTTCGACTGACAAACCAAGGCGTAGTTTCATTGCACGTGTATGTGTGTGTAATTGTATCTGTACACGGCGAGGCGTAGTTTTGCCGGCCTCATTTGTTTTTGATTGTTCATAATTGATTTCCACCCGCTCAGAATAACATAGATTTTCAATATTTGCTGTTGTATTTACTCGGTCTCGTCAACATTTACGCATACCCAGCGGGTTGTCAGTTCAAAAATAGAGTATCCGGATTTCTTTGTAGTCTAAAATGTGTACGATGCAATGTTTATTAATGCGCGATTGTGAATCTTCGGGAAGCCGATCTCCCCCTTAACTCGTAGGTATACATAATCTTGTGTTATGATTTCTCAAGTATAATTTTGAGCTTGTTTCTTAGTATTCTTTGGTCAAATAAAATAAGTCGTAGAACTACATCGCTGGAATTGATTTGTCATGTTTTTTGTCATTTGTCATTATTTGAGCATACCTATGAAGGTGAAGCTAAAAGCAAGAAATTTCATTAGAATCCAAACATGAATACGATCTCGCTCACACTCGGTGATGTATTTGCGAGCCCAACTCTCATGAGGCTGAAGCTACGCAGATATGTCACTCGTCTTACATCAAACACACACACACACACACACATACTACATTCACTACATACCTATATTATACATGTCAGTTGCCACCGGTAGTTCGGTTATAATTTTCTTGTGTTATGTGTAAGTATTATATATGTACTGTCTATTAGAATCTTTATCTATTCAAAGTTTTTCATTCATTCATTAATACCTAAATTCACAAAAACGAAAGACTTCGCGACACAGGCTAGCCTAGTGCGAAATCCAGGGTGCATAAAATTGCATTGTTATACCTACATTAAAATTTACCTGTTTTGTTAAAATTAAGTACTATTATAAGAATGTTCTGCACATGTGTTATTTGGAAATAAATATGTTTATGTTTATGTAATTTTTGATTTTCGAGAGATATTATCTCATGATTTCATGTCTAGATTGCCTTTTTTATAATTACTTAAGTATTACTTAATAACTATGTACTAATATTTACTATGACTGATGGGTGGATAGATGGCCCAATAACCTACCTCCCTAGTAAATTTTAATAAAATACATAATTAACTTGTACACTTATCTTCACACTCATTTTCAAAAGGGTCCACGCAGTACATAAAATCAGTAAATCGTGTAGGTACTCCATCTTCGACGAGACTTGAATAGTCTTCAGATAACGAGCAAAGTTCAAACTAAGGATCTTGTAAATGATCATTCTTTGGGACTATAATCCCTAATTCAAGTTCCATCTGAAGGGACCCCATAAGTAGTCTAAGAGCTGCCGAAGATCGACTTTAACCAAACTGATTACGGTGAACCCTTTTATGGTGGAAATTCCGCGCGTTAGAACAAAGCGTTTCGAATCCTCATTCCTCATACGAACAGCCAGAATGTGGAACGCTTTGCCTGAGTCTGTCTTCCCGCTAAAGTACAACGTGGGTGTCTTCAAATCCCGAGTAAATAGGTATCTTCTAGGTAAGCGTGCTACACCCTAGATCGCATAACTGCTCAACATCAGGCAGTATGTAATCAAACGCAAACCTACAATGATTAAAAAAAACTGATAACTAGATAAGACAATTTTTTTTATCAAATATTATTTAATAACAACTACGCCTATGACCTTAAGCCCGATTACAGAGGCGCCATCGTAATTATAATAGCTAAATAGCATAGTTCTGTTTCTTTTTCACTTTAGGCATTCGATAGAGAGAACGCTTTTTACGTTGCTATTAAATTTACGCTGGCGCTTCTATAATTGAGCTTATTAAAAATGGCTATTTTTTGTATTTCATGTGTGGTTTTATTGCAGGAAAGCCTATGTGATAATTTTGTAACTAAATGATCTTTCTTGTAATATCAATTTTGAATGGTTATCAGATCAGCTATCTGTTTGATATAATTACCTGTTCATATCTGCTAGCCATGAAAAAATAAATAGCCAAGTAGGTATGTTTGTTGGTTCGTTACTCTTTCACGCAGCAACTGAGAAACGGATAGACTTGATTTTTGTCATGGATATAGTTCAAAGATTGGAAAGCGACATAGGTCACTTTCTATACCCGAAAATTAAAAGGTTTGTATTCCCATACAAATGAACAAAGTCAAAATATCACGCGCGTAGCTACGAAAGAAGCCGTGGTTGTCGAGAGGTAGTGACACCCGCCTTACAATCCCCGGTCGCGTACCAATGAGTTCTTTGGAATTTATGTACGGAATTTCACACCACTGGCTTTTCGGTGAAGGAAAAACATCATGAGGCAACCTGCATGCGTCCGTAGAAGAAATTCGATGGTTTATGTGAATCCACCAACCCGCACTGGGCCAACGTGGTGGATGGCCCAATCACCCTTCGTGGGTAGGCCTACGTCCTGCAGTGTACTATTAAAAAGGCTGGTACAGTACAGCTACAAAAATAAAAGCTACTAAAAATAAATAAAAAATGGCAAATCTTTTAATTATTAAGTTTTTTTGAGTGCTTCCACTTTGCCCCACCAAAGCGCCCCACTGGTGGGGCAGATTCCACTCCATCATTTTTTGGAGTGGAATCTGCCCCACTCGTCTCATCTTGGTGGGGCAAATTCCACTCACTTTTTAGACCAGTGGAATCTGCCCCACCAGGGGTGTCGCGCGATTTTAAATTAAATTGGTAATGCCATGAAGTGCCAATTTTACTGCAAAATTTTAATCATTATAGCGCCCCACCAAATGAACAGATAAGTGGAGACATTTAATGCAAAATAATTAAGAAGATTGTAAACTAAAAGCACATTTACTTAAAGTCATAAATTACGGATTGTATGCGGTTATAGTATTTATGTAGCAAATATTTTCGAAGCCATCATAAAGTAAAAGAAAATTATAAATTGAATATTGTCATTCATCGTAATAATCTTATGAGAATTAATTATGTTTTCTACATTAATACGTTATCCCAACTTATGTTTGTAGTATACATATTGGAGAACTGACACCGACATTAAATGTACAAGTAGTACTAGTAACCCAACATCATACAATTATTAGGAATTCATTCAAGATATTTTGACATTAGACTAGTCAAAATAGATAGGTATTCAAACTATGATGACATTGATGATTAATGTCAGAATCGCTCAAATTGTTATAACGTCATACTAAAATGATGTTTTAGAAAATTAAATTGTGCATAACTACTGTATTGTACTAAGTAAATATGTTATTTTTTTAAATTAAAATTAAGTCGACGACTTTATATTTAGAAAGCCAAATATGTCATTTTATTTAGTGCTGGCGTCAGCTCTCCACCCAGTAAACAACGTAAGGAAAACTGAAAATAAGGAAGGAAAAACGGTACCTATGTTAAAAAACTGTTACATCTTCACAGAAAGAAATTTCTACAGTCGTTATCAAAAGTGATTATCTATAACTTAGCTACTAATATTTACTAGTGATCAATTTAGTGAGTGATTTTTTTAAATTATTTCATCATGTCTAAAACTTGATTATTGTTTCTAAAGATTGAAACAGATAGCGCGCAGCATAAAGACCGTTCAGGTAAGTATAAATCATCACAGGATAGTTGACTACACAGATTTCTGCACCACAGCACATAATTGACTAAAATTCTAAGTTGACTAAATATTTAAAAAGCCAAACTTTTTTTTGGAATCAATTGTTTTAAATATCATATAAGAAAGAAAAGCCCTACCTAACGCATAAGGGCTGGTAGCAATAATCGTTTTCTATCTCACTCGATCGTGTAATATGAGTGGCTTGATCACAGCAGGATAGAACAAAGTCGTTGATAGGTGTACTTATTTTTATAATCCTGGTCTGCGAAACAAACAACCATAGAAGTATTTATAAAAAATTCAATGCACAATTCAGAGTTGTATGAGCGATATTATGTGTGAATAAATAAATCTGTGTATTAAAATGTCTAGTGATGATTCATACTTACCTGAATGAGCTTTATGCTGCGCGCTATCTGTTTGAATCTTTAAAAATAATACCCAAATTTTTGACATGGTTGAATAATTTATAAAAATCACTTACATAATTTATAACAAGTTAAGAATAAGAAAATAAGAATTTTATCAAGCTACGTAACAGATAATTAATTTTAATGGCTAACGTAGAAATTTCTTTCTGTGAAGATGTAACAGTTTTTTAATTTACGTACTTACCGTTCTTTCCTCCATTATTTTCAGTTTTCCTTACGTTGTTTACTGGGCGGAGAGCTGACGCCAGCACAAAATAAAATGACATATTTGGCTTTTTAAATATAAAGTCAACATAATATGAATTAAAAAAATAACATATTTACTTAGTTATGTACAATTTAATTTTCTAAAACATTATTTTAGTGTAACGATACAACAATTTGAGCGATTTCGACATTAATCATCAATGTCATCATAGTTTGAATACCTAACTATTTTGACTAGTCTAATGTCAAAATATCTTGAATGAGTTACGTATGATGTCTTATTACTTTTTTCGTATTGCTTTTATAATTGCGGGTTACTAGTACTACTTATGGGTCATTTAATGTCGGCGTCAGCTCTCCAATATGTATACTACAAACATAAGTCGGGATAACGTATTAATGTAGAAAATATAATTAATTCACATAAGAAAGACTGTTACAATTAAGATGGACATGTTAATTATTTGTAATAGGTCCATATTTTAATTACTATTTAAGTAATTTGCTGACTGAGATTAAATCTCGAAAAGATTATTAAAGATTATTACGATGAATGACAATATTCAATTTATAATTTTCTTTTGCTTCGAAAATATTTGCTACATAAATACTATAACCGCATACAATCCGTAATTTATGACTTTAAGTAAATGTGCTTTTAGTTTACAATCTTCTTAATTATTTTGCATTAAATGTCTCCACTTATCTGTTCATTTGGTGGGGCGCTATAATGATTAAAATTTTGCAGTAAAATTGGCACTTCATGGCATTACCAATTTAATTTAAAATCGCGCGACACCCCTGGTGGGGCAGATTCCACTGGTCTAAAAAGTGAGTGGAATTCGCCCCACTAAGATGAGACGAGTGGGGCAGATTCCACTCCAAAAAATGATGGAGTGGAATCTGCCCCACCAGTGGGGCGCTTTGGTGGGGCAAAGTGGAAGCACTCGTTTTTGAGTGCTTCCACTTTGCCCCACCAAAGCGCCCCACTGGTGGGGCAGATTCCACTCCATCATTTTTTGGAGTGGAATCTGTTATATAATCTTCAAAGACTCTGTAGGCTACAATGTATTTTATTATCTGTTAATAAAATAATTTTGAATTTGAATATGGATCTATTTATGAAATTCGTCTCCTCGACTAAAATGGTTAAAAGTCCGCGGTAAGCACTTCCCTTTGTAATGCTTTCAGTGGTTCTGTAATGGCTGTTTCGTTTTTATAGAGTTTGGATCTGTTTCGCTGGGAAAAGGAAAGATTAGGAGTATTGTTACGTATTCCTAATCTGAGGGGTTATCCTATGGTAGGGCGTATAGATAAGAAGGTAGCTTAGGTAACGTCATTACAATTAATATTATGATTTTATTTTGAGTGCTTTTCACACTAGATTTTATCTCAAAGACTTATCTTTGTGATAAGCATTTCAAAAATCTGAAGCGAACGCAGGATACAATACAATAATAAGGACACAATTAATATATATAGGTAAACGTTATTTCATAGCATTTTTTTTTCTAGATTTTGGATTTGAACTCTGAAAACGAAAAATCGAGCTCAAACAAAATCAGGCCAACTGAGAGCTTTCTCATTTTTGGAAACCAAGTGAAAAACAGTATAGGTACTATTTTTGAAAAAAAAATCATAATCATAGTCATATTTATTGCTAAAACTTTTTACATGTCAAATAAAAGTGTACAATAATTCTATAACTTACAATATTTGTAAATTTGTAATATTTGTAATTTATGTATTACATACAGTCGAATTGAGAACTTTCTTTTTTAAATTGGTTAATAATAGCATTAGTTGAGTTACCAGAAGTGAAAACTATATGTGAAGCAGAGCTATAGGCATATACATGTATGTACATATATTATGTAGTCTAGGCCGTAGATGAAACTGCTTGAAAACTATTAGACTTGGAATCTTACAATAAAATAAACCTCGGAAACAAACATTGGAATAAAAGCGTCGTCTTATTTGTAAAAAAAAATTGAAGAGATAATTAATTTGTATTATGCAAGAATGTGACAGAAAAAAATAGCCTTGCCATAACATCCAAACGATAGCTTGATAAAACATCAAACTTTACCGGCTTTTAAATGCTTTTTGACCGATGAAATGGGGAGGTACTAAATTTGACGCGTATATATATGTTTATGTATAACCACGCATAACTTTTTACCTATTAGTCTGATTTCGTTAAATATTTTTTGATATACTTTGAAATTGGTCCTATTTTAATTTTATCGAAATTGGCTGAGCCAATTTTGATAAATCAATAATAATGTGAAAAATGTTACATCGATCCAGGCAAAATATAAGCTAATTCTGTACACGGTTGAAGTAGGACATGATATTTTTTGCAAAATATTTATAATATCCACGGTTGAATCTACTCACTAATAGGTGATCGGGTTATATACATCACGCTAACTTAGCTATCAAGTTATTGTCCAAATATTATTGCACAATTATGCAACCGGTTGAGGATCGAACTCTCGACCTCCCAATCAGAAAGTTCCTACAAAAGACTAATCGACTGTGATCGGTCTCACGAAACAGCGTTTTCCTTAAATATCGGCGCCCGAACTCAATAAAACGCCCGTGTTACTCCACCTAGACATTTTCCTTTTTATCTCCCTTACAATGTACGACGAAAACTAATATTGGCACTAAAATCCACCGTGTTAAGAGTCAACAATTTTCCTTTGCCGGTGGCACGGACGCGACATTAAAAGACCAAGTACGTGATCCGACGTAACGAAATGTTGCAATAGTTAATAGGAATCAGGTGTTTTGATTTGTGACTGGAAATGTTTTTTGTAAGATATACTGGATGACATCAGATGTGACATCTACTGGATTGAATAACTAGTATTTAGATAACTATAATGGTATTGTCAACTAAGTAATTGTTTTCTAATAGGAATTGTTTCTAAATCGTCCAAAAAACTAGCTGTTATAATTGTTCGTCAAAGATGATGGCGCTTTTGACCATGAAGTAGCTATTTTTAATGATAATTTAAGTTAATGGAACTTAAAAAATATTATTTAAAAATTATTTGATTAAGTTTTTTTTTTCTTATTTTTATTTTTCTTTATAAACTACCTGCACTACTACTACAGAGAAAACAATTGGATTAAGTGGCATGACAGTAAAAACACCCTGTTAATTTAACTGTATTTTCACAGTTATGGCACTTTGTTCACAATAATATTTTTTCGTAACTTTAATTTGAACTAAAGTTTGTAAACGTCGGTAACTCTCCCCGAGTTACCGACGTTTACAAACTTTAGTTCAAATTAATATGGCAAATACTTATAGATTTCAATAGTTTAAAATTATCGTCTTTTTTTTGCAAAACTGTATTAAAACAAATAATTATTATTATTCCTCATTTAAGCAGTCAATCTGCGAATAAAATAAGTAGGTAAGTAATTAAACTTTCTCCAACTGGTTTTTTCTCAGAACTTCCAATTTCAGTGATTTGTTGCAACAAACCAAACTTTTATGATTTCCAAAAGTGAGCTCTATTACCAAAGTATAAAGGCGAAGTTCAGGTAATATTTTGGGGGATTAGAAGATACATAAGTACTTGGTAACTGTAATGGACATGTCGTTCGGGAACCGGAAGCCCGGAAGTTATAATTGGTGATACTGATTGTATCGGCACAGTTTCACCGGATATTTACAAAAAGTTGGATAAATTGAGATTTTGGATAACGTAAAGATAATACAGTATGCTGAGTGTGAGTTTTATCGTAAACGTGACGCGCTCTTCGGCGAGCACGTAAGCATGTAATTTGTATGAACTTGTTGTGTTTCAAAAACGCGCCACTAGTGGCGCTGTACATTTCTTCATACAAAATAAATGCTTACGCGCTCGCCTAAGAGCGCGTCATGTTTACGACGAAACTCACACTCAGCATACTGGTGTTAAATACTATGCTTACGCGCTCGCCGAAGAGCGCGTCATGTTTACGACAAAACTCACACTCAGCATATGATACTGGTGTTAAATACCATGCTTACGCGCTCGCCGAAGAGCGCGTCATGTTTACGACAAAACTCATACTCAGCATACTGGTGTTAAATACCATGCTTACGCGCTCGCCGAAGAACGCGTCATGTTTACGACAAAACTCACACTCAGCATACTGGTGTTAAATACTATGCTTACGCGCTCGCCGAAGAGCGCGTCATGTTTACGACAAAACTCACACTCAGCATATGATACTGGTGTTAAATACCATGCTTACGCGCTCGCCGAAGAGCGCGTCATGTTTACGACAAAACTCATACTCAGCATACTGGTGTTAAATACCATGCTTACGCGCTCGCCGAAGAACGCGTCATGTTTACAACAAAACTCACACTCAGCATATGATACTGGTGTTAAATACCATGCTTACGCGCTCGCCGAAGAGCGCGTCATGTTTACGACAAAACTCACACTCAGCATACTGGTGTTAAATACCATGCTTACGCGCTCGCCGAAGAACGCGTCATGTTTACGACAAAACTCACACTCAGCATATGATACTGGTGTTAAATACCATGCTTACGCGCTCGCCGAAGAGCGCGTCATGTTTACGACAAAACTCACACTCAGCATACTGGTGTTAAATACCATGCTTACGCGCTCGCCGAAGAACGCGTCATGTTTACGACAAAACTCACACTCAGCATATGATACTGGTGTTAAATACCATGCTTACGCGCTCGCCGAAGAGCGCGTCATGTTTGCGACAAAACTCACACTCAGCATAAGATACTGGTGTTAAATACCATGATACTTTTTCATACTTTATTAATGATTTGAGTAACATTTATGTGGTCTGTGGTGGTCGATTTTTATGAATGAGGAGGTAAGGCCGCGTCACGCAAGTTGGCGGAAATTATGTTTGAAGCTGCGAAATATCCAATCAACGCGTTTTTAGGGTTCCGTACCTCAAACGGAAAAAATGGAACCCTTATAGGATCACTTTGTTGTCCGTCTGTCCGTCTGTCCGTCTGTGTGTATGTCAAGACTCTTCATCTCGGGATGTGTAAAGATATCGAGTTGAAATTTAAACTGTATACGTATATCTATGGTCTCTTGCAGTTGTGTAAAAGAAAAACTTCTGAGTTTTCGTACAAAAAAGTTAGAGCTGAAAGTTAGTTCGACACTCACAAAAATAAAAACCTACAGGGTACTTCCCGTTGACATAGAACTATGAAATTTGGCGAGAAGCATTGTCTAAGAGTACACACATAGGAATAAATCTGAAAACTGTACATTTTTATTTAAATCACAAAAAATAGGGCTTCAAAATTCACAAAATATGGGTTCAAATTTCAAAGTGAGTAAATCGTATTATGTAAGGTATCATATAAAAGAACTTCATTAGCACATGCTTAACAGGTTTTTAATTATTTTAGCAATGTGTTTGTACGGAACCCTCGATGTGCGAGCCTGACTTGCACTTATCCGGTTTTTTTGTGAGCTTCAGTCAGGATTGGATATTGCACAGCTTGTAGCTAACTTTATTTTCGCCAACTTGTGTGACGCGGTCTATACTTAGGTAGATGTTCTGATTGAATTACGATTGTAACGAAACAAATATAATTTCATTTTGAAGGCGTTTTAATTGTACAAGAATTACGTTATAATTTGTGTTCAATTTTGAAAATCATAATTTTACAAAATCGGCAAAATGAATGGTAATATATAAAACCTACTTTGATCAGGCCAATACTCCTAACATCCTTGCAAATATTATATCCCATCCCATCCCAAAATTAAGTGTAGTATTAAATCCCATACTTAAGTGTTTAAAGTTACCTATACAGGGTTACAGGCTAAGTCGACCTATTCCTGTTACGCGTGTGTAGCTTATTACGTTTCTGACTGATTTGACTATGAAACACCATATCCTAAATCTCACAGTTTTCGGGATATTTGAATTCAAATACTTTTTATAAATGGTGATTTTACGGACAATATTGGGTAGTGAGGTAATAAAACACTATTTTACATGTAAAAATCAAATAAAAATAATAATACGACTTACACGTTTCAAAATATCTGAGCTGATAGCCGAAAATTAGGAATTTTATAAATACCAAATTCAAATATCTGTTTTTTTTTTATATTTTATTTAGGATAGTGTATTTTCATAGTAAAATTAGTCAGAATCAAAGTAAACTACACACCCTTATCGGGAATAGGTCGACTTACCCTGTAACCCTGTATATGAGCAGCTCAAAATATACAAATATCATCTCATTTGATATAAGTATCATCCTATCAGTAAGCTTTCATAAAAAAAGGTAGTGTATAGTTTCAGCACTAAAATTATAACACATTAGCTGACCCGGCAAACTTCGTTTCACACATTATCTTTATAAATTATAGCTTACGCCCTCCTTGCTTGACTGCCTCGGTGGCTCAGTGGTTAGTGACCCTGACTTCTGGATCAAAGAGGCGTGGGTTCGATGCCCACCCAAGGCAAGTATTTATGTGATGAACATAGGTATTTGCTCTGTGTCTGGGTGTTATTTAGTTACTATCTATATTATATAAGAGTGTATTTAAAAATATGTCTATGTAGTATATCAGTCTCTGGCAGCCATATCAAAGCTTTGCTTAGTTTGGGGTCAGAGGCCGTGTGTAAGATGTCTCCAAATATTTATTTATTTATGTGTTGTTATGATGTATAAGCATAAGCTATTAGATACTATTGCAAAGTATCATCTCAATTTGTTCAGTAGTTTTTGCGTGAAAGAGGAGCAAACATACATACCTACATACATTTTACTATGGAAATTAACGTGGTTTTCACACATTTTATACTATATGTAACGGGGATGAACTGACTGAACCGAATGAACTGACACGGAGCCGTCAATGCACTGTTCAGTGCATTGCGAGACGTCTCCGCGTGCTAGCACTCGCCAACTTGAGAAAAGTCGCCGAATGCGACCGAAACTATAGTCGTTACAACTATCCCTACACGTGAGTTTATTCCCGTTATATAATTATAGTATAAAATATACATACATACAAACTTTCGCGCTTATAATATTAGTAGTAGTAAGTAGGATTTGCTCACTGTGCATTTCATCATAATCTTAATTTCAGCTTCAGGACGAACTCTGCTGGATATAGGCTTCCTCTATGAATATAAAATAAGATCGATTGGAAACGGCACACATCCAGTACGAACTTGCTGCTTTTACCATTAAATGTACCGTTTGATCCATTAATTATTACCTTTTAATAAATTATCTTGAAATCTCTTAATTGATTAATTATTTATATTGACTGCGAGTGTTTGACCTGTAACTAATTTGCTATCAATGATTAAGATATGATAAAGTTTATTGTCAAACTGTGTTACGAGTACATTATAAGGTCTTAGTTCTAAAAAGTGCCAACGGTTTGGTCCATAATTAACATACAATTTTAAATAGATTGTTACAAAAAATGTCAATAAAATTTCATTATAAGATGTCGCAAGAATTAACATTATGAAAATCAATAAAATCAACAATTCTTAACTATGCATAATAATCTAACAACAACTTTCAAAATATAATTACTGCAATGTGTCATCCAAAAACTCTTGCACCTTATAATATGCTTTTGATGCTAGTAAACTAAACAGCTTCCTTTTAAATATAGCCACACTAACAGATTCCAATATGATTTTTGGTAAATGATTGTATATTATCGGACCCATACCACAAATGCCCCCACCGAAACATGCAGTATATGAGTATGAGTACACTTAGCTAATGTCCTACGTTGGCATTGCGTGGTCACCCAAAAACTTAGATAAACGTCAGAATTTCTTTATCTCTTTTAAAGAACTATTTCCATCAATTTTCTATTGAAATGGTCTCAAGGTGACGGGTCGCCAGGTACAAGGAAAGGGCCGGCCGACGAGCCCATTAACTGGTCACCACTCACGGTGACCGTCCAAACTGCACTCGAAGCGTTTTCGCCGACTTCAAGTATAATGTCTGCGAAAACGAAATTCTCGAGTATTTGGGGTGTGGGCCGTGGACTTAGGAGAAATACTTACTTAGACAACTCAAACTGTAGCAGGCTTATAAGGGTTAAGATTTAGCAGTGTTAAGATCCTTCCTTCCAAATCAAAAATCTCGCAACACATTAGAAAATGATTGATTTAAATATACATATGGAGCATTGCACTATAATTATGCAAGTGAAACGTGGACGCTAACGCAAAAAGATAACGAAAGACTTTAGGCATTCGGGATGTGGTGTTGGAGAAGGATGGAAAAAATCAGCTGGACAGAAAATAATACAAACCAAGAAATGCTAGACATTGTCAAGGAAAAAAAGAAGCTTACCTCATTAATAGAAAAGAAGATCGTACGGGGGGGGGGGCAAAACACTAGCAGAAGACCGCGAGACATGGAAGTTGATCCACCGACAACAACCGCACTCTTAAATTATGATGATGATGAAGATCCTTAGAAAGAAGGCTCTATTTTTTTATATTTTATCTTTTCAGTCATAATCTGAGAGCTATTGGTTGGCTTGGGCCTCCTATAAATCTCAATCTCTGTTCAATGTATTTTTATATTCGACAAAATTTATTGTTTTGAAATATTACATTGTTTTTATAAAACATCTATTGTTAATGTTACCATTAACCCATTAAAGCCTGAATTATTTTAGTGTTCCAGAATTGTACAATATTTTAATATATTGTTGTTATAGGTCCTATTAATCATTTTTGAAAGAAAAATATTTGGTGCAATTCTTATTTTTGAAAAAAACCATGGGTGCCGTTTGGCACCGCTAGGCTAATATGTTGTCTCAGGTCACATATAAGTTAAATGGGATGATTTGCTATTTATTAACCTGTTACATTACTGAAGACTGATTTAACTCTTACAGGGGTTCACTATTTTATAATTGAAAAATAAAGTAAGTAGAAAACATTTTTATTTTCAAGATTTACTATATATTTAAAAAAATTAAGTATAGATTCGTGCGTTGCGCAGAGCCCCACATCACATTTTATACATTGCAGTCGAGTTTGACCCTTACGGATCTCAAAAGCACATTTGTAACGGGATTCACTGGGAATCAATAAGTGGCTACGACCATAATAACACACGTCATCGAGGATCATCAACCTGACTAAAACTTAACTCTTCAGCATTGTTTTCGATTTCACCACCCGTGCCCCGTGAAGATGGAAAAAAACGAGATGCAGCAGGTCCACATGAAAAGTGAGATCTACGGGACGTTTATGAGAATCAAAATATGACTCAGTAGAAGGTCCAGCTTCAACTTCACTGTTAGAAAGACGAGGCTGTACAGGATATCTACGCGAAGTACGAGACTAACGAGACAGCTTCTGAGAACCATGACATGACTCTGAGGGAGGTTCTTCGGCCTCAGATTCACGTCTTTGATGCGTCAATGCTAATACTACCTCGCATCTAACATTGAGTTGCCGACCTGTCAGTTTATTTATAAGACCACCTTCATCTTCGTTGGCTGAATCCTCGTTTGACTGAACTGCAGGGTTTGAAGGTTCAAAATGTAACAACCAAAGCTCAAAATTTTCTTCTTTTTCCAGTACAGCTTATGCTTCATGTAATGTAGAACCCCTGAAAAACTAAAAAAATAAATTTTACACGCAAATGGACTAAAATTATTGAAAAAACAAAAAAATGTTTTATGAAAAATGTATCTGAGAACAGCATACATATTAGCCTACGGGTGCCGTTCGGCACCCGTCAAATTGCGGTTAGGATACAACAAACAAATATAAAAAATCGTGTTATGTTATTGTATTATAGGAAGAAACATTGTTTTTAAAGAAATAAAAAGAATGAAAATGTAACAAATTACAGTAAATAAAAGAAATATGAGGTACTTACTTGAATATGGCATCCATTATTTGCAAATTTTTTACATCACTATATAAGACTCGTCCTTGACGGTTGTATCAAGTGCGCTGGTTGACAGAAACTATTTGAAAACAAAGCTAGCTTTGTCTAGCACTGCATAGACAATTAAAATTTTGAAATTATTATTTAAGATAAGGGTAAAGTGCGAAAGTTTTAATACATAAAACCGGGTGCCAAACGGCACCGCTAGGTCATAATGGGTTAATATACAGTCTACTAAGTTGTAAATTAACCTAAGAGCAAGGAGAAAAAAAACTACACATCTCATTATTTTCTTGCTCTAATCTCACTAGGTGGGGTCGGCTCAGCAAATTTTCTTTCGCCACTTCACTCTATCATCCGTCATCTCATCATCAACCCCTTTTTCTCGCATGCTTATCATCATACAAATCTACTTACCTCGAGGGATTTTGAATACTGAATACTAATTATAATTAATCGACTTCCAAAAAGGTGAAGGTTCTATGGTCATCTGAATGTATTTTTTTTGTTCAATTCAATTTAATTTTTTATTTCCTTAGTAAATAACATTACGGTTTCCACTAATACGTTAATTATTTTACTCTCGATACTTACCAAATATTTAGGTATACAAAAAAAAATGTGATAGTGCTGAATTTTTTGTGTATGTTTCTTGATAATTTCGCCAGTTGAGAACCGAATCGAGTTTTTTTTAGTTCGAAAGGGTATACTCTCAAAGTGGTCCCATTTAAATTATATAGAAATCGGATGAGCCGTTTTTGAAGAATTAACAATAATGTAAACATTTCGAGCCAAATATTCGGATTTTGTACCAGATGGAAGGCGGTTTTGCCATTTTTTAAAAAATAATTATGTTAATTACAATTAAAGCACCATACTCTAATGCTCGAATACACTTCGTGAGTTGTATATAATGGTAAGTACAAATAGAAGCACCGTATTCAAATTCACCTCATGAGTTGTATAGTAGTCCTTTTTATCTTGCGTCTTCTATTATTTTCTCAGTCTGTGTATATGTGAATTTAATGGTTTGTTTTTAGTCTTTGCAAGTTGGCCAATTTAGTTTCTGAAATGGGATTTTGCTCCGAGTGGATCGAATTAAGTGCTTAATCGAAGAATGATTCTTGTTTTCGTCAGATATAGTTTAGCAATCTAACTTAGATCGTTATATTTGAACTATCAATTTATCACAAGTTATTGTTTAATAATGGATGTTGAGCAAAATGTATTAGTATCTATTCTATTGTATTAACTGCTTTAATACAACAGAGATAAATTGTTTTCACGCAATCCTTAAAATTCGAGACATTATAACTAAACCAACCAAATTAGGTACTCTCCATTTAAAATTAATTGTGTAGTAATAAATAAAACTGTTAGTTATTTGATTTTTGTGTAAGTAATACTTTAAAAAAAGGGACAAAAAGTTCTCAAGTGGAGACCATGTACCGGCAAGCGCAGCGTAGGATGTCCACACACGAGGTTGTCGGATGACCTCATTAAGACCACAGAATTACGCTAGACTCAAGACGCTACCAACCGGTTATATTAGAGATCCATAGAGCAGGCCTATGTCCAGCAGTGAACGTCCTATATCTGATGAATACATGGAATACTTTAAATAGATAGAACAGTAAGTATCTACTTAGATATTGTGTAAAACAATAAATATACATCTGTGTTTCTGTTTAGGTATCTTTAAACAAAGAATCTAATTCAGTCTTAAAGTTTAACGTTTTTCTCGAACAGGAATGAGGTTTCCTAATCATAAAACCAGCGGCAGGCGTAACTCGAGAGCGCCTCGCAGTCGGGCGACTTATTCTCGATGCTACATTTATATCCATTTATTTGTCGAAAACCCTCCACATCCACAGTCAGCCAGAACTGCGACGGAACGAAACGAAACGGATGGATACGTTTCTATTGCCTTTGAGATATTTCATTGGCTTTTACAAATGCGGATGCCTGTGTCACCCGGATCGGATACTCGTACTGAATTGCCATCCATATCGGAGATTCCTTCTTTTATCGAGATGAAATTATTTAATCCAGTGCGATTTACGCCCGGATGATATTTTCCAGTTCGAGCAAAATTCGTCGATTTAACGAACTCCTTAATTTGTCCCAAAAGGACGCTTGATTAAATAATGAGAGGGTTTGACGTAAAGTAGTTCCTACTAGGCGAGGAACTTAAGGTCTAGTGGGCGGGCTAGGTCCGTCAAATTCAACGAAGCGACACAGAAAGGGTCGACCGACCAAACCCTTGGGCGTGTTATCGCAGTAATTATAATATCCCGAAAGAAACTTCCACATTCAGCAGTTTTTACGACTGACCGATGATATTACGAGTAACTGATACCGAGCGGAAATTAACTTTCGGATTAAAATTTCACGCTTAAATTCCGAAGTGATAGCACTTTAATGCTGATATCCAATCAATTATAACAGATAGGTTGAGTATCTGCAATCGGCTATAGTTATGGCAAGATATTTAATTTTTGCGACGACTCTTTATTTAATAAACGTAATACTGCCCCTGGAAGGGCAAGGTTTCCAGCCGTTTCATTATAATCTGAAGAATGCACCAGATCTCTACAAGAAATTCTTATTAAAATATAACAAGGTGTATCACAGCGATTATGAGTATGAAAAAGGTTTTCAAAATTATTTGCGAACTTTAAGGAGGATAAATGAGATCAATGCTCAGCCGGGATCAGTGAAAGTTGGGCCGGATCAGAATGCAGACTTATCTTTTGACGAATGGAAAAATATCGTGGCCAATACGAGCCCTGCGCCGCTGCGAGACGCGGAACTAGACTACATCGCTATGATGGACAAACGACCCAATCTAGCTAAAATGTTTAGAACAATTTAGTCAACTTAAAGGTATACCTACTTTACCGTTTGCCATTTCAATTTGCACATCTTATAACATTACGATCATACTAATGTAACTGAAACATCAAACGCATGTCTATACTCAGTTTAATGCAAATGAACGATAGTTTTATCCTTGCGTGTTGGATAGACAAACGACCCAATCTAGCCAAAACGATTAAATACCATTTAGTAGACTTAAAGGTACGTGTTTGATATCTTCAACATAGTATGTTAGGGCAATGATACATAGTTTTAATCTAGCTTGAAAATTTAAAACCAACTGTTTACCCGATCGACAGGAAAGATATTGTTAACCAAAACGTTCACCAATGACAAGTTTTGTGTTTAGTAAATTAAATAAATATTTTAATGACGAGATAGTGATTTACAAAATTTATTTTAGTTTTATTGACATGTAATTTTAACAAAATATTTCGATGGATACATAATAAATATATGATGTCTTTATTAGACATAGCCCATGCATGACTTTACGAAATTCGATTTTTCATTTATTTTACAGATATATTGGTTACAGCGTTACACAAATAAAAAAAATAATCTAAGTTTTACTTAGAGCTTATTGTCTGTTCGGTTCATAACGCAAAATTAAAAATGAATATTTAATTGAGTTGTGTTTAGGTTTAGTTAAGTTAGGTTTTGTTAAACTATGTTAATACAAAGCTAGGTGTTTTTTATTATCTGGGTAGTTTTTATGGTGTGTGCGGTAATAGATATATTCATGTGGATGTATATGTCAGGTGATTTTTTCTGGTGCTAGATTTTTTTAGTCACCTGAAAGTCTCTACTCCGCGCCACCATTGAAGTCCGTCAGAAAAATTTTGGAACTAAGTACTACGGAATCTAAGAACCAAGGAAATAAGCCATTGAGGTACCACGCCTATTGGACTTTAGATGAGGCACATATTCTTCTTGTTTACATCTACGTAAAGCAGTAGAACAACTGAATACATATTGACATTGCAGACAATTAAAAAAAGTCATTATAGTTCTGAAACAGGGTGTGATTTGCGTTCGTACAGTTAAAAAATAAAAATAGGTTATAAGATGGACAGTGCATATATCGCACATCAGTGTTGCTCTCACTCTCACGAACTTTGGACCCACCGAAAGATTTCGACGTTGGAGTTATGAAAACATTACCACCTTGAACCAACTAAGCATTTCAAGCAGTGCATTCCCTAATGCTCCTTTAAAATATTACCAGTTCCCAAAGCTACAAAGACAAACTATGCTGTAAGTGCAGCTCTTTAGCGAGTAAGTCACTTTAGCGCCAAGCGAACTGCTCAATTCCTACCAAATTGTTCGGATTTCCGTTTAGATGGGAGTTCTCCCGAAGGGTTAAGCTAGTTTTGAACTTTATGTTTGTATTCAAGGCGAAGTCGTCATAAATATTGGAGGCTCTGCTTGTCTAACTCGAACGAACTACATCAAAGTGCTTTGTTGACGGCAAAGTTTTGTCGCTTCAATATCCTGGTCTCGTAAACTGGGTGATTATAAATCCGAGGCTTGTTTACGGTAATGGGATTTTATTATGCTGGCAATTCCATTTGGGGAGTTAATTGGCAACGGTAATGACGAACGGATAATGGTGATGCTTTGTTAAAAGGATGCGAGGAAAGATAGAATCGGAAAGCAAACAGAAGCGAAGTAAGTGCAGAGAAACCCAGAGAGCTATTATATTTTGAAACTATCACCATTCAACATCATTTTTAGCACGCAATTGCTCAATGCTGAGCATAGGCTTCCCTTTTACGAGTTTGTACGCCACACATCTCGAAAGAATAAATAAACAAAATATTAATTAAATGAATATTAGTGGATATCTTACACACGGTCTCTGACCTAAACTTAACCAAGCAAAGTTTGTGATATGGCCGCCCTATGCACTGTTGTACTACTTATACCTACATGTTTTTACTTAAGAACATTCATATATAACACACACCTACAGTCCTTTTAGACTCTAGCCCATTTTAACCCTCTAGCATCTAGAGGAAACTTGATGCACGCTCGCATTTTATTACCAACAACACTATTAGATATACTCGTATACATCTTGATTATAATCAAGGCTTATTTTTATTCAGGTCTATATGTGTTATAGATAAATATTCTACTTAGTCTCCTCTAACATATAGAGGAAACTCGATGCATGTTCGCATTTTATTACCTACACCACTATTAGATATATATATCTTTTTACTGGTGGTAGCCTATAGCCGTGGCGAAAGACCACCCACCAGACTAAGCCGCGCCGCCAAGTGACTCTCTCGAGCTCGTGTTTCGGCACGAAGTCTAGTGACGCCATTCTGGGAGTCAGGTCGAAACAGTAGCGTCCTCTGGAGAATCAAATACCACACATTGATTTCCGCATCGGCCGACTAGGCGTGAAGGGCAGCGGGATCCGAGGCACGGTTTGTCGCTGGCCGACCGCAGATAGTAGGGGGACCAAGTAATGAGCTAGCCACTCATGAAAGGCTGCCATAATCAAGGCTTATTTTTTTCAGGACACATATGTGTTATAGATGAATGTTCGTAAGTGAAAATATGTAGGTATAAGTGGTATATCAGTGTATAGGGCGGTAACTGTAACGTAAGTAATACGTAACGAAAAGTAACTGTAAAATGGGCTAGACTCTAGCCCATTTTACAGTTCATAAATTGTTCTCGGTCTATACCTACGTCTCGAACAAAACTCTGAATCTACTCCAGAAAATCAAAAACATTACTTAAAACAAGATACGAAAATTTTGCTGCGCCGAAATACTGAGAAATTCTTTTGTTCTATTAGAGAGAAATACAATCTTTGTTATCATCTTTCTTCGTGATGTTATGTTTTGTGTGGCAATTCTCATAATAAAACACCTACGTAAAAAATGTTTAGTCTATATATTTTAGGTTATATAAAGAGTGTAACTCAAGACGTATTATTCTAGAATATCAGTGATATTCTAGATATAAGTAACTACTAATAATTTTCACATGTTCTTAGAATGTGGCCAACCCCAAATCTATATAATTATATAAAAATGAAACCCGTTTTCCGTTGTCACGACATAACATGAAAACGGCTTGACCGATTTGGCTTATTTTTTTTTGTAGTTTTCTAATACTCTGTACAAGGTTCTTACGGAAAGCGAAACGAAGTTCGCCGGGTCCGCTAGTTTCAAATAAAATCATAATCAACTTCAATAAAATATTGTATGGAATGGGTGACATGCCGAATCAATGTCAATGATCTCTGGAGGTCTGATATTTTATTGTAATTGATTCCGTAGGTTGCTACAATTGATTCGGTTGATAAAATCATACAGCTATTATATTATTATAATCAATACGGTGAAAGGATGTATGAACTAGCTCATACCTTCCATATTACTAGTAATAAATAAATAAGTATTTTGGAGGCATCTAACACACGGCTTCTGACCCCAAACTAAGCAAAGCTTGTGATATGGCTGCCAGAGACTGATATACAATACAATACAATACAAAAACACTTAATTGACACCACGAGTAGTAAAACATAACAGAAAAAGAAATAACGACAGAAGAATGGTACAGAAGGCGGTCTTATCGCTAAAAGCGATTTCTTCCAGACAACCTCTACTGTGTGGAAACATGTAATTGACGTAAACGGTGGTGTAAACATAAATGAATAAAGTAAAGCTATAAATATCCAAAAACAATAAATACACTACATAATAATAGGCATACGCAAATACTTCTTATAATACATACAATAAAAATAAACCTACTTACACACATAAATAAATACAGATAGTTAAAACGTAAGCGATAAGTAATATCAGTTTTTAAAACTGCTTAGCAAGATAGTATTCCTTGACTTGAGTCTTGAAAGATTCAACGCTCTGCGCACATGCATACTTATATGGATAGTAACTAAATAACACCCAGACACAGAGCAATCACTTACGTTCATCACATAAATATTTGCCCTGGGTGGGGATCGAACCCACGCCTCTTCGACCTAGAAGTTAGGGTCACTAACCACTGAGCCAACGAGGCAGTTGATTATGCAGTAATTTTCCGAACAGGATACCTCGCGCACATCTCTTTAAATTAATCTTCATAAGCCTTTATTTCGACTCATTCTTGACCAATTTGATTCATACCTACTTACAAACACACGATCATGCTAAATATTGTCAAAATTTGCTAATAAATGTGCTACAGGAAATTGTTCCTCTTTTTGAGGGAATTACCCCCCAACCCAAAATCGCTGACGACAGAAATAAAAAAATAGAAGTATAGAAATCGTATTTTAATAATTAATTATAGAAGAGTTTTGTCGAAATTTGTTGAAAAAACCGGACAAGTGCGAGTCAGGCTCGCACATCGAGGGTTCCGTACAAACACATTGTTAAAATAATTAAAAACCTGTTTTAGCATGTGATAATGACGTTCTTTTATATGATACCTTACATATATGATACGATTTACTCACTTTGAATTTTGAACTCGTATTTTGTGAATTTTGAGGCCCTATTTTTGTGATGTAAATAAAAATGTACAGTTTTCAGATTTATTTCTATATGTGTACTCTGAGACAATGCTTCTCGCCAAATTTCATAGTTCTGTGTCAACGGGAAGTACTCGTACCATGTATGTTTTGATTTTTGTGAGTGTCAAAATATGCGGTTTTTTACGACATAAATGGCTCTAACTTTTTTATACGATAACTGAGAAGTTTTTCTTTTACGCAACTGCAATAAACCAAAAATATACGTATACAGTTTAAATTTCAACTCGATATCTTTACGCGTTTCCGAGATAAAGAGTCTTGACATACACACAGACGGACAACAAAGTGATCCTATAAAGGTTCCGTTTTTCCGTTTGAGGTACGGAACCCTAAAAAGCGACATAATGAGGAGAATCAACATCCATCAACAATTCAACATAGATGAAAGCAAAATTGTGAAGTCAAAAATAAGACGCTTTGCTCACTTTGTTCGCTGGGTACTTGAATTACATGAATTCAACATTTACATGAATTCAACATTGTAAGATTCCTTTACATTCAACATTTTGCAAATTCAACATTATGAGACATACGGTTTTAAATTCAACATTTCAGGATTCAACATTGTGGAAATTCAACGTTTTGCGAATTCAACATTATGAACCAGAGCGTTACATGATTACCATGTATTAGATTGTTCTGTACACTTACTCTTATGCAAATGCTTTGAAATTTGCAATGCACGGTGACAATTTCACAATAAAGTTCTTGCCTCCTAACGCCAGGCTAGGACTTTTGGTGCCAGGGAGTTACAAGTTGCTGAGCGGCAATTAATGTGGCTCTGTTCAGAGTTTCCAGCATGTAGAGCTAACCAAGCATCTGGCTTAGACATTATTATCTCGTACATCAGGAGTTCAGGACTTAAGTTCTTTACCCACTATTCCCACTAACTTATCATGGTTGACCTAAGAACACGTCAGATTTTTTTTCTTTGTATTGAAAAGTCGTGGTTCTTTAGTGGTAGTGACATCTTTCTTACACTCGTGAGGTCGTGGTTTCGAAATCCGGTCCCGTGACAATTAGTTCTTTGGAATTTATGTATGGAATTACACACCACTTTCTTTTCAGTGAAGGAAAACATCGCGCGGGCATAGCGAGCAGATCGTGCTGTTTACTGTACGTACAGTACAGGACCTAAAGTAGTACCTAAAAGAAATGTAGTTTTGATATCCGTCATTCACATAGATTTATGAATTTAAACCGATCTTCCGTCACAAATATAAATAAACGCAAGTAAATTGATTCACAAAGTTAAATAAAACAGAACACGCAAACGAATAATAACTAAGTGTCAACTCATTTTTGACCGACGAACCACCGGAGGAGGTATACAATTCGACGCGTATTTTTTTTTTATGTAACCCCACGCATAACTTTTTTTGTAGAAGTCAGACTTAAATAATTATTTTATGTTGGAAAAAATATACTTGGAAATTGGTCCCATTTAAATTTTATTGAAATCGGCTGAGCCATTTTTGATCCGTGCATAATATTTGCGTTCTAGCGATGCGCCCCGGCTTCGCACAGGTGTATTATACATATAATCATTTCTCTTGAATTATTCTATCTATTAAAACAAACTACATCAAAATCCGTGGCGCAGTTTTAAAGATATAAGCATACATGGGGACAGACAGCGGGAAGCGACTTTGTTTTATACTATGTAATGATAATGATTCTGTACACGGGTGAAGTCGGTCATGCTATTTTTTGCAAAAAATAATTATACAAACTTGAATTCGAATTCCCAAAAAGAATCAAAAGGCAGTGAAAATATCCATAGTGTTAATTAATTCCATCGAACACTTTACACGATGAAAAAGTCGCTCTCGACTCGTCTCATATTGTCTCAAAGTTGCATCAATTTTACAAAATGCAATTCTCATTCGAGTTTTATGGAAACCATTAAAGGAATTGGTAAACTTTTTATATGGGAGGCGGTCCTTGAAAACCGTCAGCGATGCGAGCTGTATTAATGTTTAGTGCCATATTTAAGAATATTATTTCACGCAAAAACATATTTTTGTGTATAGCCGTTTTATTATAATATCTCTTTTTTATTTCACTAAGTAGAAAATATTTAGACTGAACTGGTAATACTAAGAGGAGGTCTACGTAGTCTACGTATCAGACAGGAATCTTCAAACACCCAATAGCGGGCTGGTATTTTAGAGTTTGACATTTATTTATTTTTTAAAACATGGCGACCAGCCCTCTATTGGTTGTTCAATATTGACAAGGTCATTTCCTTTTGCTGTTTCATAATGTCACTGTCAGGTTTTTTTTTCAATTTAGGCTTAATGCAATTATTGGTGTAGCACATAGATCATTTTTCTAACGTTTTTAGAACCCATTTGAAAATTAAATGGCGATGAAAAAAATTCTAAAAATATGTGTTTGAAAAGATAATTATATAAGCTTTCTATTGGTATATATTTTGTTTCTGCAAGATTTCAAAAACCGCATCTTTTCCATATCCTTTATTCCAATGTAATCTTTTTGTCTGTTACATTTATTCAAGTCTGCACACGTCGGATCCTGCGGTGCGAGGAATAAACCATTAGTTTAAATTTAAAACTTGGAAAATGTAATTAAAGTATTAAAATGTTTTACGTGTTTTTATACTAGTATGTGCGAACTTTTATGTTAACAAATAGTAGTTTTGCGGTTCTTTGTGAATTTTACTGAGCAGGATCGCATATTATTATAGAGCAAAATTTCAATGGGTACCACAATTTTGTTTTATTTTTAAGTATATCTATATACCAATAACTCATTAAAATATTTTTAAAATTTAAAATTATACTCGAAAATTTAGACAAAAGGGACAGGTAAATTATAATAGATAAGGATGTAATTTATTGCGTAGCCAAATCAATATCAGTAGGCACTTGCCTTGGACCTTAACTCAATAAGCAACAGAGCAATCAGTGCTCTATCTGATTTAAACTTGGTACCCGATGAAGGACATTGTAAAGTTCTTACCATCAATATGGAATGTATCTAGATATATTTTAAAAGTACCACAGGGGGAACAGCTACTAATGAAAAAACTTGACTAGTAAAAGTGTGACGTCACAGCAATGATGTTTAATGTCTAGATAAGCAGACTCGAACAACTGCGTTGCTAGGCATGGCGACACATTAACCGCCCGAATATTGTTGGTAGGTAATCAAATAATCATATCTAAGTCTCTATCCCTGTTACACTAGTTGCTAAAGTACGGTAAGACGTTGATAAGACAGAAATAGCAACATTTTAAAATTTAGTCGGACAATGACAATACCAACTTAGGGTACCAGTTCATTAGATTGAAATTTCCCCAAAATGTTACGATATCTTCTTAATGTCACTGATACAAACCAATATTTTTAATAATCAACATTTCAGTAGTAAAATTATGAATTGGAGTCATTATAAATATGATCTAATTGATTAATATGACGTAATTATTAATAAAATTATAATATAAAGAATATTATTCATTTATCCGATTTATTGTTACTTATTTACCAAAAAATTGATACTTATCCCATCACTATTTTTAATGTCAACGCGTACGTCTAAGTATTATACCACTAAAAATATAGCTTTTTAGGTAACAACTGTAAAACTATTCCTATTTATTTATTATTTACTAGCTGCCCGCCCCGGCTTCGCCCGGGTACGACTGTTAAAAAAGACATTTTATAAGTATTGTGCTTATATACCTACCATGTAACCAAGTAACGTCACACACATTCGCACAGTTATTTTGGCGCGTTTTCATATTACATTAGCTTACCTATACGCAAATATTTTCACCATAGAACACCCACTACTAAACATAGGGCTCCCTTATTAGATCTTGAATAACACCGAATAAAACCTTTGCAAGAGGTTTGCATCCAGCTTCCATAAATGTATCCACCAAAAAATGAGGTTCTCAATTAGATTGTGTTTCATTTAGTATGTACATATGTTATGCGATCATTCCGTCAATTAAATTTTGACTCTCAATAATGTACCTATCTATTATAACGTCCATTGCTAGACATACCGGACGAACCGATAGGATGGGTTGAAAGCTACTCGTAGGTACCTGAATCGCGGGTGTTCCTGTAGTCTTAATCTGTTCAACTATTAACATAAAATAAAGATAGCATTGGCCATCTAAATAAAAGTAAGTTCGTATGGGTCGGCTATACGTTATCTATGGCTCTGGTTTCATTGTTATTAAACGGTTAGAATATTCAGTCCATCTACATTCTTCCTATGTAAGTTAGTTGACGTTTCTACTATACACTTGTATTTGATCTTTTCTTCATTTGATAACTTTGTAAAATATTCGCCATCAGTTCTACTTCTACGAATTGTGTGCCCTATCTAAAGCCTCTACAACTTGCTAACCCAAAGAGCAAATTGAACCGATGGAAACGCTGGCATCCATCTTGATCTGGTGGTCTCGACCTGATCTTAGATTCACGTGGAGACCTTTTCTACGCTTGCCAATAGGTACATTGTCTACGTTCATGAACTTTAAACCCTCATCGATCATTCGTTTTACGAACTATGTGTCAGTACCTATTAACTACCACTACAACAGAAATTTTAAATCTTCGGTATGTCGGCTCGCCTTACTTAGGGGTAGATTTGGAGAACCAAATCTCAAGATGTTACATAAATCAGCGCACTAATAGAGGTGGTACCTATATACCTAGAGCCGTAGTGGTCAAGTCGTAGTAACACCTATCCTACAATCGAGAGTTGTTGGATTCAAATCCTAATTCCGTATCAATGAGTTTCTTTGGAACATATGTACGGAATTTCACAATGTCGTGTGGCAACCTGCATACCTATGTAGCTATGTACATCCGAAGAAGGAACTTGATGACGTATATCAACCAACCCGTACTGGGCCACCGTGATGGATATGACGATGTTCTGCAGTGGACGATTAAAGAAGACTGGTATATAAATATACTTATAGGTGATATAATACATGCACAACGCGACAGCGTTTATTTTTTATATTTTTAGGCTTTAAAAAATTATCTAAGTGTTTCGGAAAAGCCGATTTGAACAATTCAAAAAACAATTTACTTATACATATAAATTGTCTTGAATTTTCAAGACTGAAAACAATATGATTTATTTGGATAAGGATTTAAACAGAAGTATTGAATAACATGGTCGAATATTGGTCGGTAATTCTATTAACTTTTAAAAAGTAATAAGTGGTTATTGTGACATAATGATAGTAGTTGGACATTATGGTATTGCGAAGTTTTTTTGTAGATATTGATATGTTCTTTAATATTGTAGAACAGACTTTTGTTCTATCATCAATAGTTTCCGCTGCGCATGCAACGAAAGACGTTTTAATTAAGACATTTTTTTACACGTTGGGTTACGTTACTTAAGTTTTAGTAAGGATTCGTAATCTTTTCTAGCAATAAATATAACTCATGCTACTTAAAGTGAATGTAGCTTTCCAACGGTGAAAGAATTTTTAAAATCGGCACAGTAGTTTTCGAGTTTATTCATTACAAACATACCCACACACGTAAATACAAACGTACGCCGCGCGCCGGCCGGGCCCCTACCGCCCGCGCCGCACCGATATGTCCCTGCATTTTAAATCTGTAATATCTTCGAAAATATTCATTTAAATTACATGCTGTAAAAGGCCATATTGATCTATATTGAATGGACAATGTATTTAAGGTACTTAATTGGATAAGGATTAATTATGTATTGCTTAAAATAACTTTCTAAATAAGCCATTTTTTCCCGTAAAATGTAATGGATAAAAAATGGTTATTGTGGGCTATCCTTAAGAGATAGACATATACCATCGCGGACTTTTTTGTTGACCTTTTTAAGGTGTACAATATTGTAGTACATTATTTTGATTTATCTCGTTGGGTTCAGTCAGCGTTTGCAATGTAAGCCCAAAAAAACGTGTTTATTTACGACATTACATTATAAACCTGTAAATTTATCAGTGTTCCTCTACAATATTATGCATGTATTATACATATAAACCTTCCTCTTGAATCACTCTTTCTATTAAAAAAAATCGCTCCAAAATCCGTTGCGTGGTTTTGAAGATTTAAGGACACATAGGGACGGACAGACAGCGACAGCGACTTTGTTTTATACTATGTAGTGATTTAATTATTTGGCCAAAATAAACGTGATCGTCTAGTTTTATAATGTGATCGTCTAGAAAATATTTAACTCAAATGGACCCTTATACGTTGTGTAAAGTTTACGTTGTGTTTAGATAATAAAATTAGGATAAATAGTGAACCTAAATTAGTTTCAACACTAGCCTATATAAATCTATAAATAACCAGAATATAATAGGTGTTGCCAGTTCTTTGTATCATAAATAGATACGAAAGTAAAATTATAAAAAGGAGAACAAAACAAAATAAAAATAAGTTCAATACGATTCAAATAAGATGCAGTTTCAGAATAACAAAAGAAATATATTCGCTCAGCACATAAAACACATAATAAAATGAAATTTATTAAATTTGAATGCAATAAATTATTACGATGCATGTGACAATATGAAATAAAGAAAGTAGAGTTAAATAAAAACATGCAACTTAGCTTGATTCCGGCTATCTGCTACTCCTTACAGCTACAGCGATCGGTGATCCGCAGTCTGTCCTTCTTCTCTCTTCGTGGCCAACTTTATGCTAAAAGAAATACTGATTAATGACATTAGTGCTGTAGGAATAATATTATCTGCTCCTTTGAGTTGCGCCAAACTGCATCGCTGCTAACACCATCCTCTGGAAGGAAAACAGGTATGGAATATGGAGTTTAGATCTTTAAGATCTATAAATAGAAAGCCTAAGCGAAACAGAATGTGGGGCTCCCTGCCAGCCTTCACCCCACTCCAAAGCGTTGCCAACAAATCCGTCAGATTTAGCCCTAACCACGCCACTAAAGACACTAAATATTCAAACCTTCTTATCTCTTACTGATCATCATTCATTCATCTCTTAATCCAGTCATTCATCCAAACACTCCTTTAATAAGGTTAGAACCTAAGGTTCTCAAAGTTTGTTATTATTTGGTTCCCTAAGCTAGTTTTGTGACCAAGAGATTCCTTATGACTCGAAAGATCCCTACAGGAATATCACGGTCGTGTGGTGTGTGTACCTAGTGCATGTTCGGACATCCAGTTGCGAGATAGCAGCCGCTAGCAGGCCACTATTTCGGCCGGATGTCCTGTGTAATTCCCCCCCCTCCTGGTGCGGCCGGCTTCACCCTGCTGAAAGGAGCGAGAGTTCATAGCGCCCGTCACGTAGATCCGCCGGCAAAAAAACTATGCCAGGCCCCTCATAAGTGTCAAATAGTGTGCAAGTGTGTAAGAAAATGATTTTTCATATTAAGTTTTCATTTGGGGAAAAGAGACCTAATTCCAATAAGATTTTGTCCGTTTTGTGTTAGTTTATGATGAAAACCTTCGATAGCCAGATACCTTTGTCAATACATATTATGTTGTATGTTTCACAATATGATAGAGTGAAGACGATGATGATGATGATATTTCACAATATGAAATTCTCGTACTGCATCCGTGAAACACGAACTTGCAGTGAGAATGCATTAATCTGTTGAGTCTCGTTCAATAGAGACAAACTCGGAACTCCTTAGGTAGATGTCTGATCTCCTTGCATATATGTTTGGCCTCCTTATGGAGTGATGTACATGCTGTTATATTTTTATAACAGCACAATAATATAATAATATTATGTGCCGCACAATGTGTTTCACATATACAAATATCATGAGGATAAATCAGCTGATGTAGAAGGTCATTAGGTTATCAAAAGTTTTCATTCAAATATGTTATTATTTTATTTGTACCGGAACTATAAAAAACACAACCTAGCTACATGAGAACTGATATTAAATGTTTAGTAGCACTCATCCACTCAGCCTTTCCACACATACATCACATGAGTCCTAACGTAAGGAAAACTAATAAATAGTCTACCCTTAGATGGCCCAAAACAACGTAGTAGGCGCACTGCTTCTGAAAGAAAAGACATTACGCTACCACTATTGTAATCTATCTATCAATAAATCTGATAAGATGATGGAAAATAAACGGAGACTAAAGTATCGTACTTATAGTAAGTACCGCTATCTGAAAGTTAAACACTTTGGAAAATAAACCTGAAAATAAATACCTTGAATAAAATATGCATTAGTTAGAAATCTTTCTGAGACCTGAGGTAACACAAACTTTATCTTTGACACGGGAGAACCGCAGGAAATAACTATAAAATTATTATAAGGAATAACATCATCAAATATCTGATTGATTTGATCAAAGTTATTAGTTACTGCCAAGACGAATCCTTGAAAGGCATCGCCAAAGGTCTCAAAGAGATTTATGATATATCACTTCACAACACAAACACTATAATATGCCTTAGTCGACGAAGGCTTTCTGTTCACTTATACACTTGGGAAATGAGCAAAGCAGCGAGCTCTAATTTCCAAATTTTCACCCGCGTTATAATTTAACACCTGAACTATTTTCAAAACGAGTATCGTTTACCGCGGTCTAACCCGGACTGTCTCCCAAAATCCTAGCTTTTCCCATACAAAATAATTGTAATCTCGACGAATTCCACGCCTGTCAAATACTTGAGAAATCAATTATAAAAATATTTATGAGTTTGTACAAAACGGACGAAAAAATTGAAACACTCGAAATCACTTTAGTTTTTGTAAAAATTTCTAGCGCTATAAATTATTTCTATTTCCAGTAAGTCAACTTGCTACAAATATAGAGTCTTCGACAGAAACAAACCTAATATGTAATGACTATCTAGACATAGTACTCTATTTGTAATTCAGTACCTATATTATTAAGTGATTTGATTTTATATAGCTATAAGGTTATATTTACATAACAGTCCGCCGCCATACCTGTAAATACTTCATTTATTTCGTAAAACTATTTCAAACTACTATCAATCAGCACATAAGTAACCATAAATTATCATTATTTCATTAATTGAATGTAATTTTCGCCATAAAATTTAATGCCCTATTAACATACCAAGTTGTCTTACTGTCTAAGTTTATACTGTCTCTACGCGACAGTTGCCACTCAAGTTTTTTTTATGGCAGTCAATATGGATTGCATAAAGGACAACTAGGGTTAACACATTTATATTTTTGCCCAACTACCAAAAGAAAAGAGGTTCTCAATTTATACATACTTTCGCTTTCTTATAAATTTTCAAAATGTTATTAGAAAATAGTATAATTTACATACTCGTATTTAGAATAATACGTAAGATTGTAATTGTAGTGTCCAATGATTTTTTCGTGTCACAAAATAACATAACCAAGATTATAATTGTATAAAATGAATAAAACTATTTTGATTATCGTTATCATATAAAGTTCAGACATTAATATTAATATTTTTAATTATTTTAATACAAAAATAGTATAGGAATAAGTAAAATGATCTAAAATCGAATGTATGTAAAATAACAGTAAACAATGATGCCCGAATCGTAACTTTCTCATATTCAAAATTTACTTCTTTAATACATCTCATTGAAATTAAATATAATTAAGTACATCTGAGACAGTGACAACCCTGTCCTCAGTGTTCGATTTTTACTCAAAACAATATTTCTGTTAACGCAGGAAATAAAAAGGGAAAAATATGACCTGCTAACATGTTCTAAAGAATTTTTGAGACCCCCGTACTTCAGGCACTTGAAAATGTAAGGTTTCCAATAATTTGCGATTGACCTGTGTCAGAGAATGGCAATTTTGAACTTTATTCTTTAGTGCTATAGATTCTCCAATAAATACTGAGCAGCAACCTGTCATGGTATTCTTCCTAGAACTTCTCACGACTAATTTTTTTTTAAGAACAATAAATATTTCCAAACCCGCATTAGCATGAAAAGGACAGCAAAAACAACAATTTTACAAAGTCTGAGAGAGACAGAAAACTTTAGTTAATAATTTATAAGGTGTATCGTCAAAATATAGCATAAGTACATGGAACAGACGTTATGTGTATATATACATACATAACGGCGGTTACACAACCGTACCATACAATCTTACACCATTTAATTTTTTTCGCATAATAATGAAGAAAGACCTCACCACCCCGCAAACTTCTTTCACACCCCCAGGCGGCGGCTTTACCGCTTCCCATACAAAACGGCTTTTTGGGCCTGTCTATTTAAAACAGAAAAAATGCCAAGTCGATGGTTCTTACGTACTGTAAAAAGTACACCGTACCCAGTTACCTTTTTAGTTATAGATACCTCACCACATCCTGCAAACGACACGTTCCATAAACACCATCAGAACACCTCTCCGCCTTAAAATTTATAAGCCGCAATCAGGAACTGAATTTCTGTAAAGTCACGCCTGGAGAGCGTGACACCTCTTCGGGCTGCGTTGCAAAAATTTGCAATTTTTCCTCGCACGAAATCTATTCCGGTGAAAAATGCATCGGATGCCACGTTCCGCGTCTTCCTTGGAGTCACGTAGTGTGGACACCGGCGTTTACCGGTTATCGACTAGGAATACAAGCTACGAACAAGCACAACTAAAAAGAAAAGGGCTGGAGTATCTATTGTGAATGTTATATATGTAGGTAGTTTATTTTTGTTAAAATCACAGTATGACTGTTTCAGCAATTAAAATTTGTTAAATAACTTTACATAATTTACTCATATTCAAGAACTATTACTACTTAATCAAAACTGCATAAAACCAAATGGGTAATACCTGCGTCAGAATATATTATACAATGCTCAACATCAGGCAGTATGTAGTCAAACGCAAACCTATACGGAATATAAAAAAAAATATTCTTATAAATGCTGCCAAATGCAGTTTACTATAGTAGACCTGTTATATGATTTGAAAATGTTGCGTAACTAACCTATGAAATAAACTAAAAATGTATAAATCTATAATTAAATAACATGATAATTCTCCCGCTATGAATAATAAAAAACAAAAAAAAACGATAAATCCAAGCTTGCTGACTCAATAATAATTATAAAGACAACATAATAATATAATAGCATATATCAAAAAATATAACATTCAATTTAACCGAAAGCATTGCTGGTTTTCGATAGTGCAGTTCCCAAAAAATGTCATAGTAAAACCTCGCTCTACTTTATCATATTAAACAAATTGTTTCACTCATTAACGCCCTAACAAACAATCCATTTTAATGAAAACAACAACATATCGCTTACCCAGTAATTATAATTGAAAATGAATTAAATTAATTCCGGAGTGGAACATTTTACCGATAATCTGGCGCTGAACCATAAAACCGTTTTAAAGCGCAATTCCGACTCAATTCATTTGCAATGAGTGCTCACTAAAGTTCAATGTTGTATGAATGAATGCGTTGACACGAGTATTAAGAGTAGGGGCAAATAAAGGAGTGAACGTGATGAACGAAAACTAAAATGAACTACCTCTTTCAAACACAGAGATACCAGAAGAATAATGTGTTCGATCAAGAAAAGAAAGAAAAAGATGCAATGATTTAATACGGCATGAGTTAGAAAGATATATAAAAAATATCTCGATTCAGTGGCTAGTTGCCGTGTTTTTTTCTCAGTAGTGTCAAATTCCAATACATATTTGATAGTTTTGACAGCGCTGAGCCAGATTTTCCATACATTTTTGTGGTTGAGGATTGCCTCAAGCAACAACAGAACTATCTCTCTAATTGTAATAGCTCTGTGGTAGGGAAAAATAAAGGAGTGAACGTGACGAGCAAAACTTAAAATGAACTACCTCTTTCAAAAGATGTTTCTGAGTGAAATTCAGTCAGTTAAGCGCGTCATGCTGGTGAGTGAAGTGTTTTTATTGGATACGTTTTAGAGACTAAATATTCCGCGTATTAGCAAAGCGTTTTGAACTCGATTTTTGGACAAATTATGACGAATAAGAGCGTAAAACGAACGATAAAATTAAATTAGACTCTATAAACATCTCAACGTGACAAACGAACATACCTAAGCCAATTATCGTTTCTTTTGGAAATCTTTACAGTACAGAATAGTAATTTGTAAATATGCCGTATTTTTTTTAAGACTTCCTTAAACTATTTAAGTGAATCAGTCGGTTTGGCTTAGAAACAAAACGGTTTCACTAAACTATTCCAAACATTCCAGTTACAATGGAAATAAACTACCATTTCGTCATTAATAAGCCGTAAGTGAGTTATTGACATGACATCATCGCAACTCAATTACACCTCCACTTACCTACACATTGTGAAAAAATGCGCGCCCTCTTTCATTCCAATGATATATCTGGCACACCTCTATGGGAGCAGGCACAAAGAAGAATTCCTCCCGGTCCACATTAGCGGCGGTTTCCTACAGCGTCGAATAAATGTGGGCAATTTGTGAGAGCGTTTATCACCTAAAGAAAAGTTCTGGCGACGTCTGAAACTGCCGTAATTTTGCGCCGAAATTCGAGGGTTAATCACGTTGGTCATACATCAACGCTTAATTTAATACTGGCAACTTTCGGGATCTGATTCGGGTTGGCCGATAGTCGGACTCGTTTTAAAGCCGTTAGCATGTGTGATGGGGTTTATTTTGAATTCATTCCTTTGTTTATGAAGCCTTGGACTGGCGACGGGCACAACGTTATTCCTATCTCATAGACAAGACTTATTTTTAGTTTCTCTATCTCTATAGCTTGTTTCAAGTTAGAAATCATAGGAATTTTGTATTGAATTGAATACAAGGTCAAAAAAATGGTGACAAACAAATGTGATAGAAATCACGAAAATACTCAAAATACAACTTATCTTAATTTTTTTCTCTGGTCTTTTCGGAGATTTATAAAAAGTAGAGGAGCCTGCAATAGTCACGATGATGTTTAAAAATAATGTGCCAATCCTATTACAATAGAAAATCCACAACGACAACAACATTCCGTAAAAAAATCTAACCAACATAAAATTCTATTAGAACTGTCATATAAAACACTCCAATATAGAAATTAGGAATTGTTTTAAATGGGTCCAATCGAACGATTACATTAAGCGAAGCATTAACGAAAACAATTTTTCAAGCGTCCCACTATTTATCCAGTAAGATGGGATTCCCTCGGGAGGACCATTAGAATAACTTAAGATCTAAGATTGCAAGATGGATGGCGTAAAAGCGTTTACCATACGGCCATGGTTTAACTGGATAGCAATAATATCTTCTACAAAATACTTACATTGGTTTAGCAAACAAAATTATTCAGTGTCAGCAAACAAATAAAACTACTTTTCATCACCACTATTCGAAAAGGACTACTTGGTTCGCCTTTAAGTGCGCCTAAAGGAGGTGTTTTCTATAAGGAGGTGTTATATATAAGTGCGCCGGAATTATCTTTGCCGCGCACTTTTTGAATATGGAACTATTTGTAATGTTAGTGTTCAGCGCCAAGAAAATGAATGAAAAGAATGTAAATTTAAGTTTTGAGTTGTTTTATTATTAGATACCATTTAATTTCAATTTAGTTGCTACTCTACGTTTTATTAAATAATAATATTACAATAAAATAAGAGGCGCATTTTATTTTTTCATAGAGGTGATGAAAAGTAGAGTGTACCACTCGGGCGCAAAATATATTTTTGGCTCGGGCGATGTACTTTGAATCCCTCGCTACGATCGGGATTCTACTCTAGAATCCCTCACTTCGCTCTGGATTCAACAAAACGACCTCGCCGTAAAAAAAATACTTTGCTATGATACAATCTACTATTGTGTTTAGGTTTTGTTATAATCAATTTGATCTACAGGAATATCCAGTTTAATAATGTCATTTTTATTAACCATAGAAAAAAAAAACAGTTCTTTGTTCTCTATAACTTAAATCTCTATCTTATTTACTGATTTTATAGTGTGGTATTAAACAAAGATGCAATGCCGCCAGCATTCTGGCTTTTATATTAGTTTTTTTTTTTTTTTTTTTTAATTTTATTATGTGTCTTATTGTAAATAATACTTTGTTCAATGTTATACAAGTTAATTTATAGTTAAATATTGTTAGGTGCTACGAATAGGTATAATATGTATACTAAGCGCCATACAAGTCGGCGGATGAGAAGTTAGCTGCAGATAACACTTCGCCGTAATTCGATAATTATTGCGCATATGTGCACAATGCCGACGCCGCGTGGCATAGTGTTGAGCACGGGCGTAGCCGTAACAAAAGAGCGCGCGGGAGGCATTAGGTTGGCGGGCGGGTGTCTCGTCTCTCTGGCTCCCGCGGATAACTATATTTCGACTTTTTCGCAGCGTTCTGCGCATAACTTCCCATCCGCCGACTTGTGTGGCGCTTAGTATAACACACTTTGGAGGTACATAAAAGTTAGATGACCACATATTGCTGACCAGATTTTATCCCCCGCGAACCATACAAATAGTTCCCGGTTACCATCGCATCTCGAACGTTTCACACTGACGACGTTTCGCTGACGCCGCTCATATCGTTTCAGCTCGAAAAATTTACAATATTTCCCCGTACAAAATCAATTTGCTTTGATAGAGTGTTAGTCGGAAGCCTGTGTCGAGTCATCTGCGAAAAAAGTCACGTATTACGGGCATAATAGACTATGGACGGGTTCTGTAATAACACCGTGAAAGAACGTGATTATGCGTTGAATGTGTTTGCGCTACTGTACAATGTGCATTTTAAGTATTAAATAATGTTCGGAAATTTATTACACGGATTTATAGAGCAGAGGCAAGAAAGGATCGATATCGTTCGGAACTTGACTTCATGGATGGGTTTGTAATATCTCTACATATTCAAACACGGTACCTATAACAGAGACCATTGTTAATCCACGCGAGTTGCCAGCAGGCAGAATAGGCACGGGGACTGAAAAAAAAATAAGCCAGTCAGATAGACTATCAAAAAATATTATATACAGACCGTCTTACTACAAAAGTTTTACGCGCGGCTAAGACGTTTAACAGTACAAATTGCACAATTAAACAGGTCTTCAAATCTTTTGTGGTGTGTATTTTTTTTTTCTCAGGAAAATAAAAATTGATGAAGATATAGCCCGTTAAAGTTCCGCGCGGCGTCACAAGGATCTTTGTTGACAAAAGAAAAAATATGTGTCCAATAGGTTTTGATCTGACAGAATAATCACTACATTGAAATTGAAATTGTTTATTTCCAAAAACTTATGAACTATGTACATATTGGTTAATAGTAAAATACACAAGTAAATATATTTTATCCTAAATTAACGTACATACAAAATATTATGTGCACTGCAGCCCACACTAGGGTGACCTGTGTCGTGGGCTGCAGGCTCTTTCACTTAAGCTAGCTTATGATAGTATAAAACAAAGTCGCTTTCCGCTGTCTGTCTGTCCCTATGTATGCCTATATCTTTAAAAATACTCAACAGATTTTGATGCTGTTTTTTTAATAGATAGAGTTATTCAAGAAAAAGGTTTATATGTATAATACACCTGTGCGAAGCCGAACGGGTCGCTAGTTATACATAATAATGATTTTTTTACCCGGTCGTCATGCCTATTCCAGCGTGTTACATATTTAGACTTTGATTAATAACTTGGGTGTATCTGCACGGTAAAGCTCGAAACATACTATCGGACACGGCTTACGGACGCGACTGACAGGGCCTGCCTTGGCTGGTCTCGAGCTCCGCTGCTCCCAGCCACAGGAGGCCTACAGTCCTTCTTTCAACCGCGACCACGGGCGGGGGTCGGGTCCTCGCGGGCCCCCCCCCACCCCCGCAGCGATCGAGCGCCGAAAGAAGAACGCGTCCTCGCGTGCGCCGCCGACCGCGTGCCCGCTCCGTCTGCTAGCGACGTCGAGCGGGTGGACCCGGCGCGCCGCGCCCATGCACCGAGCCCATCGTGAGCCCCGTGCCCCAGCTTCGGCCGCCTGCTGACCTGACATTTGCCCCGCAAATGTCGACCTAGCCGCGGCCGCCCTGGCTTAATCCTTTGTGGGGAGCGATCACGCCGCCGGCTGTCGCGCCCGGGCGCGCACCACCCCCGGAACGAGCATCGCCAACCCCACCACACTGCAACCACTTCAGCGACGCGTCGAGCTTGCTCCGCGTCGCCGATATTCTACCTGCAAGACAACCAGCGCCGGGCTAGAGCGGCCACCCCCAGCCGTTTCTAACGAATAACACTATCGGCCGCTCGCCCGGCGCACCGGCGCGCCATTGAAAACCCTTGCTTCGACTGAGAGCCGCATGGCTCACGACCCGACGGAGTGCACGCCATCGGGCGCGAAACCCACCGGCCCTCGGCCGAAACGAAGACCAACAAGACGCGCCGCATATCGAAGCCAACATCGGGGTGAGGTTCGCCTCCCCCGACCCATCCGGACTGACTACACTGAATCCAGGGGCGGGTGCTAGACACCCCCCCACCCCATCGGCCCAAGCGCACACGGCGCCTAGCCGACTTTGACTGACGCTGAGGGACGCCGAGAATTCGCTCCCGAAGCAACCCCGCCGCGGCCCGCTCCGCCAACTCGTGTACCCTACACAGAGTGTGTGCGAAGCCGGCCGCCTACCACCAGACACGACCGCGCGCCTCTGATTAAGATCGGGGCGCGCTCACCGGACCCCATCTCGCGACGCTCAGCGTCGCGACGCCTAGCCATTGGAGCCGCCGCTGTCGCCTAGGCGACGCGCGGCCCCTATCGGGTCTCGCCGCCACGCGGACCTGCCTCGGTGCCGGGAGCGAGTTTACTCCACCGGCGCCGCACCTGAATCCTGTCACGACGCCGGCAGCGAGTTCACTCCACCGGCGTCGCATCATATCATGAAAAACACTGAAGCCTGCGCCTAGAGGCGCGCATTGGACCAGCCCGAGTAGGCGTCGCTCCCGCCTTACGCGGTGAGCTTGACGCCGCTCACTCATCGTCGTCGACACAGCGCTCGACGACCGCTCACCAAAAGGGCAGTTAGAGACGCGGGCCTGGCTCGCGCGCGGCGGCGCGCTTGAGCTAAGGCCAGCGATCCCACTCCCCATCTCCGCATCGCTACAACATCGGCAGGCCGAGAGAGCCCCGCTCCGCGCTTCAGTTGGTCTTGGTCGAGTGAAACTCCCGAGACCGACCACCCGAAGCTGCGTTCGCCTGACCGAGTACGCCACCGGACCGACGTGCGTCACGTCGAAAAACCATTCGAAGAGGAGGAGATGCCGCCTGCATTTGCATTGTGCAGGTTGTGAGGACTCCGAATCCTAGATGCATTGCAACCTAAATCATAATAGAATATTATGTCAACATTTAACTTAATGCCAAGACGGCAGATGACGTCTGCCAGAATGGCGGGGCGAGGGCGCTGAGAGATGCCGCCCGACCTCGCGGTCGGGATTGGGTACTCGCGCCCTCCCTTTCATTGCCCTACACCCAATGTGGTGTAGCGTCCAGCCCCGGTAAGGAGGTTCGCCTCGAAGCCGGTATCCTGACTCCTATGTACCCTCTTCAAGGGACAGGAGGAGAAGAGCCACGATACGATACGATACGCGACTGACAGCCGCGACCTAGACTATGAAAGTACACTGAGCCGTACACACTATCGGACATAAGTCGCGGACGTCACCTTCGGACGACCTTGAGCATTCGGACGTCTGAGAGCGATCTGGCACACCGGATGTCTTAAGACTGTGCACATTGCTAATTCGCGGCTGTCAGTCGCGTCCGTAAGCCGCGTTCGATAGTTTGTTTCCGGCTTAACTTGCTATTTTGTCTATGACATTATATAACCGTATCGCGATCATTTACGGACACGTATAATATGAATTTGAATTATAATAATAAATAAATAATATTTTGGGACATCTTACACACGGCCTCTGACCCCAAACTAAGCAAAGCTTGTGATATGGCTGCCAGAGACTGATATGATATACTACATATACTTATTTTTAAATACATACTTATATAGATAGTAACTAAATAACACCTAGACACAGACCAAACACTTATGTTCATCACATAAATATTTGCCCTGGGTGGGGATCAAACCCACGCCTCTTTGATCCAGAAGTCAGGGTCACTAACCACTGAGCCACCGAGGCAGTCATAAATTGATAAATAACTTTACTTTTTGCATCACAATGAGCCATTCATAATATCAAATTTCATAAGAATCCATCAAATCAGTTTAAGAAAAAATATATTACAAAATTCAAATATAATGATGCAACAAACCTTCCCGTAAGAGTATTTCCAAATAAAACAAGGAAAAGGCTTCTACAATATCCGTAAAACACATTTTTTCTAAACCTATTAAAACAAAGATCGCCAAACGATATTCGGGTAACTAAATTTAATATTCATATGTAAACTAGACCCATTCTATCACTACGCAAATTTAATTTCAGCCTTTTGATGTAATATAATATTCGGGCCTCAACTTCGGATGCGTTAGACCCATTTGTAATCCTCGTTTTCCGTCTAAGCCAGGCGATTAAAATATCCCCTCATTAGGAATACTTCCACATATTTTGGTGGGTGTTTTATGTGCAGATTAATTTTGCACCATTAAGTCTGCGCTTCAATAAAATAATTTTGACCTAAAGATATGTAACAACTCGTAAATCAATGAATCATGATGACAAATTGGTGTTGCCAAGTATGCTAAGTTTTCCATAGTAGATTTAATATACCTAAATTGAAAGTTTTTCGTAACATTTCAAAAATATTTTTAGGCACTAAGTTTAATTTACAACTTGTTAACTGTAATACTGTAAAAATTACTATGTATATGTATTTTTTTGTTAATAAATAAAATACTCGAGAAAAAAAAATTGAAGATCATTTGATATTGATTTTGACTTGATGTTTCTGTGTTTTTTAGCCGTAACAGATAGATAAATGTACCGATGTACAATGAATTTACAAGGTATTATTTTCGAAGATAATACACCATATAATATACTAGGGGCATTTCTACAATTGCCTTCAAACTTGTCGTGAAATTTTAATTTAGATAGCTAATTTACAAATTCAATCGGTATAAACTAGACAGAAATCGATTTGCACACAAATGATAAGGTGATAATTTAATTTTACAGACTTTATACGGTTACTGCTGAATAAACGTTTGTTTCAAAACAATGTTAATAATTATATCGACATTTATTGCTACTTTTGTAAACTCAAAAATTATGAATAAAACTGAAACATTTCTTAATAAGACTTTAACAAAACATCGAGTTGACTTTATGGAAGATTATGATAACAAAACCGATGAATTGCGTGCTTTTACAACAAATATTATTAACGAAACTGAAATATCTGTTAATAAAACCATTGCAAAACATAAAGTAGATTTTAAGAAATATTATGATAACAACAAACGTAATTTTAGAATACCTAGTAATGAAGATGAAACATTTATCAATAACATGTTTGCAATATATCAAGTTGACTTTAAAAAACATTATGATAACAAGAGTGATGAAGAGCGTGCTTTAAACAATTTTGTTGAAAATTTTGCTGAGATCAATGAACTAAACGCAAAGTTAGTAAATGACACAAACCATACGAAAGTGTACGTATTTAATAAATACACTGATGAAAATCGGGAAGAAATTGATGAACATTATGGAATTAAATTAATACCACGTAAGTGTAAACAGTAAACTTTAATGCCAAAGCTCCAATGTTTAATTTTGATAATATTATTATGTTACATTAAGCAAAAATAGCTTTTTTGATCTAGAATAGTTTTCAGTAAATCATACTCCACTCTTTAAATTAGAAAAAGAAATTAAGCTTACGCGAATAGTTAATAGGTGTTTCTTGGAACAATAAAAATAGAAGATCGGGTTGTGAAAAGTTCTGATTTTTTATACATTGTTAAAAACACATTTCAAAAGTTTATATAAAGATTCAGTGACTGCCTTAGATTCCGAGGGGAAATAAGCTTACGGCACTCTATTAATGGTCCAGCCAATTGGACTAATGGAAATTAAGTTTATCTAATAGTCCATATATAGACTATATGTTATTTATTGCAGATAATGAAGTAAACGGTAAAGAAATGTCTGGGGAAGAAACAGATAACACAAGGTCAATCAAAGACGCTCAACTTCACGATTTGTACAACACTGATCAACTTTATGAAGAATATCAAAAGAAATTTAAGAAAGAAAACGTTACCAGTGAAAGGGTAAAGGCGATACGATACTACAGATTTGTGAAAACATTGGTTGAAATCAATCAAAATAATATTGAAGGCAAAGAACTTCGAATATTAGATGATCAAGCGGATATAGTTCAGAAACCACTTGAATATTATCACTAAGAATCAACTTTACGTTCTTTGTACTAAGAATTAAGTTACGGAACGTAATTTAGAATTAAACAAATAAATTCAAATGATAATTGTCCAGTTTTGGTGAAAATATTTAAATCTATTTTGGTTACGAATATGTATCTTCTCATATTTTGTACTTGTAATTACAAAATAATTGATGATGTCACAGTAATTATACAATAATGTGATGTTTCTAAAATAATAATGGTAGTTAGTGATTTTTTTAAGGAATATCTTAATTATATATGCAATCTTTTAAAAAAATAAGTTAGATCACAGACGTCTTTTACTGTGCTGTGTGGGAATATTGAGTTCATAACTGTAATTTAGCGCTGACGGTATAAACCAAAACAGTCGGTTTAAAAATTCATGTACCTAGTTTGTCCATAATAAATAGAACTATTTTCAAATTTTAATAGCCTGAAAATTAAGAAAGAAAAGGAAACTATTTTGTTTATGTTGACCTAAACAATCAACTAAACAGTAATACCCTCACTTTAAGATTATTGTCCTTTAAAGCAGTAATTTTGCACAGCAAACGCACTAAATCCACTTCGAGAGTTAGGAGTTCACTCTGATATTAAACGTTATGTTCACCGTAACACGTTAAAAACTAGGTCACACTCCAACATATGCTTAACCGTAGCTGTACTGAAAATAGAAGATTTACTTGAAATGTTAAGCACGTTGAAATCCGCAGCTGCCTCGCCAAGAATTATAGGGCATCTCTTTGGAACTGGGCTAAATAGAAACAAGAAACAAACAAGCTGTATGCACAAATACCACTAATGTTAAGTGGAATGCGATTGTGTTAAGTTTGTGAAGTATAGCGGTAAAAATATCTGTGAAATTATATTGTTAATTAAAACGTCATTTAAAACATAGAATTAGAACTATACTGAACATAATAAGACAAGTTTGATTGTCTTTAGAACTTCGGATGATCCAATCGCTTTCTATGTAGTAGTAGTGTAGGTACTTTTAGATATAAAGTAGTATTGTATCTTATTGTAGTTAATAAAAGCACTTTTTTAAAAAAAGGACAAGAAATGTAATTAAGTTAATTAGTTAATTAACTAAGCTTGCTGCTTAAAATTTTAGTCGTAGGCTAAACAAAACTACCGTTGATGATAACAATTATGATGCTGCCTTAAGTCATTCAAAAGTTTCCAGTGATATAAATATCAATCCGAAAATATACAAACAAATTACCTAGTTGCCTTACATTTGCTAGCCAAGGAAGGGTAGATGAACTTGTAATGTATAACTACTATGTGTTACAAACCCCTGTAGGAAGGTAGGCACATTGATGACAATCAATGTGCCTACCTTCCTACAGGGGCAACATTTCAACATTTTGAAATTTAATTAAGGGTTATTTTAATGTATAATTTGCGCAAAATTGTTAACTTAATTTTGGTAAAACAAATATAGGTATTAAAAAAATGAACATATTATTATAAGAGCAATAATCTCCAAAATGTTAAACGCAACTCTATGTTTAACATAAACCGCCCCATAATATATAATATAATGAGTAAGTATATTATGTTTCATGTGTCTCTACTCTCTAGGCATTCACTATATTGGAGGCATAAAATATTATAATAAAATTATCACTTAAGAGAAGATAATAATATGACCAAAACCAAAGCCAAAAGCTACCATAACAACAACAACAACCTTAGGACTAACGTATCACATAAACCAACACAAAACCGCACACAGTCGCAGGAGCAAAGCAAGTGCATGTTTACGTCTACTATTTCCTTCAGGCGTAGAGTTGTTAACCGGCGTATTTCTGCCGCGTTTTAAAGAGAATAGGAACGTAAACGGGCATTACTGCTTGCTGCTCCCAACGATCCATTATTTGGGTCAGAAGTGCATTTTGCCTTCATACAGTAAAGTAATGTACACTGGCTAGGCACCAGTGCTTAGCTTCAGCTAGAGATACCAGCGGCATATTTACTACTGAAATTAGCTGATGCTCGTGTCTGTAGAAGCGCTGTCTGCCTTGAAAATATTTTATGATTTACACCAAAATAACAAAAGAGGTATGCTAGGCATATGTTTATAGTGTGTATGACATATTTAATGTATGTTGACATGTTCACTGTCCAATGCTCCAAAAAGAGTCACATCTTTACCATGTCAGTGATTCTAATTGGAGTTATTTAAAGGGAAAATTGATAATTTTTATTTGATTGGACGTATGAACAGAAACAAAAAGATTCTCAAGGACCTACAGTTAGGTAACAAGGCTACTAAAAAAATGTATAAGAGCCTTCATAAAATGTTGCCAGTTTTTTCAAACCAGAGCGCAATAATTGTAAGTGGACGAACGAATACAGTTCATAACGTTGTACTGGGACAGTGAAAGTGTTAACTTTGGCGTCGTAGCATAAGGGCAATTTTTTGGCGTTCGGCAACAAACAGTTAACATAAGATATTTAGATAGACATTTAGTGGTAGGTATATTATGGAAGTTTAGAATTGGCCATACTCGTATTTATATATTTAAGTTAATTTACTCATGCCTACCTGTTAACTTCCCTAATATTCATAAAATAACATAAAATAAATATATTTAGAAAATGTACCTATTACAAAGTTAAATTTAGCAACACTTACACATTAGCAGCAGATCTCCAAAAACTTTCAAAACTAACAAACAAATCACTCTACGAAACAGTTACTTTACCTGAAATGAAATATTTTCTAAAATTAGTTCATAACATACGGGAAGTAATTTGAAATCTTCAGAAAGTATATGATAGAAAGCTTTACAAACTTATACAGGTTGTATTCTCCCTCGGAATTTCTCCTGGGATGAATCTATGTCGAAGTAGATAGCTGAGCCGAGTACAAACGTCGTTACGTTTAACCGATGCTGTGTTCCAATCGCAGATTCCATGAGAGTGGCCATGTCGTTTCGATGTAGCGGGGAAATAATTTCATCCATCATCATCATCCATTCATCAGCCATAGGACGTCTACAGCTGGATATAGGCCTCTCTTGAAGATCTTCAATAAAACTGATCGGTAGTGGCTTAGAGTCCAGCGCGATCCCGCGGTCTTAATGAGGTCAACCTTTCATCTTGTTGGTGGACGTCCTACGCTGCGCTTTCCGGTACGTGGTCTCTACTTGAGAACTTTTCAACCATCATCAGTCCTCTGTGCTATGTGCCCTACTCATTGCCATTATATGCATGTACGGCATGTAGCAATAATTAACATGACCCAATAACCTTTATAATTTATTTGCATGTATCAATAACTAGCAATTTCGCTCTGCTGAAAATCACAACTACGCGTAACACCAATAATTTCTCAATTATTACTCATAGACCACAATAGAGCACTGATTCTTGCGCTCCCACAACAATACATTCTGCGTTTTATTTTTCATTACAACGACTTATAGAATGTTCATTAATAGAGACAAATAAGAAAAACAAAATATTTACGATTTTTTTCCGTGCCTTAAGGGTTAAGGTGGGAGCGGTTTACATACAACGCGATCCTATAATCTATGATGTCATCTGTTTTATTGTGGGTGATTGTAGTGTACGAGTATTTGTTACTGCTACATGAATATTAGGGTCTCGTGCGCTGTAAAAAGAGAAGGCTCTTTTATAAATCTCTGTGGTTCCAATCCAAGGCAAAATGTTCCCCTCTCGAGCTTCGGGCAGTTTTGAATCCAAAATACGAGTAGGTACGTACATCATGAATATAGACTCGTCTTTACTTTGCAATATTCTAGTAAAGTACTTTAGTAACCTGGACGGACGTGGACACAAAATTACACGAAATTGCACGAAAATCGACTGTTAAAATAAGATTCAAAAGCTATATGGCACGTCGTAGTTTTATTTTCCAGTATATTTCGAAAGGTTAACAAGTGTAATTAAGTAACCCTCAGCGTGGAACCGCTGAAACAATAATTTAACAACTTACACATTGCTCCTGATAAATCAATATGAAACCAACCAAACATGAATTATGCATTCAACACCAAATAATTAATTACTCGTACATATTTCACTGGGTTTTGGTTGAAAAAAATATTTAAAGTTTAATGAAAAATGTAGGTTTTAATAAACCATAACATTACCCAACTACCAATACTTTTAGAAATTTGTCGCCAAAACAAAAAAGTCATCAAGATACTCATCAAGACCGAACGATCGCGCTGGATGCAGGCCACATACCAACCGGTGTTATTGGAGATCTATGGGGGAAGCCTATGTCTAGCAGTCTAGTAGACGTCCTATGGCTGAAAGGACGACAACGAAATATGAGGTTAAGACTTTTTTAATCGTTTAAATGTCGATTAAAAGCTATGAAAGCTTTAGCGTTTGATCGAGATTTACTAAAAATGATGTCCCTGGAAAGTACATAATTATACGTGGCAAAGCATTGGGTATGATTTGTTCTATTTTTAGTTGTTTTTCGTGTTTTGTTTCTGTGTACCTAATTGTTTTGTCCCGAATATTTTTTTTTGTATTTCTGTATTTTCTGTATAATTATAAAAGTTAACATAATTTCACTTTAAAAAATTAAGTACCTACTATGAAATTTAGACTTCACAAAATGAAATACCTACTATAAGAAAGTAAGACTACAAATTAACTGCTGTATATTTTGTTGCATATATAAAGTCTTGTTCGAATAAAAATATCGATACGAGCCACATTCATAAATCGTTAATCGAAACATTTTCATCAGTTTACAGCAGGTCGCAAAGTCCGAATGTCATAAAGATTAATAGGATAGAAGTGGTATTCCGGTGGGAGGTAGTAAAAACGTCAAAAGTGGCGAGCGGCGAGCCACCAGCATCGATATCACTATATATCGGTTCGTTTAGTTCGGTGTGGTCCGTGGTGTGGACGTATTAAGGATTTTACTACAAGGGCATAATATATACATAATGCATGAATTTATTGTCGTCCCTATAATCGTTGGCAGCTGAGTTCAACCCACTACAAGTCACAAATGCTTTCCCCTTTTTGCCTATCATTCCCGTGTACTGTCGATCTTGTATGAAATTGAAATGTCCTAAGAGTGACGATGAGATGTTAAAACATTATAAGTACTTACTAGTATATTTATGTTAATAACAGGTACCTATTCCGACCATATCAAAGATGCAATATAATACCGCAGAAAACTTTTAAGCTTACTTTTCGAACTCAAGTCCTTAAAGTAAAGTCCTGTAAATTAAACCATGCTAACTTGATACCTGCACGAACCTTTTGATACTCGCATCACGGCAAAGACATGTTACGTTTATAGAATAAGAACTGAAGTAATAGAAACCGTACTAAATTAGCAAGATATATATACATCACTTTGCCCATGTTAAATATGAAATTTAAAAATAGTTAGAAAAAGATGCACATGTATACATCCGAACTTACGTAATTTCGAAGGGTTTCACAAACTAGCATTGAGCTATCTCGGGTGTCCAAATTCAAAAAGGTAAAAAGTAGGAGGGTAAAATGATCAGAGATTTAAACCTTCTTACTGGAACTAGAGGGTTAAAATTTCCGAAAACGACAAAAAACTAAGTGGAACCAAATTTTAACTATTTTGATATTTCAACTGGCGATTTTGACGTATGACAGACATTGCGTTTTTTTTGTTCCACTCACTCTAGCGTATGCTGTATTATAACCAGGCATTAATAAGACAGCTGTAACGTAGTTTTTATTTGAGTATAATTTAGCGGTACCTCTATTAATTGTCATTCTTCTGAGGTTACGTTCGATACGTCTGCTTGGATACTTTCCGTTTCACCCCAGATTTAGGGTTTTTCCTACATAGTATGAATATGACAGAAAACATTTAAAGATCAGACTCTTACCCGTAAGGGTTCTCTGGACAATTGGTTAAGGTACACTGGACCCTCAGGTCTAGAGTTCTTAACTCAAACCATGATAACTGTACAATATACATGTACGAACGTTTTGATACTCGCATCACGGCAAATAGATGTTACGTTTGATACGCTTACTTACGTTCCATTTCACATCGACACTTAGGATTTACCTTACATATGAAAATTTCAGAATACATTTGAAACTTACTTATCCTTATGTACTAACTCTTTTTGTACAGTAAAATTTTAGTTAACAAAAGGCACAGACCCTGGAGTCTGTGGTTTGTAATTTTCCAATAAAAAAAACACTTACTTATCAGACTCAAATCCTTATAGTACGGTCCTGTAAACTAAACCATGGTAACTAGATACCTGCACGAACGTTTTGATACTCGCATCACGGCAAAGAGATGTTACGTTCGATACGTCTGCTTACGTTCCGTTTCACCCGGATTTTAGGGCTTTCCCAAGCCGTGACTTTAGTTTTTGCTTTTCAAACAAGCGAAAAATTCTCGATCTCAAACCGTAATACGCATTCTGAATACAAGGATTTAGGAGGCTTTACATTTCTTGAGAGGATGTTATAAAAACGAATAAAAGTGCTTTATGATGATACGTTTCACTCTAATATCGAAGTCAATTTGATGTGGAAGCGAGCAATTTTGTCTATGAAATAAGTATTGGTTTTGAAATATATCCATAATATTTTATTCGATATTTAGTTGGACAGTTTTAAACTGAATTCAGTCGCATGTTGTTTTTAATAGGGTAAAGGTGATAGTTTAAACTAATCGTTTTGCATGATTAAGCCCAGCCCCCCGACCGTCTAAGCAATAGCAATCGTAATAGCAATCGTTTATGACTTTATTTTAGTCATTTGGCCTATGTGACGTTAGCCACCAAAGTTGTTCATTCAACGATTGCTTTCGCAATCCGCGCAAATCAATTGATGGTTAACGTCACATAGGCGGTGCCAAATGACAAAAATGAAGTCATAAACGATTGCTATTACAATTACTATTGCTTAGGCGGTCGGGAGGCTGGTGTCAGAATGTTTAAGTTGTATCTGATATGGCTAAACGGTTAAAACCTACAAGTCAAGACACGAGAGCTCTAAGTTGTAGAATCCAACCGCGAACACCCATCCCTATGGATGGGTGTTCGTCAGCCTATACTGACCGTGCTGAACGTTGCTGCATTTTGGTGATCAATCAACAACGGCTATTAACGCTAATGCCATACACTTTTAAGTGCGCTTTTACCTCCATATATCTAATGATACATCAAGTCGCTAAAGCAAACAGAGTAACTTGAAACGTAGAATCACTTGGCCCCTTAAGCCTCTCTAAACAACCGAGGAATTACCCCGTTACGTCACTTGGCCTCCCTTTCTTCATTAAAGTTTGACGGCACTAGAAGTGATTGCGTCATGGGTTCACTGGCCACCGCGCCCACCCCTCCACTTCATCTGTTTGCCTAAAGGCGTATGTCGACTTGAGCATTTGTAGTGAGCATTGACGGTTGATTAGACCAGAGAAAAATTTAGAGTACTCTTAAATTGGGTAGGCCTACGTCCTGCAGTGGACTATTAAAAAGGCTGATACAGATACAGATACTCTTAAATTGATAATATTGGGGGACTGGCAGTTGAAATAGCAGTGATAAGAAAAAACACGAAACGCCTTACCACAAAAGATTTAAACACTGTTTAAAAGTGGGCTAAATTCACTGATCGCGTTGGATGATAACCGCTTTCAACCACCCGTGACCACGGTGGATGTAACTCGGCCGAAACGTCGGGATGAGGAGGTATTTATTTATCTCGTAATTTTAGTGCGCGATTAGTCTCGTAGTATATAATAATAACAGTATTAATGTATACGGAAGGCTTATGTACGACAGTGGCTGTCTTATGGCTAGAATCTAGAAATGACTGCCTCGGTAGCTCATTGGTTAGTGAACTTGACTTTTGGATCAAAGAGGCGTGGGTTCGATCCCCACCCAGGGCAAATATTTTATGTGATGAACATAGGTGTTTGCTCTGTGTCTTGGTGTTATTTAGGTACTATATATAAGTATGTATTTAAAATATGTATATGTAGTATATCAGTCTCTGGCAGCCATATAACAAGCTTTGCTTAGTTTGGGGTCAGAGGCCGTGTGTAAGATGTCCCCATATTAAATAAAAAAAAAGAATATTAATTATTGTAAAAACGGGTGTTTGGATTCTTATCACTTACACAACTTGAATAATACTCAAGTTCTCAATGTCAAATGCATACTCAATGAGTATATAGCCACTAGGAGTATTCAAAAAGTGGTTTATTTACGTTTTATGCTAAGTCAATTTCCTGATTTATTTTTACGTTAGCCGATTTTATATCTAAAAATTTTTCACAAGCATTTCATAGAGGTTAACTGTATTTTATTTGGTAGGCATATACGTTTGTACAGGCTGAAGAGCCTACGGGTTTTTGAATTATGACATTACACTGAATAATTAGGCGTCCGAGTTCTAATGATGTTAAAAATATCCGGTGTGTATGCACCCTAAGGCATAGGTACATACGAGTACGCTCCCTTCACTTGTGTCCAAATTAGGGGCACGTGTTTGTAGTTACCAACCCTAATTTATTTGGAACCTTCCTAGTGAGGACTAAAAGATCCTGTATGTCATATTCAGATAGAGAAATTTATCACACCTCGGAATAATTTAACAACTATCTCACTAGCGCATTTGTATGTTTTAAATGAGTTGAAATTAATGCGAAAGATTTTCAGGAAAAATACACAAAATATTAAAATTATATATAAAGTGTTATAGTATCTTACAAAATTACTTTTTACAGGGTATAGGTATATTTATATTATAAATAAAAAACTGCTTTGAGATCGCTGTCCGCGGGCAAAGTACCTAAGAGGCTGGTGACATTACCTCGTTGGATAGCAAGGCTAAGTCTTTGACCGAGGTAAGCACCAGCCCTTGGGTCATTTGCTCTTTCTATTAATTTTTTTGATAGATCTCTATATAAGCGCCAGGCGCTAGGACCCCACGGACCTAAAGTTTCTACTCCAAAAGGCATAAACATGTATCCATCGCCGAGCGATTCATATTTCTGCCTTTTGTGGTTTTCGGCCGTTGTTGCCGCCGCGCCTGCCGATTTAGAGGTGGAAGGTATGTAAGATGCCGCCAACGTATCGACGCAGGTTGCATCCCACACAAGCGGTCTGCCACGACTCCATGGAACTAACGTCATACCGTCGGGTCTCTTACCATCATCACGTGCAATACCGTTCGGCTCCAATATGGCCGGCACGTTGACAGTAGCAAGAGCTCTGTGTTATAGTTAAAATTTCATCTACATGAAGTTTTACAAAAATAAAACAATTGTTTACATAAATAAACAAATAGGGGTATTATACCTACGGCTTTTTTTATTGAGCTTCGTCAAATCCGTATAAGATAATAATTATAAATTACCTACAATAATTTACATTGTAACGTCTCCGCTGCCAAGCGAATCACTCCAAGGGTTTATCTCACATTGATATATGAACTAAAAGTTATAAGAGTAATGTCAGAGTTTATCAAATGTTTATTTATTTATAGATATGCATACTGGTGAAATGCGACTTATAAAGATTTTCTTACAATTCACTTATTGAAATCGTTTCTGCATTTGCTGTACTGTACTGTACCAGCTTTACTGTACAACCCTTTTTAACCACTGAAAGACGTAGAGCTACCCACGAAGTGACTGGGCCATATCCACCACACTGGCCCAGTGGATTCACATACGCCATCGAATTTCTTCCACGGACGTATACAGGTTGCCTCACGATGTTTTCTTTCACCGAAAACCAGGTGGTGTGAAATTCCGTACACAAGTTCTAAATAAACTCATTGGTATGGGATCGGGATTTGAACCCACAGCCTCAAGAATGATAGGCCAGCGTTACAACCGCTAGAACACCACGGCTTGTATACATTGGCTTACTGCATTTATCGATCCATTTCTACACACATGCATCTCTTTCAACAGAACACCTTTTCTGAACGTGCCCCAATATAATACATCTAGAAGCTATACTTACTGTACTGTACCAGCCTTTTTAATAGTCCACTGCAAGACGTAGGCCTACCCACGGAGGGTGTTTTGGGCCATATCCACCACGCTGGCCCAGTGCGGGTTAGTGGATTCACATACGCCATCGAATTTCTTCTACGGACGTATGCAGGTTGCCTCACGATGTTTTCCTTCACCGAAAAGCCAGTGGTGCGAAATTCCGTACATAAATTCCAAAGAACTCATTGGTACGGGACCGGGGATTTGAACCCACGACCTCACGATTGTAAGGCGGATGTCACTACCTCTAGACCACCACGGCTTAAAAGCTACTTAGTGGCAACTAATAGAACGCACTCACGTAACCTCTGCTACAAAGTCTCCGAGTTTACCGTAACTGCTACGAAATAGTCTAAAATGACTTTTGATCCCGCCAGCGGCACTGGAAACAATTCTCAAGTACCGAATAAAATAATGAGAAACCGCGGGAATAAAAATAAACCTGAATATAAACTACTAGCCACCCACAGCCCCTAGCGCCGTAGGCTAAGTTGACGTACGACAAATAAATTGCCTTCGCTCTTTGTCGCCAGTTTGTCTTAGGAAAGTTCACGAGAAGCAATTTTTTATCCATCCCGAGTATTGTTTGCTTGTAAGAAAGAGGAAATATTGTACTTTGATAGTTTCGTAACCACTCAAAGGTATTGGTTAGTTTTTGCAGACCAAAATGTTGCTGGATATTGTGAAACATGAGGGCATTTTTCCTAATATATCGTAATATATACTAACAGTGAAATGTCAATATCTTTTGACTTGATTATTGACCGTTGATACGACGACTTTGGTAGTAGGTATCTGCCTTAGATGAAGGGGGTTTCAGGTTTGATACCCGACTGGACCGATATTTCAGTTATTATTCTAAATAACTTGTTTTATTCTTTCATCAGTGTATAGTACATATACAAAATTAAATAAATAAATAAAATAAAATAAAAAGCCTTTTATTTCTTACTACAAAAATTACTTAAGCTAATTTAATCCTAGTTATCTATATTAGTAAGAACCCCTCCGCGGGTGAAGGCCTCCTCCAAGGAACTCCAGCGTCCTCTGTCCTGAGCAATTTGAAACCATTTTGAGCCAGCCGTTTTTACAATGTCGTCTGCCCATCTTGTTAGCGGTCTTCCTCTGTGGCGTTTGCCACTAGGACCGCACCATCTTGTTACTCTTGAAGTCCAGCGCTCATCAGACATTCTCGCCACATGCCCCGCCCATTTCCATTTCAGCTTTTGAGCAAAGTTTAAGGCATCGGTAGCTTTAGTTATGCTTCTTATCTTAGTGTGTCTTATTTTATTAATTTTTCTAATCCTGAGCATGCTTCTTTCTAGACCCCGTTGACAAGTTATAATTTTTCTTTTTGTTTTGTCTGTGTATTTCCAAGTCTGGCAGGCATATATTAGACATGGCAAAAGGCAGCTCGACATGACTCTAGTTTTAAGTTTCACTGGCATATTACTTTTAAAAATTTCTTTTAAGCTCCAATATTTAGTCCAAGTAAGTTGAATTCTTCTTTCTATTTCAGAGTGGTTACTGTCTTTATCAAAGCTAATTTGTTTTCCAAGATATACATATTTGTTTGTGTATTTCAATTGTTCATTGTCAACAGATATAGGATTTTTTATGGTGTTAGTCATTAGCATTGTTTTTGTGAGGTTCATCTCCAGTCCAACTTTCTTGCTTGCCTCATTTAGTTCTTGGATCATACCTTGTAATTGTGAGCTTGATTCCGATAAGAGCACCAAGTCATCAGCAAATCGGAGGTGACTTAAGTATTTACCATCAATATTTAAACCTCTGGTGACCCAATTTAGTTGCCTTATTATCGACTCTAGGATGGCTATAAACAGCTTCGGGGAGGAGGGGTCTCCTTGCCTCACCCCCCTTTTAATGGGGAAGCTGGGACCTACTCTATCTAGTTTGACTCTACCCATGTTGTTGTTGTATATGCTTTTTAATACCTGTATATACTCATTTCCTACCCCTTGCTCTATTAGTGCTTTCCAGATGCTTGAGTGGGAGACTGTATCAAAGGCTTTTTTGTAGTCAATGTAGGCGATATATAGAGCTCGTTGTTTTTTTGATATTTTTCAATCAGTAGTTCCAGAGTGTGGATTTGGTCTACAGTAGAGAAATTCTTTCTAAACCCTGCTTGCTCCACGGCTTGTTCTGATTCTAACGTGATACTTATCCTTTGGTTTATTAGGGAAGAGAATAATTTGTATAAGCATGGTAGTAAGCTTATTGGCCTATAATTTGCAACATCGTATGGGTCACCCTTTTTATAAATTAAAATGATATCCGATTGGGACCACTGAGTTGATGTTTTTGAATTTTCCAAAATGTTATTGAACAATTGAGTTAGTGGTAGAGTCAGTAATGATATTGCTAGTTTTATGGATTCGTTGGTGATATTATCGGAACCAGGGCTTTTATTTGATTTTAGCCTATTTATTGCTTGGATCACTTCTGATTCTGTGAATGGTGTATATTTAATTGGGATTTCATCTGAATTGTAGTCGATGTTGTTATCCATATTTTTATAATCTTAAATGTTGTAGAGTGTTTTGTAGAACTCTGTTGCAATTTCTATGATATCATTACGGTTATTTAGGATTTTGCCTTTGTTGTCTAATCCATCTATCCAAGTCTTGTTTGTCCTTAACTCCTTGTATGCTTTTTTTGAACTTCCTGACTGCATTATTTTTTTCTCAAGAGTCTCCAATCTGTACTGTGTATAGTCACTCTTTATAAGCTTGCTTACTAATTTGTATAGCGCTGAGAGTTCATTTTTCATTGACCTAGTTTTGTTTTTGGTATTTTGCAGTATTTGTCTTCTCTTCAAAATTGCTAGAGTATGTTCAGATAAAATTTTATGCCCTGTGTTTTTATTAGGTAACTGAGCAACTTGGAGGCTTTGTGTGATGACTCTTAGTATTTTGTCATGGTGGGTTTGGACTGAAATATTTTCTTGAAGTTCTAGTAGGTTAGGTAGATGGGCCATGATGTTCTCCTTGTATCTGTGTATTTCTTCTTCACTCTTTAGTGTGGAGTATCGAATGTTTGTAAATCCACTCCGCTTTTTTCTTACTTTTGTCAGTATTACTGTTGCTCTTACTGGTCTGTGATCTGACGAAAAATTGATACTTAAAACTTCAATATTTTGTACCATACCAGGTTAGTTTGTCAGGATATAGTCGATTTCGTTTTTATACTCTCCATTGGGAGAGCGCCATGTCCATCTACGGTTTGGTTTTCTTTTAAAGTATGTATTTAAAATTGCAATTTTATTTTCGAGTGCAAAGTCAATAAGTTTCTGACCTCTTTGATTCCTTATACCATATCCGTTTGGTTTCATTATTAGAAATTCATCTTCTCTAGGTTGGCCTATTTTGGCATTAAAGTCACCCATGATTATATATGTATTATGTGCAATGTCCATGGCTTTATACAAATTATCATAAAAAGTTTCGATTTCTTCTTCTTTTGCTGTTTCTGTGGGGGCATACACTTGTATTAATGAGATTTTTTTGCCCTGTATGTCAAAATTTAATAATGCCACTCTTTCAGATAATCCGATAAAACTTTCAATGTTTTTCTTCTGGCGTAAGTTTATTAAAAAGCCAACTCCATATAGTCCTTGGGTATGTCCTGTATGACAGAGGATACAGTTATCATATTCTTTGATTTTTGTACCCATACGCCGAGTTTCTGACAATTCAATTATATCATAATTTATATTTTCCAGTGCCTGTGTCAGTTCTAGTAGGTGTACATAAGATGACAAAGTCCTTACATTATATGTTAGAATGTAGAGTTTGTTTGTCTCTGTACGTGTAGATTTTGATGATGGTATGTTTAGTGTTTTCCCTTTGAGGGTTTTGGTCATAATCTTCCACGGAGACCAACCGGGTTGGAAGATGTGTTATGTTTTTGATTTGATCTGCTTCATTTATGAAATTTGTTCGGGAGGGGGGCCTTGGTTGTAATAAGTTATTCTCTCTATTTTCATTATCTTGCCCTAGTGTGGTGCTGCTAGCCTTCCTGTTAACCATAAAGTTTAGCATGCTTGTTCAAAGTTAGTTATATTTTCATTGATTATGATTATAAGTGAGCAATAAAATTAATATACCTACCTGTGGTTGTTAAAAAAAAATAATGCTTATTATAACAGTAGACAATGGAGTGTTAGTATTTTTAAATTTGGGTTTAAGTTTGCAGACGACAACAGATTGGCGCAACGCCAACTTGTGAAAAAATATACGGTTTTATAAAAAATAATAAACACAGCAAAACAAGACTATTCATACAATGAATTTGTTTTATCGTTTTGTGAGATTACTTTATTTTTAAAAAAGTATAATGAAAATGTAATTATTTTACAACGACACACCATGTACGACATAACAATCCAATGAATCATAATAGAAAGAAACAGATGAAGGGGAAGAGAGGCCATTTTTTGATCAGATCAAAGAAAAAGTAGATGTCATGTCGTACAGCGAGGTGAAGACACTGGCGGAATACCGCGAGACAAGAACCGCGCTCTAACTCTTCAATAAATTAAATATTTTGGATGAAATTTCTAAATCAGTAGTCAGTTCCTAAATTTTTTGAATCGCCTACTATTAAAAGATTATAAAACTTGTATCTATATAGTAATCTAAAAAACTTGAATTTAATAATTATATTTTTTTTGACATTTTTAGCTCTATACCAAGGATTTTGTATACTATATCATAAACCCATGCTCTATACAGTCATTTAGTCACTGTATAATTTATAGTGTAAAGTAATGACATGAATGGCATGCCTTAAAAATGTAGTTTCCAGTTTTTTTAAGCGATGCCTCAATAGCAATCATTCAATATTTTTTTGACATTTCTCACATTTGACAGGTGCATGACCAAAAATTGTTTTCTTTTGTTTTTCATAAACTTCCTAAAGTGTTTTTATTATAAAAAAAATAAGGTTAATGTGTATTAAATTTATAAAATGTAGGTAAAGTAGTAAGCGATAAAACCCATCAACTTATCACATAAAATATTGCATGCCAAAAGGCTGAGCATGGCGGACTATTTATACGATTATTCTGTAAGTACCAACTATGTAAACCCATATTAAGCAATGAATAAATATGAATATGAGAATATTTCATAAATATCATATATCCCGTCCACCAGCCGTAGCACCTCTACCACTGGATATATTCAATTAGCCCGATTATTGGAAGCGGCATGCTTCCAGCACTCAATCAGCAATTCACGCTGAGTTGGTTCCGGTTTTCGTGGCATACCGTGCTCACTTGCTGCTTAACCACTGTTACTCTTGTTTGTTGTTTATATTTGTTCATGTATGTCACGAAATAAACTGTATTTTTCTTTCTTTCTTTCTTTCTTTCTTTCTTTCTTTTCTGCGGTCTTAATTATGTCGTCGGTCTACCTATACAGTGGACATTCTACGCTACGATTGCCGGTACGTGGTCTTCATTGAAGTACTGTTAGGACCCATCTACCATCCGTATATCGTCGCTTTGGTGGTGAAGAGAGCTAACCCATAAAATCAAGTTTTGAGATAATGAGCAAATACCCTTAATAAATCAAGGGTCAACTACAAAATATATTTTTTATGATATCTTCTAAACCATTGATCCGATTTTGATGAAAATTGAGTCGTATAAGGAAAATAGGCTTTTTGAATCCCCGTTTAAATATAATTATTTTTAAATATATTAATTTTAATATAATTTGTAATTATCTATGTAACTAATTTTACTAAAAATGTGGATTTACCTCTGTTCACCACCACAGCGACGATATGACGAAATTAAATTACGCATTTCTCTTACAATAATAAATCAATGCGCAAAAACAATCGCTACGAAAACTGCTCAAAATATTACTAACACAATAACATTGTACCTTTATTTCGATACAAGGAAAAATCACAAAAATGCAAAATTGACAAGGGTACGACAGTCAAATTTCGATGAAATAATCAAGTGCCTAACATGACAACCCCAGGTTGTAGCAAATTACTTGTTCTATGGAAGCCTAAATTGAACTGAAATAACAAGTAATACAGTAGATATATATTGTATACAATATCTAGTTGCTACAATAGGCTATTTGACAACATTGAAAATATACTATTGAATGTGGTAATACTTACACATAATAGCCTGAAATATACATATTTCACTTTGTTTAAACTAAAATATGTATACTTTTCGCAAATTACACGAAATAAAATACGATATTTTTTTGATATTTTATCTGTGACGTAAACGCTCTTAAGTCGGGTAGCAACTCTGGTGACGTCACATGCTAGTAAACGAGAATTTCTCGATTCACTGTTGTTTGTGCAATTTGTGTTTTTGGAGCAATATTATTAGATCTGTAAGTTACTTTTAAAGTATTTTCTGTCAATTTTCAGATGTAAACTAGCGTATTCACTAGTATTAACTAACGTTATTTACTAGTGTGTGACGTCACAGACCAGCGCCATTACAGAATGTCGTTTTGGCGGGATCTTGAATATCTATTCTTTAACACTTGATTTTCATTGTTTATACAGAAGATCTCTTGGAAATATAAATGAGGTATGTTTATTATGTACTAGCAAATAATTTAAAACAATTTCCTAAAACTAGTCAAATAGCCTATTTTAAAAGTTTTTGCTATGTTTCTGCGGTTCTGTAGACACAACGCGTGTCCAGATTGTTGGCCTTTATGTGGCTCAACTTATAAGCATTGTCAGCCAGCGTGGTGATTTTAATGTTGGCACATGATACCTGCGTATAATGCAAATATACCTGCGTATAGTGATTTTTGTGTAGTAGTAGTTTAAGTATGTAGTTTATAGCGGTTTATGTAGGTGGCACACTAATTAAATAAATATGAATATGATATTCAACAATGCGATAGCGTCAAAGACAAAAACATTTGGTTATAACTAGGTATATCTCTTAAATGTTTTTAAGAAAATAAGTTATAAATAACTGTTGTTACAAGACAATATACATTTTGTATTTTGTCAAAGTATAACTTAGTGTGTTTCAACTTCGATCATGACTCAATCCCTTAACATAAAAAATATTTAGACGCTTAAACTGTACACCGAGTCCTACAGAGTCAAACGTAACATAAATCGATCCCAAACCATTCCACCCCATTTTGCAATTTCATTTACTGAACTAAAGATTTAATTTTCAACTTTGCACTCAACGATTTCACCTAAACAAACTCTATCTCATTTTATCAATTGTCAAAGTTTAAAAACTTAATCTACTTAAGGACCCTTAAAGGGGAGTTGATACTGCGCATGACGCAAGCCCTCCCAGCGGGAAAAACCAAGGACACTGAACGGGTAACCCTCGCGCTGGTAGCACGCCCGCTCTTCATGCCATTCAAAAATGGAACGCGGCCGCGATCGGTTTGTAACTGGCAACTATAAACTTTGAATTTCGAACTGTATTTTTTTTCTGTGCAATAAATGGATTGTGTCGTGAATTAAAAATATGTGTTAAATGATATGATGTGAATAAAATTGGGATCGGACAGTGGATTCGGCGTTATGTAAATGAAGAGTTTTCTAAAAACTGTAAAAATGAAGCTCTTTACGCTAATTACGCTGTGTGGTGAGTACATTAATTAAATACTACGTAGCTAATGGAAATGGGATTAATGTATTTGGAACGTTGGCGTTAACAGAAATTAAATGACAATTAGATACCTGTTATTAACGCAGCTAAATGGTAATTTAAATAGGACTCGAGACTTGGAGATAAATGATTATCTATAGCAGATAATTAGGCTGGAGTTAGTTTTATTTCAGTTTATTGAAACTCAATAAGACAAGAAACGATTATCATGCGTCAATAACAAGAAAATAGCTGTTATTACGAGTAAGTTTTACAATTATTATTTCTCAATTTTTTTACTATTGCTTAGCTAATGTATGTTTCTTATATTTCAATACTTCAAATAGGTACTTTTCCGATTTACTGTAATTAAAATATTGACTTAGTTAGCGATGTTTTCAAATTGATAAAGAAAACAGTCAAAGAACAAAAAAATTTTCTCAACCACGCGGAAAATCTCTCACCAAGAGACTTTCACCAAAAAAAAGTAATTAGGAACCCTTTGTCATATTAGGTTGTTAGTAAGCTAAGTATATCCAAGTAACACGGCTACTAATTAATATGCTTGATTTAGTTTTATGTCTAACATGTTATAATGTTAATAATTTTGATTGAAACCATAAGTGATTGTTTACGTATGTGGATGCTCTTATATAGATATATTCACAGGTGTAAACAACTACTTATTACAAACTTTTTGATTATTATCTTATGAAGTAATCGGATATAATTTTGTACAATTTGTTGAAGAAAAGAATAGAAATCATACGATACTTGTACATCTTTACGAACGCTTTTACTGAGGGACCTACCGTGAAACCGCAAAAAATCAGCTGTTCCATACAAAACGTACCAACCATATATATATTAGATATATATATCAGAAACAAAATATATGGAACAACTCATCTTTCTCGCTGTTTCAGGGTGAGTCTCATAGTAAGTCAAAGATACCTAATAACTTTTGATAAAGGGCGTACATTGAAGTTGTGAAGAAAGAACACCAGCTGTATAATGTTTATACGATGGGTATCATGCTTGTTTTTTTTTCTAAAGTTGGTGTATGCGGTTTGTGCCGACATGTTTACTTGCAAATCATCATCATCATCATCATCATCATCATCACCCGCGCCCTTTTTATTCTCGCTGCCGATTATAAGCCTCTCTTAGGTATGCTCTCTTGTGGTCCCATCTACTTCGGTCCTTTTTCAATCGTTTTCATTCGACCCGTGATTTTGACGATATCGTCGACCCATCTCGCTGCCAGAGGACCTTACACTGTTACTCGTTTCTAAGCTACGATAAACAGTGTTATTTTCAAATAATTAAATGATATTAGTGACAAATACATAATGCAAGCCGTAGCCGTGGTGGTCTAGTGGTAGTAACACCCGACTTGCAATCGTGAGGTCGTGGGTTCAAATCCCAATCCCGTGCCAATGAGTTTCTTTGGAACTTATGTACGGAATTTCACATCATTGGCTTTTCGGTGAAGGAAAACATCGTGAGGCAACCTGCATACGTCCGTAGAAGAAATTCGATGGCGTATGTGAATTCACCAACCCGCACTGGGCCAGCGTGGTGGATATGGCCCAATCACCCTTCGTGGGTAGGTCTATGTCCTGCAGTGGACTATTATAAAGGCTGGTATAGTACAGTACATAATGCAAATAAATTACACAATAGTTAAACACATATTAGATTAGTCTAAATAGGTAAATATATTTCGTAAAAAATGGTGTACAGAATTCGGATAGTTTGCGTGGATAGATGCAGTAATTTTAAGATTATTGTTGACTAGCTGCGCCTCGCGGCGTTACCTGCGTTAGCCCGAAATAAAAAGAAGCCCATGTGTTAATCCAAGGTCTAAGCTATCTCCATACCAAATTTTATCTAAATCGGTTCATTTTATACTTTATATAATGGGAATGAACTCACGTATAGGGATAGTCGTAACGACTATTCTGCCCCCGATAGTTAAAAAGGCGCATCTAACATCTCCCACTTTGAAATCAAGATGATTATACTAGCAGATATATATTTTATCTTATATGAAAAAGAACAAGATTTAAACAAATAATAAATGTATAATATATTATACATCGCGAGACTCAAAAAAAAGCCCATCTGCCAGTATATGCATCTTAATCTCGAAATAAGAGATGTCAGATGTGCCCTTTTAACTATCGGGGGCAGTATTATAGTTTCGGTCGCATTCGGCGACCTTTCTCAAGTTGGCGATTGCTAGCACGCGGAGCCGTCTCGTAATGCACTAGTTGTTACGACTATCCCTACACGTGAGTTCATTCCCGTTATATATAATATAATAAAATGTGTGAAAACCACGTTAATTTCCATAGTAAATCGGTTCAGCCGTTTGTTCGTGCAAGAGTAACAAACATCCATACATACTCACAAACTTTCGCGTTTATAATATTAGTAGGATTTAAAATTGCTGATTTTGATAAAATTAAAACGATATCACTTGTAAAGTATGTTTTTTTTTATTCCATATAGGTTTGCGTTTGACTACAACTGCCTGAGGTTGAGCAGATATGCGGTCTAGGGTGTAGCACGCTTACCTAGAAGATACCCATTTACTCGGGATTTGTAGACACCCGCGTTGTATTTTAGCGGGATGATCTACCAAACAAAAAAGAACTAGAGATCTCGGACTGCTTTTTAAAAAGTTGTATGTACTTAGTCATACATTAAAAAAGTACGCTTAAACATGAGAATCTCCTCCGTTTTATCAGTTAATAAAAATCAAAAGTTTCGGTGCGTAAATATGGGATGAAAACAAACCCGCTCTCGTAAGATAGTTAAAGATTTATCCATCGACACAAGCCTTTATCAAATAACTATCAAACATTGCTCTTCAAGTTTCCAAAGGACAAGATATGAGATAAACTGTACCAAAAGGAGCAAGTAATCGACGTAGCTCAAAGGATTAGCCGGGCGAAGAGGTTCGGTCACATTTCTTGAATGACCCACTGCCTCTTAGAATACCCTGGAATACCTTGAGACAAGACCCGCACTCCGTACTTGAGTTGGGTGTATTTGTTGATTTAGAGAGCGATTAATGATCCCAATGACGGCAATAAAGACACGACTTAAGAATTTTGTAAATAAGCTAGGTAAATAAAGATAATTATTAATCCGTCAGTTAAAATTCAAATAATTATTTTTGCAAAAAATAGCATGACCGACTTCACCCGTGTACAGAATCATTACATAGTATAAAACAAAGTCGCTTTCGTCTGTCTGTCCCCATGTATGCTTATATCTTAATGGAAATGGATTTTGAAGCAGTTTGTTTTAGCAGTTAGAGTAATTCAAGAGAAATGTTTATATGTAATAATACACATGTGCGAAGCCGAGGCGCATCGCTAGAACACAAATATTATGAACGGATCGATGTAGCATTTTTCACATTATTGTTGATTTTTCAAAAATAGCTCAGCCGATTTCAATAAAATTTAAATGGAACCAATTTCGAAGTATACTCTTTCTAATAAAAAAAAAATATTGAAATCGGACTACTACAAAAAAAGTAAGGTTATACGTAAAAAAAAATATATAGGTACGCGTCGAATTGTATACCTCCTCCGGTGGTTCGTCGGTCAAAAAATATAAAACACGTTTTTGTTCTTTCGTCAATTTGACATAACTTCATTATGTGCGCGTGCGCCAGTCGACGGGAGTGCACGTATTCCCTGATGAAGAAGGAGTACTAATTTTACTCTGAAACTGGTCGGGTTTCACAGCGGCCCGGCCGTATATCATACGTGAGTTAAAACCGGTGTTTTATTTAATATAATTTGACATAATATGATGAAGATAATAAAGCCTGTCAAAGTTCCATGTGACGTCATGCTTTATCTTTATAAATTTTTGATTGATTGGCAAAGGATACGTACTTACGTACGGTTATGGTATCTAGCATTACCGTGTCATAAGTGTCCAATATTATTTGATAACGAACTAATGAGGGCTACCGCGTATCAATTCGCCGCTAGAGGCGCTAGCATCGTTGCAGGTCTACAAACCGTCAAAATTCACAGTTTTTGTTCGGGTTACGCTTTTTATTAATAAAAACTGCTATTATAACGAAACATTTTGGTTTAAAACTAAATAAATTACAAAATGAGTTACAGTTTGATGACTGTTAATAAATAGAAAACGGAATTAAGGAAAATAAATGCAAAATTAAGGGGGATGAAAGAGCAACTGTTAAGAGGTTTGTTTGTTTGCTGTTTTGAAACACCATTTATTGACAAAAATATACATATTTGCCAATTTTACACCGATGTCTTTTCATTTACAGACTTCTGGACTATTAAGAGCAATAATTTGGCCAGCCAATAATTTTGAACAGCCTTCTCTGCATGTTTTCTTTTAAATTCCTTTCTCTCTTCACTTTCATGGTTCCAGAAAAACAGACTAGGCACAGCTTTTGCTTTCAGTCTGAGGATAGCTGAAAATTTAACAACAAAAGATTACACAAGATGAAAGTACTTAATATGTAAAACTTTTCACTGTAGATCAAAGTGTCTGGAACGAGCATGGACGTAATGTTATCATGAAATAAGAAAAATTATATGAACTACTTACGATTTTCTATATTTGACTCTTTGGGAAAGTCATAATCGTCAGGACTGAAATGTTTTTTACAAACAAGTAAATGTTTTGAGTTTGTACCTGCAAATTGCTACTATCCACAGCTTGAAAACAGTTTTGTCCTTTGGGAACTTATGCCCAACTTGGTTTTAGAACAATAGGGAACTGTGGCATGCTATTTATTAAACACTTTAATAGGAATTTAAAATTTTATTGTAAAAACATTCGTGGCGTCCACAATAACAATGATTTTGACAGCTGTAGTGGACCTTCCTCGACAGTGGCGCCGACTGGTGAGCACAAAAACGGATGCCGTCATTGTAAATTGTAATGTTTTTAAATCCAGTCATCACACCTATTGTAGTGAAACATTAGAAACAGTTTCGTACAGGCTAGATTAAGGAACGAAGCAATGATCTTTTGTTCGCACCTAGTTTTTCAATTATATCACTCCTGCTTTTACCCGATCACGTGACCATTTGCGAATACGTTCAGCCGTTCTAGATTCAATTATTATAGAGCCCCAGTACTGGGGTCGTATTGTGTACGTGTTTTGAGGTTCGGTTTCGCTTTTTTTCCTGCTTGCGTATGTTACTCGCGCCACGATAGCGAGCGAGAGGGAAAGCAAAGCCGAATGTCAGAAAGCGTACACAACAAGGCAGCTGGTTATTGGATCATCATAACTTAATCTTCTACTTCTTAATATAAATAAATTACGCGTCACGTTGCTTGTCCGCGATGAACTTCTCAAATACTGAATCGATTTTGGACCATACTGCACAAAGTGTGTAAAAACAATGTGAAAGCAAAAAAATGCGAGTGTATGGAGATAGTTGGATCAAACTGCACAGTGAAGTTTGACCCAACTTGAGATATAGGATAGTTTATATCTCCATTTATAATCGCATTTTTTTGCTTACAGGGTATTTTGACGAAGGACATAATTCTTGTTGATTGTACTTATTACGTATTATGAAAAAAACCTGCTTCATACATATGTATTTAGCCTAAAGCTTTAAACTTTTTGTTATACCACTGCAGCGTTAGTAAGATATTATTACTTTGCTTGTGTTCTTTATATCTATTATATATAAAGTTTCTATTAATTTGTGTGGAAAAAACTGTTTTTGTATATTAGGTATAGAAATATATTACGTTCTCATTTAACATCACATTCATTGTGCTTAACCACGAATAATGTTAACTTAAAACAGCTAAAAGAATACATATTACCGTTTACCTTTTTTCAAAGGGAGGCCTCCCCTAGCCATCATAATTATCTGCGCACATTCTCCGACCCCTCAATAATGCGGTGTTGGATTTACGATCATATGGACTATTAGGACAGGATCGGGGATGCCAACTTGGATGTTTTTCCCTAAATTCGGGGGAATAAAGTTTGTGCAAGGGTATACAGGAAAGAGCTTGGAGGAGCTTTGAAAATAGCCAAACTATGGAGTGATTAAATACATAGGCAGAGAGATACTAGTACTTTAAAAGAGATCAATTTATTAAATGAACTTAAAACCTTATTAAAAAAATCCAATATGATAGGGATAACGTCTTAAATGAAACTCTGAAAATCGGACCAAAATACTGTTACCATAAGAAATACTTAACATAATACAAATATAGTAAAGTTTCAATTGAAATGATCGTTAACACACAAGCTGGTAATTTAATTTAACAAACTTAAAATCCTACTAATATTAATATTATTGTGAGGATGGATGGATGTTTGTTACTCTTTCACGCAAAAACTACTGAACGGATTTAGATGAAACTTTGCAATAATATAGCGTTTATATCAGAATAACACATTGGCTATAAATCATAATGATATATTGCGTATGCGGGCGAAGCCGCGAGTAAAAACTAGTCACTAATAATAACCAAACGGCACTGGAATAGAGTTAAGACAGCGTTTCTCTTGGTGAGTAGGCCTATGTTCAGCAATTGACAATTAAGGAGTAGACTTTGACAACTATCTCACTAGCGCAGCCGTACATAGGTATCCGTACTTGTGTCAATATAATATGATTAAGTATAATTTTTATTCATTAATTTATCATATTGAATTTTAGTAAATACAATACGAGTATAATTATTGCAATTAATTTCTTAACACATTGTTTTATAATAACTTTTCATTCGATAAAGTTATTAATACTTAGTTATAATTTTGTTACTTTCAAAAGTGCAGCAGTACAGTACGAAGGAAATTACTAATGTGTGTACGTTGGCAACACTGAATAGGACCAAGTTTTAGTGGAGCTCGTACTGACCGGCTGCCAAAGTGACGTCATATTTTCTCTTTATCGACATCGTTAGGTACTTTTGTTTTTGCTAATTAAGGCAGTAAATATACATAGGGGCACGGCAACCCTTGGCAAGTTGGGGATTGGGGAAGTAGCAACTTATTGCGTTTCTTGCTATAGATATATTAATTAGTATGTATAAAGATATTGTGTAATCCTATGATAAACAAAACACAACGTTTTTTTTTGGAGTTTCATTTTGGTGAATTTTTGTTGGGAGGGGTAGGGTAGGGAACATGGCCCGGAGTAGGTACTGACGACTGAGGGTCTCGAAAAGTTTTTGAGTGGAGACCACGTTCCTGCAAGCGCAGCGTAAGACACAGACGACCTCATAAAGACCATAGGATTATACTAGAAGCAAGCGGCTTCCATTTGGTCTTAAGGAGATCCTAAAGTGAGGCCTATGTCCAGCATGTGTAACAACAACTAATACCTAAGTATCGTATTGCATCTCTTAGTGTAGTACATCTATGAATGTTTCCTATCATGATGCGCATTCAATAGATATTCGATACTACATTTGGAGCAATTTTACATGCTGAAATTTGATGCTCTCGTTGTTCCACCAATTCTACCAATCCTGGCTGTCGGAATCGAACAATTTGTTCTGTACCTCTACCACCAGTTGGTATCGAAAACATCGACCTTCCTCCGATATTCGATAGCGAACCAACGGAGCATAGAATAGAACGCTTTAGAATCCGTAGCATGGGCTAATAATATTCGATACAGTACGTTCGTTAGTTCGTATGGTTTTTGGTCGTTATGTTGGTAGGATAACTCGATGTGTCTAACTTGGGTCTAACTTCACATTAACGTAAACCATCTCTTTTCACCTACTGTGGTAAGACAGAGTAAGTTAGATAGGGACATAATACCACATGGCCATAGAGAAGGATTATAGTTATCCTACCAACTAAAAACGTCTTCAAGAAGTGCGCATATGTCAAAAATAAACATGTGTTTTAATTTGTGTCGGCTAATTTCGTGAAATGGATGTCAGTCTCAACTCAAGTCATTAGTCAAAGTCAGTAAGACGCGACGGACGTGACGTCTTTACCTGTGGAATTATAAACAATCGGTGCGAAATAAAATTCTAATAGAAATATTGTGAAATAAAAATGCGTACAAGTTCAACGCAATTCCAGTTATTGGTGGAGTTTATGGAAAGGTATGCATTATTAATTTATTTTGTTATTATTACTTAGCTAGTTTATTAGGAGGGCCATGTTAAAGCACTTGACTGCTCTTGAAACTAAAGATTGAAGTGCTTTGCAGGAATGCGAGTTTAAATTGCTTTTTTTATTTGAATGTTTATTTACAGATATGGTGACCTTAGCAAACCCTCTGAAGGGCCTCGAGGAAGGGTTTTGAATATACAAAGATGGGATGAATTAACAAATATACTAAATTCAGAATCCACTGGTGATACCAAGACAGCAGACAAATGGAGAAAGGTACGAGTATGTTTAAAAATAATATAAGTTTTCACTTTAGATACTTATTCTTATTTAATTTTGGCTTATTTCATTCTTTACATAACATTACGTTACATTAGATTTATTCCTTGTCATGTATTTATTTATAACACCAATGTTATCTTATAAGTATCTAAAACAATTTTTTTAGCTTTTTTTGTTGCCTCTCACATTGGAATAAACGATAGGATTTCGATATTTGCTATAGATATAGATAATTAGTACTTTCTAAGGCGCAGTTAGGTATTTCATCATTAAGTATTCCTTTGAAATTATTAATTTGGTTACAGTAGGTATAACTACATATTTATTAATACTCATTTCCATGTAACATTTGCTTTATTTCGCTTTTTGTTGTTTGTGTGTTGGATGAAGGTATGGAGTGATTTTAAAAATCACGCAAAAAAAAAAGCTGGTCGCATACATAGAGCGGCACAGGGAACCGGTGGTGGTCCTGCTTCTAACCTCAAACTAACAGAGCTGGAAGAACGGGTTCTCCGCTTAGTAGGAACTAGGGTGGCTACAGGCTTCATTTCTATATCAGAAATTGGTATTGAGGTAGGCTTTATTTTTTTTTTTGGCTTCATTTGATTTCCTTTTGACCACCTAATTCTAAAGCTGTAAAGCAAAAATACTGTCTAAGATATTGTATATTTACCGAATAAATATCGGATTTGAATAACCAAGTGCCTTTGAATTGGTTGTTGGAATCCAAACAAGACTTGTGTTAACTAAATAAAATGTAATATCTATACAAGTATTTGCGACATTTCTACAATACAATAATTATTATTTTTCAGGAAGAACCGAATGCTCTACCACCGGCAGACTCTGCAACCATAAATATAGATACCCAGCTGCTGCCGGAAATTTCTTTTGGTAAGTTATACAACGGCTCGTCGTTTCAGTTATAGGAAATCCGCTGAAGGACATAGGCCTCTCCTAGAGGTATCCAATAAAACCGGTTGGAGGCGGCGGTTACTACGGCTATTTTTATAGTAGAATCATAAGATATAAAATTGAATGTGCTTATTGTACTTCTTTATGCTAATTTTAGCTTCAACAGACAACTAATACTAAGCGAAATGATTAATTTAAATATTTTTCTATCACAGCTCCTGAAAATTGGAACAGAGCAGGTTCATCAAGAGAATCACCTTATTTTCCGCTTCCTGCTGCAGAATCTGCAATAATGGTTACTACAACTAATGATCCACCTACTGTACAAGAAACAGGTTCGTCTATCAACATTTTCATATTACACAGTACAATGTTCATACATTGTACGGTTTCATCACATTTGTAAATTATTTTTAACTAGCTTCTGCCCACAACTTCATCCGCGTGTTATTTTAATTTTTGCGCTATTAAGGACATTTTATGTTTCCGGGATAAAAAGTAGCCTATGTCACTTTCCGACTTTTGAAATATAACCATGCCATATATCAAGTCTATCTATTGCTCCGTTGCTAGAGTGATAAGCCAATAAACACACTTTCGGATCAAATAATAATAAGGAGAAGAAGTAAGGATTTTAGCCTACACTAAAAAACGAGAAATGTTACAAGTTCAAAACAAAGGTTTATTTCCCGATTTGAACACATTATTCTTATCTATTTCGGAACTAGTCGCGCACTGAAATCACGAGATATATCCCGACGTTTTGACTGAGATGAAGCGAGTGTGGTCACGGGCATGGGTGAACCCATAATGAGGTATTTAATTATATCTTGATTTCAGTGCGCGATTAGTCCCGTAGATTATAATTATAAGAATAAGGTTTTATTTATCAATTTTACTGATTCAATCAGGCTGGCTGGCAACCATAATTTATGAAAATTGCTTGAACTGTTTCTAAGATATCAGTTATTTATATGTGTTATCATTATTCATAATGTAACTTTTATTAGATTATATCGGTGTTGGGCTTAATATTTTTTTTGTACACGTATCTTACTTGGCATTTGATGTAAATTGCTTAGATAAATATAATCAAAGGTAAATTGTTTGAATATTAAGCTTTGCATGAGGGTAGGGGGGAGACCGGACCGTCTGGCAGTGGTGTGCCTCCAGTTTACGGTAGTCCACCATCCCTACCATCTACGGTCCTTCTTAGCGGAGCCCATACAGCGCAGAGCCCCACGCCACTACCCGCCACTCCTCGGCGACGGAGACGGACGGCCCGTATGCTGGACATGGCCTCTCCTGTTCGTAGAAGGACCCGCACACAAACACAATTAGATCTGGCAAGGCAAGCCTTTGTCAGATCTGATTGTGAATGGCGATCCTTTCAGCAGGAAGCAGAAAGAGAAAGGAATAGGATAAGAGAATTAGAATTAAGAATGCAAGAAAAATTATTAGATATTTTACAAGGGTTTTTAGTAGTTTTTAAACAAATAGCAGATAATTTAGGAAATAGATAATTTTTTTTAAAGATTAGGTTATTGTTTGCTGTGTAATGTAAATAGGTTAAGATGTAAATTATTTTCTCATTTAGGTTGTAATTTAATTTTGTTAATGTTTTAACATTTCGATATCAAAATGATTACTAAACATCTTTTTATAAGTGAGTATGTAGGTATATACATATCATTATTATCATCATATACAGGGTCTTAGGTATTAAACGCAAAACCTTTTAAGGGCGAGTCTAGTACATCTAGACATACAACTTTTATTCTAGGACTTTTGGAAAATCACGAAGAAACAATCAGCTTTTTGATACAAAAAGTACGCCAACGCGCGGAAATATGTATGGAGAAGCGATTTTTTTGCGAATTTTCAAATGACGTGGTACAAAAATTGATTGTCTAGATGTACTAGACCCGCCCTTAAAAGGTTTTTCGTTTAATTTCTATGACACTGTATACATAAGTATAGACGACGTAGACGTGTTAAATATTTACATGTTTGTTTGTCTGTTTTGAATGTGGTTATTTTTTGTGGCATGTTGTCAATAAATTAATAGTTACTTAATTGTTTAGAATTTTATTGGTCCATTTAGATTTATTTAAAAAAAAGAATCAAACTCAATTTTATATAGGTAATTCATGCTAAAATTGAGTATTTAAATTAACATACAACTAGAAAACAAAGTAAAATAAGATACCTATATTAGCAGTGAGTAAAAACTACTAATGATAAATAAACTTTATAGCCTTTGCCGCCTTTGGGAGAGTCTTCTGGCTATTTGGTCTCGTAATACGCGTCCCCTCATTAGATGATTGGTTGTTCTATCACTTTCCAACTCTTCATGTCGTTCTGGTTCTGCAAAGTTTAAATAAAAACATATTTTTATTACAATTATTAACTGTGATATTTTAAATGGCTTACCTAGTTTTTTTTACTAAAAGTACCTTGTGATTCTTCAGCAACATAGGCATCTTCAGGGTCTGGAACATTATATTTTAGAGCAATATTGTGTAACACACAACACGCTAAAATGATTTGTGCGCATTTTTCTGGTCGATAATGCAATGTTCTATCCCTGTGTACACAACGCCAACGATTTTTCAGTCGTCCGAAAGTATTTTCAATGACCACTCTTGCAGTAGTGTGAACTGTATTAAACGTTTCCTGGATGGAGCGCTGAGGTGGGTCTAAATAGGGTGTCATTAACCACGGTCGCTGAGGGTAGCCTGAATCACCTGCAAAAATTGTTTATGAGCTTTTTTCCTTGTTTTTTTTTGCATACCATTAATTATATCAAACTAGTTTTTACCCGCGGCTTCGCCCGCATACGCAATATATCATTATAATTTAGCTGTTGTGACTTCCTCTATATATACACTCATCGCTTCCTGGGAAAAATGTAGGGCCTTCCCAGTAACACGCTGATAGCTCCCATGTGCATAAAATAGTAGTGCACATAGAACCTGAAAAGATAGGTACCTAGGTATAAAATGAAATACATTTAAAAGTAAAAGAGTAGGTATAATAATTATAATGTTAGCTAAGAAATTCTTACCTTGGCCTCAAGTGAAACTCTTTGTGTGGACTTCAAATCCGTTTGATTCTTTAAAAGACCGCAGAGATCCTCGAAAGCTTCCTTACTGAGCCTGTATTCTTTAATGAAATTATTTTCACTTATATGAGCAAGTGGATCTCCAAGGGCCTTTCGCATTCCAGCTTGAAAATTTCCTTGCTCGAGCCGTTCGTCCTCATATGCAGCCATGGCTAACATATTCCACGCTAAATATATTCTACCAGACATTATTTTTATTCACACTTACACACACGACTTGAACAAGTAAATAAAATATTGTTTATAACACTTTTCACTAAACTTTTCACCCGAATATAGGCTAGTGAGTTCCTTTACTACTATCGGAACGGGTTTAGTCGAAGGCAGCTGTCAAATTACTAGCTCATGGTACCGATTTGTATAAACAACTATCGAAAACCAAGTTTGCTCTCGAGTTCAAATCGATAGGCATTTGACGTCATTGACTCGTGGTGCCGATTTTAGTTCTATACGTGACCACTAGTGGCGCTGTGAAATATGCCATACAAATCATATCCCGAGTCGCTATCGAGTAAGCCAACTAAATACTCATGGTAGAGCTACTGACGTATTTTAGTCTGTTAAAGGCTTTCTACACGGTCGGAACCACCGCCGACAACCGCGTCCATGGTCGGTTTGGTGTTAAAATGGACAGTGTAGAAGCCGGTTGGTCCGACCAATGTGTGGTTTATGCCAACGGCCTTGGTCGGAAGCGCATCCCTTCCGACGGGCTGTGTTCATTGGTCGATCCCGACCGTGTGGAACGCTGTCGGCCGACGCGAGAGCTTCAGTGTGCGCCTGTCGGTCGTCACGGACGGACGTTATCGCATGGACTGAAGATTTTGACCGAATTTATATCTTTATAAATATTCAATATAACGTATTTGCGACATTGATCGTATACAAATATAAGACATTGATTTTATACAAATATAAGAACCAAAAAACTCAAGCATCATGTTTCAGACATTTTCTTTTTTACTTTGTTTGGTTCCGTACCCAAAGGGTAAAAACGATTAATAAGACTTCGCTGTTCGTCTACTTGTCTGTATGTCTGTCTGTCACCAGGATGTATCTCATGAACCGTGATAGCTAGAACGTTGAAATTTTTAAGTATTTCTGTTGTCGCCATAAAAACCAAATACTAAAAACAGAAAAAAAATATATTTAGAGTTCGTATTCGGAACGTTGTAGCTTGGGAGATGGGGATGCGAAAAATGTTAAGTAAGTACAGTATCTGTTTTAGGTCTGTTAATGAACAGTGTCTTAGTTCAAGACCATAAAAATATCTTGTGGTATACATATAGTAGGTACCTACCTACTATATGTATACCACAAGATATATATATATTATACATACTAATCTTTTTAAATATATTTTTATCAATCATCTACTAAAACATCAAAATAATAATACTTTTCAAAATTTAGGAAAAATCTAGTGCTAATAGCAGATCAAAGAAACTTTGTTATAAATTAAATATTCATTAACAACTGGTGTTAATGAATATTAAGATTTGCTTCGACTATCGTCATAACTAAGTAGGTAACAATGATAGCTCCGTATATTTAAAAAAAACTATCTAAAACTATCAGTCTAAGAGCGCTTGCTTGATTACGGCAATTTATTTCACCGGAAAAGGACCGTTTTTTTCACCGGATTCGCGGTGGTGTTAATCTTACCGGATGGATTATTATTATATACTACGGGACTAATCGCGCACTAAAAATTACGAGATATATAAATACCTCCTCATCCCCAGCAGCACAGTGACCGTGGTCACGGGTAGCAGTCTACCCGTGACCACGGTCGATGCAACTCGGCCGAAACGTCGGGATGAGGAGGTATTTATTTATCTCGTAATTTTTAGTGCGCGATTAGTCTCGTAGTATATAATAATATGTGTTCAAATCGCGAAAGTTTAACAACAACATTTACCGGATGGATGTCCGGTGCGTCAACACACGTTCATTATAAGCCATACAACGCCGCAAATCCGGTGAAAAACGATCCCTTGTCCGTTGAAACAAATTGCCGTGAATAAGCGCACTAACTACACTATAATCACAGTATTTTATGTATCAGAGGATTTTTGGTAAAACTACAATATTTTCAAAAAAATATTATGACTCCAATATGCCTCTACATTGTTATCCATTATTATTATTACTGTTACATATAAGCTCTATGCATTGTCATTCCTATCTTTTCTACTAAATCGGTAATTTTACAAGTAAAAACAAAGTCAAGGATGTTTGGAAAAGCTTGTTCTAAACAAAAATCTTGAAATATCCAAGTAATTACCATTCCAAAGGTTGAATACTGAAGGTCGAGAGAAAAGTAATTTTGAGGAATTCGGACCAACAACGTTTGACAAAGGAGGTTCAATGGAATAACGAGCGCCGGCAGACGATCGTGAAATGAATGGCAAACTATGTACCTACCATATAAATTGACTGTCTCGGTGGCTCAGTGGTTAGTGACCCTAACTTCTGGATCAAAGAGGCGTGGCTTTGATCCCCACCCAGGGCAATTATTTATGTGATGAACATAAGTGTTTGCTCTGTGTCTGGGTGTTATTTAGTTACTATCTATATAAGTATGTATTTAAAAATAAGTATTTGTAGTGTATCAGTCTCTGGAAGCCAAAACACAAGCTTTTCATAGTTTGGGGTCAGAGGCCGTGTGTAAGATTTCGCAAAATATTTATTATTATAAATGAAATAAACTTGTAGCTCTCGGAACAGTAGACCTCACATCTGTCTAACTGAATCTTTATAAGCCTATATCTTGACTCGCTATAAATCGACTCACGTCTCTATCAAACTACCTTTTTGGTATTTTAAAGTTATGTGTAATGCTATCCGTCGCTTTTCTTTTTTTAATGAGGGAGTGGTTTCCTGAAAAGGAATGGAAGTATTTAAAGGAATATGTATTGTATGAAGGCTCATGTACATATATTATGACTGTATAATTTTAGATATAGCTAATTTTGGTTTACTATTGTTTAATTGACTGTACTATTTGTCGCAAAATACAATTTGACCACCCGGATTCTTTTTCCTGTTGGACAAATTAGTTAGACTATCAGGAAGAACCACAGAACAGCAGAACTAGGGAAAAACCCATATATACCTTGACTCGCTCTAGATCGATTTGATTCATACTCTCAAATCTTCTTAAGATTTAGATAGTAAACAATTTTGCTAAATATTATTGAAATCGGCGAATAAAGGCGCTACAGCAATTTCCCCCCTTTTTAGAAGGAAATGCCATCAAAACCATAAACGGGGTGGAAATACTACCCCGATCAAATATCACCGACGAAAAAAAAACATTAGTAGAATCTGTAAACCAAGTTTCGTCAAGATACATTTAAAAATGCACCTGTGGAGAAGTAACAACATCCAGACAGACGAAAGCAAAATATTCAGTTCAAAATTGAGACTTTTCCTTACGTCATTTGCTCGGGCAATAAAATAATATAAATAATTTGGAGGAATTCGGACCGACGTTTGACAAAGAAGCTTCAATGGAATAACGAGCGCCGACGGACGAACGCGAAATGAGTTCCAAACTATGTAGGTACTATTTAAATAAAATAAGATTATTCTTATTCTTGTTAGTTGTAGCTGTGAGCCCTGAGTGAAAATAGTAAATAAATGTCTGAGCGCCGTCATACAATATACCGACTCTAAGATATTTACTTTAAATAATCCACATGACCCGTTTTCTCGAATATCGACGTTATGTCATTCTTCTTCTTCGTCGTGTCGATGATCCAAAAATATATTTATAGGGCTTTTTCCCAACGTTTCGCAACTGCTACTCCGCAAGGGGATGCATGGTGCAGGTCCTGGAGAGTGCAGGCTGGGCCCTCAGGGCACGCAAGCAGTTATGTCATTTAAATAGTGCTTGTAACCAGAGAAGAGATCTAGTTCTGCTGTTCTGTGCTTGTAACTGAGCACTTTGGTATCGCACGGCGTTGTAGTCGCGGCTTGCAATCGCCTTACGACTAACTAAAAAGCATGCCCACTACGTAGCTTGGGCAGGACACACTTGCTTTATTGTACGATTGTGACTCTATAGATATTTGCTCGAAGCTTTTTACCAAAAACTTTCGCACCAGCGTATCTCCCAAACTACAAACGTCCATACATATAATTGCCTATATCCACATGGTCTGTGTCTAGTCAACCGAGCAACGAGATAAAGTGGCGATGGCTGATAGAAAGCGAAAATTCGGATTATACGACTCGGTTTTACGAGTTGCTGATATGAAGGGTTGTTTTTCCAAGTTTGGTTATTTGGTGACAACACGCACGGTTGGGTGAGTTGCGGTTGTCAAGCGGTTTGATGCTTAATTCTGAAAGGGTCAACTTGTATCTCAGTAGTGTTGTTTAGAGTAAATTGGGGGGTATTAGGTTTTTGTTATTTTGTCACTTTAGTTTTGCAAAAAGTTTCCGAAAAGTTTTTACCAGCTACGTGTAGTTCAATCATGACTTAGACAAACTATTTTCTATGAAAATCAGAATATACTCGAACTTATCTGAAACAGGTTTTTACAAGCTTTAATTTAGTTTCACCTGTCCCGTTGTCGGTCTGTCATCAAATCTTGCAAGTTAAAGGTGACGTCCACTAGTGGTATATTATTCAGAGAAAAATCAAACCAAGATGATATACACATCATTTGAAAGCTTGTTAAATGGGCTTCATAAAAATATTTAATTTTGATTTTTTCACCCCTGCGATTTTTTTTTAAATGCGAAAAATAAATTGTATGATAAATAACAATACAGCTTATTATTTTTTCTAGTTTATCAATAATAAAGTGCTTCTATAGTTATTTTACTTGCATTCGTAGCTTATTCTTCCACATTCATCTCTTAATTTTCTAAAATTAAAAAAATATTGCCTACCAGTGTGACCAGTTAGTAGGTACAATGTGACAAAAAATCACTTAAAAAGTGTGTCTAATTGGTAAAAAAGCTTTTATTTAACAATTTGGGGGTTACTTTAATCTGGGCTGATAGAGATAAACTTTGCAATGAAACGACACAACCTCATCGAATTTGGGCTCATTTGAATTGTCTTGACGAGTAGTTGTCTTTAATGGTAACCAGGGTCTGATGATGGAGCTGGAAGGTGCTCCTTGGAACTTTGTAACGAAACGACGCAAACCCATCGAGTTTCGGCTCGTTTGATTCGTCTTAGTTAGTACTTGTTCAGTAAAAACTGTTTTTTTATTATTCGTATTTTTACATCTTAGAACTTAAAACAATACCTAACGGAAAAGGACAATTCTTCTATGTCCGTAGTGTAGAAGTTTTGCGTTGTTTTTGTTTTATCACTATAGTTTGTCGAAATAGGTACTGATTAACAACTCCCTTTAATATCTAATATTTTAATTTGGACGTAGTAGAATTCAAGAATGAAAACTACTTTCTTTGAAAATGAGAAGATTTATAAAATTAAATTTCGGTATTTTTTACTTCTTTGGACTTATTGTGACAGGATTATACTTATTTGGCTGGGGCTGCTTTTGAGAGCTAAGTAAAACATTTTTCATAAAACTTTTCTCGTTGAAAGTATTGTCTTGTTGAAGCGCTGTGGCACTCAATACGTTATTTATGCTTGATATTTAAATACCTATAAATAACCAATGATTGCATTACCTTGCACCAGTCTGTAATGATAACTTAGTATATCCTCGTGGTCAATTGTAAAGCAATGACAAATATATGTCGTAAACATATTTTATTAGCTATACTTAGATGAAAAAAACCTATATGACATTTCGGTGAACTAATATAAATTTCCTAAAATTACTGTCTGAAGATTTTTCTATGCGTAATATTATTTATCAAAATACTAATGACAAATATATGTCGTAAACATATTTTATTAGCTATACTTAGATGAAAAAAACCTATATGACATTTCGGTGAACTAATATAAATTTCCTAAAATTACGCATAGAAAAATCTTCAGACAGTAATTTTAGGAAATTTATATTAGTTCACCGAAATGTCATATAGGTTTTTTTCATCTAAGTATAGCTAATGTTATTTTATTATGTGACCCTCTAAAAATTGTATTCTGATAATATTTTTAGAAATTTCCACTGTATCTCCCTATTTCCATTAGTGCAAAAATAAACCCTCAGGCAGGAATGTCTAGAACTCTAACCGAAATCTAAACACGCTCCGTTTAACATTCCTCGGTTCATAACGATGAAATAACACAGCTTGTTCTAGCCCCTAACATAAAACATAAACGGACCATTTGTCATGCTAACTTAATTATAATTGTAGCAATTGGACGCAACACAAAATTAATTACACAACTGACAGGAGCTCGTTTCGCCGCCATTTTTTTCCTTTTACTTTGCTGCATTAGCAAAATTACGGATTACTAGAGCGGGGAAAGCATAATCGGGAGAATGGTTCTCGATTATCAAGCTTTTATCTACAGATTGCGAGCCGATTTGGCTCAATCTTTGAGTAGGTACATGTGATTTAGGACCTCAATTTGCTGAGAGTGGTCGCCGTATCAGTTCACTGATCTATGATAAATCGTAATGTCCCCGAGATTGGATCGCGTGATCGAATCGTTTGAATCGCTGTGGACAAAGGAGTCAGTTTAAATACCTCCTGTTCATAGTGATTAGAACTAATTTTTGGAAGTGTTAGGATGTAGTTTGGTGTATGGGCGTGTTTCTCTCTATCAAAGCAATTTGCAATGTGTTATATACTATAGGTACATTGGGCCCAACATAAGAGGCACCATCGTAATTATAATGACAATTTAGAGTAGCTTTGTTTTTTTTTTCATTGTATACATTTGATAGAGATAACACTAATAAGTAATAATATTAAGTTGCTATTAAATTTACGATGGCACCTCTAAAATTTGGCCTATTATACGCTTATTATTTGATTTGATCAATGTAAACGTATAATAGTAAATTAATTTTGTAATTAAAAATAAACACATTTCAATTTAACTTTTAGATAGTAGTGCCTACATACGCATTTTCTTATCTAAGACATTGAAACATTTCTATTTGCACTGCTTAAAACTTTTGAATCTATTAATTATCACAGTAAAAATAGTCAGATAATTATTGGAGACATTATTATTATAAACTACGGGACTAATCGCGCACTAAATTTACGAAATAAATAATAATAAAAACGTGTTCCGTAGTTTATAATAATAATGTGTTCAAATCGCGATAGTTTAAAAACAACAATTATTGGAGAAACGGCACGGCAAAAATTGAAGAAAAAATCTTACATCAACTCATAGAGCTCTCTGTAACGATGTTCTTGGAGGAAAATGTTTCGTTTCATTATTTTTTTCATTGGACCAATGTTCAGTGAACGAGTTCCAATGTTGTTTTAATTAACAGAACTCGTAATTTGATCTGTCATTGTACGTACTCGTATGCTATTTTAATATCTTCCTAGATGGGCAATCGTATTTATCATTTTCTAGCCTTTATCCCACCCACTAAGTGTGGTCGGCATAGCAAGTTTCCTTTAGCCACTTCGAAGTAACGGTTACTTGTAAGAAATAACTTTTTAGCAATATGGCCGCTGATTATTACACTAGTAATAATTTTGTAATATTTACTTTTGTAATTTTATACTATTTATTTTCCTGGTTAATTTAAGTCAATCACTTTACTCTATACGTCATCTCATCATGAACTTTTTCACTCGTTTTTCATGTTTTAAATTCATAGGAACTTTTTTGGTCCCTTCTCGTTTCTGCGGCTTAAAAACTCTTTAAGTCTACCTATTTTCTTGTCTCTGTACCTCGGTGGACAAATTGACCTAATATCCTACAACCAGGAAGATGATGATAGTTGCTTCTATACGCGTGAACTTTGGCCCCATTCAACTTCTGCTCAACACAAGACAAGACAAGATAAACCGAAGCATATTTTTGTAAACGTATTTAACAAAGGCCTCGGTATTTAAATCCTCTCAAAGCCCGAAACTGGAAACAACATCCGCTTGACAAGTCCGTTAACATCTTAAATTAATTTTCCTTTAAAATTTGTCAATTGCCTACAAAATTAAACGAAGTTTGTCGTTTCTTGACAACGTGAGATGCTGGCTCGAAGCCAGGCATTATTTTATCCTAGTTTGTCTCAATTTAAAGGCGGCTGCCCACTATAACGTACCATACCATGACCGTGTTGGGAACGTATCAGATACGGAAAATAGCATAATACACTCTACTATATCCACTGCAACATATTATCAACGTACGTCAACAATAGGCAGTCGTTGAGAAAATTTTGGCGGTGCCGAAACGCTCCTTGCACGGCACGCGACGGTGTCAGTCGGCTACGGAACGGTCTTATCATAAACGTGGTCTAGTGGACTCATATTTTTCAATACAGTTTTTACATCTGTGGACAGTTACCATAAGTAGTATTGGTGGTAATATAAGCACTTCAAAAATTTTACGCTTGCGTGGGAAGCGGGCTGGCTCAGTTGGTTAGAGCGTCGGGCTAGTGATCCGAAGGGGCAGGTTCAAACCCTGCGTTCACTTCAGATTTTTGAAATGCTTATCCCAAAGATAACTCTTTGAGTTACTGTAAGGACAAAAATCTACCAAAGTTGAGCGCAGCGGACATGTGCATAGCTACTTAAAGACTCTCCCTGCATATTCTTTGTTTTGATAAAATCTTTGGTGTATTTCTGCTATGTTGTGCTTAAATCGCAACAAAGGAAAAATACACTAAATATTTTTCAACAAATTTTCCCCAAAGTAACACTGAAAAAAAAAACAAACAAAATTATGCCAATAAGTTTTCAGTTAAGATTCATTATTTTTAGTATCTCCACTGCATAAACGCCTTTTATGAGAAACAAAACACAATCACAATCAAGGTCGAACTTTTTGTTGTTTTTTTTTTCATGTTGCATTTCTGTCAATAAATTAACTATCTCTCTGACTTTCCTGCTACGTTTTTGTGGACTCTGAACCTGAAGCCCCTGATCGATGTTCAAAATAAAAACGCGGTTTTAAAGTTTTCTCTGTGATTATACTGTGCCGGTATGACGGTATTACCACAGAGAAAACTTAAAATCCGCGGTTTTATTTTGTACGCCTAGGGGCTATATGCAACATAGCAATATTGATGTACGAGTACTTACAAAAAACACGATTTTAAAATTTTCTGTGTGGTTATACCGTTATACCTTCATAACATCATACCACAGAAAAAACTTTAAAACCGCGGTTTTATTTTGTACGTCGATCTGGAACTTATCAGAGGCTTTAGGTAGTGGCGTTCGAGTTCATAAATATGGACTCTGTCGCAGTAAAACTGTCCCAATTACTCAAAGGAGCGTCAAACAAAAGACTCGCTCCAAATATTTGTACATTCGTCTTCTGTAAACAAACTGGAATTTCCTTGATTTATATGGAGCTGTAATTTCACCAAGGCGCAATTAATCATGAGATCATTTTCACATTCCAAAAGACGCGGTATTGTTTGCCACCTACCAATGGAAAATGAACCGCGCTCAATAATAAATAAGGTCTCTTAATTAACGTTGATTTAAGACCACCTTATAAAATATTTGTTTTATTTTCAAGAGTTGTGTAATTTTTTTTTACGGGCAAAAGTGCCATTATTAACTACAATATGATATGATACAATACTACTTTATATGCTAAAACTACCTACATTACTACTACATATGAAGCAATAGGCTATTTGACAACATTGAAAATATTCTATTAATTATGGTAATCCATACAGATAATAGCCTGAAAAAGACATTTTTCACTTTATTTAAACTAAAATATATCTAACTAGTTTTTACCCGCGGCTTCGCCCGCATGATATTTTGATTTTTGTGCTATCCCATAGGAACACTTTATTTATCCGGGATAAAAAGTAGATTATGTCACGTTCCGTCTTTCCAACCCGACCCAAAAAATTAAACAAAAAACGATTTGACGGTTGTTCGATTCGACAGTTGATTTTTTTTGACATTTCTTGAAGCGCACTCTAGAATAGCATCTCAGAGTTCTTAGATCTTACTTAACACTTATCGTTATATTATGAACAATTTACGCAATATCATTATAATTTATAGCCTATGTGTTATTCTGATATATATGCTATATTATTGCAAAATTTCATCTCAATCCGTTCAGTAGTTTTTGCGTGAAAGAGTAACAAACATCCATACATCCATCCATCCATACATCCATCCATCCATCCATCCATCCATCCTCACAAACTTTCGCGTTTATAATATTAGTAGGATATTATTGCAAAATTTCATCTCAATCCGTTCAGTAGTTTTTGCGTGAAAGAGTAACAAACATCCATACATCCATCCATCCATACATCCATCCATCCATCCATCCATCCATCCTCACAAACTTTCGCGTTTATAATATTAGTAGGATATTCGCAAATCGAACGAAATAAAATACGATATTTTTTTGATATTTTATCTATGACATAAACGCTCTATGAAGGGCGGCAACTCTGGTGACGTCACGTGCTTGTAAACGAGAATTTCTCGATTGACTGTTGTTTGTGTAATTTGTGTTTTGTGATTTCGGAGTAATATTATTGGATCTGTAAGTTAGTTTTAGAGAAATTTTTGACAATTTTTAGATGTGAACTAGCGTATTTACCAGTATTAACTAACGTTATTTACTAGTGAATGATGTCAAAGGCCAGCGCCATTACAAAATGTCGTTTTTGGTGGGATCTTGAATATCTATTCTTTAACACTGATTTTCATTATTAATACGGTAGATCTCTCGGAAATATAAGTGTAGTGTGCTTAGTATGTCCTAACGAATAATTTAAAACGATTTCCAAAAACAAGTCAAATACCCTATTGGATCACCCACAGACCCTTGAAGGTCTAAAGATAATTCAAATGCTCAAGCCTACTGCCAGCCAGTTGGCAGCGTGCCCAGCATGCTGGCAGCATTGCCACGCTGAATGGCAATGCTTATACGTTGAGCCAAATAAACACCAGCATTTTGGTCACTTGTAATTGTGTAAGTTGTGTAATTGCTTTGAAGAGGTTCAGTATCAAACTAAGCAATTTAAGTAGCTAAGTAGTAACAACTAAATAGTTTCTCTGTGGAAAATTTTAAGTAGTTACATAATATGTTATTTTTATTCTGAAATTTCATAATGCGTTTTTTACGTCGATGGGTATCATATTTATGTATATGATTATCATAATCGATGGCAAGCTTAAAAAGAAGAATGGCTACCATTAGTTAATCTCAGAAGTTAATCTCGACTAGACTAAAAAATGCACCCATCTGATGTATACATCTTATCTTAATATATATAAATCTCGTGTCACAATGTTTGTCCTCAATGGACTCCTAAGCCACTTAACCGATTATAATAAAATTCGCACACCATGTGCAGTTCGATCCAACTTGAGAGATAGGATAGTTTAAATCTCAAATTATAGTCGCAATTTTAATTTATTTAGCCACAGCAACGCGTGGCCGGGTCAGCTAGTACATATATAAAAAAGTAATACTTACATACATCATTGATCTACTTAATGTAATTCCCAGTTAGATGGAGATAAGTAATAAACTCCACTTACTTGTTGTCAACGGACTTCTAAAAAGGAGTATACTTTCAATTTGCCAGTATTTTTTTGTTCCGATATTAAGTTAAGAGCATTACAACGATGGCCCCATTAAAATCAAAACTTTGCAATTTCAGATATAATTAATTGATGATAAAATTGCAGTGCCTTAGTCAATTGTACGAAGTCGGTAATTACGTTCAATCAAAAAGAATGTTTTGTGTTTTAACTATGAAGTAATTTTAGTCATAGGTAGGTACTTATAAGTAGGTATACTTAATTTCCGTATTAGCTGCTGTTCTTAATTTTTCACAAATCATCATCCATCATCATCCATCATAAATGTAAATAAATATTTGTAATCTTTGTATACATAACTTAACTTAATTTTAATTTGAAACTTAATTAACTTAAATTTTAAATAATTAATTTTAAACCTTTCTTGCTGTGTTTCTTTTGGTAATAACCTTATTTATTAAGTCAGAAACAAAAACGTCAACTTATTGCTTTACTTGCTGACTCGGCGACATCGTTTCATGCGATCTTTATAAATTATAGCCCACGTGTTATACTGATGTATAAGAATTATTATTATTGAAAAAAATCATCTCAATAATAGATTTAGCGTAAAAGAGTAACGAACATCCATACATACTCACAAACTTTCGCGTTTACAATATTAGCAGGATAATGACATTTGGGGTGGTTCACTTCAAAACTTCAAATTCAAACAAACTTCATGTTTACCAGTTACTGGCAAGTGTATTTATTTTCGACGCGCTATAAAACAGCAAATAACTTGCAAAACTAACTCAGACAAAGACAAGACAAAGATCAGAAAATACTTTAATATCCATTCACTGACAGCGAGCAGTCGTGACTGTATAGGAAATTGTTAATTCTATTGGAGCGAAACACATAGGAAGCTGCGTCCCGCATCCCCCAGAGCTTGGCACACTTCCAGACGGCGATTGTACTTTACTACGATAGCCGTGGAATTGTAGCGGGGAGAACGGTGTTCACTTTGGAACTAGGCTTTCGCCCAGTCCCGTACGAATCGGTTCTTTGGAGCTAAGCAGTATGTACTTAAAACCCGCCGAAAATTATACGATGCGCGGCCTCATCTTAATGACTGTAAAGTACCTACACTTTTCGTGGTGCTGTCTTTTTGACCGACGTAACGGAGGAGGTACTCAATTCGACGCGTATACAATGTGTTTATCTACCAGTGTCGAAGCTTTAAACGATGACATAAATGGCAAATTTTGAATAACGTTTACTGTTCTTATATATATGATATACTTTTTGTCAAAAGTCTTATAAAAAATCGTATGGAACAGCAGTTTTTTTCACTTTTTCAGAGTTGGTCTCATAGTAAAAGTTGTTCAAAATTTTCCATAGATATTATTGCTTAAGGCTCTGACACCGGTAGATAAACACATTGTATATATTTTTTTATGTACCTATAACCACGTTTTTACATAGTAGTCCGATTTCGATACCAATTATTTTTTATTGGTAAGAGTATACTTCGAAATCGGTCCCATTTAAATTTTATCGAAATCAGCCACACCATTTTTGATAAATCAACAATAAATATGAAAAATGCTACATCTATCCGTACGAAATTCTGTACACGGTTGAAGTCGGTCATGCCATTTTTTGCAATATTATAATGTTAATATAGTTCATTTTGTTAGTGTTCAATAAATAAAATAAGTAAGTAAATTCCAGTCATCGGTGGTACCTATTTTACTACGACAGACGGGACATTGTACCGGGGAGTACAGTGTTGACTTTGGAACTACGCGTTCGTCCCATATTGGTATACATACGAATACGTTCTTTGGAAATACTTAAACAGCATCTGCTTATAATCATCATGCAGCCTTCTTCATCTCACTGAACACTCACCTGGCTGGCTCACTGGCTCTCACCCTCTTATCTCTCTTTTACTATGTTATATGCTTCGATAATGTGTCAATTAGTCGATTTCCGACCCGCGATTTTGACAATATACCCACTACCCATCGCGCTGCCGGAAAAGTTAGCTGATTTACACTGTATTTTAAAGCTGATGGCGTACATTATCTTGGTGTTCAATAAATAAAATAAACAAGTTAATTTACATAGGCCAGATAAAATCAAAACTAAAACGGCAAAATAACTGATTTTTAACTTATTTAACTAACGGTGAAGACAACAGGTTCTATGTCTTTAACCTGTAAAAATGTATTTTAAATTATAGCACTGCAAGATTTCTTTAACTTTAAGACGTTCTACGTTGATTTTACAATCGTACCAGTAAGTTGAAGTAACACTAAACGAATAACGGACAAAAATAATTAACGTAGAAATACGCGGCTTAACTACATACTTCTACTGTTGGTATAGTGTTTTAGTGCAGCTGTTCTCTGCTATAACGGCCTTGTTATGTGCCCACAAACTTTCCTGAATCTTGCACGTAAGTTATTTTTGACGTGATAACGTCTCATAAATCGATGATCGCCGGCTGCACGCACGGAAATGTGTCACGTTCCACCTGAGAAGCACGATCGGCCTAAGCGCCCGGCTTGTTTCAGTTGTTGATTTAAAAATGTTTTCTTATGACGTTATCACTTAAAATTATCGTCTGCAAACCGATATTACGAACAACCAATTTTTTTTAATCTTAATTTAAATACCAACTTTGGCGTTAAACACTAATTTACTAACTACAAATATGATACAATACTACTTCATATGCTAAAACTACCTACACTACTACTACATAGAAAGCAATTGGATCATCCACAGACCATTGAAGGCCTTAAGATAATCCAAGTGCTCAACACAAATTTATTGAACGAAAAAAAATATATGTAGGAAAAACAATATACCTACCTACTATTTAAAAAAAAAAATCAAACCCGAAGTTCTATGGTAATATGTTTTACTTTCGTCGTGTTGTAATTTTGTTTAGTTAGATTACTTTCAACTTGATATCAGTTAGATTAGATCAGTTTCAAGTTGTCATCATCATCATCATCATTATCTACAACTTTTTCTCAGTTTATAGCTGGATTTAATCCTCCTTTCTCCCTGTTTTTTAAAAAAAAACAATTGTAAATTAATTTAAATAAATGTAATTCTGTTTATTTAGTGATTGTAAGTACATTTTCAGTTTCCTCATAACCCAAATTACATAGCCAGTTGTAGACAGCTAGTTTAGCCTCTCTATTGTTGAGTTCTAGTAGATTGCAGATGACTCGACTAGCCTTATTATACAAGTAAGGGCCTAAAAAAGATTATATGTACTTATAACGAGAATAATAGAAAACTAATACTAAATACGAATAAATATATTACACATCATGGAATTTTATTAGGCAGATGATCGAAAGAAAAAGCGCAACTCTGAAATACTCAAATGAAATAAAACCCCAATAATTCTGTGTTCATCCCGTTCTCTGAAACCGATTATTTTCGCTGTGCACATTCAAACAGCGCCCGAATCAAACGGGTGAATGGACGTGAAAGAAATTTGGGGCCAACGAAATATAATGAACGAGGCTATGTATGTACTTATTTTTGTACTAAAATCCTGAAAAACAGGAGTTGAAATGACTTCTCGAATGACGGCCAAAATACGCTACTAGGTGCTTGGGCTAAGTTTTTAATAGTAAGATAAATTTTACACACGGTCTCTGATCCCCATGGAGGAGACATTGTTAAATTGATAAATTTGAGTAGAAAATCACCTCATCACTTGTGAAATGATATCCCATCTTTATGGTAACTTGAAGATTTGGAACACTTTCCACCTGCTTTCCACACCATTTTACGGCACAATTCGTAATTTTTTACGTATTTAAAAAGGGAGTGCGTGACATGTTTACATTGGCACATCGGACATTCAGAGCGTTAGAACCAAGCGTTACGAATCCACATTCCTCATACGAACAGCCAGAATGTGGAACGCTTTGCCTGGGTCTGTCTTCCCGTTAAAGTACAACGTGGGTGTCTTCAAATCCCGAGTAAATTGGTATCTTCTAGGTAAGCGTGCTACACCCTAGACCGCACCTGCTCAACATCAGGCAGTGTGTAGTCGAACATGAACCTATTCGATACAAAAAAAAATCGGCACAGAATTACTTCGACTCAGGAAAATTCCGTCGGTTGTCAACAAAAGCGCCTATCGTTTGTGAGCGAGACTGCCCCGCGCACTTTCTCCACTGGTTAATATGCTCCTTTTCTCAAACCAAGCAACTCTCGTGATATGGCTACCAGAGACAGATAAACGACATATACCTATTTTTTTAACTACATACTTATATAGATAATATCATCCAAACAAAGAGAAAACACCTAGATGTGTTCATCACATTAATGTTTGCCCTGGGTGAGGGTCACTAACGACTAGGCCACCGAGGAAGTTAATTAAGTTTATCAAGCAACTAGCCAGGACTTAACCAAATTGACGAAAACTTATCTAGAGATTATTTTTCTTTACACGGTACGACATTTTCGAGTTTAAGTAGCAAATCTCTACAAAACTCGTTTAAAAAACATCCAAAACAGTGTACATAAGAATAAATGATTTGTTAAGCTCTGTGAATAGTAACTTTGTAATTACTGTAGCGTAGGTGTAATTTTAGGCAGAGTTTTGCGCAAGTAACTACTTATGTCTCCGGTAGATTGCAACGATATCTCATTTTAAAACCAGTTGTATGTAACCCGATACTAAAATCCTGAAACATGTAAAGTAAACTTCTCATATAATAAACTGTGCTATCAGTTCTATGTGCTATATGGCCCTACCTATAAAAATAAGATCTTTTGTGGCCATGCCCATTTGATAGTCTCCTGAGTGTTGAAGCTTGAGCTCGTTTGGGCATCTCCTTGTTTTGTTGACCGACGAACCACCGAAGGAGGTATACAATTCGACGCGTATTTTTTTTTTTTATGTATAACCACGCATAACTTTTTTCATAGAGATCCGATTTCAATAATTCTTTTTTAATTAGAAAGAACATACTTCGAAATTGGTTCTATTTAAATTTTATCGAAATCGGCTGAGTCATTTTTGATAAATCAACAATAATGTGAAAAATGCTCCATCGATCCGTGCGAAATATTCGGGAATTCTGTGCACGGGTGAAGTCGGTCATGCTAATTTTACAAAAATAATCTTGTCTACTGACTTCCCTTTAGAAATTAAGCGTTCACCTTCATTGAACGTTTTCAAACAACTTGTGAAAGCTCACTATCTGAAATCATAATGCTACTTGTTCCTTTCGCTACTATTTTATAACGTATGTAGGTATGTATATATGTAGGTATATGTATAATTAAATTTATATATTATATCGTATATATGTAAGTATATTTAAAACTTAGATTGAATAAGTATATTTAGTTTATTATTTATAGGTGTTTTCTTTATTAATATCTATTTAAGGCCACTATTTATTGTTCTTGTCGGTTCATATTCGTGCAAGGTTGCCTGGAAGAAATCGCCATGGGTGATAAGGCCGCCATTTTATAATCATATTTTTGTCGTATATGTGTAAATAGTGTTTATTTTTCTTATTGTGGTTGCAAATAAAAAGTTTTGTCTGTCTGTCTGTCTTGTCTATTTGCTAATCCGCTTTTTTTATTTTCTCTGAGTAACGTAAGAGATTTTTCTGCGCATCTCTTTGTATTTAATAATTATATTAAAAGGACTAACATCATTAATATTATGAAGATGCATGTCAGAAGGGATATTCCCTCCACTTTTCATTCGGTCAATTAGTTTTCGCTAATTGCTTTCTGTTTACGGAGTTGTTACATCGCTAAAGACTGCGCGGTTTTATAGCTTGTGCTGTGAGAATACAGCTCATTTTCAATGAAAAGTTAGTTTTCACTAAATTTTGAGGATTCATTGCATTTTGTTTTGGGTACTGGAAGGTCATTATTTGTAGCACTTCACTACATGGTATAAAACAAAGTCGCCTCCATGTCTGTCAGTCCCTATGCATGCTTATATCTTTAAAACTACGCAAGGGATTTTGATGCGGTTTTTTAATAGATAGAGTGATTCAGGAGAAAAGCTTATATGTATAAAATACCTGTGCGAAGCCGTGGCGAGACGCTAGTAAAATCATATAGCTAGAACTACTACGGACAATACCTCTCAATTATTTAGGATAAATTCTTATTTTCTTTATATTTATTTAACATAGATTGATTTATTCTAAAACGTATTTTATCACAAGTATTACCTGGCTGACAATGTTTTCTTGTTTTAAAAAAGAAAATATTCGTTAATTTCTCAATACAGTGTATAAGATACTCACAGAGTTGTAAATTTTTATTTTATTCCTTTTTTTATATCAGTAACAACTAGTCTAAAATTGCATATGCCAATTTAGCTATTTTCAACAATCAATGTCAATAATTTATAATATTACCTAATTACCATTAATTACTATCCAATGAACTACAGAAAAGACGATGGGAAGATATTTTCGCTCAAAGACACGGAGTTCAGTGGATGAAAATAGCAAGAGACAGGAAAGTAGCACAACTGGGGGGACAAAATAATCTTATTATTGACAAATCATGTAGATAAGAAATAAAATTGACAAACATATTACGGCCTAAAGAAATAAATTGACGAGTAGAATAATTATTTTTTGCAAAAAATAGCATGACCGACTTCACCCGTTTACAGAATTCGCACGGATCGATGCAGCATTTTTCATATTATTGTTAATTTATCAAAAATGCTCAGCCGATTTCAATAAAATTTAAATGAGACCAATTTCAAAGTATACTCTTTCCAATAAAAAAAAAATATTATTGAAATCAAACTACTACGAAAAAAGTTATGCGTGGTTACGAGTATACATAAAAAAAATATAATTATACGCGTCGAATTGAGTACCTCCGGTTGTTCGTCGGTCAAAAATTGTACATGAAGAATAAATAATAATTGAAATTTTATTATTAATTATAATGATGTAGTTATATGTAATTGAAATAAAGACTTTTTTGCTTTTACTTTAAAGCTTTCTACAAAAAAAAACTGTATCCGAATTTTAATGAATATAAAACAGCGACATACTTGCAGACCGCACTTCATACAGTAAAATATACTTACACTTCCAAGTTTATATATATTAGAAGCAGCTACTTTTTCAGACCTATTCCAATACAACACAAACGCTCGTCGAAAACATTTAATCGTAGCTCCGGAACCCAAATGGAAATGGTCAAAAAAGGAACTGAATATATGCTGATAAAAATATATAATCATCTACCGAAAGATTTTCAAGAAGAGACAAGTAACAAAAAGTTCCAAAAGAAGCTTAAATAGTTCTTAACATAAAAATGCTATTACACGGTTCACGAATATCTAGACGAAAAAGTTTCAACCTCACAAAATTTATAAGATTATAATAACAATTATATATCAGTACCTAATTTAAGAGCTATCTCCAAAACTATTATGTACTAGTTTTTACCCGTGGCTTTGCCCGCATGATATTTTGATTTCTGACGCAATATCATTGTAATTTATAGCCTATGTGTTATTCTGATATATAAGCTATATCACTACAAAGTTTCATCTCAATCCGTTCAGTAGTTTTTGCATGAAAGAGTAACAAACATCCATCTATCCATCCATCCATCCTCACAAACTTTCGCGTTTATAATATTAGTAGGATTTATATTTTAGTATCTAACTTGTAATGTACTATTTGCAACACCCTATAAACAGGGTTATAATGTGTATAAAGTTACATTTTCATAATTATGACTGTAACTAGACATTATAAGGCAATGTATACTTAAATAAATAAATAAATAACCCTGAAATAATAAATTCACATAGATTGGTTCTGAAATACGGCATAATATCAAATAACTTTCGTAATATGTACGCAGGGTACACACCTCGTTTAAAATTCTAGGCTACGTCGAGCGAGCTTGTAAAATAAACATGATTCGATATCTGGTAGACCACAAAACCGTGCTGCAGAATTTGGGGCTAAAATTACTAAAACAATTTGACGTCACAGCCTGTCGCAGATAAAAACAGACGTGGCTGCGTTAGTAGCAAAAATCATATTTGGTTTAGCTGTTTAGAAAAACTAGCACAATTTTTTTGGCAGTTCAGAAAAAGCGCTTTGATTTTAATGTTGACACTGAACGAAACGAAATTCGATATAATATGTATATCTATTAGTGTTGATTTAGCGTTTCGATTTAAGTGCTGTATAACATTGGACCTGTACTTGGTTAGAGCGAGTAAGACAGTCAGATATTATCGTTTTCTCAATAAAAGTTTTTTACAAGGTATTTAGTATTTTAAGTACATTTTTATTTTATCAGTTTAATTAAAATAGCTGCTAAATATTTGCAAGGTATGTGAATGTTTTCATCGTGGCATGTCAACATTAGTAAATAAAAAGCATTTTTATTTCTTATTACAAAAAATTACATGAGCTAATTTAATCCTAGTTATCTATATTAGTAAGAACCCCTCCGTGGGTGAAGGCCTCCTCCAAGGAACTACAGCGTCCTCTGTCCTGAGCAGTTTGTAACCATCTTGTGCCAGCCGTTTTTACAATATCGTCTGCCCATCTTGTTAGCGGTCTTCTTCTGTGGCGTTTGCCACTAAGACCGCACCATCTTGTTGCTCTTGAAGTCCAGCGCTCATCAGACATTCTTGCCACATGCCCCGCCCATTTCCATTTCAGCTTTTGAGCAAAGTTTAAGACATCGGTAGCTTTATTTATGCTTCTTATCTTTGTGTGTCTTATTTTATTAATTTTTCTAATCCTGAGCGCATGCTTCTTTCCAGACCCCGTTGACATGTTATAATTTTTCTTTTTATTTTGTCTGTGTATTTCCAAGTCTGGCAGGCATACGTTAGACATGGTAAAAGGCAGCTCGACACGGCTCTGGTTTTAAATTTCACTGGCATATACTTTTAAAAATTTCTTTTAAGCTCCAATATTTAGTCCAATTAAGTTGAATTCTTCTTTCTATTTCAGAGTAGTTACTGTCTTAATCAAAGCTAATTTGTTTTCCATGTCAACATTACCTACATAATAATAAATATTACTTTTAAGAGCAAAAATCAAGACATAATTGGCATGATGACTAAAAAATATAATTAGTCCGTCAGATAGACAATCAAAAAATATTAGACATGTATTTTTTCTTTTGTCAATTAAACAAAAAAACCGGACAAGTGCGAGTCAGGCTCGCACATCGAGGGTTCCGTACAAACATATTGTTAAAATAATTAAAAACCTGTTTTAGCATTTGCTAATGAAGTTCTTTTATATGATACCTTTTACATGATACGATTTACTCACTTTGAATTTTGAACCCATATTTTGTGAATTTTGAGGCCCTATTTTTTGTGATTTAAATAAAAATGTACAGTTTTCAGATTTATTCCTGTATGTGTAGGTACTTGGAGACTATGCTTCTCACCAAATTTCATAGTTCTATGTCAACGGGAAGTACCCTGTAGGTTTTGATTTTTGTGAGTGTCGTAATTATTATGCGGTTTTTTACGACATAAACGGCTCTAACTTTTTAAACAATAACTGATAAGTTTTTCTTTTACACAACTGCAAGAGACTATAGATATACGTGTACAGTTTAAATTTCAACTCGATATCTTTACGCGTTCCCGAGATAAAGAGTCTTTACATACACACAGTCGGACAGACGGACAGACGGACAACAATGTGATCCTTTAAGGGTTCCGTTTTTTTCCTTTTAAGGTACGGAACCCTAAAAATTGATGAAGATATAGCCCGTCAAAGTTCCACGTAACTTCACAAGTGCCATACAAATGTATAGACTTCTGTAAGAGAAGTGACGTCACGACCCCCACTCCCAAACTTTGACAAGGTTTATCATTGTCATGTGTTGTTTAATTAACAAAAAAAAAATACGAATAAGATATATATTATTAGATATAACAATAAAACTTTCATATATACAGGGTTATTTCTAATTAATTAGCATCCTTTTAGGGGCAGCAGCATCCTTTTTGACCGACGAACCACCGGAGGAGGTATACAATTCGACACGTATATATTTACATTTTTTTTTATGTATAACCACGCATAAGTTTTTTCATAGTAGTCCGATTTCAATAATTCTTTTTTTATTAGATAGAGTGTACATCGAAATTAGTAACATTTAAATTTTATCGAAATTGGCTGAGCCATTATTGATAAATCAACAATAATGTGAAAAATGCTACATCGATCCGTGCATAATATTTGCGTTCTAGCGATGCGCCCTGGCTTCGCACAAGGGTTTTATACATACAAACATTTCTCTTAAATTACTCGATCTATTAAAACAAACTACATCAAAATCCGTTGCGTAGTTTTAAAGATATAAGCATACATGGGGACAGACAGAAAGAAACAGAAAGCGACTTTGTTTTATACTATGTAATGATTCTGTACACGGGTGAAGTCGGTCATACTATTTTTTGCAAAAAATAATTATTTTAACTTTTGTTCAGCTACTTTTGTCAAAACTCATAAAAAAATTCGTTCTTCCATAGAAAAATATCGTTCCCCCGCGCCAAAATGTATGGAACTGCTGATTATTTGAAATAACCCTGTATAAACATTGTGACGAGGTTCCGTTTTTTTCTTTAGAGGTACAAAACTCTAAAAATGATCACGACACCATCGAATGGAATGATGATGTAATTGTTAGATGGTTAGGTAAATAATCATAATATTCTTGCATCGTGTAGAGCCCCGTTTCATCATAATAACAAAGACGGGTGCGGATGGCAAGTAACTGTATTGTACCGCAAAAACCAACAATGATGGATCGCGTCTGTATCACAATATTGTGTTCTTCTGCGTTACGTAAAAATATTTCCTCGACGCAATATTGTTTCACTTGATGTGGGGAGAATATGAGTATATTCACTTTTACCTTTCTTTGACTATGAAAAAGAATGGTATATTCGACACTGCACGAACGTAATAATAGTAGATTAGTAGCCAAGGGCTGTAAGGCATCAACTGCAGGCCGAGATATTTAGGCGCACGAGCGCAGCGAGGGCGCCGATAGTTGGAGGGTGCAATTGGTGCTTATACCCGAGCTAACTATTCTGCTTTACTACTCGATTGTGAGGTAAGTAGAAAAAACCGGCATTACGAGAATAAAACATTTTGTTGAAATTGAGCTTCGCCGTTCGATACTTAAAATTGATGACTATGCAGCCGGAAACATACCATCGGACGCGGCTGACGGACGCGACTGACAGCCGCGACTTAGCAATGTGCACAGTCTTAAAACATCCGGTGTGCCAGATCGCTCTCGGACGTCCGAACGCTCAAGGTCGTCCGAAGGTGACGTCCGCGACTTATATCCGATAGTGTGCACGGCTCAGTGTACTTTCATAGTCTAGATACCTATCAGTCGCGGCTGTCAGTCGCGTCCGTAAGCCGCGTCCGATAGTATGTTTCCAGCTTTTACTCACACGAAGACAAGGCTGAATAGCAAAGCGACCTCTTTGGTCATTGGGCTGAATGCATGATGTCTATTGCCAGTATGATGGTTAGATGTACGCGAACTTTTTGAAAGAAAGAAGTTTTTTTTTTTAATACTTACCGCCCTAGGGCTTTTCTAGCTACATTATTAACCTAGAACGCTAATTAGTCACCTACAAGCCCCATTTGGAGGAAATAAGAACCTACTTACCGAACATGAGAGATGTAAAATATATTATGTACCTACAGGATGATGATGATAGGCAGTTATAAATAAGTTCAAATATAAACAAGCTTCAATTTCTGAAATCAAATGAATTGTAGAGCTCCTATTGCTTTTAGTAAATAAATAATGAGCAACACTCTGTTTTTATCTAGTTACGAATATTCATTGCTTTTTATAATTTCTAGTCATTAGTAAGTCATTGGCTCTATTAATCTTCTGTAAATTGACATCGTCTGACATTACAGGGCAAGTACGAGTATTGTTAATATCTCATTTTTAACAATACTTCTAATAAAACTGTATGAATAAAACCTTGAAATACCGAAGGCACTATGAATCATTAGTTTACCTACACGATTTTTTACGTGATCTATTTACATAAAGCAATGTTGGGTTGTTTACACCATTTACCTATAACTCGAGAATGGCTGCGCCGATTTTGATAATCTTAATTTTCTAGATTCATCTCCTCCGAGAATAGGCGAATAATGTATGTACTGTACTGTACTGTACCAGCCTTTTTAATAGTCCACTGCAGGACGTAGGCCTACCCACAAAGGGTGATTGGGCCCTATCCACCACGCTGGCCCAGTGCGGGTTGGTGGATTCACATACGCCATCGAATTTCTTCTACGGACGTATGCAGATTGCCTCACGATGTTTTCCTTCACCGAAAAGTCAGTGGCGAGTAATTCCGTACATAAATTCCAAAGAACTCATTGGTACGGGACCGGGGATTTGAACCCACGACCTCACGATTGTAAGGCGGGTGTCACTAGCTCTTGGCCACCACGGCTATATAATAATGTATAAAATATCAAAATATCTAAAAAAAATCTCAAATGACATTAGGAATTTGCGCCTATAGCTCATATCTGTAGTGACTATGGTGTTACAAATTTCGCAAAGTCAACTCGTTATTTATAAACGTCACAAATACCTAGGAACACAGTTCTGTAATTTGATGAAATTTACCACAAAAAAAACCGGACAAGTGCGAGTCAGGGTAGCACATCGAGGGTTCCGTACAAACACGTTGTTAAAATAATTAAAAACCTGTTTTAGCATGTGCTAATGAAGTTCTTTTATATGATACCTTACATGATACCTACCATTTACTCACTTTGAATTTTGAACCCATATAGTGCGAAATATGCTGTTTTTTACGACATAAACGGCTCTAACTTTTTTAAACGATAACTGAGAAGTTTTTCTTTTACACAACTGCAAGAGACCATAGATATACGTATACAGTTTAAATTTCAACTCGATATCTTTACGCGTTCCCGAGATAAAGAGTCTTGACATACACACAGACGGACCGACAGACAGACGGACAACAAAGTGATCCTATAAGGGTTCCGTTTTTTCCTTTTGATGTATAGAACCCTAAAAACGAAAAAAATAAGATCTATAATGACACCAAATATTAATCTAAAGTCGATATACCAGACGAAGGAAAAATTCGCATCTCATGGTTTGTCAACCTACAATTTTCATGTTAATTGGCCTCCTGGGTTTTGAATTATCTGTTCTCGAAAAATTCGCATGAAAAATGGAGTAAATACTTAAAAGTTATGATTTATGAGCATGTTAAAATAAAAAACGTAGTCAAAACAACACTGGCTGTGCCGTGGAAGCTTTCGGAGGACAGTTTTTTGGCTTTCCTTGGTGCAGCTACGAAGTTTTATTTAGGCGAGCAGTGTATCACTTATCAAAATTTATAACATAGCAAATTTCACTTATCAAAATTTTATGTCTATTATATGTAGATCAAGTTTTGATATGGTATGATAATAGTCTATAATCGCGCCAATTCAGCTCTTGGCAATTAATTTGGAATGGGCCACCAAGAGACCGGCTTAGCCGAGTTTGGGGGCCCGGTGTTAATCCAACTGATGTGAATGAATCTAACGATAATGTTGTTTCGTGGACAATTTGTACCGATTTCTTACTCAGTTAATAAATAAACGTTTTTCTTTCTTTCTTCTTCTTTCTTTCTTCTTTCTATACTGATGTGTTTAAATCAAGCAGAGTCGAATAAAATTAGTAGGTATTTATCTGTCAAAGATTTTTTTCATTTTTTATCCAAAGGTCTAGTCTTCTTAAATCTGTTGATTACATCCTCAAGCAACCTATTCCAATTGTAGACAACTATAGCAGAGGATGTGATGTTCAGTATTGGTTTGTGATGGTGTAGGCTGTAAGATAAATTTATGACGTCTGAAATGAATTTTAGTCTAAAATAGGTAATAGAAGAAGGTCTCAATCAGGCCTCTACGCAATCGTCGTACTTCGAGTCCTTCGTTTATACTGATATTTCTATGGGGATACATTTTATCTCAAGTGCAAAACAAGTATTTTGACAACATCTACCTATGTAATTTGTTGTGGACCGTGCCTTTTTTTTAAACCTATGCACTCATTTTAGATATTTTTTAACTGACATCAAAAATGGAAAAGGTTTTGTACACATTTATGTCGATAAAAACAAATGTTTGTAAAGCAGCAGTGACTTTTTTTAATTTTGGTTGATTTCATCACTAAAACTTTTTGTTCATCTTGATGTAGGACTGTTATGTAGGTACTACGTAAGTCGCTCTTAGGAGGTTTAGCGTAAGTTTACTGATACAGGGTCACTTATAGGTAGATTAACGTATTTAATAAATTATTTTTATAACTCCAATCCACTATGTTTTTATTTTTATTTAAAACTAACTTTTACCTGCGGCTCCGTCCGCGTGGTATTTTGACTTTTGTGCTATCCCACAGGAACCTTCTATCGGGATAGAAAGTAGCCTATGTCACTTTTCGGCCTTTGAATCATAACAATGTCAAAAATGAAGCCAATCCGTTGCTCTGTTGCTGCGTGAAAGAGGAACAAACCAACAAACTTTTCGGATTTATAATATTAGTATAAAGTATAATATTTGTATGTAAAGCTCTCCTAAAAACCTGACCCTTAAAAATATCCCTAAAACTCCCACAAAAAATATAATATTTTATACCATTCCTTCGAGTCTCAAACATGAAATTACAACTCTTAATTACTCTTCCCATCTCGGAAGTAGAGCTCTTCGTTATCGTTATGGCCTGTACCTACGTGCAAGCACTTTATTAGAAAACTGTTGGCGATGTTTAATTATTCAAATAACATATCTTCATTTCTTTTAACAGTTTTGTACTCCTTCCACAGCTGATCATATCATCGACATGTACATTTTGATCATTTCATATCGACGTATGTCAATTTCAATTTGAGTGGTACGGCGTCGCATATAGTCTGACCGTGACCGCGACCGATGCAACTTGGATGAAACGTCGGGAAAAAGAGGTATTTAATTAGTACATAATTATCTCATTTTTTATAGCGCGATAAGTCCCGTAAGAATAATGACGTACCTATGTTATTTTCATATTTTCAATTTTGCCTTTATATGGGCACGTGGTACACTATTTACTCTTGGTATTATATAAATCATATGCTATAAAACATGTTTCATTTTATGGTAAACAAAATTACATATTTTTATTAGAAAGTGGCATAGCGCAAATGAAATTGAATTCGCCGTATACTTTTTTTTTAAATTTTCCTCTTCACTAAAATTTCTTTCTATGTACCTACCTAGTTCAGTTTGTGTTTTCAACCAACTTCATAAAAGAAGGTTCTTAATTTTACTGCACGATTTTTATATACTACGATAATAATCGCACACTAAAGATACTAGATAATCATAATCATAATCATTTATTTTATAAATACTATTTACACGTCATATCAGGTTAATCAATAAATAAATACCTCATTATCCTGACCTTTCGACCAAGTTGCATCGATCGTGTCACGGGTAGACTGAGTACCCATTTAAATCCCGAAAGTCTAAAAATTAGATGCATGCTTTGTTTATACTTGTGTACAATTTGTTACTTCAACATTGTAAAACTAGATGGCGTTAGTATCGCCCATCAATATTCTGCATCGCGGTGTCGTTTCGCTCGTAGAAATTACGACACCTTTTTATCATATTAATAAACTGGCCCGCACTGAGGGAAGAGAACAAGTCTTTTCTTTCTCCCTTACACACTCGCAATTAGGGCTTGTTCACTTGTTACACGATTATTCCACCAATTATGAATTGATTTTGATGATTCTTTTTTTGTTTGGTAGATCATAGCCATGGGTAACTCAACTGATCTGCGCGAGCCGCGGTTCACGGCTCAGCTCAACCAGCTGAGCCGGAGCTGCGAACCGTCTCACAGATCAGATCACCACAGTACAACAGAACTCGATTCTAAGTATGTAGGCACTTTAGCTCGCATGAAATATATGCGTGGATTGACTCAAGTGAGTCGTTTGTGAATGACAATGTAAACTGTGGAGATACATTATCCCGTTCATATAAGTAGGTAGTTGGTTTGCTTATTGTTACACCTTTATGCTTGTAATGCGAGTTTCATGTGATCCTAGATAAAGGTGATTGAATCAATTGAATGTACCCAGTTTGGGGAATAGTATTTGTAGTAGCGTACTGTTGTTTGAAAATAAATAATTTTGAATTGAATAGGTAGGTACCTATACTCATACTTTACCCATACTTCATTAAAAAATTGAGATTTTTTTTATTAATTGTGTACTTTCCTAAATGTACTAGTAGTTCTTCGAACATTAGATCTTGCGAAACCAGCTCAAAGAACATTTTTGAAAGTGCATTTTCGAGTAACCTGTTCGAGTAACAGTTGCACATTTAAAAACATTAATTTGGCGTCAATTCTTTCAAACAAGAAAATATCGTCGTATTTTGAAGTAGGTAAAAAGCAGCGCGTACGGACAGGTCATGTTTACGATTCATCTAGAACTTTTCGCGGACAGGTTGGTACCTACGCGCCAATAATAAAATTATTCGACATCGACCTTCGGAGATTGTCGGCTGGTTTCGGTTTTGTAGAGCGTTATCCCTGTCACACGCGCCAAATCTAACCTTTACTATGGTTGCCATTGTAACACTCTCCTTCTCTTTCTATGTTTCTCTGTTTCGTTCACGCACGGCATAGGTTCGTCAAGAAGTTGAAAGAGCGCGTCTCGTCGCATCGCAAGTAAACAGTGAATGAACCGCAAGGCACGATTGAGCTGCCTGATCTGGAGTTGAACCGTGAGCTGTTGAGCCGTACTGGTGTGATCTGATCTGTTGAGCCGGTTCAGATCTGAGTTACACACGACTAGTAGATCATACTTCCATATTAGAACTTCTTATATTTTATCGAAATCGTTTTAGCGGTTTTTGAAAATCGAAATTTATTAAAAATGGTTTAGGTATTCAAATTTTATACGTAGGTTGCATAAATTAAAGAAAATTTTGCCATTTCCGCCACCGAGTTTTCATCTACTTAGTTCATTTTGTGCTTTGACAAAAATATTATATCGTATCGGATATCCAGCTAAACATTACCATCATTTACAACCCGACTCTCGCTGAGTGAGCATTTGCCTATAATGATGCATCTTACGAGTTATATTGACCTCTTTGATCTTTCGTTATGTCCGTGAACATAGGAAATGAGCTTTTAGTGCTTGAGTGCCTATGAATATTTCATTTTGTTTCTTGAGAATTTCGGCATGTTTTTTGGAGGTACCTTATGAATTTGTAAAATCACATTGAGTACAGTATATAATATGAGTCGAAACTCGCAAATAATATTAGAATAAAAAAAATCGACAAGACTGGCAATGGATAGTTGTTTAAAAATATTAAAAACTAAGAAATACTATGCCCGACTGTTTTTATAAATAATGTGATAATTAATATAGCAAATGCTTATAATAACAATGGTGTTGTAATTCCTTACTTTCTATTGTTTAAATAATGACAGATAAATATATTAAGGATATCGTACACCTTTTTTTTGAGCCGTGGTGGTCTAGTGGTAATGACACCCGCCTTACAATCGTGAGGTTACAAGTTCAAATCCCGGTCCCGTACCAATGAATTCCTTGAAATTTAAGTAAGCAATTTCACACCACGGGCTTTTCGGTGAAGGAAAACATCGTGAGGCAACCTGCATGCGTCCGTAGAAGAAATTCGATGGCGTATGTGAATCCACCAACCTGCACTGGGCCAGCGTGGTGGATATGGCCCAATCACCCTTCGTGGGTAGGCCTACGTCCTGCAGTGGACTATTAAAAAAAGGCTGATACAGTACACCTATTATACAATTCTTGTCGGTAGATTCTTTTCACGCGTTACCAATTTCCGCTAATACTAATATCTGTAATATTGTACTTAATCTTTGTTGCAAAATATCTTAGAATTATACAAACATTCACCTGTCCATCCACTAACAACTATAGTAGGTGCGCAAAGTTTTGTTTATTTAGTAATTCAATGAAAATTAAAAAACAAAAAGCTAAAGTGCAAATACCTACTTTCAAAAGGATAGGTAATATGTAGGTACCTACTCATCGTTATGAACACCATTTAATAAAGGTGAAAATGAAATTAACATCAATCTACTGTTGTATATATTTTATTGAGATTATTCGTTTTGAATAGTTGTTTTTTTATAATTGACCGAGCGTAAGTAAGGTCTCAGAGTCTACTGGGACGAGCCGGCACTTGGGTGTAGGGTAAAACTATACAATACGCCCCACTTTTTTTTAAATATCGATAAAACCTTATTATTAAAGCATTTGCTAAATTTTGTGGCGTTAAATGAAAAAGCAATAATTTATGAATGATTTGACATCATTATTTGGCGTTTTTGAATGATCAGTTAAATACAATGATGGTATTTTAAAAACCTTAAGTGGGGCGTTTTGTATTGACATTTCTTGACAAGATGCCTCACTTGTATTACAAAATGCCCCAGTGTAAAAGAACAAACAAATATTAAATAATAACATATTTTATTGTTTATTTATATATTTTATTTTATAGTGAAGCTAAATATCCACTTTATAATTATTATTAATCTATTATAAATGCATTATTAATATTTCAGAAATTATTTTAATAGAGATCAACTTGCAAATCAAACATTTCTAACTTATCTCATTCTTTAATTCTACTCCATTTCTTCTTTCAATTTTTTTCTCTTCTCGCCTTTTTTTCACAGCTATTACATAGCGGTTTATAAATTCTACAGAAATTGTGCAGCCAAAAAGTGCACGAGGCGTACTTTATCCTCTCTTGATGTTGTTTTAAAATATTTTTTTTTATATTTTTATTTATTTTAAACAAATGTTGAAAGACATGGTAACATTCGGTGAAATGTTTAAAATAGTCATCTGCAACTCCCGCAGAAAGTGGCGCCGTTTTGTCTCTTTTTACCACGGCCCTCGTATCTTAATCAAAGCTCTTCGTAATCTTCCTATTCCTGATTTATCTTCAAAATTTCACCACTGATAATAGTAAAATTATATCGTTTTGACCAGCTCCCAGGAGTTTTTATATTTCAAGTACGGGCAATAAGATCCGCTCTCACAAATACTTGGAGTATTTTGTACATTTTTATATTAACATATGTGTAAATAATAATAACGATCGAGGAAAGACTACTTTAACGACAAAAACAAAACGATTAAAACCTAGAAATGATATGGACATATATGGAAATACATTGTAATCAAGTAAAATTACACATTTATTAGTCCAAAAGAACAAACTAAAAATTTAAATCATTCGAGAGGAATTGGCAATAAGTTGCGATGGAGACTCATGGAAGGAAAAGGTCTCCCCACCTTTGCCCATGATGAATGTAAACTAGTGATATAACAACATTAGAATTCCACAATCAGTAGTGATGACTTTTATACATATTCCATAGATATTAACCTACATTCGATGGCACTATAAAAGAGAGGCCTATACCCAAACAGTGGGATAAAGAAGGCTGTGGATGATGATGATGATAACATGATTAATTTTTACTACGCCTTTAAGGTAAAAAAACCGGACAAGGTTCCGTACAAACACGTTGTTAAAATAATTAAAAACCTGTTTTAGCCTTATAGCAAGTGTTAATGAAGTTCTATTATATGATACGATTTACTCACATTGATTTTTGAACCCATATTTTGTGAATTTTGATGCCTTATTTTTTCGTGATTTAAATAAAAATGTACAGTTTTCAGATTTATTCCTATATGTGTACTCTGAGACAATGGTTTTCTCCAAATTTCATAGTTCTACGTCAACGGGAAGTACCCTGTAGGTTTTGATTTTTGTGAGTACGAAATATGCTGTTTTTAACGACATAAACGGCTCTAACATTTTTAAACAATTACTGAGAAGTTTTTCTTTTACACAACTGCAAGAATTCACAGATATACGTATACAGTTTAAATTTCAACTCGATATCTTTACGCGTTCCCGAGATAAAGAGTCTTGACATACACACAGACGGACAGACGGACAACAAAGTGATCCTATAAGGGTTCCGTTTTTTCCGTTTGAGGTACGGAACCCTAAAAAATGTTTATGATATATATCGACATTTGTAAATTGTACTTAGTACTATTCATTGAGGAAGGAATCAGTCCTCAATGGTACTATTCCAAGAACGCTTAGTTCCGAGTTTAATTAGAAACTGGAGTTGTTTCGAGAATTCACATTATAAAGACGTAAACAAAACTACGCTACGCTGCTTTTCACGCCTCTGTTTGCCATTCAAGTAACTTTAAATAATAGTTCCTGGAAGTCAAATTACTTTGATTTGTCAAGCAAGAGATTTGATTTGTATACCTACAGTTTCTGTTCTGCCGATTTGCAAGAGGCGGTTGAGAAACTCCCAGTTATAAACAACTAGTTTTTACCCGCGGCTTCGCCAGCATGATATTTTGATTTTTGAAGCAATATCATTATAATTTATAGCCTATGTGTTATTCTGATATATAAGCTATATTATTGCTAAGTTTCATCTCAATACGTTTAGTAATTTTTGCGTAAAGAGTAACATACATCCATCCATCCATCCTCACAAACTTTCGCGTTTATAATATTAGTAGGATGATCCATTCACTAACTTTAAATAACTGCTCTTATATGCAAAAATATATAGACAAGTGGAACCCTTCCTCAGCAACGCACAACACGCATTTAGAAAGGGCCGATCCGTGAATACTAACCTCCTCACCTTAGTTGACTACATCACTAAACAACTGGACGAAGGCAACCAAGTTGACGTCATCTATCTTGATTTCAAAAAAGCTTTCGATCTTGTAGACAATGATGTGTTACTACGCAAGCTGGAAGAGATAGGGTTTGCCCCGAAATTGCTGAATTTTTTTGCTGACTATCTGAAAGATAGGAAGCAGTTTGTCCGCCTAGAGTGTTTTGACTCAGAGCATTACCTGACCCGGTCAGGTATAAGCCAGGGATCGTCTCTAGGACCTTTCCTTTTTTTGATCATGGTAAACGATCTAGATCAATACCTTGAGAATTGCCAATGTCTTTTATACGCAGATGACCTGAAAGTATACTGTAACATAAATTCAATTCATGATTGCAACATTTTACAAAAAAACATCACAGCAATACAACTCTGGAGTAACAAAAACCGGCTACCCTTAAATATCAATAAATGCAATATTATGAGCTATTCGAGATCAGCTCACCCTATACTATTTCAATACAATTTAAATAATGAAATTATTAACCGTACCCAATCCATAAAAGACCTAGGCATTCTCTTTGACCCCAAACTTACCTTTCACAATCACGTACAAACTCTGGTATCTGAATGCTTCAAGCGTCTGGGATTCGTGATCAGAAACTGTCGAGAATTTACGAACCCCACGCCAATTAAACTACTGTACACTGCGCTCATCAGATCCAAATTAGAGTCTAGTTCAATAATTTGGAATCCCCATGAAAAAAAAATATACAGTTATGCTAGAAAGAGTGCAAAGACGATTTTTGAGATTTTTGTATAAAACGTATGGTTATTATCCATTTTTATATCCATCAAAATATATTCTGGGGGCTCTGGGTTTCACACCGACACCTCAATGCGCTAATGTCTGCACAACCACAAGTTGACGTATTTGCTGACAGATGGCCCGTTTTTGTTAATAGCTCTATAATGTATAGTGAAAACCACTCCATTTTGGAATAGTTTGTACGTAATTTAACTATATGTATAAGTTTATGTACAATTAATTACAATTTAATAGACAATCTTTAGAGCTTGTTTCTTCGAAAGATGTGCCATAACAGCATTGTAAACATAGTACCTATATTTTTATATATTAAGTAATAGTTTTAAACTATTTTCTGTGTGTAATTAAGTCTAAAATAAGTAACGTTTTGGTTCTGACTGTAAAGTTACTTATTAAGGAAATAAAGAAATTGAAAAAATAAAGAAATTGAAACTGCATTATAATAAATCTTAACAATAAGGGAGCGTTATCAAATTTGTTATTTTTTTATAAGTTGTAAACTACTGAAGTAAAGTAGATACATGCTAGGTACCTAGACAATTTGTTTAATGAATCATCTTGTCATAAATAAAATAATTAAAAATAAAAAAATGTTATAAATAAATCTTGTACTTAAGGCGTCAATAGTATCAGCGTTAATTTTTCATATGAACGGATTACAACCAATACTCCCCCGGTTTCGCCCGATTTTTGCATTCAAAAATCAATATAAAATTGATATTATCTACCACTTTTTCCTAAATTTTATGGATAGCTTTAGTTCAATTCATTTGCATAAATAACAGATTTAAAAATAAATGTAAACGTGTAGAAAAGTGCCCCAAAAAATCAATGAATTTGTTCTAAAAAGTGGTATCTTCGCATTTAATATATATCGATTATCGTTGGATATATATATGCAGATTGCCTCACGATGTTTTCCTTTACCGAAAAACCAGTGGTGTGAAAATCCGTACATACATTCCAAGGAATTCATTGGTACGGGACCGGGTTTGAACCCACGACTTCACGATTGTAGGGTGGGTTTCATTACCACTAGACCACCACGGCTTAGGTATGTATCTCTAAATATTTAAAGCTAAAACGTCGTTCATTAAAAGCCACCGGGACACTGTCAAGAATCTTGTGTTCCAAAATGACTGAAATTCGATGCGAAACATAAAAACCATCGTTGAATTTTCACACGGTTCTACGGAAAAAGTTTAAAAATTGAGTTGTGGCTTTTTCAGGTTTTACACAAGTTTTTACTCACCACCAACAGTTTTAATTAAGAGTTATTATATGGGGTGAAAGTTGTTCGAAATTACTGTTAGAGCTGTATGAAAAATGTTCAAATAGGTATTTTTATGCAGACACCACATAATTTTTATAGTTAAAACAGACCATCTTAGGAAAAAAGTGGTTTATTATTTGTATCGTTATTTATTATACATATTTTTTTTTTTGTTTATAGACATTTTCGTTGCTTCCGTCATTTTTGTTCTCGAATGTGAACTAATTAAAAAAAAAAAGTTTGAAAGAGTATACTTACTTCCGAAATGGTCCCATTTAAATTTTATCGAAATCGGCTGAGCCGTTTTTGATTAACCAACAATAATGTACATGGATGTCACATCAATTCGTGCAAATTATTCGAAATCTGTACACAGTGGCAGTCGGTGTTGCGATTTTTGTGAAAAATAAAGTAATAGCCTATTAACACTGACATGAAATGGAATAGAAAACGCATTGGAGCAGTGATTTTAATTGGTCCTTGTTCGGTTCCTTGTTTATTTTCCCGTTTCCCAATATGAAAACAGCACGAAGCTACCAATTGATATGAATTTGATGTTTTTTTTTTACCAGTCACAATGATTGTGAATGATATTATTATCTATATGGCATAGTTTACTCTAAATTCTATAAAAAGAGGTTTTGATCTCGGACGGCAGTTAAGCCGGAAACATACTATCGGAGGCGGCTGACGGACGCGACTGACAGCCGCGACTTAGCAATGTGCACAGTCTTAAAACATCCCATGTGCCAGATCCCTCTCGGACGTCCGAACGCTCAAGGTCGTCCGAAGGTAACGTCCGCGACTTACGTCCGATAGTGTGCACGGCTCAGTGTACTTAGATACCTATCAGTCGCGGCTGTCAGTCGCGACCGCAAGCCGCGTCCGATAGTATGTTTCCTGCTTTATATGTTTATGTATGTTTCATAGTGCCTTCGATATAGGGAATTCGAATTCTAGTAGAGGGATCATAATGGGTGTTATAACATTTATTATCATTATTTGTGTCATATTGCAGAGTTTGTGTGAGGTGAAGTGTTTCGTGTAGTGTATTTTTCTTCGCACTCTCGCTCGTTCACTTTTCATTTGTAATGTTTTATATAAAAATGTTTTCACTTTTTTATGCAAAAGCGTTTGATCATGTTTGATCTGATTGCTCACAAAATAAAATATAAGTATTTCATCAAAAATTGTTCGCACAGTAAAAAAAGTAAATAAGGAGGTAGCTACGCTGCCGCTGTCCAAATTTTCTTTTACAAACTTTGTTATTTTATATTTTGTTCTCGCTTTTCTTCTTAACACGAAAACATTCTAACACCAGCACTATAACAATAGAAATAGAAGCACAAGCAGTACAATGAGATTAGAATACATTTTCGTACTAGAGGCAGCATGTATTAGGAGAATATACACGGACAGACCGAGCTAGTGTGTCTTCATTTAGGTCGTATATGACATGCTAACATGAATACGTAATACTAATCTTAACATACACCAGATTAACAGGACATACAAGCATCGGACATTGTTTAAATAGATTTCGGCAATGGCTATGGTCATGTTTGTCTAGAATATACGTTAAATACATTTTATACTATATATAACGGGAATGAACTCACGTGTGGGGATAGTCGTAACGACTATAGTTTCGGTCGCATTCGGCGACCTTTCTCAAGTTGGCGAGTGCTAGCACGCGGAGCCGTCTCGCAATGCACTCAGTGTGCGGGAATGAACTCACGTGTGGGGATAGTCGTTACGACTATCCCCACACGTGAGTTCATTCCCGTTATATATAGTATAAAATGTGTGAAAACCACGTTAATTTCCATACGTTAAATACGTTATGCTATGAAATCTACTATAGATTGTTAAAATTGTCTCGAAATTTTTTGATCTCGCTTTGCTCGCACTTAGTAAAACTTTAATCTCGTTTATCGAAAAACCCGAGTGTACTTCAAAACTAGGGGGAGAAGGAAGGTTATTCTTAGTGCTACCTCGATAAATTATTCTATTAATAACATGTTTTAGTTTGTGTTTTTTGACATGACAACGTCTTATAAATCGATGAACGCCGCCGAAAAAGCATGACTCAATAGGCCCAATTATGATGGCGCTATCGTATTTATTATAGCGATTAGAATTGTCCTGTGTTTTTTACTATATGCATATAGAGAGAACACTTTTTACGTTGCTATTACATTTACGATGGCGCCTTTATTATTGGGTCTATTGTCACCGCCTGAGCCGAGCGTGCAAACGAGAGCGCGGATCAAGCATAGAGAGCACAGACAAAGATAGAGAGCAAGAACAAGGTTAGAGAGGCACCATCGGCCTAAAGCCGGAAACATACTATCGGACGCGGCTGACGGACGCGACTGAGATCCGCGACTTAGCAATGTACAGTCTTAAAACATCCGGTGTGCCAGATCTCTCTCGGACGTCCGAAGTTCGAACGCTCAAGGTCAGCCCAAGGTGACGTCCGCGACTGATGTCCGATAGTGTGCACGGCTCAGTGTACATTCATTCTCTAGATACCTATCAGTCGCGGCTGTTAGTCGCGTCCGTAAGCCGCGTCCGATAGGATGTTTCCAGCTTAAGCGTTCGGCTTGTGACGCTTATGACGTTATCTCGTAAAATCATTGTAAACCGAGTTTACAGAAAAACATTTTTTTTTCAGAAACTATTTATTTACATCAAATCAATAATAAAGACAAGTTGACTTATTGTCCAATGAAATCTATTGTAGCTTAATTTAATTATTTTTTCAAAATATTGCGAATAAAAATACTGTTAAACTATATTTTGTTGTGAGTAGAGGAACGGTTTTTACTAACTACAAAGTAATTGCCTTTTGTAGTTTACGTCATACTGTGAACTTATTATTTGTCAAAAGGTTCACCACAGTTTATCATATTTCTTGAGAATAAAATAATCTAAAATAGAAAATAAAAATGGCATTTACTTGGGAAATGCGTACTTACTTACTCTGAAAAATATTTAGATAGATATATATAGATAAATTCTTTATTGCTACACCAAAACTTAAATAAACTATGAAAACTTAAACTAGGATCTTATTGCTAGTGTTATAATCGGCGGCTTTATCGCTAAGAAGCAATTTCTTCCAGGCAACCGTTACTTGTGAAGGACTAACTTATAAGTTTAGGCGACGGGGTGTGCATGAAATTGATATTGTGACGCAGTAGACCGCGGTAATGACGTTGATTTGTTTACACCTAAGTGCGAGATTTATGATTTTATGACTCGAGCGGGGTCGGCCTTTGTCTGCCGTGTATTGTTTAGTTTTTTTTGATATTTTCGTATTGGAGAAACAATAGGGAAGTCTCGACTTTTCAAGTTGTTTACTTGTTAACACAATAGCGTTTATTGGATCTAGTAATGTCACGAATTATCTAGTGAATCCCAGACTGTAATAACGGTTATAAATACGCCGGACGACCCTTGGGGACTCAGTTATTCGTTTACCCTCTAAGCGAAAACATCTCATGTTCAAGTACAGTACCAGTGTTCGGCGTTTTAACTGATTATCCAAGAACCCATCTCGTAACAATATAATTATATACCTACTTAAACAACATACATTCTAATAAATTCTAATAATAACCAATTTACACCTACATAACATAAACTAATATATATATATACATTATTTACATTATATATACATTATTATATATAATAAATCAACTATATTATTTATATTTATTCTTTTGTTTTTCTTTCACGCAGCAACAAAGTGAGGTAACGACTTACTTTTTTGCATGGAAATAGTTTAAAAGGTCGGAGAGTTTCGTAGATTTCTTTTTATGCCGAAAAAATAATAGGGTCTTATGGGATAGCACTAAAACCAAAATATCACGCGGGAGAAGCTGCGAGTACAAACTAGTAGGTAATAAAGTAATCACAGAACTTGTGAGGAGACTCATTACATTAACTTTGTAACTTGTGAGAGTGGTTTTAAGCTAGCTTGAAACATATTATAAAAAGCGTGGTGATAAATGAATTAGTAAGGAGACAGGGCTGGATTTAGGGGATGGCAATAGGGGCTACCACCTTGAGGCGTCCACAATAGATTTCAAAAAAAATCTTTCTAATGCCATGGAGTAAAAACTAACAAACAACTTTCTTTTGATTTTTTTAAGCATGTACTTGGAATTTTTCTACCCATCACGAAGGAGTATATACTTACGTCTCTGTTTGTGACCAAGGGGCCTTCACACATCTAAATCTGGCCCTTTAAGGATGTTTTATGCCTATATTTTAGTACCTTCTACTTGTCTTACTACTAGTCTTGTACCCTTCTGGAAATACCTAAAAAGCAGTGAAAACATTAGCAAAATTTATCGCCTAGTTAGAAGGCACACATGTAGACACACGGCACTGACACATTTCACACAAACGAATATTTTTTTATTTTATTCTACTTTTACTTTTATTTTATTTCACACCACTGGCTTTTCGGTGAAGGAAAACATCATGAAGCAATCTGCACATGTCCGTATAAGGAATTCAATGGTATATGTAAATCCACCAATCCGCACTGGGCCAGGATGGTGGATATGGCCTAATCACCCTTCGTAGGTAGGCTTACATCTTGCAAAGGAATATCTTAAAAGGCTGGTACAGTACATTACTATTTAGGAGGAAAAAAAAAACAGCTAAGTACAATGTTAAATTGTAATTTAAACGTCAGTTACTAATCGAGCATATCCGAGCAAAAGCCCGCAACATTCTTCAAGTTTCCTAAAACGTCAATCCATATCCATCGGAGGCTTCCACGATCATCCCGTCCATTAAACAGCACCGTAATTACTTCGCCCTTTGTAAATTACTACCCCGCCATTTTTCTAAAACTCTACAAACAAAATTGAACCTTAAATATCAGGAAAATGACTTATGTTTGCTGTGCGATGAATTGTAGGCTAGGAACACAGTTTTTTCCCTTATTAGACGCCCACATCTCAAACATTCAGCGAAACTAGGAGAACGCTTTTAGTGTAGTTGTATGATGCTTTGTATTTAAGTGACGAAGAAGTCTTGTCCTGCTTCAATCTTCAAACAAAATAGTACCGATCGCAAGAATTTTCTTAGAAATAGACTTGATTTTTTTTTATTAAAGTGTGCTAAATTATGACATATAAATTGCAAGCCAGTTTAACCATACTAGAAACCTTTACGCGCCCTAGAAACTAAACCCAACTACACGCTCATCTAAGCTAAAAAGATAAGAGAAACGAGAAAATTTGTGACCCACCAATTTTCCAATTAGATACAATATGATTTTTAGGGTTCCGTATCTCAAAAAGAAAAAACGGAACCCTTATAGGATCACTTTGTTGTCCGTCTGTCCGTCTGTGTGTATGTCAAGACTCTTTATCTCAGGAACGCGTAAAGATATCGAGTTAAAATTTAAACTGTATACGTATATCTATGATTTTTTTGTGATTTAAATAAAAATGTACAGTTTTCAGATTTATTCCTATATGTGAACTCTGAGACGATGCTTCTTGCCAAATTTCATAGTTCTATGTCAACAAAAAGTACCCTCTAGGTTTTGATTTTTGTTAGTGTCGAAATATGCGGTTTTTTACGACATAAACGGCTCTAACTTCTTTATATGATAACTGAGAAGTTTTTCCTTTACACAACTGTAAGAGATCATAGATATACGTATACAGTTTAAATTTCAACTCGATATCTATACGCGTTCCCGAGATAAAGCATCTTGACATACACACAGACGGACAGGCGGACAGATGGACAGAAGGACAGACAGACAGACGGACAGACGGTCAGACGGACAGACGGACAACAAAGTGATCCTATAGGGTTCCGTTTTTTTCCTTTTGAGGTACGGAACCCCAAAAACAAAAATGTAAACAGATATTTACAAGTATAAAACAAAATTTCCTACACGTGTAGGTTTCCGAATCATCGCACTTAACCTCTCATACTCACACACGTACGTTGAACAGATATCAATTGGAGATAAAGTAATCTTTTAGCGAGATAGCTCTACCGAAAATAGAAATCGTCAATTCCCTTAATGAAACCATAAATGTGTACTGAGAGCCGTTAATTAGTTTTTGTTAGCTTTTCGCACCCTTTCCGCACCTGTTGGCAAATTAATCCATCCCTTTGAAGGTAGGAAGTGTTTGCGTCACATTTTGTTTGAAGTCAGAATGGAGGCAAAAATCGTACGCCTGTATTTTGTAGATGTTTAGCTGGAGCTTTGTTTAAACGAGCTCGTAGCCTTGGCATTCTCTTATTTCTATGGCGCTAGGCTATTCTAGGAGCAATTAAATTTAGACTATAAATAGTTTGGTGAGGCATTCGTTAGGCTATTAATGATCTTTTGTCTTGGTGTGAGCATTTACGACGTTCTGTTTTGTGGACAATTAAGTAAGGGTTGTTACGTTGTTAGTTGCAATTCTACACAAAGAGGCTACGCAATATAATTTCACTTATAACAAATAAAGCGTAAAATATGTCAAAACAAGCTGCAAAAAATCGTTTAATTCTCAATTTTACTTGGTAGAAAAATAATATAAAAATTGATTTTCGTTGTTTTTGAAATCATTTTACAAAACAAGTAAAGATAACAAAAGATAAACAAGATAAATTGATATTTGTAACCAAAATGCTGGTGTTTATTTGGCTCAACGTATAAGCATTGCCATTCAGCGTGGCAATGCTGCCAGCATGCTGGGCACGCTGCTAACTGGCAGTGGGCTTGAGCACTTGGATTATCTTTAGACCTTCAAGGGTCTGTGGATGATCCAATTGCTTTCTATGTAGTAGTAGTGTAGTATTGTCATTATTTAAGAAAAAAGTAAAGATAATATTTAAGCAAAAATATAAAAAAATAGACCATAGCCTATACTTTATATTAATACTAGCTTTTCCCCGCGGCTCCGCCCGCGTGGTAGTTTGACCTTTGTGTTGTCACACAAAACCTCTTACTTTTTCGGATAAAAAGTAGCCTATGTCACTTTCCGGCCCTTGAACTATATCCACGCCAAAAATCAAGCCAATCCGTTGCTCCGTTGGTGCGTGAAAGTGGAACAAACCAATAAAACTTTCCGATTTATAATATTATAGTATGATATGATTTATGCAATGTCTCATTTATCAATATCATTGTCCTTAAATAAACGTACTGTTCAGCAACCATTGTGCAAATAAAGCGCTGGTTTTCAATATTAAAAATATTAGTCGCAACATTACACCAACATCAAATGCCGAAGGTGATTAAAATCCAACACCGTATAAATTGAATCAGAGCAAAGTACGTACTTGATCAAAATTTGATGGTGAACCGTTGCTTAATACCCCGGAACTGATCGATATGCCTGACCTGATGTTCTAATGCGCGCACATTATGTAGATGGAGTCATTCGCTTGCATGCTCCCGACAAATGGACTATTAGTACCGGCCTGACTAGTCAATAATCCCACAAACCATGAAAATAGCATTTGCGGACCTCATAATAGGTGTGGTGATAGCCTGTCAGCATTAAAATTTTATATGCGGAATAGCGGAATTAGTTTCATACACGGTCGCAAAATGCTGAAATGTGTAGGCGTTAATTTAATTTTATTTATGAATTTGAAAAAAAAAAAGTGGTTTTATCATAGATTTTTTAGAGTTTTTGGGTGATATGACATACATATTATTGGCTGTGATAAGTTGTTATTTGGCTGATTACACCGTTTGCTCAAACTACTAATAATTACATAACGTATACTCCTTACAAATGCATAAAATACTTTTACCATTCTAGAAATGGTTACCTCTAACCTATAATAACACTAAAATTGAGGATAATAATTGGTTAAGTAATACGTAACTTTCTTTTTGTGATAAACATTTCAAAAAACCTGCAACGAACCGTCCTGCGAACGCGTCAATTTTTAAAATGTTAAATCAAAAAAGAAAGTTTCTATACACCTAGTGTGTGAAGCACGATAAAAATCATTTCATTAAGTAATAAGTGTTTACTTATTTGTGTTTTTAATGATAAATGCTTGGATAAAAGTTTACTTCCGTATAAATGTACTTACTTAAAGTGGTACAGTATACTCGTATAATATGTAGATGATAGAAAGGCTTGTGATTAGTTTTGTTATTTCCTAGCTGGCTAAAAATAGTCATTAACAAGCACATGTACTTTTCCTTCGTTTATTTTTAACTTGTTAAAATTAGACGTGCCTAAGTGCATTTTTGACAATGCCAAAATGCTAAAAAAGCAAATACAAATAGTACAAATACAGCTTAGCATACCTATATTATACAAATCTAAATTTTAACTAAGCAAAATAAAGTCTTACCTATAGCTACAGAATGAACGGTTATATAATAACAAGGTCATGTAGTAACGGTTATATGCCTTTTTTTTACTATGAAAATTTACGTGGTTTTCACACATTTTAAACTATATATAACGGGACTAAACTCACGTGTAGGGATAGTCGTTACGACTATCCCTACACGTGAGTTTAGTCCCGTTATATATAGTTTAAAATGGGTTATATGCCTACTTAAATCCTTACTATTTACCTACCCTTTACATGAAACTACAACTAAACGAAATCTTCCAAAGGAAAGTGTCAGATAGGCTTACATTATCTCGTATCACGCTACATATTTAATGTGTTTACTAGTAAGAAGATAGCTCCATCTAACCAACAGCTGTCAGATGAATTAATGATACTATCAGATTGCGACCATCACGCAAGAGATTGTTCCCTAACGCCCTTGAGGCTCTCGTAAATACGCCCAAGGAACAATAGAATATGGAAGTAATCTACAGTTTCGTACAACGCAAAATGTCCAGATTAACTCGACTTTACATGCAAAGATTAAGGTTCATTATGTGCGGTCTGTCCTGGGATTCTGGCTAGAGCTGGCTGGTAGCCAGTAGGGTGACAAAGCTCCTATCTTTCCGCTGTCGATAACATTTGAAAGAGCCATAAATTTTTTCACCTAGCAACGCAAACGTTACAATAAAAAGTGTGGATAGAGCCAGGGATTGTCAGGAAATATGGCATGGAAAAATATGATCTATATTCGAATTCCAATCTTTATGCTTGGAATATTTTCAGCTCCAACTAGACGATAGATAGTTACAGTTTTTCTTTTTTTACGAGTCTATTCAATAGTACACTATTGAGCACAGGCGCATCCACGGAAAGCAATTAGGTCTTATCTGCCATGCTGGCCCAGTGCAGGTTGGTTGATGCAGTCATCTACTACACCTTCGAATTTCTTCTACGGATGTATGCAGGTTGCTCGTATACATTTACAAAGAACTCATTGGTATGGGTCCGGATTTGAACCCATGCTTCACGCTTTCAATTGCATGGAATTATCCTACTAATATTATAAACGCGAAAGTTTGTGAGACAGCCTTAAAGATGTAAAATTCAAAGCTTTATTTGAACCTACAAAAGGAGGTTGTTGTCGTGTAAATGTGTGTCTGACCACACTAGAACACAAATATCGTCCGGCATAAGTGTCTGGTGTGCGTGCCTTCGTGCAGTTGCATGGAAGCGCTAAACGCTATATCTGCAACGTATCGTTACACATGTCTTGCCACAATTGTATCTCTAGCATGCTAACTATAGGCCTCTTAATCCACATATGGTTTCTCGCTGTGAAAAACTAATGTGTTTACGAGTAGGTATAGTCGTCAGTGCAGTATTGTATGGAGCTAGATAGTGTAGATACGGTGGAACTACGGTACGCCATCGTTGAAACCGTTTCGTGTGCAAGAGCCCTTATGTCATGGTCAAAGATGATTTATGTATTTTATTACTAGCTGCCCATCTTAGATTTGCCCCATTAGATCTACCTTTAGCTACAAACCTGCCGGAAAAAAGCCTTAGAAGGCAATGAAAACAGCATTACGGTCTGTTCAGCTTACATTTAAAAAAAATATCTAAGCTGATACCTACTTATGTATCATGACTTTGTTTTACAATAATTATTTAGTGATATGTACTTGTAGCTTAAAACTGTCTCTCAACTGAGAATGCCGATAATGACTTACATATCTAAGTGCTATGCCCTATTTTAATTTAGATGTAATAATAAATAGGGTTCCGTAGTAAAACGAGGAACACTTCGTTGTGTCCGTTGTGTTTTTTTTCCACCCCATTCCCTTGAATAGGGTTTCTAAAATGAATGTAAGATTTCTAGAACATTTTTTTTGTCACGTGTACCATTTGTGAGATATAAGTCGCCAAAGTTGAAAAAAGAGTTTTCCCCCATAATTTCTAAAGTATACGAGATAGAAAGTTCAAACTTTCTGAGATTATAGACCACAGTAAAAACTATATCTAAAAATTCTTTTGAGCACTGTGGAATTATAGCTTTCTGATTTATAAAGAAAAATTGAAATTCTTAAGCTTGCACATAGGTTAGAGGCCATTGACCTCACAAATATATTTTTAGCCAGTTATGTTTTTCTAGCACCATACCATCTCATGACATTATTAAAATTGGTTATTATCATCATCATCATCGTCACCGTCTACGGAGGCTTTTTTTTACGAGGGGGAAATCTTCCAAAGATGCCCAACCACTTTGCCTTCTTGAGAGCTCCGGGATCTCCAAAAGGAACGCACCGGTGCTCCCAGCACTTCGTGTGTCTACTCGCCTGGTACTGTTAACTCGCCTGGTACATCTACGGAAGTCTATCATACTCATGTCTCGACCTCTGTCGAGAGGTCAAGACACGAGTATGATAGACTTCCGTGTCGACGCATTAACAACTTATTATGGATATATAATATATGTATTGGTTTATTGATAGTTTATTTTGACATTTTAATTCCACTTCCTATATTACTAACGTTCTTACTAAATTAAACATTCGCGTTACTAATTAAAACTATCACTATCTGCAAAATTAAAGCGATAAATTGCGAATACAAATATCTAATGGGAATACATTAACATTTAACATGAACCTAATTAGGTTAATACTGAACCAAATTGTATTAAATTATGTAGGTAGGTAGGATAGCTGTCGCAAAATTAGTTTATCAGCTGAATCCCGGAGGATTTGGCCGGGGCAATGTAGCACGCAACATTAGCACCGCGTGGGGCAGTGTCCGAGTTTCTAATAAACTCCCGGCTATTTGTGAACATGGCAAATCGTTAGTATAAAATGTATTATACAGTGAGTTCACCGAACGTATAATTAAATTCAAATTGCTTTGTTTAAAACACACGATATTCTATTTCAAATTTGTATAATAAGAATCATTTGTTTTTTACACGCTTTTATTAGTTTCACCTGTGTGTTTGTTTGCTTGCTTGCTTGTTTGCTTGTAACCAACCCCTTTGAGCTGGATTTTGACCTACTTTGAGATATCAGATTTTCTTTAAACTTTGCTCACCTATCAAAAACGAATGACAATGCATTTATATAAAAAAATGATGAATCCTAAGCGTATTTTTAGTTTTTTTTTTTAAATTAAAAATACTTTTATATAATATACTAAGGTTTTGTTTAAATAAAGATCACGATTAAAACATATGATAGAAGTTCAGATTTTATTAGCAGTTCTCACACGTAGCTGTTTTCTGAGATATTCATAGCTAAAATTAGGTACATCAGACATGTAAGTACTTATCACTACTCATTTGTAACTATCGATCGATAAAATATTAAGAAGTCTAAAGAAAGTTATAATTGAGAATTAATTTTTCACTGTCCATAATATATACTTAAGTACCAAAATATCTGAATAGACCACGAGAATCCAAATCAATCCATAATCAAGTTTTATATTGCTATTCGAGTAAAAATTACTGGATCTCATTTTCTCGTGAGCAAAATGGTTCCTATCTGAAAATTAATATCACAACTGCTGTTCCAGAAATTAACATACCAAAACTCAATAACAAGCTTTCGTCTAAACTACAACAAGGAAACTGTATCTGGTAGTATCGGTCCACTGGCTTAGGTTAGCTAAAATAGCTATTGTATTTTCAAGTAGGTATCAATATCATAATTATTTACAAACTTAACAATTCCGTAGGCCCAGTTATGAAGGCGCCATGGTAAATTTAATAACAACGTAAAAAGTGTTCTCTCTATCGAATGCCTAAAGTGAAAAAAAAAAACAGAAATATGCTTATAAGCTATTAGAATTACGATGGTGCTTTCATAATTGGACCTATTGAAATGTTCAGTTTTGTAAATAATTAAGTATGATATTTATACTTGAAAAAACAATAGCTATAGCCTTATGATAGGCTAGATGATTAAGAAAGTATAATTATTATACCAGTTAGATTATCTAAAAATATCAGGAACGTATTTTCTCTTATGCCGATTAAACAAAAAGGAATAAAGATATAGCCCGTCAAAGTCCCAAGTGACGTCACAACTACCTACACTAAACTATTTTTATAAAGGTGACGTCATGTGCCCCCGCTTGCGAACTTTGACACGTTTTCTTTTTGTCGTTTATTGTCTGATTGACAAAAGTAAAAATATGTGTCCAATATTACCTGAAAAATATAAATAACGGAATTATGATACTATTTTTTTGCCTAAAAATTTAATTATCTATTATTAACCTTCCTATACTCGCGCCAATTTTTGTAACACCTATACTCGCGCACGGTGTCACAGACCGTAACTTTGGGTCCCATTTTTTTTTATTATTAGCAGTATAAGCTACATAGGTATATTTTTTTCCTGTAGCCATATAATTTAACTACAAAATAAACTTAGTTAATCGTACTATTAATTTATTATTGTAATGTCTATCAGACTTCGCGTGACAGCCTTCAAAAATATCAAACTTTTGTTCAAGTGTAGAAAAAACTGACTAAAATCTGTACTCAGTAAAAATCATCTTAGTACCTTATTAGTTGAGACTCGAGATGTAGCTATCAAGATTTTAGACCATAAAATGCCAATTAATGTATAATCAATACAAACATTTCATACACATTTTTTGTTGCACTTATACTCGCGTCGGTCTCACGGACCGATTGGCGCCAAATACACCCACACGCCGTACTTGCACAAACTCGCTCAGCGTACTGAAGTAAAGCTATCAACAAATGAGGCAGCTAGCAAAAAGCTCAAAGACGGTGCATTGTTTGAATATAAAATAAATGCGAAATAATATTTCGTCGGTCTCACAGACCAACGCGCGAGTATAGGAAGGTTAAGGATAACTTGAAAGCTTCTCATAATTCGATCAAATTTAAAAGCAACCATATGAGAAGCACTAGCTTTAAAATCATATAAAAACATCAAAATTGGTTCACCTAGAAAAAAAACTTTGCGCACACACTCATAATAACGATAAAATTAATAATATAAATTATAATCTTAAATAATTAAAATAACATACTTAAAAGTAATATAGTAAAAAAGTACCGAAATACTCTTCCCATTTACCTTGCCTTAACCAAAGCATTAGGGGTCTCCGCCTTTTTCAAAACTTTGCGCATACACTTTTTACAGTAAAATTTTAAACCTAAATTTTAGTCTAAAATATTTATATTAACATAGTTAAAATTATAGCAAAGCTAGTTTTTACCCGCGGCTTTGCCTTCATACGCAATATATCATTATAATTTATAGCCTATATGTTATTCTGATAAGCTATATTATTGCAAAGTTCATCTCAGTCCCTTCAGTAGATTTCGCGTGAAAGAGTAACAAACATCCATCCATCCATCCATCCATCTATCCATCCTCACAAACTTTCACGTTTATAATATTAGTAGGATGAGTGCCAAGATACTGTTTCCCATTTACCTTGCCCTAACCAAAGCATTAGTGGTCCCCGCCTTTTCCAGGGAATTTGACACTATGCCGTCAACCTAAGCTTAATAATGTAGGCTATGTTTATATGGGCCAGTTAATTTGGTAGGATATAAGCAGACTGTTAAAATATGCATACCTACTTAGCTCTGCAGATTGTCTGGATAGTGTAGGTCATAAATTGCCTTTTTGGCTTGATTTGTTTTTGATTTTTGTTGAAAAGGAAAACAAATATATTGTTTTATAGGCCCTTGGCTAGACGTGGCGTAATGTTTTTCAGTGTTTGAAGACTTAGGACACGATTTAATTGAGATGTGCAAATGCTGGATGAAACTTCTAATAGCGTCATCATTCATAGTCATCATTATCATCCCTAACTGCTTACTGCTAGACATAGGACTGCCACCCTTATAAGACTAGTCTATATTATAGCGTGCTCTTGTGGTTTTAATAATATTATCCACCAGCCAAAAGAGGCGCTGCGCTTGCTGGTACGTGGTCTCCATTTGTGATCTTTACAACCCCATTGGCCATCCATCCTTCGAACTATGTGCACTGTTTACTGCTATTTCAACTTGCTAATCCACTTTTCTATGTCGGTAACTTGGATTCGTCTGTGGATATCTCATTTCTGCAATATATTTAAATCCCATTAACTCTCATAAATGAACTTTAATAATGTCTTATGCTGTTGTTAGTAAGTTGCAAAGGCAGTGGGCAGGGCACAGAGTTCGGAGAACTGATGGCCGATAGGGCAGTAAAGTTCTCGAACGGAGACCACGCAGCGGCAAGCGCAGCGTAGGACGTCCACCGATCAGGTGGACCGATGTTATGATGTTTATTTTAAGTGCTTTCCACACTAGATTTTTATCTCAAAGAGTTATCTTTGTGATAAGCATGCAATGCAAGCATGCATTTGAAGCTTGCGTAGGAGGCGAGCTAGCTCAGTTGGTTAGAGCGTCGGGCTAGTGATCCGAAGGGGCAAGGTTCAAATCCTGCGTTCGCTTCAGATTTTTGAAATGCTTATCACAAAGATAACTCTTTGAGGTGGACCGATATAATAAAACCGCACCGCAAGAACGCGCTGGATGAAGGTTGCTTTCAACCGGGCTTATTGGAAATCCATAAAAGAGTCCTTCGTTCAGCTGTGGACGTTCTACGGCTAATAATGATGATGTTTATGTAAAACGAGAAGCTCTTATCACGCCTAATTAACACTTTCGCAAAACTAATCCAAGCTACGCTCGGCGTCTATCTCGGTAACCTTTATCAAAATTTCCATATATAAGTTGCCGCAGTTAATATTAATGAAAGCATTAGTAAAACTAATAAAATGGTTACAGCAATGAATATTCAAGCGCTGAATTAGTTTCAAGTTCGGATGTTTGGAACCAAAACGACTGAAAATGTTAGAGGAAGATAAGCGGTTTTTACAATGTTTGTTGGATACATTAAAGATTTTACAGGCATTTAGGCTTACATTAAGGCTTTACATTAAAGTTTTAATATTTATTTTATACAGTTTTATAACTTATTTTCGAGTTCTTTTCATTACTTTTTTTTTAAATACGGTTAGTTTTATTTTGTGAAAAGGCCCAAGCTATACCATTTGTATAATGATACAACTATGACAGCTTAATTAATTATTTTAAAATTATGAAATCCGGAACAAACATACTGATTTTGATGAACTCTGTAGTTAATGTATCGAGCAGATTTTTGTTTATATTTTTCTTTTCGGTAAATTGATAGATACCAAATGCTCTGAATCACCCTTCGTGGGTAGACCTACGTCCTGCAGTGGACTTCACACTGGATTCATGAATACTTTTTTTGGTTGTTTATAAATATCAGAAAAATATGCCAATAGGCATCATCATCATCTACATCATTATCAGCCGTAGGTCGCCCACAGCTGGACATAAGCCTCCCCCATGGCTTTCCAATAAGGCCGGTTGGAAGCTTCCTGCATCCAGCGCGTCCCTGCGGTCTTAATAATATCGTCGGTCCACCTGGTCGGTGGACGTCCTACGCTGCGCTTGCCGGTGCGTGGTCTCCATTCAAGAACTTTACTGCCCCATCGGCCATCAGTTCTCCGAGCTATGTGCCCTGCCCATTGCCACTTCAACTTACTAATCCGCTGGGCTATGTCGGTAACTTTGGTTCGTCTGCGAATTTCCTCATTCCTGATTCGATCTCGCAGAGAGACTCCGAGCATAGCCCGATAGGCCAATAGGCATAATGACTAAAAAATATAATAAGTCTGTCAGATAGACTATCAAAAAATATTAGACAAGTATTTTTTCTTTTGGCAATTAAACAAAAATTGATGAAGATATAGCCCGTCAAAGTTACGCGTGACGTCACAAGTGCCATACAAATGTATGGAGGATGTAATGTTCTGTAAGAGAAATGACGTCACGTCCCCCAGTCCCAAACTTTGACAAGGTTTATCTTTGTTGTTTGTATGACAAAAGAAAAAATACGTGTCCAATTTTTGATAATATAACTCACGGACTAATTATAATAATGATTTTTTTACCCAGACTGCCTGTTGTGAACTATGTGACCCATAATGTAAAAACCGGACAAATGCGAGTCAGGCTCGCACATCGAGGGTTCCGTACAAACATATTGTTAAAATAATTAAAAACCTGTTTTAGCATGTGCTAATGAAGTTCTTTTATGTGATAAAAATTCAAAATTCAAAGTGAGTAAATCGTATCATGTAAGGACATGATACGATTTACTCACTTTGAATTTTGAACCCATGTTTTGTGAATGTTGAGGCTCTATTTTTTGTGATTTAAATAAAAATGTGCAGTTTTCAGATTTATTCTTATATGTGTACTCTGAGACAATGCTTCTCGCCAAATTTTATAGTTCTATGTCAACGGGAAGTACCCTGTAGGTTTTGATTTTTGTGAGTGTCGAAATATACGGTTTTTTACGACATAAAGGGCTCTAACTTTTTTATATTATAACTGAGAAATTTTTCTTTTACACAACTGCAAAACATCATAGATATACGTATACAGTTTAAATTTCAACTCGATATCTTTACGCGTTCTCGAGATAAAGAGTCTACACATACACACAGACGGACAGACGGACAACAAAGTGATCCTATAAGGGTTCTGTTTTTTTCTTTTGAGGTACGGAACCCTAAAAATATAGTTTTTTGTAATAAACAACAAAATAGTTAATTTTTTACAAATCTAAACGTTTAGGAATCGACCTGACTGACTTTCAGGTAGATATTGTTGTACGCCACCACGATAACGTATCGTAACGTAGCGTGTTTAATACCACGTCCAACAAGTACCTACACCGTCTTACCACAAAACTTTTACGCACGCTTTAGGCATTGTTTAACAGTACAAAGTGCACCGTTAAGCGTTTAAAGCGTGTTTAAATCTTTTGTGGTAAGGCCGACAGTTTTTAAAAAATGCTTGCATTTATTTCAGCTTACCCCTTGGGCTAAAACTGCAGGTGATTAAACTGAACTGAGTGAGTCAGTCATGCATTATAATTACTAGGTACTGTACTGTATCAGCCTTTTTAATAGTCCATTGCAGGATGTAGGCCTACTCACGAAGGGTGATTGGGCTATATCCTCCACGCTGGCCCAGTGCGGGTTGGCGGATTTACATACGCCATCGAATTTCTTCTACGGACGTATGCAGGTTGCCTCACGATGTTTTCCGTCACCGAAAAGTCAGTGGTGTGAAATTCCGTACATAAATTCCAAGGAATTCGTAGATACGGGACCGGGATTTGAACCTACGATCTTACAATTGTAAGGCGAGTGTCATTACCACTAGACCACTACGGCCATAATCAATTTTATAATTATAATTACAATTGATATATAATGGTTTCTTACCTGTCAACGATGTTTGTAATCACTTCACCCCGCACCAAGTTAAGTGAATTTATACTAAAATTACTTTTATTAAAAGCGTTTCTTTTCAGCCGGCGAACCAAAGTGCTAAAGTAGAGTAAATGGACTGGAATCGTGGCACGAAATACATTTTATTGAAATGCTTGTGAATAATTCTAGCAAAGATGTAACGTATTAAAGGTTTCCAAGAATTTTGTATCTTACTTTGAGTTTACATTTCGATCAATTCAATTTAAGGAATGCTTGAGGTTTTTACGAGTTATTGCTACACTGATAAAATATTCGGTTTGTAAATTCGGTTACTTAAAGATTTGAAGCATTAGTTTGGGAGATATTAAATTATTATATTGCTATGTTTTAGATCAAGGATCGTAGCCGTCTGTGGGTTGACTTATGTTTAGAAGTGAACTATCAAAAGGTCAATACAGTACAATACAAGAGCAAATCAAAATCAAATTTGAAGTTGAAATTACACAAATATCTAAGGAATATTGTATTTCACTATTGGATCACCTTTTCTCTTTGAGATAAAATTTAGTGGCCATAGTTTACTTCCTTGGCCAAGAAATTGCCAAATTTTACATATTTTTGAGAGAAAGAATATTTAAAGCTTGAATGGGTGTTTTGGCCCCATACTTTGCTCCAAATTTATTGCAATACTATACTGTCGGTAAATTTACCAATATTCTATGGTAGTAAAAGTCATTAAGTAAGAACTCTTTTGCACCGTCATATTTATAACCTTTTTAAAACGAGAAAGTGTATATAAAGACACAATCGTGCAAAAAAGTGTCCGAGCCAAAACCGTGCCCAAACTACGTAGTGGGCAGGCTTTGTAGTTAGTTGTAAGGCGACCACAAGCCGACTACAACACGCGCGATGCCAAAGTGCTCGGTTACAAGCTGTCCAAATATCAATAGCTATACTCAAACGTGCGGAAAAATTGATGGTGTACTATGTGTGTATTTTAGGTACGTATTATTACGAAATTGCGAATTTTTGTGCGCGGACATTTTTTTACTACTTTCACTAAGGGACTGTGGCTCTCTAGATATTTGCTCGTAGCTTTTTATGAACTTTTGTTCGTTAACGACTGAAAAATATATAAGGAGAAATATTTATACATATAAATATGTATAAGTATTTTTGAATAACGCATTTTTATCGCAATGAGTACAATTTAAAACTTCAATTTATTATTATCACTTATTAATTTGATTTATCAACATTATTTGTGCCTAATAAATGTTTGAATAAATTCAAAATAAATATCCGAAGCGTTTTACTTATAAAATAGTTTCTAAAAGGCCAACAAGTAGAACCTCAGTCGATGAAAATTGAGAAACGTTACTTCCGAGTTATTTATTTTAATCTCACCCATTACGCTTCAACTTTGTTAATTGTGTTTTATTATTAAAACAGTGTAACTTAATAACTGAGCTTGGTGAGATCTATAATTATTGATATACTGGGTTACATAAGGCCTGCTGTAGCGTTAAGATGATAGGAGGTCATCCTCATCATTCTAAATAACTTTTACTTTTTGCTACGTTAAATCGTAGACGAGCTTCGACGTAGACATAATTTCTCGGCACATCAAAGATCAAGAAGAACAATTTATGAAAAAGATTTCTTATCTTTTTCATAAATTGCTCTTAAAATAAAAACAAATTTAAACGAAGTCGTTATTACAACAGGTGTTGTAAGATGCATTCCACGAATATTTTTATCCACTTTTTGGGCCTCTGACATGGCTTAGCTGTAACAACCGGGACTTGCATCAAAACGTGTTATTCGAGCCACTTCAGCGCCAAGTTGGAAATGCAATGCCACCTGCGGTCACCCATCCAAAAACTGGAACTGAACGTTGCTTAACTTCGGTAATTGCTGACTAACCTTTCAAACTACGCTATGAACGCTACATTTTATTTTTTGTGCTTTTACTATAAGTAATTTTACAGATTTAATAATAGTTTGGATTGAATCTACAAACACTGTACTGTTTTTTTTAAATACGTGAGCAGTTTGATAGCCTGCATATAACAAAATAGCCGGTGTTTTCTCGTACTTAATAGGACACATTAATTATATGTAGGTAGAATTGAAAACGACTACAAACCCAACACGACAAGAAAAAATGTTTAGTTTTAATTTACGAAAAATAAAATAAGTTAAAATAACGAAGATGAACAGTTAAAATAATGAATTGGATCTATTAACGAATTTATAGCTCAACAAAGTTTTATCTTCAAAAGTCATTCTGAAGCCAACAAGTACTCGCCCAGGTAGGAACATTAACGAAATGGCACAAAAGCGGCCTCAGTTAGGAATGAGATGAACCGTTCCAAATTTACATATTTTCCTACCCTGTTGTATTATTTAATGTTTTCTGCCATGATCATTAACATTTCATAGCACTTAATGAATTTTTGGCACAGTCAAGGACATCAAATATTTAATGTTCTGAGATAATTTCACAAACTCTGTGAATACGAGCGTAACGATGCGCTTTATTTAGAGTTTGAGAGAGAATTTGCTTTGGAAATGTGCCCAATTTTGCCGATAGGACTCCAAATTTATTGTACCCTTATGGGCCATTTTAGGCGACATATTTAAAATTGAGCAAACTTTTGTCTCGCATTAAATGGATGAAAATTTTCAGTAGAGATAAAAGCTTTGTTAGCTGAATTGTTTACACATTTTTATTTTTTAATTTCGAAGAAATCTCGTATTTGAAAATGTGTTTTCTTACATTACAAGCCTTAAGTGATAATATTATAATTAAATAATAAAAATGTGACGGTTATTTTTAAGTTTCATCATGATTCGAGTTTTTGTTACTAGGTAATTAACAAATGTTGTTTATAAACTTTCGCGATTTGAACACAATTAACAAATGTTGTTTATAAACTTTCGCGATTTGAACACGTTATTAAATACTACGGGAGTAATCGCGCACTAAAATTACGAGATAAATAAACACCTCCTCCCTCAGTCTACCCGTGACCACGGTCGATACGAGTACGTCGGGATGACGTATTTATTTATCTCATAATTTTAGTCCGCGATTAGTCCCGTAGTATATAATAATAATAAGGTAATTAACAAACATCGATTTACTTACTTCCAAAAAGTAGGTTCCATGTTTGTCTGTATGTATTTTTTTCGTGTCGATATTTTCATTAATTGTGAACTGAATCAAAAAAAAATATTTTAATTCGAAATGATATACTCCCGAGGTGTTCCCATTTAAATTTAATCGAAATGAACTGAGCCGTTTTTGAAAAAATAATAACAAACATTGATGGAAATTTGCCATTTTGTTGCGAGAAATAATTATAATATTTACTTCAATGTTTATAAAGTTCAGTTTTAGCGCCACATAAGTATTTTCCTCAAAATAATCAGAAAAATGGTTAAGTTATGAGTATCTAGTATTTTTTATTTATCTATATAATTTGTTCCCAATATATAGACGATATCCCATCTAGCCAAGTGTCCTACCCGTCTCCACTTTAGCTAAGCGATGGGTGCACTGCATGTCTTTGACTTCACTGCGAGCTCGAATTTCTACGTTCGGAATACGATCTGCCAACCGAATACCAGACATATCCCGATCTATGGCTATCTGTGACGGGTGATTGCATAAATGTACCGGAAATTTACTAGGTGCCTATACTGTTCTGTACCAGTCCTTTAAATAGTCCACTGCAGGACGTAGGCCTACTCACGATTGGAGACTGGGCCATATCCACCACGCCAACCCCGAGCGGATTTGTGGAAACACATACGCCATCGATTTTCTCCTATTGAAAAATGCAGGTTGCCTAATTATATTTTCCTTCACCGAAAAGCCAGAAGCTTGAAATTCCAAACATCAATTTAAAATAACTCATTAGACAAGGATTTGAACCCACGACCTCACGATTGTACGGTGGGTATCACTACCACTAGACCACCACGGATTCTACTAGGTTCTACTTCGCTATGGTGCCTGATAAGTACAGAAAAAAATCCAAATTGTTGCGTCTGATTTACTCAATACCTCTTGGATGACTTTGTATTAATCATTGTGAAGTTATAGTACGGGACAAAGGTAAAATACGTTTTTTTTTAATTAGTTGGTCTATTTTTGTCCAGACTTTATGGCTTTTGGCATGTAGCAGCTGATTTTTTTACGGATTCAAGTTTGGTACCATTGTCGATTTTTAGGATTTCAACTATTTCTTTCCTTTAGATCCATGAATTGAATTCAAGTGAATACCGATAGCACACAACGTTTAATGTTCTGAGAATAATATTATCTGTATTCATGTGAAATTTTGAATTTTATCACATCCCTTAAATTATCAATATAGCGAAATAAAAAATAATCTTGATAATTTAATGGATGTGATAAGTGTTCATGTAAGTTTGCCAAATTTTATATTTTGCGTTTAAAATACCGCTCAAGTTATATACTGTCTGGCCACCCATACAGTTGTTTATGAAAGAAATCGCTTTTAAAGAAAATATCTTCGGCGTTCTTTTCTTGTGCTTTTTTGTTACTAAAGTTCCAAATTGTGGTGTCAATGCAGTGTTCTAGTATTGTATTACTCGCTTAAAATATCTTCCAACAGATATACTTGCTAGAGCTCTCTCTACCTAGGTAATATGACCCTTATTTTCTGGGTCGTATAGTAAAAATAGAGTACCTACGTACTCCCTACTGACAAATTACCACATCCGCTGTCTACCTAATTAGGTCAGCCACCTATTTGTTCATTAGGAGTTGACCTACCGCTCCAGCTTCCAGCTACAGGGTGGCTTCAAACATAATTTCTCAAACAACATCAAAGTTTCTAAACTCCGTCCTCTGTCAGCAAACATTGTGAGTGACTGTGAAAACGGTTAAATTTTGACTATAGCTACTGAGGTTACGCGAATAAACTGCATGTTTACCGAGCTCCGGCCCCCGGGACGCAAATGTTTACACCCTGTGTTTAACATGTTTACTTTCAACAAATTTTCATATTAATTGGCGCTGATGAGGTTTTTAATTAATTATTATTTCTTATTTGCATGTTGAGGCGCGTTGTGTAGAGTATTTACGGATATGTTGAAAGTGATTAAAATTAAGTAAATCGTAACCAGATAAACCGAAAATGATAGCAATTGGACTAAAACTCGTAGTTTCATTTTATTTATTTCAGTACTGTACTGTACTGTACCAGCCTTTTTAATAGTCCACTGCAGGACGTGGGTCTACCCACGAAGGGTGATTGGGCCATATCCACCACGCTGGCCCAGTGTGGGTTGGTGGATTCACATACCTACGCCATCGAATTTCTTCTACGGACGCATGCAGGTCGCCTCACGATGTTTTTCTTCACCGAAAGCTAGTGGTGTGAAATTCCGTACATAAATTCCAAAGAACGCATTGGTACAGGATCGGGATTTGAACCCAAGACCTCACGTAAGGCGGGTGTTACTACCTCTAGGCCACCACGGCTTTTTAATTTATTTCAGTGATAGTCTTTAATTATAATAAACATTGTAACACTCTATGGAAACATAAAAATAGCGTTATATAGTTAGGTCTATTATTTATAGAACATGTATGTATGATTTATGACGTCGAAATAATCATGTGCTTGATCTGGTGTCACGTGCCTTGTTCAATAAAATATTACATACCTGTCTTAGCCGTTTTAATAGTCCACTGCAGAACGTAGCCCTACCCAGTAACAGGAAATTAGGCCATATCCACCACGCTGGCCCAGTGCGGGTTGACGGATTAACATACGCCATCGAATTTTTTTTTCGGACGTACGCAGGTTGCGTCACGATGTTTTTCTTCACCGAAAAGCCAGTGGTGTAAAATTCTGTACATAATATGTATATTCCAAAAAGTTCATTGATACGGGACCGGGATTTGATCCCGTGACCTCATGATTGTAAGGGGGTGTCATTTCCACCCTTAATACAGGAAGTGGAAAATCCAAAAAATGAAACAAAAACCGATTTGACGGTTGTTCGATTCTACAGTTGATTTTTTTTGACATTTCTTGAAGCGCACTCTATTTTTTTTTTCATTTTCATTTATTCAACAAATGGGTGTCAGAGACACACTTTTGAGAAGTCAATAAAAATCTACACAATGGTAAACACTTAACAAAAAAAAAATCAATTGCCTACATAAATAAATCATCAATTTACACTTATCCACATTAATTAATTAAATTACATTACAATTAGGTACCTGCATCATACATTAAAAACAAGTAAACACAACACGGTGCCAGTAGTATGAATGACGAAAACCTACCAAATCTATCCAATTTGGTAGATTTTCGTCAGTCAGTCAGTATAAGTAGTATATACGCACGCTAGAATAGCTTCTCAGAGTTCTCAGATCTTACTTAACACTTATCGTTATATTAAAAAAAAAGGCAATATCATTATAATTTATAGTCTATGTGTTAGTTTGATATATAAGCTATATTGTTGCGAAGTTTCATCTCAATCCGTTCAGAAGTTTTTGCGTGAAAGAGTAACAAACATCCATCCATCCTCACAAACTTTCGCGTTTATAATATTAGTAGGATATAATATGTGTATGTGTGTAAGTCGGTTGCTCACAGTCAGGGCGCGAAATTTAACTATTCATTTTGAAATTATGAAAACTGATTTGGCAATGAAAAAGTATGCACTAATCACGACTATTATGTTAAACACTGTATCAACTACAGTAAAGTAAAAACCAGCTCCTACAAATTTGTAGCAAGAGTAACACTGGCAAAAATAACTGTGCCCGCAAATGTTATAAATGTAATCCTTATTATTCTTGAATGTTGAGTCTGTGATACTTGAAGAAATGATTAAGATATTACTTATATTACAGCTACAACTAGTTTAATTAATTGATGGTGGGAGTTTGTGAAATGAGTCACAAAAAATACTTGAATTATTTTCTAAACGTAAAAGAAATTAATTTCTTTTGCGTACCGGAAATAATTTTAAGTATGTATTATCCTACTTTTCAGCAACGAATCTCCGCAGTAATAAATTAACTAATTTTGTTGTCATAAACAAAATACTTTAAGGCAAAATATTACTCAAAAATAACAAGCTTAATCCTTAAGCCAATCGTGATCTATTTGTTTGCCATCCGGTCTAACTTTGGGGAAAAAACGTGGCCATGGCAACAAAAGACCAAAACAAGTAAAGTCCTGGATCACAGGGGCCTATACAAACAATAGCGGAATGATATACGAAAACTTCCATGCGTGTAGGTATCTCAGGTAGGTATAGCCAACCATCTCAGCATCGTAGAACCTTGTCAAAGTTAACTTTACACCCATCTTCAAAATTTTATCGACAATACGACAGGCAAATTTTCTTCGACAGGGTAGCATGTAAAACTTAGTTTTGTTGACAAGTACGGTTCCAATGGTAAATAGGGAAATAGATTTCTATTCATTGTTATGCAATGTTTTCTTTCATTATTTCTTCACAAATATTATGACCGCAATTTAGTATTTTTTCCGTTCTGATGAAAAAATAAAGTTTTTTGATGCGAAGGATTGAGACAGACTTTTAAAGGTCTCATTTTTATCCTTTCAATTCGGTAGTCTAGAAATAAAATGTTTTATACTCTTACTTAACGCATTATATTTGTGGGAGTTTGCCGAAAGGCAGAATATGGAGCTCTATTTATATTGTTTCAATGTCAACCTATTGTACCCATATCCGCAAATAAATGAATATGAATATGAGTTTTACTGAAAAATCAAAAAAATATAGCTAGCAGTAGTGTGCATTGGTTTGTGGTTTGGCTAAAAGCTAATTTCCTTTCCAGTAGAATTACAGCGCGTAATAAAATGTAGTCGTAAATGCCAGAGCGAGATGATTAAACTTTAAGCTGAAGTAAATTGCTTCCAGCTTCAAAGCAAGGAATACATCGCCCATCGTAAAGAAATCTGCATCTCCTAGAGATTTAAAATGTTCTCAAAGATCTATGGAGAATTGTAACGTGTGGGCTCAATATGGAACTTATTCCTCTCGCGATCCGCCCTCCGTCTTCGGTACATCATCCATCTATCAGATATATGACGTCCACTGCTGGACATAGGCCTTCTTCTTTATCTTCAATAAGACCGGTTAGATTTGGCTTGCAGCCAGCTTGATCCTGTGGTCTTGATGAAATCATTTGTCCACCCCGTGATGGATCGTGAATGTCCTGCGCTTCGCTTGCCGGTTCATGGTCTCCACTCGAGAAATTTTCGACCCCACCGGTCAGTCAGTCTCCCGACCTGTGTACCCTACCCACTGCCTCTTCAACTTGCCAATCCGCTGAGCTGTCTTTAACCTTAGTTCTTCTACAGATTACCTCATTCCTGATTCAATTTCGCAGCGTTGCTCATCTCTGATCATACAATCTCCATAGCTCGTTACGCTATTTAAAGTTTACCAATTCGGTCCATACTAAGAGACCACGTTCTGCGTCGTAGGTCATGACAGGCAACACACACTGGTCTACATGCAATGGAATACATTCATTTATTTAAGAACACGGCTCTTGGCGGTGGAGCAACTTTCACGTCTCACGGTCCGCGGCTAGCCACTTCACTTCCCTTGTACGACATGATATCTACGAGTATTGTAATGGAATACCCTCGATAAATGTGTGTTCTTCTTTCCAGCAATAACATCAGCGCACGACATCACGCAGCTGAAAGTGCCACTGTACGCTGACCCGCGGCGCGCCGCCGAGCTGAGCTGCCACTTCCAGATGAACGACCAGAAACTTCACTCTGTCAAGTGGTATCGAGACATGAACGAGATATTTCGATATAACCCTTCTTTCAAGGCAAGTACAGGAAGCTGCTGTTTCTGCAATTGTAATGGGCTCAATTTTCTCGGCTTAACTTGACAGGTCTATACATACTAAAATATAGCTGTCTTATTTATTGCAATAGGTATTAGGCACGGATGGCCGATGGGGCTGTGAAGTTCTCGAATGGAGACCACACACCAGCAAGCGCAGAGTAGGACGCCTGCCGCCTAGATAGACCCACGATATAATTAAGACTGGAGTAACGTGCTGGATACAGGTCGCTTCCAACCGGAAAATCTATGTGGGAGGCCTCCTACAGCGGCAGACGTCCTACGTCTGATTATGATGATGATGAATGAGAACAACAAACCAGAACAAATAAATTACCAATAAGTTATTATAATTACAACCTCATGCTTGATATGTCTCTGACTACTACGACGATGTTGCCAATATAAAAATAACATCATGTTTTGTTTTGTCAACAGCCTTCAATACGTCTGTTCAACATAACAGACATAATGGTACAAGGCGGGGATTGCCAAGCTGATTTCTGCATGGTACAAGTGATGCCTCCGCCGATAGCAACAAGGGCGGCCTACACCTGCGAGGTCTCCACTGAAGGACCCAAGTTCCAAATAGCAAGAAAAACGAAACATATGACTGTTGTTGGTGAGCTTTACACATTGAAATAAACTACTTACTAAATACACTAAAAAGGCGACAATTTTGGTATTAACCTAAATCCGTAAAAAAATCAAGCTGACCCATTGCTACGATGCTACAAAAATCATTAAGAATTAATCTGACCAACAAACACACTTTAGTATTTAAAGTAAGGATTACAATTTACTACCAAATTATATAAAGTATCTGAAATGTAGTAAATTTCTTTTTACTCAAATTCGCAATTTTTAAACTATTCATGGCCCATCAAACATCGTTTTGCCTGCTGCGCTATCAATTTCTAGTTACAATGTCCGTAAAAAAAGCAACAAAATTTACTCAAAATTTTAGCACCAAGCCAATATTTTCCTCCCAAAATTGCAATTGAGTCATGAAGTGTCAAAGGCCCGATTACTGGCAATAATAAAATAGCCCATTCGCCGTTTTATCACTGCGTTTTACGCCTGCTATAAAAATCTGATCCTATTTTAAGGGCAGAAGCACATCGATACCGATGCTCTAGTTATCCGACTTCCAATAACGGCGTCCGAGCACATTTAGCACGGCCGTGGTTCAGCCGCAAGTTTTATCGGCCCAATTATCGCAGCGAAGTCCGGCGACTACGCCGCCAGCGACAGTGTGGTCTGGCCTCAACAATAGCTATCGCAACTTGCCGGCTCGAATTTAAAGCTTTTAATTAAGTTTACCATTCCCAGCGATTGTAAAGGACTTCGCGCCGCTCGATTCCCTTTGGAGCTTTATCTTTGGCATGGCACGGTCTCACTGTTGATAACTTAATAATAAGCTCGAGTTATCGATATTCTCTGATGTATTCAAGTCCGTTTTGATTTTAGCCATGCCGGACGAGGCGCCTATCATCTCTAAAGCGGAGAAGGTACTGAAGCCAGGAGAGTCCACGTTCATCAACTGCTCATCGGATTATTCTCTCCCGCCTGCGGAAATCAATTGGTATCTCGATGATGAGTTGCAAAAGGTAAGCGCTAGCTCAAAGCACACAATGCTGGTTCTACCGATTCATTTGGGTAATTTGAATGCGATTGCATTGAGGGCTGAAATCAATCGCAATAGATGGCTTCGATTCTCGATTCATTATTAAATCGTTCATACGCTGTATGCCTGTGTTCAGTGGCGCTTGAAGCGGCTAAGCTGCGCTCAGTTGCTGCCTCATTATTGTATTCCCCTCGGTGATGGCGTAAAGGGTAGGTATCAGGTTATTGTTGGAAAATGAGGGTAGTCTATTGATTTCTATACAAAATATGCTTGAACAACTTTCATTCATACACCCACACGCCACACATAATGCTTTTCACGTACTATAAACAGGTTTGTTTTGGTGTCAATTGTCATTATTCATGATTTTCTTTCCTTTCTTAATATTAACTAGCTAATAAATTGATGGATCGTGAGGCGTCTTTACGTATCTTTTTATATTAGATTCTTACGTAGAAGAGATTAGTCTGAGACAGGGAACTAGGACACAATTTTATTGATAGTAGGCACAATATCCATCAGTGAGTAGATAAAGGCTGATGATGATGATGAAATTCAGTAATCAGTTAAGCCTTCTGTCAGCTCGTTTTTTTTGGCATTTTTAGGTAAACTGATTATTTAAAAAAAAATTGAACTTATTTTTAGGGTTCCGTAGGTACCTCAAAAGTAAAAAAGGGATTAGGGGGGTTACAGGATCACTTTGTTGTCTGTCCATCTGTCCGTCTGTCCGTCTGTCCGTCTGCCCGTCTGTCCGTCTGTCCGTCTGTGTGTATATCAAGACTCTTTAAAAACGAACGCGTAAAGATATCGAGTTGAAATTTAAACTGTATACGTATATCGTCGCTGTAGAGCGAAAAGTCACTAAGTCGAAAAATCATGTTTTGAGATACGAGCGTTTAAAGTTTTAAAAACTAAAAAAAAATATTGCTCGGTTTCAGTGTTCGATATTAATGATTTTATCATTTCATATTGTAGGAAATATCTCAAAGTTGAACTTACACCTATTTACTTACTAGAAAAAGCTACTTTTCATGGAAATTTTAAGGAAAACAAAAAATTAGTTAATTTTTACTTTCAGTTTCCTGCCCATAAATGTGTTAGTTATTTTTCTTCCTTAATTAATGATTTCTCGCTTAACTGAAGCTCTTGGATACAGACAATAAGTTGATTTAGTTATATTAATTCTTATTACCTCAAATACTAAATGATACAAATAAAAATTAACTAAGTGATATAACTATCCATTTTGGATTATTTAAGTAGCTAAATTGTAGGACACGTTTTTAAGAAACAATCAGTGGACAAAAATAACTTACCTAACTTTATTAAATAAGTAAGAAAAAAAAACTAGCGATAGGTACCCTACTATTTTTCACTATTTTTCTTTAATTCAATCTTCATTGGATTCCTCTTAAACATCTGGCTCACGCAGTGCATCTTTTACATCTATGCTGGTAGGTACAGAGTGATACCAGTAACGTAACTCTTGTGGAATAATTCGCTTGGTACACAGATTTATCAGATCTCTTTTTTTGGCCTCTGAAATCTGGAGAGGACTTAGGTAAGCCTTTGGAATAGTGTAACTTTTTATTTCTGTATGATGATGGTATTCCAGCTATTGTACTAAGGACTTGTGCGCCTGAGCTGTCGCCTGTGTTGACCCGCCTCTTTCGCCTCTCTCTGAAACAGGTCAAGTGCCCAAATCTTGGAAGCTTGCTAACGTGCAGCCTGTTCCGAAAAAAGGTAAATCTATACTTTGCAAGAGTATGGAACGTGTTCTTAACAACAGGCTCCTGGCATACCTGGAAGCGAATAACTTACTCGGTGATTATCAGTACGGCTTTCACCGAATCCGGTCTACTGGGGACCTTCTGGCGTACGCCACACACATCTGGAGTGAGGTCATCGAGAAACACGGAGAGACGCTGGCTATCTCCTTGTCATTTGACAGAGTCTGGCATGAGGGCCTTATTGGCAAGCTTCCTTTTTACGGCCTACCTACTGATTTCTGCGCTTAGATATCTGATTTCTTGAGGAATCGGTCAATACGAGTAATTGTAGATGGTTGTTCGTATGACCAAATGGCTATCAATGCCGGTGTTCCTCAGGGATCAGTGCTCTCTGCGACGCTTTTCCTACTGCATATTAACGAGTTGCTAAAGCCTGGTATTTTTGGGTACGCAGACAGTACAGTCATGGAGAGCTACACTTCCGAAGCAAGAACTAGCGGGCCACAGATCGAGTCACTCAGAGAGGCTATGGTTGAACGGCTCAACTTGAGTCTGGAGGCGGTATCTGAATAGGGTGCTGCTAGCCTGGACAAGTTTAATGCCTCGAAAACTCAAGGCTGTTTGTTTTCGGCCAAAAAGAGGCCCTTCCAATTGTCTCCTGCTTTCCGTGGTGTGTCCGTTCCGGTAACTAACAGTCTGGAACTATTAGGTGTTACGCTATCATCGACTCTCAACTTTGGCTCTTTTATAGAGTCAAAAGCACAATTAGCCTCAAAAAAACTTAGTATTCTCTCTAAGGTGAGACGGTATTTCACACCTGAGCAACTGATTAGTCTTTATAAAGCGCAAGTCAGGTCTTGCATGGAATACTGCTCTCACTTTTGGGATGGCTCTGCTGAATACCAGTTGGAGGCTTTGGAGTCCATTGAAAGGCGAGCCAGGCGGCTGATAGGCAACAAAACCTTGACTGAGTCGAAGCTGCAAAGTCTCGAGCATCGACGTAGGGTGGCGTGTCTATCAGCCTTCTATCGGATACACTTCGGTGAGTGCGCCAGCGTAGGAGTTGCACAATCTGATCCCACCTGCCCCTTTCTTCTATCGTACGGCTAGACAGACGCGACCAAAGCGCCACCCTTTTATGGTAGACATCTCACGCGTTAGAACCAAGCATTTAGAGTCCACATTCCTCATACGAACTGCCAGAATGTGGAACGCTTTGCCTCAGTCTGTCTTTCCGCTAAAGTACAATGTAGGTGTCTTCAAATCTCGAGTAAATAGGTATCTTCTAGGTAAGCGTACTGCATCCTAGACCGCATATCTGCTTAACATCAGGCAGAGTGTGTAGTCAAACGCAAACCTATTTGAATAAAATAAAAAAAAACATGCCCATCGTATTATTTTAATTTTTAACTCCATTAGTCGATTTGCACTATCGTATCGAGTACATTTAGTGCACAGATCTTTCTTTGGTCAAAAGAATGCGCGCCAAACTTACTTAAACAACATCAATGTTCGTTGAAGTTGTCAAAAAGATCAGTAAAAGCTTTTAATGACCGCTTAAAACTATATTCAATAGCTTATTAAATAAGGAAAAAGGTACTTAAAAAGATTTGGGAATTTCATACTTTCGTTAAGTAGTGCTAAGGTCCTTAGGACATCAAACCGAAATTCGCTAAATAGAGTTAGTTAATTTTCGCTCTCATATTTTAAGCGAACAGTGTGTTCTAAAATTAAGTAAGTTGTTTTAGTGATCTTACAAATGGATACTGGTCCAGATTGAGGCATTAAAAAGCAGTGAAAAAATAATTAAAGCTACTTAGGTATGAAGATGATATACATCCACGTAAACAAAAAATATTTAAATAAATTAGGTAGTTTTTCCTTGTCACGAAATGAGTCAAATGACATATTTAACCAGTTTCAGAATTTTCTAAAACAGGAACTATGCACTTATAGCTGCAGCGACAAGACTGAAATTTGGAGAAAAATACGACGATTCCAATGACGTTCCTAACTCAATTCGGCCATTTTACGACTTAGTGACTTTTCGCTCTACAGCGACGATATTATATATAGTCTCTTGCAGTTGTGTAAAAGAAAATCTTCTCAGTTATCGTTTAAAAAAGTTAGAACCGTTTATGTCGTAAAAAACCGCATATTTTGACATTCACAAAAATCAAAACCTACAGGATACTTCCCGTTGTCATAGAACTATGAAATTTGGCGAGAAGCATTGTCTCAGAGTACACATATAGGATTAAATCTGAAAACTGTACATTTCTATTTAAATCACAAAAAAGGGCCTCAAAATTCACAAAAATGGGTTCAAAATTCAAAGTGACTAAATCGTGTCATGTCAAAACAGGTTTTTAATTATTTTAACAACGTGTGAATTTCGGTGTATGACGAGAAAAGTGAAAAAAAATAGTACATTGTTCACCGAGAGAAGAAAGTGACCGATTACCGCCGAGGGTGTCGTTTGAAGCCCGAGCCGTAGGCGAGGGCTTCAAAACACCCGAGATCGGGAATCGCACTTTCTCTCGAGTGATACATAGTGCTTTATACTACACCTACGAGGAAAATAAAAAACTAAATCCTTACTAATTGAAATTCATATTGAAATTTATTATATTTTTTAATCAGTAATTTTGCTGTTTCCTTCAACTGCGGCGGAGTTAAAAAATCTTCATCATCACTATCACTACTTATCATTTTGATAGTTTTATTTTACTTTTCTACGAAAACTGAATCCTCAAACAACACACAAATTGAAAATGGCGCCAATGGCGTCTGCAATTTTCACATGTTCTTTTTTCAAATTGTTTGACACCATCCAACACACAGCTAGTGGCCAGTGTCATTTTGCGAACTTGGAGATAAAAACTCACTGTATAAACTTTTTGGCTTTTGATATTTAGGTTACCAGCGCATAGTCTTACCCAAAATTAAAAAAGAAAAACCACGTAAGAAATGGATTTTCATACACTTTTCTCTCCCGCTCAGATGCGTTTTCTCGCCGCATATTTGTTCGATATGCAATGACGTACTTTCTACCGTAAATTTGATAAAGTATCAAGGTACTTTCCGAGCAGGTGTAGTATAAAAACTTTTTTGTCGACAGTACAAATGGTACAGAGATTTTAACAAATTACTTCCCAATTGTGTGAAATTTTCCAAATTTATACAGAACCCTGGATGTGCGAGCCTGACTCGCACTTCTCCGGTTTTTGTTTACGAAAACTCATTTAGCCGCCATGAACAGTTAGTGTTAATTAAGTACCTACATACACATAGAAATCATAATAATTTTTCGCAAAAAATGGCATGACCGACTGCAACCGTGGACAGAATACGGAAACATTTCGCACGGATCGATGTAACATTTTTTACATTGTTGTTGGTTTATCAAAAATGGCTCGCCGATTTCTACAAAATTGAAATGCGATCAATTCCGAAGCATACTGTACTGTACTGTACCAGCCTTTTTTAATATTCCACTGTACCGGGGATTTGAACCCACGACCTCATGATTGTAAGGCGGGTATCACTACCTCTTGACCACCACGGCTTTGTAATCCGTTCTTTTTTATTGTATACCGAAGTATATACAGTAAAAAATAATTATCGAAATCGGACTAATGTGTAAAAAGTTATGCGTGGTTAGTTATACATAAAAAAATATAAATATTATATAATCGTCGAATTGAGAACCTCCTCCGTTTCTTCGGTCAAAAATAGTGGTTAGTCTATATACAAAAGTTTGTTAACTAAAAACGAAGGTAAAAATGGCAAAAACTCAAAAAAAAAAAAAATTGCCGCCCTGACTGAGAGCATCAGCCTTAATACGCGATCTGTAAACATTTTCAGGCTCTATAGGTACACACAAACTTCATAGCACTTTGTAGATAGCCTTAGAATGTTTGCTCTTTCTAGGTAGAGAGGAATCCAATTCACTAGGATTAGCTATCCCATTCATTGATGTGATTGAAAACGACGAATTGGTAGGTATCCGTTTTCGTATAGATTTCAGTTCCAATAAATGTATTGCTATAATAACAATTTATTTTGTATTATATCTACTGGTGTCTAAAGACAAATTGTTATCTAAAGGAGTGTAATAAAACAAGGTATTGGTAATTTACAATCTTATACTATTTTTATTTATATCTATACTGTTCAGATATACGAGTAGATTTGTAAGGACAATTGCTTAGTTTTGTAACATTTCTTTTAGAGATAACAACTTGTTTCTATGTACCAGTAGGTAGTAGCCGTGGTGGTCAAAGTAGCCGTGGTGGTCAAAGTAGCCGTGGTGGTCAAAGTAGCCGTGGTGGTCAAGAGGTAGTGACACCCGCCTTACAATCGTGAGGTCGTGGGTTCAAATCCCCTGTCCCGCACCAATGAGTTCTTTGGAATTTATGTACGGAATTTTACACCACTGGCTTTTCGGTGAAGGAAAATATCGTGAGGCAACCTACATACGTCCGTAGAAGAAATTCGATGGCGTATGTGAATCCACCAACCCGCACTGGGCCAGCATGGTGGATATGGCCCAATCACCCTTCGTGGGTAGGCCTACGTCCTGCAGTGGAATATTCAAAAGGCTGTTACAGTACAGTACAGTACAGTACAGTACCAGTAGGTATTTTACAAAATAAATTGAATTTGTCCAAGTCAAAATAATTTATTGACTAGATACTCTTAGTAACGTTGTTGCATGACAATTATAATAAAGTTTTGTAATTATTTTCATATTAGTGTGATTAAGATTTTGCACATATACTAAGACTAGCACACAAAAATATATTCAGAATATGTAGAGTCTACAACTATATATCTGATGTGGTATCATTAAGTAGTTCAATTTTGAACATAGGCCTACCTTTGAAAGACGTTTGGTCGGATCCACCATACCTACTGGCCCGGTTGCGGTTTAGTAAGTTCACACATCATCGTTTTTAGGGTTCCGTCAAAGTGATCCTATAAGGGCTCCGTTTTTTCCTTTTGAGGTCAAAAGGAAAAAACGGAGCCCTTATAGGATCACTTTGTTGTCCGTCTGTCCTGTCTCTGTAATAAATTAATCGGTAATTATTTTAACAATGTGTAATTTTTAATGCATGACGAGAAAAGTGAAAAAAAAAACTTTTTTGTCGATGATATAGTATAGAGATTTTAACAAATTGCTTCCCAATTTTGTGAAATTTTCTAGATTTGTACGGAAACCTCAGTGTGCGAGCCTGACTCGCATTTGTCCGGTGTTTTTGTTTCTTTGGAGGCATTGAGATAGCCTCACGATGTTTTACTTTACCGCAAAGTCTATGCAAACTAGTTCAGCTTCAAACATTGCACAAAATGTACATATTTTTGTGCTATTTTCATATAATCCTCGAACATATTCTTTACTAAGAATAAATAATGCCTCTTATTCCCACTCTTTTAACTTATTGTGTATTTCTGACGTAGGACGTGTCTAATAAATTTTAATAATGGCATATTGCTCGTTATTATAGCTTTCATGCTTCGCGAAAATTCTTTGTTGGCTACGTTATACAACCCTAAGCTATGAGGGAGGCTATTATGAAGTAAAAAATAGATACACCAAAAGGCACTTACTGTAATACCATCATTAGTCTAATACTCTGGCACAAAAAATGGGAAGACATCAATACCTCGACGTACAAAATAATTGCAGTAGCACAACGAAAATAATTTATTTTTGTTGTGTGGTTTTCTTTGTATTATGTACGAGAATGGCTCTGTTTATCACGGTTAGATAATTGTTTTTTTTTTCTAATAGGTTTGCGTTTGACTACATATTGCCTGATGTTGGGCAGATGTGCGGTCTAGGGTGTAGCACGCTTACCTAGAAGATACCTATTTAATCGGGATTTGAAGACACTTACGTTGTACTTTAACGGGCAGACAGACCCAGGCAAAGCGTTTCACATTCTGGCTGTTCATATGAGGAATGAGGATTCGAAACGCTGGTTTTAACGCGCGGAATGTCCACCATAAAAGGGTGGCGCTTTGGTCGCGTCTGTCTAGCCGTACGATAGAAGAAAGAGGCAGGTGGGACCAGATTGTCCAACTCCTGAGCGCACTCTCCGAAGTGTATCCGATAAAAGGCCGACAAACACGCTACCTTTCGTCGATGCTCGAGACTGCACCAAATTTGTGGACCAAAGAGACGTGTGTTCGATTCCCACCCAAAGCAAGCGTTTATGTGATAAACTTAAATGTTCTTTCTGTGTCTGGGTGTTTTTAACTATAAAAGTATGTAAAATGTGTATAGTCTCTGGCAGCTACATCACATACCTATAGTTAAATAACTTGGGCTCAGAGACGATGTCAAAGAGGTGTAAAAGATGTCCCATAATATAAAGGGTTATTTCTAATCAATTAGCATTCTTTTAGGGGCCTATTCTGTACATCAAAACTAACTTCGTCGTCAAAAAAGTCGTAGAACAAAAGTTGTTAGTTTTGATGCACAGAATAAGCCCCTAAAAGGATGCTATTTGATTAGAAATAACCCTGTTTATATATTTATTTTTCTATTATTCTAAATTTTTCATACACACGGCTAGCTGCAGCTACCTATCTGATAAATATTAGATCAGAGCAAATAGATCGGTACGTTTTCTAAGTCTGCGTGCGAAATCCAGACTAAGTTGTGATAAAAACGTAACAAAAATGCGACTAAGTAGACTTATCTACTGACTACATTATGTATGTTCTCATGTACCTATACTCAATAATAGCGGTTCTTGCTGAACTTCGTAAACTACTAAATTGATCTTGACCGTCGGTTAATTAATCACGTTTTTACTTTGCCAGTCGATCGGACCTTTCTTCGAGTCGTGATGGATACCTACTCGTATCAGGCCGCTTGTTACCAATTAATTACCGACTTCCAAAAAGGAGGAGGTACTATATTGGTCTGTATTTTTTTTTCGTGTATGTTCATCGTGTGTATCCTGCCCATCCTAACGTACGGTGCACAAACGTGGTCGCTCACCAATGTTCAGAAGTCTCGCCTTCAGGTTTGCCAAAGAGCAATGGAACGCAGTATACTCGGTATTAAAAGAGTAGATCGCGTCCGAAACACCACACTGCGTTCCATGACAGGCGTAAGCGACGTTGTAAATCTGCAAAGCTCAAATGGGAGTGGGCGGGACACGTGAGTCGTATGCACCCAGACAGATGGGCAAAGGTCTCAACGGAGTGGGTTCCTCTGTCCAGTCGACCCCGAGGCCGTCCTCCAACACGATGGCGCGACGAAATCGAGAGGTTTAAAAAGGATTGGACGGAGGTAGCACAGAACAGAAAAGAATGGAAGGAATTGGCGGAGACCTTTGCCCAGCAGTGGGACAGTACAGGTTAAATAAAAAAAAAAAAAAGTATGTTCATCGATATTTACGCCCATTGTGAACCGATTTATTTTATTTTTTATTTCGAAAGTGTATATTTTTCAAAAGACCATACTTAAGTTTCATCGAAATCGGCTGGGCCGTTTTTGTTAAATCAACAATAACGTACATGGAAGTCACATCGATTCGTGAATAAATAAGTAAATAAAATAAACATTTTGGGACATCTTACACATGGCCTCTGACCCCAAACTAAGCAAAGCTTGTGATATGGCTACCAGAGACTGATATACTACACATACTTACTATTTTTAAATACATTCTTATATACCTAGATAAAACTATTTGAATTCTGTACACGGTGGAAGGCGGTGGTGCGGTTTTTTGCGAAAAATAATTATGTATTTCTTGCTCTACTTTTGTAAATATTGATTCGATACTTTAGTTTTTTTAGAATCTAAGCTGTTATATTATATCAAAATATTCATATAATTACCAACCAGTGACAATGCGTAGTTTTGTTTCTACCCTTTAAGCCCGATTACAGAGGCGCCAGCGTACATTTAATAGCAACGTAAAAAGCGTTCTCTCTATCAAATGCCTCAAAGTGAAAAAGAAACAGAACTATGCTATTTAGATAATATAATAACGATGGCGCCTCTGTAATCGGGCTTTTTGATTGTGTAGGTATCTAATTATATCAGTAGCCAAAGTTTTTGCTTCAGTAATACAGTTGGCGTTATTTGTTTTTTTTTATTTCGTAATTCTATAGTTTCAGTCCATCAATAAAGAAACAATGCCAAGTCGATGTTTCAGTCTGTACTTGAACAAACTTGAAATACGTAACTAAGATAAATGAATTTACTTTTTACGGAAACGAATGTTTCCCAAAAATTGCTAGATTACTGTTGAATCCAAGGAATATGTGGATTGTCTTTTCTAATGTATGATTTCTAGTTCACAAAAAATGAACTTAAAGTTTTAACTTTAAATATAATGAACATTTTATTTTCCATATAGGTCAAATCAAATACAAATCATTTATTGGCAATTAATTATTACATGAAATTATTTTTATCGTGCTTCACACACTAGGTGTATAGAAACTTTCGTGTAGGTAACACTTTTCTAGGTGTATTCGCAGGGCGCGATTTAGCTTAATTAGACAAAGCATCTGGGCCGGTGTCCCAGACGATGCAGGTTCAAATCCTGCGAACGCGTCAATTTTTGAAATGTTTATCACAAAAAGATAATTATTACATGTCAAATTAAAAAATATAATATGACAAGTAATAATTAATTACCAATAAATGACCATACGATATCGATTGTTGCCTCTAAGTAAAGTAATCGGCATCTAAAATGTAGGACCTACTGACGGCGTGGAGCACCTTTCATCGTGTATTTTAAAAATAAACTTATTACTGGTATTTACTCGTGGTATTAACTGGTACATAATAACCAGGTTATTATGTGCCAGTTAATCTAAATTCAAAATTAAATAATTACATAATAAATAATAAAATAACCATCATATTGATTCCGGTGATTTCAAAAAGTCATCAATGTCATAAAACAATTGTTCGCTAAGCCATGACTTAAGTTTATTTTTAAAAGACACGATGGAAGGTGCTCCACGCCGTCAGTAGGTCCTACATTTTAGATGCCGATAACTTTACTTAGAGGTAAAAATCGATATCGTATGGTCATAATCAGCAGTTCAAAACAACCTCTGTCATCCATTTAAAATAATATCAAATGTAGATTATACTCTATAAAATTTAACTTGATCTCTGCGACAGCTGTCAGAAAAATCACGCCTATGAAGTCCTGAATGTCTTAATAGTACAGACAGTACCTGTCAATGTCATACTTTATGGGCATGTCGATTAGTGATGGGCGACGAATGATCGTGACCACAGAGTTTTAGATAGAGTTTTATTTAACATATCGATAGTTTATACTAACGATATTTTAAATAAAACTTAATTTATCATTAATTTTATTGTATATTTTAATATCATAACATTTTTTACATGTGTTATTAAATTAAACCCAATTATATATTACATAAGCATCGATAATAGTGAAAAAAGTCGATAAATACTATCGTTACATTATTATGAGTATTTAATTAATATCATAACATTGTTTACATGTGTACATACTTGATCTTAAATAATAGTAAGTAAATAAAATCCAATTTCCCACCTTCAACTACTAATTCGATTTCATTACAACATTGTTTGAAAATCGATTTTTTCCACCACTATCTCAACTCTAAATAAGTCAATTTTTAACTGTCGCAGAGATCAAGTTAAATTTTATGGAGTATAATATCTAGGTAGATAGCTGTGTTACGCTATATGCATTGCTACTGTATACAATTATGCATGTAGGTACCTCAGCTTACTTTGTTATAATAAAGAAACTCAGTAATTTGTAGCATTATATCCTGTTGCAGTTATTATCCCAAAGCATGAAAACAAATCTGTATTCCCATGCCAAATGTGCAGGTAACTGAATGCCCCGAGTCTGCAGTTTTCAGTTTACGTTTCCTATCCTTTGTGCTGGCACGTTTGCTTTGTTTGCCATTATGGTAGCTCATTGTTAAGCGACTCTAAGCAGTAGAGATACTCTTTAAATCTTCCCTAATGGCCTTTTAAAACGACCAGTATATTTCGCCAAAACGCTCTTCCTTTCTCAGCCGTGGACGTTAAAATGCTCATAATTAGAACTTTGTAAACAGAAGAATGCTCTAAACGCTCAACAATCTCAAAGGCCGATGTTAATACATCCCTGGAAACAATGAAACTGTCTTGATGCCTTTAATTGTGCGGTTCTTGAGGTCATAAAGCAATTCTGCTCGAAAACGTGCCTGGTGAAAAGTGAAACCGTTTTCTGGAGTAATTGTTTGTTAAATATGATACCGAAATTAATTTTAAGGGTTTCGGAATTGTACTCTAATCAAACATTGTTTGCTCATAAAAGACAGCGCTTCGTAAAGAATGAATGAATAAATAAATGAATAACTCTGAAACAGAACTGTGTAGGTATTTGCATTTTGTTTTATCTGAGATAATGATAAATAATAATAAAATCACCTTTTGATAAAATAGTAAGTAGGGAAGAATATAAATTCTGAAGTGTAGGTAAAATAAGTTAAGTAGTGTTTTCAAATAAGTTTTAGTTTATTTGAAAATTTCAAGCGCAATGGATTCTATTATTCCCCATTGGCTACTCTACTTGGCTACTTGACTTGCACTTGTTTTTCATAATCCTTTATCGTAATTTGTAAAGTCGGGATCTTTAATCTGGATATAATCGCGTTTCACGAAATTATTATTCATTAGTTATTAACACCACGAGCCATTCTTCTGCATTAATGTCTAGAGGCTAATAATGTCTATTGTTATGGTAGTTGATAGATCTTCTAGATGTCGGAACACTGCACAAAAACATCTTATTTTTAACTGACTTTAAATAAGGAGGTTCCTTATTCGTCTGCATGTTTTTTTGTTATGTTACGCGATTACTCCGCCAATTAAAACCCTATTTTGACGACTCTCTGTTTGGTTGATATATTTTTAGTAGAATTTATACAAGTCCCATATAATTATTTTGGATTTAAATCGCCGAGAAAAGTCGTTTTTAAAAAATCATCACTACATAGTATAAATCAAAGTTGCTTCCCTGTCTGTCTGTACCTATGTATGCTTATCTTTAAAACTACGCAACGGATTTTGCTGCGGGTTTTTAATAGATAGCGTGATTTAAGAGAAAGGTTTATATGTATGATACACCTGTGCGAAGCCGGGGCGGGTCGCTTGTCAACAATAATGTGAAAATTACTTCATCGATGATACATATAGCTCCATGCGAACTATTTGATTTCTGCATACGGTTATAATAATTATTATAATTTTGTCCTCAGCCCGAAGCCTGGGAGCGGACGGAGCTCAGCAGCCCACAGCCTGGTGGCCTGCGGAAGTCCTGGAGAATTCTACGTATACGTGTCCCACCCAACGCGAGCGGCGCGATCCGCGTGCGATGCGAGGCGATACTTCTCGTCGAGCCCCCAGTGGTGCGGGACGCGTCCACCATCATCACTATCCATTCGCTCACTCAAATTTCTAAATTCGTTTCTAATAATAGAGGTGAGTTTGCACTATTTGATAATAAATACTTTTGTAAATAAAATAAATTTGTTGAAAAGATAAGCGAGTCGCATGCGCTAGTTGCAAACTCGTAACTAAATTATTAAATAGTACAAGATCCAGCGCAATGCATTAGTTACTAAATCGAGCATAATTTATAAATTTAACAACGTAGAATTCATATTCCTGCTGTTGATGTAAGATTATGTCTTATTATTCATAAACTTTAATAATAATCGATGAAAAAAAATCTAGGTACAAAAAGAAACCGTTACCTACCTACCTATAGATAGCACAAGAATATAAGTTTCTTTAAAACACTCTGCAACAGACCAAGAATCTGAACAGCGTTATTGTTTAGACAATGGAGTCAGTGCCTGTAATTTGAACGCAAACTTGAACCGATTTACTCCATTGTCAGGGGTAAGACAACTCTTCAAACTCCTCAATCAGTTTTAATCTTGTTTACCTCAAGTTATGCCTTTTGTTTAGTCAACGTTCTTTAATGGCCTTCCGCCCTGCCACAGCCATAGCTAGCTACAGATTTGCAGTACAAATTAGCACATCACGACTTAGACCAAAGTACAGAAATAATTATGTTAAAAAGGTCGCAATATATATTACGTATTTCATATGTTTATTTGCATGTTTGAGAAGGTATATATTGGCATTGAATTTCTAAAAAAGTTTGTTGCATATCTGAACCATAATACCCACGTACAGGTCGCGGCATATAAGTTAAGCGCTGAGTGAAATGTGGGGGGATGGCTGCGCATGGGTTTAGTATGGCGATCGCCATGCGCAGCCATCCTCTGAGTACGCTCAGCGCTAAACTTACGTGCCGCTACCTGTACTTACAATCTAATAAAAAAGGTTCGTTCAAAAACGTCTCAACTAATGAAGAGAACTTTATTTTTGATTTTTTTTATTTAAAATCAAAAATTATGTTATATTTGTTCGATATACTCCATTAAATGGGATAAAGAAAAATCGAATAAATTTATTAACAAAAACTCAGTTACAAATCAGATATGATTTTATTATAATGCGAATGTGATGAAGTATGCGTATGTTTATGGCATAAAATCATTAATATTGAACACTGTTGTTGCAGGTACGAAGTCTGGCGAAAATATTTTTAGACTAACAGCAATAATATTGACTCTCAGAGTAATATCAAGGTATGTGAGCTTATGAGGATAGGTGTGAAAAGAGTGATATTAGAATAAGTACCTAATACTAAGTTGTAGATAAAATGAACGGCCTGTAAAGTAAATTCGTTAAAAGTTTAGTAAATGTTTTATAGATTTAAAACCAAAGGTTCGATTAATGTTACAGGACAGTTATTGGAAAATGTGTGTCCTGCTATGCGAAACATTGTCACAGTAAATATTTGTACGGTTCAATGTATGTTGCGCACTTTTGTTGTTTTATAAAAATAACAAACTTGTGCGTTCTCGATTCTCGCTATTGTAAACTTTTAATTGGTATTTACGATATTTATTTTTAAAAAGAAATGAGTTGAATTATATATATTATTTTACTGTGAAGTTCGAAAAGAAATCATGGTGCGTGTTCCGTGCCAAATATTGACTAAAAATTGTACTGACTACTGACTGCTAACGATATTTATTTTGAATCCATTATTTCGTTTGCATTCACAAAATGGAATTCGCATTCAAATATTTGCCATATTTATGTTGATGTTTGCAACTAATATGATAAACTAGAACAGTAAGTCTGGCCGTACAAAATTATGTGCACAAATACTTCATTAAGTTTTTTCGTTAACACAATGACATTTATAGAAAACTTGCTACTAACAACTAGCAAAAAAAAGACTATAAGTTGATATGCAGTTCGATAATTATGTATAACTCACATAATGTAATATACATTAACCATTAACAATATTGTAAATAATAAAACTAGGTACTATAATATCTCAAATTTATTTTTGTTACATTACACGAATTACTGATGTTTAAGTGCATATATAATCATGGCATAAAGTAAGTGCATAAATCAGAATGCTACTTTATTGTGAAGTGATAAGGATAGACATTCGCATGCGATAGATTAGCCACCGAGCCACGATTTTCGCAGTGAATTCGCACATTGGGCTTAATCACATCTTCGCCTCGGAACTTTATCGGCGAAATTGTTCTAAATTATGATTTATTCATGAAAAACAAGCGCAAAAAGAACTAAACTGCCGATTTTTATCGTAACTGTGTCTCTTTCTCAGACGGTTATGATAAAGTACTCATAGGATGTTCATGTCTTTGCTTATGATGGGCAATTTTTTTTCAATTTGGTTCCGTGTCGTTCTATTTTTGAGTAGCGGTTTTGCTACAATTCTACGGCGAAGGTGTGAGAACGTCCGAATTGGGTATTTTAGTTAGGATTAAAATTATGCCAATGTTTAATATAAAATAAGAAGAAAATATGAAAATTATTAATTCGTTTTGATATAATCGAAAGGAATTTTATTTGTAAAAATATAATTGATTTATTGGTTTAGATGAATATTTGTCTACCTACGTGATTGTTATTGTTTAATAGACCAGTGTTTTTAAACTAAAAAGCATATTTATAGAACTATAGTAAAAATATATAGAGAATGTCATTTGCACTTTGTACAGAAAATATAACAGATTTTTGTTATTTCAAGTTAAGAAGTTAAGTTCAAAAACAGTTATTAGGAACGCGTTTTAGGTAAAATTAGCTTACTTTGGTTTACGAACACTGCTCTGTCTAGCTCAATATGTAGCTAGACAGAGCAGATACACAGTTTTTCAGTTATAAAGATATTGACATGTATAATTTGCTGACATATTCCATTATGTATATTTCATTTGTTGAGATTTGTTTTCGTTACTGCTAGTATTGTTTCTATCAATTGCAAATTTTTTTTGTGTACTATGGGTTGTGTACCAATGCTCACATTGGATAGTTTAGAGACTTTTGATTATTCAGAAAGAGATATGATATAGGTATTCGATAAAATAAATAATCTAAGCAAAGATAGAGCTTAGACCATCAACTTGTACAGTATTTAATTACTTTTTTTATTTATTTTATTTAATGCTTTTTTCATGCTTGAATGACAATCTCCATTTATTTTTTATTATATTAGTATTATCTTATAGTTAGTATTACGCCGTGGTGGTCTAGTGGTAATGAGACCCACCTTACAATCGTGAGGTTGTGGATTCAAACCCCGGTCCCGTACCAATGATTTCCTTGGAATTTATGTACGGAATTTCACACTATTGGCTTTTCGGTGAAGGAAAAACATCGTGAGGCAACCTGCATATGTCCGTAGAAGAAATTCAATGGCGTATGTGAATCCACCAACCCGCACTGGGCCAGCGTGGTGGATATGGCCCAATCACCCTTCGTGGTTAGGCCTACGTCCTGCAGTGGACTAATAAAAATGCTGGTACAGTAATATTATGATATTGCTTGTAGACAAAAACATTAAGAGAATAATATCTCTTTCTAAATAACCAAAGCACTAAAAGCTCTCAGACGGTCAAAAAACCCTGACATCATAAAATGTTGCCAGATATTTTAGCAGAAACATTTTATTTCAGCAACTGTGTAATCTAGAACCTAAATGATAAATAAATACCTATTGTTAGATATAACTTAGCGTTAAACTATGGCTGTGTTTCACTTAAGGTAATGTCAATTCTTTGCACGATCATCTTTTACTATAAATTGTACAGTACACGTTATATTTGATTTGTTATTATTTTATATTGTACTATTATTGTAAATTTCAAATTAAATGGGACATGTAATAAAGTTATGAAAATATGGATTGTTTTATTACCTTTTAAAGTAGGGATGGTACCTAGTAAAGGAAGGTCGATAATTTTCAGTAAGTTTTATACAGAGCTCGCAATGTGGCTAGCGCAATCATTTCTTACATCAAACAAAAAATCACATATTTATATGCGCTAACATAGCACTGCATTCTGCAATATAGATATGCGTGGTTTGCGGTAAGTAAGTAGAACTATACTCTATAAAATATAGCTTGATCTCTGCGAAAGCTGTCAGAAAAATCACACCTATGAAGTCCTGAATTTTTTAATAGTACAGACAGTACCTGTCAATGTCATACTTTATGGGCATGCCGATTAGTGATGGGCGACGAATGATCGTGACCACAGAGTTTTAGATATAGTTTTATTTAAAATATCGATAGTTTATACTAACTATATCTATATTTATATAAAAGAAAGTCGTGTTAGTTACACTATTCATAACTCAAGAATGGCTGAACCGACTCGGCTGTAAATTGGTGAAGAGGTAGCTTAGAGCCAGGAGAAGGACACAGAGTACTTTTTATCCCGTTCCTTTTTTTATTTTTTTAATAGTTATTCATCTTATCTTTTTCATTTCATCTTTTCCCTTAAGAAATCGTTAGCGAAAACTAAAAAACGTAAAATCGTAAACGTATTTTTTTTAACATATGACGAGAAAAGTGAAAAAAAAAAACTTCCTAGCTGAACCAGATCTAAATTTTGGATGACAGCTGTCGAACATAAAAGTGGTTTATCTCCGCAAATGTCAACTTTTGATCAATGCAATCTTCACAAAGGTGAGATAGCTCAATGGGATCTACATTTTGGATGACAGCCATTAAACTTAAAATATCTTAATGTAGGTATCTCCGTGGGGTTAGCTACCTAAATTCATTAACTTTCGCGGTACGAAGTTCGCCGGGTCCGCTAGTCATTTAATATATTACGAATGTGGTACAGCTGAAATACTAAGTCATTTTCAATCAAGTCAATTTGTAAATCGCGACGAATGAAACCCTAATTAAATTTTAAAAACCAACTGTTACCCGCACAATGCTACAACGCAAACAGTGTATGATAATGTTAGCAAATCGTGCTCCGAAACATGCTCGTAGATAAATCCCAAAATACAATTTATCTCGCTATTATAATGCGTAAAAATATTTTAAAAATATTATATTTATATATGTTAGTATTAGCTCCATTCGAAAGCTAAACGTAGACTCACTTAACAACTTCAATGCCACGAATCCTATTTCAGAAAATCTCCGAAAAAGTGACCTGACTATCCAACAATCGTAACTTATCCCAAAGAAAATTGTCTTGTTAAGTGTCGATAACCCAAGTTAGTGCGGTTGATATCCGATTCAGGAAATAGGGTTATATCTCGGCCGAAACAGATAAACCCGATACGTGATTACACTGCCATGGTCAATCGTAAAAATAAAGCCAAATGGAATCGTAAAATAACACAACGCTGCCTGCAATAATATATTCATAACGCGATATTATTTTAGTAGATACTGGGTTTTGTTTTTTGCCCGACGCAAGTTATTAGAGCTGCTGTTATTTGATAGCAATTTATCGGATATGGAATTACATTTATAGTGTAAAGTATTGGAAATAAAGTTATGAGTGTAGCGTTTTGCAATCGTTGGGGTGGCTTACGGTTCCGTACCAATTATTGCGCACAGAGACGTTATAAAATACCTATACCTATATGCCGTGTAGATAATCGGGGGTAGTAAGCTAGTCGTTTTTGGTATTTTTCTATAGGCTCAATTTCGGCGAGTGTGCGCTCAAACTCCACGACCTGATTCCTTCATCTCCTTTTCACGACAGAACAAGCCGGAAGTCGCTTAAAAAAAGAATAAACGAGTGCAAGAAATATATATGTACTCAAAGATTTATGCTTTTTGATGAAGAACACAACATGAAGCAACCTGCATACGTTCGTAGAAGACAATCAATAAAGTAAGTGAATCTATGCATCCGCACTGGGGCAGCGTGGTGAATATGGCCCCGTCTTTTTTGTTTATTCTCATGTTTGACCGCAGATTTTACTAAAAAGCCGGGACAGAACTTCTAATCTCCTGTTTTTAAAGTATGAATTTCATTCATCACGGTCATTAACGGGGATTTTTTTTACTAAATACGTTTTTTATATATTTATTACATATTACATACAAATATTTTTTTACTAGATTATAATACATATGTTATAAAAATAAGCCCAAAATAGGGTATATTGGCACATAAGAGGGGAGGTCCATACCCAGCAGTGGGACAATAATAGCTTGGTAATGTCCAACAAAATATAAATTTCCTGTTCTAACTAAAAGTAAAAAGGTACTATTATGTGCATTTTTTTTTGTTCATTGACATGATAACGTCTTATAAATTGATGCACTTGAAATACTCGTAGTGCCACGTCAAGTCAATGCGCGCAACAAGCGATAAAGAGACACTATCGGCAGAACCGTTCGGCTTGTTTCAGTTGTTGATTCAACTATGTTTTCATAACACATTATCGCGTAAAATTATCGTCCGTAAACAGATTTTACAGACAATTTTTTTTGAAGTAAAACTTCTTTAACGGCGTTGTGCACTTTTTAATGGGTAAAAATGTTAAGGACACGTGATCTGATTGAAAATTTGCAAGACGAAGGGAGTTTTCAATTCTGCCGGCACCGGCAGAACCCGTTCCCGGTAAGCAACCCGTTGTTTTTGAAGTAAAACTTCTTTAGCGGCTTTAAGCACTTTTTGGGATGGGTAAAAATGTTAAACTCGCATCGCGACACGTGACCTGATCTAAAATTTGCAAGACAGAGGGAGCTTTCACTTCTGCCGGGACCGGCAGAACCCGTTCCCAGTAAGCGACCCGTTGTTTTTGAAGTAAAACTTCTTTAGCGGCGTTGTGCACTTTTAATGGGTAAAAATGTTAAACTCGCGTCAGGACACGTGACTTGATCGAAAATACGCAAGAAGAAGGAAGCTTTCACTTCTGCCGGCACCGGCAGAACCCTTCCCGGTAAGCAACTGGTTGTTTGTGAAGTAAAACTTCTTTAGCGGCGTTGCGCACTCTTTGGGATGGGTAAAAATGTTAAACATGTTAAACTCGCGTCAGGAAAGTGACATGATCGAGAATTTGCAAGACGGAAGGAGCATTCACTTCTATTGGCAGAACCCATTCCCCGTGAGCAACCTGTTGGTTATGAAGTGAATACTTCTTTAGCGGCGTTGTGCACTTTTTGGGATGGGTAAAAATGTTAAACATGTTAAACTCGCGTCAGGGCACGTGACCTGATCGAGAATTTGCAAGACGAAGGGACCATTCACTTCTGCCGGCAGAACCCATTCCCCGTGAGCAACCCGTTGTTTATGAAGTGAATACTTCTTTAGCGGCGTTGTACACTTTTTGGGATGGGTAAAAATATTAAACTCGCGTCAGATCGTAACCTGATCGAAAACTCATTAGACGGGTGACGTAATGTTCAAGTTTTCACTTTTGCCGGTACTCTCGAAGTTCAACCCGTTGCTTTTTTTTAAATTAAGTATACTTAGGATAATATTTCAAAATCAACATTTTACATTCTAAATTGTAAATACTAACATATTATTACTCGATTAGTATAATGGAGATGGTAATTAAGCTACGAATGTGATGACATTACGTTAGAATTAGGCTCTCCAGAGTTAATCCGGGTCGAGAGTGCCGGGAACCGCGATGTTGCTCTATGTAATTGTCATAGCTGTGGGATTTGTTACTAATTGTTTTAAACTGTGATTTATTCTCCATAATATGCAGGAACAAAAATAGTAATATGGCTGAAGATAGTTTTAAGGCTACTTATTATAATTTCGTTGTGTCCATCCATTTGTTCGTCTGTCCGGCCTCATATCTCTCTAATTTATGAAACAAATTCTTTGAAATATCAGATTATGACAGTTCTGAATAGATCTCAGATTTTAATACTTTAACATTTTTAAACTCGTATTAAAGGGGTCGCTCCCATAAATACCTACATGTAAAGTACTGTACTGTACTGTATCAGCTTTGTATTAGTCCACTGTAGGACGTTGGTCTACCCACGAAGGGTGATTGGGCCATATCCACCACGCGGGCCCAGTGCGGGTTGGTGGATATACATACGCCATCGAATTTCTTCTCTACGGACGTATGCAGGTTGCCTCACGATGTTTTCCTTCACTGGAAAGCCCGTGGTGTGAAATTCCGTACATAAATTCCAAAGAACTCATTGGTACGGGACCGGGATTTGAACCCACGAACTCACGATTGCAAAGCGGGTGTCACTACCTCTAGGACACCACGGCTTGATTTGGCTTGCGATATGTAAAGTGATGGCGAGATTTTTATTCAAGTATTACAAAAATATCAACTGCAACAAAAATTGCACTGTTACAAAAATGCTATAAATATTTCTATCTGGCAGCGTCTCGTATCAGAAGCACCTATAGTTTTCTCGTTTCCCTGAAATAATAAATTGATACAATAACTCAAAGCTCTATTCTGACTTATTCAACGAATCAGCAAGCTTCTGCACGGGCTTGCCAAATTGGGATATTAATAAGTGCCAAAGTACACTTCACGGGTATTTGGTGTGTGAATAAAAAACCCAAACCCTGGCTTCCCTCCAGTCTGGCGGCCTGTCAACGAGCTTAAAACGTGAAAATCGCCAATTTTTCGGCAAATAATTGTGTAATTATCATAATTGAATGGTTTATTTTGACTAGAAGGAGTAATAAAAGTTCAGGCCGTTTTTTAGAATGAGTGAGTTAGCTGCAAAGAGTAATTCAGATGCTATGTACAATTTTTTATATTACCATTACATGTAGGACGTTTGTTGTTGGACACAAGCTTCCAATAATTAATTAAATCCGAAACAAATTGCTAGTCCACACCTATTTTTTATATTAAAAGACAGTGTTTGTTAGTTTGTTTGTTACTCTTATACCCTGCAAAGAAGAAACAGTTTGACTTGATTTTTTCGCATGAAAAAAGCCCATATTTTAATTTGGAACTACCAGGAAAACCTATCTATAATAATTATAGATGATTAATTATTAGTCATTGTGATGTATTTGTCTGTATCGGTTTTCATTTTACAACAAAACACATTGTTATGTGATTTTAATTATCCTTTAGAATATTTCCATAAAATTTGTAGCTGTAATTCATTTGTAGGTGGACGTAGCCGGTACAGCTCCTTTTTTACCGGCGGGTGGTAATGAGGGTTTCCCGCCGACAGAACGGTATACACACCAAAAACCCAGGGTGTTCCACCACTACGCCTGGTATTGGGGTTACGGGTACGCTTCCGCACTCCTCCGCGGCACCCGACACCGCTGGCCCATCTCGGGCCCCACCACGAGCTTGCGCTCCCGCCTCAATAACGATTGCGATGCAGCCCCTAGTATTTTATAAGCAGACAAAATTTAACTCTTCTAGTAGTCGCATAAATAAAAGTAGGTACGTCGAATTTGTGTTTTTCCGGCGGCTGTCCCCGAACGATGCTACGTCATGCGTGCAAATATAATATCAAAAGACCCAATGTTATTAATTTGGTTTGAATTTGTTATTTTTATTTTCCGCTTCCATAGAACGGCATCGGAGATAAATGGGAATGGAATGAGCACGAATCATTGGAGCAATGGATTAAATATATTGGAAAATGTCATTTACGTTTTTAGGCTCATGATTTTTGGATTTAATTTAAATTTGTACGAATACTTATATTTCTATACATATAAAAACGAATCGTGGTTGTTAGTCTCGCTAAAACGGAGAATGGCTGAACCGATTTGGCTAATTTTGGTCTTAAGAGACTTACTTAAGAGACTTAAGAGAGAGAAGAATTTTGGACGTTGAAGTTAAGGGAAGGTTTAAACGGGGAGAAAATATTAAAATGTAGGGAGAAAATATAGTAATAACATGAATTTAATTTTCCCATACAAAATGTTCCTACATGTAAAAGTTGTCATTGACAGTTGACAGATAGTGAGATGAAGTTCACCGGATCAGCTAGTAAATTATAAAGATATATGATCTGAGCACTATACTAAATTGTCTGAACTGATAATGACTGTCATGATGTACCTGTAACTACTCTAGGGTAAAAATATATCTACTTAATAACATTACAACTTAACATAAAATATCTATTTCTTTTCCAGGTGCTTTGCATTTTTTTACTGGACACAAACATCATCATCATCAGCCTGTGTCGACCCACTGCTGGGTATAGGCCTCCTCTCTTATATGCCATTCTTCCCTATCTTCGGCCAATCTCATCCACGCCTAACCAGCGATTGGTCTGATATCATCGACCCATGGGGCTGGCAAACAGTACCTACCAATAAATATTTTTAGCTATCCTTACCATACCTTTGCATACTTAAAGTACGCTTTATATACCGACATCTAAAGAGATGTTATGCTTGCAAGACATGCAATAAAGCTAATATAAGCCAGAGCCGCACGTTATGAGTTCCCATCTCTTGGGCTACTCATTTTATTTTCATGAATGTTGTAATGAGATTTTTAAACGTGAGTTGAACTTTTAATGGTGTTGGAATTTAGAATGCTAGTCACTTTGGTTTAAATAACTGCTTATTATAAGCATTACTAGATACCTAGGTGATTGAATTTTGAAAACTAATAATAAAGGACTCTAAAAATTTAATCGTCTTTCTTCGAACTGTAAAAAGTACACATTTTATGGTATATTTCTTAATAAATAATCTCTTTTGATTTATTTGTACCTTTTCTGTAATGTCATTTACCGATTAGATTATGTAGTCAACACATCAGCCTCAAAGCTTGCGCTGCTAAAACATAGTTTTTACCCATGGATTTTCAATGAGATATATTTAGTAACTTAGACTTATAATACTGTTTAGTTAAATTTAAATAATAACAATAAAAAAGACCCTGAAATGTATATACATCAAGGGAATAGATGGAGAAGGGTGGATTAAAAAAAATGAGACATATTGGAAGCGTCTTGCCTCCACCGCATTTCCGTAGTATTAATCTTGCTAGTGAATATTCTACACTGCGCTTCAGTATCTACCGATGTATTCAATATATGCGGTTTGATCAAATTAAAATATAGTACAGTTATTACTCACGTATTACTGAGTAGATATAACCTACCTCAGCTTAGCTATGGTGTATTTTAATAAAAATGTGCCAATGTCACATTAGTTTCCATAACCATTTAAGTAATTATATAGTTTTTTATTTTAAGTATACAAAACTAACAAAAACCCTGCAGTAGAATTTGAAAAAGAAAATAACATAACTTCTAAAGTAAGAGACGACGCATCCGTAAACGAGAACATCCTGCGAGCGTCAAATAATATCCGAGGTTTTAAACGCGTTCCGTTTTAAATTGGAATAAGCGAAATGAAAAGAAGGAAAAAAAGCAGAAGCAAATTACAGGATGCGAAAGAAACTAAAATGCGGGACAGCTCGGCCAGGCTTGAACTATAAAATATTTGCATCCAAACGAGGGCGCACCAACAATAAGATGGAAATGCAAAATTGTGCTGCAGAGTAATGCATACTGTCCTTCTGCGTAATGGTCCCGTACATTTTACCCTTAGATGGTTGTAGAGACGCGCAATTAGCTTCACGTCATGGTTAGTAAATATTCTTTATAATATCTAGGCATAATAACTAAAAAAATATAATTAATCCGTCAGATAGACTTTAGTATGGGACGCAACTTGCGTCGATACTTTGGCACCGTCACATCTTCCTGAGACTCAGAGTAGGGCTGGAGCGGCGGCCAATTTGGCTGAGCAGCACAAGCGGCGCAAATATGCTAACCTCGGTAGTGGTTACATATTTGAGCCATTTGGAGTTGAGACTTTGGGTCCGTGGGGGCCGGGAGCTCATCTCTTTTTCAAAAGTCTTTCTGAGCGTCTGGTGGACGCGACGCGTGACCAAAATGCTGGTGTTTATTTGGCTCAACGTATAAGCATTGCCATTCAGCGTGGCAATGCTGCCAGCATGCTGGGCACGCTGCCAAATGGCAGTGGGCTTGAGCACTTTGATTATCTTTAGACCTTCAGGGGTCTGTGGATGATCCAATTGCTTTCTATGTAGTAGTAGTGTAGTATTGTCATCATACAGATAGACTATAAAAAATATTAGACATGTATTTTTTGTCAACGAAACAAAAAATGACCAAGATATAGCCCGTTAAAGTTCCGAGTGACGTCACAAGTGCCATACACTTGTATAGACTTCTGTGAGAGGCGTGACGTCACGACCCCTACTCCCAAGTTTGACAAAGTTTGTCATAGTCATTTGTTGTTTGATTGCCAAAAAAATACTTGTCTACTATTTTTTTATAATCATAATCTAACTCACGGACTAATTTATATAATGATTTTTAAACCCAGTCATCATGACTTTTATAATAACTTGTCAGTAAATAGTTATTGCAAGATTGAAACAGATGTAGGTTTATCGGTAATCGAATTAATATTACCAAGGTAACCGAACAGCTTAGCAAGTTAAGGTGGCAGTGAGCACGTAGCGGACAGCGTAGAAAATTTATTGCTGCAGGCCCGTAAAGTGCTCGAACGGAAACCACGTACCGGCAAGAGCAGCGTAAGACGTCTACCAACTAGGTGACCGGTTGATTTAATCAATGTTGCCGGAAGTAGCTGGTGTAGATCATCTCTAATTGCTCTTTTATGGGAAATCTATAGAAAGTCATATGTCCAACAATAGATATTCTGTTGCTCTGATGAATAATTTGTGCGTAGTTGCACGATTTATTCACAGTTAAGTGATTAAAATCAACTGGCAAGTATTTTACAGCAAAGTTAATTATTGCAGAGTTTTGTCATGATGCGGCATAGCAGATGATAAGTTATTGAACACTGTGTTCTTTTCAACATATTCTCTAGGTATTTCGATTGTCATTTTCTGTGTTGGAATTGGCCTGATGTTACACTGGCCAATGAGAAGCTATGAACATTTTGTTCCTGTTTTATATCATGTGTGTATGTTTTATATTATCATAATGTGTGATAAATAACTAGATGTCGCTTCTGTAAGTATTTTACTGTCGTTTTCCTGAGCTGGAATTAGTCTGATGTGGATAATAATTTAAATTATGCTCACTCATACCGGAAATGTTATACGTGATGCAACAGTGCTGTTATGTCCTGTAATTATTCAGTCATACGTGAGATGTGAAATATATTCCAGTTAATTTTAAACGCGAAGCTTTACGAAATGCAGTCGTATTTACCTTTAGCAAAGAGTTTTTAAATACCCTTGTGAGGTAAATACCCATTTATGTGTCATATTATTAAAACTGTTTTTAATTTTATTATCTATCATCATTGCTGAAATAAAACGGGAAAATATTTTGAAAGTATCATAAAAATCAACGTGTTTTATTGTAAATCGTAATTTACTGTACTGTACCAGCCTCTTTAATAGTCCACTGAAGGACGTAGGCCTACCCACGAAGGGTGTTAATTTAAATCAATGTAATTGATACTAATCTATCATTACAATTTCAATTCCTAGATCTTAATGTAACTATAATGTAGAATATAATGTAACTATATCACCATCTAAAACTCTGGTTGTAAATCCAAAAAAATTAGTACAAGTAAGTTTTCGGAACTTAAAATTCGTTACTGAAAAGAAAAATAAGCGCTTGGTGCACAAACAACGATTCCTAAAACAAAATAAGAACATCAAGTGATTTAAAAACACACTTCTCTTCGAATAAAAACAGAGTGCTAAAACCCTCAACGTATACATTGGGGTAGCTTTTACTCTAAAGGATTCTACCGCTTTCAAACATCTTGTAAAGTATTCGAATGGAAGACAGTAGAATTCGGCCGAATTTAATACAGGAAAGATCCCAGAGGAGCGACGCGAGTGCAGGACTCTTCGGCTGCGGACTGATATTGTGAAACTTTTCTTGGGAGCAATCTACATAAAAAATGAGTCGAGGGTTGCGGTGACCCGCTGGTAAATGAGAGCCTTTTGAACTGTTAATTTTGTTTGCATACAAAATGAAATCTGACATGAAAGTTATTTGCGCCTTGATCTTAACGCTCTCTATTTTTACGAGCTTATTTTGGCAGGACGGCCGCAATTTTACCGTCGGTGATTCGATCTTCGGTGGATCTGTAAGGAAGGTATGGGTGTCCTTTTGCTTATGGACTTTATTGGGTGTGATGTAGAAGGTTGGCAGGTCTTTTGACCGACGAACCACCGGAGGAGGTATACAGTTCGACGCGTATATATTTTTTTTATGTCTAACCGCATAACTTTTTTCATAGTAGTCCGATTTTAATAATTTTTTTTTCATTGGAAAGAATGTACTTCGAAATTGGTCTCATTTAAATTTTATCGAAAATGGCTGAGCCATCTATGTCAATAAAATCTATAATAATGTGAAAAATGTCATATTTGCGTTCTAACGATGCGCCCCGGCTTCGCACAGGTGTATTATACATATAGACATTTTTTCTTGAATTACTCTATCTATTGAAACAAACTGCATCAAAATCCGTTGCGTAGTTTTAAAGATATAAACATACATGGGGACAGACAGCGGAAAGAGACTTTGTTTTATACTATGTAATGATTATGTCTAATCAAAACCTATATATGGAGCATTGCACTTTACGCAAGCGAAACATGGATATTAACACAGAAAGATAGGGAACGGCTTGAGGCGTTCGAGATGTGGTGTTGGAGAAGAATGGAAAAAATCAGTTGGACTGAAAAGAAAACAAACCAAGAGGTGCTCGACATGGTAAAAGAGAAAAGAAAAATTTTGACAACAGTTGAAAATAGAAGGGGAAAGATGTTTGGCCACCTTGTACGACATGACAATCTAATGAAAACCATAATAGAAGGAAAAGTAGAAGGAAAGAGAGGGAGAGGAAGACCACGGAGAGCGTTCCTAGATCAGATCAAAGAGAAGGTAGAGGTCATGTCGTACAGGGAGGTGAAGACACTGGCGGAAGACCGCAAGACGTGGAAGTTGCTCCACCGACAAGAGCAGTGCTCTTAAATCCGAATGAATGATTATGTACACGGGTGAAGTCGGTCATGCTATTTTTTGCAAAAAAATAATTATAATTAATAAGGTTCGCTAAAACGATGATATATAACATGTCATTCATAGGTCGTTGAAAAAAAAACTTCCCTTTTTAAAATTCATCGCAATATTTCACGGATATTTAATGTATTACTAAAATAAACATACGAGTATCCCTACCGCAAAACGTAACTAATAACCGCCTGGCACTTATCCAGGCGACAGATACGAGGACCATTTTGGTAGAACAAAACTTAGGCTTAGCGAATTTAATTCAAAATTTTCAGCTATGTAGTACAGATATTTTACATACAACATTAATGACTAAATGGTTGAATTTATTTTCATAAGGTAATGAAGTTATCAGCGTGTGTAATATTTTCAGATTTGAGTCAAAAGTCATGCAATTTGTAATTACGTATGTAGAATAATATTTATGTCCATATTTAATATATTTTTTAATTGACGTGGAGCTACTAAAATGACTGGTATAAAACGAATGCAACCAAAATTACGCTACTGATTTTACATAACTTACAACTCAATAAATCACGCCCGTTAGACCTCAGCCTAAACCAGTAATGATATATAACAGATTCCCTCTTTATAAAATCGGTCGGAGAGCATCATCATACCTACGCGCCTCGGAGTGCGCTAAGCTCTTGGTATATAGGTACTAGTAAGTCGTGGCGCGTCGTAGTGACAAACGAACGTGTAAATTTGTAACTACAGTTGGGCCATTTTAGTAGGTAACATTTAACGTCTGTCATTTTTATCTTCATAGTGAGGTGACCTGCTTAAAAACAAAGTGAATGAATCGATACGGACTTGAAACATATGAAACATATTCCCAATGCTTTGGCAACGCGTTCTCTCAGTTGTGTCAATGGTAAAGAGACCCATCGTTCACTGATTCACGCTCAAAATAATTGTACAATTTCACCACTAGTTCGCGAGATTGACTGTGTAGCGTTTTCCCCCGTTTCGACATGGTGAGACTGTAATATTGTTCTTGTTTACTAATCGTTAAACAGTCGGAGTCCAATTTATAAAACAGGTAAACGTAGTAAGTAAGATCAATGCAATAAAAAAGCCGGGTCAGAAGAAAATATCAGAGAGCACACCAAAAACGCACAGTCACTTCGCAGAACGACAAAAGACTGCGTCATGTAATGGCGACATGACATGGTGTCATCGACACCAGTGCCTGTCGATGACTACTGATGGTTACCAGCAACATCTCACCTAAATTATACCTAACATCAATGATTTTTCTATTTAGTTATTTTTTGTATTTTTATAGTTAGTGTGGTTTTTAATTTATGGTGATATTTCTTCACACGGAATCATTGCATTCGATTCAACTTATCAGTTTTCAATTTTAGAGTAACATTACCCTAACAACATCAAAAACACAATTTGTATTTTATTGTACGCTTCTTTTTTTATTTACAGCAAATTTCTATGATGTATTAAATTTAGTAATTTTACACTAAGTAAGTAAGTTCGTATAGGCCGGGTGGCTAGCCCTGGTGTCAGAGTTAGTTAGTTAGTTAGTTTACACTATAATGCATAGAAACTAGAAAGAACCTCAAGTAGGTGAAGTGTAAAGTAGATGACTTAAATACTGAAAGCGGGCAGCCCTACCACGTGATACGGTTTGCGCGGCCACGTGGCGCTATAGGTGTAAATATACCTATATTGTCCTAATACTGTTATTATATTACTACCGTGACTACCGTGATTACCGGTGAGAAATTTGTTTTTTTTTTTAATAAAGCCGGTCATTCTTCAAAGTTTTGTCCGGTTAGTTTAATTTTTAAGTGTTTCCCTTATCTATGATATTTTTTAAATTTGAATAAATATCATTCGTCCTCTCACATCGCGCATTCAAAAGCACTCGTTTTCGTGTTTCTCGGCCCGATGCCTCGTCTTAATAGTCCACCACTGAACATGGGAATAACCACCCAGTTCTGGTTGGTTGATCAGGCCTCAGCCTATAAAGCGTACTAATTTTAACCGCCTGGCAACTACCCACTAATACCGAGACCAATTTTTGGTGAAACAGAAGTTAGGTGTAGCAAATTTAATTCAAATTTCTCCAGTAGGAACGCGTGAAATTTGGTGCAAGTTTACCGGACAGCTAATACGTGTGGACAACGGTCGTAATAGTTCGGAACTAACTTCGGGTCCTCCATCAGAAGTGGCCATGATGTCGTTTAGTCTAATAACTGGAACTTACGTACTAGTTAGGGAAATAGACTTACCTATTGAGTTGTTGCTTTTTCAGCTAATCGTAAAGGTCGTTGTCACAAGATTTTCTATGATAAATCTAGGTAATTATATCACTGGATTTACGGAAATCTTAAATATATGGAATACATAAATTAGCACAAAAGGACCAATCTTAAAAGTAGAAGAAACATCTATACAAATTATGTATCAGACCGCAATACAATGTATAGAATAGCTGATTTTCTTCGTGATTTAAGAGCTAATCCTATTGTAAAAGTTATTTATATTGAATTCAGAGATCAAAAAAAGGTCAAAAATGAAATTTTAAGTATGTAACCATTCATCCTGTTAAATAAAATACGCACAACGTGACTTTTCGATTGCAATGACCATAGTCACTGGTAGTCTCAACATACCTATAATACCTATAGGTATTGATTTTCATTTTAGCTTATTGCAAATTAGTCTGCGTTTGACTACAATTTTGCCTGCTAGTAAACGACAACTTAGTCGAAAATCCAACTCGCTAATTTAGGATACTTCTCTTTAGTGACTATTAAAAGGTATATTTGCACACACAATTGCTTCTGTATTTAGAGGCAGTGTTGCGTAGATACATCTTAATCATTATCAAACCAAACCATATAATCTATCCCTTTTTATCGACTTCCAAAAAGAAGGAAATTCGTGTAAGCTATTCGAATTCGGTACATGGACGTCGATGTTGCTATTTTTTGCGTAAAAAAAATATATCTCACCAAATTATTTAGTGTCTTAGAAATTGAGATAGGTAGACGATCTACTTGTATTTTGCTGCTTATTATAAAATGACGAATGCTGAAAAAATCGTGTAATATCATAATAGGTATAGGCCATAATTTTGGTAACAAAATCAGGAGGTATATTTTTAAATGTAACATATATTTTTGTGGGCTCCATGAATAATATTTTCATATTCATCAAAATACCTACGTCAAAGCTGAAAAATGTTTATGCCCGATATGTTACTCAGCCAGACGGTTGTTGGTTTAGGTAGGGACATAGACTTAATGTATTAGTTTGAGAAGAAGCGGCATATGTGTAGGTACTTTAAATGTCACTGCTAAAGTACTGATTATATTATAGATTTATTGTGGCATACCTAGGTAAATCTTGTACTTCACTTTCAGTCCTTGACTCATCATTCGTTGTTTTACAGTTTTTTTGTATTCTTCTTATTTAATATTGGAAGGCAAACTATTTCTTTGTGGAAATCAATTTTATTTGTATTCCTTAGGGAGGGACTTACGTTGGCGAATAAGATAAATTATCAGCGTAAAAAAATGGTTTTAAAAAGTATATTATGTTGATAAAATTCAAGTCAATATCAAGTTTTGGATTTTCTTCCAGGAAGTATGAGTCTGGTCACAAATACGCACAAATAAGGTAAGCGACACAGTTATAAATGCTGGCGCTAAAAGAAAAATACCGTTATTTAAAGGGTTTGTTTAGAGCTGCAGTTACTTGCTCATTTCCCAAAACAGATAATTATTTTTTATTCGGAATTATGTATTATATCACACGTATACTTTACTCAGTTACGCATAGCACACATTTTCAAATAGGAGTAGTGATCATGTCAATAGAAGTAGTACTTAGATCATAAAGCTCCGGTTTAAGTCTCTAGATTTAGCTCTATGTTTTAGTTAGCGTAGACTCATATTTTACATCAGAATATTACAAAATCTTTCAAACTTTCTGCGCAATTGAACAAGCTTTCATTTGACTTTCAAATAACTCTTTCATTGATTGCCTTTATATTGGTTTGTTGAGCAACCAGGCGAGATGAAAGACGTCGTTCAAATATTTTTTAACTTCGTTAAAGTATTATTATTATTCAGTTAATAATATATGTATGAGTTAAAAACATAACTAGACAGGTACGATAAGTGTTTTCTGTTTCTTTTTGGGTATAAAAATTACCAATTAATAAAAAAAATAATATGTACTTACTTATATTTCAGACATAATTTGTTTGTCTTATCTAGTCTACATTGTCTGTAAACAAAATCCTAATTAGTGACGAGTCTTGTTTAATGTTAACTTGGGTTGTAGTCTAGGACGTAACACGCATCTATCTAGAGCCTGTTTGTGTTTAGTTTAGATTTTATTAATCGTTTACCGTGTCCTTCTACCTTAGCATAGGACTACGAAAAGAATTTTTTTGACGTTTGAAAGAGTGATAGGTACCAATAGTACTTCACCATAACTATGTCTTGTTCTGACACGTCGATGGAATTATTTCGTGGTCGATATGCTAGCACGGTTGGACGGGAGACGGGCTTGTGACTCAGTCAAAAAGTTCCACTACCTAGTTGACATGGAACACTAAATATAAATGCTTTGTATACACGCAGTATCGGAATTTACAGCTCAAGTAACATAGCCATTAATAAAACAGTTATTTTGCGAATATTTGCACTTCATTAAAACAAACGTTCAATAATTTTAACATTGAATTATTTTTTGCAATAAATATAATGACCGACTTCAACCGTGTACAGAATTCTCGAATATTTTGCACAGTTCGATGTAGCATTTTTCACATGGCTCCACCGATTTCGATAAAATTTCAATGGAACCAATTTCTTGAATTTTTCTTTCCAATAAAAAATACGCGTCGAATTGAGTACCTCCTCCGGTTGGTTCGTCGGTCGAAAAAGCACTTGTATTCGCAATTACACTTAATTGTTTATTAGAATTTACGCATCATAACAGGAGGTAGGTAAAGATATCCTAATAGTAAACGTGGTGGAAACCAATTAACTACGCTAACGTTTTGCGAAATCATAACAGAGAAGATACGCAAACTACTACTTATCAACTAGAGGAATCTTGATATTCCTTCCAAATTTGATTTCAACGCTCGAAGGTAACATTTTCTCTCTTACCTAAAGATTATGTTGAATGGTACAAGAATAAAGATGCGATTTTCGACTAGAGATTCGATCGATTATATTTTTTTTTATTTCTTAGTCATTTTATGATATTAACATCTTCTTAACAATTAACTTGGTAAATGTTTTTTTTTTAAATTAACGAACTATGTTACTTAGGTACCACAATTATGAGCCATTGTCTGATGGGTGATTTTAAGGTCAAAATAAAATAATTCCTAGGTAATTATTTAGGTACCTTGTGATGTCTTTTCACAAAAATAACTCAGTGAAATAGATGTCTTAGAACATTGAGAATAAAGTTGATTTCCACTTACACAGCATAGTGTTATTATTTGTTAATTAGAAGGCAGTAAATATAGATATATAGCTCTGGTAAGTGAAATAGTTTGGCAATAGTCTCTTAGGGGCTTAAGGTTGTCCAGGCTAACAAATTTATGTTGACAAATTGTAATGCAAGAGAACTAACATTAGAAGAAAACAGCTTTATAGCTGGACTCAACAAAGGTTTCATATTTTAAGACCAACGGGATTTAGATCTTTAGAAAAAAATAAGTTTCTGCCAACGCTACATTTAATTATTTATCAGATTTTAAATATTTATAGCATCTACTACTAATTTTGACACATACGTACGTATTTTTAAAAGTTCATATTGCAATTAAATGAATATAGTAATATGAAGCCCAATTTTAAATCGCGCCATCGTAAATTTAATAGCAACGTAATATAATATTGTTCTCTTTCAAATGCATACAGTGAAAAAGAGACCGGAACATTCTAAATTGCTAATATATTTAGGATAGAACCATTAAAATTGGGCCTATGGTTTAAAGAGTCATAGAACATAGAAAAATACAAATTGACTAACAGCGAGAATCATTTTAACGTTTAGTACGAAATAAAACTAATAACACTTAAACACGGAGCATAACAAAACATACCTTACCCATTAAGACCGATTGACTTGTACGGACACAAAGATCGTTTCGAGACGGTAAATAGTTACTGAATAACGTATGAACTCGGATCCCGTTGTCGGTGAAATTTACAATTCACGAAGTGAGCCTGTCAGATGTTTAACGTGAGGTGAGTGCGGTGGTATTGATCAGTTAACCTCATGGATGTATTATATTGTTTGTTTACAAGGCTTTTGATGTTTTTTTTAGGTAATAAAGTTGTATACAGGCTAGTGGATCATGAAACACCATTTGATGTGATTAAGTATCATAAATCGGTGAACGCCGGTTGTACGCATGAAAAAGTGTCACATTCCGCCTGACCAAGCTTGCAAGCGAGAGCGCGGAACAAGCGATAGAGAGGCACGATCAGCCTCAGCTTTTGGCTTGTTTTAGCTCAGAGCAAATAAAAAAATCCAGAGGGAACGTCGTTGAACAGTCAAGTGAAGCCAGTTTTTTATAAATGTGTGTGTGCGTCGCTGTTGCGCCGCCATAGTTTGACTGACAAGCCAAGGCGTAGTTTCATAGTTACCTGGATGTGTGTGTAATTGTCTGTACACGGCAAGGAGTAGTTTTGGTTGGCTTCACTTGTTTGTTCACAACATTCTCTCTTGATTTTTTTATTTTCTAATATTTAGAAAAAAAACCGGACAAGTGCGTGTCTGGCTCGCACATCGAGGGTTCCGTACAAGACCAGAAAATTTCACAAAATTGGGAAATAAGTTGTTAAAATCTCTATATATAACCATCGACAAAAAATTTTTTTTTTTTTTCACTTTTCTCATCATACATCGAAAATTACACATTGTTAAAATAATTAAAAACCTGCTTTAGCATGTGCTAATGAAGTTCTTTTGTATAATACTCGTACCTTACATGATACGATTTACTCACTCTGAATTTTGAACCCATATTTTGTGAATTTTGAGGCCATATTTTTGTGATTTATAAAAATGTACAGTTTCTAGATTTATTCCTATATTATGTGTACTCTAAAATAATGCTTCTCGCCAAATTTCATAGTTCTATGTCAACGGGAAGTACCCTGTAGGTTTTGATTTTGGTGAGTGTCGAAATATGCGGTTTTTACGACATAAATGGCTCTAACTTTTTTAAACGATAACTGAGAAGTTTTTCTTTTACACAACTGCAAGAAACGATAGATATACGTATACAGTTTAAATTTCAACTCGATATCTTTACGCGTTCCCGAGATAAAGAGTCTTGACATATACACAGACGGTCAGACGGACAACAAAGTGATCCTGTAAGGGTTTCGTTTTTTCCATTTGAAGTACGGAACCCTAAAAATCGTCTTGATGTATTTTAAAGTCTCCAAGACAACGTTAAGAAAGAAACCTTAAGTGCATATTATTATACAGTTACCAACAGCTCCGTACAAGGGGGTTCTCCGTAAGGTCGATGCCGATTTGTTTCTTAAAATGGCGCCAGTACCTTTCAAATATACAATAATTATTAAAATAAGTTAAATATGAACTACACTCTAAATATCACATTTACCAGTTCCCCGAGCATTTTATATGTGATTTTTCAACCACTCTTATACATCCATGGTTAATGTCGAGGATTACATATGCTAGGATGTGTATGACGGTTGAAAATAGGAGAAACTGGTATTGTTTATGGTGATAGTGATTGACAGATGAAATAGAGTATTTACCTCGTTATTGTAGAATTAGAAAATTATTTTTGTCAGCACTAGAATCTTGTTAGTATTCTCTATTACACATAGGAAGGTAACATTTGAAGCTACGTTTGATTTTCCACTAGCGTACTCGTATGAATCTTTTATTAGATTTGAATATATATCTTTAATAATATAAGTATTGTTTTGTATTGAGTATAACTTTGACAATTTACGCAAAACGTTCTACCTTTTTTACTTCAACTGTAGGTATATATAGTATTTAGGTACTTTTTTACCCTATTTCACTTAATTAGATATTTTGGAAATAACTAGTAATATTATAACAACAGAAATATGAGACAAAAATACATAAAGGAGTAATATTGGTGTCTAAGAGTTTGATGTCTGATTTCACTGTCGACTAAACTTTAAACGTCGTCTTCTTTTTTACAAAATAAACACTCTAAAATACATTTTTTCTTACTCATAATGGTTTAGATTATCTAAACTAAAACATTGAATCTAAAATAAAATCACTTAAAATCATTCCTTCCAGTCCATTTGTCATGTCTCCTTGCTTCTACGATCTGCGATAAATACCTATGTGCATTCGTAATCAAGATGGTACTCGGTTCAGTTTGAAAAGCAACGTTGGATCTGACGTTCAGAACTCAGAAGTATCCATATTCGTACCTACACAGTAACAATAAGTAAGTTAATGTAAAGTAGCCCTTATTGCGTAGCAATTATGTTACATCTACAGCGTAGCAGTGACAGCTACGAGCTACGTCGTAGCTTCACTGTTTATTCTCTGATTTTTGTAACCATTTATTTTTACATTGCTCTAAGTTGTGTTATTTCTGGTAAAAATTAAAACTTGCATGTCAAATAAGAACATAATTTTAACGAACATAAAATAGTAATGATTAGAATTCATTTGAAAATTACGAAACAATTAAATACCTACTACCTTACTGAGAGCAATGGACGATAATGTTATAATTTTCACCATTACTTTACAATTTATAGTAGGTATTGAGAGAATCCAACTCGCTTGGGCAGCGATTGGAAAATTGCGTAACGTCTTCTAGTCCGATATACCTCAGTGCCTCAAGTCGAAAGTTTTCGACCAGTGTGTGTTGTCAGTGATGACTTATGGCACAGAAACGTGGTCTCTCACTATGGGCCTTATTAGTAAGCTCCAAGTAGCCCAACGAGCCATGCAGAGGGCTATACTCGGGGTTTCTCTGCGAGATCGAATCAGGAATGAGGAGATCCGTAGAAGAACCAAGGTTACCGACATAGCCCAGCGGATTGGCAAGTTGAAGTGGCAATGGGCAGGGCATATAGCGCAGAGAACTGATGACCGATGGGGTCGAAAAGTTCTCGAGTGGATACCACGTACCGGCAAGCGCAGCGTAGGACGTCCACCCACAAGGTGGACGGATGACCTTATTAGGACCGCAGGATCGCGCTGGATGCAAGCCGCTATCAACCGGTCTTATTGGAAATCATTAGGGGAGGCCTATGTCCAGCAGTGGACGTCCTATGGCTGAAATGATGATGATTAAGATAATTATTACTAGCTGCGAAGACATTCGTATAATAACATGGCAAAAAGTTCTACCCAAAGACGCCTATACAAACATCAAAATATAATAAATAAAATATGTCGTAGCGTTTATTATTCGTCTATGAGTTAGTTATTGATTTATCAAAATTAAAGACAAAGTTAATGAATACTAGAAGGTATGTAATACTTATTCTTAGAGTGGCTTATTTTTATTTGTCTTAAAACTTTGCTTCTTAGTTTTGGCAATTAAAGCTGGCAATCATTTGTTCAGTTCTTTGTGTGCTCAAAAAGTTATTTACTGTGACCAAAATTTTGTTTTCTGAAATACTTGCGTTAAAATTCCCAGTGGATTTATTTTTATTTCGCTGTCCGAATAAATAATTTGTTGACTAAGTATATTGACATGGCTAAGCCTTCAGGCGATTTTAAAATTCTGACATCAGGGCTAGCCACCCGGCAAAATTTAATCTTGTGTATAATAAACTTCCTGTGCTTTGTAAACATTAGGTATATATAGAACTACAGCGTTATAGTCGTAGAGCAGATATTGCAACTTTTTTTCTTTCTTTACGAATTTCATCAATGAGGAAATGGCTGTCTTGAACACAAGACTACCAAGAACACTTGATTACATTCAACTGGTAGAGAATTGGTTATCTCAATTCATCAAAAACTCCAACTTTGATTTTCCAATTCATTTGAACGAAATAAATCATAGCGCCAGAATCCAGACTTAAAATCTCGCCAGTCGCCAATACCTTGGAACTGGGTCAACAATACTCAAAGTTCTTAGAGTAAGGTCATAGATCTCGTGAAACGAGACATCTCGTCTCTAGCGGAGATTCAATTTCACTCGAATCTCTTTACTTGAAATCATACTGTGCATAATCGCAGTACATTAAATATTAATCATAACTCACAGAGCACAACAAATCATTTTTTCATACCACCTGCTCGATAATGACTCATTATATGTCGTACTATCTCAACGTAAAATAAGTTATTATTATCTTAACTTAATCTCTAGGACTATAGCAGGTCAATAATCTTATATGAAACTCTCTAGGGAGTAAAGTGATTTAAATTTGGAACGTCTGGAAAATATAGATTTATTATTTTTTTAATTTTTAAATAGAGGTTTTATTTTTTATAACCGTATTAAACCTCTTTGCATTGCACGGCAACGGGCATAACATTGTAAGGAGGATTTATTCGATTTTATGGAATAAAACCTCTTTGCAATAGGCATTGCAAATGCCAAACACAGGCGTGTTTGGCCCAAGGAAGTTTCATACGAGAACTGGAACGCTTACGAAGCAAAATTTAAAAAAGAAAAATGTACTTTCTTTCTATGCACAAAAGGTTCACATTTGTTTCTTACTTATCAAATGGGAAAAACATTCCGAGCAGGACAGCAACAACTGTTGGGCGTTGTCCCTTTCTAGAAACTTACCAGTATTAATAAAACTATTGGATGGTAGAGTATCTCATATATCTGGTAATCATTAAATCGCATTTAATCGTACATGTTGATAAATAGATTAACATAAAATGTATTCTAATTAACGTAATAAGTTCGATAATGTTCTGATTTTAATATTGGTACGTAATTAGATTTGCAATACAAAAACTGTTTTTTCATATTAAAAGAATTAGTAGTAATTTACCAACTACGCACGGCCGCACCTATAGCCCTTCCTAAAACAATATGGCTGATAATTTATGCAAAAGTCGTAATTCTGCTTGCTGCTTAATATTTTTATAAGTTGAAAAATGATGAAAAATTGTTGCGTTAAGGGCTGTAATAGTGAAGCTTAGGCTGGTTGTGGAATTTCATTTTTTAGGTAAGTTTCTTGGTTTTTTTTACAAATTTCTTGTGTAGGGTGACAATAACAACAAAACATTTCGGGAATGTGATGTTAGGTTGTTGTAGAGAGAAGAAATTACTACTTGTATATAATCTAATACTACGTACGTTAGTAAGTCATTGTGATCAATTAAGAACCTACTTCTATGAGCAAAATAATGAACTGTGTTGTACATAGTAACTAGTACAGCTCGGTAACTACGGGTAGATATAATTTGCTGTCGCGCTATTTATCAGCTAATTTTTATAATATTTCGCAAGATGGTTTAGTATATTCTAACAAGATTTGTAAATATGAGCAAAACTGGTCAAAAGCGAGTCGAGATTTTCAATTTGTTTATTTATAGAAAATGTAACTTACAGCACTTAATACTAGGCTTTATATTTTATATCCTTAAAGACTACGTATTAAAAAATTACATAAAATAGAACAGAATAAATACAAACATGAATTAAAAGTTATAAGAACAACAACGTGTTATTATTTTTTTACGCTAACTATACCTACCGTTAAATTTTAGGAATATTTTGAGATCACAATTTGACTTCTTCGCAATATGAAAAAATATTTTTAGCAATTATTGTTGTCCATTCGTCGGCAAAGATGTCTACTAGCGGGTGGGAGGCGCTGAGGGCATTAAGATGATGGTGTAGAGATAATATTATAATGAACTGATGTACTCAGCCGAAAGGAGGTTTACTATAAGGTTATAGTTTGAGACTAGACTATAATTTGAGGAAAAAAATCTGCTGTTACATACATTTTGTCGATTCCTAGTTTCAGTCTTGCATGAAACAGCTGCTTTTTTTCGGATTTAGGGTTGGTATCATAGTAAACGTTCGTAATAATGGTTTTAATCAAGCAATCATTTTTACTTAATACAGGGTAAGCAGATTACCCTGTTTATAATAATATTTGAATTTCAGATTTATCCCACCTGAAATACAAATGATTGCCCTCATTCTTTTATTGGTATATACTTAGTATTTTGTAGATTGTCCTATTAAATGAAATTACTGTATGGATACACTAGTAGAAAGAGATATATTCCAATGTTGGTGCTTTACTCTTCGGAACGTTTTTGGGATGCACGTAATCATTCCAGTTCTCGTATGAAACTTCCTTGGTTTGGCCATGATAACCGAGCTGGCCATAGAATAAAACCTATTTGCAATGCCTGTGTTAAGCTTGAAATATACTATCGGACGCGGCTTACGGACGCGACTGACAGCCGCGACTGATAGGTATCTAGACTGTGAAAGTACACTGAGCCGTGCACACTATCGGACATAAGTCGCGGACGTCACCTTCGGACGACCTTGAGCGTTTGGACGTTCGAGAGCGATCTAAAACACCGGATGTATTGTATGTATTGTATTGGATGTAGACTATGCACAGTGTCTACTAAGTCGCGGCTGTCAGTCGCGTCTGTCAGTCGCGTCCGATAGTATGTTTCCGGCTTTAGGCCATAATATTCGAGCTGGCCATGGTCTTATGTTTTTTTACGTAGTATTTACATTCTGTTTTATTAAGGGTTTGTGTGCTTTTCTATGAAAATTCGTAGGTACATTCTGATTTGTTTTATTTTATTGTGAATAATACCGAGTTACCTAGTGAGTACCTACACTTGGTGAGTTTATGACGTAACTATTACTCATATTCTTGGGGGTTTCATTTTCTCGCAGGATATTGTTTGAAAAGTAGAGTATGCACAACTAGAACCAATTCTGTCTTCGTCTTAGGCAACTTGAAACCCTCGCTTCACTCAGGACTCAAACCTTCTTACCACAAAAGTTTTACGCATACTTTAGACAAGTTTAACAGTACAAATTGCACGATTAAAAAGTATTTAAAGAGTGTTTAAATCTTTTGTGGTAAGGTGGTAAATAATTAACTTAACTTGACTCAGGGCGATACGCTTAGGGTCAATTGTCGCCCGTGACATAAGACACCGCTTGATTCCCTTGGTACATAATCTACTATTACATATGCGTTCACATAATACTGCATTCTGGAATGTACACCATAAATTTTGCAGTGTATGAGATTGTGGTGGTTTAGATTAGAAGCCACGATGGTCTAATGGCAGTAAAACCCTTACAATAGTGGATTCTAATTTTGGTCTCGTATCTATGAGTGTCTTAGAACTTATGTACGGATTTTCACACCAGTGGCTTCTTGGCGAAGGAAAATATCGTGAGGCAACCTGCATAATTATGTGTTTGAAGAAAGTCTGTAGGTAGAAATTTAATAGCGTATGTAAATTCACAAACCTGTACTGTTCCAGTGTGGTGGATAAAATTACCCAATGGCACTCTGTCGGTAGACTTATGTTCAGACTATTAGAATGAGGGCTTTTAGGATGTAGGTATCTTATTACGACTTAAATTATTAGGAGGGGAACTATTATTTATCAGTAAGTATAGTTGTTACATGTAATAAATGCTTCGCGCATTGGCTAAGAGGCTAAAAGGCGCAAAAGCTTCTTTCTAGATTTCTATGCGTAAGGTCAATCAGGCTGCTTCTTAATTGAGAGCCGCGGACGGCGCCGAGACAGTTAAGTCAGTTAAGACTGCGCTGCTGTTGTGAAAACTTTACAGAGTCAATCTGCATAAAAAATGAGGTGACAGCCCAGAAGAATCGGTGGCTTTTTTAAATCCGCTTTTCAGGCTTTGAGACGAGGTGGGGGACAAATTGCGCGACGATCACGGTTAATTTCGTTCGTGGGAGCGAATGCAAACTGGGGATTAAGTGATGTTTTTGTTTATAGGTGCGAGATGATAAAGAGCAAAGGTTTTCGGGCGTAAATGTACATATTTTTGGTTGAAGCAGCTTGTATACTTGCTAACTGATTAGACAGTATTCATTTTTAACTTACATTATGAACAGGCAAATTATTCATTTATTACTTCGTTTCAATCGAGTTGTCATCAAGGTCACCACGATCGATGCAACTCGATTGAAACGTCGGGATGGTGATGAATTTTTTATTTACTACGTTCATTGCACTATTAGTCTCGAAGTTTAAGAATAATGTACTGAAATTGAAAACGTTTTAATATATTGTCTACTTGCGTGTTCGAGATTATCAAAAAATATTCATTCGTAATTATTTATTTGGAAGAATATTGAGACTGCCTGCTTTTCTGCTCTTTATTTATTTTGTGGTACCTTGTACACATGATTTCTGTTTTTACTTTATTCTGTTACAAACAATCTTATTTCATTATCCACATCAAATTATTTAATCTACTGTGCCAAACACAATTTATAAATAGATAATATAAAAATCTTGAGCAAAATGTTCAGTCTCACTTACTTATTTACGTGCCAGCAGTGTATGTTATTTAAAATAAAAAAAAACTCTAACTTATTACACGATACACAAACTTTTAATCATTTACCCACACTGTCCAATAGGAACCTTCTGTTGATACAGGATAAAAAGTAGCTAATTACTCTTTCTGACCTTTAAACTATACCCTATAACTGCATAAATGAAGTCACACAAACCAACAGACTAACAAGCACACATTTATTTAATTTAATCTATAATTTTTGTAAGGATAAGAACTCTACTCAAAAACTATCCAAGAACCGCTTAGTTACACTTCAGCGCGAGCTTCGTATTACATAAGAAGTGATTATACCACCACACATTATCTAGCAGTCTAGCTAGCTAACCCAATTCTGCTCTGTACCTCAATTTGTGTGAGCTGTAGGTACCTACGTCTAAGTAACTTAATTTAAAGAGGGTTAGCGTGCCTCCGGACTAGAACTAGGATAATGTTGATTTAGCAATTTTTGCTCTGAAGTCTGATATTCCGTGACAGCGTGAAATAGAAAATTGTATATTTAAAACTTCCTTTCTAGCTGTAAAATTTGCTGTATTGGCATAATTTTAAACAAATCGAATATAGTTTTTTTAACGGTATAATACGGTATAGTTTTATTATCTACTAAATAAACTATATTCAATATGCAAAGCTATTACAGCGTGTCCAGCATGCTGGTAGCATTACCATACTGAATGGCAATGCTAATACCTTCTTAAATAATAAATTCAATTTTATTTGTCGTATATTAAAATTATAATAATAATAAATATTTACAGCTTACACACGGCGTTTGACCCCAAACTAAGCAAAGCTTGTGATATGGCTGCCAGAGACTGATATACTACTTATACTTATTTTTAAATACATACTTTTATAGATAGTAACGAAATAACACCCAAACACAGAGCAAACACTTATGTTCATTACATAAATATTTGCCCTGGGTGGGGATCGAACCCACGCCTCTTTGATCCAGAAGTTAAGGTCACTAACCACTGAGCCACCGAGGCAGTCAAGTCATATTTCACTATGTCTATTTTTTGACTACCTAAGCTAAATAATGTATGTTTTAATTTAAAGAATCATAATGCATAGTTTGCTTCAAATAAATAATCAGGTAGTTAATATTTTCCTAATAAATACCTGCAAAGTAACAACAATAAGAAACCCGTATTAGCTTTAGTGGTCAATTATTTCCTTTTTCATTTAAAAATTGTAATATCCTACTTTCCGTTTGAATGAAAATATAATTTTAAAATGATTTCACTGGAAGTTTTACCACGTACCTACTTTTATTGGAAACCGACCGATGAGATACGTTTAAGATGCAGCACTAGGATTTTATACGTAACTGCCATTTTATGCCGTTTTATTACTTGCTTCCTTCCTATATACGAGAGTGTAAGCCACCAGCTAAAGAAGAGCTCTATGATAAGTTTCATTCATTTCACTAGTATAAAAGGTATCGATTGACCATAGAAACCAATCGTCATGAGAAACAAAGTGTATTTTACATTACGTTATTATTTTTAATGCGTTCTGTTGACTTCAACACTCACTTTATAATAGGGTTCAAATTTCTGTCTCGTAAGAATGAGTCCTTTGGAACGTATGTGAGGAATTTCACTGTACCAACTTTTCGATGAAGGACAAACCGTGCAAAAACTGAATAAATATTTTGAAGCTATTAAATGTCTTATAAACATGATTCCACCTAATTATATTGAGCCTGCGTGTCAGGTATTTATAGCCTAATAGCTTTGTGGGTAGGCTTTAGCAGCAGTTATTTTTCTCTTTTATACAGTCATACTGTTGTTTTGTATTAAGTGACAGAATTCTGGCCAAAATACACCAAACTGTGAATCGCGGCGTAACGCGAAACCTACGCCTTTTACACCTTGGATAAAAGCAGCTAAAAAATAAAGAATATTGACGTTACGAAAGAGTTAATTGGCATATTTCTGTTTCACAAAGCGATATTTCTATTTCATGAACCACCATTGGACAAACCAGTGGTCCAATAGTGGTTTATAAGTTTGTTTATTGCTAACGTCTTTGACTAGTGCTGGAGGAATCTGACGAAAAAACAAGAAAGTGGTTTATGAGACAGAGATAGCGCTCTACAAAGCCGTAACCAGACAATTTTCTCTTTCCAAAATCTATACCCACTCCTAATTCGCTATTACTATACACTGTTACTAACTCTACTTCGACATCCATCTCTCTACAGCATCACTACATCGCCTTTTGTGTGAGTGCCTGTCTCAGATCTTCTAGACTACTCAAATTACAACGCAGTTTTCACTATCGCAGTAGTACCACTTAGTACACATTATATAGAACATTAACTTATATAAGTTAATATAAGTTAATGTTCTAGCTTGCAAACGTACCTATTGTATTTTTGTTACCTCTAGGATTTAATTTACACTAGAGATGTATACCATCTGTGAATACTTTGAAATTGAATAAAGACCTTTTAAAAACAAAAATCAACCGAGTACTAGTACTTACCACAGTAGTACTGCCTAGTTTGAATAGGTGTTCGTTAGCGACCATCGAAGTTAAGCAACGTTCAGCACGGTCAGTCTTCGAATGGGTGACTGCGGGTGGCATTTACAACTGAGCGTTACCGTGGCTCGAATGACACGTTAATTTGCAGGCTCCGGTTACTTAAACCGTTTAGCCATGTCAGAGGCTTTCAGGCGGCTGAAAATCTCTGACACCAGGACTAGCCACCCGGCATATATGAACTTACTTAATTTAAAACATTTCTTCCGAAAGGTTCATCCATCATCAATCCATCCATCAGCCAAAGGACGTCCACTGCTGGACATAGGTCTCCTCTATGGATCTCCAATAAGACCGGTTGGAAGTGGCTTGCATCTAGCGTGATCCTGCGGTTTTAATGAGGTCATCCGTCCACCTTGTGGGTAGACGTCCTACGCTGCGCTTGCCGGTACCTGATCTCCACTCGAGAACTTTTCGACTCCACCGGTCATCAGTCCTCCGCGCTATGTGCCCTGCCCATTGCCATTTCAACTTGCTAATCTGTTGGGCTATGTCGGTAACTTTGGTTCTTCTACGGATCTCCTCATTCCTGATTCGATCCCGTAGAGAGACTCCGAGCATAGCCCTCTCCATAGCTCGTTGGGCTACTTGGAGCTTACTAATAAGGCCCATAGTGAGAGACCACGTTTCTGTGCCACCACTGTCAGTCATCACTGGCAAAACACACTGGTAAAAAAACTTTCGACTTGAGGCACTGAGGTATGTCGGACGAGAAGACGCTACGCAATTTTCCGAACGCTGTCCAGCCGAGTTGGTTTCGGCGATTGGCCTCTTTATTGAAGTCGGACCTACCTAACTGGACTACTTGTCCTAGGTAGACGTACGAGTCAACGACTTCAAGAACCGAGTTTCCAACAGAAATCGGGGTGGGTAATACTGGGTAAAACATGGGAATTACACATGACTTCCTTCTTCCGAAAAGTTAGCTGAAATTAATTCTTAACTGAGCGACACCGGGATGGGGAGCTAGTATTAAATATATGTGAATTGCTATAGTAACAAATAAGCAACCCTGTCTACGGGAACATTTTCCTTGCGCTTCGCTTCCCAACAAGGCCGTGATAAGCAAGAAGGTTCGTCGGGTACCCACAACAACAGACCTTAATTAATGTAAACTTTGTGCTCGGAATAGTTCGCTTGAAGTAAATTACACAGTTACATAATTAAGTAGAAATTACGTTTGATTTTGACGTAACAAAATATTTTTATTATTTGTAAGTGTTTTTGTTTATTTCTAGAGTTGGTAGGCTCTTTTTAAGTATGTTTACGATTTGGTACCTACCACTTTATTTTAATTGTAAATTGAATTTATGTAATTTTTTAATGCTTGCTGATCACATACGAGTATTCAAACAAAGTTGTCCTTACTAATATTATGAATACACGAAAGCGTCTCACACGCTGTCGTTGCATTGTCTCGGCACACTGGAACTTTCATCTACTACGCTGACGACATCGAAGGTGATGCCATCAGTCGATTCGTGCGGCGTGCATCGTCTGCGTCTTTGAGGGCTATCAAGGACTATAACCTGCAGATGGCCATCAGAGACCGGAACGCGGCGGTGATGGAGGCTCTGGGCCGGGAGGAGGCAAAAGAGTTGTAATAGAAGGACATGGGAGCGATCACAGGCAGAGTAGACACCACCGAGTAACACACGGAAACGTAGCCTTGGACTCTGCTGGTAACTACAATGAAACCACTAACTTAGACTAAGATTTAAACTAACCCCTATCTATTGTACAGTCGCATTCTTTCAATTGTAACTTATTTAACAAAAGGCACAGACCCTGGAGTCTGTGGGCCATTTATTCAAATAATGGTATGAATGCGAAAGTGTGTTTGTTGGTTTATTAGTTTGTTTCTATTTCACGCAGCAACGGAGCAACAGTTTGAAAACCGAAAAGTGATTTAAGCTTAAAATACTTTTATCTAAATAACTTTTATCTCGAAAAAATAAAAGATTCCTATGGAATATGTTCACATATTAACTGAAATTTTGTGAATTTACAGATTATTTCTATATTCAATAGCGAGAATGCCTAGGCCCTAAGATACGGGAGCTTTATTGCACTCAGTTTGGGGAATAGTGACTGCATAACAATTGTATAATTTGTATCTTGTGCCAATAAATAATTTTGAATTTGATTAGCACAAAAATAAAAATACTTTTAATATAAGTTTAGGTTGTGGGTATATCATACTTTTAATTTAACATTAAAACTTGAAATTAAATAAAAGCCGGACAAGTGCGAGTCAGGCTCGCACATCGAGGGTTCCGTACAAACACGTTGTAAATAAATTAATAACCTGTTTTAGCATGTGCTAATGAAGTTCTTTTATATGATACCTTACATGATACGATTTACTCACTTTGAATTATGAACCCATATTTTGTGAATTTTGAGGCCCTGTTTTTATGTGATTTAAATAAAAATGTACAGTTTTCAGATTTATTCCTATATGTGTACTCTGAGACAATGATTTTCGCCAAATTTCATAGTTCTATGTCAGCGGGAAGTACCCTGTAGGTTTTGATTTTTGTGAGCGTTGAAATATGCGTTTTTTACGACATAAACGGCTCTAACTTTTTTGAACGTTAGCTGAGAACTTTTTCTTTTACACAACTGGAAGAGACTACAGATTTACGTATATATTTACGCGTTCCCGAGATAAAGAGTTTTGACATACACACAGACGGACAGACGGACAACAAAGTGATCCTATAAGGGTTCCGTTTTTTTCGTTTTGGTACGGATCCCTAAAAACAATAGAACCAAAGCACTTCTCTAACTAACTTAACGTGAAGGACAGAAATGCAGACTCTCCGTAATCATCCGTGACCACTAGCCAGTTCCGGTCAACTTAGTTTACCGCTAAATGGCTGTGAAGAGAACCGTGCTCTCTGTGCGAGACTGTGAAAGAAGAAACCCGCTACGTGTTTCTCGATTATTCGGAAATGTTGAAAGTTTTAGGTCATTTAGGTATAAATCTCTCAGTGACGAGCGCAGTGCTGTGCTACTGAGTTTTACACTGGTTAGTTCAGAATTCTGGGTGTTGTTGATGTAACATGGCATGCGTTAACTCGTCTCTCCATAATCCAATAAAAAACTTCATACTTTATTAATTAATTGTATTTTTGGATACTTGAACTGATTTTATTTCAAAAATAAAACATCGAATTACTTCTGACAATTATAATTCAACAAAAATAATCAAAAGTTAAACAATCGGACAGCGATTCGACACAATTTAACTAAAGAGAAATGAAATATCGGACGATGTGTCCACGACGGTGGCTCGAGGCAAAGTGTCGGCGCGGCGTTTGCGCACCGCCTTTTATATCATTTGCCGGCTGTTTCTCGTCTACCTTCCAACAGTATCTAATCTTCACATACCTACCTGTTTGTTAGTAGATAAACTGAAGTAATAAATAATCCATGAATATATTACTGCACAAGAAATAAAACAGATTAAATTGGCTCCACGCGTACCTAAGCATTTCTTTAGTTTAGTTTGAGTCTAAAATCGTTCAGAGGACAAATTGGAAGTCTTTTATAAATTAGAAAAGTTCTAAAATAACGTGATTAATCACCGTTTTTGAAGCTTTAATCAAAATTGATGTTCTTAATTTTGCAATATCTAGTAAAATAATAATCTGTAGTAATAACATTTTTTGCTATCTAAAAGAAACATAAAATGTTATTTTTCATAGAGCAGATTGTGAGGATACAATACAAATAACCCCTTCCTAACCGCTATGAGAGTTCCAATTTCCTAAAAATAATTACAGAAACCAAAAAGAAATCTGTTTACAGAATCCACAAGAAATAAATAGCTATTGCTCGATATCAAAGCAATGAGTTAAAAGAACCGAGACCGGGTACCTTACTTTTCATTCTCCTTAGGAGAAAGTATCTTTTATTTTTCGTGGATACCACTCAATTCCCAAAATTAAATTTCTATTTTCTTTCTGCGTAATTAGTCTTTGTCAGTCTATGCCGGAGGGACTGAGTTACTCTATCCCGTCTTTATGGAATTGGAGATTTTTTAGATCAATAATAGCTATTTTTTTATATAGATTGTGACAAAAATACATTATTGACCGACGAAAGCTCCTCGATACTAAATTTGACGCATTTATTTTTTTATGTATAACAACATAACTTCTTACATAGTAGTTTGATTTCGATATTTTTTTTTATTGGAAAAAATGTACTTCGAAATTGGTCTCAATTCATTTTTATATAAATCGGCTGACCTGTTTTTGATAAACCAACAATAACGTGAAGAATGCTGCATCGGTAGCGAATAGTTCGCAAGAACTATTCGCGAATTCTGCACAAGGTTGAAGGCGGCCATGCCATTATTTGCAAAAAAAAATGGGATAGATATTAGACAAACTATCAATCAGCAGTAATGTACCTCAAACGTCTTGTTTTAAGAGTTTATTAACAATCGTTCTGTTCATTTTACTTCGTGCACATTTTTATTACAAAATCACCCATCTTAGGTGATTTTGTAATACCTTACGTACTGAAGTGGACAACTAAAAAGCCTGGTAAAGTTCAGTACAATAGTTAAAAATTTAAAATAGCTATTAAGGTATATGTAATTTCAAAGACATAACCATCAATCCTTCTAAAAGTCAAATAAAACTGCGTCGTCAACCATACGACTCCGCTGCTCTCGTGCTTACGGGATTTTAAATAATATTACCAACAAGATTAATAGCCTTTATATTCCTTAATCGTTTGATGTTTACTGCGGTTCCGCTTGTACGGAACAAAATTACTGTTTAATGTTAGGTTTACGTTTATACGACGCCGCAACAGAATGGAATATCCTTTTGAGTTTTGCACCACTGAAGAACCTACTTCTCTTTTGATGTTAAGTATCAAATTAGCGTATTTAATCAATATTTAACATAACTTGATCTTGTAAAATTCAACAGATTGTGTATATTATATATACTACTACTAATAGTACTCTACTTATAATATACAGGGTTATATCTAATTAGCATCCTTTTAGCATCCTTATCCTCTAAACTAACAATTTTTGTTATGCGACTTTTGTTAAAACTAAAAAAAAATCGGCTGTTCCACACATTTTATCGCGGGTGAACGAAATTTTTCTATGGAACAACAATTATTTTAAAGTTTTTTTTTATGCAACTCTAGTGTTATTCCAGAATGACACCTGTCACTTTGATATCTTTCATATTTGACTTGAACTATGACCTGAAAAAGGCATATTTTAGTTTGACAGCTGTCACTTTGACACCTGTCATGCAACTCTATCATGACAGGTCTTATTTTGTTTCTTTTTGTTATTTTAATTTCACGGTAGTAACACGGGTAATTTATTATTGCTGTTTGAACAACTTTCGACTGAAGTAGCAACAACGGTAATTCATCTACCGTTCTTACTACTGGTAGTAAGATTGGTCGTAGCAATGGCAATAAACCAAAAAATATAGGTAATGACACAGACAGACAAACATACATACACACATAAACTCGTCAAACAAGTGCTCTCTTTGGATTGTCGATAGTAAAAATGTTCTAACTTTAAAAAAATCAAAAAGGAATTTTAAAAGTCATTAATTGATTCTATCCCCATCGATATCTAAAACAAATTCACGGTTTAGCTATAAATAAGCGGGATAGAGCCGTCGGAAATGCAATTGAAATTTATCGAGCGTAGCAATTACTGGTTAAACTATTTTATCGGCTTGCCGGACAAATAGGCGGTCATTAATATTTGATTTTCAATTGCAGCTTTGTTTGGCTTATCTGCAGCTGTCAATAATGAAAACTGGCACCGGTACATAAAATTGTAGATAGCGGAATGCGTAATGGAATTTGAATGATTTACAAACAGCGACCTTATTGTGTAAGCGTGGCGGTTATGGATATAGGGTGTCATTTTGTTCGCGCTAACAGATCATGTAAAGGGTGGCAGCGGGCTTCAGCATTTATATTATCTTTAGACCTTCAAAGATCCGAAATTGCTTGTTTTGTACCTAAAAGTAATTTATGTAGTTATTTGATTATGTAAGTCTCGTGTTTAGTGGTTTAAAGGGTGGTTGGTAGTCACTAAATCGTCGGTCAAATCACGAAAGAGCGTAACCAACCAAATTTTGGATTTTTAGTTACCCCCTTCCGTGATTTGACTGACGAGTCGTCGGACATTGGTGTTCTTTATTCTTTATAGTATAAATTAATATAAACTCAGAAGTAGTAATATTGTCTGCTCTGTTTTACTCTTTTTCCTGAAGTTCCTGCCTTATTTCCTTTTTGACTATCGCTCGAATAAAATAACGAGTATTTGCATAGGTGCTGCGAATTTATGAACACAGAAAAAAAATTACTCTACATCGTTTATTTAGATAGTTGTGGGCAATACTAAATTGTTACATGAAATATAAGTATATACCTATCGTGTAACGTTCATTGTATACCATTGTTACCCCGTTTATGTAATAAGACCCCACATTTTCGATTTGCATAGATTCAATCTCTACGTTTATTAGAAATGTTAAATTTCTATAATTTACTAGCCACATATTATATTGTAACTACAGTATATACTTACGTGTGTTTTATTGCTATTACTATTTGAACTTGTATTTTACCATAAGCATGCCTTTTCATTTTTTCAGCTACGTCACGAATTTAATTGATTTAATTTATGTTTTCTCTACACAAAACACGTGCATCAAGATTTTATACATAAACCAAGATATAATCTAAAGCAGGTTTGTCAGTAAGTGCGAAATGTTTTGTTTCTTCAGAGAATTTGCAAGTATAAAATTACTCGGTAAGTGGGTACCTTTGTTAACTTGACGTAATCGCGTTTGTAACGCTGAATCCCTGCTGCATTTTACATGAGCCGACAAAGTGTAAGTAGCTATGTAAACCTACAGGGCTTTCCGTATGAATTATCTTTTGAAAAGCTACTTGGTAGTTAACTAAGTTTTATGTGGAAATGTCGCAATTAATTTCAAGTGTTTGTATTTTTTTAAATGTTATATAAAAATGTACAAATTGGTTTTTAATTCATATTTTACTCAGGCCACATTTTCCTACCGACATAACATGACTGTATTATTTAAATGTTTTATAACAATGTAATAATATTTTTTTGCAAAAAATAGCATGACCGACTTCACCCGTGTACAGAACATAGTATAAAATAAAGTCGCTTTCCGCTGTCTATCCCCATGTATGCTTATATCTTTAAAACTACGCAACGGATTTTGATGAAGTTTATTTTAATAGATGGAATAATTAAAGAAAAATGTTTATATGTATAATACACATATGGTTAATATGCTCCTTGATAATCCTGTGCGATGCCGGGGCGCATCGCTAGAACGCAAATATTATGTAGCATTTTTCACATTATTGTTGATTTATCAAAAATGGCTCAGATGATTTCGATACAATTTAAATAGGACCAATTTCAAAGTATATTCTTTCCAATAAAAAAATAATTATTGAAATCGGACTACTATAAAAAATGTTATGCGTGGTTATACATTAAAAAATATATATATATATACACGCGTCAAATTGTATACCTCCTCCGGTGGTTCGTCGGTCAAAAAATGGTTTTCAATTTATATATTACTCAGTCCACATTTTTCTACTGACATAACACTGATATCTCACACCATCATACGAAATAACCAATAGAAACTTTGAAGATAATATATATTTGAAGATATAACTATAATCAACATCGTCAGTGAGTACCAACTCTTTACTGAGTATACAATCCTTACAATCCTTGCTGCCAAATCTTCTCTGTTTACTTTTTTAGGGTAGTTTCATCCAGGAATGACTTTGACTGATGTCTTCGAGTTATCTGTCTACGAAATAGTTGCCTGTTCTTGGAAGTCACTAAACCCTAACAATATCTTAAAAAGTGATACTGCTTATGTTCTTTTACGGAGAGATACAAAACGAGCATGGAAATTTTCATCAGACGAAAGCAAGCTGCAATAAACGGCAATCTCATAACAAACTGCTCAACGCAATGCATCAGTTTTAGTCCATCCAAAAACTAACATTGAGAAGTTTCACGTTGTTCCTAGCTCGGCGAGTCAGCTTTACTTTTAGCCCAGAATTCAGGTCACCAATTCAACGGACATGAAACAGGGTGCTCCTTTTGTTTGTCTGTTCAATTCGCTGTTTGCCTGACAATTTAAATGCAGGTGGGGTCGTCCCGACCCGCGTTTGGTTTAGTATGTAAGCTAGGTGCGTCTATAGACTTTAATGAACATTGCTTATGGAATCTTGGAGTAGATTTCATTCGTCTTGCCTCGTTGACTGAACATTAATTAAAAATGAGGTTATTCAGGATAGTACTGTGGTGGAAGTTTTGATCGTTTGGGTTGTTTTGTGACATTAACCTACTTTTGAAACACAAGTGAGAGTATAAAATATCATTGCCACAAGGCGTGTAAATATCGCGTACAGATTAGCAAGTTAATATGAGAGTGGGCAAGGGTTATTACTTATTGCGCGTAGAACTGGTGGTTGCAGCTCCATAGCTGCAAAGTTCTCGAATGGAGACCATATAAGTACTGAAAAGCGTAGATATCAACAACCAACTAGGTAGACTGACGATTATTGAAACCACAAGATCGCGCTGGATGCAAGCCACTTCCAAACCGACTTATTGACAATCTTTAGGGAGACTTACGTGCAGTAGTGGACGGCATACGGCTGATAGGATAAAGAAAATTAGTTAAACTTAATTATTATTATGAAATTACAAGTACCCTTCTAAGTAGTAATTATAGATGCTATCATTTTTAATTTGTAGTAGTAATTTGTAGTTGTAAGTAGTAATTATACATGCTATCATTTTTGATATCGCTTTAGGCATCACTAGCTGCTTACCTATATTTAAATGTCAATATTAAACAAGTAGTGTTTTCCAACCAAACTTGAGATTTAAATCTTATTTGCTTAAAAAGTGCTAAAAAGAATTCCTGTTTTTAAATAAAATTCTTATTACAAGCTTTTATTTAACTTGAAATGTATGTAAGTATGTAAGTTCGGGTGGAATCTTGCAAGTTAAACTTGACCTACTTTCCGGTTTTCGATTAAGCTGAAATTTTTCACGCATATGTATATTGCGTGACAATGCAATATTATGGTACCTTGGAGCTGATCTGATGATGGAGTCGGAAGGTGGCCATAGGAACTCCTGTACTAAACAAGATAGACCCGTTGTGTTTGGGCTCGTTTTACTTGTCTTGGCTGGCACTCTGCTGCTACCTATATGATATCCAGGATCTTAAAAGCTTGTTTTTAAAAAATTGTATTTTCATATTAATTTATTTACATTTTCGTTCACAAACTAAACAAGTTAAACTGTCGGAAGCTTGGCTTGATTACAATACAATTGTGATAACTAGTACAGGTACTATAAAAACTCTAAAAGAATATTGGTGATCACCCTTTGTCAGTAGAGCTATGCACAGCAGTAGACTACTAAAAGGTAGATACAGTAGGTACAGTACAAAAAAAATACGACGAAGTTATCACAGACAAATCTGCACAAATGAACTTCAACATCATCATGAACTTATAAATTACTAAGATGATATCGCAGCCGCAATTTCTCAAGATTTCCCGCACAAATAAACATCTTTTTATAATGTCTGTGTAGTGTGAATTGGATTGTTATTTTGTAGGAGACATAAATCAAACTTAACGTCGAAAAAATGATATATTTGCCGATAAAACGACACTCCTGAATACATTTTGGGGTCCCCTTGACGTTGTCGGAGAATTTATACGAGAAATGTTCGGAGCATGTACCAATTCTTCGAACAGTAGGCATTGTGGTGGAATTATCTTTCCAGTAGGTAAGTATATGAGATAAAGATACTTAGATTAATATCTAAGATAATGTTGATTGATTTGATTATGGAAACTAGCGTGATTACAACAGATGCGTTACTCACGAATTTCTAGATATTAGTAACAATAATCATCGTACTATTATAATTTAGACAGCATTTGGTGATCTTTTTCAAGATTTGAGTACTATTGCGCGGGCTTATGAATCAAGAATAAACGTAAATCACAATTATCCTACTTTAAGATTAAAAGAGTAGTTAAGTTGGTATTCAAGAGCGTAGGAGATCAATTATAACGTAGATTGAAATTAAAATCACAAGAAAACACTAGATGTAAACCGCTATCTGTAGGTAGGTCTTACTGGAAATCTATAGGAGAGGCATTATGCTGCAATTGATGTTTGTAATGTTTATTATCAACTTTGTATATATAGAATATCAAGTACGAAATTGGACTATAATGTTATTAGACTATAATGTTAGATAGACCGGAAACTAGTGTTGAAAACCACAAAGTAGGTAAACACTATTATGACGTTGTTAACCTATCGACTCTCAAAGTTTCCAGTACTTTCCAATACAAACCAGCATTGTTAACCTTTGAACTGTCAATGTATCCAATACTTAATCAGCATTACCGGACACCAACAATATCTATAAGTCGTTAATAAACCGGGGTTCATAATACAAAATTATAAAAAAATTAAGACATAGATGGCGCTCAAAGAGTTAAAGAGAGCAAGCTCAATTTGAATGCCAGCGGCAACCCATCAATCTTATTGAAAATCTGTAAAAAGATCTACACTTCCTTGAATGATGATGATTACTCGTATATTCAAAATGTAAGCGACTTATACAGCTTTCAAAATAAATACAAAAGTGCTTGTACTTAAATCTCCCCACTAATCAAGATTTAGCGCGGGAATTTAATTTTTACTTCGGCTAACTAAATCTGAGCCATGTTTAGATAATCGCCTCGTTAGTCTCTGGGATTATATTGCTTTATTTAACATCACTGCTGGCACACAACTTTTGACACATGAACTATTCATAAACGTAGATTGCAAAACTCACTAGGACTAGCTCTAAGCGGCATTAGAAATGAAATAAATAGTTGAAAGCTAATTATAATTAAATTGATCATTTTCAGCATAAAAGTTAATAAAAGAACAAAAATAAACATATGAAACTTATTGACCATATCGAAATCAAACCAATATTCTACATTCACAAAACTGTTAGAATACTGTGCATTATAATTTTTCCCGTACTTAGTCCAAAAATGTTCGCTTCGAGCAACTGAATTAAGCTAATGTTTAGAATCAGCATCTGAATTTCTATTTCATTTTGAATACGTCTGACAAAAGTAGACTTTGAATATAAAATTATCAAGTATACCAATCTCAAAACAATATTCTACATTCAAAAACCCATTAGAATAGTCTTAGTGCGGGACAAGCGATAGAATTGTCCCGCACTAAAACTATATGTTCCGCTTATCAAGCATATCAACTACAAACCAATATTCTATATTCAGAAAGCCGCTAAAATACACTATCACTTATCCCGTACTTAGTGCAAATGTTTCCGGTTTAAGCGACAAAGTTCGTGCCAAGTCAGCTTTTTCAGCTAATGTTAGAATCAGCATCTGAATTTTAATTACATTTTTAAATGAATGGCAAAAATAGAGTTTTAATATAAAAATTATCAAGCGTATCAATCTCAAACCAATATTCTACATTCACAAAGCCGCTAGAATACTCTGCGCTATCACTTTTCCCGTACTTAGTGCAAAAGTTTCCGCTCCAAGCGACGGAGTTCGCGCCAAGGCAGCGTTTCCTGGCTAATTAACGAATCAGTATCTGCATTGTCGGTTGCATCTTGCACTCGGTTGGACGGAATAAACTTCGAATTTTGGCTGGCCGGGATAATTAGTTTGTTGCAATAATATTTTACTTCATTTAACGTACTAAGATGTTTGGTACTATTATTTTTTTGGAATACTGTGGCGTTTTTGAAACAAAGCTATTCACCTATTGTAAATTATTTAAACTAGAGTAGATGCACCAATTGTAGCAACGGTCCCTGTATTTGCCATTTGATGTCAAAGTTTTTGGAAAAATAGATTATAAACAAAGCAACACTATGCAAATGCATAACTATTGTTTGTCTGAATCTCAAAATTAAAAATATTATTTTTATATTAAAATTGTCTACACAATCATTAAAATTCAAAGCGGCCAAAAATTACACTTAGATGGCTACAACCGGTGCATCTATCCCTATATAATTTTATATTGCTTTAATAAACTCGATTACATAGGCGCTAGCGTAAATTTATTAGCAACGTAAAAAGCGTTCTCTCAATCGAAAAGTGAAAAAGAAACAGAACTATGCTATTTAGCTAATATAATTACGATGGCACCTCTGTAATCGAACTAAATGTCCATCTAAAGTCTAAATCTTTATTAAACGAAAATACAGGAGTCAACGAAGTTTTCTTGTTTTTAGTACTAGTCAAGCAGATAAGATTTTAATCAATAATTTTAAACTTGACTTGGTATATCGCGAAGAGTATTAGTGGAAAATGATTCATAAAATAATAAAATAAAATATTTCGCACGCACGCGTTTATATTACTCAAACGCATTTGCAGTTGCACCCGTCGCTTGATTACTCATTATTGTCATTGACTGGTATGTTTGTAGTAAGTATTGTACTTATCAATAAATTAACATAAATATTTTAGAATTAACTCAGATATCATAGTTTGATAAGTAGATTACATTTAGTGGACTTTTCATTTACAGTGTATTTTAACAAGTTTCTTCAGTTTGTTTCTTGAAATATCTTCATATTGTTGTGATAAAACTACTATTATTGGACGAGCCTGGAGCCCACGACACAGGCTACCCTACACCGATGTTTTAATAATTATGAAGTTTCAGTAAACTGTATCCTATTTTAATTAGGTGTAAGTTTATTAGTACTAAGGTTTTCGAATAAATATTTTATTTATTATACACATATTCATTTATTATCTTAAATCTAAGTTGTTTTACAATATTTATATAAAAGAACAAAATACTATAAAAAAAACCTAAACCTAGAGTGCCGCCGGCAGCGAGGCGGGGCTCAAGCTACCGGTGGTTGGGCCTACAGAGAGAGGAACCTTCTGACAATGCGCGCCGTGTCCAGAACGACCGCCTTCTGTATCTGACCCTTCCGTCACCCAACCGTCTAGCGAGAGCCTATATTATATTATATTTATTTATTTATTTAGAATAATTGTTTTAGAAAAATATTTCAAAATAATTTAGCTCACGTTTGGTCAAATTAGGATTACATCTAGAAATGTGTGTGTTTTATTAGTTTGAATAATACTTTTTCACGTTTTTCAATGAATTCTTCCTATTATGTAGTCAGTAAAATAATCTATTGAGTGATTAGATAGGGTGACTAAAAATTATGGTTTAAAATAAATAATCATTTAGGCAGACAAAATTATACCAACATAAACATGGCAAATTTATAATTTTTATATAAATATAGAAAATATAGAAAACTTAAATAATATAAGTACGAAATTATGTTGATATAGATACAAAGAGGTCAAAACTCCCAGCGACGGAAAATCAACTCAGTGAAGAGAGATATACATTAAATATTATCATTTTGTCGCTTTATTTGAAGAAACAATTCAATTTTGATTGCAAATCTGGCAGCCAGATCTATTGTTTATTCAATGTTTTCATTGAACAATGCGTCAAAGTATAATTAGATTGGCCGCTTACGTTTCCTCTCATTTCCAAGAAACAATTGGCAAATGAATCAATATTATTGTTTTTAGCTGCCAAATAAAACAAAAGAAAACAAGAGGGCTCTGATTCAGCTACTAAACACAAAACTGAATTGAAACCTTCGTGAACATAATTTTATTTTTACCGACTTCCAAAAAGGAGGAGGTAAGTACTATGTTCGTTTTTTTATTTTTTTTTGTGTATGTTCATCGATATTTTCGTCAATTGTGAACCGATTTAATTTTTTTTTAGTTTGAAAGAGTGTGGTCCCTATTAAATTTTATCGAAATCGGCTGAGCTGTTTTTGATAAAGCAACAATAATGTACATGAATATCACACCGTTTCGTGCAAAATATTAATTTAAATTATATACAGTGGCAGTCGGTATTGCGATGTTTTTGCGAAAAATAATTATATGATGCAAAAATTGTCACGATATTTTCCATCTACGAGTACGTTAGATGAAGTATAGGCGTGTGATATTTTGACAGCTTGTAAGGCAGAAAACGACTACAGTTCAGTTCAGTTTCACTTCATCGTAGCTGAACTGGACAATAGACACGAAACTGAACTGAAACGTTCGTAAACCTGAAACGTATTATAGTTTTGCGAAATCTATCAACATTCTAGAAACGTTTTAGTTATAGATGATGACATAAAAACGTGTAATGCTTTGACATTTTCCAAGGTGGGTAAACGTAAAAAGTTCAGTTCAAATTCGTCTGATCTTGGTGGAATTGGCCCGTTCTCCGCTGTAGAACTAAATAGCTTTTAAAATGGAACAAAATGGAGAACGAGCTGAAAATTTAAAAAGGGAACGGGTGGTGTTGGCCGATCTATCTCCCGATTGCGGGTGTAGTTAATGTTAGTAGCCAATCCCGTATCAGCGCCTTGCCTTCGAGAGCAAAGTTGGTCATTAACTTGGCGTAAGTTCGTTTACTCGCTCTGAGTCGGTTTCAAACAGAATAGGTAGAGATGCGCCTTTAACTTGACGGAAAGTGTAGCTAACAAAAAACGACGCACTTGGTATATAAAAGCAATATAGATGATTGGATTAGCAAGTTTAAATGGCAGTGGACAGGGCAAATAGTATGGAAAATAAAACAGTAGTTTTATTGTTAAGCAGTTGACGGACGAGTTCGAAACGTCTCGAATAGAGACGACGCCCTACCGGCAAACGCAGCGTAGGACCTTCACCCACAAAGACAAGCCAATTACGTCATTAATAGGTAGGTAAATCAGCACCGCACTGAATGCAGGCTGATTCCAAGAAGTCTATATTGCACAATAATATAATTGATACGTACAACGCACGAGAAATCATTTATGTTGGGAGGACCGAGGACTCGATGCAGTAGAAACACTATTATTTCAACAAGTCTTTGTAGATTTATTTCTTCCAATACAATGTTCTTTTAGCTTTGAAAATAACCAGTCTAGATGCGTTCTTCGCTCCGACGGCTCAACCAGAATGGTTTTCAAAACCCCTGTGAGTCCCAGACCATGATTTCTTCGTAAATGTATTTATTAATTTTTACGACTTCCTCTGTAACAGCCAACCACAGCTCGTCCACAGCTCGTTTCCTGTTGTATTTACTTTTAAAAGTCTGTGGTTGACTACCACCCTCGAACTATCGTGTTCGTTCAAAAACTGCACATTATTTCAACATATGCAATTTTTGCCCAAAACCCAACATTTATTATTATCATAGACTAACTTGAATAGCTTAGTGTATGCTATTATGCACTCGCGCAACAGCCCATTATAGAATGTATGTTTTGTAAACATATTTTTTTGCAAAATATGAGTATTTAATACACATAAGTATCTAAGCAGTACTTAGTATTAGTATCTTAAGTATCTTGCACACGGGGTAAAGAAGCCTCTTTAGATCTTTATGCACTCACACAACACTACATTCTTCAACGTATGTTTTGTAAATATGCATTTTTCGATATACGAGTAAGTATTTGTTGCACATAAACTTCTTATGCGCTATGTAAAGAGAAATACTTCCACTAGATCTCTATAAATAACTGCTCTGTGGGCTCAAACACAAGTCGCGGTCCCAGCTGCGTTTCAAAATGAACAAAATGGGATAATGAGACCCGGCTTCCGTTCGAGACTGACGTTCGAAAAAATGTTTAACAAAATACGCTCACTTTTCCCGCACCCTTATTATGAAAACCTTATTAGATGCGGAGGTGAAAGAGCACGGTTGTTTGCGTTACGTGAGCGTGTAAAGTGTGAAAAGGAAAATATTTCTTCTCGTGGTAACACTGGCTGTTCTCGTTTAGCACGCAGTCATAATCTGACGTTATCCTTATCTACTTTGGCGCGCTGTTGGAAGACTTAACGACTAATACAGATTTTTAGATATAAAATTTGTAGCTTTGCATAGAGGAACTTTGTATAATATATAATAATTTTTTGCAAAAAATAGCATATAACATAGTAACCGACTTCACCCGTGTACGGAATTCGCGAATATTTCTCACGGATCGATGTAGTATTTTTCACATTATTGTTGATTTATCAAAAATGGCTCAGTCGATTTCGAAGTATACTCTTTGCAATAAAAAAGAATTATTAAAATCGGACTAGTATGAAAAAAGTTATTATACATAAAAAAATATATATACGCGTCGAATTGTATACCTCCTCCGGTGGTTTGTTGGTCAAAAATAAATATTTTCGATGTGTAGTTAAACATCATTGGATAAAGTAGCCTGAATGTTTTTATTTACACTAAATTTTCAGTTAGTACCATGAAGTGATACAGTACACTACTTAATAATCGACTAAGTGCGATTTTATTCTAAAATAAAATTTAATAATTTATTATTGAAGGGAATATACAACTTAATATTCTGTAAATATTTCAAGCATCTACTGTTGCCGTTATGAATATCAAAAAACACGTTTCTTGTTACCTTCAAATATTTATTTTAATTAAAAAAAAAAATATTTTTAAAGTTATTATTTATCTTAATATTCTGTGAATATTTCATGCATCTACCTGTCACCGTTATTAATAACGAGTGAAAAACGGCTAAAATTTAGGTTTAATGTAGGTATGGAAACCACCATTAAATATTTACCTTTTTTTCTGTTTTTAGTATTTGTCGTTACGCAACAAAAATACGTCATCTGTAAAAATTTCAACGTTCTAGCTATTATCGTTCATGAGAAACAGCTTAGTGACAGACAAACGGACAGCGGAGTCTTAGTAATGGGGTCCCGTTTTCACCCTTTGGGTACGAAACCCTAAAAATGAAATTGTAAGTTAATTATTCAATAAACTTGTACATGTTTAAAAAAGCATATTCTAAAAATGAAAACAATATGTTTCAGTTTAGTGAATCAATATTGTGTTGACGGCAAAGACATTGACAATAGACGAAATATCGTTGAAATTTTAAATAGAATGATTTCAAAGACAACCTTATTTCTTGAATAAACTGAGTGGAGAACACGTACCGGCAAGCGCAGCGTAGGATGTCCACCTACGAGGTCCGAGATGATCTCATCAAGATCGCAGGGTCACGCTGGATGCGGGCTGCTTTCAACCAGTCTTATTGGAGATCCACAGGAGAGGCCCATGTCCAGCAGTAAACGTCATATGGCTGATGGATGAGCTCACAGAGCTATTATAACTAGAAAGATAGCGCAATTCTCAACCACAAAAATATATGGAAAATCTGGCTCATGGCTATCAAAACTGTCATTAATGAATTGGACTTTGACACTACTGAGAGAAAAAATCACGCTATCTAGCTACTGAATCGAAATATTTTTCATGTCTCTTTCTAACTCATGTCATATTAAATCATTGCATCTCGTTCTTTCTTTTCTCGATCGACCACATTATCCCTCTGGTATCTCTGTGGACGAACCTCATTCAAATACAATGAGAAATAAGTGCTAAAACTTTAGAAAACTCTACTTTCTCAGGATAATATTATTCTTTCCCAAAGATACCGAAGGTTTCCGGACAGGGTAAGATTCTTTGCACAGATAAGCGTGTTTATCTTATGTCCTGGTACTTTAGGGAGCCATGTTGTCCCAGGTAATCCTAGTTTGGGATGGCAACTCCAATATTTACTTTGGTAGTAACCTATTTTCGGATTTTGCGAATGCATAATTTGGGTCAAACAAGTTTTTAGCGTGTTTTGTGTAAAAAGGAAACATTGGAAAATGTGTTTGCATTTTCAACTATAAATATTCAAACTCGTTAGTATTTTTTGTGGTGGTTGGTATTTTTAGTTCAATGAAATTCTGATTAAAATATTAAATTAACATAATATTATTCTGAATGTTTTACAGTGGTCAAAAATATAAATGTTATGGTAGCTTCCTTCACGGATCTTAGAATGGAATGCATGTTAAATTGCAGGCCACAGTTGTTATAAGTAATTGTGTTACCCTTTTTAAGCATCAATACTAATTCAACACTTTTACTAACTAGTTATACGAGTCGTTTATAAGACTTAATGTGTCTTAAAAGCCATTTAACAATTTGGAACATAATTATCATATATTTAGAGTAACCAAGATAAATTTGGCTGCCTTGGGTACATTTGCATTCATGCAGGACATGCAATAATTATAATCCCATATTCAAAATCAATCCTTAATAATCGACCAAGTTTGAGGCGTACTCGCACACGAAGGGTTCCGTACCGTGTGGATAGTATATTTTATTTTTTTATTTATTATTTAAGTGAATACACAACTAAATATTCTGTGAATGTTTCAGGCATCTATCTGTCACCGTTATTAATATCGAGCAAAAAATTCAATTTCTTTGTATATTTTTTTGTTTTCTGTATTTTTAGTTATAGCAACAACATAAATACGTCATCTGTGAAAATTTCATCGTTCTAACTATGACTGTTCATGAGATACAGCCTGGTGATAGACATACAGAGCGGAGTCTTAGTAATAGGGTCCCGTTTTTACCCTTCAGGTACGGAACCCTAAAAATGAACTCTATACATCTCGCATCAGCCGAGTCACAAACAAGATAACATGGTAATCAATCAGGGGAAGAAGAAAGCAATTAATCAAGCGACGCCGTGAACCGACAGCGCAGTCGCCTCCCGGAACTGAAAATAAATGTACAAAGCTAGAAATAACGTGGTGTACTGTGATGTCACAAAACTCCTTTTTTTACTGATAAATCTGTGTTTTACTATAATATCGCCTAATCACTCCTAAGTCTACGTCACTTAGGAGTAATGTAAGAAGAAATCACAAAAATATATAATATTTAATCCGCGATTGGTCAGCACTTCGCTTCGTTGACATAGATATCTTTAAGATGTAAGTCACATCAAACAGATGATTTCAAATACAGGGTTATTTCTAATCAATTAGCATCCTTTCAGTGGCTTATTCTGTCCATCAAAACTAACAACTTTTGTTCTATGACTTTTGTCAAAACTAAAAAAAAATTGTCGTTCCATAGAAAAATATTGTTCACCCGCGACAAAATGTATGGAACAGCTGATTAGTGTTTTTAAACAACAGTCGTAGAACAAAAGTTGTTAGTTTTGATGTACAGAACAAACCTCTAAAAGGATGCTAATTGATTAGAAATAACCCTGTATAGATAGATAGATAGATAAACGCTTTATTGAACACCAAGAAATAACCATAATAAAAAGAAATAAAGATACAAAAACAGTGTAACAAAGGGCGGCCTTATCGCTAATAGCGATCTCTGCCAGGCAACCTTAGGATGGAGAGGATAGATAGCGTATAAATAATGGACGGGGTGCGCATTAAATAAAAAAACATATATATAGTTATACATATACATTAAATTATACGTCATAAACCTACATACACTAAAATAAAGATATAAATACTTAAAATACATAAAAACTAAATAATAAACTAATACATATAATTTATAATTTACATAGATTATTTATACATAAAAACAACAGAAAAACAACAACAACAGTTTCAATAAAGCGACAGTTTCTGTAGATAATGGTTTTTAACCTGATCCTTAAATATTTAGTGATGGAGCTTTTCTAACGGTTACCGGCAATGCATTCCATAACTGAACCGCCTAAAACGCACACGACCTGCCGTAAAAAGTCTCGCACCGTGCGGTAGGAGTCATAAGGGAAAGGTTATCTTTGGATCGGAGGGGAAGTGGGTGTGCATCATGCCAGAAAGAAAAGGAGTCTTTTAAGTAGAATGGAGTAGAAGGATTGAAAAGGATGTTATAAAGAAGGTAAAGGATATGAGCATTCCGACGAAGACGAATTGGAAGCCACTTGAGCTTTGTGCGAAAATGAGATACATGGTCATATTATGGTATAATGTCTTTCAGAAAATTACAAGTACCTACCTAACTAACTTATTAATTTTCTCCCATTGAACGTTTTAATACCACATTTAAGGTTCGTTGAGATAGAGTTTAGAATAAAGTCAGTCAGTAAGTGACAGCTTTTTTTATCCTGCTAAATATAATCCTATTATTTTCAAAGTCACAGTGAACCTTGGTTTCTTCTAAGTTCGCGTTCTTCATCTTTGAACACGTCGCTAACCATCTAGCGGGTTGCTGATCAAGACTTATTCAAGATAGACCAAAAAATGTCACATGTGATAAGAATTTACATTGTTATGAAATCGAAGACCATGATTAGATTATCAAATGCATTGGAAAAATTACCCCTAAAGGCATAGAAAAATTCACGTGAAAAATAAAATAGGATTCACACCTAGTGAATTTCAAGCCAAGAATTAGCTTCGTCTGCTTTTAGAACAGAACTAAATAGCACATGTTATACGTCCAGCCTCAGCACTGTACCGTTAAAAATTTACGAGACTAAACCGGACAGCATGTGCCCTGACGTCATTGCACTTAAAAGGTGCAGAAAATAAGTCAGATGTTAAATTTCGCGCAAAATTTAATTAACGCCGCTTGTGGCATTAAGGGCGTCGTAGTTCCATCTTGCACAATTTACAAGATAATTTTACATTGATAAGATAAAAAAAATGTGTTTTTGTGTATTTCATTTCCTAGTTTTTAAATTTTATTCTAATAGTATTTTAAAATGTTTAATAATTTAATTGATCTAAAAAAATATTTAAATAATAGTTTTATTTGTGCACTTATGTAGAAAAAGATATCAAACAAACATACCTACATAAAAATGTATACCTATTACCCAACAATAATGTTTTAATTATAATATCATAATTGACAAATACAACGTGTGAATTTTGGAAATGCAATGTATGTAGGTACTAAAACTTTAATGTTTTGGTTTGGCGTAATAACGCTCAAAATATTAGGTCATATTTTAGGTTAACATAACATAAAATATGTAAAATTAATTAGTAGATAGCACAAAATGTAGAATAATTATAATCTTTATTCATTGCTTGCTAGTTAGTGGTTCATTTTGTAGCATTTGTTTGATATGGAATGCTGTAAATTGTAAAATTATTATTTAAATAGGCTAGAGCTTAAATGTAAATTGGTTTCATGAGTTATAATTATACTTTTCAAATATATAACCTACCAATGATATGAATATTTTTAGCGACAAACTAAAATTACTAACACTCTAGCTTCAAAACATTTGTACAAGTTATTTGGTAGTATGAGAATTATTAGACCAAAAGTATATGCAGCATCGTGCTTGATGCAAGCTTTTTAACTAGTCCTGCTAGACATAGAATCTATCCTTATCAATTGGTGAACCTACGTGGATAGCCTACAGCTGATGTGCCCGTCGAGCAAGATATTGATAATAATAATTTATAGGTATATTTCAATCATGTTCTTCAGGGTGTCTAACTGTCTATGTGTGCGTGTATGGCTGGGTGCTTTTTGCAGTAAAATTGCAAAAGTCAACTTTGTCATAAACAAAGTGATCTAACTCAGTCTCAAAACATAACACTATGCGATGACTAAAACTAGAAAATAATAGAAAACAGTTTGACATTTATGTAAATGTGAATTTATGCAATAAGAACTGAAACGACACAGATAAGTCTCTGCAAGTCATCCACCATCCTCTTTTAGGGCACCATAACGCGACTCGACGAAATTGCAATTTTTCACGTAAAACGCTCGACAAACGACCTCTCGCACACGCTCGCAAACTTTTGATTGATGTCCCTAACATTACTCCAACACAAGTTCATAAGCAAAGTTGATTAGCCGTATTACATCACACAATTATCCACCCCCAATTTCGCATAAAACATCGGCCTAAATGGAAAATCGGCCTACGTAAGGACGGCGCAAAGTTTGCCCTTAGATGACTCGAGCTACTGACAGAGCTAATGCGAGTGTTTATTACCGCAGTTGATTATCACGTTTATATTATCACTAGCTTTGGTTCTTTGATATTTTTGCTATTCCATAGGAATTGTTGATTTATCTGGGTTAAAAGTAGTCTATGATACCCACGAAACAAAATTATATCCATGCTAAAATGAAGTCGATTCCACCCACTGCTTCCGCGTGAAGGAGTAGCAAACAACTAATTAACTAACAAACTTTTTCGGATTTATAATATTAGTGAGTATTTTTGCTGTTAGATATCCAATACTAGGCTTAGTCGACTAGATATTTGTCCATATTGAAAGTAATCAGATATAACGAATATATAACTGAAGACCGATTAAACATGATGGGTTCAGTTAATGTAGTGGTATGACTTTTTTACTATGGGAAATATCGATAGTTTTTTTTTCAAAGTATTGTTGAGTTAAAACTTGAGAAGTTAAAATTCAAGCTGAAGTTTCTAAAGGTATAGACGAGCGTGATAACATAGAATAGAAAACGCTTTATTGTTCACACAATTTACAATATAACAATAAAAGAATACTATATAATTAAAATAGTGCGACAACCGGTGGCCTTATCGCTTAGAGCGATTTCTTCCAGGCAACCTGATTAAGAGAGGAAAGTATTATAGAAATAATAGTAAAATGTATAAAGCAGTGTCCTATTGTAGAGATTTAAACTGATACCGTCTTACCACAAACGTTTTACGCACGCCTTAGACAATGATTAACAGTAAAAATTGCACGGCTAAACAGTGTTTAAAGCGTATTGAAATCTTTTGTGATAAGGCGGATATAGTTTAAATAAGGTGGCACTAATCTGTGTTGGATATTGGACGTAGAAGGCAAGCTTTGTGTTCATCTTGTTGTATTAAAAGATAAATAACTATGCACATCTGTTCTCGGCATACGCGCAACATACCAAGCCTAGCAAAATAAAAAATCTTATATAGATGTATATTGTATATGTATAATTATATACTACCCATCAAAGAATTTACAACGCGCAAATGTAACTAAAACGCGAGGATAACTTAAATCCCTTCTCGAAAATGCTACGAAAGCCTAATATTCCTCAGTCTAGGTTAATCTTCTGTGCTACACGTCCTACTATTCCCCCTAAAGACTTCCCAGTGTTGCTCTCAGCGTATTGCCTAAGATTTATGGCGTCCCAGAACAAATTATCTAGTAATTTCTTTGAACGGAGCGCTCGGTTCCTACGTGCAAAGTTAATAGCTTGCACGGGGAACTAATATAGGTTTTTCTTGGCTTGATGTAAGTTATCGAGAGACATTACAGATTAATGAAGCTTTAAGTTTAATATAATTTTCTCGTTTATGAAATTATTATTGTAAAATTAATATTGTTGGGGATAAAATACTTAGGTAATAATTGTACGTTGTTAATTAATTTATTGACACTGTCAAAACGTGCATTTTAAAAAGTATTCATTTGAAATGTATTGAGCTACATTTCGATTCATTATGCAAAACGTTTTCCTCCACTTTTTCCAAAAAAGGTTTGCCCTTCTATTTAAAGATCTTCATGTATCTAAATGTCTATACTGAAGCAAAACTTATATTAGTGATTAATATTTCATGTAAATCCAAGAGAAAAAAAACCTACAACACTGCTAGAAAAAATTAAAATCTAATCAAAATAAATCAAAAAAATAAACATAGCCGTATGATTTGTAGTACAAATAACTTTACTACCAACATTCGCTAAAACGTATTATTTACCATTCGTTTACAAAAATACTGATTAAATAAGTGTAATTAATTTTCTTAAAATGTTTTCATAAGAAAAACCTTTAGAGCCTTTTCAATTCGTACTTGAAAAGTCCTTAACACGCCAACCCCTTGAAAGAAAACGTACCGAAAGTACTTATTTTCCTCGCCTCATCTCTTCTGCAGAAATAAAACTACGTAATTGGGTTTGTTTCAGTCAAATAGCCCGTCTTTGGACTGACTAGCGTCATTAGACCTCTCTCTAACATTTTATTGAAAGCAGAACCCTAATTTCGTTTGGCGTGGCATTCAGGGCTAAAGCTTTGTTGGTGCCTAAAATGGTTTTCTTTAAATTTATTACCGCAATGTTTGGATGAGCTAATGCTATTGTGTGTGTGTAAATATTCTATTGTCTATTCAGAATAAATTGTTAGCTGACAGTTACTTAAAGTATTTGTCAGCAATGAAGTACATAATTATGTATATTTAAAACAAGCAACAACCGTGAAGTCTTGAGAAAAATAGTAAGACGTGTAGCACAGAAGATTAACCTAGACTGAGCAATATTAGACTTTCGTAGCTTTTTCGAGGAGGGATTCGAGTTAATTTAATATTCTCGCGTTTTAGTTACTTAGGAAAGAAAAAATGCCTAGTCGATGTTTTGCACAGTGTAATTTCATTGATAATCATTGTATTTTTTATAACAGAAAACACTCACTTTAGGGGAAACAATACGTACTCTATGTACTGTACCAGCCTTTTTTTTAATAGTCTATTGCAGGACGTAAGCCGGAAGGGTGATTGGACCATATCCACCACGCCGGCCCAGTGCGGGTCGGTGGATTCACATACGCCATCAAATTTCTTCTACGGACGTATGCAGGTTGCCTTACGGTGTTTTCCTTCACCGAAAAGCCAGTGGTGTGAAAATCCGTATACCTTGGATTACTCCTGGACTCATACGCTGTATGAGACACCGTGATAGCCTGCACCTCCAGGTTCGACTACAACCAGATAACTCTATTCTAAAGACAACTTACAATAGATATAGAAATTTTTGCAACGATCTGTTACGAAAGATTAAATGTAATTATGAAAATTCTCAAATTAGCAAACACCATAAAGATCCTAAAAAGCTATGGAGGGCTATAAAAGATGTTTGCGACATACCTCAATCAAAAAATGACTCACTGCAACTTCTTCATGGGAAAGGTTCGCCGCGACACGTTGTTAACGCTTGTAATGAGCACTTTGCCACTGCCGGCTCCAAATTGGCCGCAGGAATTCTGGATAGACTTTCAGTAGCCGAAGATACCCTGACTAGGAACATAAGGTCAGAGCCGCATGGGCCAAACTCATTTTTCTTACATCCTACGGATCCGCACGAAGTTAACAGTCTTATAATGGAGTTAAAAATGGACAGTGCTCCAGGAATTGATTCATTTACGCCTACTCTCCTCAAGCGTATCAGATTTGCTATAGTAGAACCATTAACCCATATCTGTAATTTAAGCATGGAGTCTGGTGAGTTTCCCGATGGGTGGAAGACGGCTGTTATATGCCCTATCTATAAAGGTGGGTCCAAGGATAAGGTCGATAATTATCGCCCCATTTCCTTACTCCCGATTCTATCTAAAGTACTAGAAAAATTGGTTAATAAACGGCTGATGAATTTTCTCGAAAAGCACAAGTTAATCTCGGACCGACAGTTTGGGTTTAGACGCGGGAAGTCTACCGAGAATGCAGTTGAACTACTGACATCCACTGTATCAAGGCATATGGACAATGGAAACAGAAGCATCGCAGTATTTCTCGATCTTGCTAAGGCCTTCGACACAGTCTCAGTCCCATTACTGTTAAAGAAACTGGAAGTCCTAGGTGTTCGAGGGAGTGCTCTTAGATGGTTCAGATCCTTCCTCGGTAACCGACGCCAAAGATTAAAGCTGGGTGAACACCTGAGCGACGATCAAAACGTTCTATTTGGCGTTCCTCGGGGAAGCACGCTCTCACCTACGCTATTTATTATATATATGAATGATATAATGAATCTTGAGATTCCAAATGGTGAGACTATCTGCTACGCTGACGACACGGTTATAGTATTTCACGGTAAAACCTGGCACGAAACACTCTCAGCAGCAGAAAAGGCCATGGCAGCCGTCTCCCAATGGCTTGATAACAATCTGCTCACTCTTAACGTTAAGAAGACTAGAATTGTTTGTTTCCATATCAATCGCGCTACCAGACCTACATTCGATCACATAAAACTTCACCAAAACTCTTGCTCCGCGCTCACTTTCATAGGCAATAGCTGCTCTTGTCAGCAGGTGCACAAAGCAGCTGCCATCAAATATCTAGGAGTTCTTATAGATCAAAACCTAAATTTTGAGCCACATATAAAAGCCCTATCAAAAAAAGTTCGTAAGCAAATTTTTCTAATGAAGACTATTAGAGAAGTAGCAGACATGGATACAAAAAAAATGGTCTATACAGCCCTGTGTCAGTCCCTACTGCAGTATTGCGTGGGGGTTTGGGGTGGAGCGGCTAAATCCTTGATGATCGACCTGGAGCGAGCCCAACGCGCGGTCTTAAAGGTTATGACTGGAAAACCTCGTCGTTACCCTACGTATCAATTATACCAAGACACAAATGTCCTCAGTGTAAGGCAGTTGTTTATCTTGAGAGCGGTTGCAAAAGCTCAACCAAGAGGCCCAAAAAATACTAAGCGAAAGAGACAGGCTCGCTCAGAATTTTTACAATTACCACAAGCTCGAACAGTGTTCGCTTCTCGATTGCCTCCATATATTTATGTATTTGCTTATAATACAATATCTAAGACCTGCGATCTCAAAGAATGCACAAAAAGGGAAGTGGTATCCAAAGTAAAAATGTGGTTAATGAGCAAAACATACGAAGAAACAGAGGTTGTTGTAAAAGTGTACGACAGTATTGCTTAGTGGGATTCACGTCATTGTAGGTAGGTATTTGTTTAATATTATTTCGTATATCCAAAAACTGCTCCTATACTATTTATTTATATATATTTATACCTATTTAATTAGACTGATAAATTGTCGCATTCGTTCAAATCCGCATAATATTCTCACACGCGCACACACAAACATTCACCGTTAACACTGCAAACCTTGACTCTAATGAGATCTCGTGTATTGCAGTGTTACACACACTCACACACACATACACGCACATTCACGTTCACTGGTATATGCTCAAACCCATCCATTCCAGACAGACAAAACAGACAAAGCCGCAAATTTATGTAACCGGCAATATTTGTTTCTTTTTAGTTACCACTAATAATTTCTTTTCTCACGAAGTCGCGCGAAACTTTAAATCAGTACCCGTCTAAACCAAGGGCCACCAGATACAGGCTTAGCCTAGTTTGGGGCCCACTGATAATTCACAGAACACGAGTAGGTATGTCAATTGAATTACATAATTGATTTGTAGCGGCAATTATTAGTATAATGTAACTAGTTTTTGTTATGTATAAATTTTGAAACTTTTAAATTTAAAACTCTGCTCTGTACTCTAATTTAAATTTTATTGGAAATAAATATCTTATCTTATCTTATCTTATCTTATCGTATATAAATTCCAAAGAACTCATTGGTACGGGAAAGAGGTTTGAACCCACGAACTCACGATTGTAAGGCGGGTGTCACTACATCTAGACCACCAAACAAGACGTGTAGCACAGAAATAGAATATAAAATAGAGAGATAGCGAGACATAGTGAGGCGTATTGCATCTGCCCTACCAATGATAATACTACGATTGACCACGACTGCTCTGTCAAGAACACAGGCGATCAAGTAAAAGTAGCATAGAAAATTAACTAAGGTTTATTTTATTAGGCTTTCGTATCATTTTCGAGAAAGGATAAAAGTTAAAATCCTCCCGTTACAGTTACGTTTGCGCGGTGTAATTTGTTTGATATATTAATGTATTGTTGTGTTTGTGTGATTGCCTGTCTTGTGCTGCGCCAGCTTTTCTATACATAGTCTATTGGTTATACAGGGTTATTTCTAATCAATTAGCATCCTCTTAGGGGCTTATTCTGTACATCAAAACTAACAACTTTCGTTCTGCGACTTTTGTCAAAACTGAAAAATAATTATTATATTACCAGAGGGATAATGTAGTCGATCGAGAAATGAAAGAAAGAATGAATAAGCAAAAGACCTGAAAAATATCTCGATTCAGTGGCTGTTTGCCGTGTATTTGTCCCGATAGTGTCAAAAATCCAGTACATACAGGGTGACTGGTAAACATTAAGCAACCTTTTAGGGGCTTATTCTGTACATCAAAACTAACAACTTTTGTCAAAACTAATAAAAAAAAGGTGTTCCATAGAAAAATATTGTTACCCGCGACAAAAAGTATGGAACAGCTATTTTTTTTTTAGTTTTGACATAAGTTGCAGAACAAAAGTTGTTAGTTTAGATGTACAGAATAAGCCCCTAAAAGGATGCTAATTGATTAGAAATAACCCTGTATATATAATACGATCCGAATAAGGACCTACCCATGGTAAGAAATTAGTCCATCTATGTTCGTCCATAATGAGTTGGTGAAGTTTCCTTATGCCATAGAACTTATACAAAAGTGTGCCGAATTTTTCACTAAGTTTCCTGTCACCTAAAAATGGTGTGTACGTAGATACATACATACACTTTGTATAATTCATTGGTACAGGTTCGGATATAAATTCACGATTCACAATTCCAGTCCACTAAGCCACCACGATTTTATTTCATTTATTGTTAGAAGTAAGTAAGTTCGTATAAGCCGCGTGGCTAGCCCTGGTGTCAGAGTTACTCGTATTAAGCCGTCTGAAGGCCTCTGACATGGATAAACGGTTAAAACAACTAGGCCCTACAATTTAACCTGTCATCCGATCAATATTAATTGTAAATACCACCTGTGGTCTACTGGTCACCTATCTGAAGACTGACCGTGCTGAAAGTTGCTTAACTTCGATGATCGCTAACGAACACCTAGTCAAACTACGAGCGCTACAAAGTATTTTACTATTAATTATCTTGCGCTCGACAAAAAAGATCAAATACGCTTATTTTGAGTAGTTTTGTTGAGAAGTTCACCCTCATTTACCGCTTCCCCGCCGACCGTGCTACGGAGTGGACGTGCGCAGGCTTATCGTGAAATAAAACATTTAAAACGAAGTAAACGCGAGTAGTGAACATCGGCAGCGACAACAAGTGAGACCGGTTTGACGAGTAAGTCACGCACACAACACTGCTCTCGACACAACGCACACACGGAGCGCGCGCCTGACGCCACTCGCCACAACGCAGCCACACCGCAGCGCCTTCTCGCGTTGCCCACGCGCCGCACCGCTGCGCTGAGTGATCCCTTGCGTATCCGAGCTGCCCCCGTGCCGCTCCGCCACCCGCGCGCACCGCTCGCTAGCGCGTGCCGCTGAGCCGTGCGCCGCCTAGGAACAGATAAGATTCTCAGCGTAAATATCTGCATCGAGCGCCGATTTTTAGTTTACTTACCAGTTCGTACATAACTGTCCTTGCACACGGAAAACCTATAAATAAAAATATGCCACTTAAGCGGACGCCGCCATCCTCAGGGTGCGCATCCCCTTTGCTTTCAGCGTTTGCGACGCCACTGCAACATTATCACTCCGATTCCAATGTCTCAGAAGTCGGTCAAGAAGCTGGAGTGAGCGCGGCTTCATCCTCTGGTCAACTAAGTACAAAATCGTCTGGTAGCATTGCTACCACAAGAAAAAATTCGATGTCCAAACGTAAACGAGAGGAGGAAACTGGCGACCCGCGAGCTGGAATCGAAGACGACAGTAGCACATACATAAAGGAAATGTTAAAAACGTTCCAGAGGCAGCAGGATGCGAAGTTTGAAGCGATTCTAAAATCTGTAAATGACGTCAAAATGTCTGTTGACTTTATGGCTCCGAAATACGAAGAAGCATTGCGGAGAATTGACAACCTGGAAGCTGAAAGAAAGAGAGACAAAAGCTACATCCTACAGTTAGAGAGCAAACTAGAGATGCAAGACCACAACTCTCGATGCACCAGCCTGGAGATTAGAAACATTTCGCATAACACCAGGGAAACGAAAGAGGATCTCAAGAGGATTATCAATAGCACGGCTCAACACTTAAAAATACCGCTACAAAATTTCGAAATCAAGGATGTCTACCGAGTAAACACTAAAACTACGGTGAAACCAATAATAGTAGATTTTACAACGGTATCGCTGAGAAATAATTTTCTTAACTCTGTCAAGCAATATAATAAAACGAATCAGAATAACAGATTAAATACATCAAATATTCGCATAGAAGGACCCATTAAACCAATCTATGTCTCGGAAAACCTTACACAACGTGAACGTAAGCTATTTTACCTCGCACGAGAGTTTTCCAAGACTCAAGGTTACGCATTTCGCTGGACTTCTTTTGGACGAGTATTTCTAAGAAAAAGGGAAGGATCTCCACAAATTCGTATCTTCAGCGAGACTGACTTTGAAAAACTGACGCACCAGAATAATTGACTGAAGACACTGAACCTTATTAAAGTGCACCAAAATTATTTTTCTTCACAAAAATCTTGTTTCGGTGCTTTAGATATACGCAACAATACAGCATTTCACATAAACTATATTTCAAAATACAGCAACAAACAATCAAATAATAATAATTACACAGATAAATTATATTTCACCACAATCACAAAATATATATCCTTATATAAACATTATTTAACAAAAACCGTTACATCACTATTTAAAAAAATGACAAAATATCAAAAGAACACTTTATCTATATTAAATAAATCCATAATTGTAAAAATAATATCATGCAATGTAAATGAAAATTTGAAAAGTCGAAAACTAAAAAACATTAACAACTACACTTATATCTTCACAATGGGTATTAATCATTTTCCGATGTTATGTTATTATAGGACTAGTTTCAACATTCAACAACACACTTTTAATTTAATATTTATCTCACCAACTACGACAAAATTGTATCTTAATTTGTACATGCTAACTAAAACAAATTTTAACAAACATTCATCATGCTTGATTTAGTGAGAAATGGACTATTACAGGACATAGACAAGCCAGAAAAGGTTGATTGCAGAAAAATCTATGATCCCACAACTTGTTCAGAATTGTTGAAATTTGAAAGTGGACAGCATGGTTTTGCTATTATAACGCAGAATATACGTAGCATTCATCAAAATTTTGACAATTTTCTTGTATATCTAAGTAGTTTTAATGAACTCATTGATGTCATTGTTTTAACGGAATGCTGGACAGCTACACGAAAACCTCCTTTAATGAATAATTACAATATGTTCTATACCAAAAAAAGCCATAATCAAAATGACGGAGTAGTTGCATATGTACGAGACAGCTATGCCGTGAATGCTATAGAGTCTCTTCAGCCAGAAGGAAATTTCTTGACTTTAGAAGTAAACGATACTTACTCAATTGTTTGTACATATAGACCATGTGCATATTCTAATCCGTCAACATTTATTTATTCATTAGATAACGTACTCAATAATCTACGACTTAAAACAAACATAATTTTGATTGGTGATGTAAACATTAATGTTCTGCCCAATAATGGTAAAACGGGATATGCATCTGAATATCTGAATCTTCTGGCTTCTCACAACCTTAAAATGGGTGTAGATATACCTACTAGAAACTCTGCGTGTCTTGATCACATTATGGTCAAAACATCAAGAGCATGGCGGACGCTTGTGTTCGGAGAATTCACAGATCACTCACCTGCATTAATTAGTATTGATAGGAGGGTAGAAGCTAACAAAATATACAAGGAAACTAAAGTTAATTCAGTAACTGATATAAATTCTGTTAAAGAAGCTCTAGCAAAATATGTCTGGGATAATTATTATTCAATATCTGATCCAAATGATGCGGCAAATATACTTATAGATAACATACAAAAGATCATACACGAAAACACCAAATTAGTACATATGTCTAATAAAATGAAGCCGATTAAATCATGGATAAATTCCAGCATAGTTAAATGCATTAGATATAGAAATAAATTGCAAGCCCAATGGGAGGCTGATCCACATAATGAAGAGTTGAGAGATAAATTTATAAAGTACCGAAATGCACTACATAAATTGACAAAAACCATAAAACAAAATTACTATAGAGATAAACTTAATAAATCAAAAGGTAATATAAAAGAAACATGGAACACAATAAAAGAAATATGTAATTACAGTCAAAATAAAACTAGCTCATCATCTCTGTTAAAAACTAAAGAAAATCCTGTGGATTCTTTGAATGATGTAAATAGTTATTTCACAAACATAGGCAAAGATTTGGCTAGTACTACGTTAGCAAAACTAAATAAAACAGACATCGATTTGGCCGCCGCTAGTACTGTTTCCAGCACTTGTGAGCCAAATGGTTCCCTTTCACTTTTCTTAACCGATGCCAAAGAAGTTGCTGATATAATATCTAAACTAAAAACCAATACTGCTCCTGGCTGGGATAATATTACTACTGCTATATTAAAAAGTTGCTCTGGATCGATAGCTGAACCGTTGGTCCACCTTTGCAATGCGAGTTTCAGTTCAGGAATATTTCCTAAAGTACTAAAAAAAGCAATAGTTACTCGCATATTTAAATCTGGGGATAAAGAACTCCCTTCGAATTATAGGCCTATTTCTTTGTTGTCCACTATTTCAAAAATTATAGAAAAAATTGCTAGTAAAAGATTGGTATCATTTTTAGAAAAACATTCTATCCTTACAGATAATCAGTATGGTTTTCGCTCCGGAAAATCTACTGATGATGCTGTTTTAAAATTGACCTCACTAATAACACAATATCTAGATCAAGGCAAGAAATGTATCGCCATATTTTTGGACCTACAAAAGGCATTTGATACGGTGTCCATACCGATACTCTTAGCTGTACTACAAAAAGTTGGCGTCAGAGGGGTTGTTCACGACTGGCATACAGATTACCTAACTGATCGCAAACAACAGGTTAAAGTAGAAAATGTTGTGAGCAACGAAGGTGCAAGTAATTATGGGGTTCCCCAAGGTAGCACCATGGGCCCACCATTGTTCACAGTGCACATAAATGAACTCGGTAAATTGAAGCTAAAAAACGCTGATATCACTATGTTCGCTGACGACACCGTCTTATTGTTCCATGGAACCACATGGGCAGAAACTAGACAGTTGGCTGAAAGTGGACTTTCTCTATGCAAAAACGGGCTGTGCGAGCCATTTTCGGGGTTTCGGACGACGTGTCTTGTGTGGAGCTCTTTAACTGCGCGTACTGCCACTGCCGTGCAAACTAATCTATCAGGTAGCCCTTTTCACGCACAACCATTTATAATTATTTGAGAGGAAAGGTACCTATTCTAGGTTAAATTTAAGAAGCAATGCTAGAAAAAATCAACTGGTGACTCCTTCTCATAGGCTGGCGAAATCGGAGAGGTCTGTATATTTTGGTGGGCCCGCTGTGTACAACTGAATACCCGTTGAAGTTCGGGATGCACCTTCCGCTGGGTCGTTTAGGAATAAATTAAAATGTTGGCTACATGAGCAACTATTTTATGACGTAAATGACTTTTGGAAATTACCTGAATTGTATTAAGTTTTTGTGACTAATTTGGTAATTGTCAAGATCTTTTATTTTTTATTTTGTGCTATATTGTATAGTGCCCTAATGTAATGTTTACTCATTGACTTGTAACAAATGGTGTTATGAATAAATGACTATATAATAGAGCTTGATATTGATATCTACGGATATCTATCTACCTATGAATGCTTTAGATATCTTTATATTTAATGCTGGTGTTTATTTGGCTCAACGTATAAGCATTGCCATTTAGTGTAGCAATGCATCCAGCACGCTGCCAACTGGCAGTGCTGGCTTGAGCATTCGGATTATCTATAGACCTTCAAGAGTCTGTGGATGATCCAATTGCTTTTTATGTAGTAGTAATGTATGTAGCTTATAAAGTAGTATTGCGTTTTGTTGTAGTTAATAAAGGCACTTTTAGCCGTATTTGTGGGACGAAATTTTGTGTCAAATTGCAGCTTTTCGCCACGATGCTAGTAGTTTTACTAGGTGTTTGTCAGCGATCATCGAAGCTAAGCAACTTTCGGCACGATCAGTCTTTGGATGCGACCGCGGGTGGCATTTACAACTAAGCGCTACCGTGGCTCGGATGATACGTTAAATTGTAGGTCCCGGTTGTTTAAACCGTTTAGCCATGTCAGGGGCCTTCAGCCGGCTTAAAATTTCTGACACTAAGGCTAGCCACCAGGCCTATACGAACTTACTAAAGGTACTATCATCAAAGGTACTTATCAAGATACTCACTGGAGTTTGGTCTGGCAAGCAGAACCTAGGACCTTGATCTTGCGTTACTTCATGGCTTGAAGATCATTTATTGTCACTAAACACAACTAAAACTAAATATATGTGCTTTAAAAAAACTGAAAGAAATAAAATACCCGCTGATTTTGGACTCTGTGTGCATACTTATCCTTGCAATCGCACCAACAGTAAAAATAATAAGTGCACGTGCCCCACTTTAGATCGCGTTGAAACTATTAAGTACCTAGGAGTACAAATAGATAATAAAATGACATGGGTTCCGCACATTCAATCAGTATCAAAGAGAATCAGGAAACTTATACACGTATTTAAACTACTACGACCTGTAACAGATAAAAAAACATTACTAGAAACTTATAAAGCACTCGGAGAATGTGTAATTAGCTATTGTATATGCTCTTGGGGAAGTGCAGCGAAATCTCACATGATTGAAGTTGAGCGAGCACAACGTGCGCTATTAAAAGTAATAATGACCTTACCTTTTCGATTTCCTACAACAGAATTATATAATAAATGTGAAGTACAATCTGTAAGAAAACTCTTTATCTATCAATGTTTAAGAAGATACCATAGAAAAGTGATACCTAACTTACCTATATCTAATAAAAGGCTAGATAAGTGTCCTATACCAAGCTATAATTGTGCCCTTGCATGGAGACATTACAACCATATAGCACCTATTCTTTACAATAAACTAAACTCAATTACTAAAATAAAGACTGTTAAATTGCACGAACTTAATAAAATTATCTACGATTGGCTAAAACTATTAGATTACAATGCAGTTGAAGGTCTTATCATAAACACTAACTAGTGAAGCTCTTAAACTCATCACATCGTAATCATATTATTATTTCACACTATAACACATTATAACATATTTATGTAAGTATAAAAAATAAATAAATATGTACATATATTATATACACATACACACGTGTAGCACTGCAAACCTTGACTCTCATGAGATCTCGTGTATTGCAGTGTTACACACACACACACACACACACACACACACACACACACAAACAAACACTCACATATCTTCTAGAAATTCAAATTGTTTGGTTTATGCTGAAAATGACTATGTTTTGGTTTGATTTTACTGTTTATATGTACCAACTAATAGGGGAAGACACTGACTGCTGCAACACAGCTAACGCTAAAGCAGCAGGCAGGGTTTCTATATTTTAAATATGTTACGTGTATTTTGAACAATAAAATTATTTTGTATTTGTATTTAGGTAGGTAGGTACTTAATACAGAATACTCTATGGCATTCTCGACTGCTCCACTCTGCTGTCGGAGGTGAGTCGCCTCTCAGTTCCAGAGAACCTCACTCGTTTCCGCAGCGGTCGAGTACCGCTGTTCTTGCCCGCACCCCCGCGCACCGTGGCGCGAGACCAGTCCCCCATCTGCCGAGCACACCGACACCTCAGTGCGCTAATGTCTGTACAACCACAAGTTGACGTATTTGCTGACAGATGGCCCGTTTTTGTTAATAGCTCTTTAATGTATAGTAAAAACCACTCCATTTTGGAATAGTTTGTACGTAATTTAACTATATGTATAAGTTTGTATACAATTAATTACAATTTATTAGACAATCTTTAGAGCTCGTTTCTTCAAAAGATGTGCCATAACAGCATTGTAAACATAGTACCTATATTTTTATATATTAAGTAATAGTTTTAAACTATTTTCTGTGTAATTAAATCTAAAATAAGTAACGTATTGGTTCTGACTGTAAAGTAACTTATTAAGAAAATAAAGAAATTGAAAATAAAAATTGAAAATAAAGAAATTAAGTACTTAGATAGAGTTTTGATGAAAGATCCAGTTGAATCAAATAAATTTTGTAGGAGTTATTAAAGATAGTTATGAACGAGAGACTCGTGTACTTTAGCCAATTAGTGCAGCTGAATAGCGTGAAAACGGAATGAACCGTCTATTATCTCTTAATATTTAATTACGGTCTTAATTGCCAGTTTATACGTAAAATGTGCAAATAAAAAGCTGAAGAATGGTTTTCACTATTCCTGTACCTTTAAGTATATTATAAGTAACTTTACTATAGGTATAATAAATGCTTTTGCTTTAATATAGTAAATATTTTTATTGCTTGTAATTTTTTGACCGACAAACCACCGGAGGAGGTATACAATTCGACGCGTACTATATATATATTTTATGTATAACCACGCATTACTTTTTTCATAGCGGTCCGATTTCAATTACTTATTCTTTTTTTATTGGAAAGAGTATACTTCGAAATTGATTCCATTTAAATTTCATTGAAATCGGCTAAACCATTTTTGATAAATCAACAATAATGTGAAAAATGCTACATCGATCCAAGCGAAATATTCGCCAATTCTGTACATAGGTGAAGTCGGTCATGCTAATTTTTGCAAAAAATAATATTGTTTTTTGTTTTGTAGATTTTATACGTCAAGTTTTATACTTGTTTGCGTAATTTTACATTAAAAGATAAAAAAATACAACATGGTGACTTACCATCAAGCTAAAACCAGCGTAACTTTTACATAGATTTAAACAGCCTGTGCTAGGTATACAAATTCTACCTACACATATCGAATTTCGGTGCTTGATACATTTCGAGTCCAAACCAAAATCTCAAACGTACCATTGTAGACTTTAGGCCATTCGGAAAATACGAGAGGCTTACTTCAGCTTCATATCACAGTGTCTAGACGAAGAAATGACATGTAGATATAATACGCAAGAACAGGCCGTATAACAATTATTATTCATTTCAACTATGGATCATAATTGGCTTTTCAATCAATTTTTTTGTGATAAATGAAAAAAAACATATTGAATTAGTTTCCATACAAAATTATTTTTAGTTTTCGATGAAATTATAAAGTTTTACAACATTAAAAATTGACTTGAACGATTATGTGACGTCACAATTTCACACCTTTCTACTGTAAAGTGTAACATCTTTTTAGATATTTAATGTAGTCATCATCATCATCATCATCATTTCAGCCATAGGACGTCCACTGCTGGACATAGGCCTCCCCTAATGATTTCCAATAAGACCGGTTGATAGCGTTTTGCATCCAGCGCGATCCTGCGGTCCCAATAAGGTCATCCGTCCACCTTGTGGGTGGACGTCCTACGCTGCGCTTGCCGGTACGTAGTCTCCACTCGAGAACTTTTCGACCCCATCGGTCATCAGTTCTCCGCGCTATGTGCCCTGCCCATTGCCACTTCACCTTGCCAATCCGCTGGACTATGTCGGTAACCTTGGTTCTTCTACGGATCTCCTCATTCCTGATTCGATCTCGCAGAAAAACTCCGAGCATAGCCCTCTCCATGGCTCGTTGGGCTACTTGGAGCTTACTAATAAGGCCCATAGTGAGAGACCAGAGCTTTAATGTAATATAATTTTATAATTACAAAAATCATCATACAACAACGATTCATGTACCTGATGTTGACAATCAAATCTATTTAATATCTAACATAGCCCTACCCGTCGAATTTCTTCATGGTATAGATACTCATACCTATTGTCACAATGTATTTCTTTAACGAAAAACCAGCGGTGTGAAAATTCCTAAATAAGAACCTACCAAAAAACTAACTCCTAAGCAATGTTTTGAAATAATTTTCATGTGTTAATAAGGACAGTTAAGCAAGATAACAAATATAAAACATATATAGGTTGTACCAAATGTATCAAAAAATAGAGTTCGGTTACCATCTTCAGAGTTATATTTCACTGATACAATACCAGGTAAACGGATTAGAGCTCTGGATCCTCTTACATAGATTGCTATGAGACTCTAACATTTATTTTGATATTTCTAATAATAGTTTGTTTAGGTCTTGAGCTAGGACACATTTATTTCTTGCTTTCTTCTGAATTTGACTAATTGAGTTAGAAATTACGCTACATAAAAATTCCTTTGTTGGTATTTTTATTCCAGGATTTCAGATGATAAAATAATGTAACGTTTTTACAATTATTTTAATAAATATTTACTTGTTTATATTGCTATGCTACACGCATAAACTAATTTTTATTATGAGCTAAAGCTAATATATATGTAATAGGTATACATATGACGTTGTATTTTCTGTGGTTAAAATATTTTTGTTAATTTTTTGTGTGCAAACTCTTGATAATTGTCGCTTTTAACCGGCCTTATTTGAGATCTATAGGAAACGCCTGAGTTCAGCAGTGAGCCGTACATCGTCATCATAATTATCACTGTTTTATGTCAGATTTGAAAATTAACGGTATAAGGACTACAGAGTACCCAGAAATTGTTTAAAAATTAAAAAAACATATCTTAAACTTGTGCAGATACTTACAAGAGAACTGCGGTCACCATTCAGGCAATATAACTTGTTACTTTTCATAAAAAGAAACAGGCAACTGCAGTAAAAATACCATTTTCCGTATATCCAAGATAAGCTTTGAAACTGCTGAACCGATATATGTTTTTACACCACTGGGAATTCGTCCGGATCGGCCACGAATTTTGTTGGGAAAGTGAAGTGCGTATCTTCATTCTGATTTCGTGGAAAATTATACTTTTTGGCTAAGAGTAAAGATTATGCTATAAAAAGTTTCATGACCTTAATCTCTATAATCTTCAAAGGTTAAAAAATATGGGTCAAAATGTTCACTAACTATATCCATCTACATTTAATTGATCGAGCAAACGAAGAAAGAGAGAGGCTCAGTGTTGACTCGACAATTTTGATTTTGTCTGTCCGGATCATCGACTTGGCAATTTTTTTAACATTCCATATTGATGGTCCGGTTGATGATTTTCTTCTGCTGGTCACATTTTTGAAGGAAGCTCGACGGAACTTACGGTACGGTTTTAGTTATTTTTGTTTTTTTTTTCGTCGTCGGTTATTTTTTGGGACCAGCGCTGCAGCAAAGTTTGCTGATAATATATTTGCTTATTATCTAAATCATAAGATTTGAAGTAACGAAACGAAATCGGTCAAGAGAGAGTCAAGAAAAGGACTTATGAAGATTCAGTTAAACAGATGCAAGATCTACGTTCGAAGAAGTACAAGTAGTAGGTACACTATTGAACACGACTTGATCTATAGAAAAGCTATTGGCTCATTTAACATCACTCAAGACCAAGTGCGGGCTGTTAGATCCAAAAACCGTCGATTTCTTCAGGGATATGTGAAGGTTGCTTCTTCTCTTTTTTCTCTCTCTTTCAAACCACTCCTTCAAAGAGCCAATGATGTGAATATTCGCACATAAAATATATTTCAAAAAACTCATTAGTTTGAGGCAGGTACTTCATGACTTCACGATTCTAACCACTAGACTACCAAAGCTAAATAAAAACCGGACAAGTGCGAGTCAGGCTGGAACATCGAGGGTTCCGTACAAATCCAGAAAATTTCACAAAATTGGGAAGTTGTTAAAATCTCTATATGAAATTCACTTTGAATTTTGAACCCATATTTTGTGAATTTTGAGGCCCTATTTTTTATGATTCAAATAAAAATGTACGGTTTTCAGATTTATTGCTATATGTGTACTCTGAGACAATGCTTCTAGCCAAATTTAATAGTGCTATGCCAACGGGAAGTACCCTGTAGGTTTTGATTTTTGTGAGTGTCGAAATATGCGGTTTTTTACGACATAAACGGCTCTAAATTTTTTAAACGATAACTGAGAAGTTCTTCTTTTACACAACTGTACGAGACCATAGACGTATACAGTTTAAATATTCAACTCGATACCTTTACGCGTTCCCGAGATAAAGAGTCTTGACATACATACACATAAGGGTTCCGTTTTTTTTCATTTGAGGTACGGAACCCTAAAAATCAACTACATTGCATCATAATACATATACCAACCCCTTTTAGTTTAACATTCCCCTTCCCAGACAACCCAGCTCAGTAAACAATCCGCCTCCAGTTCCTAGTTTCTATCCTCGCCATGACAGTACAGAGTACAATTCCCGTAATGGGTTTCTGGCTCTATCACGACGCAGTATTTAGCATTGCACTACACAAGAAGCGGAATATTACGAAATTCCTTGTCAGTGGAAATTTTGTTGTTTCAGCTCGTCTTAGTCTTGTTGGTAGTTAGTAGGTGCGTAGAGAAAAGCTATTTATAACCTACCTATATTCTGACATTATGGACAACTTTTATTATGACTTCCACTTTGAATGGCGTTTGGTATGTTTTGTCGAAAGTTTATAACATAAGAAAAATAAAAAAAAAAGTGCGTGGAGTCCCTTCGCGCGGAATAAGTGAAAAAACGTGAAAATTTGACGCAACAGTGCTTTCATACCCCTTCCATGGTAACGATAAACGTTTAACGCAACCTTGTTAGAAGTCGCATTAGAAGTTTCACTTCAAAATACCTATTTGATTTTTCCGCTCGGTAAATTATAATTGAATCTAGCCGAATCTAGCCGAGTTGTGGCAACATTAACAAATTGTATTCCTTAATCTTAAGAAATCATAAAAAGGTAGGCAATAAAATTATGAAAGAGAATAAAAAATCTCGGCAATTTATACCCGTCTTGATTTTGGCCAGTCGATTTGGTATTCTTTCTGTAGTCTACGCTAACGACTAAGTGAACTCTATAAAATGAAGTTTACTCAGAAAACCACAGGCTTACCGTTTTTCTTGGAAAACGTTCGCCCAGTTTTTAGAACATATTTTTTTCCTAAGTTTTCCTAAGAATTTAATTTGGTCTTGACCCCTGTTCAGTTTCTTTCCACCCTTTTTAACAAATTAAAGTTCGCAAATTTAATGAGCCTGAGCAAATTTAATATAACAGCAAATTTTAGCAACCTTTGTGGTTTACTTAATAGTTCAACTGCATTTGCAATTTCTTGCACACCAAGTTCTAAGAGAAACTGCTTTGAAATAGTAACAGTTGTCGCGTTGAAACCACTTTTGTCGTTCTGCTATGTCACATTCCTCTTACCTCGTCACAGTAAAATGGAAAAACAGAGTCTAAACTCAAGCATGTTTTGGGAAAACCTAAATAATTATATTCCTAAGTGACTACATGTCTCTAAAATCTTTTTTTATGCTCGAAGGATTTTTCAGAAGCGAAAATATTAAAAGCGAGATAACGGTATAGTTCTATTTTTTTTAGGGTCTGTGCCCTTTGTTAACTAAAATTACAATTGGTAGATTATACTGTACAAAGAGAGTTAGTAGGTAATTGAAATTTTAGCCTAAGTTAGTTAGTTGGTGCAATGCGTGAATGCCACGAGCAGACCGGCGACCCGCAAGCAGCACCCGATCACGAGTGTGACACATGTGCCAGCCATCGCTCTCCTTGACCATATTTGAGGGAAGAGAGCGACCCGACACATGATGCCGCCGCAAGAAGGAGCCCTCGATGGCGAGCATGAATGCTTGGTTTCTATTATTTATATTTAACTCTAGTTTGAAGGCTACAAAGTTAAACTTAATTATGAGTAAACCAAGAAAAAACACATCAAACCAGACTAACTAAACACACACAATACGTAACACAGCTAATTCCTTACCCCCTATAACGCTACAGCAAATTCAGCCACTTAAATTAGTATTCAAATTCACAACCTTGAGACTTGGCGGCAGTCACCCCGAAATTCAACTAACTTATAATTAAAAGTACACATCTGCATCCTATGAAGATTCCACATTCACACACTGAGGTAATTAAATTCAGATTCTCGGAAAGTTCTAGAACTGAGAAGTCTGCCACTAGTTCTACGAGTAGCTATATCAAGACCGCAGCAGTCTGAGGCAGCAGAATTGATGATCTTTGTGACAATTGAAATAAAAACAAACAAAACAGAAGATTCCAAACTCTGTAACAGATTGATAGGAAGATTTGTGGCGACCGAGAAACTTCGCTGACAGATTACTGAAGATGAAATAAATCAAAATGTCCGAGGGTTTTTGCGGTCCGATAGTAGTTTCATTTGTATTCCGATTGAGATGCTATTGTTTTGTTTGGCTCATTCGTTTTGGTTAACCTAATAATTGTGACGTTTTCGTTCTGTAATAACATTGTTCGACATTTCAATCGGTTGTTTTTGTTATATTTCTTGCGGCTTATTTTCTGGCAGAAGGAAGGGAAGATCTATTAGTTTTGTTTGTGATAGTTTGAGAATGGAAGTGATCTGTCACTCGTTTATTTTTATTTGGTGAAATAGAATAAGTACTTTTATGTTTTATGACGTAATTTTAGCTCCAGTTATAACTATCTACTGCGCTTAATTAAAGCTAGATGAACTCTACTAATAATTTTCAAACACGCTCACTGAGATCACTAGAATCCGCTGTTACGTAGAGCAGTTCGTAACTTTACAAAAAAAATTGAATGAATTTACATACTTCAGAAACATAATATTAGTCTAATTGTCACTTTAAGTTTTTTTGCCGTTTTTTGATAATTTACTTTCTAATGAATTGTTTAAATAATTCAGATATTACTCATTTCATTAAATGTGCAGATTACCGAAACCATTTAGCAAAAGCTCACAAAATTAAGCAAATAAAATTGTGTATACGTTTCCAATGAGTTCAATGTTCATAGAAAATTATAGAAACGATTTGTAAAGGAATGATCTGAAAATGTATTTACCGTAAAAGGTCGACGTTAATGTAATTTCCGATCTGAATAGCAGATACACGTGTATTTTTATCTGTCTAGACTCGTTTATTTCTAGAATCATTGTATCAAGCTAATACCTTTGATTCTATTGGAACATATTTACTCGTACTATTGTAGTATAAAATAAAGGTTTGTATAATTTATTGAAGTAGTTCTAGGTATCAGTACATACCTAACAAATGTTCCTGAGTAAGAAACAATGTGGTTTTATTTATATATTACTAGTTTTTACCCGCGGCTTCGCCCGCATGACATTTTGATTTTTGACGCAATATCATTAAAATTTATAGCCTATGTGATATTAAGATATATAAGCTATATTATTGCAAAGTTTCATCTCAATCCGTTCAGTAGTTTTTGCGTGAAAGAGTAACAAACATCCATACATCCATCCATCCATCCATCCATCCTCACAAACTTTCGCGTTTATAATATTTGTAGGATAGGATTTGTAATCCTTGTTTTAGTGTTGTACCTATGGGTGCAATATATTTACAATTAAATTGATAATTGTACATTTTTTTTTAAATAAAGAAATATGTTCGTACAGGCTGGGTGGCTAGCCCTGGTGTCAGAGCTTTTGAAGCCGCCACAAGGCCTCTAATTTGACTTAACGGTTGAAACAATCCTACAATTTAACGTGATATCCGAGCAACGGTAGCGCTCAATTGTAAATGCCACCCGCGGTCACCGATCCAACGACTGACTGCTTGAATTCGATGATCGCTGTATGATCGATTGTATTTATGACTTTCACCTATATGATCATCAAAATTTGTTGATAGAGTAAAAGTAAATGATTCCAAATTACTTGTAGGCGTATGACAAAGTTTTTCTAGTCCACGACATGTTAAAATACAAACAATAATAATTAAAAAAAAAACTTTTTTTTAAAACAAGCTTTTCTTGAACGAGTAGGTACTCGCCAAGACGAATCAAAAGAGCCGAAACTCGATGGGTTTGCGTCGTATCGTTACAGAGTTCCTAGTTCCAACTTCCAGCTGACATCAGACCCTGGTTACTATGGAAAGACAAACTACTCGTCAAGACGATTCAAATGAGCCCAAACTCGACGAGGTTGTGACGTTTCGCACAGCAGAAGTTCCTTTGGCCACTTTCCAGCTCCATCATCAGATCAGCACCATGTCATCATACTATTGCATTGTCACGCAATTCACACATGTATGCAAAATTTCAATTCAATCGGATACCGGGAAGTGGATCAAACTTAACTTGCAAGATTTTAATACAGACATACGAGACGTGAAACTATATAAAATCTTGTAAAATAAATCTATTTATAATAAAGTTTCAAAATATAGCATTATTGGCACAAATAATATCTTGACTAAAATGACATGTTAATAAGGAAGTTGAGTCTATAAAATAGTACTCATCACAATCAGTAATCACTAGAAAACATATTATCTAAATTAAAAGAAGGCCCACGTTTAACGTTCAAGACACATTACGATCAAGTCAAATATAGGCAAACTTTCCTAAAACATAAATTGTATTAACAAAACAAACCCGGCCTTTATTGTATTATGTAGATGCTTATCACAGTAGTAAATACAAACATTTTATACGATAATCCTAGTAAAGTTCCCAAAATAAACCATACAAACAAGGGTATTTCCACTCGGCTGGGGTTGCTGTGCCATTTTACTGCTGACAGTATCAATAAAAATCAGACGAAGCTCCAATCTTCAAGGAGGCTGACAAGACGAGGGGGGTCGAAAGAAATCGCGCTCGTTTTTGATAGGGGTCTGGCATTTCAGAAACTTTCGCTTCCGGTGTTCGGTATCTAACCTCCGTCTCTTAAAACTGACCTAATCCTCGAATGGAAGAAACTAAAAGATGTAAAAATCCTTTCCCATGGTTAAATATGTTTATCGTGTTTTTGTCTAAAGTAAAGTAATAACATGATCTACGAGTAATCGTGCATTTAAAACACGTTGAACTGGTGAATAAAATACGAAAGAATTAGTTCATAGAAATATCTGTGTGCGTCTTTTTAAAAAGCTGTCGGATACTATTATTATTCTACAAAATGTAATCCTTGTTAGGCTAGAAGGGCTAGTGTCATACGCATTTCGTATCACTTTTATGTGACTTGGTATCCTTTTTTATTTTGTCAACGTCAATCATTGGACCCTGCCAAGCTGTCAACAAAAAAAATATAATTAGGAATGTACCATTGAAGTAGGTAGCTATTACAGTTAGTATTTTATTAGTACAAAGTAATTGCGCCGCGTTGTAAATATATGGGGTGCACGTAGAATTTGCTTAATATTCCCAAAATCTTCAATGTTATTTTCTCCAATGATAAAATTCATCGCGTCTTCGACTTTTATGGCAATAATTCATTTATAATTTATGATAATGCAATGGGTAACCATTGGTTAAACAAGGTTGACGACGTCGTTTATGTTGAACGTGTGATTATTGTATTTAAACAACTGTTATTGCTTGATGAACAGCAAAATTTCGTTAACAAGCCGTTTAAGACTTAACGAACAGTTAACAAAGTAAACGTCTGTTGATGAACGTGGGTCTTACATATTTTTTTTTTTTTTTTTTTTTTTTTTTAAATGACAATACTGCACTTCTACTACATAGAAAGCAATTGGATCATCCACAGACCCTTGAAGGTCTAAAGATAATCCAAGTGCTCAAGCCCACTGCCAGTTGGCAGCGTGCCCAGCATGCTGACAGCATTGCCACGCTGAATGGCAATGCTTATACGTTGAGCCAAATAAACACCAGCATTTTGGTCACGCGTCGCGTCCACCAGACGCTCAGAAAGACTTTTGAAAACGAGATGAGCTCCCGGCCCCCACGGACCCAAAGTCTCAACTCCAAATGGCTCAAATATGTAACCACTACCGAGGTTAGCATATTTGCGCCGCTTGTGCTGCTCAGCCGAATTGGCCGCCGCTCCAGCCCTACTCTGAGTCTCAGGAAGATGTGACGGTGCCAAAGTATCGACGCAAGTTGCGTCCCATACTAAGGGCCGTCCACACTTCCATGGGACCAGCGTCATGCCGTCAGGCCTTTTGCCATCACCACGCGCCAACCCACTCGGTTCGAGTACGGCTGCGATATTGGCGGTGACAAAAGCCCTGCGTATGACATCATTAAGGCTGGCGTGGCGTCCAATCCGACCAGCGCTTCTTGAGCAAGAGAGACCGTGGTGACCGAACTGGTCAACTGCAGTACCACACTGACAGCGATGGGCCTCACAACACCTTGCACCCAAGCGTAAGCTGACAGCTAGACGAAATGCAGTTGGGTCTAAAAGGTTACCAGTATTGAAAGAGGGCAATGCTTGCAACCAAAGACCGGACTCCCATACAGAGACTGCAAGGATACGAGCGCGATCCGCGACGCTAGGACACGTATCTAGAAGAGATTTCCGTGCTAGTTCGCAGATCGGCCGATCCCACAGTCTCTGCGACGATAAAGTCTTTGGAAGCTCGGTATTTGGGCAAGCGACCCTCCAAGCATTCATTGCCTCATTGAAATGAGCTACATCTACGCCAGAATGGCCTAAAGAAGGTGCGAGGATTTTTTCAATCAAGTTCTGAGTACTATGAATGGAGGACAAGAAAGCTGGTAAAGCAACACTTGAAATTTGGCGGACCCCTAGCCCTCCAAGCCTAACAGGCAAGGAGGCTTGTAGCCACGCCCTTTCACTCATGTCAATATTCAAAACCGATACTAGGGACTGCTTTACAACATTGTCTAAGCTCAAAAGGAGCTCATTGTGTTTCCACAATGGACTACATCGTAAAGCGTACATAAATTTTGGAACAAACAGACAACATCTTATAATGGTAAAAGCCATGTGGGCGTTAATTTTGAGTAGCCTATCAGAGGCACTCAAAAAATTTTGAATTTTTTCTTGAACGAAAGGCGGAAAAGACTCATCTAATATCGGCGAACCTAGAAGGCGAAGAGAACACTTGTCTACCGATTTGATGTTAGGTGCCAAATCATTAGATTTGTTAAGTATCAAATCTTTATCCGGACATGAGTCGCAAACGAAAAGTTCGCATTTCGAAAAATTTAGCTCCAAACCAATTTGACGAAACTCGTCAATAAGAATTTCCAAATCACGTAGGACTGTGCTCGCATCGCCACCCAAAGTCCCGTCATCCAGATACCAAACGTTGAGTTTAGATTGGAGACGTTGAACAATTGGATGAATGGCCAGGCTGAAAATGGCTGGTCCGAGAGGGTCACCTTGTTGACAGCCAACAGAAGATAGCAAAACATCATTTTTGTAAATTAATTTAGTGGGTTTGCCGTAGCATTGCCAAAGAAAATTGAAAAGATCGGGAATTTTGTCTTTGACCTGTGCCAACAAGGCGTCTCGATTAACCGAATTGAAAGCATTTTTGACATCCACCTTAAGCAACACCTCTCCACAATTTTGACCGAGAAAAGTACGAAGCGAATGAACAGCAGCCTCACATCCACCCCGCGAACCAAAGCCAAGCTGTATTGGTTGAAAAAGGCTACTCAAAAGAGCAACCTTTTTTCCACAACCGGCTTTGGCTGCGAGACGACGATATGTGGTGCCAACAGCAATAGGTCTGATGCCACCATCTTTTTTGACAAGTGCGCATAGGTTAGCGCCATACAAGACTTCGATGACGTCATCATTAACCCGCCCAGATAACATGAGATTTGCCAAACCCGTTAATTCTCTCAAGAGAGACTCAGCCACCTCACCAGAGCTAAAAGATAGAAGATCTTTTAGATGTTGAGGCGAGAGACCATCTAGGCCTCCGGCTGTGCCGCTCCGAAAAGAAGAAACAGCCGCTGCAATCTCCTGAGCTGACACTTCAATGACAACGTCATCAGGGTGTGGTGGCTCAGGCAGGTGGAGACATGCTGCCGGCGGATGCTTGTCACGGAGTGACTGGACCGTATCGGGTGTGTGGGGGGCAATAGTGTCGCTGGAGAACAGGCCTAGTGCGGCGCCTTTGATATCGCCATCACTAATTTTGCTCTCTACTATTTTAATAGTAACCGAATCGTCTGTTTTTTTAGAATTTGGTTTATTCTGCCTTGTCAGCGGAATAATGCTTTCAAAATCTAAAGAGTTCTCTTCCAATGCGCTGTACTTTACGCAATTTTCCTTTACCCTAGTGGTAAGGGATTTTTTGTTTGTTGGGTCCGAATGTACGTAAAGCACAACGTAGGGAAAAGTCAAGAGGTGTTCCCAGGCGTCTAAAGAATTTTTAGAAATAACATTCCGAATAGCAGCAGATAAACACTGCGCAACCGAAAAACGTGCACCACGCGGGATGCGTTTTAAAACAGGAAGAGAACTTTTGAGTGAGCTAAGAACCTCCCAAAGCGGTTTGGAAGGAGCAGCAGCGCTCACGGGACTGCTGCTGGCTCCATCAGAGCCTGCAATAGGGGCCGAAAGTGTAATTTGGCTATTTTTATGGCACCGCGTACGGTGAATTTTGAGGCCTTTCTGTCCTTTAAAAAATCGCACTTGGGAACACTCTAGGCACTGAATCATGTCCCCCTGCGACACATTAACGTATTGGGAAACTGCATTTGGCCCGGCCGGGGCGTGTGAAACAAATGCCATGAATAACAAGAATTATACTACAAATATAAATAAAAATAAACTTAGGTTCTCTAAGTGGAGACGTCAGGACGTCAGACCGTGACGTGGGCGGTCTGCGCAGACTCGGATGGCGTTGACATGGAAACAAGAAAACAACAATGAGCTGCGACTGTCAAAAACCTACCGAATATTACAACACAATAGAAAACAATTATTTGACTATCTCTAGCTCTACAAATATTACCTCGAAAGAAAATAAGAAAAAAAGGAAAGATTGGAGTAGAATTTGGCCCGCTAGAGCAGAAAAATCTGAAAAATAATAATACATAATTACATCTTTGACAGGAATATTTTTGTATTTTAATTCGAGTACACAAAGTGACACAAAGGTTGTAATAAACCGAAGTAAATGTACATAGTATACAAAATCCGACATTCCATCTTTGATTCTCTTTTATCTTAGATATAATCACAACTCCGGAAAGGCTCAGCATTCAAAAAGGTTTAAATTAAAGACTCCCATTTTCAGCGAAACGAAAAAGTATACAACTAATTGTCCCATCGCACCCGTTCAATTCGCATTTACCCTAAACGCTTTGAGGGGTAATTATCAAAGTCCCTTTTTCCCTTATCTTTCCTCAATACTTTTAGGAGCGGAGTGTCTAACACAAAGCAAATTGCTAATACCCGATAGCTCTGGAAAAGGGCGGTGAATGGCCCATTTCCTGAAGAAGCTTTATCTTTTTCTTTTTCTGGGTAGACGTTAGGTATGTTAGAGTAAGTAGGATCGTCACGGAATCCCCGGGCCCCTAATTCGAGTTTAAGTTTTATGACTGACTCGCAACGTTTGCTGCGAGCAGCACACTTATCGTCTTACGTTACTACACGTCTTAGGATCAGTTTAGATAGAGCAGCAAAAAACACGCGTTACCATAACAATATATTATGTGATACCTATAGTGTCCTTTATGTAAACATTCAGAGTCATTATTGAATCTTATACTGCAGTCAATAAACTACCATGAAATAGAAAGCTTTTGTACAAATTGCTGGGTCTCTCATATTACGCGGGGCGTATGTACCTACTGTAAACATTTTAAGAAGCTTTAGTAGATGTGATGTGTGTGTCTATGGTTACAATATTTGAGAGTAACCGGATTTAAAAACTTGATAAAATGCTGGTGCTAAGTAAAGCAATGCATTTCTAACCTAGACCCAATAAGGTTTTTCTTTCAGTTACCTATTTGTGACATCACGTTTATCAAAGAATTGGACCAATTTATATCTTTGATAGAAAGTTTATTTTATAATCAATTTAATTCTTAGTTATATTTCAGTAAGTCTATGATTAGAAATTTTCATAACTTGTAATTTTACACTAAGTTAAAAATAAATAAGACTACACGTCGATGCAAATCCAGTTTCGAGAAGTGTACCACGACCATTACTACGGCATAGCAGTAACACCTTATGGCGCAACCCCGTTACTGGTTGATGGAGACATCTGGCTCCAGAATAATATTGCTACAGTAATCTTAGGTATTCTAATATTCAGCGCATTTCGAGTTTCTCTAAAGTTATTACGCCATTACACTAAAAAGATATTGTTTTGTCATGTATGTATGAGTATTACAAAAGCGTATCACGCAACCGCGCACGTATCCATGATTCTGAAATAGTCGTCAGCTTTTATGAACGGAATTTTTCATACAAAAGAGTCGAGATTCGTGTTTATATGAATTTGAAGTTTGGAACTTGGAACTGGGAACTAACATTGACACGACAAAGTTCATACGGTCTTCGGATTCGAGTGGAAAAGCGGCCAAGTCGTAGTCAGGAATTGAAAATGCATGAGCCCGTGGTCTCCCGGGACGTCGAACGATGTAACTCTGTCGCCTAAAATGTTGTAGTATCGTTTCTTGTAGTCGGTGAATTAGTGATTTAAAACTTACACCGTTTGAGATAGTTTTGATGGTATTGCACAAATGCAGACTGCTACTTGAATTCTTTTTGTCCTAAAACTTGCTTTTCAACTGATATATTTATTTTACATTCCATATGAAACAGTTTTACTAAATTAGCAGTTATACAGCCGTGGTAGTCTTGTTATAATGACGTTCGCCTTACAATCGTGAAGTCGTGGGTTCAAATCCCGGTCCCGTACCAATGAATTCTTTGAAATTTATATGTACGGAATTTCACATCACTGAATTTTCGGTGAAGTTTGACCAACCTTTTTGATATCTTCTTGTTCAATAGCCTTTATAAAAATAACGTATATATATTAATTTGACATACCACTTTGTTCTAACTTTTTTATTGACCAAATGAGGATTTTGTTATACACGCAAGAAATCAAATCGGGTTATCAAACTACGATGTTTAAAAATTCAAAACGAATTAAATCTTTCATCTCTCTAAGAATGAAAAGATTTTCTGTCGCAAGACACCTCTAAGAAACTTACACATAGACACGTAAGATTTTCACATTCATTATTTGATCCCAAGGTCTTTGTATGTGAAAACCTACACTTTTCAATCAGGAAAAAAAACAGTTGTGTAAAATAATTGCACATTTTGAAATTTCAAATTATTATCACTGCAAAAATATGCTTTGGTGACTCACCTATCCAACACTATCATTTTTACACCCTCCTAATAAAAATCTCACACGTTAATACTATCCAAGCATCAAATAATTCCTTTACATTATAGTCGATGATAACTATACGGCTATCTATAAAAGAGGGAAAATGGTCTATTTTATAGGTATCGTGACGAGTTATCACATTATTGATAGGCTCGCCGGCTTGAGTGTCTATTACTTTTTATGACTGCGTGGATTTTTGGAGAAAATGAAACCAAGGACGCTTTGATGAAAATTTAGTGCTTGCCCGTGATATTTAGATGACATTGCCCTCGGTCTTTGAACAACTTACTTAAGTTTTACGGTAGAGGGTAGACGAAATTAGACGCAAAGAAGTGAACACAAAATTATTGAAAATTGTTGCTTTTAAAAATGTATGATATCTAATTTATTTAATAGTTTGTTGTTGTGTGATAAATAAACTGCTATATAAAATGTTTCATTGTATCTATGCTGTTTTGTTATTAATTTTTAATTCAAGAGGCTCAATGTATGGTGACATTGATTCTCGGAGCTACTTAAGGCAATGGTGAACCGTGAAAATCCTTTAATAAAATGTACCAAAATTTTCTCGAAATGCGACAAAAAACTGCAAAACACTGGTCACAGGTCAGAGGGCTGTAATTCAACCAAATATCATTCTCTATAGAAAATAGCTAGAAACACATCTCTAGATGGCGGATATAGGTATTTTAGGACATTATTGTACTCCCTATTCTGGTCAACATGTTATCAACACTGAATCATGGTAAAGAATTCCTCTTTCATAAAAAGGCTCAAATATAATAGAAAGACTCTTTGTAAAATACGGTTAGAATAAAATAAACCTATCATAACATATGGTTTAAAGTTTGAATATTCCTGAGGGCTATTTCGCCTACATTACGTACGTAATTGCAAAACCTAATAACCTGAATGTAGCCGTAGGCTACTTGTGGAATAAAACAATAAGAAAGTTTCTAAATTTAGCTAAACCTGCTATCTTTACTATTATTATCGGAATTTTTACGTCCAGTTTCCATCAAAACAGATCACGATATAAAAGTTTCCAAAACTTGTAAGTATAAAGCATTTGCTTTTCATAAAACTACAAACGTTTTGTAGTATTTTTTTCGTTTTTAGTCATAACATTGTAGAGTAGAAAGTAATAATAGTAAAAAAAAACTGACGTATATTACAGTTTCTTCAATTTCTTTGGTTAAAGTTTTGACTACAATAATAATACAATAAGCTAAAACTACTACTAAAAGTAATTGGATTAACCGCAGACCTGTGAAGGTCTAAACAATACGTAATTTTAAAAATGTAATTTTATAAACGCTACATAGAGTTTCTAGGAATTCAATGTCTGGACCTACTTAAACTTGAAAGGTGCGAACGAGATAGCAATGGTCGGTTCAAAGGCCCCTAATTACGCCAAATATCATCTAATTCACGAATAATTTATGTCTATGTCCAAACCCATTCAACTTCTACGAAGTACAGGGAGGATACCGCCTACACGCACACAGAAATAAACTTTTGTTTTTATAACATTAGATCTTTCCACATTGTACCTATGATAAGGAGCGACCCACACAGTGGTTTGTGTAGGTTGCAAAGTAGTGATTTCAGATACCTACTACTATTTACTAAGTAAAAAGGCATACGATAAACGATTTTTAATGATAATTTAGAAAACTTATAAACTGTTCAAATACAAGCGATATGATTACCATACTCCATAGAGGACAAAAGGGTGAAATTTATTACTTTAAAGAACAAGATACTTATGAACCACATGTAAATATTACATAACTAGCTTTTTCCCGCGGCTCCGCCCGCATGGAATTTGACTTTGGTGCTATCCCACAGGAACCTTTTATTTTTTCGGGATAATAAGTAGCCTATGTCACTTTCCGGTCCTTGAACTATATCCATGAATCAAAATCAAGACAAACTGTTGCTCCGTTGCTGCGTGAAAGAGGAACAAACCAACAAACTTCTCGGATTTATAATATTAGTGTGATTATGTTGCAATAAAGGATTTGAAACACATGGTGCGTTCTTCGGTCAGGTCAAATTGAACGCAGCCCGCATTATGTATGGACAACGTTTTCGGTCAGGGCAATCGGTCAGTTGTCCGGGCAGTAAAACCAGTCAGGTGTACCTGCCCGTACGCGTTCTTACGCGCGTCACTATACCGTCAGTTTGCATACTTATACAAAATATATTGAGACTGACAACGTTATTCACACATAACGCGAGCTGTGTTCAATTTGATCTGAACGTAGACCGCAGAACGTATCCAGTGTGCCAAGTCTTTTAATGATTGAGTATGGACTTAACAACTCCTTTAGTCTTGGCTCCATTTAACATGAAAATGTTTTTGTTGGATTATCTACATTCATAAGTGTGTTTTAAAAAATATATTATGAATGTAGGTATACTACAGCCATATTACAAGTTTTGCTTAGATTCGGGTAGGTCGTGTGTAAGATGTCATTAAATACCTATTTTATTTATTTTATTGGAAATCCATAGAGATAGCCGTCCAGCAGAGGACATCTTTCGACTGATAACGATCATGATAATTAAAAACATCAGAGCTACATTAAGAAAATGAATTAGAGATATAATTTTGTTCAAAAGTAAAGTTCAGTTTTGATTGTGGAAAATAGCGTGGTTGTTGCACATTTTTGTGTACACTCGAGCGCAAACAGCAGTGCTATGCGAGACAAGCCCACGTACGAGTACTCCCATCTTAATAAAGAATTTTCAAAATCAAATCACTCCCATATTTAAAAATTACCCAAATGAAGTCGAAACTACCTTTTTACTTTTATTGTTTTATTTCAAATAGGTTTGCATTTACCTACACACTGCCTGATGTTAAGCAGATATGCGGTCTAGGATGTGCTTACCTAGAAGATACCTATTTACTAGAGATTTGAAGACACCTACATAGTACTTGAAAAGACAAATGGAAAGACAGACTCAGGCAAAGCGTTCCATATTCTGGCAGTTCGTATGGGGATTGTGGACTCAAAACGCTTGGTTCTGATGCGTGGGATGTCCACTATAAAAGGGTGGCGCTTTGGTTGCATCTGCCTAGTACGATAGAAGAAAGGGGCAGGTGGGACCAGATTGTGCAACTCCTGGGCGCAATCACCGAAGTGTATCCGATAGTAGGCTGACAGACACGCCACCCTACGTCGATGCTCAAGACTTTGCAGCTTCGACTCAGTCAAGGTTTCGTTGCCTATCAGCCCCCTGGCTCGCCTTTCAATGGACTCCAAAGCCTCCGACTGGTATTTGGCAGAGCCATCCCAAAGGTGAGAGCAGTAACCCATGCAAGACCTGACTTGGTGCTTTATAAAGACTAAACAGTTGCTCAGGTATAATAGTAGACTTGCTCTCTGTCATCAACACCACGCCTGAGTAATAAATACTTGCGTTATGTTTTAATTTAAAAATGCCAACTTTAATTCAAAGCACTAAACAGGAAGTGAGAAGGTTCACAGTAGTACCTTATATCGAGTGGTGGTAACTACTGCCTCGACTAAATTGACTGCTCATCTTTGCACGCGTAGTAGGTTTGTTATTACTATCAGAGAGATTGCCTTTGTCTTGTCAAGTCTCATCTCGAACTGGACAGAGGTTCTCAACGTGTTAAATAATCTGCATTACAGTTTCTAAAATATACTATTAAAAAAAAACAAAATATTTATAGATGCCAGTTTACAACTATAAAATTGTATATTTTTAAATGAGTTAATGAAGCCTATCACGAACAGAGTTTCTGGTTGATATTTAATTAAATTTTGTCTACAATAATTCTTTTGTAACTTGCTGTAAATACTTATTGTTTAAAGTCTGTTGTTTCTATGTCTTATTATTTAGTCCCGCTAAGTCTTATTGTTAAGGCCGAAAAAGGATATTGGTATGTTTCATTTATGTCCTGTCCTTTTCTTCCTACCCCTTTTTACCTCTGTCCATCCTTTTTTCACTCACGTAAATAGTGGATGCAACAATTGCATCCGACTGGAACATAAGGAAAAAGTCAAGATGGCTGTTGTTTTTTCGTGATAGTGATTTCGTGATATTGCAGTGAATGTGTTGTTTTGTTGATATTTTAGGACATCGTACGAGCAGACACCATTGGCAGACCAGAATCCAGTCGCAGAAATCGTGAGTCTCTTCATTTCCTTTTCTTTTACCATGGAATATACCGTAGGCTAGAATTTGGGTGAAACTTTTGAAAAACATTTATCAGGCGCAAACATCCACTTATAATGTATTTTATTCTTGAAATTTACTAATAACATTTAATTTTATTTCAAATTCAACAATAAGAAGTAATTAAATAAAAGTCTGCACGCGGATTTTTTAAATAAAAAGTTTGTAAAATGGCCTAAAAACTTTCGATTGCTTACCGAATTTTAAGTAAAAATTAAGTTTATCGGTGCAATTAAAACAACGGTTATAATATACATATTATGTAGACATAATAACTAATTAGTAAGTTTCAAGTCATACAAATACGTGATTACATCATCATTCTCTTTTTTGAGCAATTGTAACATAAATACAAGGGCAAGTTGGTCAAGCGCGGACTTATTCGTGATAAAAAATAGCATCGCTTAAAACGTTGAGAATCTGTGACTGAAGCCAGTTCCAGGAGCGTCGAAAATTGATGTAGCGTGTATCAAAGCGAGCATTGTGTAGAGTATTGGGGGCTGATTGACAGTTTAATTAATGTCTCTGCCGCTCCAACTTTGCCGCCGTCAGAAATTCGCACGGTGATGGATTTTAGTCGATTTTCAATCGTTTAATTGTGCCTAGGGCTGCCGAATGCAGATTTAAATCGAAATTATTCAATATCAAATCACAATCGATGGTTACAATTAAACTTTGTAGAATGCTAATGCCATCGTCGAACATGTTCCTAAAAGATGATGTTCATTAAAGCTTCTCAAGTCAACTATTACTATTTATTTCATTTATTTATTTATCATACATAACACATATCATATAACTTAAAGATGTGGGTACTTAGAAATGTAATCTTAAGGTAGGTATGCATGACAAATATTGGCGATAAACATTAACAGTAATGCGAAATAGTAAGCTTTGCGAAAAAGCCCTCACTAGGAAAACCCGTGTCGAGGACTACTGCAGCCCGCATTTCCCGCCACATAGCAGAGCAAACGTATGCGAATACAATTAGGTATTTATTCATACACTAAATTTTAAAAAAATTATTAGTTATTAGGAAGTTTTTGAATCCATGTTACCAGTGATTTGGAGTATCTAAGTAATCATATATTGTAGATAATTATATAAAAAAATAATAATAATAATAATCGCAATAACAATCGCAGGGGCGGCTTTGTGGCGAGCCGTCGGTGAGTGGCGACACCGCGAATCTTGATTCCCTGGGGCTAAATGAGACCCCTGACTCCTCTCTTGCCTTAACCGGCCGGCTTGGAGTGGAAACCGCAAGAGCTAAGAACCTAAGCTCCAGGGTGGAAGTGTTAAAGGGCATAACGCCGCAAGTAGCGTCTAGTGAAAGCGCAGCACACCCTAAGCCGTCCACACCAATGTTGCCCCTCCGGCGCCAATATACGGTAGCTATTATGAGGGGCCCATTTAGTGGATGGCAAGTCACCACCCGCCTGAATATTTGAAATGAGGCATTATTTGGCGGGTGCCGTACCTCATTCCATAATCCAGTTTTGTATAACACCCAGAAGTTCACCACAATAACCCATTATTTTTTCAATTCATTACCCACAATAGACTCTTTGTACCTTCACCCCTACAACATAGCTAAATGATGTTTAAAAAGGGCCTCTCAGTGTTGGCTTCGGCTCCACTGATGCCCATCAAAAGACCGGGCCTGGCCCGAGAGATGTATATCATATATATATTAATAATAATAACAATAATAAAAAAACCGCTGACATAGAGCACACGTCTTTTTTACACAACTTCAGTTTTAATTATATTTTACAGCTTTTCGAATCCTTTTCCACCATAAAACTCGTGCAATATACCATTCAAGCTAAAGATTAACATTTTTAAGTAAAAAAAACCATCAAAAACCTACTAACAGCCTCAAACATGAAACTTTTCGCAAAGGCCAACATTTTGACAAGTTTTGTCAAAATGAAAAATCTGAAGGAAACACGAAAATACTGAAGAAAATATGTGAAAATAATGAAGACGAGGGCAAAAACAAGAGCGGAGACTAATAGCGCACGCCCACCACCCTCGCCTGCTCCTAGTCGCTGTCAATCATCATCATCAAATTCATCATCGGAGGCGTATCACACGACACGTGAAATAACCGGAACTTCCAGCGACTCGAGCGGACCACGGACGCCGCCGCCGCCACGACCACCAGCGCGACGACGAGGCCGTCCACCGCTGCCGGCACGCTTGGACCCTGTGGGACATCCCGCCCCGCCATCCGCTCCCGCTACCGGTGGCATAGTGCGTCGCATGCGATGGACTCAAACCAATAATGAGAATTGCATGCGCGCGTACTTTGGGGCTACAGAGGGGGTAACCAACATGACAGCGTACTGTGCCAGAATGCTGCCTTTGTTTCAGGCCCTTGAACCGACCGTGGTCGTGACTGCCACAGAACAGCGAACTACTTTAATTAGAAAGGAAATCGATGACAATTTTTAATGAAAACCGCTGTCGCCAAGTATGTATTACCACTGTAAAATATCTGCACAATAACTGTGCAATTTTCACTAGCTTCGGAAATATTTTTTTACTTTAAAATAGAGCGTAATATTCTTTCTGTCACATCACCAAGATACGTTATGACTATAACATTAATTTGGTCATAATTCAAATGCCGTGTTTAAGTTATTAAATACACTTTATTTTATTATTTTCCAAGCTAAAAAAAGAAACAATGGGCCAATCTCGAATTTGAATATGGTATCACATTTCTTTTTTGGAATTTAGTTAGTGATGGCGAAGTGAATTGTGCAGTTTAATTTTATCGATAACGTGATTTTATACTTTTTGCATAATATATGGATTATGTAACTGAATCTATATAGTGTATAATTGATTGTGCAGTTTTATTAGTATTTAGGAAGTTTTGGAATAAACACTGAAAAATCATGTCAACGCGCCGTATTGTATTAATTTATAAAACTTGTGTTTCTATCAGTGGTAATATGTGAAAATTTGTGCTATTTCGAAGATTATGAGCTGAATTACGTACAATTGTGTAGACAAAATAATGTAATGTGTAACGTGATTTTTTGTGTTGTTACAAAAACTTCATAAAGGGCAATGGCTTTAGTGCCGATGTCGGCGGCGACACTTGCGATTCCACCGGCTGATCCTGCGGTCGACGAGGCAGATGACGCGAGTATGAGCGTATCTAGCTAGGTGAGTGAGCAACTGAGGAGGGCTTTGGAGGACGCGATTTCCCAGTATCGGTTCGCGCCCGACTCTAGGCCGCGACTGCCACGTTTTCCCACACATAGGCGTAACTTGGCGCTTATGGGAGCCTTGAACCCTTTGCTAGTCCCGTATTTACGGGCTAGCGAAGGCTTAGTCGATACACACTCGATCTTGTACTGCGGGGCCATCGCGGCGTGTCGCGTTGCACGTGTTAAGTTTCCGGACACTAACCCGTCTATCCCCCGTGGCTCTACTGCTTGGCTCAACTAGTAGTGCCAAAGGAAACCTGCCGGGGATGTACCTGCGTGGCAAATGCGGATCCAGCGACGTATCGACTCGTTCAGGACTCTCATGGCAAAGCTAATCTGTTTCAGCCGGGGGAATAACCGCCCCCGAGTCATGCGTTTCGTGACACCGGCCTTTGCCGGGACTGGTATCAGACCCCAGCACTATTTGGCCAATGTCACGGAACGCATAGACTATCTGAAGCAGAAAGTCTATGCGTGGGCAAACCGCATTCGTCGCTACAGAGAGCGTGTGGACCGATATTGGCTAAATCGCCTCTTCCAAAGTGACCAAAGGAAGGTGTACCGAGGCTGGGAGAGAAACGACCAACGTGTGAGCGATGGGCAGTTGCTTGATGCTAGCGCCATGAATGACTTCTGGCGCGGCATCTGGTCGGTGCCCGTCGAGCACACGGAGGGTGACTGGATGCGTGTGGTTGAGCGGGAATGCGAGACTATCGAACCTATGGGATCTATAAAAATAGATCCCATAGACGTTGGTTGTGCAATCCGTACGGCTCAGAACTGGAAAAGTCCTGGGCCGGACGGGTTGCACAACTTTTGGATAAAATGGTTTCGATGCTCGCATGACCGCTTAGCCACGCAATTCCAGGAAGCCTTTGAGGTTGGTTCTCTGCCTAGCTTTTTCACCACCGGTGTCACCTTTCTGCTCCATAAGTACGGTAGTACCACGGAAGCAAAGAACTATCGACCCATCACCTGCTTGCCTACCATCTACAAGCTCCTTACATTCATTCTGACTATCAAAATTAACGCGCACGTCGTTGCGCAAAACGTTTTGGCTCACGCTCAGAATGGATGTAGGGTTGGGTCCCGTGGTACTAAGGAGCTCCTCCCCATAGACATGGCCATTCAGCAAGTCCGGCGGAACAAGGGAGCCCTCTCTGCCGCCTGGATTGACTATAAGAAGGCCTATGACTCAGTGCCTCATTCGAGAGGATTTTAGAGTTGTATAAAATTGATACAACTCTAAAATCATTCTTAGTGTCATGCATGGAACAATGGGCCACAGTCCTTCGTCAACCAGGCGGTGGAGACGGCTCCGCTGGCTCGCAAGACTTGATAAGGATTGAGCGGGGAATATTCCAGGGTGACAGTCTGAGTCCATTGTGGTTCTGCCTGGCCCTGAATCCTCTCAGCACTTTACTGAGGAATTCAGGGCTAGGCTATCGGCTTCGCAGACAGGGTGAAGTTATCTCTCACCTGCTGTACATGGATGATCTAAAGCTGTTTGCACCGAAATACCAAGACCTGGTGGAGCTGCTAAAAACCACTGAAGTTTTTAGCAGTGCCATCAGGATGGAGTTCGGTGTAGATAAGTGTGCCATCATGCATGTACAGCGAGGGAAAGTTGTGGATTCTCCGAATCTACAACTTTCTGAGACGATGACTATCAGGTCTCTCTCCGAAGCCGAGACCTACAAGTACCTCGGTATGTCAGAGTCGTTGGGTATATCGGCAGTGGACATCAAGAAATCGGTGAAGGAACGTTTTTTTTGTCGCCTGATAAAAGTACTTAATAGTCTTTTGTCCGGCGGCAACAAGGTGCGCGCTTTCAACGGTTGGGTGATGCCGCTGCTGATGTACTCCTTTGGCATACTGAGGTGGACTCAGACTGAGCTGGACGCCTTGGATAGGAGGGTCCGTCGACTGCTCACTTTGCATCGCATGCTACACCCACGCTCGTCTGTCATGAGACTGTACATTCCACGGAAGTGTGGTGGCCGAGGCTTTTTAAATGCCAAGGACCTCCACAACCGCGAAGTATACAGTCTCCGGGATTATTTCCGAAACAGCGGGCGTGGGATGCATCGCGATGTGGTGGCAGTTGACAGAAGCCTCACCCCGCTCTCCTTGGCGAACGAGAATTGGCGCAGGCCATCGGTGCTCAGCACCGACGATCGCAAGGCGGTATGGAAGAGCAAGGAGCTGCACGGGCGGTTCTATCGGGCCCTAACAGGACCCGATGTGGACCTGCTCGCTTCGATGGCCTGGCTGCGCTTCGGTGACCTCTTTGGGGAAACCTTTTTGCCTGTGCAATTGCGGACGAAGTTGTCTTGACGAAAAACTACCGGAAGTATATCCTGAAGGACGGTACGGTCGACATTTGTCGGGCATGCCACCGTCCCGGAGAGTCACTCAGGCATATTACTTCCGGTTGTTATCATCTTGCCAACGGCGAGTACTTGCACAGGCATAACCAAGTAGCCAGGATTATCCATCAGCAACTTGCTCTTCGATACGGCCTTGTCGAGTCTGAGGTGCCGTACTATAAGTACGCACCGGCGCCAGTTCTCGAAAATGGTCGTGCGTTGCTCTACTGGGACCGCTCTATCATCACGGACAGAACTATTGTTGCCAATAGGCCTGATATCGTGGTGGTTGACCGGTCCCAGCGCCGGGCAGTGCTCGTCGACGTCACCATCCCACATGACGAGAACCTCGTGAAGGCCGAGAAGGACAAACTCAGCAAGTACCTTGACTTGGCTCACGAGGTTACCGCCATGTGGGATGTGGACTCTACGATCATTGTTCCGATAGTCGTTTCGGTAAACGGCTTAATAGCGAAGTGTCTCGACCACCACCTTAAGAGGCTCTCACTTGACGGTTGGGTCAAGGGTCAGATACAGAAGGCGGTCGTTCTGGACACGGCGCGCATTGTCAGAAGGTTCCTCTCTCTGTAGGCCCAACCACCGGTAGCTTGAGCCCCGCCCCGCTGCCGGCGGCACTCTAGGTTTAGGTTTTTTTATAGTATTTTGTTCTTTTATATAAATATTGTAAAAAAACTTAGATTTAAGAAAATAAATGAATATGCGACAATAATCATACAATACATAAACAATAATAAGTAAATATATATATTAAGATTAATAAAATAATTAAATATCGAAAAAGGCTATCCTATCAAAGTAAATACCCTATCTTCCAGTTTAACGAATGCCAATTTTACAAGCCATTCTTTGATAATCTTTTTCCGTTTATGTTCGTGCGTTGTTATTCTCGCTTCTGCCGGTAGGCTAATATAGATGCGTGGTCCAAGCCATGAGAGTACTAGTGGTCCAAGCCATGAGAGTGCTAGTAGTTTTCCGAACAGTAGAACTCGCGACACATCTCTTTAAGTGAATCTTCATTAGCCTATATCTCGACTAGCTCTGGACCGATCGACAGTTTAACTAATGTCTCTGCCGCTCCAACTTTGCCGCCGTCAGAAATTCGCACGGTGATGGATTTTAGTCGATTTTCAATCGTTTAATTGTGCCTAGGGCTGCCGAATGCAGATTTAAATCGAAATTATTCAATATCAAATCACAATCGATGGTTACAATTAAACTTTGTAGAATACTAATGCCATCGTCGAACATGTATTATGATGTTCCTAAAAGGTGATGTTCATTAAAGCTTCTCAAGTCAACTATTACTAGTAGTTTTCCGAACAGTAGAACTCGCGACACATCTCTTTATGTGAATCTTCATTAGCCTATATCTCGACTAGCTCTGGACCGATCGACCGACCAGAAATCTAGTTAGGATTTAGGTACTTAACAATTTTGAAAAATATTATTGAAATCAGCTGGTAAATAGCGCGACAGCAAATTTTCTCCCTTTTTTAAGAGAAAACCCCCCTATCAAAAATCGCCGACGAAAATAAATCTATTAATATATAGAACCTGTGCACCACGTTTCGTTTTTCCGATTTCCGAAAATGAGATTCTTTGACCATTAGGCGAAAACCAACATCTGGACAGACAAAAGCAAATGCCGCAAAAATATAGCAAAAGCTTCGCTTTCGCTCGATGTTTATGCACTAATTGAAATAAAACAGTTGTAGTTGCTTTAATATTATGAAAGGTGTCTTTGTAAGTCATCGATAAAAAAAATTAAAGAAATGTTATTATAGTATTATTTTATTTCAGTAGATAACTGCTACTATAGATTCGATCGCATTTGGCGATCGTTTTCTAAGTTGGAGTACTAGCACGAGGGCTCGTCTCGCATAGCACTCTAGCTGTTACTATGTGAGACGAGCCCGCGTGCTAGTACTCCAACCTTGAAATTGCCAAATGCGATCGAAACTATAGTAGCAGTTATCTACTAAAATAAAGCTTGAGTAACACCTGTGCTATACTTTAATTAAAATGTGCAATAACCACGCTTCAATAAAAATTGCTGATATACCTAATTTGATGTTCTGTTCTTTACTCTTTCCACACTGTTTCACTGCCTCGCAGATCTCTAATGTGCATTTTTGCTGATTGCAAGCACAATAAATTGATTTAAATAATAATATATGGAATCACACAAACAGGAGATTTTTTAAACTTTGCCTAGTGCAAATTTAATACAAGATTGACCAACTATTATGTTTGGGATTGCGACTAAATTCAATTTATTTTCATAGCTTACAAACTGAATAGTGCTTAGCAATGGTTCATTTTGCAGAGAAGGAAAGGTGTGGTAGAAAAGGTAGGAATTAAGTTCAAATCAGTGATTCGTCATTTTACAGCTTTTCAACGAGCGCAGATTTATCAAGGTTGAAAAGAAAATTTCCAAATTGCGGGAATAACTATATATATTAGAGATTGGTTGAAATGGATTGGTTAAAAAAACAGACCCAAATGCATATCGATAATTTGCGCTTTGACACCTCCTTTACAATAGGCTATTTGACAACATTAAATATGTTCTATTAATTGTGGCAATCCATACAGATAATAACCTGAAAAAAACATATTTCATTTAATTTAAACTAAAATAAGTATAATTATCGCAAATCGAATGAAATAGAATACGATATTTATTGATATTTTGTGTTCGTATCTGTGACGTAAACGCTCTAAGAAGGGCGGCAACTCTGGTGATGTCACGTGCTAGTAAACGAGAATTTCTCGATTGACTGTTGTTTGTGTAATTTGTGTTTTGTGATTTCGGAGTAGTATTATTGGATCTGTGAGTTACTTTTCAAGTATTTTTTGTCAATTTTTAGATGTGAACTAGCGTATTTACCAGTATTAACTAACGTTATTTACTAGTGAGTGACGTCAAAGACCAGCGCCATTACAGAATGTCGTTTTTGGCGGGATCTTGAAAATCTATTCCTTAACACTGATTTTCATTGTTAATACTGTAGATCTCTCGGAAATATAAATGTACTCGTAGTGTGCTTAGTATGTACCTACTAACGAATAATTTAAAACGATTTCCAAAAACTAGTCAAATACCCTAATTACGATTGATGAAGACAGGCTCCGCACTGTGTTAAATATATTATACTTTATCTATTATATAAAAGGCTTCCCTGAGTGACTGACTGACAGACAGCCTACAGCCAAAACCGCTAAATATATAACGTTGAAATTTGGAATATAGGTACATTGTACTACGTAATGGAGCACTAAGGACGAAAATTTTGAACTTTCGACCTCTAAGGGAATAAAACGGGCCCTTTTCGTTTGTATGTAACTTTTTATTCCCTGTTCCGATTGACTTGAAACTTCGTATACATGCTTTTTAAACAAAATAAAAGTTACGTTTTTTCCTGTTTTTCCGAATTTTCCTTATCTAAGGGGTCAAATAAGGTCCCAAAGTTGGTGAAAAAAGCGTCTATTACATCCAACCAGCTGAACGGTTATGGTTGAAATCTGGTATGAAGAAAGCAAACAGCAGGTTTCAATACAGGAACTAATAATATCCAGGAAAATCTGTAGGGCTCCTGAGGGATAGCCAATATTAATCAGTTTAGGCTACAGCCCATACCGTCGATGATATAAACTTGAAATTTAGAATATACGTACATCGTACAACATCATGAAGCACAAAGGATGAAAATTTTGAAAAATCGGCCTCTTACGGAGTAAAACGAGCCCTTTTCGTTTGCATGTAACTTTTTATTTCCTGTACCGATTGACATGAAACTTTGCAAAGATGCTTTTGATACTAAATAAAAAATATGGTTCTTCCTGTTATTCTGAATTTTCCATAAAAAACTTCCTTAGGAGTCAGATAAAAGAATAATAAAGTTGGTGAAATAGCATCGATTACAGCCAAGGAGCTGAAAGGTTACGAATGGAAACGGGTATGTAGAAAGCACACGACATGTTTTATTACTGGAACTATTTTTATCCCGGAAAATTTTCAGGTTTCTTAGGGATAGCCAAAATTAATCAGTTATAATTATAATGTAAAGCTAAGTTAAAATGGTTAAATTAATTCTAACGAAATATGGAACGAAGCAAGACAATAACACAAATTAGGGTACTGCTATCCCGGAAAATTTGAGTGGGTCCTTCGGGATGTTGATTTCTTAAAAAAACACTAAAAACTGTTTGATAATCTCAATGAATTCAATTTATAGTTAAAATAGCCACCATTTTAACTAATAAATTACTAACTATTGACGTTCTGGGATAATTCCCGTATTCCTTGTGCGCTAGACCTATCGTAACCCTGAATAAGCGTAAAAAATAATAACAACTTTTTTTTAAATAATATAGTGAAATATCTAGAATAGAATTAAGATAATGATTTATCCTTATATGGGGCAAAATTGGTTCCCTTATAGTTGACGATTTTTTTCTGTTTTGTGAGCCAATAATCTTAAGCTTAGGGTACATACGGGTCAATATATGTACTTTACTATGGGATCAACCCTAAAAAGCGAAGATTACCTACCTATTCCATAGATGTTGTCGCGGGTCGATGAACTTTTTGTGTTGAACAGTTGATTTTATTTACGTGATTTCGGGGTTGGTACCATAGTAAAAGTTCGTCAAATGATGAGTATAATAGCATCCTTGTACTGACTGACTGTCTAGATATACACTATGTGTTTCTCGACAGTAAAAAAATATATTTTTTCATCTGCCTGGGGTCAGACAACGTCTGAAAGTCCTACAAGTGTCTCGATTACTTTTAACTGGGTGAACGGTTTTGGGCGAGATTGTCACAATATCTCTCGGGAAAAATGAGTTCAGAATAATCGAAATTAAACTTCTAATGACTGAATGAAACATATCGAATAAATATACCGGCCTTAATTAATAATGCACTACTGAACGTAGGCCTACCCGCGAAGGGTGATTAGGCCATCGGCCATATCCATCACGCCGGCCGAGCGCGGGTAGCGGAATTTGTATACGACATTGATTTTTCTCTACGGATGTACCTATACATGTTGCCTCAATGTTTTCCATCAATAAAAAGCCAATAGTGTGAAATTGCTAACATTGGCACTCATACAATTATTATTAGTATTGAATTAATTACAAAAATTTAGCAATTTATCATTCAAAAATTCACGTACTCCGTAATAAGCTTTAGATACAAGTACGAGTAAATTAAATACGCAAATACTAAGACAATGCTGTTTACGACCAGTGTGTGTTACCATTGATGACTGATGGCACAGAAACGGGGTCTCTCGGTCTTAGTAAGCTCCAAGTAGCCCAGCAACAAGCTATGGAGAGGGCTATGCACAGAGTCTCTCTGCGAGATCGAATCAGAAATGAGGAGATCTATTACCAAAGTTACCGACATAGCCCAACGGATTGGCAAGTTGAAATGGCATTGGGCAGGAAACATAGCGCGGAGGGCTGAAGACCGATGGGGTCGAAAATTCTCGAATGGAAATCACGTACCGGCAAACGCAGCGTAGGACGCCCACCCACAAGGTGGACGGATTACCTCATTAGGACCGTAAGATCACGCTGGATGCAAGCCTCTTCCAACCGGTCTTATCGGAGATCCTTTGGGGAGGCCTATGTCCAGCAGTGGACTTCTCATGGCTGATGGATGGATGGAGACAATGCAGGCCAATCTGTGGGCTATTTTAGGCAACATTATACTACACAATTCAGGCTAAACTGTAGGCGTTATCCTTGCAAGTAATTCGACAATAGGCCCAGTTATGAAGGCTCCATCGTAAATTTTATAGCAACGTAAAAAGAGTACTCTCTGTTGAACCTTAACCACGAGGTATTATTATTTTAAGTAAGTGCCAAGACAACGCAACAACGCAGGCCAGACCGTGGCCTGCAATCATTGCAAGTAATACAACAACGCAGACTAACAGCAGGCAATCATAATTTTAAAGAAGTATTAAGACAACGCGAGCCAGACCGCGAACTATTAGATATTATTAAAAGCAAGTGTCAAAATAATACGGGTTGAATCGCGGGCTATTATTTAAGCAAGTAAGTACTAAAACAACGCGGGCCAAACGGCAGGCTATTATAATTTTGACCAAGTATTAAGACAACACGGGCGAAACCGCGGACTATTAGATATTATTTATAAGCAAGTACAAAGACAACGTAGGTGAAACCGCGAACTGTTTTCATTTTAAGCAAGTACCTATGTACTAAGACATTGCGGGCGAAGCCGTGGGTTTTAAGCTAGTCCTAAATAAAACTAAAATAGAGGAAACTGAACTGCAACATCTGTGAAGCATAAAGGTATAATTCTGAACTCCGCTGCACGCAGCAATGCTGCTGTAGCATTGCTGCCGCAGCTCTACTTTTCCTCATAATGCTGCCGCGACATGCTCAGAATAAGGACTAAAGTACCTACGAGTAAGTTTAATATTTCGTATTATTAAAAAAATAATTATGCTTTTTTTGCCGACAGCTGTATTTAGGGATTGGATTAGTTTAGGGACGTCTCTGTTCCGGAGTCCCGGGATTTTTGGTGGTATTAGTTGTTTCGAGTCCCGGGACTTTCGGGTCGAGACAATACTGACGAAATTGTTATGTAATAATTACCTTCTTTAAACTAATTCGTAGTTTTCCGAACAGTAGACCTCGCGACACGTCTCTTTAACTGAAACTCTTCATAAGCATATACCTCGACTCGCTCTTGACCAATTTGGTTCATGCTCGCAAATCTTGTTAGAAATTGACTGGGCTCCCAATCAAAAATTGCCGACGACAAAAAATCCACTAATATTTTAATTAAGTAAAGCACAGGTATTACTTACGCTTTATTTTAGTAGAAAACTGCTACTATAGTTTCAATCGCATTTGGCGATCTTTCTCAAGGTTGGAGTACTAGCACGCGGGCTCGTATCGCGTAGCACTCATTTATAACCTGTGTATCAAGTTTCATCGAGATTTGTTAAAAATACAACCTGTAGGCAAAACTCAACATCCGGACTGAAGAAATCAAAATCGCCGACTTTAAGCAGGACCTTCGCTTCGGTAAAAAAAATGTTTTCTTAAGTCTCGATTTTTAATTGTAGGCTGCTTCTTGTCCCGGGACTTTGAAATTGTCGAGAATTCCCAAACAATAGCTGTAACTCGTGTTCATGATATTTTCCTGATGTCTACCCGACTCTAACTCTGAAATGAACTACGTGTATCATCGGTATTTGAGCGAGATATTAAAGGACATTGTATTGTATTGTATTGTATTAGCTTTTCAGCCTTTTGGCATTATCAAAAATGCGCTTAGGCACGTCAAGTTGTAACAAAGTTAAAATTAATATTAGACAACGAAAAAGTACATAGGCTTGTTATAAACTATATTTAGCCAGCTAGGAAATGGCAAGGCTACTCCCAAGCCTTTCTATCATCTATATATTGTTGACTAGCTGCCCGTCCCGGCTTTTCCCGGGTATGATTGGCTATACATATACTTAACACGTAATGTAGGTATGCGCCACACCCATGCTAGACATACCGGATGAACCATTATTATGAGTTAAAACCTACCGAAATCGCGAGAGTTTCAGTAGTCTTAAACTTTTCGAAGTTATGAAAAAGAGATAGTAGGTATTGGCATATCTAAATAAAAGTGAGTTCGTATGTGTCGGGTGGCTGTACATAATATATAGCCCTGATTTCAGAAAATGACAATGATGAGAATGAAAGCGACGTTAAAATATTAGAGACCCACAGTCTATACATTCTACCCATGTAAGTTAGTTTCTTGATCTTGTCTTCACTCGAGAACTTTGAAAAACATTGGACATCAGTTCTACGTCTACGAATTGTGTGCCCTACCTAAAGCCTCTTCAACTTGCTAATCCAAAGAGCTGTGATGGAAGGAATCAAAGCGCTGGCATCCAACGTGTTCCGGACGTCACGACCAGATCTTAGATTCACGTGAAGACCTTCGCTACACTTGCCAATACATTGTCTAGATTCGAGAACTTTAAGGTCCCATCGACAATTCGTTTCACATACTATGTGTAGGGGCGTAGCTACCGCAGTATCAGCCGTGTCAATAATACGGGGCTCCCGGGCTACAGGGGCCTTAACATGTGTAAGCAAAACCTAGTAAAATGTTATCCACAATGTCACTTAATCTCGTGCTTCCCGAAAAAAAATCATCTCTTTTTTCCCGGGTTAAACATTCTTCCAAAAGTTGTCCTAAGAGGCAGAAATTTTATAACAACTGAAATCGTCTTCAGCTAGACTTACTTAGCTGATATAGGTATTCTATTCATTATCAATTTCCTGAAAAAAAGTCAAGAAAAGTGTATATTTTAATTAATTTACATTTGAATTGTTTGGCTAGCTCAATTTCTAGGAGGAAGTGACAACTTATAAATAACCGTCTTACCACAAAAGTTTTACGCAGGCTTTAGACAATGTTTAACAGTACAAATTGTACGGCTAAACAGTGTTTAAAGCGTGTTTAAATCTATTGCGGTAAGGCGGTATATATTTATTTCAATTTAATGCAAGCATTTTTGTTTCTTTTGTGAGAAATGAGTGATTTGGGCTCCCCAACTATGTTTGATTCAGGGCTCCTCCAAGGCACGCTACGCCACTGCATACCTATTTACTGCCAATAAAACATAAATCGACACACTAATGGCGGAGATATATAACTTTGGTGGTCTAGTGGTAGTAACGCCTGTCCTACAATCATGACGTGGTGTGTTCAAATCCCGATCCTGTATCAATGAGTTTCTTTGGAACTTATGTACGGAATTTCAAATCATCGGCTTTTCGGCGAAGGAAAATATTGTGTGGCAATCTGCACCAACCCACACTGGGCCCTGGCACCCTTCTCAATTCTCAATGACCCGTTTCCTCGAATCTCGACGTTATGTCACCTAATAAGTGCCTTTCACCGAACACTTTGGCATCGCGCGGCGGTGTAGTCGGCTTGGAATCGCCTTACGACTAACTAAAAAGCCTGCCCACTACGTAGCTTGGGCAGGATTTTGGCTCGGACACTTTTTTTCACGATTGTGACTCTATAGATATTTGCTCGAAGTGAATTTTGTATTATGTATATTGTACAAAGTACATGAATTGCCAAGCGGGGAGAGCGGCGAAACGGAACTTTTATAATACTTACATTTTTGAACTCGTGATATCTTTGTAATAAAATGTCTGAATTAAATAATTTAAAAAGTTGCATAAAGCTATTGAAACAGTCTTGAATATGATATAATTTATTTTGATAAGGATTAATACCAAAATAAAAATTAAGATCCTTTTCCTACGACGGTATTTCAATTAATTTTTAAGAATAAAAGAACAGTTATTACTGCTTAACCATAATAGTTAGATATATGCTGTTGCGACATTTTTTGTAAATTATGGTGTGTTCTATAAAGTCGTAGTACATTATTTTATTCCATCATCAATAGTTTTCGCAGCGCACGCGATGTAAAGAATATTTTAGGCATTTTTTTACACCTTGGGTAACATTATTATAGTTTTAATAGGGATCCTTATTTTTTTCTTGCAATTAAAATAACCTATGTTACTCAGTGATAATGTAGCTTTCTAATGAAAAAAGAATTATTAAAATCGGTCCAGTACTTTTTGAGTTTAATCATTACATACAAAAATACAAAAATACAAATCTTTCCTCTTTATAATATTAGTGTAGATAACTATAATAAGCATTACAAGTTAGTTTTTCCTTGACAATTTTTTGAATTTAATTTCATTTAAATCTAATATTTCACTTGGAATTTTGTTATAATACAGTACAGATTTTCCAAGAAAAGACTTCTTGCCTTTTTCAAGTCTAAAGCGAGGAAACACTAACTTGTCTTTGTTTCGTACATTATATCAATGGAAGTCAGAGATTTTCTTAAAATTTACAATATTTTTCCGTGTATACATGATTACTTCATAAATATATAATGATGGTACTGTAATTATATTTATTTCTTTAAACATTTATTTCAAAGAATCTCTAGGTTTCAAATTAAAAATAGCTCTAACAGCCCTTTTTTGTAAAATAAATATTTTATTGATATCAGCCGCTGTGCCCCAAAGCAAAATGCCATAGCTCATGATACTGTGAAAATATGCATAGTACACCAGCCTTGCAGTAGCGACATCTGTCAATTTTCTTATTTCTCTTATTGCATATATAGCCGAACTTAGTCTTTTACTTAATGTTTCAATATGGGTTCCCCATTGCAATTTATGATCCATTGTAATACCTAAAAATTTTGTTGACTGTACAGTCTCTAGTTTTTCACCCATTATATGTAAATCAGGGTCAGATAAGTTTTTGACATTACAAAGTGAAAATTTCACACATTTTGTTTTAGTGGGGTTAAGTACCATGTTGTTAGCTGAAAACCAATTACATACTAATTCTAAAATGTCATTTATAAATTGTACATCAGCATTTTTTCTTTTTACTTTAAACATGAGCGAGGTATCATCGGCAAAGAGTACTATTAGGCCAGGGTCGATAATTTATACAACCAAAAAAAATCATAGTAGGATGAAACCCATTAGAAAAGGAGGGAAATATTATAAAAATAAAAGGAAAAATAATTTACGGACGATCTGAGGTCGAGAAGGGGATGAGGGGGGGGGGGGGGGGGGGTTTAAGGAAAAAAAAAACGGTTTTTCTCGATTTTCGGCAAAACTAAGAGTCCTATCGAAAAAAGTCAAATGGCAAAGTTGTAGGTAATAAAAAGATCTAAAACTTTTGTTTTGACACTTTTTTCACATAACCTCAAAATTTATGTGAAAAATCCAAAAAACCAAGTTTTTGGTTTTTTATTTTTATCTTTTACAAAAATCTTTTTTTTTTAACGAAATTTGGTGAAAACTTACCTTTTTATGTCCCAAATACGCTGTAATTTATTTGATTAAAAATATTAATTTTTTTCACCTTATTTTGAATTAATATCGAAAAAACACCCTAATTTTCAATCGAAAATTCAACCGTCAAAATATCAGCTTTTTTCAAAAAGTTGGTATGTTTTCTGTTTGTTGAAATCTCTACTTTCCGATGGTGAAAAAAAATATATATGTTACTATAGCAAATCCTTTTCTAATGGGTTTCATCCTACTATTATTTTTTTTTCACTTTTCATTATTTTTCAAGGCTTCTACTCTGGCCTATATGTCACTAACAGCCTTTTGCTTGATTATGAAGGGCAAATCATTAATGTATACCAAAAATAAGAAAGGGCCTAAGATTGAACCCTGCGGTACGCCCATCTCTACAGAACAACCTTTTGACTCCACTCCATTTACTGCAACTTTTTGTTCCCTGTTTGACAAATACGAGCAAATCAATTCAAGAGCTTTATCTCCAATTCCATAGTGCTTCAATTTTTTAAGCAAGGTTACGTAGTGGACGCAATCAAATGCCTTAGAGAGATCACAAAATATTCCATAAGCATCGCAAGATTCCTCCCAAGCCTCCAATATGTAAGTTGTTAATTTAGTACCAGCATCTATAGTCGATCTCCCTTTAGTAAACCCACACTGATGGTTATGCAGTAAATTCTTTAAAGTAAAGTAAGACAACATTTGGTTAAGTATAATTTTTTCAAAAACTTTACTCAGTGTAGGCATGACAGAAACAGGCCTGTAATTGGATGGGTTGTTTTTACATCCTGACTTGTATAAAGGTACAACTTTACTAAGTTTCATCAGATCTGGAAAGACTCCATCGTCAATACAGCCGTTAAATAAGTTTGCCAAAAATGGAGCTATAATAGGTATGATGCTCTCTAGTGTCTTTACTGAAATACCCCATATATCTTCAGTGCTTTTAATTTTTAATGAATTGTAGGTTTTAATTATTACATTTGGTGTGACATGGTGAAAGGTAAAGTTTTGTGGTAGTGATTCAATATTCTTAGTTAGATATGATTCAGCTTTTTCAGGTGAAGCTTTAAGTGACTTCGTAATCTCAATAGGAATTTTACTAAAAAAGTCATTAAAAGCGTCAGCAATATCCTTACTTTCTGATACGACTTTATCATCGACTTTGAGTGTTGTTAAGTCTTTCATATTTTTTTGTCTTGTTTGTTTCTTTTTTTATGACTTTCCAAGTAGTTTTAATTTTGTCTTTTGTAATTTTATTTTTGATGAAAAGTGATTTAGCATTTTTACAAATATTTTTAAAAATTTTAGAATATATTCTTACATGTTCTAAATCGGAAGGTGTCATAGCTACACAATTATTCTTTTTTTCATACAGGTCATATAAATTTTGTCTACTTTTATATATACCAGTGGTAGCCCACTCAGCAAATTTGGGCTTATGGTTTACGGTGGTCTCCTTTTGAACAAAAACTTTTTGAAATTCATTATTAATAATATTGAAACCTTGCCTAAAACATTCATTGGGATTTTTGTAGTCAACTTGCAAACTACCAAATTTATCATAAATCCCCCTATTAAATTGCTCAACACGCTTTTCTGTAATAGGACGATGCATTATTTTATTTTTCACAACTTCGTTAGCAGCGGAGTAGAATTTAATAAGTTGTCCTTTATGATCCGATGTCAAGTAATGAGTGAGGGTTTGCCCTTCATACCCGCAATTCAGAAATATATTGTCTATACATGTTGCTGATGTAGCAGCTACTCTAGTTGGGGCCGTAAAAACTTCACATAAATAGAATGATTGACACAATAAAAGTAGATGTTGTTTTTTAGCAGTATCGGCCAACAAATCTGTGTTGAAATCACCACACAATATGACGTATTTTTCCTGTTTAGAGGCTCGTCTCAGTGCTTCCTCTAGGATCTTGAGAAAGGATTTATAATTTGCACTTGGTGGTGTGTATACGCATAATATTATGTGGTTATCCAACTCCGCACAAGCAATCTCACAGGTGCGTTCAACAGAAAGACCTGATACATCCTTGCGTTCTTTGGCTTTTATACTATTTTTTATTGCAATAAGAGTACCACCTCCCTCGGCAGACTGTCTGTTGAAAGCACTATACTCTATAAAATTTAACTTGATCTCTGCGACAGTTACATATTGACATATTTAGAGTTGAGATAGTGGTGGAAAAAATCGATTTTCAAACAATGTTGTAATGAAATCGAATGAGTAGTTGAAGGTGAGAAATTGGATTTTATTTACTTACTATTATATAAGATCAAGTATGTACACATGTAAATAATGTTATGATATTAATTAAATACTCATAATAATGTAACGATAGTATTTATCGACGTTTTTCACTATTATCGATGCTAATGTAACATATAATTGGGTTTAATTTAATTACCCCTGGAAAAAAATGTTATGATATTCAAATATACAATAAAATTAAAAATAAATTAAGTTTTATTTAATATACCGTCAGTATAAACTATCGATATTTTAATTAAAACTCTATCTAAAACTCTGTGGTCACGATCATTCGTCGCCCATCACTAATCGGCATGGCCACAAAGAATGACATTGACAGGTACTGTCTGTACTATTAAGAAATTCAGGACTTCATAGGCGTGATTTTTCTGACAGCTGTCGCAGAGATCAAGTTAAATTTTATAGAGTATAACTACATTAAACCCTTGAAATGAAGGAGCAGTTGAGTTACATCTAAGCCATGTCTCCGTGAAACAGATAATATCAAGATCGTAGCTGGCTAAAAATAGTTCTATCTCTAGTAATTTACCATTGGTAAATCGATTTATGTTTTGATGCATTAATGTTAATAGCCTATTTTTAGGGGTTTTAGCTGGAAGAGCTATTTTAGTACAATTAGTCACATTTTGCCGGGTGGTGTCCTTTCCTTTTGGATCACCCGTTGTCTTTTCTACTTGTTTAAAGTATTTATAACAGTCAATGTACTCATCTTGCTGCTATGCGCAGAATTATTTATAACATGTGTTATAAGTCTAGGTAAATTACTTTCTGTTTATAAGACAGATTTTGTCTACCTCTTGTCACATTCAGCCCATTTATGAATTTATTTACATCAAACAAAATAAAATCATTACTATGTAAAGTCACTAAATTATATAATACATTATTAAGTACATGTATGTCCCTATTTTGTGCTACAGTTATTGAGTGGGAATATGGAAAGGTACACAGTATAATCTTATTTAATTTTTGAGATTGTCGCAGTTCTTTAAGTAAATTTATGCTTCTGTTTAACTCATTTCTCGTGACTCCAGAGCAGTTTCTCATAAGTAACACAATATTATCCTCCCTTCCATATACCCTTCTCATGATGTTATTAATCATTTGGCGGTATGTTATGTTTGGAGCACAATTGTTTGACACTGATTCTAAATGCCTATGAACAATGGAACCCAAGCCTGATCCTATCTCATCACTAAAAATGTTTGTTTTACCAGAATTCCGGGCCGGCTGGGGTGGGAGGGTAGGTATATCTGAGTTATTTTCAGAGCTGTTGCTTACTGTCATCTTCTGGGAATACTTAACGTTTGTTGTCAAATTTTTTTCACTGTCGTCTATCATATTTATCGTTCCTAATTGTTTTTTTCCATAATTGCCTGATTTTTGGTTCTCCGTATCTGTTTCCAACAAGTTACTTAAAGCAGCTATGTAATGTACAATTTCTTTTTGTGCACTTGAGTATCTCCTGTTGAGACTTTCTAAGGTGGATTGTAGATGATTAATTTTCTGTATATTCTCTGTATATTCTTCTTCATATTTTCTATTTAAATCCTTGTATGTATTTAGCTTTTCTTTTAGCTTTACAGTACGCTTCTTTTTAGACAAACAAATTTGGGATTTTCTGTTTGCCTTAATGAGGTTCTTAGTCTTGAATATTAGTTTTTCTAATTTAATGTATCTCTTTGCACTGCCATGACTTTTAATGTGCACTGTTTTATGTTTTTTTGAGGAACTGAAAGCTGATGGCTGACCTTCTTTGTTAGAATTTGTTTTTGTTGCCGCCACTAAATTTTTGTACATTTCTTCTGTGGCTAGTTGATCTTTGCAGTTAACTGTGTTTTGCAATTGATTGTTGTGATTTTGCACTTTTTTTGCTGTTTATTTTGCTCATGTGCCTCTTCTAGTGTTAAGTAGCATTGATCGTGTTGTTCACTTTCTTTCACGCGGAGTATTTCATTTTCTCTTTGAATATCTTGAAATTGTACGTTTAAGTCGGCTAATTGTTGCTTGAGTAGAGTATTTCTGTCATATATATTTTTTATTTCAATTTCTGATTCATCCCGCTCACTTATAAGTTTTTGGTTTAATTTTTCACTTGTTTCTAGTTTAAAAAGGGATTCTTTTAACATTCGCTGTAGTTCACGGCTACTGTTTTCTCTAGTCTTCATTTTGTTAGTCAATAATTTTGAGTTCATGGCGGTTGAAACTTTAGTTTCACATCAGTTAATATTAATGAGGTGTCACTTTATGGCGTTATGCACTCATTCTGATGGTATTTCAACAGTTTTCAAATGGTTTAGTATCATTTCCCAATTATTTTACCATAGAATTTTTACGATAATTTGTATTGTTTACAATTTACAAAGGCGCCACTCACATGTCCACAAAACGTAAGTTGGCTGGTATAATAATATTCAAAAAATGTTACTTTTCGAGAAAGTTCATATTTTTCTGAGTCTATTACATCAGTGAAAAACAAAAAAGGGCGCTGCAATTTTTAAAAAATTAAATTTGAATTTATTAGGCTAAATAAATATATTTTGCTCAATATTTTATCTATAACAATCCTGATTAAGTAATCTCCAATTCGTTAAAATGCAAGTAAAATAACGATAGAAGCACTTTATTATTGTCAAACTAGAAAAAATAAAAAGCTGTATTATTATTATTCATACAATTTATTCTTCACATAAAAAAAAATGCGGGGATAAAAATATCAAAATTAGATAATTTTGAGAAGCCCATAAAACAAGCTTTCAAATGATGTATGTATATATCATCTTGGTTAGATTTTTTTTCTGATTATTATACCACTTGTGGACGTCTCCTTTACCATCGATATGTCAACGCTAGTTTCACGTAACGTCAATAATCGAGTAATAATATTATTTAGCTTATACCGAAATACATCGATTTAATCCACGATTACTAAGCGGTTCATGCAAATGGCTTATATATACAAGTATTCTATTTAGACAGTTTATGTATAGGTGAATATAACCTTTTAGAATGAATTAGAAATCCTCTTCGCATTACCCATGTAATGGTAAATATACCTTCTGTAATGTATAAAATCTCATCTTAGAAAGGTCATTGAAGGCTCTCCAATAAAATGTAAGAGCTTCATAAGCTGTATCTATTTACATGAACATTCCACCTAATGGGTGTCTTTGCAATAAAATTTGTTTGCTTGAAATTGAAATCTTTCTTCAAGTTAAGGTGTGTATACAAACGCCGAATTCTACCTCGCTAATAACGTGGGTGGAGTAGCAATTCGTATTGTTATTCAGTTAGTTTTGATGTGGCGATTGCGGACGTGTGAGCTGGTGCATTGTCGTGGTGTAAAAAGTCTTAAGGTGGAACAAGTTAGTCGTCACTCCATACAAACGTCCATGGTACAATACACGATTTTTTAATGTTGAATATCTAAAACTAAGATTTAAATCAATTTATTGTGACATAATCTATGATTATTGCTAAAAATAACTGTAATCAAAACTATGCATTCAACTAAAATAAGCCCAAAACATTTGAATTTTAACACTGATTTTAAGGAAACTTTAGGCTTAAATAAATCGCACAATAACTAGACTGAGTCCATAGTAATTGAGCAATAATCTTAGCATATATATTCTCAAGTTTAAATAACTTTAATTTGAACTAATTCATCTAGCAGTTTTTACAGGATTCACTATGAGCAAAAGCCTTTACGCGCATTTTTACGCGGCCGTGTTTAGGTAAAAATTATAGTTCTATTTCACCCGACTGTGTACCCCGCGCGGGGAGCGGGACGGAACGTGTAGCGCGTGCTCCCAGCGCGGCCCCCGTACGCTACGCGGCTTCGGCCGAGTCCGGCTGCCATTCTCCACTAGCCCGTGCCCGTGGTGAGTTGGTGTCGTTGAACTCTGTGTTATCACGCAGAGTTCAACGACACCAACTCACCAGACCATATAATATCTTATATGATAAGGACGCATTATTCGACGGACGGTCATTGTTTTCAACTTCGGAAGTATTGACGTAGGTATATTCTTTGGCCTTCTTGCCGGTTATTTGATTATCCTACAAACTTAGATAAATTATTGTCAATAAATATAAGTATTGACAATAAATAATCAAAGCCTACAAATTGAACTATGGGTAGGTAGGTGGTGATTATTATTAGTAGTAGGTATTAACAATTGTACTGGGTAATTCTGGATTAACGTTTGCTTACGCTCGCAGTGCATTATAAACGGACCGGGCTCATTTTGTCTTCTAGAAGGTACTTATCCGTTCCCCGTACGCGTTCTGGTGTTCGACTTCGCTTTTCATCCCGCTTGCTCTCGTAGCGTAAGTAACTGGCGCGAGCAGGATAAAAAGCGAAGCCGAACGTCTGAACTGTTTCATTATTCTGAGTTCAGAACGTTAGGTTAGATACACTTACGTTAGGTATATTTGTCAGAACATTCATACAACTCTAATAATATTACGAAAAATATGTAGGTACCTACTTACCTACAGTATGATTTTGTTCAATTGAAAGGTGGTGGTTAAGATCATCATTAGGAACAACTTTTACTATGGGGCGTACCTAATTCGAGAAAACAAACACGTTTTTCTATATGTCGTAGTAAAATTTGATAAACCTTTTTTTTGCAAAAATCCTAGGAAAGGAGATCTTTCACAGTCCATACATTTTTGGGCTAATTCCGAAAGTGCCGGCCAAAGTATTTCATTATAGAATAATAGTAGTGCATATTAATTTGAGCATATTATACTATGGTACCAATCCTCTAGGACTACTCCCTGAGTAGTTATCGAATTTTTAAATTATTTATTTTTCATATTTTTTTCTCTCATTAGAGCTTTTTAATAATTAATTAGGATATTCTATTAGTACATATAATTATGTACATTTTAATTAGTAATTTTACTTTGTTTGGTATTATTACACAGAAAAAAACCATACTAGCGGTTTGGCAATAAAACCCGTCTGAAACTAAGTACCCCTCGCAAGAAAAGGAAGGGAAAGCCCGCAGCTTGGAAAAAAAATAAAGAGAATGTTGTTGCTGCAGCGGCTACGTCCGAATCGTAAGTTATTAAATGTGTTTCATTTTTACATCATGAAAATTTAGAGAAATACCCTAAACAATCTATGTTATTTCAGATCACCACAACATTATTCTAAAAAGTCATTAAATGACGGTTGTGAACTAAACTAAAATGTTATTATTTTCATCATAGCCTAGTATAAGTCCACCTACAATTTATTGACACTTTTTGAGATCTCAATAGAGAAAAATAAGCATAATATTTAGGATGAATAAGACTAAAAGTATTTTACGATTATTTGACTGTATAGAAAATCTGTACATATTGCTTTCCACCCATTTGATGTCATATACTTTTATTATTTACTAGCGGACCCGGCGTACTTCGTACCGCGAAAGTTAAAGAATGTAGGTAGCTAACCTTACGGTGATACCTACAATGAGATATTTTAAGTTTAATGGATGTTATCCAAAATGTAGATCTCATTGAGCTATTTCACCTTTAAGATAGCATTGATCAAAAGTTGACATTTGCGGAGATAAACCACTTTTAAGTTCAAGCTGTCATCCAAAATGTAGATCTGGTTTAGATATCTTAATTTTGTAAAGACAGTAATGATCTAAAATCGGCAGATACGAAGATAAACCACTATTAAGTTCGACAGCTGTCATCCAAAATGTAGATCTGGTTCAGCTATCTCACTTTCGTCAAAATATCATTGATCAAAAGTCGACAGTTACGGAGATAAACTACTTTTAAGTTCGACAGCTGTCATACAAAATGTAAATCTGATTGAGCTATTTCACTTTTGTGAAGATAGCATTGATCAAAAGTTGACAGTTACGGAGATAAACTACTTTTAAGTTCGACAGCTGTCATACAAAATGTAGATCTGATTGAGCTATCTCACTTTCGTGAAGATAGCATTAATCAAAAGTTGACAGTTACGGAGATAAACTACTTTTAAGTTCGACAGCTGTCATACAAAATGTAGATCTGGTTGAGCTATCTCACTTTGGTAAAGACAGTAATGTTCGGCCGATTCGGAGCAGCACCAACGGCGCCAATATGCTAACCTCGGCAGTGGTTACATATTTCAGCCGTTTGAAATTGAGACATTGTGCCCGTGGTGGCCGGTCTTATTTTTAAAAGTCTTTCTGAGCGTCTGGTGTACCCGACGTGTGTGTGTGGTGTTTATTTGGCTAACGTATATGCATTGCCAATCAGCGTGGCAATGCTGCCAGCATGCTGGGCACGCTGCTAACTGGCAGTGGGCTTGAGTATTTGGACTATCTATAGACCTTCAAGGGTCTGTGGATGATCCAATTGATTGTTATGTAGTAGTAGTTTATAACGTTTTACATTATAAGTCTTGTACTTAGTGGTAGTTAATAAAGGCACTTGCTCTATAAAAAAAAGTCAAGTACCCTTGCACGTTGCCACTGTCCAAACCTAACCTGACCTACCTACCTAAAGTATTATGATACCTTATACTTATAAATGCTTCTATTGATTAAGATACGAGTAAGGTTAAAGTGTACGGGTTCCCGCCTTGTCGTGGCGGGGGAACTTAGTAGCCGAGGCTTATGGGCGGCGCGGGAATCCCAGAGCCGCTTCTCTGGGTTTCTTCTGAGACAGCTGAGAAGGCGGCGCTCGAGGTCTCCCGATTTTTTGGGTTTTTTCTCCCTTGGCAGCTTAGAAGTTCGCACTCGTGGTTGGGCCGCTTTTCTGGGCTTTTTAACTATGGCAGCTGAGAGGCTGGCCTATAAGTTGCGTGCTTCATGAGGAGTGCCACAACTGAGGCGAACTGAGACTTTTATCACTGTTCAATCCTAACCAAACCAACAGAAATGTATGTTCGTGTCAAGGTCACAGTTCACAGTCAAGGTTAATAACCTTAGAGTCAAAATACTTATACTCATGCCATACTACTCCTAAAAATCAAGTCGATTCGTTTCTTCGTATATTAGTATGGATTCTGTACCATAAAGGTAGAATAAAGAAACATGTTTAACCTCTAATGGTGGTATATTTAAAAATATTTTTAATGTCAGACAAAATGACGGTCCAGTAGGTATTAAACGTCATTGTAATATGTAGCATGGCATAGGGAAAAACCATTTAGTCCAATTTTAATGTCAGTTGTCACTGTCAATCCATACTATATTCCCTTTTCGAGGAGCTGTAATGGTCAAAAGACAATTTGTCCCTTTGCTATGCTAAGCGTGACATTTATAAAAGTCTGCAGTCAATATATGTCACTTTTCATCTTATTACGTTTCGTCAATCCATATTAGGCCCAATTATGAACGCGCCATCGTAAAATTAATAGGAATGTAAAATGTGTTCTCGCTATCGAATCCCTAAAGAGAAACAGAAACAGAAATATTCTAATTAGCTGTTATAATTACGACGGTGCCTTGAAAATTGGGCCTATTAGCGTCGTTGTGATAAGTGACAGTTTCGCTAACGATATTTTAAGGGAAAAATGATATGAACAAGAGAAGATGAATAACTATCAAAAAATATAAAAAGGAACGGGATATAAAGTATCCTATGTCCTTCTCCTGGTTCTAACCTCCCCACCAATTTACAGCCGAGTCGGTTCAGCCATTCTTGAGTTATAAAATTAATGGTGTAACTAACACGACTTTCTTCTAATAAAATACTTGATTTTAATTTTAATACTCGATAATTACCCAGGGATCCTAGAGAGTAAGTTTACAAGTAATAGCAAAATATCATAAAAAAATAACAACTCAATTAAAATTACAAAAACGATATTCAAAACTCGATAACTACCCAGGGAGTGATCGATGAGAGTTAGTCCCATAGTATAAAATGCTCAGAATAATATGCACTAACACTATGTCCTCATTAGTTATAATTTGGCCGGCACTTTTAGATTTAGCCCAAAAATGTATGGAACGTGAATGATGTCCTTTATTGGAGAAGCGAAGGTATCTGGATTGTCAAAATTTTTATTCATCTGTCCGGTTGTTAGTTTTTAGTCATCAGCGACATTTTTAGTAGGCATTTATCAACCGACTGATAATATTTAGCAAAATAATAATAGTCAAAATCCCAACAAGTATGTAAGTAGGTATTAACCTTTTTTAGTACGTAACATTTTAAGAACGTATTTTACTCCTCACGAATTTTTGCTATGGGACCAACTGCGAAAACGCGAAAAATGATGAGCCGATCCGTACAATTTGTCGAGAATTAATTAACTTTTTGTATAGAACAGCTATTTTTTTCGATATTTCGCAGTTGGGACCCCATAGTAAAAGTTTTTCGTAATGATGAGTAAATGCATCCTTATAATGACAGATATTAAAAAAAATAAGAATGTAGGTATTTCGATCAAGATCGAGCTGAGCATTTTGCTGCGAAATTGAACCGTACTGCTTTTGTTATTGAGAACATTTATGAATGTGCAATTTGGAGAACTGACTAAGTACCTATACTCGAAATTACTACAAAATGTGCTCGCGATAAGTATCTACTATTTGGATAACTACTTGACGTATTGTATTATTATATTGTATACCTAATTGTATTAGATTAGATTCAATTCAATAAACATGCGGCGTGACAACTCTACAAGGCAGGTATTCACGCAGCTTGGATTTACGATTACTCATTCAATATTATAGTGTCCGCGTTGAATGAAATGGCAGACGTGGGCGTGCGTGTCGAAATACGCATATTGTGATATTTCATTGTGTGCGCACACGCTACCTCTACTGCTCATCACCGAGTCTGTCTCTTTCTCGAGCTAGACAGTTGAGATAGCATTCATTTTAGCCACGCCCATAGAGGAGTTCGTGCCGTCAAATTGTTGGACCTTAAGGCAAATAATTACTTGACTTAATGACTTTCAGCATCTGTCAAAACCAAACGGCTCGATAAATCTGTCAAAAATTGACAGTTATCGTTGTAAAGATGAGGCTACATGACGACATATAATCAGCAAACACGGGTACTTATCATACAGACTAGGTACTTGCTGGACATAAACAATACTAGGTATTTTTAGATTTTCAAAAAATATATAGGTACTTTATTTTTTACACTTTTTGTGGCAATTTTTTATGTTAAAATATCTTAATCTGAAGGAAATTTGAAGTAAAAGTAGCAGTGAGAGAGATAAATAATCGGTAAGAAATAAAATAATAGTTTTTTCGGTCTTTTTTATTTAATCAATTAGTACGAATCATTACAAAGTCCATATTCATTAATACATTATACCTATTATTATTTAGTTATATATTATTATTAATATGCTGTTTATATTTTTGGAAATTTAATATCATTGTGTTCAAACTTACTAATCTGCAACTTATACAGAGTACCTACAAAAAAAGTTAAGATATGACTGATAGCTTCTATGTGGTTATTTTTAACCAAACACGAGCTAGAAGGATTCTGTTTTGCTGAGAACTCAGTAGTTATAGAACTTTTACTCACACCAGAAGCTGTGCCATCAATTTCCAATAATGCGTTTGAGCTACCGGAAAATCGGTATATTGGATCCCTTTAAAATAAAACGTCTATGGTAGGTAAGTACAGGCTGTAGGGCGAAACCGGGAAGTGCAGCTAAGTTCTCAAATGGATAGGTATCTTATTGGTATTGACAAGTGATAAAAAAAAATCCCACAAAAAAATTCAGTTTGAAGACACAGAGAAGATTAAACACTGCAAGAATACATGACATACAAGGCGTTTCCATTTGGTCTTATGGTTATTGAAAATCTTTATTTCTGTCGCCGAACGACGGGCGATGCCCAAAAAAAATTTATATAAGAAAAATATTAGGGTGAGTCACTAATTATCGATAAAAAATTAATTCCAATGTTTTTTTTTTCTACAAATTGATGATTTTTAAACTGAAGTGATTGCACAACACGGTATTTAATTCATAAGTTAACTTATTGTAAAGGACAAACTTTACTATAGAACCAATTGAACTTGCGAATAAATCAAGTCTTGAATACGAAAAGTTCATTGTGTTAACAAATACATAAAACAGCTAATTTTTTCACTGTTTTGCGATTGATCCGATTGCAAAATTTGTTCATGGTGAAGAGTAGGTGTAGCTATAGGTACATAGGTACCTAACTACCTACCAACTATCTCTAATATATAAAACATAAATTTTATTTTTTCCATCTTAACTAATAATATACATTCAATTCTTAAGTCTACACGTTTTAGAAATACCTACTCATAGAATAATTTTGTTAGTCTTATTTGCATTATAATAAGGTATATAAGGTATATTATAAACTATAGACACTGGCTAACTTAATAATTACGTCAATATCTCTAAAAGTGTACTTTGCAGCAACAGCTTCCATAAATTAATTTACTTTAATAGTTAGTAAGCTAAGATTATTCATCTCTCAAAATACCCATTGTTTACAGGTAAAAACCTTTTGTGATCAAAGCCTCACCTTTGGTCCGATCCCTTTAAGCCTCATTCGTGCTTCCCCTCCCTATTAGCGATCCCTCTAGTTAATAGGTTTAATTTACCGGAGATTGATACGTTAAGCCTCTACGTTTTAACTCAACTACGTCTATCTACGTATTTTGCGACAAATTTCTTGTTGGGCACTATTTGAACGATCCGCTGGTTTGTCTTGTTTGCAATTTGTAATCCATTATTTTATCTTGTTAGCAATTTACTACTTATAGGATAGCCGAGTAAATATTTAATCAGTTATGTTACCTAATAGTTTTAAGAAACTGCCAATAAGAATGATGACGATGATTTTTTCTTTTTGGAAACTATTTGAGTGATTCGCTTTTTTTTCTGTTTTTCCGTTCTTGTTAGCAATTTTTGGAAAGCTATTTGTTTTTGTTAACAATTTGTGGTTTGCTATTTGCTCGTTTTAGCAACTTACGGTTAGTGGAGTAAATATTTGACCGGGTATGTTATTGGTTACCAGAAACTGTCAATAAAAATGATGGTGTCTCGTAATCTGGATGTCTAGAAACTATTGAATGTATCCGTAAACCACAAAACTTCAGTGATAATAAAAACAATTTAGGTGCTCCTAACAGTAAGATTCCCTAGGCCTTCCATTTAATTTTCCTTAGAGTTATCAGAATTGTAAAGATGCCTGATAAGTAGGTACTTTGTATAGCGACATCTCCAAGTAATAGGTTTAATTTACCGGAGATTGATACGTCAAGCTTCTACGTTTTAACTCAACTACGTCTATCTACGTATTTTGCGACAAATTTCTTGTTGGAATCTATTTTAGTGATCCGCTGTTTCCATTTCTGTTTTTTTTGTTCTTGTAAGAAATGTCTGGTTAGCAATATTTGTTGTTGTTAATATTTTGTGGTTTGCTATTTGCTCGTGTTAGCAAATTACGGTTAGCGAAGTAAATATTAAATTTGATCACCTGTGTTATTGGTTTCCACAAACTGTCAATAAAATGATGATCATGATTTTGAATATCTCAAAATTTGGTTCTTTAGAAATTATTTAGTGTACCCTTAAACCTCGAAACTGCAGTGATGACAAAAACAATGTAGGTATAATAAAGCTTACATTTTTAGCCGCTCAAATAATTAACACCTTCACTGTGCCTATATCGGCTGGCCGCGGTACTCCACGTTGGTGCGGACGAAGAAAACTGGTGCGGAACGATTATCTCAGGTGTTTGTAGGAGTTCGATAGAGACAAATATATATTTCAGCTTGTGGTTAAAATTGTAGATATTTACCATCAAAGCATCACGGCAGGCCCTTTTAGGCCCGAAACGCACCTACGGTGAACTAAGTTTGCTTAGTGCGGTATGAGGCAAAATTTCAACCCGCCTTCCCAGCAGGCCGCCGGCGACCCGATGCCGCACAGTGCGCGCGCGCTGCCATTTAGTGACGTGCTGTCGATCTGATCAAACGTATCGTTTATCTTTGTGGTCTGTCGAGTAAAACCCAAAATGGCTAGCAAGAAAAGAAAAATAAATATAGTAGAAAATAAATTAATTCGCCCTGCAGCAAAGAACAGTGCTGCAATAGACAATGATAGTGATAGTAGTGAAGAAATATTTTCTACTAAGAAAAATGTAGTACAAGTACAAGCGGTAAGTTGTGTTAAACATTATACCTATACATATCGACATTATTTAGACATGTACATACAGAGTTATTTGCTTGCCCTGCACCAAACCGAAAAAGAGTGATCAAGATTGTCATTACGACCAATTTTTACTATGGTGCCATTTGTTAGTTCATAGTCTTAAATTTTGTTTTTTGATTTAGCTTTCGTCTGTCCCGGTGACGATTGATTCTCATCTACAGGTCGCATATTTCAGCGGATCTTGACGAAACTTGGTAGTAGACTACCTTAGTGCCGGCGGGCCGGGAAGACCTGTCTCGCACTGGCAGAAATATCGTTGGAGGCGCGTGTCGACCCGCCGCCGCACCAGATGAAGGTTTATGATTTTATGTGACGCAGTGTGGGTGTTAATAGGGTTAATTTACTGGAGATTGATACGTTAAGCCGTTTTAAGTTGTTTAACCCGACTTCCTATTTTTATCTATGTATTTTGCGACAAATTTCTTGTTGGAAACTATGAATCTGGTCCTAGTTGTTCTGGATAGCAATATGTTGTACACTATTTGCTCCATTCAACAACATGTTTATGGTTAGTAGAGTTAAGTGAAGAGTTAATAAGTCGTGTTATTGCTCTCCTGTGAGTGATGATCCTCAAAATGATAATGATTATGATGATGGTCACTCTAATAGTATAGATATATTTCTTTATTCCTCGGAAACCGCAATGACAATGAAACCCACTGTGTTATGAATAAATAGAAAAGAATAACAATAACATTGATTTTTTATGATTCCCAAAAAAATCTTCTTTTAACCAGGTGTATTTTTATAACATAATTTGCAATTTACAGGCTAACATAAAAATATTTTATGCTGACCAAACTACTTCACAAAAGGCTGTCGCCGACCATTTGGATTACATCCATTCTTTGACGAGTTTCTCGTTTACGCAAGCTAATTATTCGTGTTTGATGGCTGTTTAATACCGTTTGGAGTTACATGCTTAGGACTGATAGACTTCGATTAGTAATCTCCTTAGTCCTTGAAAATCGACTTTAGGTAAGCGTGCCTGTAAATTTATTTCAACCACAAACTATATAAATAATGTCAATGTTAAATTATTGATCAAAAATTGACATTACATTTATTAGGTTATGTAATCTTATTTCAAATTTAAAATGATACATCATTGACCGACGAACCACCGGAGGAGGTATACAATTCGACGCGTATATATTTTTTTTTTATGTATACTTACCACGCATAACTTTTTTCGTAGTAGTCCGATTTCAATAATTCTTTTTTTATTGGAAGGAGTATACTTCAAAATTGGGCCCATTTAAATTTTATCGAAATTAGCTGTGTCATTTTTGATAAATCAACAATAATGTAAAAAAAAATACATCGATCCGTGCATAATATTTGCGTTCTAGCGATGGGCCGCGGCTTCGCACAGGTGTATTATACATATAAACATTTCTCTTGAATTACTCTATTTAAACAAATTGCATCAAAATTCGTTGCGTAGTTTTAAAGATATAAGCATACATGGGGACAGACAGCGGAAAGCGACTTTGTTTTATACTATGTAATGATTCTGTACACGGGTGAAGTCGGTCATGCTATTTTTTGCGAAAAATAATTATTATTTTACAAAGTACTCGTACCTACCTGTTTAGGTACGTACGATACATACTTTGGAGATATCATAATTACGTTATCTGTTGACTCGTGACTGAATTTAAAATTAATAAAATGATTATGATTATTAAAATCCGAAAATGTATTTGTTGGTTCATTGGTCTATTATGTAGTTACTCTTTGACGCACCATAGAAGTGACAGATCAACATGATATGTTGCACGAATATATTTTAGAGATCAGAAAGTGTCATACTACTACTACTTTTAATCCCAGGAAAATTAAAGTATCCTTTAGAACATCGCGGGTAAAGCTAGTGAGCTATAAGTTTGAGTTGTATTTGTGTTATATCTTAAGCCACATAAATCCAACTATTTTGAGTCTCATTTGCTAGGGGTAGATTGTTTCTCAGCGCAGTGGCTACAGTGCACGCCCCCCGTTGTTCGAATTATACTACTTATACACATACAATTATACACCCATCGTGCCCTGATCGCATCATCTTGGTTTTAGCTTTTTAAACTTTCGCGATTTGAACACACTATTATTATATACTACGGGATTAATCGCACACTAAATGCAACTCGGCCGAAATGTCGGGATGAGGAGATATTTATTTATCTCGTAATTTTAGTGCGCGATTAGTCCTGTAGGACCCTATTCGTCAGCTGCGGTCAAGAGTAAATGAAAGAATGATTCGAGATTTCCTGTCTTTATTTCACTTTTTTTTTTTTTTTTTTTTTTTTTGAATGACTAAGAGCTGTTGGCCTCTGAGGCCTCTACAGCTTACCGGGCATGGGCGAGCGCAGAAGGCGGCTGAGCCCTAAGATTAGGTTATAGGGTGACTAGCGCAAGGGCACCTGAGAAGGTACGGACCTCGGCTTGGGCCGTCACCCGGCGGGGGAGATCAGACTTGCCCGGGCACCCCAGAAGGGGTGTGCCCTGTGGCCCTAATAGGTTGAGCTGATTGACTATTTGGAGAGAATCTAACCGATCTTCTAACAGATCCTGAGGGTCCTCGACCTCGCCGGCGGGGTCGGTGTCTGACTGTGTGCCTTTGGTAACCGGCGCCTATACCAAATACGGAATACTTCCTGTTGCAGGGAGCTGTCGGATCGGATGACCCCAGCGCCGCAGAGGTGACTACGGCGATGGGGTCATCCGGGTCGCCCAGGAGGTGTTTGGGGCGGCGACGGAGAGGAAGTGGGTGTGTGGTGTCTGGCGTGTAGTCCGAAGCTTGGACTACGAGTGGGTTGGGATGATGAGGAGCCCTATCAAAGTAGCGGCGAGAAGTGTACTTGATGTACTGGGTAATGGAGGGGAGTTCGAGGTCGCAATGCAGGTCAGAGTTTCGCATAAACCAGCTAGCTCCGACTGCTTTGCGAATGAACCTATTCTGAATGACCTGAAGCTTGTTCAGGTCGATGGAGGAAGCGTGACCGAAGGCCACGGAAGCGTAGGTCATAACGGGGCGAATGCACGTTTTGTAAATTGTCACCTTATTTCTAAGGGACATTTTACTGCGCGCATTGAGGAGAGGACTGAGTCGTCCTAAGAAGAAGGCCGCACGGTTGCGGACAATCTGAATGTGCTTGGAGAAGTTGAGTTGTCGATCAAGGGTCACGCCGAGGTATTTGGCCGTAGGGGCCCAAAGGATAGGCTTTCCGTTAAGCGTGAGTTGCTTTCGCGGATTGCTCCTGAGTTTTTCGGGATGAAAGTACATGGCTGCACTTTTGTCGGGATTGACAGTGATGGCCCAGTTCTTGAACCAGTCACCGAGCTTAGAGAGAGCTCTTTGGATATCGAGCATCTGAACGTTCCTTTTCCAGCCTCTAGAGTAGAGGGCGGTGTCATCCGCGAAGAGCGCAAGCTCAACGTTGGGAGAACGAGGAATATCGCTCGTATAGAGCGAGTAGAGAACGGGGGCCATTGCTGAGCCTTGAGGGACTCCAGCAGAGATCGGGCGGGGGGCCGAGCGAGCTCCCTCGACTTTGTAGGAGAACTTTCGACAAGAGAGAAAGTTTTGTATTATAAATACAAGTCGGTCGGGGAATTTCTTGGCGAACAGCTTGTAGACCAAGCCGTTGTGCCAGACTTTGTCGAAAGCTTTCGCTACGTCCAGGAAGACCGCTACGGTCCCCTGAGGCTTGGGCTTGACAAGATAACCGTGACTGGGTTTCTTATTGAAGCCTTCGAGAATGTACTCCGTGATGCGGTGTACTTGTTGAACGCAAGAGTGTTTGGCCCTAAAGCCAAACTGCTCGTTGGGAAGGAGATTGTTGTCCTTTATGTGGGACCAGATGCGCTTCAGAAGGATGCGCTCATAGATCTTCCCCAGGGTACTGAGGAGACTGATGGGACGGTAGCTAGAGGGCTCAGAAGCCTTCTTGCCGGGCTTATGGATGCCGATGACGTCGGCGGACTTCCATGTTTCGGGGAACATGCAGTTGTTCATAGCCGCATTGAAGATGCTGACTAGAAGACATACAAGTGAGACGGAAAAGTGCTTGAGCACTTTGTTACTGATGCCGTCGGCACCGGGGGCTTTCCTGGCGTGGAGGCCCTTGATGATCGACTCAACCTCGGAGGACGTGACAGGCTCGAGGGTATCAGTGGGAGGGACGGAGGATCTTTCTTCGACTTCTCTGTTCACCGTATCGAGGTGAGCAGGGTCGACCAAGTCTAAGCTGGGGCTGCACTGCGCTTCGAGGCTGTCGGCCAGGCACTCGGCCTTGTCCGCATCCTCGAAAGCAGGAGGTAGATTGGGACGGGTGAGGGGTGGCATGTTTGTCACTACGTCGGATTTCAGAGTTCGAGCCAGCCGCCAGTATGCCTGGTGGGTTGGCTGGATCTCCGAAAGCAGGCTCTCCCACCTCTGATTGCGGAGTTCACTTATGCGGTTTTTTACGGCACGCTCGTAATACCGCAAAGTGGCTCTGTTCTCTTCGGAGGGACGAGAGTCGTATGCCCTAGTGGCGGCGTGTTTAGCCTTCAGTAGGTCCCTCGCATCCTCCGGCAGGGCCCAGCGTCGATCCATGGTCTCGACTGGGATCTGCCTGGAACACTCACGAATAGTGGTGCGGAGGTGGCTAGTGAGGGCGTCTACCGAGAGGGTAACGTCGTCGGGGGTGACTATATTGTCAGGGATCCTATCAAGGTCGGGTGAGCTGATGGCTTCCAGGGCTGAGCCTAGACGCTCCCAGCTCACCACGGACTTGGTTCGGGTGGGTCTGTCAGTCGGGTCAGGGCCTAGTCTCATCAAGACAGGTCTGTGGTCCGAGTCGAGTTCATGGATCACTTCTAGTGAGCGCAACTGGAGAGTTACGTTCCTTAGAAGCGCCAAGTCCAGTATGTCGGGTCTGCGGTCAACATCATAGGAGAAGTATGTCGGGGTGCTGGGTGCGATGATGTCAAAATTGAGCTCATCGGAGAGGGAGAAGAGATGGTTGCCCTTCGGGTTGGTCGCATTGCAGCCCCAGATCATGTGCTTGCTGTTGAAATCGCCTGCCAGGATGACGGCGCTACTGAGGGACAGAAGCGACTCAAAGTCGCTTCTTTCGAATGATTTGTTACCAGAGAGATAACAAGAAACAAGGGTGATGGGTTGATGACCGGTCATCGAGATACGGCAACAGGAAGCTTCCAGGCTTATGAGGGGTGGGGTGTCTATTGGGATGCAGTGGAGAGACCTTCTGTAGTAGATCAGGGTACCGCCCTTCGGAGCGGTGGTCCTGTCACTACGAACCAGCGAGTAGTTGGCGATCTTGGGATCCCTCCTACTGGGTTTTAAGAAGGTCTCGCTCACTAGCATTATGTCCACCTGATGGGTGGAGACAAATTGGTGAATCAAGGCGCGTTGGTCCTTGTGGTCACTGAAGAGGCCGTTGGCATTGAACCATGCCAAGGATAGGGAGTGAGGCTTTTCTCTTAGGGGTGTACTATCCATAGTACGTCTTAAGAAGATTAACCATGGCGGCTCCGTGGACCTTAAGATGGTCAAGGAGTGTGCGGTGCTCGGCCATGATTTGGGCGGTGTTAAATGGATTAGCGCGGACCTTAGCCGTGAATACGGCGAGTTCGGCGGGATCCACGATGGAGAGGTGCGTTAGGAATTCGTTAGCGAATTCCAAGTCGACGATATAGTCCTTCATGGAGGAGCTATTCGCGACGGCACCTGATGGGGCGGGCTTAGCGGCCTTAGTGGCGGCTTTGGGTGCGGGAGGCGCCGGGGCGCGGTTTTGGGTCTGTGGGCGCGGTAGCTCAGGCTTGGGCGCGGGTCCCCGTTGGGGCTTTGCACGCTGCCAAGCGTTGACTACCGGGGTAGGGGCATCCACGAAAGTGGGAGGGGGGGTCGCAAGCTGGAGCTTGGACTGTGTGGGAGGGTTGGGCCGAGTCGGGCGTCTGCCCTTGGGCTTCGGCTTATTTTGGCCTTTTGCGGCCTTCGGGGCCATGGGGCAGCCGCGGTAATTCGCGGTGTGCCCCTGGGTCCCGCAAAGGACGCAGCTAGGCGGAGTGGGGTCCTGTTTGGTGCGCGAGCACTCTGACGTGCTGTGCGCACCTGCGCATTTCACGCAACGGTATTCTGCGTGGCAGAATCGCGCTGCGTGGCCATATCTCTGGCAGCGGTGGCACTGCCCCGGGACGCCCCGTTTGTGAGGGGCCTCAATCTTGAAGCCGGTGAGCCGGCAGACCGAGCGAATGAGCTCGATCTTTTTGCCCTCCGGGCTGTTATCAAGAACAGCTAGCACCATGTCTAGCTGCTTCTTGGTCCTACCGCTGGTCATGCGGTGGACTTGTCGGGCGGGGAGTCCCTGGGCGAGGAGATCCGATAAGATGTCCTCGGTGGGGATCTCTTTCGGGATGCCGCGAATCACCGCGCGGTACACCTTTTCCTCCTCGAGGGCCTGCATGTGGAAATGCAGGTGCTCCTCCCGAAGGAAGCGGGTGGCCGCCCTGTAGTGATCGGGCGTCGGGACGAAGATTTCAATGCCGTCGCGAACTGGCTTACCCTTGAAGGGTATTTCTAGTTCGGTCAGGCGACGGGACACATACAGCCACTTGTCCTTCTCGACGAGCGTGAAAGCTCTTGGAGCTTTCTGGCTCTTGGAGGGACCGGGCTGAGACGGGGTGGCGGTGGTGGAGGCCGCGGGGCATGGGACCTTGGACGGGGGCGGGGGAGAGGAGGAAGCGGCGGGCCGCTTCTTCTTCTTCCGCTCCACTAAGGTGAAGTCGGTGTCGCAGGCTTCGCCCTCTTCCATCTGAGGATCGGGGGACTCTGGGAAATCGGCAACCGCCGGGACCAGATGTTGGCCCTCAATGAGGGGTGAGGGAGTCAGCTCACGGTATCGTGGGCGTGGGGAGCGGCTCCTGTCGTAGGGCTTAGCCCTAGCTGGAGCGGTGGACCGAGACCGCCCGCGGTGGGAGCGGTCAGTGACAGAGCTCCGACCGCGGTCGGGACTCGGGGTTGCAAGAGTCCGTGAAGCGGGTCCTCTGAAGTCGGGCGTTAGGCGGGCGGCCGCAGCCTTGCTCTTAGGCGAGACTTGGCGGGTCGCGGGTGGAGGGGCAGCCTTGACGGCGGGGCGGGGGTGGGCCTGAGGGGCGGTCGGGGCTACAGGCTCTAGGCCTGAGAGATTGCGCTTTGTGGCGCGAAGGAACTCGGCAATGGCGGCGCCATTGTCGCGGGAGACGTAGGCAGCCCGGATGAAATTGAGCGCCTCATCGAGGTCGTTCAAGTCCTTCGGGGTCGCCATGACTCACGGAAGAGAGAGGTGCGCCGGGGGAGGAGGTCCCCGGCGGGGGCAAGAATGAGAGGTCTCCTTGCCGGGTATAGGCAGGGAGGTGGGTACATATGTGTGACCTAACGTGTCCCGGTTGCCAATCTTAATGTGCAACCGGTTGTGTGCCTAACGGCCCTAGCTGCCACAGGGGAGAGGCAGGGACTCCGGTTTTTAGGCCGGCCGTCCAAGCCAAACACACACCCGAGGAATAGGTAAAGGATGGGTAGGGTGGGAAGGAGATGTCTGGTGTCGGCGAGGGCCGTCCCCAAGGCCGGTGGTTCCAGACCCAGCCGGGTTTCGTTGTTCCCCTGAAGGGGGAAAAACGTACGCCCCGGGTCAACGTACGCTCAGCTTCGTTGGCACGGTTACGTATCCACTGAACGACCACTAAGCGTGGATTTTACGAATCAGAAACTGGATGGGTCGCTCTGAAAAGAGCGGTTGTGTTGTAGAAACTAGGATCGCTCTGAAAAGAGCGGTTTGGATGGCGCGAGCTCTGCACTGCGAAGACTCGAAGCACGGAGCAAGTCCGGCACTCACGAGTTACCGCGGTACGTGAATATCTGCGCTTGCACAAGGCTAGCTCAAACAACACGTTGCCGGGCAATCGGTGCACAGACTCGGAGACTCGGCGGCCGACTGAGGCAGACCCCGCACAGGGCGGAGCGGGCAGCAGGAGCGGAGCGCTGGAGACGTCCGTACGGCGCGGCGAGCGGGAGCGGAGTCGTCTTTATTTCACATCTCTGTCTCTTATATACTATTACTAACCTAATGTAATAATAATAATTATCCTACTATTCTATAACAAAGCTTTACCGATTAGAAAACACTTACGTACTAAAATATTGCAATTGCTATAAACCTATACTATTTCATGCCTAACTTCTAGTTAACCTAAGGGAAATAAAACTACGGACCTATCTATCTATTTATTTGAACTATTTTACAAAGAATAAAATAAAATATTTACAAAACATCGCTTGCGCCTCGCGCCGTTGTTATAAATATACGCAGAGCCACGCCCCCTTCATTCCACGGCGAGACGGCGGTCGGCGCACACGTCCAGTACGATGCGACCCGCGCTGAATGCCGCGCGTCGCGCGCCGCCACAGTCCCGTAGTTTATAACAATAATTGGTTTTAGCTGTTCACGAAAGCTGTCTCATATTAGTATATAGAACTTATTTCGTAAATTAATAAACCGATTTTGATGTCGCTTTCCTCGATGTTTACATGAGTCATCATGTAATAATTTTTACCGTATTTTAAATCCACAGCCTGCATTTTTTTTTCTATTAAAGTAGTTGGCTTATGTACGTTGATTAATTGGAAAAACCAGTTTTACGGGGGTTCAGAGTCAGTCATAAATCTCCTAAACAGGAACAAAAAAACACTGAAAGCAAGCCGTGTATGAGCAGGCTAAATAAATACTTATCAAGTACAATGACCTAGCTCTACCATGCTTATAAAATAGAAATACATAACTGAATTAGCAATTGTAATATTTTTTTGTAGAACAGCACCCAACTCAATGCACTATCTTTTATAAGTACCTATATTTTCATCCAAACAGAAAAATACGCAACGCAAAGCACTATCTTTAAAATTGTCGAAAATAAAATTCCACAGCTTTTTAATGTGAGCGTACAAAAAGATTTCTGTGCATAATACTCGGGATTTAACATGGATTTCGGTAAACCGATTTTATTGGTTTCCGCATCGTTATGCCATTTTTTTGATACCCTAAATATTCGCGCTCGTTTACTCGATTCATCCATCAAGGGCGTCCGTTCCTATTCAGTGATATTGGTGCGGCAGAATTGAAGCTTGTGATATTAAAAAATTAAACACGCACAGTTTCCAGCTATAATGCCACTGAATTAATAATTCACGCATTTTATTGTTGTTCTCCTTTGTGACAAATTGATAATATACATATAACAGTAAAGTATACTTGCATTTTTTGTATAGGTATATTTTGTCTTGTGTTTGTGCCATAAGCAGATCAAACTTTTAAAAGATTTACTAAAAAATTGTGTAGTAAAATACACCATACATTGGTTAAAATACGTAAATCTAGAATTTAAGCCGTAACTCGCAGTAACCATAAAGTAGTGTAAAACAAATCGAATACGTCAGTAGTACCATCATGGGAACTAATCAATGGCACTACTGACAGAAAACCGAAATTCCTAAATTGACTTGATACTGCGATAGTACTAGCTAACCGTTTTGTAACAATTTTTATTGTTCTCTGTTGCATTCTACTAATGGATGTTATTTTCTTTATTTTTCTCTAATATTAACTGCTATTAATTGTTACTATGACTTATTTTACAAGTAGGTTAACAACTATTGCGCGGTACTATCTGTTAGTTTATTGTATGTAGGTAATCAGTTCCAGAACTAGTTTGTTATATCTATAGATTCCCATTGGGGTGAGTGATTGCCTACCAGCACAAATCTATTTGGTTTATTGTAGGTTTAATATAAGATTTTGTTGTAATATGTAATGATAAATAAATAATAAAAAAAAACCGCGGAATAAAAAATGTAGTTAAGATTTCTCTTTTAGTGTTTCCGTGTCATCGGAGCCACGGTAGCGCTCAGTTTTAACCTTCAAGCGGGCGCGCGTAGTCGAATCGACCGCGCTTAGTACATTTTCGTTCATATTATTATCATTACCCACCACATTTATTTCTCATTTCTAGTAGCCTGTCGCTATGTTATTAGAAGTAAAATAAAGAATAAATCGTCGCTCGGGGCTTTCCCCCCACTTCACAAATCGCAATTGTTTTAGTCCCGGTGCAGTCGACGAAAAGACTACACGCGCCTGTCGTCAAAAAGGTTACGCGCGACGCTCAACGCGACATACTCTCGATCACGCTCATTGTAGTTCTTCGGCCATTATTCAATATTATCGTAGTATGGTGATATTGAGGGCAAATACTCTACGGAAAAAATACTCTCTAGGGACTCTACGGAAAAAGCGAATGTATTTACGGGCATTAGGCCTTGAATTGACAAGAGAGTACGTCCGAAGAAGATCAACGATGTTAGGCCTTCCAAGAAAACTAAAAAGAAACATAAGGGAGCATTTGAATATGGAGGATAGTGCTGCTGATGCAGAAGCAGGTAGTTCTGGCACATGCAGAGGAACCTGTAAAATATGCCCAGCCAAAAAAAGGAGGCAATCAAAAACGCAATGTAAGTTATGTATGAAAAATATTTGCCGAAGTCATACAACATTTATTTGTAATCAATGTTATATGGACGAAGACACTGATTGTGATGAAAACTAAACCAAAGTTAACTAATTTTTATTATAAGATATGTAAAAGGGTTTTGTGTTCCTGATTTCTGTTTTAGTTCAAAGAATATTTAATTTTGTTAATTAATTTAATAATTGTTTCTTTTTCATAATTTTTATTACTTTTTTTGACAAATAAGACTATACAGACAATGATAATATATCTGAGTACAAATAAATAAATAAATATTGACTAATTAGTGCTTTATTTCTCTTATTCATCCCATAGGTCTTTTCGGTTACGCGCGCCCGCTCCCGTTACAAATGACCGCGCGCCCGCTTGAAGGTTAAATGCCTCCCGCGGTCACCTATACGAATGGTGCCGCCACATTTTCTACGAAGCGACACGAACATACAAGTATACAAGTCAGTAATGTGAAGTTAGCTATAGCAGCGGTGCTCGTGTCGCCTCGAGGAGAGTATGGCAGCACCAGAAGACTGACCATGCCGAATGCTTAACTTTGGTAATTGCTAACAGACACCTAGTCCTATAAATTGTAGGCACTGGTTGTAGGTATTTATCGTTTAGCCATGTTATAATCCTTCAGGTGGCTTAAAAACTCTGACACCAGTATGCTGAGTGTGAGTTTTATCGTAAACATGACGCGCTCGTCGCGAGCGCGTAAGCATGTAATTTGTATGAAGAAATGTACAGCGCCACTAGCGGCGCATTTTTGAAACACTTTATGTGAGTGCAAGTTCATACAAATTACATGCTTACGCGCTCGCCGAAGAGCGCGTCATGTTTACGACAAAACTCACACTCAGAAGGCAGGGCTAGCCACCGGGCCTACTTACTTACAACTCGGTCACAATATCTGTGCACCTGATCTCGTGACGTCATAAATTTAAACTTAACAATAAATATTAAAAAACAAAACAACAACAAAGCGAAAATATCAAAATTACCGGGACGTGTATTGGCAACGAAGATGCTAACCGTACTGTCGCACCGGGGAGTGCGCGGAGAGGTGACAGGGGAAGCGGGAGAGGCGCCGCATTCCAGCGAGGTGCACAGATATTCTGACCGGGTTGTAGGTACTTTAGTGTTTCCGTAAGTTTCATTTTTAATGTTGTACCTATTTAGTGTAGCAAACGTTATCAGGCCGGTTTAAAAGATCGCAGTTTGCTAATTCCTCGAATTCGAAGAAACTAAACCACTGTTTTACACCGTTCCAACTGTTAAAGCTCGTTTAAGCATTCGAGTCACTTCCCCGGCGAATTGCCCTGTTCCACTTGAATCTCCCAAACTCAGTGTTTGCTGTAAATTGTAGTTCCCGTGCAAAGCTCGCGGCTTATCTCGCTTGAGTGACGTCTTGAATATGAGATGCATTGTGACAAACTCCGAGGATGCTATGTATGTTGCATGCCTTATCTCCTGCTGCTACGTGCTGTGTGACGTTTTATTAAAATAATGTTTGATATGAGAAAAGCTGGGTTGAAATTTTTACGTTAGTTTTATGTTCTTTGTCGAGTACTAGAAATTTTGATTAAATTTGGCAACGTACTTGTGCTTTTATTCAGGCAATGTTTTGCGGTATTCGATCTGTTATGTAAGTCTTATTTAGTGGATCTCAGATTAAAATTAATATGCAACATTACTTTGTGTTTTTTTAAGTTAAAGTTGTATCCGATCGTACACAGCAGACTACAGTATTTTGGGGTGAAAAGTACACAGACGTAGTGTCAGAGACGCATCGTTAGCTACGAAATAAGAGTATATTTTAATTGAAATACAATGATAAAAACGATCAGTATCGCGGCAACACTACATGCATTCGGGTATTGCGGTCCACTGTTGCGTGCGTTACGAAACTTGTAATATTAATATTATACCTTCATCATCCATGCTAGTTTTTCATGATGGAAAATTGCATCTTAGCTGTTATGGATTTCTTAGAAAAGTCTTGTGATGAACTATGACCACGATTAGGTTTCCAGGTCTGATGATGAAGCCCGAAGATAGGCACTAAAAAGTGTATTTCTAGTGTTTTTTAGCTATTAATTATTTCTATGACAACTGTTTCTATGTTCTAAATAATTACAATAATTGAACTTACTTTGTTCCAGTTGACTTAACTAAATGGATCGAGGGTGGTGCTAATTTGATCGGACCAACGCATCGGACTACGACCTCGTAACCGCTTGCCGTCGACTTGCCCTGTGACCATCAGTTTCTCGAAATTATCGTCTTGTTTTCTTGCAATGTGGCCGAACAGGCACCATTTTTAAACAACATTTCATAATAGTAAACTGTCAGCCGAAGATGCTGACAGTTTACTATTGAAAAATTTGAAAACCATTTTTATAATCTTTACTCTATAAAATATAGCTTGATCTCTGCGACAGCTGTCAGAAAAATCACGTGTACGAAGTACTGAATTTCTTAATAGTACAGACAGTACCTGTCAATGTTATACTTTATGGGCATGTCGATTAGTGATGGGCGACGTATGATCGTGACAACAGAGTTTTATTTAAAATATGGATATTTTATACTAACGATATTTTAAATAAAACTTAATTTATCATAAATTTTATTGTATATTTTAATATCATAACATTATTTACATGTGTAATTAAATTAAACCCAATTATATGTTACATTAGCATCGATAATAGTGAAAAACGTCGATAAATACTACTGTAGCATTATTATATTTTATTATAATTAATTTAATTAATATCATAACATTATTTACATGAATAGATACTTGATCTTAAACAATAGTGAGTAAATAAAGTCCAATTTCTCACCTACAACTACTCATTCGATTTCATTACAACATTGTTTGACAATCGATTTTTTCCACCACTATCCCAACTCTAAAAATGCCAATCTTCTATGTCAATGTCACTGTCGCAGAGATCAAGCTATCTTTTATGCAGTATAACATACCAAATATCTCAAAATTGTATACAAGAAGCTCAAAACATCCAAAACATCTTACTAAACATCACTACTATTAATTATATCTATTGTTCTTTTGCTGTTGCATTCTGAGATCTTTACTATTAGAATTGAATACCGAAACCAAAATTGTAATATCTGTTGCAATAAATCAACGCGCAGTTAAAATATATCCACTACTTGCTGGGTAACAAAGGCCACATAAAGCCGTCGAAATATGTGAAGCATATTTTTCTCTCACCTATTGCATTGAATCCTCAATTCACAGTATAAAAGATATGTGCGTATTTGCAATGCCGATACAGTTTCTCCCAAGCTTATCCCATTCAAGGAGTTCGCTTTGCATACTGTAGACGTGTAAATATTCAGTGAATAATACAATCGATGCTACAGAGCCGTGTTTATAAGGCAGAAACTGTTTGCATATTGAAAACTGCTCTGTTCAAACTTAGGAAGAGCTAATTATGTATTAAAGAGGACGTAGTGGTTTTAAAGCGCGAACGTAAGATGACTAGCTATTTTTGACCGACGCAACGGAGGAGGTACTCAATTCGACGCAAATATTTTTTTTATGTATAACCTTTTACAAGGTAGACCAATTTCGATAATTTTTAAGGTTCCGTACCTCAAACGGAAAAAAACGGAACCCTTATAGGATCACTTTGTTGTCCGTCTGTGTGTATGTCAAGACTCTTTATCTCGGGAACGCGTTAAGATATCGAGTTGAAATTTAAACTATATACGTATATCTATGATTTCTTGCAGTTGTGTGAAAGAAAAACTTCTCAGTTATCGTTTAAAAAAGTTACGAGTCGTTTATGTCGTAAAAAACCGCATATTTCGACACTCACAAAAGTCAAAACCTACAGGGTACTTCCCGTTGACATAGAACTATGAAATTTGGCGAGAAGCATTGTCTTAGAGTACACATAAAGCTGAATATAGGTATAAATCTAAAAACTCTACATTTTTATTTAAATCACAAAAAATAGGGCCTCAAAATTCACAAAATATGGGTTCAAAATTTAAAGTGAGTAAATCGTGTCATGTAAAGTATCATATAAAAGAACTTCATTAGCGCATGCTAAAACAGGTTTTTAATTATTTGTTTGAAGTGTAATTTTTGATGTATGACGAGAAGAGTGAAAAAAAAAACTTTTTTATTGATGGTTATAGTAGGTATATATATCGAGATTTTAACAACTTACTTCCCAATTATGTGAAATTTTCTGGATTTGTACGGAACCCTCGGTGTGCGAGCCTTACTCGCACTTGTCCGGTTTTTTTTATTTTTTAGTAGAAAGAATACACATCAAAATTGGTCTCATTTAACCCGGCGAGGCTGTGGTGGGGTGTGACATACCCCACGCATTACTCCAACGATCGTTTTGTTTTAAATTTTTGCTGTAACGCTTTGTCTCGCCGCATAGCTGGAGCTAAGGAGCTGCGGGAGGGGATAGTGGCGTGATCGCAGTGTTGCGCTAACCGGCACTTGAGATATACGTGTGCATACTCCTGTCGGGTACGTAATACCCCGCCACATAGTTGGTGTGTGGTTATTTCGGTAAAATTGAAAGCTGTTTTTTTGGTTTATTAGCTTATTATTTGTTTTATGTTTTAGTTTTTGAACGAAAATGAGTTTCGAAAGAGATCAAAGGCGTCTTGAGTCCATGATAGAGGAGGTTTTCCAAGAATGTTCGGACGAGTCAAGCTCGAGCATGCAATATTTTCCTGCAAAAATTGTTGTGATGATGACCCTAGTTCCTAAGCTGTTCCAAAGTATTATGATAGTTTTTTATTTCTAATTCAAAGACTGATGTTTTTTCCTTAATTTAGTAGTTGTTGTTTAAAGTAAAATTTTGTTGTTGTTTATTTTAGAGGTTTATGAAGATAATGCCTATTTTTGTTTAAAAAAACTCAGTTTCTTTTATTTTCCTAAATAATAATAAAAAAAATATTAAAATACTAATTTTTTTTCATTAAAAACTGTTTATTGTTTATATTAATATCACAAAAGATAAGATTAGAACTTATTTTATCGATAAGATTAGAACTTATTTTATCGATATTATGATATTTATGGCCAATTTAATAAGTGGGTATGTCAAACCCCACCACATACTCAATGTTACATTTTGCCACCACAGCCTCGCCGGGTATTATTGAAATCGGCTGAGCCATTTTCGATAAATCAACAATAATGTGAACAACGTTACATCAATCCGTGCGAAATATTTACGAATTCTGTACACGGTTGAAGTCGGTCATACTATTTTTTGCAAAAATTAATTATAAATATTCCATATTAGTATCATTTTTAGTACGTATAGTTAAAAGTTAGGTCAAATTAGTAGACGCAATTCTTTTGCGAGAAAACAATAATATAATAATATTGAACGGATCGTCAATCATTTAATTAGGATAGTAAAACATTAAAGTAAATCAAGTAAATTTCGTCTCTAAATTGTTCGAGTGCTGAATACAAAGTTAGTTGTCAAAAAATACTTTAAAAATTCAAAGGACAAAATGCTTTCCAATGTGTGTTGCACTCTAGGTGTATACAAATACTATCTACCCAGTTATTTATATTATACAATTTGTGATAAAAACAAAATGTGATGTAAAAGCTTTTCACAAGTTAGATATAAGTATCGTCATACCGTATACTTCACGACGTATTTCAAGAAAACTCTTTAAAAGCAATCAGTTCGTTAAACCGAGAAAAAGCCGTGGTAGTCTAGTGGTAATAACACCCACCTTACAATTGTGAGGTCGTGGGTTCAAATCGCTGTCCCGTACCAATGAATTCCTTGGAATTTACATACAGAATTTTACACACACCACTAGCTTTTCGGTTATCTCACCACTGGCGGTTCATCGCGAGGCAACCTGCATATGTCTGTAGAAGAAATTTGTTGACGTGTGTGAATCCACCAACCCGTACTGGGCCTACGTGGTGGATATGGCCCAATCACCCTTCATGGGTATGCTACGTCCTGCAATGGACTATTAAAAAATGGCTGTACAGTACAGATGTAAAAGATTTCTACAAGTTAGATATAAGTTTCATAACACCGTATACTTCACGACGATTAAGCTACAACGCCTACAACTTCAAGAAAATCTTTCAAAGCAATCGGTTCGTTAGACATCCCCAGCCTCCCTAGGCGCTCTATCGAGCATGACGAAAAAGGCGTTTTTTGATAAACTACGTACTTCCACATAGGTGATCTAAAAACTCTGCCCCAGATAACGTCTGTCTCACAAAGGAGCGAATTCACCTTTATCTCTCCAATCCGTACCCAAGATTGTTTTGTTTTCTCGGTTCTACAAATCCAGTTGTATATTGCGTTGACCGAGTAAGGGCAGTGGCCTGAATATTTAAACTATGCAATATTGACGGTTCAAGTTAGTTCTGTTTAGCCTCTGCTAGCCCGGACTAACTAACAAGATCGGCTTTGAAACAACTTGATTTAGCTTTACACACGAACTACCCAATTTATACGGGAGGTAAGTAAATAGCACACTGCAGGAAACTTCAGGTTGGAGGTGGGAATTTTGTTTGAGCTGTTTATTTGCGTATTTTTCCTCATAAGGTAATGTTCGTGATGATGATATTGTGCAGTTTCATTCTTATTGTAGAGTTGTTAGTAAGTAATAGTTATGTAATTTACTTCGCTGTTGATAACGTCGATATGAGTAAAAAGATACTTAAAATATCAACTGTTTTATTTATTTGTTTTGTTTGACATTGTTCGCATTGTATCCCTATGACAAATAAATGAATTGAATTGAATAACAGCTAAGTTATCTCATATTTTTACAGTTAGGTTGGAGATGTACAGTGTCAGAAACTATTGATATTACCTATATATTAGTAATCTTTGCATTTTCCTTTTAGTCTAATATTTATCTGGTGTTCCGACATTAAGGATTGCTTGTTTTATAATAACCTAGAAAAGATCGTTTTTAGCTATAAGGAAGCAGTTTTTTTTGTATTTTCTTGTTATTAATAATAAACAATTCACCTATCAATTTATCCGTTACATTTTGTAATACAGGTTATTTAATACGTTAAATCGTTGTCTATACACAAGGATACTATGTAGATATACATTATACCTATATTAAACAGATGCTTACCACCTAACTACATAGTCAGCTTTACATAAAAATATCTTCAAGCATACTAGGGACTACTTTCCGCATAAAAGTAACGGCTGATTTCCCCAACACACTGCGAAAAGAATGTGAGGCCCGAATACCGGTTCCACTGACCGCAACAGCGACTCCAGATTCCGTCGCATCTTTATCTTGGCCGTTTATCAAATAAATTCACAGTCCAAATAAAATTTATTAGTTTTCGAATGGCCACCTCCGCGGCTACGCGACTTGCTTCGCCTTTTATTGCGTCCCACGAATTACTGCGGGATTTTCTTTCCGCCGTTAAGATGAGCTTTATGAATTATGTAACTTTTTTGTCCGCTATAAGAAATAAGCGGAGCCAATGGACCGGTCGGATATATCCGCCACATTTTTGTGGTAGTTCGAATCCTTACGACTGAGTTTAATGCCTAAACCCGATATAAATTTCGGTAAAACGTGCCTTCTTAAACATTCATTACAGATATTCCGTTTTCGGATCAGCGATACCGGCAGTATTTTGGAATTTCTAAAGATTTAGGGTTCGAGCTTGGTGTAAGTAGGTAGTCTTTGGAGTCGCATAAAAATCTCCAATTTCAGCATTCCTTAGAATCTCATAAAAACATTCAATTTGAGCCTAAGTACAGATATTCATCCATCTCTATCTATCAATCATAACATCATCCATATAACGTCCTTTGTTGAACATGGGCTTCCCCAATAGATCTGTAATAAGGCCGGTAGGAAGCGGCTTTCATCCAGCGTGATCCTGCAGTCTTGATGAGATCATCTGTCTACCTCGTTCGTATGGTGCGCTTGCCGGTACGTGGTCTCCACTCGAGAACTTTTTGACCCCATCCGAGCTATGTGCCGTTCTCATTGCCACTTCAACTTGCCAATCCAATAATAGAGACTCTATTTAGTACTAAATCATATATTTATTACCATATAAACGTTCCAATAATATAGATTTTTGATAGGAATCAAACTTCGTAATTGTTTCTTTTCATTTGCCTCATGGTTGGCTTCAAGGTATCTAATTTATATCAGCTTAAAAAATTATAATTTTAACATATAATACAACTAAGAATCTTTAGCAAATATTTTTTAAACTTAGCTGTACGAGTTTTTAATATAAATTGCTGACATGATATAATTTTAGAGTCAATAAAGATCTTTAAAGATACAAACCTCTAAAAAATATCTTAAACTGAAACTGAATAGTATCACTAGTATTTTGATTGTTTCGCGTAAATTAAATTGTACGATCAGTTGTAGAAAAACTTTGGAATAAAATATATCACAAAGTTTTCATTTCATTTCCTCACGTACGTAACTTTACCATGACGTATCTACCTCGCGTGTACCGAATGTGTAGAGTGAGTAATATAACAATATGACACCTAACGACAACGAGACCTAAAGGTGGGATGCAAATATCCCGAGACGTGTTGGAGAAGTTTCAAAGCACGAACTGAATATCTAACTCGCCTGCGTCGAGGCCATAGAAGAAAGAATAAAAGAAGATTTTCCCAGATATTTTAAATTAGAATGCTCATGCCTTTTAACTGCTACTGAAAAATGGCGTCTATAACGCGTAGACATCGCTATGTAATCAGCGCCAAAACCAAAACTTGATTTAAGTCACATAATTCGAATTAAGTACTGAGCCCTTTGTCCAGGTTTTGCGTAGTTTACTTAAACTTTTGCGTTCGCGTGTGGCTCCATACGTTTTGGTTAGTTCTTCCTCGTTTCTGCCAGGAGCGCTATGCAAAAATGTATAGAGCCATACGGAAACAGCTGTAGTTTCTTTTCAAATGTCACATTGGCGTCTCTGTAATAGAGCGGACAAGCTTCAAGCCATAGCTTTTTAAATTAGAAATTAAACTCATCTGATCTGTTTATCTGTAAATCTATGGTCGCGGCACAGTATGCTGAACCAAGTTTTGTAGTTTTCCTAGCGGTAACCAGTTAAATATTTTATGACCTAAGCGGCAACACAAGCAACATTGAATTATTGAGGAATAAACAAAGTTGAGCTACATTAAAACCGCTAGTGATGATAGTGATTGTGAGATGAAACAACGCCGCAAGTAAAATTTATGCATTATTTTCTAAAGCTCATTAACACACTTTCATGGAATTAACTGACAAGTACGATAGCAAAAATTTTCACTGTGACTAAAAATTCCAAAATGTGATGAAAATATAAACAAAATTTGAAACATCAAAATAATCTACTTTGACGTTATTTTTTTCAAACGGGAAAACTGTAAAAAAACGTCTACATCTACTAAAATTATTTAAATACCTAGCTTTATTCAGTTCATGTTTCTTATGGCACACCCTGTCGTTTTACTTTCTAGTAGTTATACATATTTCCTCCTATCCTAAGGTTGCCTGGAAGAAATCGCTTACAATGAGAACGCAGTCTGTTCTTACCTAGCTTTTAGGTTCTTTTTTGTCATATTATTTGTTTTATATCTAAATATACTAAACCAACAAGAGTACATCTGTTTGGTTGCACCATACCAGCACAAGCATACCTTAACCTAACAAACTTTTTTCAAGTGAGTAAAAAGAAGAGGTAACAAACATTTTCTACTGCCAGCACTGTGGCATGATAACTGAAGTGACTACAATATACTTTAAAGTCACCGTAAACCGGGAAGCGGTGGCCCTTATCGCACACGTGATTTGAATGCCCTCCGTACTTTTATTCGACCAATATGACAAAAATGTTTGCGACGACTGCGCTTTGAATACATAAACACTTTGATTTAAAATTTCTCCTTATATCATATTCCGTTAGGAGCAGTGGAGTTGCCAGCTTTTACACTATACGATAGAACATATAGAGCGATAAATTTCTTTGTTTTATATTATTCCACTCGTGTGTTACGTAAATACTTGGCCGTCATTTTGTTAAATGGCTGGCCTTGTGTTTAGTGAATCTACGAATATTATAAATGTGTTTTACTTACCTACTTAATATCTTAAGTGTGTCTTTACGAGATTTTCTTTGACTGAAAAAACATTGAAATATATCAGGGATAAATAAATTCGCGGCTCGCAGTGTTATGCGAGACGAGCGCGCTAGTATTCAAGTCTTGAAAAGTTTGCCAAAAGCGGACGAAACTCGACTAGAAATTACTTGAATACGTGATTAACACTTGTGCAGTATTTTAATTAGAATGTGCAAAAATAACCTTAGTTTCCATTACTCGAATATATTTAAAAAAAATACAAAACTCACAAAAGTGATAAGTGCTGGAAATGATTACAAGCAATCGGGCCCTGTTATAAGCTTTGGGAGATTCTATATTTTTTGCTCTTTCTTTGAGCTTATGAAATTGTTACAGAAATCATGACAATTAAAAAAATACGTTATTAAGCAATAGTCAGTTTAACATAAAAGCTATTGTAATACTAATTTCAAGTAGATCTATCAGTAATGAATATTTAGCATTAAGCAAACAAAGCTCCAAAAGCAAAATTATGCTTGCTACTTCAAAGAGTTTTGACAATACAGAAGACCAACGGTTGTTGCCTACATCACACAGTAAAGTGCTACGTAGGTAAATGCTGCATCTGACATAGGGAGAGAGTCTTTGAATACAATGCCCAAATCCCTGAGGCGATGGGAAAGTGCCCACGGTTGGTTACAGTAGGTATGTGTATTTACGGCGAAAGTGTTCTCTAGCTAGCTCTAGCAGATAAGATATTGTTTTATAAACTTGAAATATTTTGTTTTGAATAATAATAAGTACACTGAGTTTTCTTTTCAATAAAAAATTCAAAAAATTGTCGCCTTTGCAAGGTTTTGACATATTGTGTAATTGACTCGCAATTTGAGTTATAGTTCTGATACTTTACCAACAAGCGAATAAGCGAGCGAAACGTGTTCGTTTCTAGAATGGAAAAATTTTCTTTTTTCTCTCCAGATGTCCAGATCGCATTTTTCAACGAATACTGACGAAACTTGGTACATGGGTTTCATATATTTTTGGATTTTCAGTCGTTGGCAATTCTTGATTGAAGGGATATTTCCCTTAAAAGGGGAAACATTTTCTGTTTCGGTATTTACAATCAGAATGCGGGTAATATATCCAAAAATATTTAAATTGTAATAAAATTTGCGAGTATTGTAAAAATCCCCCCCATATAAAAATATATCCCCATAGATATATCTCTATACATGTATACCCCAAACTTATTTAAATAATGTTACCGTCTAACCACGACCTACCTATAATGCTGACTAAAGTTATTCTTACTTACATTTAAAGAACTAATAAACTAAATATGAACTAACTATGAACTAAATATGGCCAATGATCGTTTAGTGTGAACCCAACGTTGTGATCCGCAAAACCCAGATTATGGTGATTTTGGAAACTACCTAACCGATATTTAAACAACCTAAAATTCTAATACTCACTACATAATGACCTACAGCTAGGATATTTCTAACGCATAATAAAACTCATACTCACTATTGACTACTTGGGGACCGTAAACCTAAAGAGTCAAGATTTCCCATTCTGCACAATTTCCTTAGAGCTATCAAGAGAACATAATACTAATTCCTAAAGGATAGAGTACAAATATTAAGATGATGAATAAACATTGCTTCAAATGGTTCAAGAGACAGTTATGAAATCACTTTCCTCAGGATTAATAAAATTGATAGAATCCTTGGGAATTATAACTTTAAATGGAAAAATATTGTAAATATCTATATATATAAAAGAAAGTCGTGTTAGTTACTCCACTTATAACTCAAGAACGGCTGAACCGATTTAGCTGAAAATTGGCAGGGAGGTAGTTTAGAGCCAGGAGAAGGACATAGGATATTTTTATCCCGTTCCTTTTTATTTATTTTTTAAAAGTTAATCATCTTATCTTTTTCATATCATCTATTCCCTTAAAAAATTGTTAGCGAAACTGTCACCTATCACAACGACGCTAATGGGCCCAATTTTGAAGGCACCGTCGTAATTATAACAGCTAATTAGAATATTTCTGTTTCTTTTTCACTTTAGGCATTCGATAGAGAGAACACTTTTTACATTCCTATTAAATTTACGATGGCGGGTTCATAATTGGGCCTGATATGGATTGACGAAACGTAATAAGATGACAGGTGACATACATTGACTGCAGACTTTTTTATGTCACGCTTAGCATAGCAACGAGACAAATTGTCTTTTCACCATTATAGCTCCTCGAGAAGGAAATATAGTATGGATTGACAATGACAACTGACATTAAAATTGGACTAAATGGTTTTTCCCTATGCCATGCTATACATATTACAATGACGTTTAATACTGGGCCGTCATTTTGTCTGACATCAGAAATATTTTTAAATATACCAACGTTAGAGGTTAAACATGTTTCTTTATTCTACCTTTATGGTACAGAATCCATACTAATATACGAAGAAACGGATCGACTTGATTTTTAGGAGTAGTATGGCATGAGTATAAGTATCTTGACTCTAAGGTTATTAACCTTGACTGTGAACTGTGATATTGACACGAACATACATTTATGATGGTTTGGTTAGGATTCAACAGTGACAAAAGTGCAGCCTGCCCCAGTTGCGGCACACCTCATGAGGCACGCAACTTACCGGCCAGCCTCTCAGCTGCTATAGTTAAAAAGCCCAGAAAACGGCCCAACCACGAGTGCAAACTTCTAAGCTGCCAAGGGAGAAAAGACCCAAAAAATCGGGAGACCTCGAGCGCCGCCTTCTCAGCTGTCTCAGAAGAAACCCAGAGAATTGGCTCTATCTAGGATTCCCTTGCCGCCCATAAGCCTCGGCTACTAAGTTCCCCCGCCACGACCAGGCGGGAACCCGTACACTCTAACCTTATCTTAATCAACAAAAGAATTTATAACTATAAGGTATCATAATACCTTAGGTAGGTAGGTCAGGTTAGGTTTGGACAGTGGCAAGGTGCAAGGGTACTTGACTTTTTTTATAGAGCAAGTGCCTTTATTAACTACCACTAAATACAAGACTTATAATGTAAAATTTCATAAACTACTACTACATAACAAGCAATTGGATCATCCACAGACCCTTGAAGGTCTAAAGATAATCCAAATACTCAAGCCCACTGCCAGTTAGGAGCGTGCCCAGTATGCTGGCAGCATTGCCACGCTGATTGGCAATGCTTATACGTTAGTCAAATAAACACCAGCATTTTGGTCACACGTCGGGTACACCAATAGCTCAGAAAGACTTTTAAAAACGAGACCGACCACCACGGGCACAATGTCTCAATTTTAAACGGCTCAAATATGTAACCACTGCCGAGGTTAGCATATTTGCGCCGTTTGTGCTGCTCCGAATCGGCCAACGCTCCAATCCTTCTCTGAGTCTCAGAAAGATGTGACGGCACCAAAGTATCGACGCAAGTCGCGTCTCATACTAAGGGCCGTCTACACTTCCATGGGACCAGCTTCATACCGTCAGGCCTTTAGCCATCACCAAGCGCAAGCCCATTCGGTTCGAGTACGACTGCTATATTGGCGGTCGCAAAAGCCCTACGTATGACATCGTTCACACTGGCGTGGCAACCAATTCGACCAGCGCTTCTTGAGCAAGAAAGACCGAGCTGGTCAACTAGGGTACTTGAATAGGTGAGAGCGCTCAGCTATGTGCGGCGCGGCAGCAAAATGGGTCGACTATCTCGACGATATCATCAATACCGCCGGTCGAGCCTGGTCACGACCGGCAAAGAGCCGAGGTAGATGTCACAGAAAGCGAGAAGCCTATACCCAGCAGTGGGACAAAGAAAGCTGCGGATGATAACCATAACGAAACAAATTAGTTGAGATTTACTGTTTGTTTCTTGGGTTTGAAATGATTGTTTGCTACAATATTTGTGTACCGTTTCACATTAAATTGGGGCTAATATTTTTGTGGCGCACTACTATTACTTATCTACCGATTTTAGACCATTACTGTCTTTACAAAAGTGAGATAGCTCAACCAGATCTACATTTTGTATAACAACTGTCGAAATTAAAAGTAGTTTATCTCCGTAACTGTCAACTTTTGATCAATGCTATCTTCACGAAAGTGAGATAGCTCAATCAGATCTACATTTTGTATGACAGCTGTCGAACTTAAAAGTAGTTTATCTCCGTAACTGTCAACTTTTGATCAATGATATCTTCACGAAAGTCAGATAGCTGAACCAGATCTACATTTTGGATAGAATTTTTATTTCAGCTGTCGAACCTAATAGTGGTTTATCTTCGTATTACTGTCTTTACAAAAGTGAGATAGCTAAACCAGACCTACATTTTGGATGACAGCTGTCGAACTTAAAAGTGGTTTATCTCCGTAAATGTCAACTTTTGATCAATGGTATCTTCACAAATGTGAGATAGCTCAATGAGATCTACATTTTGGATGACAGCCATTAAACTTAAAATATCTTAATGTAGATATCTCCGTAAGGTTAGCTACCTACATTCATTAACTTTCGCGGTACGAAGTTCGCCGGGTCCGCTAGTTATAGCATAAAAACAGATATCACGGCATAGGTAAAGCGCCCCTCCACCGCGCCAAATAGTCTCCCTCGTCTGACCTGACTTGGGCAGGAGTCCTCCGTATTGTTGTTATGAGAACAGCCAGAAGGGCTATACTACTTTTGTCAATGCTGTCTGTCTGTCATATGTCTTCACAAAAAGGGGCAAGACTGTCTTTTTTGCAAATTGTCCCAATCTTCGGTTACGGTGTCCGAAGCCCCTAATGGAGGAATCCAGGTTCCTCCATTCCCACAAAATTAACCTCATATGGTGATATATGAGGGATCCGATCTAAAAGTTCACTGTGGGGTTTCCCTAAGTCCCAAAGAATGGAACCAAGAGAATCCCCTAGACCCTATGGAAGTTACCTACCTACCTAGGCTATTACCCTACCTATATTTTCACAGCTAGCTAAGAGAACCTACGTCTCTGGCATAACCGTCTTAACATTAAAGGAATTACATCAAAGAATATCCAAAACTTAGTTAAATATAAACGATAGTACAATTTAGAGTCTCCCACTCTAAGAATCGGAATGCTCATCAAGGACAGTCAAAGTGTGATCATATTTATAGTTCTCTGCTTGTAGAAAGACTTTACTTATTATTAAGTTAAATTTAATAACAGCATCAAGCCTTTGGTTCATAGTCAGTAAATTGAACTTCTCTGTTTAGTGGAATGGTTCACCCGCCATTCGGTCGAGAGGCTACTGATCTCCAGATCGATGGTCTGATTTAGAGGCATTTACAGCTAAAAACCCAGCCCTGACGCCACTCAACTCTTGTGAGTAAAATAGCTAAAATTGAATGATGAAATATCTGTATAAAAGCAAAGTCAATTCTAAAAACCCCTGTGAATTTCCAAAGTATCAACTATCCTTTGATAGAACCTTCAGATTCCTTACATGATGTAATTATGTCTGTACTACTAACTTGAGTACTCTAAATATTACAATATTTAGAAAATGCACTATAACAATGTATAGTTGTTAGTTCTGAACATTAAAATCATTCATATAAAACACGTTACACAAATATGACCGTAAACATGGGACAAACCCCGTTAAAGATTAATACACTTTAGCAAATCTCTAAATATTGGAACTATGAATTTGAGTACACTACGAGTAAATGCTTTGAGTACGCTAAAAATACGTATGACTTTTCGAAGATTAAAACATTATATTTCAAATCCAGGTATTTCACGTAAACAAATATCATCAAGATAAATAAATGTAGGTTCAATCATTAATTTTCAAGGTTCCGTTGAACTTTGGTATACGCTATAATCGCAGCGCAGTAATCAAATGAATATTAGACTCCGCAATATTAAAAATAAGGCGCTTAATATAATCCGTTTAGGTATAGCAAAACACAATATATTTCATATAAGAAAGTCCAACCCTGCAAATGGGCACAGTAAGAACAAGCAAGCACACAAATAACAAATCAACAATACAAATAAAAGTAAGATTGTGCGTAAGAGATTGAGGGTATCCAATCAAAAGATTCTTTGAAATAAATCAAGTATTTTTAAGGGCCAACTAAATACACGCCAGACTTAAAATGAATAATGTAGGTATTTTGTAAATGTTTAAAAGTCGTATACTTTTACAAATCAATCTCCCAGTCTCCCACAAATAAATCGGAATTGCCTCACCAAATGAGAATGTTCCATCCTATGGCTCTCGTCCTCGTAGTCGGCTAGCTTTCCCTTCCAAAGTAGTTCAGCGGCACGCTGGTAATATGCCCGTTCCTTAGCTTCGAAATCCAGCACTGCATCGAACCGTCTTCAGGTTGCACTTAGCTGTGCCAATCTGGCTTACCAAACGTTTATGCAAATCGAACAAAATCAATCCGCAAGTTTCTCCTTCAATTTGCACTATATTTCATTATAATTTCACTTATATAAAACGATCCGCACTGAATTACACTATCACAAAGCCGATGTCACTAATTTTCACTTTTCCGATAGTTCCAACAAAGATTTGGCATCGCGAAATAAAACTCCCGATAATCCATCAGAGAAATGGCCTCCGAATTAAACTGTGTATTATTTCCGTCAGAGGTACGACCTCCTCGAATTCCCGACGTTCACTACCTATTAAATCCGTAAGAAGCAATATGGCCTTCTCAATTTCCCGAATTATACTCTGTTTTGTATCCATCAGAGGTACGGCCTCCTCGAATTCCCGACTTAAACTGTCCCGGAGCTGGTCCCCCGCGCTCTTTTATACTAAACTAGTTTTTATACGATTGCTTTAACTGCAATCGGCGCACTAACACAACTATATGCAATAACACGGTTCCTGCTAAAAAGGCCAATATTGCAAATAATCACCACAGCGTACATAATGCCATTAAAGCTAAAAACACCCATTCGGAACATAAGCCCAACAACGCAATAAAATGCAATACCAGCAAAAGAACGCATAAGGCAACTAACGTTGATAACCAGCATACCCTCGATTTGGATCTTAACGCTAATAAAGCAAATATTTGCAATTCTTGCATTATGGAGCATATTCGCTTTATGTCAGTGACGTCACTGGTAGTTTATTACAATGTTGCCACCCATAAAATTAAATTAAATATTCCGTTACTTTTACAGATTCCCTGTTATTTCTACAAATACGATTTAAACTATTTTCTTTACACAATGTAGCTAGAATAATAGTCATCTAATCCGATGACAACACATATCAATCTTATGCCATTGTTTTAACGCTTTTCTCCTTGAACAAATATTACCGTACAATAATATTACACCACAACTGTTTCTTTTTTAAAATCACGCGCTAGTAATAGTGATTTTTGGCCCGGCTTTGCGATGAATGTTATTGTGAAGTGTAAATATTAAATCGTAGTAAAATAATCGGATAAAATAGCTCGAAATACCTATAAATATTAATACAAGATTACTGCTAAACGAATATGCAGTATTTAAAGTTGAATGGTAAGTAAATTATTGCAATTGGACTACGATTCTTTGCGTATGTAACCTAAACATTCCAATCTAATTATTCGATGTTTGTTTCAGGATACTCTTTCCAGTCTTTGACATTCTCCCAGCCTCCGAAAAGTCTTCAACTCCATATAAAATATCCCAGAGATTGCAGGACAGCTTCTAACCTGGCGACAGCGGCTAAAACTCCTTAAAATTGGCTAAAATTATATTAGGTATTGTTACCTATAGAACAAAATAACACGATTAGTAAATGACTACTCTTTACAGTTCTTCTCAATAAAGATTATAGGACTTGTACTGTAACTCAGTCCACCAAATGCTGATTTCTTGCTAATAAGCGCTAGTAGTTCTCAGCCAGCAAACTAGTTAGACTTTAAAATACCATACATATTGTGCAAGTGGCCTTCAAAACGTACATAAGCTTCCTGACATCCTAATATCTCTTCCCGATTTTCTTAAGATACTAAAATTAAGAAACTTATTCCTAATTTAATCTATTCCAGCCTGGATTCGACGTAAGAAAGGAAGGTTCCACCGTTTCTTGTTCTCTGTGACTCGCCTCCTGTTCATCCGACGTCCAAGGCCCGTCCCATCATTACCAAAGCATGTGAATTTTCTTCTCATTGTTGTAGTACATCATTAAAGGTAAAATATATTATATCTTACATCTATTACCTACATTATTTTAGCACCTGTGGAGCTATTTTCTATAACTCTAGTTGAGTTGCTCAAAATATTAAATTTTAACAATTAAATGTACCTACTACACCAGGTTCGATAATTTATACAACCAAAAAAAATAATAGTAGGATGAAACCCATTAGAAAAGGAGGGTAATATTATAAAAATAAAAGGAAAAATAATTTACGGGCGATCTGAGGTCGGGAAGGGGATGGCGGGGGGTGGGGGGTTTTAAGGGTAAAAAATGGTTTTTCTCGATTTCCGGAAAAACTAAAAGTCCTATCGAAAAAAGTCAAATGGCAAAGTTGTAGGTAATAAAAAGATCTAAAACTTTTGTCTTGACACTTTTTTCACATAACCTCAAAATTTATGTGAAAAATCCAAAAAACCAAGTTTTTGGTTTTTTATTTTTATCTTTTACAAAAATATTTTTTTTTTAACGAAATTTGGTGAAAACTTACCTTTTTGTGTCCCAAATACGCTGTAATTTATTTGATTAAAAATATTAATTTTTTCACCTTATTTTGAATTAATATCGAAAAAACACCCTAATTTCCAATCGAAAATTCAACCGTCAAAATATCAGCTTTTTTCAAAAAGTTGGTATGTTTTCTGTTTGTTGAAATCTCTACTTTCCGATGGTGAAAAAAAATATATATGTTACTGTAGTAAATCTTCTCAGAAAATGCAAAAAATCGAAAAAAACTCGAATTCTAAAGTTTTTTTAAATTATTATAAATAATTTTGAGCTATTTATTAAAATTTACACTTAAATTACTCGAAAAACGTTAAATTAAATGTTACATTGATAACAACAAAATTGCAAATAAAAATAAACTACTATAATTCACAAACAAATAAGTTAATAAAATTAATATTTAAAAAGACATCTACAATATTTGGAGAAAGTTGTCGAATCTTCTTTAAATTATATGCGTAGATGCCTATTTATAACTATTTTAAAATAAATTATATATACCTGAGTAGATATACAATTTAACCGATTTTAACCAAATTTTGCATACTACGTGCAGTTTGATACAAATTGAGAGATAGGATAGTTTATATCTCAATTTATAATCGCAATTGTTTACTATACTTTTAAAATCTGTCCGTACCGGAGCGAAGCCAGAATCTAAAGCTGGAAAGATACTATCGGACGCGGCTGACGGACGTGACTGACAGCCGCGACTTAGCAATGTGAACAGTCTTAAGACATCCGGTGTGCCAGATCGCTCTCGGACGTCCGAGCGCTCAAGTTCATCCGAAGGTGACGTCCGCGACTTATGTCCGATAGTGTGCACGGCTCAGTGTACTTTCATAGTCTAGGTCTTGGCTGTCAGTCGCGTCCGTAAGCCGCGTCCGATAGTATGTTTCGAGCTTAAGACTCTAAAAAATGGAGCAACAAATAATATATACAACGATTCATCCTATTAAAAGCTGAAATAATATAATAGACTTTATTTTAGAGAGTAAGTAGTCCTATAATAATCTCTAATTTTAATTTCGTAAGAATCAGAGCTGCAGGTATTATTATAACGAGTAATTCGTAGTAAGTTTTTTGTATAGGCTAGGTAGGTTATAATACTCTTGAATTTGAATTACCTTGTTAAATGTCTATAAAAGCAGCTCCACACAGAATTTATGATTCAAAATATTATTTATATAAGAATCTCTGTGGGTATTTCTTCGGACAGTCGTTAAAGTTTCGCGAAATTAACCTTAACTTTGAAAATTACTACCAACGGGGAAAATACACTCGCATATTATGAATTTTAATTAACAGCCCTCTTTTATCTCATGAAAATTGCTAAATAATGTTTTCGACGCGGGAAAAAGATACTAAGGAAAATGGGGCATAAATATTTTGAACAATGTTTATGGGACACAATATCGGTTCTCTTTTTCCTTCTTTTGTTAAATGATACTACTACTCCATCCAATGCGAGACTTTCATTTTTTTTTAAATACTGGAATGATTTTCTTTTTTAATTTCCAATCTATTCGGGTAGATATTTTTTTCTCTATAACTGTATCGCATGTATAATTTGGTCAATCAACGTAATTTATTATTTTAACTGTGGAAAAGAAATTTTCCAATTTTGACAGACATGCAGTGTGTTTTTGTCATTTTTGATTTCGCTTTTACTTGCATTTATCTAATTATTCATTTGGAAAACATTACTGTCCAATTTTGTTCCGACACGTATATCTACAGTTTGGTCTACTTTGACTTAACTCAAAGTTAATTTTCAAATTATGGTATACATAAAAAATGTATTTGTATGTGAGCTGTTTACTTGTTGTATAGAGCAAGTATGTATTAGTTAGGTCGACGATATTATTATCAATATCACTGGGCGAACCTGGATACAATAGGCTATTTGACTAGGTTTTGGAAATTGTTTTAAATTATTCGTTAGTACATATGCACATTACATGTACATTTCCGAGAGATCTACTGTATTAACAATGAAAATCAGTGTAAAAGATCCCGCTAAAAACGACATTCTGTAATGGCGCTGGTCTTTGACGTCACGCACTAGTAAATAACGTTAGTTGATACTAGTTCATACACTAGTTCACATCAAAAAATTGACAAAAAATACTTTAAAAGTAACTTACAGATCCAATAATACTACTCCGAAATCACAAAACACAAATTACACAAACAACAGTCAATCGAGAAATTCTTGTTTACTATCACGTGACGTCACCAGAGTTGCCGCCCTTCTTAAAGCGTTCACGTCACAGATAAAATATCAAAAAATATCGTATTATTTCGTGCGATTTGCGAAAATTGGACATATTTTAGTTAAAATAGAGTAAAATTTGTCTTTTTCAGGCTGTTATCTTTAAGGATTACCACAGTCAATAGTATATTTTAAATGTTGTCAAATATCCTATTGGCAAAGGACTGAATCAGATGGAAGTGAAAGAAAGAGGTTTATACCCAGAAGTGGATAAATAATGATGCATGTACAATAAAATCTGATTCAGCAAACTGAATGCTGATTTTCCAAACATCTATAAAATTAAGCCAATTTTCGCACTGATTTATCAACATAGGCTTTCATATTTTCACTGAAAATCAATAACTACACAAACGAATCTAAATACGAAAAGTTTTATCAACGCTTGTATTACTTTAAACAAACTCACTTTAAAATATAATGCTAAAAAAGTGAGTCTTCAAATGGAAAACAATTATGTAAATCCACACCTCAGGAGACTTTGTTTTTAAATATAAAGATGTCTCTCAACTTTAAATCTACAGAGCAATTTCGTGAAAGCAATTCTCGAGGGTCAATTTTGGCATCAAAATAAATAAGCTTCGAAGAAACGAGATAAAAGAAAACGCATTTTAATTTAGGAAAGTGAACGTCGCTACGAGTAACACCAGCGGCTCATACATTCACAAGATCAATTTTCTTAGCAACGAGCCTCTTTTGATGTGTATTTGCGGAGAGCAGATGCTCTCCATAGATACGACATAGAGGAAATAGGCAACAGTGATACGAGTATATCTGCTTTCTAAGCGTCCATGTTTAAAGACTTATATAACTATGATCTCAAATGCAATAAGCTTTTTACAATGAGGCTTATGTAATTTAAATCTATTGCAAGTAAGTAGCTAAGATTTTTCAATTTTTCTGTAGGTGTGCTGCACTTTAGACCGCATCAGAAAAAATGCCAGATCGATGGACCGCATAAATCTTTTTAACATCAGGCAGAAGCTATTGAGCTAAACGCAAACCTATATACACATATATATAACTTAAATAAAAACATTTTGCCATTCTTTTCATCGTTAAAATAACTAAACCGTTCAATAACGGTACGCTGTAACCATGTTCTGTCCGTGCGTACTTTAGATACATACCTACCTACCTTTTTTTCGACGTTGTGACTATTTTGCATAAGTAATAGCAAGCATCGGTTTGAAAATAGAGCCCTAGGTCGTACGGTAGCGCAGCCAGCTGCACGTTCACCTATCTTTCCTTTGTTTTCATCCTATTGTGTACCAGTGCTGAGGAAAGGCGTTCCTTATTTCTTTCCATGCGTCCCGGTCTTCTGCCAAGTCCAGTCGCGCTTAACAGCAGTTCCCAAATGGTGTTCCGTGGAACCCTGGGGTTCCGTAAGTGGCTCTTGGGGGTTACACGAAAACTAAAGATTTTCAACCAAGAGTTTCACTATTTATAATAAACGTAATTCCTTTTTAAACTTAAGTGTGTATACTGTTAGTTTCATAATGATTTTGTAAAAATTAGTTTTGTAAATAAACTATTAATTTTTTATTTATTCAGTTTTAGTTAACTAGTTTTACATTTTTTTAATCCTAAATTCCATTTAGCCATCATGTAGATACCTTCCGCCACACAATTTAAAAAGCCTCAGTGTACACCACACTCTGATTTCACATAAAATAAAAACCGGACAAGTGCGAGTCAGGCTCGCACACCGAGGGTTCCGTACAAATCCAGAAAATGTCACAAAATTGGGATGTAAATTGTTAAAATCTCTAAAATCGAAAATTAGACACTGTCATAATAATTAAAAACCTGTTTTAGGATGTACTAATAAAGCTCTTTTATATGATACCTTACATGATACGATTTACAGACTTTGAATTTTCAACCCATATTGTGTGAATCTAGGCACTTTTTTTTTGTGATACAAATGAATATATTATTATTTTATACTACGGGTCTAATCGCGCACTAAAATTACGAGATAAATAAATACCTCCTCATCCCGACGTTTCGGCCGAGTTGCATCGACCGTGGTCACGGGTAGACTGACTTTATTTATCTCGTAATTTTAGTGCGCGATTAGTCCCGTAGTATAAAATAATAATGTGTTCAAATCGCGAAAGTTTAAAAACAACAAATGAATATGTTCGGTTTTCAGATTTATTCCTATATGTGTACTCTGAGACAATGCTTCTTTAAGACATAAACGGCTCTAACTTTTTTATACGAAAACTGAGAAGATTTTCTTTCACACGACTGCAAGAAACCATAGATATACGTATACAGTTTAAATTTCAACTCGATATCTTTTCGCGTTCCTGCGATAAAGAGTCTTGACATACACACAGACGGACAGACGGACAACAAAGTGATCCTATGAGGGTTCCGTTTTTTTCTTTTGAGGTACGGAACCCTAAAATAGAATGTTACAGTTAGTTTATTTTTTACTTAAGCTTAAGGGACCTTTAAAACGTGACACAAAAAAGGTTCCGTAGCCAAAAGAATTTGGGAACCGCTGTAAAAGCCAAGTAGCGTAGCGTGAGAAATTGCATCAAAGAAAACAATCCTAAATATGTATTACGATTTGCTAGTATTTCTGCTTCTGAACAAGTTATACTGTTGACATAGAGATGAGCCACTGCTTATGGCACGGTATTCAAAAGACAATGTTCAGAGCGCGACGTACTTGTAGCTTGACGTGCTCGTATGTACCCAGGAAAGTACGACAACAAAAGGTGTTTGAGTGAAATTGTGTGTACCGCCTCAGAATAAAACAGAGACAAACCGCGTAAAAGAAAAATTAAAGTGTACAAAAGGAGTCATTGTAATACTTGAACCTTGTAATTTTTCTTGAAATTTTCTAAAAAGAAATATGAAGCTTAGTCTCTCGATGTTTGAATGAATGGATTAATTAATTACCTTTGATATAAAAACTTATAACATAAAGAAGAAAACAAAAAGTGTCGAAACGGAATCCCCTCTGCAATAAATATTGAGCGCTGGGAGGTCCCAACACTTCACGCTGATATTTTGGAGAGTCCCTTTAGTCTATTTATAATGTTTAATACAGCACATAAAAAATAATAATAATCTTGAAAATCTTTGTTGCAAGAAAAACTTATACGAATTATTAGCTAAAACACCCTACAGAACAATACATAATAATATACTAAATATATACTTAGTAAGAAAAAAATCCTTATTAATACCCGCAATACCAATAATACCTACAAATCACTACTTTGAGTCTATTTTTGAAATCTTACAATAATAAAATTAAAAAACATTTACTAAAATTACTAATACTACTAATGTTTTCTTATATAACTAATTAACGCGGTTAGAATAAACTTTTTAGACTAATTACGCATGTATTATATTATGTAAACATTTACCATAGCACTTTTGAACAGTTTGGAAAGGAACTAGCAACCGCAACACAGGGAATCCTACAGCGGCGGCTAGAGAATAATTAATGATGGATAATAAAGGCAAAATTAATTCATACTTGAACATTCAAATGCAACTACTAAAAAAAAAAAAAAACTTATTTCTACAAGTTACATCATTCATTACACATAAAAATCAACAATTCAAGTAACTAAGGAGTTCCTTTCTCTGGACAGTCAATGTGCACTGGGGCCCACACTAGGGTGGCCTGTATTGTGGGCTCCGAGTTCTTCTACAAAGTTTAACTATAAGAATTGATATATTAACGTCTTGAAAGGTTTCAATACACTATTATTTAATAGGCTACAATACTACTTATTTAAGCTGAAACTAGATACTAATATATAAAAAGCGATTGATTAATTAATTTAATACACATCGTGTCGTCATAAGCGCAATAAATCACTTCTAGATTGAATTCTACAAATTATACAATTTTTAAATTTACACAAGTTTTTTCTTTTTAATTTTTAGTTTATTTCTTTTATTTCGTAAGGTATGGTTTAAAAATATACGTTGATTGTATACTTACACGTTTTGTCTCATTTAATTCTATTCCAAAAGACAAACCTCGCTCTGAGCATTTAGGACCTAGCTAGGTCGAAGCATAATTTTTGTTTTACATCTGCTTTGGTTTGCGATCTGTGGTTCCTTACAGTTTTTAGGGAAGCCCCTCGGGAAGGGAGTTATGATAACAATGCTCTTGTTTACTTTCATCATACTTTGAGTGATGTCACAGTATTCGGTATATGAAAATGTGCGAAGAACGTAGCCACGAGTGGCTTTGACTCGCTATTTCTTAGAAAGTTATACCCGTACTTCGTAGCCGTCTTGGAAAATTTCTTTATTTATTGTGAAGAATTGGAAAGTATTTTGTGTTTTTATCAAAAGTTTTGACGTTGTTGTTCATTTAAGTCAAGTCCTTGTAACTAGCGGTTTTGCTTTCTCTTTATTGGAAATTATATTTAGACCGAACAAAATATGGCAAAAATTGGGTTTTGAGTAGTTTGATACTTTTAAGTGGGCAAACTTTGAAGGTTTGCTGTTGCTTATTTAAAGTATTAAGTAAACTAAGGATGAGTTTGATTTTTTTTTTCTTTTTAAAGTTCTTTATTGATCAGCAAAAATACCTTGTTACAAAGTACGTACAAACTAGACACAGTCTTAAAAATTTGTATGCAACAATATTATACAAATGACTTTATCAGGCTAACAGCGCCTCCGAAAGTCTTTCAAAAACATAGTTCATATTATGAAATGTGTTACAATCGATAAACTAAACAAACACATTTATATGGAAAACATAAACATACAAATAATGAACCTTTTGCAAATTAAGGATGATTTTGTACAATTATTCAACGCAAATATCAACACCGCTATCCAGTGCAATGCAATCACTCTTTTGGTCACGCTGCTATCCATTAAGGTGCTTGACCATTTGAATATGCATGATGACTGAAAAAAAAATAGTCCGTTAGATACACCATCAGAAAATATTACACAAGTATTTTTTCTTTAGCTAATCAAACAAAAATTGATGAAAATATAGCCCGACAAAGTTCCGCGTGACGTCACAAGTGCTATACAAATGTATGGACTTCTGAAACAGAAGTGACGTCACGACCCCCACTCCCAAACTTTGACAAGGTTTATCTTTGTCATTTGTTGTTTGACTGACAAAAGAAAAAATACGTGCCCGATATTTTTTGATAATCTAACTCACGGATTAATTATAATAATGATTTTATTACTCAGTTGTCATGCCTATTGTCTTTAGAACTTTTATAGTCTGAGGATGTTCTACATACTTTTTGTCAAGAAAACTGTAAATTTCTTGTAGTTTGTTGTAGTAACTATTTGCCCAATAAAGCTTTATTTACATATACAGGCTTGTTGGTAATCAATTAGCATCCTTTAAGGGGCTTATTCTGTATATCAAAACTAACAAATTTTGTTCAACGACTATTATCAAATCTCAAAAAAAATTGATTTTCCAAAGACCATGTTGTTCACCCTTGACAAAATGTATGGAACAGCTTTTGTTTTGAGTATTGACAAAAGTCGTAGAACATAAGTGGTTAGTTTTGATGTACAGAATAAGCCCCTAAGATGCTAACGGATTACCAATAACCCTGGATAATTATTAAATCTAAATAAAATCCCGTTCGTTACTACTTTTCAAATAAATTCTTAGAACTCTTTATATAATTGAAATGTCCTTTATTTATTAAGTTTTTACACAATTTTGCAATACAAATAGCAATAGAAGATATAGAATCTTAGCCACGACTTAAAACAAAGGATAAAAATAATAGCGTACAAAGTTTATACACCAGTTCCCCAAAATATATCCGTTTGCCAACTCAGTTTCCATTCAAACAAATAAACGAAAATAGAGCAAATGTTTCTTTGTTATTTAATCGAATTGTTATCACCAACAGAAAAACATAGATACGAGTAGATACGTATAAGAGGGAAGCGTTTCCGATGTCGGACCCTTTTCAAGGGCGTGAGAATCCTCGGCGGACGATTTTGTTCGAGCCTATTTCTATCAGTTACATACAATAATTCCTTCAAACAGACCCATTTTAAACCTTATCACAACTGCGTTTAGGTTAAAAATAGCTTAGAAGATCTAAAAATTGCCAATGTTTTCAAAAATACAAGCTCAAATGATATTGTTAAAGTTATATTCCATTTTTATGAAACCAACGAAATAAAGGAGTCGCTGTTGACCTTTTCGTTGACCTACGAATTCGTTTTGGGCGTTTGTGTTATTTCAAATGTTATGGAATTATGTTTTCGGAAGGAGTTTCTGTAAGGAAAAGGATTTTATGGCATATTAAAACCGACGAGGTAAATTGAGATGTGGACCCTAACATGTTTCAAGAAAAGTGGATAAAATGCTATTTATGTGTCTCTTTTAGATATAAAATTGTAAGTCGAAGAGAAAACAGCACTCAGTTTTCTCTTAAAGACTGAAGAGGAGAGTTGCCATGTGAACATCAATATTTATAAAGGAAAAAAATCCAAATCGATGCTTTGACGGTAGGTACTACTGCTCGGCGTAAAGACAGGATTTGATGTTTCTTGTAATTTAACTGCTATAAAAATCAACAATGTATGATAATAACATACTATAAAATTGCACAGTAATAACATCTTTACTTGGTTTGATGGTTTCCTATTCTAAAAGTGATCACACAAAGCGTCTTTAATAATCTGTGTTCATATCAAAATTAGTGGCAAGATACACATACGCAGTACACCTATGCTAAGGATTTACCTATAAGGTTAGTTTCAGAAAGACGTTACTAACTACTCCCATTCGCATTAACTCTTTTATCTAATCTCTTTACTATCTCGCTCACGTGGTACTAGAATAAGTGAGATAGTCTCCGTAATACAGTATACATAAATAATCGAATAGGACCTTTTACTAAGTCCATATTGTCTGTGTCCTACATTCAAAAGGCATATCTTTAGAACTGTAACACTCTCTTCTCACACAACTGTTGCTAAGGCAGATTTTACTACAAATAATAAACAGAACAAAAAACAAACAAAACGGACCCATAAAGGGAAAGTGTTTTTTCGACTTGTTTATTTTTGCTCTATCGGAAAACGGTAGTAGATACAAGCGTGATATTGGGTGTGATTGTAGGTCAAAATGCATAGCTATAGGTTTTGACCTAAAATCGCAATGAAATTCGCGCCGTAAGGAGACTACGGAAACTGGTTGGCATTTATACGATTTCTAGGTTTTGCCCGCGGCTTCGCCCACGAGATATTTTATTAAAGTGCTATCGCATAGAAACCTTATATTTTTCCAGGATAAAAAGTAGCCTGTCTTTTTTCAACTATACCGATGCTAGAAATCAAGACTACCCGGTTGTTGCGTAAAGGAGTAACAAACCAACGAAACATTTTTAGATTTATAATAAGCATATGCCTAAGGATATATTATAGTAATGCAATAGTAATTATCTACTAAAACCTAATTCGATCTCCATTATACTTTATCCAGCACAATGGGACTGGACTCGAGACGAAGTTACAGCGGGGGATCCCACAGGATCTGTGCCTGATGCATGCGCAATCGACTTGCCCAGTTGTGAACTCGAATATTATATTGTGTAAGGTATAAGCCAAAATTAAAATAGGTCCAACAAGCAATCAAGATGGAAACGACACTAGACTAGTACGAGGAAAAAAAAAATCAGATAACCTTTGTCGTAATGCAGTGGTAGTTACTAAATTTCGTAATTCGATTCAGATCGTTCTTTATCTAGCACAATGGGACCGGATTCGAGACGAAGTTACAGCGGGGAGTCCCACGGGACCCGTGCCTCATGCATGCGCAATCCACTTGCCCAGTTTTGAACTCGAATATTATATCGCTGGAGGTATACGGCTAGGCTGCTCGAGTAACGTTTCTGATTTATGGACAGCCCGGTTTTATAAAATTTCTATAATTTGAAGCGTATTCTTGTTCTTAATATATTGAGTGTTTGGTTTCAATAAGACAATATACAGAGTGATTTCTAATCAATTAGCATCCTTTTAGGGGCTTGTCCAGTACATCAAAACTAACAACTTTTGTTCAACGACTTTTGTCTAATCTCAAAAAAAGTAGTTGTTCCATAAAAAATATCGTTCTATTGTTCCAAAGAAAAATATCGTTCAATTTGAACTAAATGTATGGAACAGCTGATTTTTTTTTTAGTTTTGACAAAAGTCCCAGAACATAAGTTGTTAGTTTTGATTACACCAGGGTCGATAATTTTTAAAACAAAAAAAAAAATACTAGTAGGATGAAACCCATTAGGAAAGGAGGGGAATATTAAAAAAATGAAAGGAAAAATAATTTACGGGCGATCTGAGGTCGGGAAGGGGATGGGGGTGAGTTTTTAAGGGTAAAAAACGGTTTTTCTCGATTTCCGGCAAAACTAAAAGTCCTATCGAAAAAAGTTAATTGGCAAAGTTGTAGGTAATAAAACAATCTAAAACTTTTGTATCTACACTTTTTTCACATACCCTTAAAATTTATGTGAAAAATTTTAAAAACCATGTTTTTGGTTTTTCATTTTTATCTTTTACAAAAATATTTTTTTTAACGAAATTTGGTGAAAACTTACCTTTTTATGTCCCAAATACTCTGTAATTTATTTGATTAAAATTATTTATTTTTTCACCTTATTTTGAATTAATATCGAAGAAACACCCTAATTTTCAATCGAAAATTCACCCGTCAAAATATCAGCTTTTTTCAAAAAGTTGGTATGTTTTCTGTTTGTTGAAATCTCTACTTTCCGATGGTGAAAAAAAATATATATATTACTATAGTAAATCTTTTCAGAAAATGCAAAAAATCGAAAAAAACTCGAATTCGAAAGTTTTTTTAAATTATTATAAATAATTTTGAGCTATTTATTAAAATTTACACTTTAATTACTCGAAAAACGTTAGATTACATGTTACATTGATAACAAAAAATTGCAAATAAAAATATACTACTATAATTCACAAACAAATAAGTTTATAAAATTAATATTTAATAAGACATCTACAATATTTGGAGAAAGTTGTCGAATCTTCTTTAAATTATATGCGTAGATGCCTAAAAATTAGCTTTTGATGATGTCACTGTAGTTTTACGATATTTATTGTTACTTCTCACTTATACGTCTCAGTTTAGGAAAAATAGTATATACTAAAACTCGACGTTTGAAAAATTTGAAAATGACTATTATAATCGCATGCTAAAGAAATCGCCATGGGTGATAAGGCCGCCACTTTGTAATCATAGTTTTGTCGTATATCTGTAAATAGTGTTTATTTTTCATATTGTGGTTGTAAATAAAGAGTTTTGTCTGTCATGCTATGCTATTCCTTTCGCACTAGTAAGTTTCAATGCTCTTTCCTGCTCTTGTTCGGTCTGATGATCATTTATCTAGACGTTCTAGCAGGCCATTGGTTTAAAAATAGAATCCCAGAGCGAGACAATTATTTGTTCTAAGCAGCCGTCATCGGATGTAGCATATTGTACTACGCCGTAGCAGATTCGTTGAAGCGTAGCTATATTGTAAAGCTGTTGTGTGTAGGTCGCCAATAACCCTTCGTGGGTAGGCCTACGTCCTACAGTGGACTATTAAAAAGGCTGGTACAGTTGTGTGTAGGTAGGTATAGAATAGTAAAAATATCTTAGTTTGTCGGATTATTTAAAATAGATATTAAGCCCGATTACAGAGGCGCCAGCCTAACTAAATTAGCTAAATAGCATAGTTTTGTTTCTTTTTAACTTCAGGCATTCGATAGAGAGAACGTTTTTTACGCTGCTATTTAATTTTCGCTGGCGTTAATCAGGCTTATTATGTATATTAAATTATAGATTTCAACAATAGGTACAGTTAAAAAACTGTGAAAGAGCGTCACTAAATTCTTAATCCAGCGTGAGTGAGGTCGGGTATATCATACCCGACGATATGTAAAACTATAAATATTTATTAATTGTGGGATTCCTGGAACTCGACTGGCTCAATAGCTGGAGGGGGTGATATGGGGAGTGATTTTAAGCGATATTAACAGTGATACACCGACATAGACGTAAAATACACGTGCGTTTACATACATACATCGAGTACGTAATACCCGACCTCATGGTCGGTGTAACTATTTCGTGTTTTGGTTTTATAAGAATAAGAATAAGAAATATTTATTGGCCATAAAATAACATTAAACGTTACAGGCAAGTCATGGTTTACAATTATTGATGTCTTACTTACTAACATAATTATAATCTGGTACATGAAAATGATGATTCTGAAAATTGCATTGACATAAATTCACTTAATTTGTAAAATGGATTAACTTCAAAGATTGTTTTTATTGTATTTTTAAATCGCTCAAAATCTAACTTGGTTACATAATTTGGTAATTTATTATACATAGATATTTTATTGCCAAGTCCTTGTTTTTCTAATGTAACTAGCCTAGTGTAAGGCTTATCAAGCTTTTCCTTATTTCATAGGTTGTATTGATGCCTATTTTGGTTTGTAGGTAAATCCAACTCGTGTATTTCCATTAAGCAATTGTAAATGTAAAAAGATATCACTGTCATTATCTGATTACTTTTGAAATGTTTTTTTGGGGATTCGCGTTTTTTCAAACCATTAATAATTATTCTAATTGATCTTTTTTGACATCTTAATACTTTAACAATATTTGTAGCATTGCCCCAAACTGTAATAGCATATCGTATAATCGAATGTATGACGCATAATAAACAGATTTAAGAGAATCCTTATCTAGCAAAGGTTTGAGTTTAAAGAGAGCATAGTTCCCACTAGCTATTTTTTTACATATTTTGTCGATATGCGCCGAGTGACTAATTGTATTATCAATAGTGTAGCCTAAGAATACATTTTATTTTCTGAGAGAGTTTCCAAAAATACCTAACTTCGATTGATATTGCAAGACTATACTTATTATAATTTAATGCGCATAGTAATTAAATTTCCTTTTATTAGGTGTTTAAACTTCTAAATATCTTATTATAAAACATAAAAACAGCTTACTCAATTTTTAAAAGCATGTTCTAAAGCTGAAAGTGATGAATTAGTAAGTGATAGGGAAATCGATTGAGTTTTATCAATGTACCCTCAAAATAAAATAGTAAAGTATGCCAGATGTTAGGATTTGCATTACAATCAAATACAGAAAGACAAAGTATTCTTACATCACATATAAAAAGCCAATTTATAGGCAGCATGATAGTCTGGTTGTTGGAAACTGCTTCAAAAATTGTTAATTTTTTTAGGTGGGAAGTAAAACAAGATATAAACACGTTTTATGTATATTTTTGTTATGTCGGAGCTAAATTATATGTGAGGACAACCGAGGACTCGATGCAGTAGAAACACCATTATTTCAACAACTCTTTGTAGATTTATTTCTTCCAATACATTGTTCCTTAAGCTTTAAAAATAACTAATCTAGACTTGTTCTTCGCTCTGACGGCTCGACCAGAATAGTCTTCAAAACCCCCGCCAGTTCCAGACCATGATTCTTGGTAAATTTATTTATTTTATTAAGTTTTACGACTTTATCTGTAATAGCCAACCACAGCTCGTTTCCTGTTGCATTTACTTTTTAAAAGTCTGTGGTTGACTACCACCCTTGAACTATCGTGTCTGTTCAAAAACCGCACATTATTTAAAATATGCAATTTTTGCCCAAAACCCAACATATATAAGACCAATTTATCCCTTAATTTTGTGTCCATAGCTAATCACAAAATTATGAATTTGTACATTTTAAGTCATAGTTTCTATTTACTGTGGTTTTGTGTGTAAATAATCCTGCTTTGTTTTCTATACAAGTAAACAATACTTTTAAAATTATACTAATGTGTTATTTTCTCACATTACCTTGTTATGCTTAATATCAACTAATATATTTCAGCAAAAAACATTATTTTAAGGTCATTTCAGTAATCAAAATTGGCAATTTATAAATTCGGGTATGTCATACCAACCTCATGGCTGGTGTAACAATTTTTCACCTCATTCACGCAGGGTTAAATCTAACCTTTAGGTACGTCAAATAATTTCGTTCTTCTTGCAACTAAAAGTGTACAAACTCGATTCGAGTGAATTTTGTATACCATTTAAAAAAAAATAGCATTCAATTTCAATATTGACAAATGTATAACGAGGTCACATAAACTCGACGCATCGCATTAATTTTTAAGCAATTTTTACTCGATTTTAATAAACAGGTAGAAACTTATCTTTTTATAGAAGATGGTTTGGAACCTTTCGTGCGGGAGTCCGACTCGCACTTGGCCGGGTTTTTTTTGCACACCGTACTTGAGCGCCAAAATAACGTCACATGGTCAAGCGTCTAGTTAATGTGACCGCGTTGTACAGAGATTGCAATTAGCAAATACATGTTAATGTTATATGTAGATAAACGTTTTATAAACAACATATCAGTAGAAAGTGATCAAATGCAAACCTATTTACTATGTAAAGAACAACAAGTGATCTTGACGCCTTGTTCTTTAGTCAACAAATAAAATGCAAATAATCGTAAATATGAAAAATGAATTACTTTCGTTTTCCTTGTAGTTAATTTTCTGTAAACAGATTCAGAGAATTTATGATTATTAATGTTTTACTCTGAAGAATTGTAAATAATTGTTGATGAAATATATATGTCTTATTCTTAATTTTTACTCATATACCGGACTTCAGAGGTATAGTACAGGAACTTTGATGAATGAAATTTCATTAAATGGGCCATATAGATCGTAAACGGTAAGTTTTACAAAAAAGTATACTGCCAACAAATGATGCGAAATTCTATTATCTACAAAAGTAATTCTATGATTTTTGCCTTTAAGTGCATAGTTTCCGAGATATCGTCCAAAAACGTTTTTTCAAGATTGGCAAGAGGCGCTTGAAGCTCCACCTGGATCTGTCGGCATTTTGTGACTTTATGCTCAGTAAAAAATCTTTAAAAAAAAAAATTGGATCTAAAATTTAGTACAAAGTTGAGAGAAATAAACGTCTATTTTTACTGTACTAGCACCTAGTCTCATTAACATTTTACAAAAATTGGTTGGGTCATGTTTGGAAAATCTACATAATGTGAGAATGACTACTACGTTGAAACATTGATCCGTGCGAACTATTCGATTTCTTTATTCTAAAAATAATAGAGAAAATTATTAATTGAGCGAAAAGCAAATAACAATGATTTTTCCTCATCTTTCAAACTTTATTTTTCCAGCAAACTCGTGTCAAAGTATAGTTGCACCCACGGCCTGGCCGCAGTTAACATGTAAAGGACGTCGGCCAAGTCCGTCCAACTCGATTGAGACGGGACGATACGTCCGCAAACTTGATTATGAGAGCCTGAGAAACTAGCGCTCGAGTAAAAAAGTTACACTTTACGTGGATGGATTAAGGATTTTTTTTATTTTATTGGTAGTTGCTAAGGCGATACTTGAATGAGTAATATTCGATAGGTACATGGCTGATCAAAGCCGATTGTAAGACAAAAATATTTATACCACACCCACTCGGAAAGTGTCTTATTACTCGTTCATAAACGGGTCTCAAAGTTCGTAATTTTTCCCTTAAAAATGTGCGGCGGGAAAAGTTACATGGAACTTTATACTGCCCTCCGAAGCAGGGCCGGAATGTTGTATGAAAATCCATTACTGCCCGGCTAGCTTTCTTTTATTTTTTAGCAGCGAACATAAAAAATACAAACGTAAAACCTCAAAAAGCTTTTGTATGAAATAATTAGAAAAAGTGGCAGGAAACATACAAACCACAAATCTCAAAAAGGTTTTATATCAAATAATTAGAGAAAAGAAGCGGATTTTTTTTGTTTTCTATTTTAAATGAAATGAAGATGGCAACCTTATTCTGCAATGCGAAAAAAAAGCGCGGCAATTTATTTCGTTGCGTTAAATTTTGTTTTTAACTAAATTGATAATTTAACAGTACCTAGCTTTTAATTTTCTAAATAATTTTCCAAAATGTCATCTGATAGTGAAAATGACAATTTTGTAATGATGACGCCACCAAAAATAAAAAATACAGCCCAAGAAGTCATAAATAACTTACTTCCTAAACTTTAATTAAAAAAACAACATGTATTACTCGGGAAAAAGTTCAATTTCTGTTCTCGAGTTTCCTTTAAACTAAACATACTCTCGAACAGAAATAGATCGTTTTCCCTCCTCGGCGTACAATGTACTATTTTCTTACTAAATCATTACTTGTAAATATTTTGATAGTCTGTACTTATGTATTAATTATAGCAAAAATAAAAATATTTTTTTGATGAGCAAATTTAGCTTTTGTTTAAGTATTAGGTATTAGTTGTTGTTTAAGTAAAGTTCAAAGTCATTAAAACTGCATTTATATGTAAGGTAAAGCGGTAGAAATTTTAATTTAGGCTACATCTTTCCGTGCAGTGTATCGTTAATTAAGCTAACAAAGTTGATAAAACATTGTATCCCCATACCAGTAGGTATTTAAAAAGATTCTTCCTCCCGAAACGTCAAAGCAATTTATGAAACGCCACTAATGCGGTCTTGCTCTTCAACAAAGCAAACTACATTCCCTAAGCAATCAAGCCACCCCCTTTCCTTCTGCCGTCCATCCCGCGTCCGTCGCCCGCAGTTGGCTCTCAAAAGATTATTGAATTCCACCGCTATAATCCGCCAAGTGCCAGCTGCGCCCGTCCGTCGGCGAATGATCACCCATCTCTATTTACTCTAAAGAGAATCGAGTAATCATATATTGAATAAACAAGTTAGTAACTACATGACATGATATAACATATCGATCTTTGAAATAGCTACTTGGACTTTCAGTTTAAATTTTTAGTTGCGATCGAGAAGATCGAAATTATTTGACATACATAGAGGGTTTAAGTTTTTAGTAAAGCAGAAAACGATCGCAAATTATTTGAAAAACGTGAAAAGTTTTGAAATGTAATTTTTAATATCTAAAGTTCCTGAATGATCTACTAAACAAAAAAAACATCAAAATCGATTCATAATTGGGGATTGATCGCGTAAAGCGTAGGTACCTACATACAAATAAAATTATACAGTCTAATTGAGACATGCCTCTTTTTTAAAAGTTGGTAATAAATAATTAATATTATTTGCATTGCATTGCAATGTAATAATTTGTATACTAGTTAAATTTAAAAAAGTAACCTTTATTTATAAAGATTTGCAAATATAATTTTTTTTAATTTTATTTCTATATTATTGATGTATTATTATTATTGTATGATTTATGTTTAATATATTATCGTCTTACATTGTAATTTTGCATACTGGTTAAATTTAAAAAAGTAACTTATATTTGCCAAAATTTGCAAAATGTAAATTAACCTTTTTCTTTATTATTCTTTAATTTTTAGTTTCGCTCATTTGATGTTGAATTTATTACTTTTTCTATATTATTTTGGGAGAAGCCTTTGGCACCCAAAACACAGTTTTATACTAGTTCGGTGTCAATGGATTCACGATAAATTTGTGATAATGTTTTCAGTTGAGATAAATTTATTTATTTATTTATTTAATAAACGCTGTAGCCTCATTTTTTTAATGCTTAATAGAATACATCTACAATTATTTTTGTAGTGTGTTTATTGCTCTTTCACGCAGCATAAAATAAATAAATATTTTGGGACATCTAACACACAATCTCTGACCCCAAACTAAGCAAAGCTTGTGTTATGACTGCCAGATACTGATATACTACATATACATATTTTTAAATACATACTTATATAGATAGTACCTAAATAACACCCAGACACAGAGCAAACACCTATGTTCATCGCATAAATATTTGCCTTGGGTGAGGATTGAACCCACGCCTCTTTGATCCAGAAACCCAGTCAGGGTCCCTAACCACTGAGCCACCGAGGCAGTCATGGAAGCGAAGTGATTACGCATTGAAGCGACAAATCAACTTTTGTTTACATAGATTAAAGGACAGAGAGTGCCATGAGCGACTTACTAGGCAAGTCGCTGATAAAATATGTAGTATAAAATGAAATATCATTTTAATAATATAATATGTTGTCAATGTCACATGATATTGAAAGTTCATGTAATAATTTAGCGAGCGCCAGATTGGTGGTAATGTGCAGTATCATCGCCGCCACGCAATTTTCACATAATATCGGCGAGACGTTAATTCAATTATATCATCGCGAGGTATTAAAACGCAGAGTTTCACATATTATTATAACCGAGTTGCTGATGATCTCATTATAATGAGATTTTCAATTTGCAGCATTTTGTTAACTGAGTTATGTTTATTGGCAAGGGTGATAACTTCACTCAGGCTGCTTTTCTGCATCATGCATGTCTATTTACTGTTGTAATTCGTCATTTTCTTATTTAGACGCATCAATATCTCAGACTACATGACACGCAAAGTCTGTTTCTCTAAAATAGGTTTGTGCTTAGTTCATGTTCAGCTTTCTTCAGATAGGGCTCTCTAATAGATGGCTTTAGGAGAGACAGTAATAAACAAAAACACTGGGACATCTAACACACGGCCTCTGACCCCAAACTAAGCAAAGCTTGTGATGTGGCTGCCAGAGACTGATATACTACATATAAATACTAATTTTTTTAATACATACTTATATAGATAGTAACTAAATAACACCCAGACACAGAGCAAACACTTATGTTCATCACTTAAATATTTGCCCTGGGCGGGGATTGAACCCACGCCTCTTTGATCCAGAAGTTAGGGTCACTAATCACTGAGCCACCGAGGCAGTCACTACTCTGAGCGCTACCGTGACTCGGATAATACGTTAAGCTGTAGGTCCCGGTCGTGTTAACCGTTTAGTTTAATCAATAGCCTTCAAGCGGCTTAAAAATTCTGACGCCAGGGCCACCCGGCCTGTACACACTTACTTTATGTAAAACAACTAAGTATTAAAAACTTATTACCCTTATGTCGAAAAAGAATAAGGAATATCTAATATGTACTTTTTAAATGACGCCAAAGCTCTACATTTATATCCAGCCTGAGAGTGTGAGTACTGTATATATATGTGTATATAGGCCACTATAGGATTGAAGCATTTATTGAAACATTTATAACAAAAAATGAAATAAGTTAAGACATACCCACGTTAAAATCAAAATTTCACCTATTTACGCAACATTCAGTACCATCCGAGTGACGCACCGATTTATCGATATGTAGCTTGATATTAATTACTATCGATATCGATAGTCATTTTAAAACTGAAGTGTTAAATCGTTTCAAAAACGATTTGAAAAAATGCCGCCACCCGGTAAGACTAGATGTTACATTGTTGGTAATAAAAAGTTAATAAGTATATGTTTGCGTATGTCTCAACTTCAACAATGCTTTTTATACATCAAACGAGTTAATAAATGAGTGGAAAACATTAAGGTACGCGAATAAGGCTATACGTTGCGATTACGTCTATATATATACAATCAATATATTTACAATTTAAATAATTTAGGATGTTTCCTTAGAAATTGAGCTCTAACAGCATTATCACCATCGAATTGGCAGATTTTTTGTTTTAATAATAGTGTAAATAATTATCATGTGTAAAGAAATATGTCTTTCCTAACAAGCCAATACAATGTTCTTGAAAAATAAGTCTGGAAAACCTACAGCGTTGAAACAAAATACTTGCACAGTCTTCAAAGAAAGAATTCAATATAACCGATAGATATGACGTACTAACACTTTGCGAAACTAATATATCTCGTGGCGGCACAATGCAAAATTCGGGCCGTATGCTTATTGGAAATATTTCCAACGAATCGGAAATAATATCGGACATATGAATGAAATTCTAGCGCTGAGACAAAAGGGGTGCGCGTCGCAAAGGCATATCCCATGCTAAATCAAGTAAATAATTGAAAAATTCCTTCTGCCATAACCGGTGACGGTTCACTTTATGAGACGTCGGAATCGTAATGTGATTTTCATGTACGACCAACGCGAGAATTGAATTTTATTTTATTATTTGACGTAGGAAGAGCAGGGAGTAAGTTTTGGATAACAGAGCGTTGTTCTCGAATCTCACACGCTCGTTTTGAGATTGAGATTACTGAGAACTTTGGTCGTACTTGAGATATTTCATTATGTTCCCTTTTAATGGATAAAGCTTGTAGTGTACTGATAATAAGTTTTGGATAATAAATGTAAATTATATTTGTGTGTAGCTTATTTTACCTTTGTGAATGGGCTATATATTATGAAGTTCTCATTACGGTACAAATTAAGCTCCTACGGCACTTGTTTTTCTTTCTCAAACTAAGGACAACATACTTAGGTATAACTTTGAACCGTCGCGATATCGATTCAGCACTAAGTGAACCTGCAAATTATTAGTAGAAATAATATTTAAAAATATATTTTTTATGCAATGACTGTCTGCTTGCCTTTTTTCTTTTTTTTCTTTTTTTATTTCGAATAGGTTCGTGTGTGACACACTGCCTGATGTTAAGCAGATGTGCGGTCTAGGGTGTACACGCTTACCTAGAAGATACCTATTTACATGGGATTTGAAGACACCCACGTTGTACTTTAACGGGAAGACAGACCCAGGCAAAGCGTTCCACATACCGGCTGTTTCGTATGAGGAATGAGGATTCGAAACGCTTGGTTCTAACGCGCGGAATGTCCACCATAAAAGGGTGGCGCTTTGGTCGCGTCTGTCTAGCCGTACGATAGAAGAAAGGGGCAAGGGGGACCAGATTGTGCAACTCCTGGGCGCACTCTCCGAAGTGTATCTGATGAAAGGCCGACAAACACGCTACCTTGCGACGATGCTCAAGACTTTGCAGCTGCGACTTAGTCAAGGTGTTGTTGTCAATCAGCCTCCTGCCTCGCCAATCAATCGACTCCAGAGCCTCCAGTTCATATTTAGCAGAGCCATCCCAAAGGTGAGAGCAATATTCCATGCAAGACCTGACTTGTGCTTTATAAAGACTAAGCAGTTGCTCAGGTGTGAAATACCGTCTCACCTTAGAGAGAACACCAAGTTTTGCCTTCGCAACAAATAAATAAATCCATTAGCAGGTTTTTTGGAGAACATATTCTAAAATCTGATAAATGTATTTTTTTTTAATATTTGAAATTTAAATCATTCTGTGGTGAATCAAACTAATAAGTCCATTTTCATGTGTATTTGGTCACTATAACATATGATACATTAGTTTCTTAAAATAATTATCAGAGTTCGTGTCGACTAAGAATATGTGCTTTCGCCACGAGGCGCAAATCGAGAATGATCTCACCTAAAGATTAATATTTTTACATCTCCTCAGTTTCTTTTCTCGTTTCCTGATTAGCCGTTTTAAAACTACGCCGGAAGCAGTTCTTATTGGTTAAAATGCGGCTGGTTGTTAAATCGGCCAATCATAAACCAGATAAATGTTACCCTCACAAGTACTAGAAAATATCATTCGACATATTTATTTAAAAACGAGATTAAAATTTTATGCAACGATTAAAAATCATGACAATTCTGAGTATTACCGTCATAAAAACGATTCTAAAGGAAATAGATCTCAACACTATACTAGAGAACTAAAATACTAAACACTCAGATTAAAGTGCGAAATAAAGCGACACGATCACTAGTTGCTGCCTTGCTGCCAAAGTATCTAAAGCCGCGCACTAAAACAACATACAAGTACACTGGTATTTCCAGCAAACCAGGAACACATTATAAGAATGTTCAAGTTTAACATCTCAGACGTCGGGTAAACAAACGGGGGCTAAATTAAATTGTGCCGCCACGAGGCCCTGCCATTCTTTGCGCAGATTTCTCTTTGACGGAACCATATTTAAGTTTATATTGTGAAAAGATAACGCAAAGAGCTAGATCGCTTTCAAGAGATGTATTTGATTAAATGCGAGCGCTGTACGCTTCCCTGAATACAAAGCGTTTTTGTTATTTTCTGTCTGATTTATTAGGTTTATTGTTTCGTTATGATGACCTTTGCGGCGGTTCAGGGTTCGTGTGAGTAAATTTTTATGATCACAAAATAATAATAGTTCAGGAAAAAGCATATATCAGATTACAAAGTTATAAAGCAGTGATGGAAATCTTGTGAAAATGAAATTATTTCTAAAATGTTTATTCCTAAAAAGTTATACTTGTTTATTTGAATCCAGCAAAATAGTCTAATACTACAAAACTGTCGCTGTAAGATCATCTGCAAAATAACAATTCGCTAAAATTAAATTGAATCTGTGTAATGACACAGATTCAATTTAATTTCATGGTAATATATAAGATATTGAAAAATTATCATATGCAGGGTTATTTCTAATTAATTGGCATCCTTTTAGGGGCTTATTCTCTACATCAAAACTAACAACTATTATTCTGCGACTTTTGTCAAAACTCAAAAACAAAATTTGGTGTCCCATAGAAAAATATCGTTCACCCGCGACCAAAATATGTGAACCGCTGTTTTTTTTTATAGTTTTGACAAGAGTCGCAGAACAAAAGCTGTTAATTTTGATGTACCTACAGAATAAGCCCCTAAAAGGATGCTAATTGATTAGAAATAACCCTGTATATCTATTTTTCGCTAAAAATAACACAACCGACTTCAATCGTGTACCTACAAAATTTGAATAATTCGCCAGAATCGATGCGTACAATTTTGACATTTTTGGTGGCAACCGATTTTGATATAGTTTAAATGTTACCTCCTCGGGAGCAATTAAATCGGTTCACAATTGTAGAAAATATCGATCAACATATACAAAAAACATAGATACATAATTAACAAAACAATATGAAAATAGATTCTCCTCCTTACTGAAACACGGTTAAAAAAAACAGCAAAATTTATTTAGATGACAGCTGTGCCATCTTTTTCATTGAAACTTACTAAATTTAGACGGAAGCAGTAACACAATAACATTTAGTTGAAAGTCATCAGAACACTTCCAGAAATGAGAGTTTTCTCTTTTAGTCTAAGTGGGCTAAAATTGTGAACAATAGGTATACGATTAAAATAAGAATGGGGTCAGCTTAGCGCCATGTTGTGACGTCATAACTGGAAAACTAAATTCAGTTGGGACGGATTTACTAGTAGCTTAGAGGTGCAGAAAAGCATACGAGGTAATTAAAACTCTAATAAACCTGCAGGTTTGGTTTCTATTAATAATAACTAGTCAATAATAGATAGTATCATTGAGTTTAATTTCCAGTTTTGACGTCACAGAAGATATTAAAGACTTAAAATGTAAGAAATTAAGAGTTTAGTACACTGACCTCGTGAGACGTCTCGATACACCATCCATCATTAGTGGACTATTAAAGAGACCTATATATATACAGTTAAGTAGAAACCAAATAATTTTACGATATGCTTTCTAATCTAAAATATTCTAAAATATTAAAGCTTTTTGTGTGTGGTCTCTATTTGAAACTCTTATGTTTATCTCTCTCATTAATATAAAACTTTCACAAAAATAAACTAGATTACTTCAGATTACCGTTCAGTCCCTCGTCCGACGAGTTACTATAAGTTTTGTCCAGAACACCGCTCGCTTTATTCGCTCGCCAGCAACGAAATACTAGGAACATCATCTCAGTCATATGAAGCTAACGGTAACAGCTAGTCCTAGAGGATGTACTCTTTACATTTCCAATATAATAAGTTGAAAGTAGCAAGCATAAAACGCATTTATGTAGCAGTAATCACATTATTTGTTAATTTCGTTCGTATTAATTTTAAGCTGTGCTTTTTTCTGATCTTTATTTGGATATTTTAGATTTTTCACTCCGATACGAAAATTTTACAAAAATAAACTAGATTACCGTTCAGTGCCTCGTCCGCCCAGTTACTATAAGTTTTTTTCCAGAACACCGCTCGCTTTATTCGCCCGCCAGCAACTAAATAATCCGAACATCCTCCACAGATGTAATCCTGACATGCAATCTCCGGAGCCATCAATCAGGACGAGGGGCGGCACTGAGAGAGACAGGATTATACCGCCATAATTATTAACGTTTGTCGATCGCAGCATGGATTACTTTAAAGCCGTAGAATATGAAAAAACAAGATGGCGTATCAAATATCATCGTTATCTGCCGTGGAATGAACCCTGCTCTAATAATAGTTGTCCCATTGCATCCAGTATTTGATTCCATTAATTAGGTCATCTGTTCACTTTGCCGATGGGAGATGGGCAAAGAAAACAGTATACTGTGTCAAATGTACGTGAACTCAAAATGAAACCCAAAATCTTAAAGATGATAAAGGCATTAAAAACGATCTCTACATTATATATGACGACTAAGTACCGACACCCAAAAGTAAAGAAGCCAATTTTTATGTCATTTCTTTTTTTTAAAGAGGCAAAACATCACACACCGATCCAATTCTTAAAACTTTTAAATATTTTAATTTATTTAAAATATAAAAATAACATGTTGATGTAGAATTTAACATTTCTTATACTTAATTACTTAAATTAGGAGGCAATTTGGAAAACTTTGTTCAATTTGTTTTCTGGTCATTCCATCTTTTGTTATCTTTCATCTGAGTTAAACCGTATCGCGCAGGCTTACAATCCCCTGATGTATGTTTATCACGAACTCTGGTGGTTGCTATTAAGCATCACATCGAGTGTCGAACGAGATTGGTATGCAGATAAGTATTAAAAAGCTAAATCATTTTGCAACATAAATAATTTGCTAGTGGTTCCAGGTTTTTAGTCTTTTGCTGAGCACATCGTGGAAGATATAAAGGAAAGCACAAAAATGATATGACATATTTGATTCTGAGGGCTATAATTAATTGTATCAGGAGATGCCAACATATACAGGGTGACTGGTAAACAATGAGCATCATTTTAGGGGCTTATTCTGTACATAAAGACTAACAACTTTTGTACTACAACTTTTGTCAAAACTTTTAAAAAAATCAGCTGTTCTATACATTTTGTCAAGGGTTAATGATATTTTTCTAGGGAACAACATTTTTTTTTGAGATTTTATAAAAAATCGTTGATCAAAAGTTGTTAGTTTTGATGTACAGAATAAGCTCCTAAAAAGATGCTAATTGTTTACCATACACCCTGTATATATAGCAAAGAATGGCAATCATAATCCTATATAAGTGTTAATGTTAACTTATTTACCTGCAACATATTTTTAATTATACCTAGGCGAATTGAAATCAAGGTAAACACAATTTATTCTATGGAATCAAAGCTGAAACTTCAAAAACCGCAACACCTTGCAAGAATTATATTGATTAGCAATTTCAGGGTTAGTTCCATAGTAAAAGTACATGTTCAATTTAATGTACTACAGTCGTAGTTACGTGGTTGTGCGTAATCCATACAAGGTACATCATCGTTAATCAGCGGTAGTAGGTCTATGGCTGGACATAGATCCGCCTCTAGCTTGCATCTAGTATCTCATCCAAACCTAATATGTAAGTGAAAAAAAAAACACTCAACTGGATTTTCTTGTCCGGCACTTTCTAGAATAAACATGACGTGCTGGCACGAAAGAAAAAACGAGAAAATAAGTTGAAGATTGTTTGAAGGTTTGGTAATATTGGCGCAGTAAACCGGAGACCCTCTTAAGACGCGGCTAGCCTTCTCAGCGAATGACTAGCATTAATAACGAGCATTATGAACACACTATAGACTCTGACAGTAACCAAGCTTTATAGACTGCCGCGATGGCCAAGTGGTTGGTGACCTGACTACTGGGGCAAAGAGGCGTGCAGTCTCTGGCAGCTATTTTACAAGGTTTGCTTAGTTTGGTGTCAGAGACGGTGTATGGGATGTTTCAAATATATTTATTTACAGCTATAGTCTCTCGCTTTTATATCACTTTTTTTCTCAGTTATTTCACACTATGCAAGCAAACAAGCAGCAGCACCGGCAGCACATGCGTTCTGTCTGTCCCTACAGTTTCAGGGAAGGTTGAATTAGGTTGAAAATATTTTGATATATTCCCCATAAAAAGCAAAAGTAAATAAAGAAACCAGCATCCAGCTCCCTCAGCATGAGCGGACCGAGTGCAGAGTGAGATATTTTGAAAATCTTTAGGTACACGGTCAGTCTGACTGAATTTATATTTATTGTTCTTCGCCTTGACTCATTTTGACTTTGGTTCATCCATCCATCCATCAGCTAAAGAATTTCTACTGCTGGACATAGGCCTTCCTTATGGATCTCCAATAAGACCGGTTGGAAGCGGCTTGCATCCAGCGCGATCCTGCTGTCTCAATGAGGTCATACGTTCACTTTTTCGGTGGCTGTCCTACGCTACGTTTGCCGATACGCGGCCTCCACTCGAGAACTTTTAGATCCCATCGGTCACCAGTTCTCCGCGCAATGTGTCCTGCTCACTGCCATTTCTACGGTACAATTCGTTGGGCTATGTCGGTAACTTTGGTTCTTCTATCAGACGGGATCGAATCATTTCTGATTCGATCACGTAGAGAGACCAGAGCATAGATCCATAGCTCGTTGGGATACTTGGAGCTTATATTAAATAAGGTCCATGGTAAGAGACCACGTTTCAGTGCCATAAGTCATCACTGATTTTGGTGAAATCAGTGATGACTTATGGCTTATTAATCAAGTGAAAATCAAAGTGGCTTGAACTGAGATATTTTTTTTTCAATAACCTTGTTATTTATAGATCTTTTATAAAACTCCGGACTTACAATGAACGTTAGTTTCCCAGGAAATAAAAGTTTCTGCTACATAAAACAAATGACATCTGTTAACTTCTGTTAGCATTTTCTTTGAGATGCTCTTCTATTTTATTCTGTTTGACACAAAATGAGGTTACATTTCCTTTAATTTTTAATAAATAAAAACATTGTACAGTTTAAAATAGACTTCAGTAGGAACTTGTGTGTATTTATTATTCTAGATATTTTGTGAGTAGCCGCCATATTCCGTTTTCACTTTACAACAATAACAGTGATTAGATTACCTAGATGATAGTTGAATTCTTAGAATCTGAAAAAGACGTCGCTCTTAAGTATCATTGTATTAAATTGTCATTTAGATTTTCAAACATTTTGGCGAGTGTGCACTCGAACTCCACGACGTAATTTTTCCACCACCATTTTCACAACAGGACAAGCCAGAAATCGCTTAAATACCATCCTTACATATTTGACGTACCACCTGTTCATACTATTTTTCGATTCGCATCTTCTTTCATAATGCAAACCACTAGAGATTGAAATGGTCATCCTCCGTCATTGTTTCCTGACAACTACAATCTTACGTAGTTAAGACAAGACAAGAGTCTCCAACTTTTAGAACAAAGAATCTTCTAGAACTGCATACTCCATCTTCGGCTACCATTTCGCTTCGCATCAGGACAGTTGGTGGCCAAATGTTGCACTAAAAAAACCGTACAAGTGCGAGTCAGGCTCGCACACCGAGGGTTCCGTACAAATCCAGAAAATTTCACGAAATTGGGAAGTCATCAACGACATAATCATCGAATAAAAAGTTTTATTTTTTACTTTTCTCGTCCTTCATTGAAAATTACACATTGTTAAATTAACTAAAAACCTGTTTTAGCAAGTGCTAATGAAGCTCTTTTATATAATACCTTACATGATACGATTTTTTCACTTTTCATTTTTAACCCATATTTTGTGAATATAGGATTATTTTTTATGTGATTTAAATAAAAATGTACAATTTTCAGATTTATTCCTACATGTGTACTCTGAGACAATGTTTCTCGCCAAATTTCATAGTTCTATGTCAACGGGAAGTAAGCTGTAGGTTTTGAGTTTTGTGAGTGTCGAAATATGCATCTTTTTATGACATAAATGGCTCTAACTTTTTCATACGATATCTGAGATGTTTTTCTTTCGCACAACTACAAGAAACTATAGATTTACGTATACAGTTTAAATTTCAACTCAATACCTTTATACGTTCCCGTGATAAATGGTCTTGACATACGGACAGACGGACAACAAAGTGATCCTGTAAGGGTTCCGTTTTATTTTCCTTTTGAGGTACGGAACCCTAAAAACATCGTACAATAATATAGTTCCTATTATGAAAGGTTACCATTACCCATGAACAAGTAGAATAAACAGAGACATTATAGACCAAATCAATTGAATGGCGAAAATCTCCAAGCGCCGCTTACATACGAATTATTTGCTACTGAGCAACAACTTGCGTCGTGTTCACAGAAGCCATTAAGTTTGAGTGGGCATATACTCTTCAGGGTTAAGATTCTGTTCCCATTAGATTTTTGAACTGCAAGCAACGGAATAATCCAAGTTGCAAGTGGTTAAACCTCCTTACAATGCGCGCCGCGTCCGCTATGAACGAGTTTTTTATTTTATTTTAATTCTAGATGAAATTGACTGGGCAAACCAGGTCATGATTATTTATTTTTAGTTCTCGTCTTCATTCCTTATAGATAGAGCCTGGCTACACTTTCCTAAAATTAGTAAATTTAGGCAATAGCAAGGTGTCATAGCAGTTAAATCATAAATCAAATAATTATAAATAAAATTAAATCCCACTATCTCGGTGGTCCAGTAGTTAGTGATACTAACTACTGTGCTAAGAAGGTGTAGGCTCCTTGGGAAAACCTTTTTATGATGAATGCTCTGTGTCTAGATGTTACTATATATATGAGTATGTAATTAAAAATATGTATAATCATGTAGTATATCAGTCTCTGGCAGTCATATCACAAGCCTTGGGGTAAAAGAGCGCGTGTAAGATGTCTTCTAATATATAAAGAATCTACTTAATAGTGATATGATATTTTATGAAGTGTGGATTGTGTTTCAGTACTGATGTCTATGGCGTAAAGATATAAGTACAGGCAGTCCAGCCATGCCTCCTCGCTTCGTTACGGGGATTTTGGACGAAATTAATACGGATCGTTAATCAAAATACCTTCTAAGCGTGGAAAGATGAGCAATGCCCTAGATAATAATATTTTTTGAAGATTAAGACTTTGATCGTTAAGTCCGTCTTCGCAGCTGCGACATCAAAAGATGTAGAAAGTTATTGCTCTAATTTTGTACTTGGAGATACACGTCCGTTAAATTAGTTTACTTTCCTTGTTTTGTAGATTTTTGTACATTTTTGTTGGCACACATTTTTGTAGATTTGCTAATGAGATTTAATGAAATTATTTCCCGTTTGGAACGTTATTATAATTTAATATGCTGTGACTGTGACAAGTTAAAAGCAAAAGTACATATATGTTTACAACTATAAACAATAAAATTTAGTGAGTTGAAATAATTTAGTGTGAAATATTTACTTTGAAATGAATTGAATTTACTTTGAAATTTTTTGAAAGTCTTTTTCAGGCTATTTATCTGTATGGATTACCACAATCAATAGTATATTTTCAATGTTGTCAAATAGCCTATTCAAGATCAAGATTTGATTTAGCTAGTTTTCACAAATACTTATCTTAAAATTTCATAATTAGTCATACGACAGTTAGTTTACTTTCTGTTTGCACTAAACTTATTCTAAAAACTAGCCAAGTCAAATCACGAGCTTGAATTACATAAGTAAATCCCGTTAGTATGTTGTAGGTACTTGTAGCTTAAATTTTAGGATTTTTGACAGAACACTTCGCCCCCGTGTAGATCTCAATTATTTTGGTGGCGACACCTTGGCTCCCATTTCACATTTATGTTTTTGACAATATTGGTATTACATTACCCAGATCGATATGGCAGCACCCAAAAATATTAAATAACCCATTGCTACCTACCTATTTTGGAGTAATATCCAAAGCTACATTTCGCTTCTTAACACAGCTACAAATTGTCAACTAGTTCTCTACGTACTTACTACAAGGTAATTGTACAGAACACACGTAGATGTATAGTAAGCATACGGCACCCACTTCTACATACATTAAGTACGCTTAGCGAGATCTTTAATTATATCTCCGCAGTGCAACTACTGTTAATACTTCATCTGGCTCTTAATGTCATCTATCTTCATCACCAGAAGGTCGTAAATCTGTTGGCATAGGTTTGAATGCTCCTCGGAGTAAACAGCTGTAGAGGAGACGTAATCTACTCTTTGTTCGTATGAGAATACGAACGATTAGTTCAAAAGCTTATATGGACATTTTCCGCTGCACTTGCCAAAACAAATAGGTACATAATGATTTCATCTGATAATCGAAGTCTAATGAGTAGAGTACACCAATTATTTTATGCTGAAGCGCTAGAGGTAGCGCGCGAAATCAATTTTTTTTCTCAAAGAGTTATCTTTGTGATAAGCATTTCAAAAATCTGAAGCGAACGCAGGATTTGAACCTGCCCCTTCGGATCACTAGCCCGACGCTCTAACCAACTGAGCCAGCTCGCCTCCTACGCAAGCTTCAAATTTCTGAAGTGCTTACATTTCCCAACTTATAGCGTTGGTGGCGCCACCTGTGATACCCGTACTAGACAGGTTATCACTCAACTAGAAGTTATTAGAACTTCTAAAGATTGACGAGAGATGACGCACTGCTAAATCAATTTTATAATTTTATTTTGAGTGCTTTCCACACTAGATTTTTATCTCAAAGAGTTATCTTTGTGATAAGCATTTCAAAAATCTGAAGCGAACGCAGGATTTGAACCTGCCCCTTCGGATCACTAGCCCGACGCTCTAACCAACTGAGCCAGCTCGCCTCCTACGCAAGCTTCAAATTTCTGAAGTGCTTACATTTCCCAACTTATAGCGTTGGTGGCGCCACCTGTGATACCCGTACTAGACAGGTTATCACTCAACTAGAAGTTATTAGAACTTCTAAAGATTGACGAGAGATGACGCACTGCTAAATCAATTTTATAATTTTATTGAGTGCTTTCCACACTAGATTTTTATCTCAAAGAGTTATCTTTGTGATAAGCATTTCAAAAATCTGAAGCGAACGCAGGATTTGAACCTGCCCCTTCGGATCACTAGCCCGACGCTCTAACCAACTGAGCCAGCTCGCCTCCTACGCAAGCTTCAAATTTCTGAAGTGCTTACATTTTTCAACTTATAGCGTTGGTGGCGCCACCTGTGATACCCGTATTAGACAGGTTATCACTCAACTAGAAGTTATTAGAACTTCTAAAGATTGACGAGAGATGACGCACTGCTAAATCAATTTTATAATTTTATTTTGAGTGCTTTCCACACTAGATTTTTATCTCAAAGAGTTATCTTTGTGATAAGCATTTCAAAAATCTGAAGCGAACGCAGGATTTGAACCTGCCCCTTCGGATCACTAGCCCGACGCTCTAACCAACTGAGCCAGCTCGCCTCCTACGCAAGCTTCAAATTTCTGAAGTGCTTACATTTCCCAACTTATAGCGTTGGTGGCGCCACCTGTGATACACGTATTAGACAGGTTATCACTCAACTAGAAGTTATTAGAACTTATATTATATAAAAATCTAGTGTGGAAAGCACTCAAAATAAAATTATAAAATTGATTTAGCAGTGCGTCATCTCTCGTCGGTTTTTCTCGATTTCCGGCAAAACTAAAAGTCCTATTGAAAAAAATCAAATGGCAAAGTTGTAGGTAATAAAAAGATCTAAAACTTTTGTTTTGACACTTTTTTCACATAACCTCAAAATTTATGTGAAAAATCAAGTTTTTGGTTTTTTATTTTTATCTTTTACAAAAATATTTTTTTTTTAACGAAATTTGGTGAAAACTTACCTTTTTATGTCCCAAATACGCTGTAATTTATTTGATTAAAAATATTATTTTTTTTCACCTGATTTTGAATTAATATCGAAAAAACACCCTAATTTTCAATCGAAAATTCAACCGTCAACATATCAGCTTTTTTCAAAAAGTTGGTATGTTTTCTGTTTGTTGAAATCTCTACTTTCCGATGGTGAAAAAAAAATATATATGTTACTATAGTAAATCTTCTCAGAAAATGCAAAAAATCGAAAAAAAATATTAAAGAAATAAATATCAAAATGTACAAAAAATATATTATAAATCTATTAAAAATGTATAAAATATATATGGAAATCGGCCAAAAGTTTGTTATTAAAAATATATTTACGATATATATTTTATATATTTTTTATAGATTTTTAATATATTTTTTATGTATTTTGAAATATTTTTTTTTTCATGGGATTTACTAAATTTGTTTGTGTAAAATTGCTCAAATTAATTACTTTATAAGATTAAGTGTATTTCGTATTTATATTATTTTGTTGCGTTATTTTTCTTTTATCTAAATTAAACACGCAATAAAACTTCAAATGACTGATGCAATCAACGTAATTGTGATACTTAGAGCATTTCATGATGCAGTCCACCCAGTTTAAACGTAGGGAATAGCGCATCCTCACCGAGTATCCAAGACAGCTCCTTATCTAGGGCGGATGAGATGCAGCGATAGGAGAGTTATTTTGTCGCTTGTGGGCTTGCTCGGCGAACATTGTTTAGGGAAAATGAGTAGATAAATGGGGACAGGAGTTTTTCCTAAAGCTCACGGTTTAAGTGTGGTTTAAGCGACGTACCTATTGTGATAACACTGCAGCATCTAATGACGTCACTAAAATAAAAATTGTTTATTCATTTGAATTATTTTTAATGTTTTTTTTTTACAAAATAATGTTATCGGCATCAATTATTTACCTTATATCTATCGCTAAACACTGTTCAGTGGAAAACGTTTTTTGTTTCAACTTAGAGCTAAGTAAAGTTGTCGAGAAATATGCCGATGGAATAGAGGAAAGTTGAACATGTTGAATTACAAATTTTCTTAATCCAATAACTATACTCACTCTATCTTCTAAACTAATTTCACTCTTTTTTTGGCATTTTTAACAAAATTAAGTGTCAATTTAATCACATCAACAGAAATAAAAGCTTGTTTACTTGTTAGAGTCCAGAACACCAATGACCAAACATTGACTGATAACACCGAAAGAAAACCGAATCCTTTGTTTTCGGTCACCAGGTGTTTTATGACCTTAACAAAGAGCCGCTTGATATTCTAAGAAGTTATTTATGACCCCGGTAAATCATTTAAGATAAGCACTCAGTTATTGGTTAAGTAGTAAACGTGCATTTTGATTTTTTAAAGGTGCCTAATACTGTATTTGTAGTTAAATTAAAAATCCCAAACGACAAAAAACGTAAATGTATTATTAGTAGAACCTGTGTACTAAGTTTCGTCAAGATCCGTTAAAAACTGCTGCTTGTAGAGGAAAATCAATATTTGGATAGACAAAAGCAAAAGCGTCGAGTTGGAGCAGTAACTTTCGCTTCGCTTCGGTCAACAAATTCCATGCATTACGAGCTTAACAAACGTCCTTATACTATAAACACAAAGAACACTTCCAAAAGCTTACTCAAAAATATCCCAAGAAAACACCTAGAAAATGTCGCGAATGCGGATATATCCTGGAATATCTCAAAAGAGTCTCGCCCCTAATGCATAGACGACAAGAAATCTCCGGCAACTTCATATTTATTCCACATTCACATTCACCACAAAAGCCGAATATCATAGAAGCCGTTCAATCAATAGCACGCCGGCGCTTTTAAGATGTTGCCCGCAATGTCACTATGCAAAATTGGCACGTCAAATAAATTCTTGTCACTCGTAAATACTTTGCATAAATTGGATCCTGTGGAATTCCCGCAACAAAGACGCTAGACGGCTGTTCCAATAAAAGCGAACGATTGAATCGCTTTTGACGGCGGAGGCAGCGCTCATCGCTGAGCTAGAAATAGGCGAAACACCCTTGTTTTCCGTTTAAACTTTTTCCAACTCCGAAAGAGCCGAACGGTTACGATTCAGCCACAAATCGACTTGTTATTCCACCATTTTGCATAAATCGAAAGGCTTGTATGACGTCCATTTCGTTATATTAGGTGCCTATTTTGGTACGTTCGTATTTCTGTTTGTGGCCTCTCTATTTGAAGTTGTTTCTAAGGAATACTCGGAACGGACTTGTGGATGCCCTGGACATGCCCTGGACATTAGATGGAATTTTCAAATTGGTTTTGAAGTACAAATTGTAGTGCTTTGTTCTTTGTAAAGTTCTTTAAAAAATACCTCATATTCGCACTGTTATTATTATTTTTTTACACCGATTTGAAACTAACTACAAAGGTACTAGAGTAATATTACAAAAAAAAAGCTACTTACATCAAAATACAATACAAATCTACTACTATATATGCTAAAACTACCTACACTACTACTACACAAAAAGCAATTGGAACATCCACAGACCCTTGAAGGTCTAAAGATAATCCAAATGCTCAAGCCCACTGCCAGTTGGCAGCATGCCCAGCATGCTGGCAGCATTGCCACGCTGAATGGCAATGCTTATGCGTTGAGCCAAATAAACACCAGCATTTTGGTCACGCTTCGTGTCCACCAGACGCTCAGAAAGACTTTTGAAAACAAGATGAGTTCCCGGCCCGATGAGCTGTTATAGAATAAGAAAACAAAAGGCTAGTAAAACAGGTCAAAATACTTATAATGCTGTCAAAACACCGTACCGAAATTGGGTCCATGATTGTATTCCGAATTCCTCATCTTGATAACTAATTTAAAGTATGAATGGAGTTCCATTCCCTCAGAGTTTTGTCCGCAATATTTTGTTTATGGAAGTTAACCTCCCGCAGGTAATTCAAGAGTTGTTTGATTAATGTCAGCCTTTTGGAGGCTGACTTAGAAGAACTTTCGCTATCAAGTAGACGATAGTCATTATGAAGGGTTTATTTTCTCCAATTTTGGTTTTACGTGACAAAGGATGGAAATTTAGAGATTCATTATGCAGAAAGGCCGCTCGTGACTTTGGAATTGCAGTTGGGAAGAGTGAAATTTTAAATTTAGGGTGAATTTCAACGCACTTGCCCGGTAGCGGGTTTTTTAATTTAATTCCAAAGCTTATCAAATATACGGCTGACCACAAAATTCTACAGCATATATTAACTAATTGTATTACTATTGATATTAGTGATTTAATTTCAATGAAAATGTTGAAGAATGTTGTTGAATAGTTGAAGTAGCAATGGGTGGGGCACCATAGCTCGGAGAACTAATGACCGATGGGGTCGAAAAGTTCTCGAGAGGCCACGTACCGGCAAGCGCAGCGTAGGATGTCCACCTAGGAAGTAGACAGATGATCTCATCTAGACCGCAGGATCACGTGACCCTGGATGTAAGCCGCTTCCAACCAATCTTATTGGAGATCCATACGGGAGGCCTATGTCCAACAGTGGACGACATGGCTGAAGGATGATTTTCAATGATAATAAACCTAACAATTATTTAATTGGAAACTAGTTTTCTCCACAAGGTGTAAAATTTTGTCGCTGTCTTATCACATACAATGAGGCGTTTTCTAAAAAATAGATGGCGACAATAGTTTAAAATCGTCGATCATTTGACTATGAAAATCGTACTGTCATTGTCAAGATGTCTTCTTCTTCTTTTTTATGTTTTGGCGTCGCATTGTTGTGCATTTGCCAGTGCCAAGTATTAAGTTAAATATATAACGGGACAATAGCTTTAAGTTTATTTTTAAATAGTGCCACTTAGTATAATTTCGAAGGACTAGGAATGGTAGTGGCAACATTCCTGGGGTAACGCTTGTAACGAACGCTGCGGTTTGGTTCCAAGGAGGTTTTCAAGTGATATCGCATGATCGGCCGATGGGCGGGAAAATGCGAGGATGTCACTTGAGAGTGGTAAGGAGAGCTGGTTCGGAGAGGTTATGGTGAACTGTGTTTAGAACGGCTCGAGTTTTGTGATTCTTGATAAAATGGTGGCAGCGTGCGTTACGCTGCGGAACGCCATGTCCTTCGCTTAAAGTTTTCTCTATAATTGTAATCATACGTCATCTTCTGTGAAATAAACTGATTGTTCGTGACGTCGCAATTTATCTCCTCGCCCGCTTAACCCACGCCACGCCATACTGAAGTATTGTTGGGTCAGATGGTATAAAATCATTACCACATTGAATCCACCATAACTGATGCGGATCCTTTTATGGATTCGACATATATAATATTTTATCAAAATAGTTACGTCATAGTCCAATAAAGTCGCGGTTAAATCCAAACATAGTCCCAAGTCATACCTCAGTAAAGCATTGGAGACAATACTATAGGCTTCTCTCTCTCACCCTATTCCAGTTAACAATGACAGATCAATTTATATGACTATTACGCCATCTAGTAAGTTTTGTGAAACTATTTTATTTTTTTGGAAAACGCCTCATTACATGTTACCTTTTCAATTCCAAACTCAGTCAATGTTGATCTTTACTTCTGGGTTGTTGAGAAAGGAGCAGTGTTTTTGATATTATAGACTAGTTTTGATGGATTTCTAGCTGACACGTTAACTAGGTATTTGCTGTTACTTTGTGTTTCCAATCATGGGTGTTTTTGCATAACATGATTCATTATAAATATGAAACAAATCGGTTATTTATAAAACGTTAGACCTATGACGATAATTATCTCATTCAGATTTTTTAAACCAAAATCACATTTTTGAAAGGTTTTTAAGGTTAATGATAATATTATTATTAACGGTACAAAGGTGGTGCGCAAAAGTTTTAGGAGATATTTTATTGCGCACAATATTTATAACTATAGCTTATTATAGTATTAACATAGGTAATTATAGTAAGCTTCATCTCCTGTGGATAGAACAAATTGTAGATGTGTTGGAATCTCAAGCCACGAGGGTGGCGCAGTGGGAATGATTACGTAACTTCCGGCTCGAGACAATTGTGCGATATCATGCACTTCCTCAGTATCTTGGCGTTTTGTACACAGTGCAAGTAGAATCAAGACGTTATCTTGATAAAAGTTCTAGCACACTTTTATTCGTAATGTAACGTCTTATAAATCGATCGACACGCACGTTAAAAAATGATTGCCACGTTCCGCCTGAGTCGAACGTGCTAGCAAAAGCGCGGAAGAAGCGCTAAAGGCACGACTTAGCTACTTTTGGCGCATTTGACGGTAGGATGTAAAATTATCATCCATAAACCAACTTTACAGGCAACCAATTTTTGCTTTTTGAAGTTTAATCAGAAAGTGGAGTAGGTACCAATATATTTGTTGTAAAATTATTTTTGTACTTTTCAAGAATTCTTGAAAATCGATTGTTCAGTGTTTGAACTTAGGTACCTACTTACAGTTTGAGTAGATGAATTGATATTTTATTGCGGTACACAGTAGGTAGTAAATGTAGGCAAAGCATGTAGGTAATTGCCAAATGCCAGCTCAAATATCTATAGATTGATTGATTTTATAGACATATCAATTTACGGATATTCGAAGTGGCCTTTCGGCGCGTTTGTTTGATGTTTTGTAATGTTTGTGTGATTTGCAAAATTTAAATGAAAGCAGTGAAAAGATGGTGGTGTGAGTATACTATATAGGATTGTTTTATTTGTATATTAAATCTACACGCCTATCTTTCTGTAAGAATGTCTGCAATATGGAATCGTAAAAGTTGTCAGCGTAATCGATGTCGTTCCAGACGGTTTTATTATTTGAAAATAGTAGACAAACGAAACAAAATAACCGATTACTGTGTATGCAACCTGTCAGCCGATGATATTGTTACGGTGGTGACGTAATCGACGAGACCTTTTGGCACATAGTAATGATTGAATTAGCTATTTAACAATTTCGACGGATGACGTAACTAGACCAGTGGCTCGGCGGTATAACTGAGTCCGTGTCATAACGAAGTTCGCCGGTTCAATCCTCAACCGCGGGAATATATTTTATGCAGTTCGGATTTTTGGCAGAACTTTCTAGAAGAAAAGCAACTTCGATTTTCAAATGAAAATCGAGTCACCCTTGACCATTAATTTGAAATTGGACTCCGAAAATAGGAAACAAAAGAATACAGAAAAGAGCATCGCGACAGGAGAATTGGGGGCTCGAGTAGTCGTAGACAGTGGGCGGTGGCGAACAGTTGGTTGGTTTTGAGTGAGTGTTAGATAGACATTTTTGGACAATAAATTCGTGTTTATCCATATAAATGTATGAGAAACGGTGTGCTTAGTTAGTGCGAAGCGGTGACTATTGTGATTGAACAGTTTCTTTTAAATTGTGGAATCGAATAAACGAGTTTCAGAACTAGTATAGTTTACTAAGTTGTTTCCTTCCAATCCCTACACCCTTAGCCCGTAACAATTGGTGTCAGAAGTGGGATTGGAAGGAAGGATGCCTATCACGCCAAGAGACGGTCCCATCACCCGCTCCGGGGCAGCCACGCAGCAGCAAATTGACTTAGGGTCAGAGGTACTTAGTGCAGAGGTTGGAAGGAGTCACGAGGATGCTAGCGAGGGAATATCTGGTTCATCATCAAGTACGGCAGCCACGCAAGTGGATGTCGAGGCGCTTTTCCAACAACTACGCGCAATGCAGGTAGAACAAACACGCCGTCAGGAAGAACAGTTTCGATCAATTCAAGAGGAGCAAGTGCACCGTCAAGAAGAGCAAGCACGTCGTCAAGAGGAACATCTAGGTAATTTGCAAGTCCAGATACTAACAGCTCTTTCGGAGAATACGAAGAAAGTTGAGGAAATGCAAAGAGTCGTGGAAGTCCAGGAGAACAAGCTTGTTGAATATCAATCTCGCATCTCTACAATTGAAGAAGGTCTAAAGCAGATTTCGGAGACTGGAGGCTCAACTCCTGTTGTAGTTACTTCGTCAGATGGCGGCTTAAAGGTCCCTCAATTCGATGGAAATATGTCTTGGGTTGCTTACAAGCGTCAGTTCATGGCTGTGGTTCAACTGAATAAGTGGAATGACGAACAATCCAAGACAGCTCTCACTTTGGCGCTAAGGGACAATGCGGCAGCGGTGCTTGAGGCTGTTGAAGATGGAGCATCATACCGGGAGTTGGTGAGTGCCTTGGAGTCGAGATACGGTGATTCACATTTGGAACACGTCTACCGTGCCCAGCTACGTGACCGCATCCAGAAATCCAACGAGACATTACAACAGTGGTCCTTAGAGGTAGAAAAGTTGGTAAGGAAAGCATATCAGTCATCACCCGCCTCTCTTATCGACAGTATGCTGATGCAAACTTTTATCGACGGGATCCTTGATAGAGAGGTAAGGGCTACAGTGCGTCTGGCTCATCATGCTGATATCAAAGAAGCTGTAGCGCATGCTTTAGAAGTAGAGGCAGTTCGGCGGGTTCCAGGAAGTATTTCTGTGTGCAGAGTGTCCTCATCAAAGGTACAAGAAGGTGTTCAAAGGACCTTTGCTCCTCGGTGCTACCAGTGTGGAGAGCGGGGCCATTTGAGGAACAGTTGCCCGAATCGTTTAGAACCACGATGGAGGAGGGGAGTCGATGCTGGAACGCAGGTATCGGAAAATCCGGGAAACTGATTGGAGCCAGGGCTGAGGGGTGGGCGCTGGCTGGTAGAAAATTAACCTCAGAACTAGATATTCCGGTCTATCAGACTACGGATGGGAATAGTTTAACGGTAGATGGACGAGTCAACGGAATTGCTTGCCAACTGACTCTTGATACAGGAGCTTCTCGTACAGTCGTTGGGACCAAGCTGATGAAAAGCAGTGGCAAAATTAACCCTAATGCGGTGCATTTAACAACAGCTACCGGTCAGCGCATCCCTGTCAAAGGTGAGCAGAGAGTGGCGATCAAGGTTGGCGATAAACTTTACTGGCAGGAGGTAGTGATAGCTGATATTGTAGACGAGTGTATAATTGGCTTAGATTTTATGAAAAACCATCAATGTAAAATAGACATTGCATTTGGAGTACTGAAGTGTGGAACGACTGAAATTCCTATAAAAGGGGGTGGTGAAGGCAAAGTTTATTGTGTTAAAAATACAAAACTCCAACCACGATCTCAGACACTAGTTCAAGTGAAAATGTCGGAGAATACGAGACTCGGTCGACAGCGCAGTTTGGTTATAGAGAAAATCAAAAATGGATGTTCATGGTTACCAGCTAGAACAATTGTCGGAACATCACAAGAGATGGTTGTACCAGTTCTAAATTTAAGTAATGAACCGCAGATTTTACGAAAAGGTACTCCGATTGGAGTAAGTGAAGAAGTAGTCTGGCTTAGAAATTGCTAGAGTGAAAGGAAGAGTCGGGAAATGTTGGGAAATGTTGATTTTAGTGAAGTTTTCGAAGTTTGTAAGGAAGAATTAGAAGCGGTGGAGCTGGTTAAAGCGAAAAATTTATTACGTCGCTACAGTGACATTTTCTCTGAGGGAGACGCGAATAAAGGAAGAACAAACCTGGTTCAGCATCGAATAAACACAGGTGACGAGCAACCTATCAAACAGCGACCTCGTCGAATTCCGTTTGCCAAGGAGAAGGAAGTTCAGGACATGATAGAGGAGATGGAGATAAATGGGGTTATAGAATCTTCTTCTAGTCCCTGGTGTTCACCGGTAGTATTGGTTAAAAAGAAGGATGGAACAACTAGATTCTGCATTGATTATCGACGGTTAAATGATGTGACCAGAAAAGACAGTTATCCATTGCCAAGAATAGATGATACGCTGGACACCTTGAACAACATGAAGTGGTTCTCCACACTCGATTTAAAAAGTGGCTACTGGCAGGTTGAGCTGGATCCCAAAGATAAAGAAAAGACTGCGTTCTCTACTGGAAAGGGACTTTGGCAGTTTAAGGTGATGCCATTTGGTTTATGCAATGCACCGGCCACTTTTGAAAGGTTGATGGAGCGAGTTCTCGCAGGATTACTAGGAGATACTTGCTTAGTTTATCTCGACGATATTATAATTGCGGGAACAAATTTTGACGACCATCTTAAAAACCTAGAGGCTGTGTTTAGCAAAATCAGAAGGGCAAATTTGAAATTGAATTTGAAAAAGTGCTCGTTCTTTAAGCGGCAGGTTAACTACCTAGGTCACGTCATCTCAGAAAATGGTGTGGAAACGGATCCGGAGAAAATTTCGGCAGTAAAAGATTGGCCAGTTCCGACAGATAAGACGCAGGTACGTGCATTTATGGGTCTTTGCTCGTATTATCGACGTTTTGTGAAAGATTTCGCAGACATCGCGAAACCCTTGCACAGACTCACCGAAATGAAACGAACATATATCTGGGATAATGAGTGTCAAATGGCTTTTGAAGAACTAAAGAGACGTCTTTGCGAAACTCCAATATTAGGATATCCTGATAGAGACAATGAGTTTATAGTCGACACCGATGCAAGTAATACAGGAATAGGCGGAACACTTTCACAAAAGAGGGATGGTCAGGAGATGGTCATAGCCTATTTTAGCAAATCTTTAGCAAAGCCTGAGAGAAATTATTGTGTGACACGTAGAGAACTCTTGGCAATGGTAAAAACATTGAACCACTTCAAAAAGTATTTGTTAGGACGAAAGTTTCTTGTCAGAACTGATCATGCAGCACTGAAGTGGCTTTTACAATTCAAAAACCCAGAAGGTCAGGTTGCACGTTGGATCGAACAACTGCAGGAATTTGACTTTGAAGTGGAACATCGTAAAGGGAAGTCCCATGGAAATGCTGATGCTCTGTCAAGACGACCCTGCCTCGAAGATTGTAAATATTGCGAAAGACATGAGGAAAAAGAGCAGCTATCAATAAGATTGCTAAGAACTGACTCACTTGATGAAAACTGGAACAACGAAGCCATGCGTAGGTTCCAAGAAGAAGATGGGGATTTAAAACCAATTTTAGATTGGTTGAAAAACAGATCTGCGCGGCCGGAGTGGAGTGAGATCGCTGGTAGAAGTGCAGCAACTAAGGGTTACTGGGCACAATGGAGCAGTTTGGTACTTACTGACGGGGTTTTATGTCGAAAATGGGAAAACGCATCCGGAGAAATTACTCACTTGCAAGTGGTTGTGCCACAGTCAAGAATACCCGAGCTATTGAGGGCCTACCATGATGGAGCTTCTGGCGGACACTTGGGAGTAAAAAGGACTCTCATAAAAATACGGCAAAGATTTTACTGGTTGCATTGTAGGGAAGACGTAGAACGCTGGTGCAGAATGTGCGAACCTTGCTGTTCAGTGAAAGGACCACAAATGAGGAGTCGAGCGGCACTGAAGCTGTACAATATTGGGGTTCCTTGGGAACGGATAGCTCTGGACATTGCCGGGCCATTTCCTTTGTCGGACAGCGGGCATCGTTACATTCTCGTAGTAATGGATTACTTCACAAAATGGCCTGAGGCATTCGCATTACCTAATCAAGAAGCACTTACCGTAGCAAATGTATTAGTCAATGAAGTCTTCTGTCGATTTGGATTACCTCTTGAAATTCATAGTGATCAAGGCCGGAATTTTGAATCGCAAGTCTTCCAGGAAGTCTGTAGAATTTTGAGAATACACAAAACGAGAACCACGCCGTATCACCCTCAATCTGATGGTATGGTCGAACGTTTCAATCGTACATTAGAACAACATCTTGCCAAGGTAGTTGATACACATCAGAGAAATTGGGACGAGTATATCCCGCTGTTCCTTTTATCATACAGAACAGCTATTCATGAAAGCACTTGTACAACGCCGGCTCACGCAAATTTCGGTAGAGAATTTCGACTTCCAGCAGAGCTCATTGCGGGATGCCCACCGGACTCGCCAAGTTGCATCACGGAGTACGCAGATAATTTGAGAAGGCGCATGGATGATATACATCAACACATGAGGGCGGCGAATCTTCAAGCTAGCGAACGAATGAAAACACGTTACGACAGAAGCGCTAATTTGAGGAGTTTTGACGAGGGTTCGTTAGTTTGGCTTCACAACCCTGTGCGTAGACAAGGAAAATCACCAAAACTACAGCCAAACTGGGAAGGTCCATACGAGGTTATTAAAAAACTCAATGACGTCACTTATAGAATTCGAAGAACGCCAAGAACTTCAGCTAAAGTGGTGCATGTGGATAGATTAGCACGTTATCACGGTTCTAACGATGCTCGGGACGAGCCCGTCTTAGGAGGGGATAGTGTTACGGTGGTGACGTAATCGACGAGACCTTTTGGCACATAGTAATGATTGAATTAGCTATTTAACAATTTCGACGGATGACGTAACTAGACCAGTGGCTCGGCGGTATAACTGAGTCCGTGTCATAACGAAGTTCGCCGGTTCAATCCTCAACCGCGGGAATATTTATGCAGTTCGGATTTTTGGCAGAACTTTCTAGAAGAAAAGCAACTTCGATTTTCAAATGAAAATCGAGTCACCCTTGACCATTAATTTGAAATTGGACTCCGAAAATAGGAAACAAAAGAATACAGAAAAGAGCATCGCGACAGGAGAATTGGGGGCTCGAGTAGTCGTAGACAGTGGGCGGTGGCGAACAGTTGGTTGGTTTTGAGTGAGTGTTAGATAGACATTTTTGGACAATAAATTCGTGTTTATCCATATAAATGTATGAGAAACGGTGTGCTTAGTTAGTGCGAAGCGGTGACTATTGTGATTGAACAATTTCTTTTAAATTGTGGAATCGAATAAACGAGTTTCAGAACTAGTATAGTTTACTAAGTTGTTTCCTTCCAATCCCTACACCCTTAGCCCGTAACAATATGAATCATATTGTTTTTTTATTGAATTTACGACTGACTTTACCTTTAATTTGTATTAATTGCAAATCCGGTGTAGCACGACCTATCTCGATAACTTGTTTTTTTTTTTTCACCGAAAGATAGTTTTGAAAACGCATCATATTTTATTTTCTCAATACACACACCAACTTTTACAGACAATATTATCCATTTTTAAATCTATTAACAACGTTAAAATCCTAAATATCTGATAGCGTAGTCACAACATAACACACATCAAACAATATGGCGACTATTGACTATTGAAATTAGTAGTAAAAAAGGGAAATATAATACCACAAAAAAATGATAGCCATCTAAATGTATAAAATTCAATGAAACAATGTTACTTCATAAAATATTTGCATTGCATAGCAACTTTCTTTCGGAAATGTTAGTTAAGCAAAAAGACATTGGCTTTTCATGCAGTTGTGTGCGTGATTTTTGTCATTGTGTGTCAGCAAAGCCCACGTAGCTATAGGAACGCACACACATTAAATCAGCATGACCACGACTTACCACGAGAGCACACATACAAAACATTAAGAGATCCATAGTTTGTGTCTTTGCCGTGGCAAGGGCGGGTGGCGCTTGTGCAGCGCGAATCGGTGATGCAAAATTACCTGTCGATCTTATCTTAATGATATTGATACCACCGGCACTCGATAGGTGGAGCTAATTTATGATATAAGGTTTTTATGTTATTTTGTTTATTGATAAAATATTATTACATCTATTATCAGAACTAGGGTAGGCAGTGTCTTCCTGTCTTTATGAAGCGTCCGCCACTGACATGGTCTATTATCCTCAGGACTTGAAATGGACAACGAATCACATTCACTACATTCTGTCAGCTTGCGGGGAGTGAGGAAGTTACACATTGAAACAATCAACACACAAACGAAAAATAATTTGTGTTCGTATTAACGCACACAAAGCAAATTATGAACACATTCTAATAATTTTGCGTAGTATATTGTAAACGACACCCACACCTCCCAGTAGTGTAGCCAATTTCAAATTTTATTTTACTTACTTCTCCAAAATTAATAGCTTTGAAATTATAACTATGTTAGAAAAGGTGCCCTGTAACGGCCATTTTCAATAGTTCACTGCTGAACATAGACTTAGCCACAAAGGACAATTGAGCCATATCCACAAGATGGTACAGTACAGATCGATGGATAGTAGAAATGGAGAGTACGTATATGATTCAAGCATTTAATATACTATAATGATATTTTACTGTTTATAAATACTTCTATATGGCTAACCAATAAATACCCACGAAAAATTTAAACTCATCTTAATCATAATTACTATCTAATATTTACCTTAATATTGGGTACTTTGGTACTGGCATCACAGACTGACTAATTTTTAGCATCCGTAGGGATTGACAAATATCGATGTCACACAATCAGTAATATCGATATTTTGCAAAATATGAAAGTAAAATAAGTCATTTGAGATATCGCGATTTATTTTATTTTTTGCCATAATTTGCCTTATAATAATAAGAGTAGATACTCGTATTATTGTAAGATAGAATATACTTTAGAATATACCGTAGAAATTTACATGCAGTTCTTACTTAACTTGTTTTATATAGTTATACATATGACCCTATAAGGGTATGGCAATGTTGTTATTTGTATTGGAACGATTTATTATGTTATGTTTTCTAGATTATCATTATAAAAATTCGTCTAATGTGTAATTTCGATAATAGGATAATTTTTAGCTGTTTTATGAAACAGTTTTCTCTTTCAATATCTTTTAAATTGTTTGGCAGTTTATTGAATATTTTTATAGCCATAGAATGCGGGCTGGAACTATGCATATGCTAGGTTGTACTTTGATCCCACGAGTTTATGTTGGTATTGTGATCTAATTTTGAGCGATTTATCAGACGCTTTGTTAAAATAGTCAGGGTGCTTTTTGCCAAATTTACATATTTCAAATATATAGATAGACACCAGGGATATAATTTCAAGTTTTGTAAAATATGTTTTATGGAATTTAGTTTGGTAATGTCGGGAGTTTTTATATTTGCGAGAATACGAATACATTTTTTTTATGTTATGAATACTTCATGCGCGTTTACACTATTCCCCCGTAAAATAATTCCATAGTCTAGAAGACATCAACATTTCATCAACGGATTGCATGATGCAGATAAATCATGCAATCCGTTAGCTATTCTAGTGTCTTCCGTGGCTAAACAGTGCCACAAAACATGCTCTACAGTTTCGTTCTCCTGCAAACAGCAACGACAAAGTGGGCTATCAGTGGCTCCAAGTTTATACAAGTGACTATTTAAGTTGCAGTGACCAGTTATGAGTCCTACCTTAAGATGTTTACTACTTATAGTAGGACTCATAGGGGACGCCTATGTCCAGCAGTGGACATCATAATTATGGCTGATGGATGGATGGCTAATGAGCATCCAAAAATAACAAGCCTTCATTCAGTAGAAGAGACGCTTCGATATTTTATGGTGGTATATTTTTATCGATATGGATTTCAAATCGTATTCTGTCACTAGCAATCACTACCATTACGTTACGTCAAAATGGCGAATTTAGTGCAGACTTCATGATATACCATTTTAGCCTTAATTTCATGTGTGATAAGTTTGAAATTAAGAAATTCAATATATGTTTGTGTGCTTATTGTTGTATCTGTGGCGCCAAAAAACGATTCTCGCACTCTGTCTGGGTCATTGTTAGACAATAATAGATTGTAAAGTATGGACATATGGCTGAATGTTGAATAAACATGGGAGGATATGATTCTCGATCTTTGCCGGAGACTCCATTACTGAATCGATATATTCGATGGCGGTCCGAGTGAACTATTTTAAGTTTTTATATAAAAATAAGCTTCAATGAAACAAAAAAATACTTACAAGTGAAACGTTACACCATCTTTTTGTAAATTTGAGGTATTAGATTTATTTTCACACGTTCTAACTGCACAAGCTGGCATTTTTTCAATAAGCACTTCGCGCAGCGGATTCAATCAGATGACTGTTGAAATATCGATTGGTAAGTGGTTTTTATAAACGTGTAAGAATTATAGTTCTCATACCATGACAGAGGGGTGCGCGCGTAGAATTCTATTCCCGAGGATAACTCTTCCAAGGCCACTGGCGATACATACTTAGAGAGAAAAAAAAAATCTTTTTTACCCCTATTACCTATTATTGTTTTTAAACTTAATCGTAACGTGATAAACGTTTATTTCTGATTCAATTCAATTAAGTTTGTTCCGTTTTTCGGTGTATGGTGAAATATATTGTATTGACCATATCCACGCTTTTAGTGATTTTAGTTTTCGATGCTGTCTGAAGTATTGGTAAATTATCACCTCACCCACAAGGTGGATTGATGACCTCATCTAGACTGCAGCTTCACGCTGGATGCGAGCCCCTGCTAACTAGTTTTATTAGAGATCTATAGGGAAGGCCTTTGTGTCTACCAGTGGCTGAAACAACGACGACGATCTCAAAACACCCTCTAAAAATTTTAACAATTCCTACCATATTCGTTACACTGTATCCGAGTAGTTCCGGGCTTGTGTAAATTGCCTGTAGTTATTCAAGTGGTAATGTAGTTTTGTGGTAGCATACGAAGGATGTTTTGAACAATAAAGTGGCTTCCATTGCAGAGCACGACTTCTGGCTGACTTATACCCTTTGGATATGTTTGCAATTAGTAAGCTATTTAACAGTTTCTTTGTTTTATGAGGCTCATGCTTTGTTACTTCTTTACCATTGTTAGACTAAAGTGAATGGGCTATTATCCTTTTTAGCAATTTTTAATTTAATAAAATCCGATAAAGGAGAGGTATAAAGTTGCAAATATTGGCTAGTCACTTAATAATCATAATCAATTTATTGATAACATTATGTTACAAATCATTATTCATAGCATCAATTATAATAAGTATTTGGATTAATAATAACAGTATAGAAATAAATAAGTGTTCTTTTACAATTGTAAACAACATCCTTTTTATAATAAGCTAGCAAATGTTTAATAAGATTTTATTTAGAGTGCTTTCCACACTAGGTTTTATCTAAAAGATTCTTTATCCTACATCCGCTTCAGATTTTTGAAATGCTTATCACAAAGATAACTCCAGCAAAGGTTCTTAAGAGAAATTTTAAATAGAAAAAAAAACTCAATCATAAATCTACTTTTAGTTACAAAAATTTCTTAGTGTAATATCGAAGATCTGTTCATGTTTTCGTGAGACAGTCCGATGTGAATATATTTGAACACCATCAATCGTCGACCGACATACCTCAGTGCCTCAAGTCGAAAGTGTTCGACCAGTGTGTGTTGCCAGTGATGACTTAGGTATGGCACTGAAACGTGGTCTCTTACTATAGGCCTTAATAATTAGCTCCATGTAACACAATGAGCTATGGCTATGCTCGGCTCGATGTATCTCTGCGAGATCAAACCAGCCATCATTTCTAAATTTTTCTTAATGAAAAAAAATTCAAAGCTGTCATTCAAGACTGACACGAAAAAAAAAACATAGATTCCGCCAATAAACACATTAATCCAAATAACACCAGCCAAACTCATCTCAAAAAACGGCTACTAACTCGCAAAAACGCAACACCAACTGCGCTTCAAACGAATAAACATGCGAAATTTTCCAGCACACGTAACACAATCGACAGGCGTGATTCTGGAACAAATCGAGCGCGGAATGGACACGCCACTCTGTAATCTGTCCGAGCAAACCGTGCGCTGCATAAATTAGCCGTAGTTAAAAGCTCCCTTTTAATGGGGAGGCCAAATGAATGGGCAGCGTCGGTCGCCGCCATCGCTTTTCCCGAATTTCAGGCCGAAATCGTAGGAGACTAATAGTGGATAGACCGAACGCGGCCGCCACAAGCATTTAAAATTGCGCTTGTTAGTTGTTGTCAACGCTCGGAAAATCGATGCTCAATTGGAATAACGAGGCGTTAATTTTGTTATATTGGAGATAGGAGTATTGGAAAATGTGTGAGCGGAACTAATGGGCGAGCTATAAATACCTCACGCTTCTTTGCGTGGTTGGTTTTTTATCCTGTCTGACAGCTTTTTCCTGCTTTTTATTTTCCCTTCGTATTTTTGTATTAATTTTCTGTTCAGATGAAAACTCTATGCTGAGTCTTTGTTATACATGAGTCGCTAGCCGTGTTAGAGTTGCATTTAATTGCAAATACGTTGAACGTGCACAAGGTGTCACGCGGTTATTGCATTTGCAGGGCCTTTTTAACACGCAACGCAATAAAAAGCGTTTTATAAGTTTAGTATTATAAATATAAATTCAGTTTGTAAAAATCTTTTTGGTACCCAAAATACAGGCTTAGCCTAGTTTGGGGCCCACTGTTTTCCATTTTTACCAATTAGACACACTTTTTAAGTGATTTTTGTCACATTGTACCTACTCACTGATAACACTGGTAGGTTATGATTTTTAATTTTAGCAAATTAAGAGATGAATGTGGAAGAATCAGCTACGAATGTAAGTAAAATAACGATAGAAGCACTTTATTATTGCTAAACTAGAAAAAATAATAAGCTGTATTGTTATTTTTCATACAATTTATTTTTCGCATTTAAAAAAAATTTAAGGTGTGAAAAATCTAAATTAAATATTTTTGGGAAGCCTATATAACAAGCTTTCAAATGATGTATATATCATCTTGGGTCGATTTTTCTCTGAATAATATACCACTTGTGGACGTCACCTTTGATTGCAGCTTCTTTTTTATTAAAAGCTATTATTACGTGATTGAAGTCATTGTTAGCTATATCTAATTCGCAATAATGTTTCGTTGAGACATAACTTTTTACCATAATATACGAGTACAATACACGTGCATTCTTGAAAATCATTCATAAGAAATCAAATTAATACATTTATGTTTCAAATAACAGGAAGGAACTACGTTAGCATAAGCGACGTTCCCATCGTGACAGGGAGACATTCACACCTACAGGTACACTTTGAAAGAAAGTTACGAGGGTACCGTGACGAAAATTCGAAACACGACGTATTTCTCGCCTCCTATTGACAGCTGTCATTTTATACATGTCGGAGATAGTTCTACCTCCGAGAGCAACTCAAGATACTTTGACATACTTTTTCCAACATAATACGATCAAAATGTCTTGATAAAACGACAGACATTCATGCCTCAGTTGCTGGCCGCTGATTGCTGCGCAGCGGCCAGCAACTGAGGCATGATGTACGCACGTGTTCGTCGAAACCGAGTAAAACGTAAGTCCATCAATACCTAGTTTTGGCCAAGGCTTGGATACTTAGTACTTTTCTCAAATAATGCGCGGAAATTAGTTGCTAACATAATTTTCAAAATCTTTTATGAACAACAATTATATTTGACGCGTTGGAGCGTGAAATGTAATGTTCATTTTTTTTTCAATAAACTGCGTTCTATTTGCAATTCAGCTCGAAATTTGAATAAAACCTCTGAATAGTTAGCTCCAGCTTGTTTCAGACTAAAATATCGTTCCATTTTTAAATTACACATCAGATATGAGTGTACATAGTAATTATTTGGCCGCAAAACACGACAGATTTGGATTTACATACAACTTATGTTGCATAACTGCAATGTTGATTTATCTCGAGTAGGTTTTCAAAATAATGTTCACATTTCCAAGCATGTTTGATAAAAAAAAGTTCATAATGTTCTACCTAGACTTTGAATTGATAATAAGCAAACAGAGGCCTTAGTATGAGTTTGCATAGAAACTATTGTCGTGTCCCTATGGTTCCAATCATTTTTGTTAGTTCTTCTTAGTTTTCGCCAGGGACGCTACACAAAAACGTATTGAGCCACAGTCATAGAAACTACTGTTGTTTCCGTTAACAAAAAATTCAAAAATATTTTAAAATTTAGAAAAAACGCACTGAAGATCAAACCAAATACGAAAGAAGGACATAATTTGTTTACAGTCGTTCAAAGAGTTTCAAACCAAAAGAAACCTCTCAAAGGTTGAATGTGGTAGTACAGCGAACGTTTAGCAGAGAAAGCTTTCAAGAAATTCACATAATTTTCATACAAATATGAAGGCAGCCGTTTGGCTCTCACAGTTTATTCATCTCAAGGCGCTCGCGTAGTGTGTACTGTCGGCAATATTAATAAACCTTGAATAGAAGTTGATTTATTTATTCAGATTTAGTATAAATTTTAATATTAGTTGCACGTTCTAAGCTTAATATTTACTATGTATAAGTTTTCATAATAAACACGTCTGCACGGACTCTAGAGAAGTTTTAATTTTAATCTACATTATTTCAAAATAGAAAATTATAAGCTTAAAACGAATACACCGACTGCACCGACCGCCTGCGTAATCTTGTCGTGTACTGTATTGAGAATATTCTTTATTCCACTACTGAACATAGGCCATGAAAGGCATTTGGGTCCTATCTGCCTCGTTGGCCCAATATAGGCCACTAATCTAATACAATTCATAATGTAATATACTAGTTTTTACCCGCGCCTTCGCCCGCATACGCAATATATCATAATTTATAGCCTATGTGTTATTTTGATATATAAGCTATATTATTGCAAAGTTTCATCTCAATCCGTTCAGTAGTTTTTGCGTGAAAGAGTAACAAACATCCATCCAACCATCCATCCTCACAAACTTTCACGTTTATAATATTAGTAGGAGAACCATTATTAGCTATTTGGGTTCACCTGCAAAATCCGATGATTATTATGGGAGTTCATAAAATTTTATGCAATTAAATATTACATAGTACTGAACTGTACCAGCCTTTTTAATAGTCCACTACAGGACGTAGGCCTATCCACTTAGGGTATCCAGTGCGGGTTAGTGGATTCACTCTCGCCATCGATTTTTTTCTACGGACGCATGCACGTTTCTTCACTATATCTTTAAGTCGGGTCACACAGAGGCGGGAGCCGCGAGAAAGCGATCCGTTAGCGGTCCAGTGCAAAGCGCGTGCGCCCGCTTGTGATGTGTCAGGTTGCATACAAATTCGAATATTACAAAAAAAATAGATAGATAGATAATTATTTACTAGCTTAACCAAATACAATACAAACATATGAAAAATAAAAACATTAAAAATTAGTTATACTAACCTAACCTAACCTAACCAATAAATAAATAATATTTATTGAAATAAAATAAATATTTGCCTACCTAGCATATTACAAAAAAATTCCGTCCCGGATCGCGATCGCTTTCCCTTCCTGCTTCTGTGTGACGAGAGCTTTAGTTCCTTCACCGTAAAGCCAGTGGTATGAACATTCGTACACAAATTCAAAAGAATTCATCGGATTTGAACCCACGACCCCAAGATTGTAAGGTCATTACCACTAGACCATAACTGCTCTCATTCACGGTTCACGGATTTCATAGTATTTTCCTAGAAATACGCAAAGGCAAATCATACAACTTGGCGGCTGTAATGTTAGGTAATAGACTGAAGCTCACTTAACACTGAGCGAGGATCGGGAGATCCACAGCTTGTAGCTTACATCAGCCGCCAAGTTACAAAATACAAATACAAAATAATTTTATTGTTCATAATACACGTGACATAGTTAAAATATAGAAACCCTGCCTGCTGCTTTAGCGTTAGCTGTATTGCAGCAGTCAGTGTCTTCCCCTATTAGTGGGTACATATAAACAGTAAAATCAAACCAAAAACATAGTTATTGTCTTTTTCAGCATGAACCAAACAATTTGAATTTCAAGAAGATACAAATGTATGTGTGAGTGTTTGTTTGTGTGTGTGTGTGTAGTGTAGTGTGACATAATAATATGATTACGTTGTAATGAATTTAAGAGCTTTACTAGTTAGTGTTTATGATAAGACCTTCAACTGCATTGTAATCTAATAGTTTTAGCCAATCGTAGATAATTTTACTAAGTTCGTGTAATTTAACAGTCTTTATTTTAGTAATTGAGTTTAGTTTATTGTAAAGAATAGGTGTTATATGGTTGTAATGTCTCCATGCAAGGGCACAATTATAGCTTGGTATAGGACACTTATCCAGCCTTTTCTTAGATAGGTAAGTGAGGTATCACTTTTCTATGGTATATTCTTAAACATTGATAGTTGAAGTTGTAAGGTTGATATTTACAAATTTATTTTTATCTAATTTATTTAGTAAAATCTAAACATAATAATTTACCTACCATATTCTTACAACCTTTCTCTGAATTGACAGACAGACACGATGCTGGCTGTACATAACGATTCTACTACGACTCATTTATATTTGAATTCCGCTGCTCCTTCTGCAGGGCTCGTGTTTTATTTTATTTCTATAGTTTTGTTAGACATTTTATCTTTTGCGTCTGTTACTGTTTCCAATTCGGAAATATTTATACGGTTCAAAAATTTTGTTTGGTTTTTACATTACATTTTTTGATTGTCACATTTTTAATACGGTAAAAATTTAAGTTTTTTTATATTTTTGACCAAATGTAGCTTATATGTGCACACATTTTAAAACACATATTACATGGCTTATAATCATGGGAAACACACACATTTTTATTTTACTATAATATCGATGTGCTACGTGTTGGTTTTTTTTTTAAACAGTACCATAGCTAGGTATTTCTTCAAATTACTGTATTTGAATTCAAATTCTTACTACAAAATCAACACAATCACTTATAACATCATAATTATTATTATTATTTAACACCTATTTTATTTTTGACCGACGAACCACCGGAGGAGGTATACAATTCGACGCGTATATATTTTTTTATTTTTTTTTAATGTAAAATTACGCATATCTTTTTTCATAGTAATCCGATTTCAATAATTATTTTTTTATTGGAAAGAGTATACTTTGAAATTGGTTCCATTTAAATTTTATTGAAATCGGCTTAGCCATTTTTGATAAATCAACAATAATGTGAAAAATGTTACATCGATCCGTGCATAATATTTGCGTTCTAGCGATGCACCCCGGCTTTGCACAGGTGTATCCTACTAATATTATAAACGCCAAAGTTTGTGAGGATGGATGGATGGATGGATGGATGGATGGATGGATGTATGGATGTATGGATGTTTGTTACTCTTTCACGCAAAAACTACTGAACGGATTGAGATGAAACTTTGCAATAATATAGCTTATACTCGTATATCAGAATAACACATAGGCTATAAATTATAATGATATATTGCGTATGCTGGCGAAGCCGCGGGTAAAAACTAGTCATTCATATAAACAGTTATCTTGAATTAATCTATCTATTAAAACAAATTGCATCAAAATCCGTTGCGTAGTTTTAAAGATATAAGCATACATGGGGACAGACAGCGGAAAGCGACTTTGTTTTGTACTAAGTAATGATTCTCTACAAGTATGAAGTCGGTCATGCTATTTTTTGCAAAAAATAATTGTTTCATTTCTACATTAGGTACGACCATTTACGAGTAGTTCTTACGATCTCACCACCGGGCGGCTACAGTAAAATTTCACTCAAAATGTCATATCATTGAAAATCAACGAATACTTAGATAGCGAACCGTATTTGATTTTTCAAGAAATTGAAACTTTTGTTTTTGAAAAATCCTAAACGAAGATAATCTTGCTTCGATACGGAACATTTTCTACAACATTAACATTTACGAGTGAATCCCATTGAGACATAACGTCTGAATAATACACCTCAGGTGTAGAATAAAACCTTTACTCACTGCGTCCGATCTGGGACCTTATTGTGTAAGCGCTCTGACGTCCGGCTTCGCTTTTTCTCCTGCTCGCGCCAGTTACTCACGCCACGAGAGTGAGCGGTAGGAAAAGCGAAGCCAAACGCCAGAGCGCTTACACAATAAGGCCCCCAATCTGCCGATCCAATTAGGCCTCTGCACGGAATAACATAATTAAAAGATCAAGCGCGTGAGGTATTGATTTTTAGAGATTAGTGACTTTTCCTGGTTCAAAGTCCGTTCATATAAAGCATCCTTGAAATTAGAGTATGGATGCATTTATGTATTCAGTCGATAGAGTTTCTACTGACACTTCTTTCATTAGATAGATAGATAAACACTTTATTTTTAACACTAAAATACAATTCAGAAAAAATACACAGAAAGGAAAAAAAAACAAGCGACATAAAATAGTGCAACAAAGGGCGGCCTTATTGCTTATAGCAATCTCTGCCAGGCAATATCTATAACATTTATCATATCTGAATTAACTCTCGATTTACTTATTTATTCACTAATAGGGTATGGATGTCTTATGGCACGATATATCCCAGTGCCTCAAGTTGAAAGGTTTTGACCAGCATGTGTTACCAATGATGACTATGACACAGAAAAATGGTCAAGATGGGCAGGGCACATCGGTACAGGTCAAGATCAGCGTAAGAAATTCACCGACAAGGTGGACCGATGACGAGACAAGACACAAGTCGCTTCCAATCGGTCTTATTGGAAAATCCTATCCCTAGAAGAGGACGTCCTACGGATGATAATGTTGATTTTTACTAACCGACAAAACAATTCTCAATTTCTCAAGTTGACATATATTTCTTATGTATGACCTTCGAGCAAATATTATCTACAGAGCCACAGCCCCTAAGTGAAAGTAGTAAAAAAAATGTCCGAGCGCCGTCATACATATCGACTTCGATATTTACATTAAATAATTCACAATGACCCGTTTTCTCTAATCTAGACGTTATATCACCTAATTAGTGCTAGTACCTAACCGAGCACTTTGGCATCGCGCAGCGTTGTAGTCGGCTTGCTATCGCCTTACGACTAACTAAAAATCCTGCCCACTATATAGTTTGGGCAGGGTTTTGATTCGGACAGTTTTTTGCACGATTGTGACTCTATAGATGACCACGCATAACTTTTTACAGAGTAGTCTGATTTCGTAATTTTTTTTTTGTTTGGTACATTATACTTTAGGCATGGTCTTTATTAAAGTTTATTGAAATCGGCTGAGCCATTTTTGTTAAATAAACAGTTATGTGAAAATCACTATATCGAACCGTGCGAATTAATTCGAATACTGTACACAGTTGAAGTTGCTTATGCTATTTTTGGTGAAAAATAATTATGTATGGGTGCCTTATTCAACTAAAATGTATAGGATTGCGTTAAAATCGCCGATAGGACATTGTGAGTGGAAGCCTCCGATCTCGGCGTGACGACGGCTCTGGGTCCTCATACATTTGTGTTAACATAATATTTGACGAGTCAGCGCGGGAAAGGGCTTTGTAATGTTCATAATCCTAAAATTTAATAGGCCCGCTTAATTTACCTATGTACACATTATGACTATTGACATTATAATTTTCAAGGTTTGCTTTTGGCTATAAGTGTTTCTCTTGGTAATAGCTGCAGCTCTAGCAAAGGCGGGCGACAAAATCTATTGGTTAGAAGAAATTATATGGTCCCACATTATACTTACAGCGTTTTGTGATTTGGACAAGTATTACACTTTGAATACAGGGTTATTTCTAATCAATTAGCATCATTTTAGGGGCTTATTCTGTACATCAAAACTAACAACTTTTGTTCTGCAACATATGTCAAAACTAAAAAAAAAAAATGATTTTCCATACAAAAATATCGTTCACTTGCGACAAAATGTATGGAACAAATGTTTTTGTTTTTTGAGTTTTGACAAAATTTGCAGAACAAAAGTTTTTAGTTTTGATGTACAGAATAAGCCCCTAAAATGATGCTAATTGATTAGAAATAACCCTGTATACCACTGAGAGAAAAAAAATTAACTATTTGCTCGCGTGCCTATGATTGGCACAATCTAAAGTTGTATTGTCAAAAAAAGTAACATATCTTGAATGTTTTTATCTATAATTGTGTAGCGCTCACAGCGTAGTTTGTCAGGAATCACCAAAATTAAGCAACATTCGGCACGGGCAGTCTTTGGATGGGTGACCGCGGGTAGCATTTACAATTGTATTTAACCATTTGGCCATAGAGGCCTTCAGGCGGTTTAAGAACTCTGACACCAGGGCTAGCCACCCAGCCTATACAAACTTACTTTATCTAGAGTTATTTTTATTGAGTTAAAAGTTTTTAATTTCTACTTAACATTTAGAAAAAAGAAAGGTTCTTATTGTTATTCAGCAGAAGCATAATATTTTTTATTGTGTTTGTCTTTCATTTTTTTAAGTAGTCTTTCATCATTTGACATCATTGACTGCCTCGGTGGCTCAGTGGTTAGTGACCCTAACTTCTGGATCAAAGAGGCGTGGGTTCGATCCCCACCCAGGGCAAAATATTTATGTGATGAACATAAGTGTTTGCTCTGTGTCTGGGTGTTATTTAGTTACTATCTATATAAGTATGTATTTAAAAATAAGTATATATAGTATATAAGTCTCTGGCAGCCATATCACAAGCATTGCTTAGTTTGGGTTCAGACCCGTGTGTTAGATGTCCCAAAATATTTATTTATTTTATCACCTTAGATATACATCTTCAAGTGCCCACTTCACGGAAGTAGAAACTTGGAGATAGCATTCTGGTTAAAGAATTTATTTTCACAACAAGAAATTACTTAGCTGAACTGCGTTTTTTATTAGAGGGAGTTTTTAACACGGTTATCTAAAACAATTATCAGATTACCAATCAAGGGAACAGTTTCATTTAGATAAGTTACATTTTTGACTAATCCATTACATTCAGGGATGAACTAAAAATTTCGTTTTAAATCCTTTGCATATTTTATTTAAAATGCCTGTAAATTGTATAACGTACTCGTGTCACGTATGTAACTGAATAAATATTGTGACAAAATATTACTGGGCGCGCTATGGAAATGAACTTAATTTTTGTTCATACAGCCTAACTGTAATGGTCAAAATACTCATATTTATACAGCGAGTCTGGTCACCGATGTGTGCGTTTCTATTTTAAAAAAATGTATGTATTTTCTGGGGTTGTTCAGAATATACTAGACCAAAAGGGACGTGATTCTATCTAACCAATATTATGTTAGCTGATGGGCATAGGAGCAATATTCAATGCTCCGACAACGTCACTAAGATTCTAGTAGGATACTCAGATGATACACCATTGGACAATAATACGGATATCCAATATCTCAGCAGTCATTATAAAACTTTGTCTAAAGTCGTAGAAAAAAGTTGTTAGTTTTGATGTACAGAATAAACCCCCTAAGAAGATGCTAATTGATTACCTATAACCCTGTAGAGCCAACCCGGAATTAGAGAAAAAATATTATCTTCATGTTTCATTTCGTAAACTGAATTGCTATTTGGTGTGGAACAACTGATTTTTTTTTAATTTCAAGTTTCGAGTTTTAGAATTCCCTTTTCGACGTAGTATACCTTACGCAAATAACCTTGTATTTAGATTTTATTTTATAAGTTAATCTATGTCTGTATAGGCGGTAATTCCTATAATATAAAGTTTAGATTTTCTTTTACTAATCTTTAGTCATGTAACTTAAATACGATAAGATACCTAACTAAATTTAAAATAAATCGGATTTCGGCGGTACATAGTCTAATTGTGATACCTTTAAGCAAACTAATATGCTAATAATCAACTAATGATAAAATAAAATAAAAATGTGCAATAAAAACTGCGAAAATAAGGCTCTGTCCCATATCACCATGTGGTAATCCAGTAGGTTTTAACAGTCTGCGTACGCACTTAATTACGTCCACTGAATTTATTAACGCAGATCGCAGCCAACTTCCCCGCAAAAAGAGTTATATATGCAATAAATAATGCTAAAACTTCTCTTTGTCGGACGGAAATTTTGTAAGGATTAATTTACGATTTTAAGGAAAAACATATTTTTTGTAGCAGCCTGCGATGACATCTGTTGAGAACAGGGTTTACGCGGTTTTATAAAAAATGTGTGTGAACACTGGCCGCGTTTTTGTACGGTGAAATGTTTTGAATGGTTTTTCTGGTGGTATACGAGTATAAAGCAATTTTGTGCATACGGGTTAGTAAAAATAAAACTTGAATTATATTCAACACTAACTATTTTTTCTGTGGATATGTATTTTTATTCATTTAATTATTTTATCTAGTTCTAAATTGCATCATCTATTTAAATTACATGCGTATTGTAATATATATACGCGTCGAATTGTATACCTCCTTCGGTGGTTCGTCGGTCAAAAATAAAAATTCATAAGAAAACTTCTACAAGAATACATAATGAATTAAGTTTTAGCTAAATTATTTCTTTATACCCTCAAAATGCGTAGTCCAATCCCAGTGTCATCTTTTGTGCATGAAGTTTAAACAAAGCATTACAGGACAACCTAATAAGACACTCGCAACATATTTTATCTACTGAATATATCTTAATCCTTTGTAATATTATACTATACATGGGGCTTTGTCTAGGTCTACATACTACATATTTCGCTGCAACCCTTTCTGTTAGGCAGCTTGCAAAAAGTTTTTATTTTTCTTATTCACGTTAGAGTTAAATCACACAGTCCATTGTGTATAAAAAAGTACATATATATTAAAATTCCGTCAGCGCCCCCGACAACGGACGCCCGCGCTATTCCCTGAAGAAGGAGTACTAACTACTCTGAAACCGGTCGGACGCATAGCGGCTCGACCGTTCAAATAATCGTGAGTTGTATCCGGTGTTCATATAAATTTTAATAATGAATCCTCACGCTAGTTTTAATGAAGTAAGTAAACACATGAAGTAATAACATATATATGTAGAACATAGTACATTTTTTCACCAGAAAGAATTTTAAAACTTTTACTTCTACATCCAAGATGCAATGCACATTTTAGTACTCTACTTTCTTATAAATTACTTTGTGCATGTAGGGTTCTCGCACTCATGATAAAGCGGTCTCTGTGGTGGGACCTATTTCGTATTTAAATTGCATTTTACCGACTAAGACTACGATTTCATTTTCTTGATGCTTGTCTAGATTTGAACAGAGTATTCTTTTAAAAGTGTTTGTCTAAAGAATAAATGAAATATGTCCAACAAACGATGTCTTGGGTGTTAGGTACTCGTAAGTAAGTACATGATATTTTGTGTGAATTAATTATTTATTAATAATAATAATATATCAACTGTGCAATTGCGGACGAAGTTGTCATGACGAAAAACTACCGGAAGTATATCCTGAAGGACGGTACGGTCGACATTTGTCGGGCATGCCACCGTCCCGGAGGGTCACTCAGGCACATTACTTCCGGTTGTTCTCATTTTGCCAACGGCGAGTACTTGCACAGACATAACCAAGTAGTCAGGATTATCCATCAGCAACTTGCTCTTCGATACGGCCTTGTCGAGTCTGAGGTGCCGTACTAAAAGTACGCACCGGCGCCAGTTCTCGAAAATGGTCGTGCGTTGCTCTATTGGGACCGCTCTATCATCACGGACAGGACTATTGTCGCCAATAGGTCTGATATCGTGGTGATCGACCGGTCCCAACGCCGGGCAGTGCTCGTCGACGTCACCATTCCACATGACGAGAACCTCGTGAAGGCCGAGAAGGACAAGCTCAGCAAGTACCTTGACTTGGCTCACGAGGTTACTGCCATGTGGGATGTGGACTCGACGATCATTGTCCCGATAGTCGTTTCGGTAAACTGCTTAATAGCGAAGAGTCTCGACCACCACCTTAAGAGGCTCTCGCTAGACTGTTGGGTCAAGGGTCAGATACAGAAGGCTGTCGTTCTGGACACGGCGCGCATTGTCAGAAGGTTCCTCTCTCTGTAGGCCCAACCACCGGTAGCTTGAGCCCCGCCCCGCTGCCGGCGGCACTCTAGGTTTAGGTTTTTTTTATTGTATTTTGTTCTTTTATATAAATACTAGCTTAAAACCCGTGGCTTCACCCGCTTTGTTTTAGTACATAAGTATTTACTTAAAATGAAAATAGCCCACGTTATCTTTGTACATGCTTATAATAATATCTAATAGTCCGTGATTTGGCCCGCGTTGTCTTAATACTTGCTTAAAATTATTTGCAAAGATAATGCCCACGATTTGGTCAAAATTATAACAGTATTTGCCTATAATGATAATAGGTCACGGTTTAGCCCGCGTATTGTTAGTACTTGCTTAAGATGGTTATTTATAGCACGCAGTATGGACTGCGATGTCTTAGTACTTGCTTAAAATTATAAAAGCTTGCCGTTTGGCCTGCATTGTCGTATTACTTACAATGATAATAGCCCATGGTCTGGCCCGTATTGTCTTAGTGCTTGCTCAAAATGATAATAGCCCGCGGTTTAGCTCGCGTTGTGTTAATAATTAGGTACTTACAATGATAATAACCCACAGTTTGGCCCACGTTGTTTTAATACTTACTTAATTAAAATAACAGCCCGCGGTTCAACCCGCGTTATCTTGGCATTTGCTTATAATAATATCTAATAGTTCGCGGTCTGGCCCGTGTTGTCTTAATAAATCCTTAAAATTATAATAGTATGCCGTTAGCCTGCGTTTTTGTATTACTTGTAATGATAATAGCCCACGGTCTGGCCCGCGTTATTTTCGTAACTGCTTAAAATGATAAAAAGCCACAGTTAGGCCCGCGTTTTCTTGGCACTTACTTAAAATAATAGTAGCTCGTGGTTAAGCTCGCATTAGGCTCGATTATGAAGGCGCCATCGTAATTATAATAGCTGATTATCATAATTATATCTGTTTCATTTTCACTTTAAGCATTCGATAGATAGAACACTTTTTATGTTGTTATTATATTTACCATGGCGTCTTCATAACTGAGCCTACTATCGTATTACTTGCAAAATAATGCCTACGGTTTAGCTTTAGCTGAATTGTCTCAGTATTTGGTTATTTAATTTACTTGTATCTAAAACTTATTACGGAGTACGTGAATTTTTGAATGATACATTTCCAACTTTCTGAAATTAACTCAATAATAAATAAATATATAAAATAAATATTGGGGGACATCTCACACACGGTCTCTGATCACAAACTAAGCAAAGTTTGTGATTTGGCTGGCAGAGACTGATATACTACATATACATGTAGGTTGACTGGCAGATAATGCTGTTTAGCGTTAAGTCCTCCTTTTGTACAAATAGTGTGCAAGAAAGTGTTAAATAAATAAATAAAAATACATTAATAACACCCAGACACAGAGCTAACACATATGAACATCACATAAATATTTGCCCTGGGAATCGAACCTACGCCTCTTTGACCCAGGAGTCAGGGTCACAAACCACTGAGCCACCGAGGGAGCCAATAATAATTATTGTATGAGTAACTATGTAAGAAATTTCACTTTTCATTGCTGGAAAACATTGAGGCAACCTGTACGTACGTAGAAAAAATCAATGTCGTATGTGAATTCAGCAACCCGTGCTCGGCCGGCATGATGGATAATATGGCCCAATTACCCTTCGCGGATAGGCCAGTAGGCTATAGGCTATTTTCAGTCATCCATCAGCCGAAGGACGTCTACTGCTGGACATAGGCCTCCCATATGGATCTCCAATAAGACCGGTTGGAAGCGGCTTGCATCCAACGCGATACTGCGGTCTTAATGAGGTCATTCTTCCACCTTGTGGGTGGACGTCCTACGCTGCGCTTGCCGGTACGTGGTCTCCACTCGAGAAGTTTTCGACCCCAACAGTCATCAGCCCTCCGCGCTATGTGCCCTGCCCATTGCCATTTCAACTTGCTAATCCGTTGGACTATGTCGGTAGCTTTGGTTCTTCTACGGATCTCCTCATTAATGATTCGATCTCGCAGAGAGACTCCGAGCATAGCCCTCTCCATAGCTCGTTGGGCTACTTGGAGCTTACTTATAAGGCCCATAGTGAGAGAACACGTTTCTGTGCCATTAGTCATCACTGGCAACACACACTGGTCGAAAACTTTCGAATTGAGGCACTGAGGTATGTCGGACGAGAAGATGCTACGCAATTTTCCGAACGCTGCCCATCCGAGTTGGATTCGGCGATTGGCCTCTTTGTTGAAGTCGGACCTACCTAACTGGACTACTTGTCCTAGGTACGAGTCAACGACTTCAAGAACCGAGTTTCCAACAGAAATCGGGGTGGGTAAAACATGGGAATTACACATGACTTTCGTCTTGTCCATGTTCTTCTTAAGACCCACTTGTTAGTGCGCTATTAATTAAGGCCGGTACAGGTATTCGACATGTTTCATTAAGTCATTAGAAATTTAATTTTCCAGGCAAATGAAAAAATGGCACACGTAATTCTAGTCAGGCATGTTCTAGGATGCTATATTTATTACTCATAATTTGATTAACTTTTACAATGGTACCAACCCCAAAAGAACGTGAATAAAATCAGCTGTTCAACACAAAAAGTTCATCGAACTGCGACAAAATGTATGGAAAATGTAGGTAATTTTCGCTTGTCAGGGTTGATCCCATAACAAAATACCTATATTGATCCATATGTGCGCTAAGTTTAAGACTATTGGCTCACAAAATAAAAAAAATCGTAAACTTTTGGGGACCCATTTTGCCCCATTTAAAGATAAACTATCATTATCATAATCCTATTCTAGATACTACATTATTTAAAAAAGCGCATTAAAGTTTTGGGACGTATCTGACCCCTAAGGATTTTTTAAGGAAAATTCAGAAAAACAGGTAAAGCCATATTTTTTATTTAGTCTCAAAAGCATCTATACAAAGTTTCATGTCAATCGGTACAGGGAATAAGAAGTTACATGCAAACAAAAAGGGCCCGTTTTACCCCGTAAGTTAGAGTTGGGTACGTTTTTCATCCTTATTGCTTCATTTTGTCGTACGATGTACGTATATTCCAAATTTCAATCTCATATCTTCAGCGGTTTGGGCTGTAGCCTAAACTTATTAATTTTGCGTATCCCTAAGGAACCTTATAGATTTTCCTGGATTTTATTAGTTCCTGTATTAAAAGATGCTGTGTGCTTCCTTTATACCAATTTTCAACCATAACCGTTCAGCTGGTTCGATGTAATTGACGCTTTTTTCACAAACTTTGGGACCTTATTTGACCCCTTAGATGAGGATAATTCGGTAAAACATTAAAAAACGTAACTTTTATTTTGTTTGAAAAGCATGTATACAAAGTTTCAAGTCAATCGGAACAGGGAATAAAAAGTTACATACAAACGAAAAGGGCCCGTTTTACCCCGTTAGAGGTCGAAAGTTCAAAATTTTCGTCCTTAGTGCTCCATTACGTCGTTCAATGTACCTATAGTCCAAATTTCAAGCTCATATCTTAAGCGGTTTGGGCTGTAGGCTGTCTGTCAGTCAGTCACTCAGGGAAGCCTTTTATATAATAGAAGATTGTAAAAAAAAATAGATTTAAGATAATAAATGAATATGTATATTATATCATATTACTACCTCTATAATTAATATAAGTGTCTTATATAAATGATTACAAGGATAAAGAAAGAAAAAAGGTAATATTGGCAAAGAAATATTTTAATTTTCTAATTATTATAGTGGCGCAGGGTGAGTTTTTTATAGCTATTGCGCATTCACACACATTTTTCAACCTAATATTTTTTTTGTATAATATAAATACTTAGATTATTCTGCCATAAAAAGAACAAAAAAATATATACCTAACCTACGCAAACAATGAATTACAGACAAAAAGGAGCCTTTTCATAAAAAATAAGGCATATTTTCCCCCATAACAGTCAACAACATAAACTCCGTAGACATTTCACGTTACTTTCATTTCCACCATAACATGATATCTACTGAAAGAGCTCAGCTGATGCGTAATGGCATCAAAGGCAAGGTGACGATTCGTTCAGCTCATATTTTGGTTCGGCGCCAGGCCCATATTCTTTGAGCCTTTCCTTGCCACCCCATTATCTTAATAGATGTTAACACGTAATTAGAATCTAGCAGCTAGTAGGTACATCCTTTGGTAAATACGAAACGCATACATATGGGCTAGTAACTACAAATACTCTACTTTTGTGCGATTGGATTACTCATTGTATTTATTCATTGATTAGTTCTTTGTTTCCTCTGGAGCAGTAGAATCGTACACATGAAAATCTGAACGGAGGGCTTTCAGGGACTAAAACTAATTCTCACTTTATTCTTATATACCTACTACGGGACTTTCCGCGCACTAAAATTACGAGATAAATAAATACCTCGTCATCCGGACGTTTAGTACATAAGAATAATGTGTTCAGATCGCGAAAATTTTAGAACAATAATCTTTATTTAATGTTACAAAATCGTAACTCACTTAATTCTTTGAGCCTTCCCTTGCAACTCCATTATCTCAATAGACGTTAACGCATTATTAAAACATATAGGCTAGTACATCTTTTTGTATGTATGGGTTAGTTACTACAAATATTGCAATGTTGTTGGATTGGCTATTTAGCCACAGATTTCAGAGCATTCTATTAACTAGTGTGATTGTTCCTTGTTTCTTTTGGAAAACAATAATAATATTATAAATCCGAAAAGTTTGTTGGTTTGTTCCTCTCTTACGCAGCAACGGAGCAACGTATTGACTTGAATTTTGACATGGATATAGTTCAAGGACCGGAAAGTGACATAGGCTACTTTTTATTCCGAAACAATAAAAGGTTCCTGTGGGATAGCACAAAAGTCAAATCCACGCGGGCGGAGCTGCGAGCAAAAGCTAGTACAGTTATAATTTTAAAAATCCAGATCGGGTATTTTTATAAAACAAAACTATTTGCGCTGTAACATGAAGCTGGTGACAGTTGCTTTTTTAAAAATTCAATTAGGGTTTATCTTGCCACGATTTAAAAATTACAACTATTTAGTATTTCAGCTGTACCGCATGTGTAATAGGTATATTAAATAATTATTAACTCTAGTAAATTAAATCAAAACCCAATTATATTAAGAAAGTAACTGTTACTCGCACCATGCTACAATGAAAATAGTATAATGATTCTGTAAAAACAATATGTTGTGTAATAGTACAAAGTATTAATAAGTAGTAGGATTTGATATAACTACTTATTTCTATACTAAGAGTGCACGGAAGAAATTTGTGTTAGTGATAAGGCTGTGAAAGTAGAGTACCTGTCTGTTGTAAAAGTAGATTAAAGTAAAACTTAACTTAAAAAGTTAAGTTTTTGTCATGTATTTTTCGTACATCTCTGGTGTGGAGATAAATAGCATATATCTATATATATTTATTATTTATGTATAACTGAACTTTTTCTGTATTAAAATTGAATATTCTTATTTTCAATGGAGATTAAACTTACGAGCCCTTTATTAATCAATTTAGTCATCACGACACTATTATATACGCTAATGTTACATAACGTATACTTTAAATCAAACTCCACATAGACGTTGTTTCTTATCCAAATGTCAATGTAGTGTAATAGACTAATAAACATACCTAAACCCAGTTTTTGGCACAGCGCACTCAGCAGTAATATACGCTGCTGTTATGGCACCACAAACTACTGGCCGTGTTTGATTTTCTGCCAAATATAGGTACATTTGGTCAATAGAGGACACAACGCAGTTGGCATGTGAGGTACGCCAACAATGTCTGCCTGGATGGATTGACAGACGGCAGTTACACAAATCATGCCGTGAATCACTAGAAGAAATATCTAGAAAGGCATCTACATAGAATCCGCGCGGTATGAGAACTAGAACACACTGTTCTAACTTGTCCTGTTACTATATTGGTATAGTCGATATGATAGATTTGATATGATCTGTAGAACAAAGACGGAAACAAATTGTGTGAAAAATGCTCTACACTGCTTAAGTGGCAAAATGAAACTGAGAACTAATGACCAAAAAGATCGAAAAGTTCTGTTGTTGAGTGAATATCACGTACGTATCGCAATGTGTAGCATAGCACGCATATCCATAACGCAGACCTATACAACAGGATTACGCAGGATGGAAGACGCTTCCAATCGGTCTCGGTGGAAGCCCTATTTCCAGCAATGGACGTCCTATGAAACGGTGATGATGCATTGTCTCACATAGTGATTTTTTACAATATCTTGTCACGTTGTTAACAGTGCGTCTCTACATAAGTATATCCATGTCGCGGACTTTGAATGGCAAGTACCAATCTGGTTCGTGTCCCATTCTGTGATGGATTTACCGCTGATAGAGCCGACCCCGTCCCGTTGCGTCATATCACAATGGACGTCCGAAATACGAGTAAACCTGCCCATTATATAGGCTCCCGATACCTAAAGAATTCTTTGAAATCGTTGACCAAATTTTTGTGAATCATGAAAAGATATTGATATAACCAGATAGTTATTATTATGTTGCATTTGAAATATACTTACGAGTAAATAAGATTCACAAATACAAAATCTGAATGCAACTATTCATATAACGTCTAACGTGATTATACCTCAGAGCAAATAAAAAAATCCAGAGGGAATGTCGTTGGTCAAGTGAAGCCGTTTTTAAAAAAACGTTTTTATACATGTGTGAGTGCGTCGCTGTTGCGCCACCATAGTTTGACTGACAATCCAAGGCGTAGTTTCATAGTTACCTGGATGTGTGTGTAATTGTCTATACACGGCGAGGCGTAGTTTTGGTTGGCTTCACTTGTTTGTTCACAACATTCTCTCTTGATTTTTTTATTTGCTCTGAGGATTATACGTACAATCTTTAAGGCCTTTTAGAATTGTCAATAGGCCCAATTATGAAGGTGCCATCGTAATTATAGGGTACTTCTCGTTGACCTAGAACTATCAAATTTGCAAAGTGCATTGTCTTAATGTATACATTTAGGAATAAATCTGAAAGCTGTACATTTTAATTTAATAGGGCTTCAATGCAAAAAATGGGCTCTAATTTCAAAGTGAATTATTTTATCATGATCTTTATTTGCACAAGTTAATCAGGCTTTCAATTATTTTTAAGATGTATGATTTACGATGCATTACATTGAATTTTCTCTCCGGACAGACGTTGGTATCCTCACAATGTATTTTTGCCCAAAAAGCCATCGGTAGGAGACTGAATACGTACGACTACATTTATAATACATTTTAATACTTATAATTTTAATCCACCCCTTGAAAATGAAGGACTATAGTTTTAATGGGCAAGTGTGTATATTAACTGCAACAAAATACAATACTACATACTTAAGCTAACACTACATACTTAAACTACTATTACATAAAAAGCAATTAGATCATCCACAGACCCTCGAAGGTCTATAGTTGTTGGTTAGGTAGTCCAAATGTTCAAGCCCACTGCCAGTTGGCAACGTGCCCAGCATGCCGGCAGCATTGCCACGCTGAATGGTAATGCTTAAGTAAACGTTGAGCCAAATAAAAACCAAAACCAATTAAACCAGTTTTAAGGTCAATTAAATTAATTGTTTTAATTGAACAACAAAACTCGACGCCCGATGACGAGAGCTGATCGAAAACTCCACCAACACCAGCTTCTCAACCTCATTTTCATTCAAAATCAGAGATAATAAAGTTAAGCAGTGTACCAAAATCTGCAAACTTGTTTTAATGACTTATCTAAAGGAACCTTTGGATCGACTGGTGACTCCTTTGAAAGGCGAAGTTGGGTAGCGACCTCAAACTTGACGTCACGGTTACAATTACAAGTTAATTAACTGTTACTGACGTTGGGGTGTCTTGGTGTCCATAACCTAATCTAATGATTTGAGATCTGGAGACTGTTACACCACTGGCTTTTCGGTGAAGGAAAACATCGTGAGATCATCAACATTATGTGGAGTTATAAGAAACCGAAAATATAAATTCTTACTAGTATGCCACCCGGCCAATACGAACTTACTTCCTCACTAGTTTTATACAACTGAGATTATTCTTGTTGGCTTATGTGTTACTTTTTTACGAAGCAACGGGGCGACGTTGACGGTCTGACTTGATGCTCTGCGTGGTTATAGTTTAAAGATTTAAAAATGAAATGGCTTGAAATATGAAAACTTGGAAAATATGAAACGTATGTCCTTTAAACTACGGAGGCAGAGTTACCACGGGCAAAAAGTTATTGCATTATTTTATGCCAATTGCCAATAAAATATGACAAAACGAATCTTTAGACAATATACAAATCATTATATTACGAAAACTAAACATAAATGTTTAGGTACATACCTACTTTAATAATATTGCTAACGCAGATTTCAGATTTTTTTAGTGTCACGTTTTTCTCCAATACATATTGATTTTCCGTAGATACTTATTCGCCTAAAGATAATGCCTAATAGTCTATTTGCCTTCCGGTACAAAAAGTTGAATTCTTAAAATGTTGAATTCGCATAAAGTTGAATTTGCAGCATGTTGAATCCTAAAATATTGAATTCATTCTATGTTTTTTCAGGTATGTCGATAAAATTCAATCTATCGGCTCTACACTTAGACACAATCCAGATAACCGAAACGGCTCCCCTGATTCATATAAATGACACACCCATACAAATTCCAATCTCGGAGAGCAATTAACACTGTTCAATATATTGTCCAATACGTAGACTAGGCAGCTACAGAGATATTTGTTTGTTAGGAATCAGGCAAATGTAATTACTCGAGGACGATGTCCAACCTCTATGCTCTGCAGTTTGCATTCTCTAATTGTCCCTTTACTCTGTGAAGCTAGGCACATGGAGCTAGTTTAGAACTGGAGCCACATTGTTATGGAAAAAAGCCATGCTCACACATCGTTATGTTTTTATAAGTATGATACTATATATTATATTTTTTATTTTTCACACTAATGAGCGTGAAAGATGAAGAACTAAAAGCTAGTCTTTTCATACCCCTCTTTTATTTGGACATTGGTTAGTGCGACATAAGCATTTTAATCAAAAAGAGGTCTAAATGGCTGGATTGGATTGCATGCAGGTGGACTACAATTAATAAGATAAGGTCATTGGTAACTTACGCACAACTTCTCAAGGGCGACTTTTAATACATCAAAATAATCAACTTTTACTATGGAACGAACCCTAAATTTGGGAATGAAAACATCTGTTTTATACATAAAATCCATTGAAAATCGACAAAATGAATGACACAGTTTTTTCACTATTCGTGGTTTGCCCCATAGAATAAAGTGTTCATCGTGATGTTTTAAAATCACGAATAACAACAAGAGGTTGTACGTAAGTTACTAGTGATCCAGTATTTAAAAAGATATAGTAAGATTGAATATTATAAGTATGGCGCTTGTATAAAATTTACAAGGCACTTTTTTATTAAAGTTTTAGTAGGACCATACATTTTCAATGAGGACATAACTCCAGTTGTTTACATAATACATCCACGAATTCTTCCCTTACTGTGACGCTGGATTGTACACGGTTAGTTTCGCTAGATAGCAGCAATGTTGATTAGCTTTATTATTAGATTAGTAGCTACAAGCTACAATCGAGTAATGGCTATGATAGATTTGGTTTACACGTGATTTGGTTTACACGCCACTGAGCGTGAATTCACGTTTCAGTAACTTGAACTTCTGCTGAAAATGATGCTCGGAAACTATAGTAATACTAGTTTTTACCCGCGGCTTCGCCCCCATACGCAATATATCATTATAATTAAGCTATATTATTGCAAAGTTTCATCTCAATCCGTTCAGCAGTTTTTGCGTGAAAGAGTAACAAACATCCATATATCCATTCATCCATCCATCCTCACAAACTTTCACGTTTATAATATTAGTAGGATTGAAGTGCTTTATACACAGACGACTCCATAAGTTGATATATCATACCTACCTATTTTATTAATGAACAACTTTTTGGGACTAATTTTAAAATCGCGGAATAAATCACCTACTCCACACATGTTATATATATATAACTTCGTATGGCTAATTAGGTAGGTAATGGTTCGCATGCTCATACTTTTTTTTTTTAAATAAGTAAGTTTTATTATGCCGTTGCGTAGCATTCACAACATTCTTGATATACGATTTGATCATTAGGTACAATTATATTGTGATATCATATTATTGTTGTATTATCATGTTATTGTTATTTTGTGTTGTAATTTTTGGTCTTTATGCTTATAGTTTATTTAGTTTGTATATTTATTTTTTTGTATATTTATACTTAGATGTGGTAGAATCGACTTGTTTTTTCTTATCTGTTTATAAATAATTTATAGGATTAGGCCTGTCATTGGATGTTTATATGTAGCTGTATAATTAAGTTTAAATAATTATTTTTGTGCTGTTGGCCTATAAATAAATTATTATTATTTATATAGATATAACAGTCAAAAGCGGTCAAGCATAACCCTGAAAGTTGAACTGATCTTGAGTTTCAAAACCTAGGTATGAGTAGCCTACGATCAATGTCAAAAAATATTACATCAAGGAAACTTCAGTAAACTAAAAATATCTCAAAAAAATCTAAAATATCTAGGATAACTAGAACATTTTTTTCATTAACTTATAAGTGCCTTTATTAACTACAACAAAATACAATACTAATACCGATGCTAAAAAAAGACTACTACTACATACAAATAAATTGGATCAACCAAAGACCCTTGAAGGTCTAAAGATAATCCAAATGTTCAAGCCCACTCCCAGTTGGCAGTGTGCCTAGCATGCTAGCGACATTGCCACGCTGAATGGCAATGCTTATGCGTTGAGCCAAATATACGCCAGCATTTTGGTCACGCGTCGCGGCCATCAGACAGTCAGAAAGACTTTTGAAAACATATCCACCAATTATAACGTTACCAATTCAAAATTTCAATATCTATGTATATTTTACAGAATGGAACAAATCCTACGAAAGTTCAAAACCTTATTGTTACCTCTCTTTTCATGCATGTTATAAAAGAGCGAAGTATCCGCTTATTGAATCCGTAATATTGGCTCGAAACAATTTCTACACCATCATCGGAAACAATCTTGTGTACGAAAATTCGTACAGTTTTCGGGCAATTTGAAACAGGAAAAAGTGAACACAAACTGTGTAATTTCGTGGAAAGCGCCTGAAACCTTTTATTGTGAAATATTTCATTGAGCAAGTAATCCCATTTTATTAATTAAACAAACAACGAATATTTTTACTGTTTTATTAATTGACCCGAAATATATTTATATTTTTCCAAAGTAGTAAACTATATAGCCTACTCGTAGGCTAGTTATTTCTATCGGCTTTTTAAATTAGAATATAACTCAGGTGTTAAACGTACACATGTTTTGTTTTTCTATGGGGGACAGCATGTCTATTATAGTTTCGACCGCATTTGGCGATCTTTTTCAAGATGAGAGTACTAGGACGCGGGCTCGACATGCATAGCACAAAGCACCTGTGTTACTCGTAGGTATATTCTAATTGAAATGTGCAAAAACCATGCTAAGTTTCATAATCATATTGCTGTAGTTTAGAGAGACAATATCGAAATCTTTGTAGATACCATATCTCTACGTAAGGAATATAAAACAATATAGAACATCTAGTGATCAATGGTCATTGACATGAAGTATAAAATTAATAATAAGAATGACATATCGAAATACGTTTATAGAGGAAAGGTTTCCTAACTCCATCTAAACTATAAATACGACTACGTATCGTTTTATAGCTAATTGCCTTATTTACCTCATCCTTTCTCCGAGCTCCATTTGGCCCCATGTTGGCGTCCATAAGTGTCGGTAAATGTAAGGGAGGAAGGAGGGGCTTTGTTTACGCCGGACGTTGGTACAATATACCAAGCTACCTACTTACGGGGCAGAAAGGTAACGTAGTGATAATTTGTGCACCTCACGTAACGAATACTCAAGATTTCGCTTTGGCTTTATTTGAACGTTTGTTTGAAGATTTGTCGGTTAAAATGTATATACCAGCCCCAATTGCAATGTTGATTTTATTTGGCCCATTTGGCCCCATGTTGGCGTCCATAAGTGTCGGTAAATGTAAGGGAGGAAGGAGGGGCTTTGTTTACGTCGGACGTTGGTACAATATACCAAGCTACCTACTTACGGGGCAGAAAGGTAACGTAGTGATAATTTGTGCACCTGACGTAACGAATACTCAAGATTTCGCTTTGGCTTTATTTGAACGTTTGTTTGAAGATTTGTCGGTTAAAATGTATATACCAGCCCCAATTGCAATGTTGATTTTATTACTACAATATAAATAGCGACTTAAAAATGACGTACTTGTACAGATACTTATTTAAGGCTTCTGTCCACTATAACGTACTTACCAGAACCGTTATAGAAATGTGTCAAGCAAAAAAAAACGTCTTCACTGAAAAGTATGAGACTATGCTCACTAAACCATACCGTAACCAACTAGCACCATGGAGTACCATGCGCATTTCAATACCGGCAAAATATTTTTGACGACTATTATGGACGTATGCTGGTGGTACGTTATAGTGGGCATAATAAAGCATAAAGAGTTGTTTACCACGCTTAGTATACTAGTCAAAAAATGCTACTTAAAAAAGCTAGTCTTCAACGTTTCATGCGTCTCCAAACGCTTATTGGTACGGAGTCTGAATCCACGCTAAACACTTGACCATATTACTAAGCCATCACGTTCACGACATGACTGTCATGATTCCGATTCCTTGGCCTTAGTTAATACCATCATCCCACCACACCTTTTTGTAGCCTACATTACTTTATTTGTTGTTCAGAAGGGGATCATTTGTAACTGTATACGGCATTGTTTTGTCTGGTGCTGGAGTGGGCCCGCGGGAGGGCCATATTTTTATATTTATTGGCTGTACCTACTGTAATTGGGCTGGTTAATTAACTAGATATACGAGTATTACCAGTTTTATGACGTAAGCGTAGAAGAAAAAGATTTCTTATCTTTAGCTCGCAATCTTCTGAGAAGTTAGTTTCAATGGCATCATCATATTACTCTATAATACAGGTTACATCCAATTACCGGCTAGTTCTCAATTAAGTTGAAATTAAACTATAAAATGCACTACTTTTTACCGACTTTTAAAAAGAGGAGGTTCTGTTTCTTTTTGTGTATGTTCATTGATATTTTCTCCAATTGAGAACCGATTTAAAAACTTCTTTTTTAGTTCAAAAGCATATACTTTCGAGGTAATCGTTTTTCACATTTAAATTTTGTCGAAATCTCTGAGCTGTTTTTGATAAGTCATCAATGTACACGTTGCAAGCCGGTATTGCGATTTTTTGTGAAAAATAATTATTAAATAAATAAAATCATAAAACAAAATTGTTTCACCTAGGAAACTGGTCTGAAGCAAAATATATGGTTTAAATTACAAACGTTCCCTTTTTTTCGAATTGGATATAAATGATGAAGTAGGCTGATAATACCACGATGGAGTAGTAACAATAGTAGTGAAGATAATGATAATATTAAATTAGCCTGAATAACCTAATCAAGGAAGATATGACAACGGAAAGGTCAATATACCCATATTGAATTAGTAGTCCCTTTCAATTAGATACTCCAGTCTGCTTCTTGACTTATGCGTGATACATAAAATGACTAAATACAGGGTGTAGATATCTATGGACGACGGACATCATTATTCTAGGATATCATTGTATTCAATACCATGACCTTTTATACCCCACTGTCAAGGAATGGTGTAGTTTTTCGCGCGTATGTTTGTTTGTAAATTGCTTTATTCCTATGTATCTTCGATGGATTTCGACAATTACAATATCGTTAGATTAGTCTCCTTAAATAGAATTTTTAATAAATTGACAGATTTTAGGCGCTAAATTCAAATTAGTTTTCTTTACCAAATTTATCGAGTGGGGTACCAAAACAATGTAAATTTAAAGGGATTAAAAATATTTACTTTAAAAAACACAACAATTATTAAAATATTCATATATTATGTACCTATTTAGATTTATTTCATCGATAAAACAATCATTTTAATTATTTTTAGCATAAGTAGTTTTAGTGTAAGAATATTTTTTTTATTACTTTTACAAGCACGTGATACAAACTGCCGGAATCTTTGTATCCATCTATACATCAGCCATAGGACGTCTACTACTGAATGATAGCTGTTGCCAGCGTCTTTATTTTTCGAAAAATATATAATTTTAGTCTTTTCAAGGCCAAATCTGCGTCTAAACTCAGTACCTTAATCAAATGTAAGTGAGTTATTTTATATCTAAAGAGTCTAAGTCTACCAACTTAATTTTTAAGCACATTGCGTCGTTTGCCGTCAGACAAGATGGCGGCGAAACGTAAACTTATTCGTAAAAAAAATATAAACCTATTGGACTAACCCTATAATTATAATTAAGACAAATAATCGGTCAAGTGCGAGTCGGACTTGCGCACGAAGGGGCCCTATGCAGTACGAAATCGAACTGCATAGGGCCCCTTTAATATTTTTTTCTGTTTTTAGTAGGTATTTGTTGTTATAGCGGCAATAGAAATACGTCATCTGTGAATAGTTCAACGTTATAGCTATCACGGTTCATGAGATAGAGCCTGGTGACAGACAGACGGACAGACGGTTAGACGGGCAGCAGAGTCTTAGTAATAGGATCCCGTTTTTCCCTTTGGGTACGGAACCCTAAAAAGAGCTTTAGCGATATTTTTATTGCAACAAACTTAAATAACATAAAAAGAGCTATTTTATAAATATTAAACGTTTATTGACATTGGAAAAAATGTATGACAACTGTATACTCTAGATATCGATTTTAAAATGATACAAATTGACTATCCTTACTAAAAAGTTAAGCTGTGGTGGTCTAGGGGTAATGACATCAGCCTTATATTCGTGAGGTCGCGGGTTCAAATCCCGATCCCGTACCAATGAATTCTATGGAATTTATGTACGGAATTTTACATCACTGGCGTTTCGGTGAAGGAAAACATCGTGAGGCAACCTGCATACGTCCGTAAAATAATTTCGATGGTGTATATGAATCCACCAACCCGCACTGGGCCATTGTGGTGGATATGACCTCATCACTCTTCGTGGGTAGGCCTACATCCTGCAGAGCACTATTAAAAAAGGCTGGTACAGTACAGTACTAAAAGTATCTTATAAAATTAGTTCATCTAGACACACTCTGTATATACCTTGTAAGATGGGTAGATACTACAGAAACGTCGTCTCGACGAAATGAGATTGGAAGACGAATTAGGACACCCACTCACGCTCTTGTCCGACGTATTTGGCTGATTGATATTTTGCAGCTAAACTGAACATTTTGTCGTAGCAACTCACAAACCTAGGTTGTCTAAAATGTAGAAAATATTTACACTACTATTTGTTTTGAATATAAGTACTATGTTCAGTAAAAAGTTTTTAGTAGTCCAGTGCTGCACATAAACCTCCCCTTTAGATTTCTAATAAGAAATGTTGAAAGCGGATTCCATTCAGCGCGATCTTTCAGTCCTAGTGGGTTCATTTGCCTAGCTTGTCGGTGTACCTACCAATTATTAATTGTTATTTATTTATACACATAGATTTAAGAAAATAAATGAATAAGTTTTTTTACAATATTTATATGAAAGAACAAAATACTATAAAAAAACCTAAACCTAGAGTGCCGCCGGCAGCGGGGCGGGGCTCAAGCTACCGGCGGTTGCGCGCCGTGTCCAGAACGACCGCCTTCTGTATCTGACCCTTCACCCAACCGTCTAGCGAGAGCCTCTTAAGGTGCTGGTCGAGACTCTTCGCTATTAAGCCGTTTACCGAAACGACTATCGATGATCGTAGAGTCCACATCCCACATGGCGGTAACCTCGTGAGCCAAGTCAAGGTACTTGCTGAGCTTGTACTTCTCGGCCTTCACGAAGTTCTCGTCATGTGGGATTGTGACGTCGACGAGCACTGCCCGGCGCTGGGACCAGTCGACCACCACGATATCAGGCCTATTAGCGACAATAGTCCTGTCCGTGATGATAGAGCGGTCCCAGTAGAGCAACGCACGACCATTTTCGAGAACTGGCGCCGGTGCGTACTTATAGTACGGCACCTCAGACTCGACAAGGCCGTATCAAAGAGCAAGTTGCTGATGGATAATCCTGGCTACTTGGTTATGCCTGTGCAAGTACTCGCCGTTGGCAAGATGAGAACAACCGGAAGTAATATGCCTGAGTGACTCTCCGGGACGGTGGCATGCCCGACAAATGTCGACCGTACCGTCCTTCAGGATATACTTCCGGTAGTTGTTCGTCAAGACAACTTCGTCCGCAATTGCACAGGCAAAACCTTCGGTTTCCCCAAAGAGGTCACCGAAGCGCAGCCAGGCCACCGAAGCGAGCAGGTCCACATCGGGTCCTGTTAGGGCCCGGTAGAACCGCCCGTGCAGCTCCTTGCGATCTTCCATACCGCCTTGCGATCGTCGGTGCTGAGCACCGATGGCCTGCGCCAATTCTCGTTCGCCAAGGAGAGCGGGGTGAGGCTTCTGTCAACTGCCACCACATCGCGATGCATCCCACGCCCGCTGTTTCGGAAATAATCCCAGAGACTGTATACTTCGCGGTTGTGGAGGTCCTTGGCATTTAAAAAGCCTCGGCCACCACACTTCCGCGGAATGTACAGTCTCATGACAGACGAGCGTGGGTGTAGCATGCGATGCAAAGTGAGCAGTCGACGGACCCTCCTATCCAAGGCGTCCAGCTCAGTCTGAGTCCACCTCAGTATGCCAAAGGAGTACATCAACAGTGGCATCACCCAACCGTTGAAAGCGCGTACCTTGTTGCCGCCGGACAAAAGACTATTAATTACTTTTATCAGGCGACAAAAAAAGCGTTCCTTCATCGATTTCTTGATGTCCACTGCCGATATACCCAACGACTCTGACATACCGAGGTACTTGTAGGTCTCGGCTTCGGAGAGAGACCTGATAGTCATCGTCTCAGAAAGTTGTAGATTCGGAGAATCCACAACTTTCCCTCGCTGTACATGCATGACCGCACACTTATCTACACCGAACTCCATCCTGATGGCACTGCTAAAAACTTCAGTGGTTTTTAGCAGCTCCGCCAGGTCTTGGTATTTAGGTGCAAACAGCTTTAGATCATCCATGTACAGCAGGTGAGAGATAACTTCACCCTGTCTGCGAAGCCTAACGTAGCCCTGAATTCCTTAGTAAAGTGCTGAGAGGATTCAGGGCCAGGCAGAACCACAATGGACTCAGACTGTCACCTTGGAATATTCCCCGCTCAATCCTTATCAAGTCTTGCGGGCCAGCGGAGCCGTCTCTACCGCCTGGTTGACGAAGGACTGTGGCCCATTGCCCCATGCATGATACTAAGAATGATTTTAGAGTTGTATCGATTTTATACAACTCTAAAATCCTCTCGAGCCACGAATGAGGCATAGGCCTTCTCCAGGCGGCAGAGAGGGCTCCCTTGTTCCGCCGGACTTGCTGGCTAATGGCCATGTCTATGAGGAGGAGCTCCTTAGTACCACGGGACCCAACCCTAAATCCATTCTGAGCGTAAGCCAAAACGTTTTGCGTAACGACGTGCGCATTAATTTTGATAGTCAGAATGGATGTGAGGAGCTTGTAGATGTTAGGCAAGCAGGTGATGGGTCGATAGTTCTTTGCTTCCGTGGTACTACCGGACTTATGGAGTAGAAAGGTGAGACCGGTGGTAAAAAAGCTAGGCAGAGAACCAACCTCAAGGGCTTCCTGGAATTGCGTGGCTAAGCGGTCATGCGAGCATCGAAACCATTTTATCCAAAAGTTGTGCAGCCCGTCCGGCCCAGGACTTTTCCAGTTATGAGTCTTACGGATTGCACAACTAACGTCTATGGAATCTATAAAAATAGATCCCATAGGTTCGATAGTCTCGCATTCCCGCTCAACCACACGCATCCAGTCACCCTCCGTGTGCTCAATGGGCACCGACCAGATGCCGCGCCAGAAGTCATTCATGGTGCTAGCATCAAGCAACTGCCCATCGCTCACACGTTGGTCGTTTCCCTCCCAGCCTCGGTACACCTTCCTTTGGTCACTTTGGAAGAGGCGATTTAGCCAATATCGGTCCACACGTTCTCTGTAGCGACGAATGCGGTTTGCCCACGCATAGACTTTCTGCTTCAGATAGTCTATGCGTTCCGTGACACTGGCCAAATAGTGCTGAGGTCTGATACCAGTCCCGGCAAAGGCCTGTGTCACGAAACGCATGACTCGGGGGCGGTTATTCCCCCGGCTGAAACAGATTAGCTTTGCCATGAAAGTCCTGAACGAGTCGATACGCCGCTGGATCCGCATTTGCCACGCGGGCACACCCCCGGCGGGTCGCGGTGCACGGTTAGTGTCCGGGAACTTAACACGTGCAACGCGACACGCCGCGATGGCCCCGCAGTACAAGATCGAGTGTGTATCGACTAAGCCTTCGCTAGCCCGTAAATACAGGACTAGCAAAGGGTTCAAGGCTCCCATAAGCGCCAAGTTACGCCAAGTAACAAGTTATGTGTGGGAAAACGTGGCAGTCGCGGCCTAGAGTCGGGTGCGAACCGATACTGGGAAATCGCGTCCTCCGAAGCCCTCCTCAGTTGCTCACTCACCTGGCTAGATACGCACATACTCGCGTCATCTGCCTCGTCGACCGCAGGATCAGCCGGAGGAATCGCAAGTGTCGCCGCCGACATCGGCACTAAAGCCATTGTCGGGGCTGAACGTACGGGCGGGTTCCGCGTCGAGGAAGCAGTGGGGCGAGCAGGCAGTGCCTCCAGGCGGAGCCGATCAATTACGGACTGATCCAGCAGTTGGCACCGGTGGATAGCCCGCACTTGATCCGATAGCCGTTGGGCAGTCACGGCCACGGTCGGTTCAAGGGCCTGAAACAAAGGCAGCATTCTGGCACAGTACGCTGTCATGTTGGTTCCCCCCTCAGTAGTCCCAAAGTACGCGCGCATGCAATTCTCATTATTAGTTTGAGTCCATCGCATGCGACGCACTATGCCACCAGTAGCGGGAGCGGATGGCGGGGCGGGATGCCCCACAGGCCCCAAGCGTACCGGCAGCGGTGGACGGCCTCGCCGTCGCGCTGGTGGTCGTGGCGGCGGCGGCGTCCGTGGCCCGCTCGAGTCGCTGGAAGTTCCGGTTATTTCACGTGTCGTGTGAAACGCCTCCGATGATGAACTTGATGATGATGATTGACAGAGACTCGGAGCAGGCGGGGGTGGTGGGCGTGCGCTATTAGTCTCCGCTCTTGTTTTTGCCCTCGTCTTCATTATTTTCACATATTTTCTTCAGTATTTTCGTATTTCCTTCAATGATGTTTAATGTCCTTCAGATTTTTCATTTTGACAAAACTTGTCAAAATGTTGGCCTTTGCGAAAAGTGTCATGTTTGAGGCTGTTAGTAGGTTTTTGATGGTTTTTTTTACTTAAAAATGTTAATCTTTAGCTTGAATGGTATATTGCACGAGTTTTGTGGTGGAAAAGGATTCGAAAAGCTGTATAATATAATTAAAACTGAAGTTGTGTAAAAAAGACGTGTGCTCTATGTCAGCGGTTTTTTTTTATTTATTATTATTACATACTGTAATGCAGTAGGCGCCCGTTGTAGGTATGTAGTAACTATGATGTAATCTGCTGTGTTTACGTGATCCGGTTCTGGGAAGCTCTATTGTTCTGCGTTTTTTTATTGGTGCATTTTGTATTCGGTTTTATGGCTTTATGACTCGAGCGGGATCAGTCTTTGTATCTCATCTATTGTTTAGTTTATTTGTTGGGTGTTTACGTATTTGAAAAACAATAGGGGATCCTCGAACTTTCAAGTTGTTGACTTGTTAACACAATAGCGTTTATTAAGATCGAGTTATGTTGCGAAATATCTCGTAGGTTCGAAACTGTAGGAAATAACGGATATAAATACGCCGGCCTACCCTTCGGGATCAGTTTATTCGTTTACCGTCGAAGCGATAACTACTCGGGTTAGAGTGCGATACCAGTGATTGTGAAGTGACTAGCTTGTGTGAATATCAGTGCCAGTGTAAAGTGTTTGTGCGAACCAGTTGTGTCGTGTGTTTTTGTGATTTTTGTGAAGTGATTGTGTGCAAAGTGAATAATCGGCGTTTTAACTGACTATCCAAGAACCCATTTCGTAACAATACATTACATTATTTACATTACACATTTATTACACATACATTATTTATTTTGGTGAGTTCATTATTATGAATTATTTTTTTAATTGCAAATTTAAAACTCTTGAACGTCCTACGCTTACTTGCACTTGTACGTAGATACTATTTACCGACATTGTCTCCAGACGAAAACTATCTAATCATTACTTATCACTATATAGCTCACGTGGTTCGGATGAGACGTTAAGTTGTAGGTCCTGGTAGTTTTAAGCGTTTACGTCATTTCAGAGGCCTTCAGACGGCCTAAAAACTCAGACACTTGGGCTCGCCACAGGGCCTGTACGAACGTACTTTTAATGGCTCAATCAATACCAATCATTATTTGTAAATCACTAGTGACCCGCCCCGGCTTCGCATAGGTGTATTATATATAACCCTTCCTCTTGAATCACTATCTATTTAAAAAAAACTGCATCAAAATTCGTCGCGTAGTTTTAAAGATATAAGCATACATGGGGACAGACAGCGCGAAGATATTTTGTTTTATACTATGTAGTGATAGTGATAATCACTTATCAATCAATGGCTCACTGCCATTCTAAGTTAACAATCCGCTATAACACAAAAAAGATTCTCGTAGCAACTTTGTAGCAACCTCGTAGCGCTACCGTAGCGTAGAATGAAACGAAAATGTGTTAGACGATTTGATGCGTGTAATTGCAACGCTTACCTAGTCGTAAGGAGGATTTTCCTGATTTTTTACTCCTAACAAGACGATAGAGTCAGAAACGAGGAAATCCGTAGACAAACCAAAAGTTACTGACATAGCCCAGCGGATTCGCAAGTTGAAATGGCAGTGGGCAGAAAACACACTTTGTAGAATGTTTGTAGTAGAACAGATGGACGATGGAGCTGTAGAGTTCTCAAATGGATACTACGCACCAGCAAGCAAATTGTACTCGTATCAATTGTAATCGTACTGTAGATAGATAGATAATTCTTTATTAGCTTAACCAAATACAATAAAAACACATGAAAAATAAAAACATTAAAAAATTAGTTATACTAAATGGCGGCCTTATCGCTTCAAGCGATTTCTTCCAGACAACCATGAACGGACATGAAATAGCACATTAACTAAAACAGCGGCCTTAGCAAAAAAGAATTTAAAAATAAACAATAAACACTTATAACAAACAAAAATAAGCAATACTAACACCTAAGCAATAAATAAATAATATTTATTGAAATAAATATATATGCCTACCTAGACACATAAATATACATGTATTACATAATACAAAAATAAACTTACTTATATAATTATATTCTATTAATACTTATACTTACTTAAAAAATAAATATATAAAGCGAGCAGAAACAATAATGTACCTAAAAAGACAGGTAATGCAATTTAACTCTTTGTTTGAAAACATTCAGTGATGGGGCGCGTTTGATATCCACCGGTAACACATTCCATAATCTTACAGATTCCACAGTAAAAGACTGTACTGATAATTTAATAAAATGATATGTAATAAAATCAAATACTTAAATAAATAATCAATTGTAATAATCATACTTGTAATTCCCAATTAAAATTATAACAGTTCCGGTCCCTAATTTTAATTGTATAAAAGTTACTGTTGATATGATGATATTACAAAACATCAGCGTACTCATCAATGTAACCAAAAATACCGGTTTTCCACGCTTTTGTTAAGGTTAGGTTGTTTGATTTTTTTAAGATGGTGAAATCTTTGCATTGTGTCCTGCTGCTTTGGGATACAGCCGGGTTAAGTGGGAAAACACCCACTAAACCCCTTTGGCCGCCTGTCTTTGTGCTGTTTTGGGAGCTCCGGGATCTCCAGGGGAACTCCTAGCACTTTTCTATTGACGTCCTGCGTTTGATTGACGCATACAGCCATGTACGACGAGATGATCATTCAGCGTTGTTGTCCTTACCGGGTCTGTTTTAGTAGATGGCTAGAGAGTGCCCCATCTTCAATCATCCGAGATCCCAGACAATGCTCAATTTTAGTAGGGCATTTTTATACAAGCAGGGGATGTCGGTGCCGTATTCTATTACCACGGCATCAGGGCTAGAAGTTACGTACTTAAGAAGGTGCTTTGCGGTGCGACGGTGCGCTAAAAGTTCATCATTTTTTGAGATCCGTACTCAAAGGGTAAAAACGGGACACTATTACTAAGACTCCGCTGTCCGTCCATCAGTTGTATTATATCTCAAGAACCGTGATAGCTAGACAAATGATTTTTTTACAGATGCTGTATTTCTGTTGCTGCTTTAACAAAAAATACTAAAAACAAAATAAAATAAATATTTAGTAAATATTATAATTATTATTGATATAATTAAATTAATTTATTAAATTAAAATAAAATAAATATTTAAGGGGGATCGAGAACAGTTCAGAACCCTTCGTGCGCGAGTTTGACTCGCACTTGGATGATTATTTGTTGATCTTATTGATACACAATGAAATCTAGGTGGAATCAAACTTATTGCAGGTTTTGTGAAGCGAGTGGTTGTCCAGCGCAAGAGAGTGGATGTGCGCAGCTTATAGCTAACTTACAGACACCAAGCAGTTTGATTTGGCATAACGCAAACCTATACGAAATAAAAAAAAACTAGAATAAATTTGTCGTCTAAATACAAACCCGTATGTTAAACTAAAGATAGAAGACTAGATACATATACAATATATATAAATATTTTTTGGGACATCTTACACACGGTCTCTGACCCCAAACTGAGCAAAGCTTCTGATATGGCTGCCAGAGACTGATATACTACATATACTTTTTTTTTTTTTTTTTTTTTTTTTCTTTTTTTTTTTTTTTATTTAATATAATGACAATACTACATTACTACTACATAGAAAGCAATTGGATCATCCACAGACCCTTGAAGGTCTAAAGATAATCCAAGTGCTCAAGCCCACTGCCAGTTGGCAGCGTGCCCAGCATGCTGGCAGCATTGCCACGCTGAATGGCAATGCTTATACGTTGAGCCAAATAAACACCAGCATTTTGGTCACGCGTCGCGTCCACCAGACGCTCAGAAAGACTTTTGAAAACGAGATGAGCTCCCGGCCCCCACGGACCCAAAGTCTCAACTCCAAATGGCTCAAATATGTAACCACTGCCGAGGTTAGCATATTTGCGCCGCTTGTGCTGCTCAGCCGAATTGGCCGCCGCTCCAGCCCTACTCTGAGTCTCAGGAAGATGTGACGGTGCCAAAGTATCGACGCAAGTTGCGTCCCATACTAAGGGCCGTCCACACTTCCATGGGACCAGCGTCATGCCGTCAGGCCTTTTGCCATCACCACGCGCCAACCCACTCGGTTCGAGTACGGCTGCGATATTGGCGGTGACAAAAGCCCTGCGTATGAAATCGTTAAGGCTGGCGTGGCGTCCAATCCGACCAGCGCTTCTTGAGCAAGAGAGACCGTGGTGACCGAGCTGGTCAACTGCAGTACCACACTGACAGCGATGGGCTTCACAACACCTTGTACCCAAGCGTAAGCTGACAGCTAGACGAAATGCAGTTGGGTCTAAAAGGTTACCAGTATTGAAAGAGGGCAATGCTTGCAACCAAAGACCGGACTCCCATACAGAGACTGCAAGGATACGAGCGCGATCCGCGACGCTAGGACACGTGTCTAGAAGAGATTTCCGTGCTAGTTCGCAGATCGGCCGATCCCACAGTCTCTGCGACGATAAAGTCTTTGGAAGCTCGGTATTTGGGCAAGCGACCCTCCAAGCATTCGTTGCCTCATTCAAATGAGCTACATCTACGCCAGAATGGCCTAAAGAAGGTGCGAGGATTTTTTCAATCAAGTTCTGAGTACTATGAATGGAGGACAAGAAAGCTGGTAAAGCAACACTTGAAATTTGGCGGACCCCTAACCCTCCAAGCCTAACAGGCAAGGAGGCTTGTAGCCACGCCCTTTCACTCATGTCAATATTCAAAACCGATACTAGGGACTGCTTTACAACATCGTCTAAGCTCAAAAGGAGCTCATTGTGTTTCCACAATGGACTACATCGTAAAGCGTACATAAATTTTGGAACAAACAGACAACATCTTATAATGGTAAAAGCCATGTGGGCGTTAATTTTGAGTAGCCTATCAGAGGCACTCAAAAAATTTTGAATTTTTTCTTGAACGAAAGGCGGAAAAGACTCATCTAATATCGGCGAACCTAGAAGGCGAAGAGAACACTTGTCTACCGATTTGATGTTAGGTGCCAAATCATTAAATTTGTTAAGTACGAAATCTTTATCCGGACATGAGTCGCAAACGAAAAGTTCGCATTTCGAAAAATTTAGCTCCAAACCAATTTGACGAAACTCGTCAATAAGAATTTCCAAATCACGTAGGACTGTGCTCGCATCGCCACCCAAAGTCCCGTCATCCAGATACCAAACGTTGAGTTTAGATTGGAGACGTTGAACAATTGGATGAATGGCCAGGCTGAAAATGGCTGGTCCGAGAGGGTCACCTTGTTGACAGCCAACGGAAGATAGCAAAACATCATTTTTGTAAATTAATTTAGTGGGTTTGCCGTAGCATTGCCAAAGAAAACTGAAAAGATCGGGAATTTTGTCTTTGACCTGTGCCAACAAGGCGTCTCGATTAACCGAATTGAAAGCATTTTTGACGTCCACCTTAAGCAACACCTCTCCACAATTTTGACCGAGAAAAGTACGAAGCGAATGAACAGCAGCCTCACATCCACCCCGCGAACCAAAGCCAAGCTGTATTGGTTGAAAAAGGCTACTCAAAAGAGCAACCTTTTTTCCACAACCGGCTTTGGCTGCGAGACGACGATATGTGGTGCCAACAGCAATAGGTCTGATGCCACCATCTTTTTTGACAAGTGCGCATAGGTTAGCGCCATACAAGACTTCGATAACGTCATCATTGACCTGCCCAGATAACATGAGATTTGCCAAACCCGTTAATTCTCTCAAGAGAGACTCAGCCACCTCACCAGAGCTAAAAGATAGAAGATCTTTTAGATGTTGAGGCGAGAGACCATCTAGGCCTCCGGCTGAGCCGCTCCGAAAAGAAGAAACGGCCGCTGCAATCTCCTGAGCTGACACTTCAATGACAACGTCATCAGGGTGTGGTGGCTCAGGCAGGTGGAGACATGCTGCCGGCGGATGCTTGTCACGGAGTGACTGGACCGTATCGGGTGTGTGGGGGGCAATAGTGTCGCTGGAGAACAGGACTCGTGCGGCGCCTTTGATATCGCCATCACTAATTTTGCTCTCTACTATTTTAATGGTAACCGAATCGTCTGTTTTTTTAGAATTTGGTTTATTCTGCCTTGTTGGCGGAATAATGCTTTCAAAATCTAAAGAGTTCTCTTCCAATGCGCTGTACTTTACGCAATTTTCCTTTACCCTAGTGGTAAGGGATTTTTTGTTTGTTGGGTCCGAATGTACGTAAAGCACAACGTAGGGAAAAGTCAAGAGGTGTTCCCAGGCGACTAAAGAATTTTTAGAAATAACATTCCGAATAGCAGCAGATAAACACTGCGCAACCGAAAAACGTGCACCACGCGGGATGCGTTTTAAAACAGGAAGAGAACTTTTGAGTGAGCTAAGAACCTCCCAAAGCGGTTTGGAAGGAGCAGCAGCGCTCACGGGACTGCTGCTGGCTCCATCAGAGCCTGCAATAGGGGCCGAAAGTGTAATTTGGCTATTTTTATGGCACCGCGTACGGTGAATTTTGAGGCCTTTCTGTCCTTTAAAAAATCGCACTTGGGAACACTCTAGGCACTGAATCATGTCCCCCTGCGACACATTAACGTATTGGGAAACTGCATTTGGCCCGGCCGGGGCGCAAAATGCCATGAATAACAAGAATTATACTACAAATATAAATAAAAATAAACTTAGGTTCTATAAGTGGAGACGTCAGGACGTCAGACCGTGACGTGGGCGGTCTGCGCAGACTCGGATGGCGTTGACATGGAAACAAGAAAACAACAATGAGCCGCGACTGTCAAAAACCTACCGAATATTACAACACAATAGAAAACAATTATTTGACTATCTCTAGCTCTACAAATATTACCTCGAAAGAAAATAAGAAAAAAAGGAAAGATTGGAGTAGAATTTGGCCCGCTAGAGCAGAAAAATCTGAAAAATCTATATACATATACTTATTTTTAAATACATACTTATATAAATAGTAACTAAATAACACCCAGACACAGAGCAAACACTTATGTTTATCATAAAAATATTTGCCCTGGGTGGGGATCGAACCGGCGCCTCTTTAATCCAGAAGTTTGGATCACTAACCACTGAGCCACCGAGGCAGTCAAAGAATCGGAAAGTCAAAGATATCGGAAGTAGACCAGAAACTTTACTTCAAGAGAAAAGGAAATTGTTCAGACTAGACCTGTCTATTGACAAAGTTCAGGTAAGATTGCCTTTTATCTGGCTGTGAAAAGCAATGATCGAGACGCTTTTCTAAGATGTAAGTTAAGTTTTTAATGGAAAATATTAAGTAGAAATTTTACTTACGGTACTTAGTATAGTTATTATGGTAATTTTATTAAAGTAATTGATAAAATTAGCACGTTAACACTGTGGTATAATATTATTATTTTTTTCAGGAAAGTTTATATACGTTTTGCTAATTAACAGACTTTCATAAGATTATTAGTATTATCGATTTGAGATCATATTGCTAGTACTTAAAGAAATATATTTAGAATCTATAGTTTTAGAAACACTGTACACATTATATTATAAATTTTATTATCTATAAATTTATAGGTACATGGTATCTTTTTAATTCATAAAATTGTCTAATAAATATATTTTGAACATTATGCTTTACAATATTTAATTCTACAAAACATAAGAATACAGAAAATCAAAATATATAAGGACAAATAATAATATGTTACGTGTGCCTCTGTTCAGCCCAGCCAGCCAGCTATACAAAATGAGTAAAGTTTCTGCTATTGAAATCGAAATGGCTAAACACACAATATTTAAAAAAAAATATTTTAAAATATACAAACAAACTTAGCAATTTTTTTTTTTTTTTAAATTAGTTAAAATTGAAGACATACTTCAAATTTGTATAAAGATAACCACACACTTTAAATTCCTTGTGGTTTGCCTAGTAATAAGCAGCTTCAGACCAATTGGACGAATCAAAAATAACCGTGTACATAGTGTACAGTAAACAGTTTCTTTGACAGTATTTTAGCGTCTCCCTACGAGTTGGCAGACGTTTCCGTATGCACACAGAGTGCTGCGCTCAATCAGTTTCCAAAGACGCAAAGGAGGCTGTAGCCCGAGATCAAAGGCGGGCCGCGAGTCGTTACCTCGCTTTTGCCTGTAGATCTTTGCGGTACATTATTTTATTATTCGGGTCATTTTCAATTCGATGCGGATTCTGACATAATTTGAGCATTTAAAACTATGTTATCCGCTAGGGGATCTATGGCTAAGCTGTGTAAGCTGAGAAGAAAGCTGATCGTACTAGTTTTCAAAAATATCATTTTTGCGATAAAAAAAATCAAAAAATGTTGGCACCGCTCATTAAGTACCTAACCAAATGGAGTCGACACGCCTAAGCACCGAAGTCTGCCAAGTCAGTGGGGGTGAAGAAACGCATACAAATGTAATTAACTAACACTAGCTGAAAATTAACGCAACACAAGCGCAACCAGACCGGTTTATTTATATAAAGAGCATGACCGCCGGTCGCGAACTTTTGGCAGAGGGGTACGCTTTGCAGTGTCGACTCTTTTGGTTAGTCACTCAATGGCAACGCTGGATTTAAATCTAAATTACCTACTGATTTTATAGTTTATATCCACAATGAATGGTCACATTAAATTAGTTGAAGTGTTTATCTTTTACCAACTAGAGTAAGTTCGTATAGGCCGGGTGGCTAGCCCTGGTGTCACAGTTTTTAAGTCGCTCGAATGCCTCTGACATTGCTAAATGGCTTTTACCAACTTAGAGTATTGGTTAAATATACAGTCGTACATTTGAAGTGAAAACTTATTAGCGGCTATGTGCACTTTTTGGAATGGGTAAAAATATTAAACTCGCGTTAGGATACGAAACCTGATTGAAAATTCGTAAGACAGCGCAGGGCGCTTGCGGGAGTGTGCGTGTATGATATTGTATTGTTGGCGGTATCAACTGGTATCCCCAGTCAATGTGGTGGGGAGGACGGCCGATCGGCATAAAAGCAGTGCCACAAGCGGCGCGGGCCTCCTACCTCGAAGGAAGTCGTGTCGTGCGGACGTTGCGTTACCTTAGATTTGGTTTTCTGTGTTAATATTTAAATTAATACTTATAAAGAACTGGTGGTTCAGTTGTATAGTATGTCGGCTTCAAAGCTAGAACACCGGGTTCGAATTCAGGGTGGTAAAGGTATATTATTTTCGCCCTGACGGCTTAACATTGAACCCCTGGGAGCGTGGAAGGGTGCTGGCATGGGATGCAACATGCGTCGATACCTTGGCCCCTTCTCGGCTCAGTGGGACAGCTCAAAGAGCCGGAGCCGTGGCGGAGGCCGCAGAAGACGCTAAGCGGCGCAAATACGCATCACTCGCAAGTGAATATGTATTTTCGCCGCTTGGCGTCGAAAATTTTAGTCCGTGGGGTCCATCCCTAAAAAAAATATTTAAGACAATTTCGCCAAAGCTTGTTGACGCTGCTGGTGACAAGAGAGCTGGCTCATTCCTTGCACAGAGAATATCTTTAGCCATTCAGCGTGGGAATGCAGCCAGCGTTCTTGGCACCCTACCACACGGACACAGTATTTGTTTCGATTTTTAGCCATTTTTTTAGTTTAGGTATAGGTAGGATGTATTTATATAGGTATAAGGTAGTTAAAAATTATTTATCAATTTTTTTAAGTTGTAAAAATAAAGATTTAAAATAGTCACTCAGTAATTAATAAATAAATGAATAATTTATCTAATTATAAAAATGTATTTCACTTCTGATTCCTAACAGTATATTATTATGTATTTTACCACATAAATGATAATACTTCATATGTTCAAGTTTTCACTTCTGCTAGCACTCCGGGAGTACAACCCGTAGCTTTTGTTTTTATTTAAGTACAATATCACTAATCCAGCACTTTTAATAAATTAATAGTTTAAAAAACAATAGAAAAACAAGCTTATTTGCCTATTTTCCGGCTTCATAATCAGACCTAGAAACCCAATCGTGGTCAAAGCTCATTACAATGCTTTTCTAAGAAATCCTAAACAGTTATGATATGATTTTCCATCACGAAGTTCCAGTTTATATCTTCCGGCTTCATTATCAGATGAGTTTGACAGTACCATATTATTGTATTGTCATCAGAACTACACACAGCTGCCAATTTTCATTACGCTACGACCCTTGGAAGACGGCTAAGTTAGTTGTTGATGGTTACCTTGGATTCCATTGCATAGTTACATTCCATCCATCCATCCATCCATCAGCCAAAGGACGTCCACTGCTGGACATAGGCTTCCCCTCGAGAACTTTTCGACTCCACCGGTCATCAGTCCTCCGCGCTATGTGCCCTGTCCATTGCCATTTCAACTTGCTAATCCGTTGGGCTATGTCGGTAACCTTGGTTCTTCTACGGATCTCCTCATTCCTGATTCGATCCCGCAGAGAGACTCCGAGCATAGCCCTCTCCATAGCTCGTTGGGCTACTTGGAGCTTACTGATAAGGCCCATAGTGAGAGACCACGTTTCTGTGCCATAAGTCATCACTGGCAACACACACTGATCGAAAACTTTCAACTTCAGGCACTGAGGTATGTCGGACGAGAAGACGCTACGCAATTTTCCGAACGCTGCCCATCCGAGTTGGATTCGGCGATTGGCCTCTTTGTTGAAGTCGGACCTACCTAACTGTACTACTTGTCCTAGGTAGACGTACGAGTCAACGACTTCAAGAACCGAGTTTCCAACAGAAATCGGGGTGGGTAAAACATGGGAATTACACATGACTTTCGTCTTGTCCATGTTCATCTTAAGACCGCATCTCAACATTCTAAGCATGATTTTCGTGGTTTTTAGAATAGCACACAGAAAATGAAAAATAAGCCGGGCCTACCTGTGAGCGTCAATAGACTAAATGACGCGAAGTGCATTGCTGATATGTTTAAAGAGCATTTTACTGTGAAATCGCCGTTGGGGCCACCACAGTCTACCGAGGTGGGTGGACCTTGTGGACAGGACACGAGTACGAGATTTTTGGCGAAAGATGTCCGAAAGGCTATTACATCGATGTCGCACGGAAAGTCTCCTGGCCATGACAGCCTGAGCATAGAACATCTAAAGAATGCTGGCGTCCACCTGCCTAGAGTTCTCGCTATGTTTTACTCGTTGTGTCTAAGTCACTCATACTTACCGGCAGACATGATGAGGACAGTGGTGGTGCCAATAGTGAAAAGCAAAACTGGTGACATTGGTGATCAGTGTAATTACAGGCCGATCTCTCTGGCAACGATAATGGCGAAGGTGCTTGATAGTTTGCTTAACACTGAGCTCGACAAGTACCTGAATATTCACAGCAATCAATTTGGTTTTAAGACTGGGCTATCAACCGAAACAGCTATATTGTGTTTGAAGCAAACTGTCAAGTACTACACCGATCGTAGCACGCCTATATATGCGTGTTTCCTCGACCTCTCGAAAGCGTTTGACCTCGTTTCGTACGACATCTTGTGGCAGAAACTAATCGACATATACATGCCCAAAGAATTAGTGCACTTATTTAAGTACTGGTATTTGAATCAGGTCAACGTCGTTCGGTGGTCGAGCGCGCTGTCGGAGCCATACAGGTTGCAGTGCGGTATGAGGCAGGGAGGGCTGACCTCGCCAAGGCTCTTTAACCTTTATGTCAACGCATTGATAGAGGAGCTCAGCAGCACACGTGTCGGCTGTCATATTGATGGAGTCAGTGTCAATAATATTAGTTATGCAGATGACATGGTGCTGCTGAGCGCCTCTGTCTGTGGATTATTGAAGCTTCTGACCATTTGTGAAGCATACGCACGGAGTCATGGCTTGCTCTATAATGCTAAAAAGAGTGAATGTATGGTCTTTCAGGCCAGAGGGAAGCGTCTGGATACCATACCTAAGATCAAACTGAATGGAAGCGAGCTGAAGCGGGTAGATCAGTTCAAGTATCTAGGACATATGTTAACCTCTGACCTGAAAGACGATGAAAGGCGTTGTATGTGAGGGCTAATATGATAGCCCGCAGGTTTGCGCGTTGTTCGGGAGGCGTCAAAATTGCTCTATTCAGAGCATTTTGTACGTCCTTCTACACGGGCAGCCTGTGGGTGGCGTATACGCAGAAACAGTACAGCGCCCTTCGTATTCAATTCAATAATGCATTCAGGGTGCTGATGGGGCTGCCCCGGCACTGCAGCGCGTCGGGGATGTTCGCCGAGTCGTGCGTCGATTGTTTCTATACAACGATACGGAAGCGGTGCACATCTCTGGTGCGCAGGGTCCGGGCCAGTAACAACACCATCCTGAACGTATTTGCGAACCGTTTTGACTGTAAGTACATGAATCAGTGTTATGTGATTCATGTGCTTACAAATAATCAAAATATGACATGTAAATAACCAAATTTTGATGTTTTTGTAAATTAGTGTAAATCTATGATCTTTGGTCGAAATAAAATGCTTTATTATTATTATTATTCCTCTTTATTCAATTCAATTCACAGACTTAGCCTGGTCCTTTATTAGGCATCAATGGAGCCTAAGCCAACATTGAGAGGCCCTTTTTACAATTATGAAATATAAAAACAGCAGTAGGTATAAAATTGATAGCGTGAAATGGAAACTATGGCATATAAAAAGACTTGAAATATTGAAATCGGGCTATTGTGGTGAAATTTTAAATGTTATATAAAATTGGACTATGGAATGAGGTTCGGCACCCGCTATTTATGCCCCATTTCAAAATGTCGTAGCGGGTGGTGACTTGCCATCCACTAAATGGGCCCCCCATAAAGGCTACCGTAAGTTGGCGCCGGAAGGGCAACATTGGTGTGGACGGCTTAGGGTGTCGAGAGGTGTGCTGCGCTTTAACTAGACGCTACTCGCGGCGTTATGCCCTTTAACACTTCCACCCTGGAGCTTAGGTTCTTAGCTCTTGCGGTTTCCACTCCAAACCGGCCGGTTAAGGCAAGAGAGGAGTCAGGGGTCTCATTTAGCCCCAGGGAATCAGGGTTCGCGGTGTCGCCACTCACCGACGGCTCGCCACAAAGCCGCCCCTGCGATAATTATTATTATTATTATTATTGTAAAGTTTCATTAAAATACATAAAGTAGTTTTTAAAAGAGTAACAAACATCCATCTATCCATACATTCTTACAAATTTCGCGTTTATAATATTAGTAGGATGTTATTCTGATGTATAAGCTATATTATTGTAAAGTTTCATTAAAATCCATTCAGTAGTTTTTAAAAGAGTAACAAACATCCATCCATCCATACATTCTTACAAATTTTCGCGTTTATAATATTAGTAGGATGTTATTCTGATGTATAAGCTATATTATTGTAAAGTTTCATTAAAATCCATTCAGTGGTTTTTATATAATATCCTATTAATATTATAAACGCGAAAAATTGTAAGAATGTATGGATGGATGGATGTTTGTTACTCTTTTAAAAACTACTGAATGGATTTTAATGAAACTTTACAATAATATAGCTTATAAATCAGAATAACATCCATTCAGTAGTTTTTAAAAGAGTAACAAACATCCATCCATCCATACATTGTTACAAATTTTCGCGTTTATAATATTAATAGGATGTTATTCTGATTTATAAGTTATATTTTTGTTAAGTTTCATTAAAATCCATTCAGTAGTTTTTAAAAGAGTAACAAACATCCATCCATCCATACATTCTTACAAATTTTCGCGATTATAATATTAGTAGGATGTTATTCTGATGTATAAGCTATATTATTGTAAAGTTTTATTAAAATCCATTCAGTAGTTTTTAAAAAAGTAACAAACATCCATCCATCCATACATTCTTACAAATTTTCGCGATTACAATATTAGTAGGATGTTATTCTGATGTATAAGCTATATTATTGTAAAGTTTCATTAAAATCCATTCAGTAGTTTTTAAGTGAACGAATAACAAACATCTATCCATCCATACATTCTTACAAACTTTCGCGCTTATAATATTAGCAGGATATTCCCAGCTCTGACATTCGCTTATTTCATTTCAAGCTCATAATAAACTATTGGAGGAATTGTCGTTTATAATTGGTCTGTTCAAATGGAAGTTTCAAGAAAATCGGTTTCGATAAGCTCGCAAAGTGTAAGCTACAATTCAATGCTAATTAATTTTGTACATCAAAACCTGTGATCAAAACAAACAACTTTTATTGCAAAACCATCACAAAAATCTCAGAAAAACAACAGGTTTTTTCATGAACTTCGTCGAATATCAATAATCTTTCTCTTATTACCATTAAACTTAGAATATGTTTTGTCGCAATTTCGGAGCTACCTGTGATATAACTGTAATCTAACAAATATCTCTAGATAACTATTTCCAGCTCTGGCATTCGCTTATTTCATTTCAGGCTCATAATAAACTATTGGAGGAATTCTCATTTACAGCTGGACTGTATAGATGGAGCTTTCAAGAAAATCGGTTTCGATTTGCCCGCAGAGCGCCTCCCGGCCGGCCCGCAAACATCTAAACAATGTTACCCTCACACTTGCAATGACCACTAATTTCGTGCTATCTAACTAAATACGTATTCTCCCCAGTATAATTGTTTCTTTGTTTAGGTAATGTGCTCGTTAAATCTTTGAAACCAACATGACTAGGCATACAAGTATAAATGAGAGTACCGCACGCTTACAGTTGTTTTTAGAGTAGGTGTTGCTTGGTCTGCGGTGTTTCTGTTAAGTGTAACTAGCTAAGTTTGAATTGTAACTCACTTAATGTTTTTGCAAAAAATGGCATGACCGACTTCTCCCGTGTACAGAATCATTACATAGTATAAAACAAAGTCGCTTTCCGCTGTCTGTCCCAATGTATGCTTATATCTTTAAAACTACGCAACGGATTTTGATGCTAATTATTTTAATAGATAGAGTAATTCAAAAGAAAGGTTTATACGCATAATGCACTTGCACTTGTGCGAAGCCGGGGCGCATCGCTAGATCGCAAATATTACTCACGGAACGATGTAGCATTTTTCACATTATTGTTGATTTTTCTTAAATGGCTCAGCCGATTTCGATAAATTTTAAATGGGATCAATCTCAAAGTATATTCTTTCCAATAAAAAAAGAATTATTGAAATCAGACTACTAATAAAAAAGTTATGCGTGGTTATACATGAAAAAAAAATATACGCGTCGAATTGTATACCTCCTCCGGTGGTTCGTCGGTCAAAAACAAAGCTATCTCACAAAATATGAATATAGGCAAAATGTATCCCAATGCATAGTGACCACTGACAATTAACTAGAGTATAATATGAACTATGACACCACCCTTTTTGTGACCTGCTGTGTACTAAAACTATTAGATATCGTCTCCTTGTAGCTCCATACATTTTCTAGTTCTCCGTTGTTTCCGCCAGAGGCACTGTACAAAAATGTATGTAACCATACTAAAAATACTATATTTTTTGTTTAAGAATAATCTCATGATAACCTCTCTCTACATCATAAGAAAAAAATGTATTAAAAGATCTTTACCTCAACGGTTGCGAGATTGGACCTCTGTCACATTTCACGCTTCTAAATCCACTGGCTTAGGCTGTCCGATGTCAGACACGCTAGAATTTAATTTAAACCATAGCATAGAAATTCCTGTTGGCACAAAGAGATATACCTTTATAGCCTTTATAGAGAGGTAAAAAGATGTTCAGAGTAATATTCATAGGTAGGTACTTATCATTATGAACAACTCTTATTATGGAACAAGCCCGGCAATCATGACAAAATATATAGGTATAGTTCCATATAATACGAGATAATTACCAACTGTTATGGAGCTAATTTTTTGAAGTGAATACTTACAATACTACGGTGTTGTGCACTTTTTGGGATGGGTAAAAAATGTTGAACTCGCGTCAGGACACGTGACCTGATCGAAAATTCGTAAGACGTCGCTGGGTGCTTGCGCGAGTGTGATACTGTATTTTTTTTTTTATTTCGAATAAAATGTTTTTACCACATAAATGATAGTACTTTATATGTTCAAGTTTTCACTTCTGCCGGCACTCTCGGAATGCAATCCGTTGTTTTTTTTTTTCATGATTTAGGGATTGATGCCATAGTATTTTTTAAATAAAAATGAATATATATACTTGTAAAATTCCATACTATTTGCAACAACCTGTAAATATTCTACGTATTCACTTAGGGAGTATATTTGCCAGAGATTTAGGTAGGCACCTACCCCTATATCAACTGAGGAAGTTCAAATTTCACAAAATTTCGACTACCTACATCAATACTTCATTTCAAACAGGAAAGTATCAGGTATCATCGAATTTATGCTTCATTAAACCCATGTGGGCAGAGCCTATCGTGAGGTAGAGTTTACAAATCGCTACATAAGGCGTATTCGGCATCAAAGGGAAAGCCCGTTTCGGGTGTAAGCATCCCTCTATTTGTGAGCCTAACAATCTCTTGGGCTGTGGAATAAAACCGGACAAGTGCGCAGCAAACTGTAGCGAAGGTTCCATAGCGTGCTAAACTTTATCGAGAATAAGTCGGCGTTTGACCACCAACATGCCTGATAGTAAGCGACGCTGTAATTGAAAGTGAAGCATGGAGTCTCCGAAGATATCTATTCACTCAATGTTTTCATATACAAGAAGACCTCTTAAGATAAGGGAGAAGACCAATACATGAAAAGCTGGGAGCAAAATCAGTCCTATATATAGTGTTATTTCTAATCGATTAGCATCCTTTCAGGGGCTTATTTTGTACATCAAAACTACCAACTTTTGGATTGCAACTTTTGTCAAAACTAAAAAAAATCAGCTGTTCCATACATTTGGTCGCGGGTGAACGATACTTTGGAACACCAATTTTTTTTTTAGTTTTGACAAAAGTCGCAGAACAAAAGTTGTTAGTTTTGATGTACAGAATAAGCCCCTAAAAGGATGCTAATTGATTAGAAATAACCCTGTATATAAAATTTTCAGGATTTTTTTTTATTGAATTGTTACACTCCACAGACACCGGGGCCTGTGCTCTTTGAGATTATACATTACTTTTTTTATTGATTTGAACAATATTTCTAAAACTAAGGCTTTACTAGAGGACTCTACACTAAAATAAATCTAAACCTAATTAAATTTCTAAAATTACGATTTTTAACTTTTTTTTAAAAAAGACTACTTATACGACTCAGGGCCTCCACCACCGCCGCGTCTCGCTCTCTAATGGCCATCTTTAAATTATAGTCTACGATGACCTTAGGTGACGCAGTCGTCGCACGCCGCACGAAGCGGCTGATGGCGTCTTCCTCGTTGTCGGCAAAGTATGCGAAGGACCTGGTATGGCGTGAAACTGCGACGACCGCGTGCGAAACGCTTTCGTGCAATCTAATCTTGGCCTTGATTTTAATGGCCATGACAGAGTCGTATGTCAGACCTTGAGCTTCATGGATGGTAAGGATGCGCGATCCCGACCCCACTCCATACCCTTGGCTGATAAGGGTCTCCTTTTCTTCTTGAGTGTGGACCAAATAAAGGGTGTTAGAGAGGTTGTAGGGTATTTGTGCACCCGTGTATTTTTTCTGCTCTAGAGATCTCACTTGGATAGACGAAGAATATATACCCGCGTATATCTCCCTCAGTGCAAACGCCACATCCATGGGGTTCCGGCGCGTACATAACAACTCCTGGTTAATGTTGGCGACCAGGTTAGGGTGATTATACCTCATCTCGAAGAGGTTTTCTCTGTCGATATAAGGTAGTTGATTGACGTCTCCGATGAGGACAAGTTCACCGGCACCAGACAGCCTCAAAGCCATCACTATGGCTCCAAAATGGTTCATGAGAGCTTCATCCACCATTAAACGGTAGCAGCTCTCGAAATTTCGGAAACCATTTACGAGAGTCGAGACCATGGTGCGCACTTTAGTTCTTACTAGATTACCTATACGGTGCGCCAGCTTCTCTCTTAGATCTTTGGCTGCTTCAGTTGTTGTGGTGATGATAACGTCCTTATCCATATCGAAGTGTCGTACCACCCAAGTTGTTTTACCGCAACCGGGCACTCCATTGACCCACTGGATCTTGGGTACCGTCCAATTGCCCCACTGTGTCTCGACTCCAGAACTGCCCTCAATGGTTTTTGCCATGTCAATAATCCTGTCGTCCAGCATTATTTTGGTACACTTGGCGGCAACCACAATAGGGTCTTCTGGTGGTGTCATGTACCTCAGTTTGCCCGTCCGATTCGTCTCCTCCTCATCCAGGGCCACGAAGCCTTCTATTGCATTATAAGCAGCCATATATTGACCTCTCATCGTTCCCTTGATGACCTGGGAAGTGTCGTTATTGTATATGGCTGCTTCTGCTTCTTCCAGTCTCGCCATCAAAAGACTCTCATTTCCTAGCCTGAAAGACTGCATGATGTTTTCGTAGTTTCTGAGATTGACTTCTCTAGTCGCTCTCGTTATAGCTAAGAATTCTATGAAGGCGTTTCTGGCGTGATCTGTTGCAGTCGAGGCTTGGATATAGAGGGACGGACTAACTTGTCCCATGTCGGCTCTCGTTTGAACCACTTGCCTTGTTCGTGGTGTTGTTGCTGTGTTTGATTGGGTGCTGGCTGCCATTTTATTTTCTTTGTTTGTGGGAACAAGCTCTGTGCTGCGGCGCTAAATGCTGTCAAAAAAGCCGAAACGTGACCTCCACTCTCACTGCGTCTGCCGTCACTTTGCCGTTACGCGGCCCTTTCTGCCGCTGTTCTTTCTTGTATCCTTTCAGAACCGCTTTGAATGGAAGAACATGGAACGGGATGTCCCCACTGTCGGTTGCAGGGTTTTCTGACGAAGACTTCAAAAAACTTAGGTTTTCTCCCCTGTCTTTGTATATAATGACCTCATGATATTTAGAGGCCTCCAGGCAATTTAATCGATCCGCGACTTCTCCCGTCCAATGTGCTATGACGATAGCGTCGACGACAACTACTGTCTGCGTTTTCACCTATTTTTTTAAGCAGCAAACCAGCCCGCGCAAAAGGATTCTCAGTCGTCCAGTCAAACAGTGCAATCGTTTTATTCTTCGATCACACCAGTCGACATTGACAGCCCGCAACTTCCAGTGTTGGCATCGCATTGTATATCTTCTGCTTCATAGTGGTTTTAGAAGTACTGCCATTGAGCAAACAAGCCAATCCGGGCGACAGCTGGACACGTTTTTTGTTCCGGGTGAGGCAAAAGCTTACTCCAAACCTCTCCTTGTTATCCATGAAAAAGGCTACCCCACGGATGCGAATTCCTGGCTTTCCTCTGTCCGCAGAAGCGAGTAAGAAGTCTACTGCTACGTCTTTTATGGTGGTTTCCGGAGGGCGTCTCAAGTTCTGCGCACTGATGGTGACCGGTGTAGCTATGTGTGAGGCGAAGGAAGGCCATGTGCGGGAGGATGAAGCAGAGGCGGAGGGCGCCATCAGACCGAGAGAAGAGGAGGGTTTATGAAGAGTTGAGTTTCTTTTGGCTGCTATTTGAAACGACCTATCTACAAATGATAGAAAGTGCGATCTGCTTTCTGGATCTTCTAAGATGTTGTGGAGATCTGAGGCTAAGAGCTTTCTATCAATGTATATTTCAAGGTCATTTCGAGCCGCAATGAAGCGTGGGCAATCCATGATTATGTGCCATACTGTCTCTGAGATATCTGACTCACACTCACAACCTGGACTTTCTTTAAGCTTAAATCTGTACAAATACTCCGCTATTCCTCCATGTCCCGTCAGCGTTTGCACCTGAAAAGGCGTCAGTTTTGTGGTACGTTACATCCGATATGCTTTGGCGATATCCGGGAGGAACTTATATGTCACTCTACCAGTGCTTGAAGTCTCATACCGGTCTTGCCACTTCCTGACTGACTCCTCACGGATTTTCTTTTTGACATAGGACAAGGGGATCCCCTCGTAATCCCAGGACGTGCCCGTGAGAGCTGCCGATTTCGCGAGCTCATCCGCTCTTTCATTACCGGCAGTTCCCGCGTGTGCCTTCAGCCAGAACAAACGAACAGATCTTCCCTCTGCACTGATCCTTCCAATGTTTTCCTCTATACATTTAACCAATGGATGACTCGTTTTGGGATTCCGCAATAATTCGAGTGAAGACCTCGAGTCACTCAGAATGCTAACCGAGGGGTCTGCACTCGACATCACTGCTTGAGTTGCTTGGTATAGTGCATAAAGTTCTGATTAGAATACTGTGCAGTCGGCGTGCAGTGTAAAAGTAGCATACCTGACCTCTTGGCCATTCTCCCACCAGGTAAAGGCAGCGGCAACATGGCCTTCAATTTTACTGCCATCTGTATAAATCTGGGGACCACTTATCGGGTTAGAGATGGTTTCTAGGAGATCGAAATCTAAGGATGTCTGTGTGGACGGATGAGGTTGATCCAGAAAGTTCAGGTTTCGTTCAAGCTCCGTGTCTGGTGCGAGATAATCCACAGAAATATTTTTCTTAGCTTTGTACAGATTTGCAGCTTCGTGTATTCTTAACGTGGAAACAGTGCGATATGATTTGCATATTTTTTGGGCGAAGCCTCTTTGTAAAGAGTTAAGTTGAGTTTTGACCTCTTCCAGATCTGTTGCTTGAGCCCATATGCTTGAAGCGTACAATATGATTGATTCCACCACAGCGACGTATATTGTTCTCGTGATCTCGCTATTGAGCCCCCAAGACACCTTCGCTGCACGCGCAGGTTGTTTATAAATATCCGCTGCCTTTTTACATTGAGCGGTTACGTGTGCCTTGAAGTTGAGTTCAAAAATATATCATCTATCACAGCTCTCGAGTCAACATTTACATAGATGATGAATAAAAGACATTGGCTTTGTAGTAGAGATTCGATATTTTATTTTTAATGTGGAACCCTAAAAGCTCCACGAATTGGTTACAGATTTTACAAAGAAGGAGCTGATTATATTATAGATGTAGAATTTTTATATAATTCTCTAAGGCCTTTCATGGTTTTTTCAATGTTTTATTTATCATATTATAACTCGTATATTTTACCATCAGATTTTAAATTAATTAGTAAAATCTTCATAAGATATAGAGGGAAAGATGACACCCTAATTTAATTGATGATTCTTACCAATAGATAAGAAGTAGGAGAGAATTTGATCATGAGAGCCCCTTTCAGGATACGCGTTGCTACAATAATAGTTGTATTAGGTGCTGCTCTGAGCACTATGCATAGCATATATGACATTGTGCTGTCACATATGCTTCTATAAGTAGCACATGTGTCGACATTGACAATTTTGACACCTACTGTAATATTTAACTACTTCCGATTGAGAAATTATACGGATTGCAGTGTTTCCCAGTAGTAGGTACTGATGGTCAAACATGCTTAGTCTTATGGCGATAAATATGCTTTTACATTTTTTTAATAATGTAACTGTCAACCTCAGAGCAAATAAAAAAATCAAGAGAGAATGTTGTCAACAAACAAGTGAAGCCAACCAAAACTACTCCTCGCCGTGTACATACAATTACACACACATCCACGTACAAGCAAACTACGCCTTGGCTTGTCAGTCGAACTATAGCGGCGCAACACCGACGCGCTCACACATGTATAAAAAACCGGCCTCACTTGACTGTTCAACGACGTTCCCTCTTGATTTTTTTATTTGCTCTGAGCTGTCAACTAAATGATAGATATCATTTAATTGACAGCTACGTCATTGCCTAAAAAATTAAAAGAAGATAAAAAATCGCTGAAGTCTCGATTGTGTCTAATATACTACTTTTATCTACCAAAAGTGACACGCACTATTAACCACCACATCATTTATACTACAACTAGTAGTTCTCGCACTTTTTAACTGAATCTTCATAAGCCTATATCTCGACTCGCTCTTGAGTTATTTGATTCATACTCGCAAAACTTATTAGTGTTAAGTACTATATTTAAACAATCCGCCCCAAATCAATAATCAACGACAAAGACGAAAGCAAAATCGTCATGTCTAAACTGAGACTCTACCTCACTTCGTTCACACGATCAAATATCTGAAATCTTGTATTAAGACAGTTTGTGGAGAAATAAGTAAATTTAATTTAGAATTTTATTAAAATAAGTTAATATTTATTCATGTTATGATATTATTTTGAGTGCTTTCCACACTAGATTTTATCTCAAACAAAGATAATTCCTTTGTGATAAGCATTTCAAAAATGTGAAGCGAACGCAGGATTTGAACCTGCCCCTTCGGATCACTAGCCTGACGCCCTAACCAACTGAGCCAGCCCGCCTCCTACGCAAGCGTCAAATATTTAAAGTGCTTATATTACCACCAACTATATTTATTCATTTGCTTATACTTGCTACATCTTTTTAAAATAAAAAAGGAAACTAGAAAATCACGATTGCGCCGAATACCATTCGACTTTTCCTGAAAGCGACACACCACATCACTAACACAATATAAAAAGCCCGTGTACATTTCACCGCCACAGTTTTAGGATCCGCTCGTTTGGAGCAGACCGCTTCGTGTGTCGGTCTAATGAATGTATCGCTATAGTCTGTTGACACGTTCGCTAGCTACCTTTGTAAATTTTCACGCTATCTTTGAGCCTATAAGTACATGAACTCTCTAATTTAGACACAGTTTTTGTAGTAAAGTAATAATATATACCTTCCCATAAAAAATAACCACACGTTTTACACTACTGTTTTTTTTTAAATAAAACAAAGTATACCTTCCCTTAAAAATAACCACACGTTTTACACTACTGTTTTTAGGGTTCCGTACCTCAAGCGGAAAAAACGGAACCCTTATAGGATCACTTTGTTGTCCATCTGTCCGTCTGTCCGTCTGTCCGTCTGTCCGTCTGTCCGTCTGTCCGTCTGTCCGTCTGTCCGTCTGTCCGTCTGTTTCATTTGGGGTTTGGTACCCCATAACCACTCGTGACTATTTTTAAATACCATAATAAAAAATACGTATCGGGTCGTCGTTTCAGCCATTGGAAGTCCACTGCTGGAAATAGGCCTCCCCTATGGATCTCCAATAACATCGGTTAGAAGCGGTTCGCATCCACCGCGAACATGCGGTCTTTATGAGGTCATCCGTCCACCTTGTGGGCAGACGTCCTACGCTGTGCTTGCTGGTATGTGGTCTCCACTCGATAACTTTTAGACCTCATCAGTAATCAATTCTCCGTGCTATATGCATTGTCAATCTCTGGGCTATGTTGGTAACTTTGGTTCTTCTACGGATCTCCTCATTTCTGATTCGATCTCGCAGAGAGACCTCCGAGCATAGCCCTCGCCATAGCTCGTTATGCTACTTGGAGATTATTACAATAAGGCCCATAGTGAGAGACCACGTTTCTATGCCATAAGTAATCACTGGCAACACACACCGATCGAAAAATGACGTATCGGGTGATTTTTAGAAAATAATATTTTATAGTAGATCAAAGAGAAAGCAAATAGGTCATCTGTAGTTAATTTTATAGTCAACTTCAAATACTAAAGCTCTGTCACTGTCGTTGTTAGTTTGTATCACGTCCGGTTCGGTTGTACGGCTTAGTAAGAAACACGGTTAAGCTAGCACCAATTAGCTGGGCCCGGTAAGACCTGCCTACCTTCTTAATTGAATCATTCTGCTTAATGGAAACTCCCGGTTTCGTTTTGTTTACTTTAAATAAGGCTTGATACTATTGTATCTATGGAGTTTTATTTTCTATAATGTCCCTCTTTTGTACTAGTCCGTCGTTAGTTTAGTCTTGGGCAAGATAAGGTCGAAAAAGTTATCGAGTGGAGACTTCGTGCCGGCAAACACAGCGTAGTCTGTTCGTTCAACCACAGGAATAGAATAGAAACGCTCTATTGTTCACACAATCAACAATATAAGAATAAAATATAATTATTAAAATAGTGCGATATCCGGCGGCCTTATCTCTTAGAGCGATTTCTTCCAGGCAACCTGATCAAGAGAGGAAATGATTATGGAGGAAGGTAAGGGACTAGGTGTACAATAATGTGGACTTAGTTTAAAAAAAAACCCGGACAGGTGCGAGTCAGGCTCGCACATCGAGGGTTCCGTACAAATCCAGAAAATTTCACAAAATTGGGAAGTAAGTTTTTGAAATCTCTATACTGTAACCATCGACAAAAAAGTTATTTTTTTTCACTTTTCTCGTCATACATCGAAAATTACACAGCGCGGTCAGTATTTGGATGGGTGACCGCGGGTGGCATTTTCCAAGTGAGCGCTACCGTGGCTCGGATGACACGTTAAATTGTAGGTCCCGGTTGTTTTAACCGTTTAGCCATGTCAGAGGCCTTCAGGCGGCCTAAAAACTCTGACACCAGGGCTAGCCACCCGGCCTATACGAACTTAACTTTATCATTAAAAACCTGTTTTAGCATGTGCTAATAAAGTTCTTTTATGTGATTGCATATTTTGTGAATTTTGAGGCCCTATTTTTTTATGATTTAAATAAAAATGTACAGTTTTCAGATTTATTCCTATATGTGTACTCTGAGACAATGCTTGTCGCCAAATTTCATAGTTCTATGTCAACGGGAAGTACCCTGTAGGTTTTGATTTTTGTGATTGTCGAAATATACGGTTTTTTACAACATACACGGCTCTAATTTTTTTAAACGATAACTGAGAAGTTTTTCTTTTACACAACTGCAAGAGATCATAGACATACGTGTACAGTTTAAATTTCAACTCAATCAACATACACACAGACGGACAGACGGACAACAAAGTGATCCTATAAGGGTTCCGTTTTTTCCGTTTGAGGTACGGAACCCAAAAAAGAATTAAGAACAATGACACACCTTATTATTGAAAATCCATAGGGTAGGACTATGTCCAGCAGTGAATGTCCTATGGCTGATGAATGGCAGTTGACGTTCGACGGCTGAAATGACCATGGTGACTTTCATACCTGTCTACCTTCTTAATTTCACTAGATGGGAACTCTTGGTTTCCGTTTTGTTTTTAACACGCTTTTATTAGGTCGACCTGTATGTAACTATGTAATGGAATCCAAGCCAAGGGTCATAGCGTAATGAAAATTGTGTGTAGTTCTGATGACAATACAATAATATGGTACTGTCGAACTGATCTCATGATGGAGCCGGATGATGTCATCTGAAATTTCATGACGGAAAATCGTATCTTGGCTGTTATGGATTTCTTAGAAAAGTCTTGTAATGAACTTTGAACACGATTAAGTTTCAAGGTCGGATGAAAAAGCCGGAAGATAGGCACTGGCATTCCGTGATAGAATATCGTATTATGGTCGTGTTTGCACTTGTGAGAAAAGCCACGTAATGGACTAAGCATGTTTTGCTAATGTTTTTTAAACTATTAACTATCATATAGGTCCCGGCACGTAAGTTGAATAAAAAAATATCACTCGCTCCTTTTCGTTAGCAGAGAAAACAAAAGAGAGGTAGCTATGGTTTAACGTTCAAGTTGTTTGCCGGCTATTAAAAATCTGAAAAGTTTGTTGGTTTGTTCTTCTTTCACGCAGCAACGAAGCAACGGATCGACTTGATTTTTGGCATGGATATAGTTCAAAGGCCGGAAAGGCCCCGAGAATGTTTAACCTGAAAAAATAAAAGGTTCCTGTGGGATAGCACAAAAGTCAAAATACTACGCGGGCGGAGCCGCGGGCAAAAGCTAGTTATTTTATAAAACTTGATTTTGTTGTTTCTATACAATTTTTCTACACAGTTTTTATTTTAATTAAAACTGCTACTTAGTCGCTGGCATTGCTGCAATGATTGTTGTACGTAAAAAAAATTCTATCACTTGAGTATGGGAGATTTGTTTTTATTTAATTCTTTTATCATCATCATCGTGATTTGCTAACCTTTTTTTACTTATATATATACAGAAGTTTGCTACAGTATGTATGTACAATAGGGTAGTTTACTAGTATTAAATTAGTTAAAAGTATTAGGATTAGTGAATTATGCAACTATGAATTATTAGCTGTCCTCCGCGTTCCCCTGCGTTAGTTAGAGATAAAAGGTAGCCTATTTGTTAATCCAAAATCTAAACTACCCCCCCCATACCAAATTTCATCTAAATCGGTTTAACCGTTTGTTCGTAAAAGAGTAACAAGCATCCCTATATACTCACAAACTTTCGCGTTTATAATATTAGTAGGATATAAGATTAGTACACTAAAAAAATAATTGTAATTGGGTTATCAAGTTCATAGATAAAGCTTGTAAATATTTTTGTAGGGATAAAGACGGGATGTCTTGTGCCTTTCCCACAAAGCATACCATTGTATGACGAGTGTATGATACTTGCGGGCACTGACGTCATAGTCTGCTATAGTGTGCTCTCTGTCTAAATATGCTTGTAACTTTTTATTTTTAAGTTGATTTCATATTTATTTTCGATAATTGGCCTAATATAATGTATAGTTATGATAATGGTTAGCTGTTACAGGTACAAGAGGACATCAAAAAATATTGTCAACTATTCATATTATTATCTATGTATTCACTTAAAATCACAAGCAAAGCTTGGTCCTTTGGTAGGCATCAATGGGGCCGAAACCAACACTGAGAGGCCCTTTTACATCTTTTTTTATAAAATTAATATAAAATGTTGAGTACATAAAGTAGAATGAAAAAACTATTGCTAGATGTGACTTACAGTATATCGGGCTATTGTGATGTGCTGTTCGATGACTTAATACGGGCTATGGAATGAGGTACGGCACCCGCCAAATAATGCCTCATTTCAAATATTCAGGCGGGTGGTGACTTGCCATCCACTAAATGGGCCCCCCATAATAGCTACCGTATATTGGCGCCGGAGGGGCAACATTGGTGTGGACGGCTTAGGGTGTCGAGAGGTATGCTGCGCTTTCACTAGACGCTACTCGCGGCGTTATGCCCTTTTACACTTCCACCCTGGAGCTTAGGTTCTTAGCTCTTGCGGTTTCCACTCCAAACCGGCCGGTTAAGGCAAGAGAGGAGTCAGGGGTCTCATTTAACCCCAGGGAATCAGGGTTCGCGGTGTCGCCACTCACCGACGACTCGCCACAAAGTCGCCTATGGGCGACTATTATTATTATTATTATATACTACGGGACTAATCGCGCACTAAAATTACGAAATAAATAAATACCTCCTCATCCCGACGTTTTGTCGTAGTTAGTCTACCCATTTTTTTCTGTTAGTAGGTAAATCGAGAACAGTGTCTCAAAAACTCTACGTTTAAGGTTATATCGTGAATTATGACCAAAAATACACAAAATAACAACGCAATAATGTCAATACCACGAAATACTCTCACTAATTCCTCCGTGTCACATAATAGCAGGCCCAATTGTCCAACCAGGAGTCACATTTCGCGCAATGCTAATAAATTCGATGTCGTTGGAGGGAAATATGATATTAAAACCAACAAATTTTACAGTACTCTTCCTAATTGAATGTGGCTATCATTTTGGAGACATTAATTCAATTTACAGTCCGTCAGAGGACCGATGATAAAGTTAAATGTAATTGGATATTACGCGGCCGGGGCGTAATTTGAGGTCAGTTTTGCCACCGCCAAAAACAGGGCGTGAAAATCTGAGTTCAGTTGTAATACCTACTACATTTGGGACCTAAAATATTTACAATGGCTATCAAACGAGAATCAGAGTCATAATTGAAGGTGGTCCAGAAACCGAAGTGAAACGCATCTTACCTACAAAATATTACGTAATTTGAAAGATCGATTCGGATAAAACGAGCGTAATCTATACAAATAAATAACATTGGAGTGTCTGTTTGTAATATTGAAATAACCGTTTTTTACTACATGCATATGACTATATACTACACGGTACATAGGCCAAAATAACATTTTTTACAATTATGTCTGTTTGTTCCGGCTAATCTATGAAATGGCTGGATCGATTTTGACGAGATTTTTATTGGCAGGTAGCTGATGTAATAAGGAGTAACTTAGGCTACGTTTATCGACTTTTAGGCGGAACGAAGTTCGCCGGGTCAGCTAGTATAACAATAAATACTTAGTACTTAATATATCTTGATGATATTATAAAAATAGAAATGTGAGTTTCCCGTACATTCTCTTTCTATTTTACGTAGGTATTTTTTTCGAATGCTGAATGAATAAAATTTATATCTCTTATTCACAAAAACTTCACAAACATACATTTCAACACGATCTCAGAATAGGTAATATACTTTGCCTAACAATCCTCAAACCTTAACCTAAAGTGCTGACAATTTTAGTATCTATCAAAATGTTAGCTTAACTATTGCTGAGATGTTATTATATTCCTAAAGCCCTCTTCACTTACTCAGAGTAATTTCCGGGAAACGAACGAAAATATATTACATTGGAAGGAACTTCGCACGTTTTTGCACCGTCGGGACCTGCCTTATTCGACCTAGGGGAATCAGTAAATAGACAATATTAGCAAAAAATACTACCATATTGCGAAGCGTTGCCATCAATCTATGAGTAAACGGTAACAACGATTGGTTTTGCTTAGAGATCTTATTGTATTTGTACGATCTATTTGTTGTAGGTATATTTTGTAGACATTGTAGTAATCATATACTCTGTAATCTGTAATTCTTTTGATTTTTTGTCATATTTGATTATCTAGTTTAAGAAAACACTATTGTAATAATTCCTACTTCCTACGTAACTTTGACCTTACGACGACGCAGGTCGCCCTAGTGTGAAGTACCTACATAATTATACTGTTGGTAGTTAGTTTTTAACAACTGGTCTTGCTTAGAGATCTTTTTGAAACTAGTTTTGTCGTAGTTGTGTGTTGAGTTATGTTTTGGAAAAGGCACTATGTTTCCGTTTTTTTTACTTTTAATCATTATGATACATACTTTTAGTCTCATTTTTATGTTCCATTGTAATTTTCTGCCCTGTAACCAGCAGTAGGTATTTTGATCTATGAATTACTTATTCATTTATTATTTGTTTATAATCATAAGAAATAAATCTCATATATAAAAAACTTGACACTTCAGGTTACTAATCCACTGAGATTAGTAAACTGAAGTGTCAAGTTTTTTATTAGAAATCTAAATAGAATATCTATTCTATGTTAAACAGTAGATGTTGTATAACTGATATAGTGGTAATAAGTAGTTCGTATAGGCCGGGTGGCTGGCCCTGGTGTCAGAGTTTAGGCCGCCTGAAGGCCTCTGACATCTAAACGGTTAAAATAACCGGGACCTACACTACAATTTAGCCTACACGCCGCGCCACAATAGAACTCAGTTGGAAAGTGCCACCCGCAGTCACCCTTCCAAATACTAACCGTGCGAAACGTTGCTTAAAGCCGGAAACATACTATCGGACGCGGCTGACGGACGCGACTGACAGCCGCGACTTAGCAATGTGCACAGTCTTAAGACGTCCGGTGTGATTGCTCTCGGACGTCCGAACGCTCAAGGTCGTCTGAAGGTGACGTCCTTGACTTATGTCCGATAGTGTGCACGGCTCAGTGTACTTTCATAGTCTAGGTCGCGGCTGTCAGTCGCGTCCGTAAGCCGCGGCCGATAGTATGTTTCGAGCTTAATTCCGGTGATCGCTGACAAACACATAATCAAACTACGCTACAAGCGCAACAGTACTTAAATAGTGGTAATGAAGATGAAAGTTTGACGTCTTATCTAAAAATAATTACTTACCTTATTCTTTTCCACCGTTTGCTTTGCATACTTATTCCTGCCTTAATTCAATAAAACACAAGATTAATACAGGAGTCTTACTAGGCACTACTACTAGGTACTAACTAGGTTTTACTTTTTTATTTTAGATATCCCATTCCACAAATCCAATAAACTATACGAGTGTTACCAACACTGAATAACAAAACTATAATGTAAATTGCAACAAATGTTTTTCAGCCCCGTATCGGCAGTAACCGCACACAAAATCAGTATGGATCGCAATAATCCCGCAGTCACTTTTATTGCTTTGGGCCTCGGTCTGTGCCGCGCTGGCTATAAATTGGCCCAACGCACGGGATATGCTGAACATTATAAAGTCGGTATGCGAAATCTTATGACTTATGACAGATATCCAATATTCCTCCGGGCGAGCGGACCGAGTGCAGCGGAACACTCATAGAACACAAATCAAAGGAAAAATGAAGGAAAGAAGCGAGACAAAGCGCTCGCTCGATCGACAGGAATTTCACTGTGAAATATGTGTTATTTTCTATGAGAAATGTATTCGGCTTTTAACGCGATAACTCAGGTTCGTGTTCCGATATACGAATATGATGCCTAGAGGCTATGAGTGATGTGCCTAGTTTATTTTGAGAAACTTTTATGTCCTGAACTGGATTTACAATTTTATCTTTTACAATACTTGAATGATTTTTAGAGATAAGTAAATATCATCATCATTATCAGCCATAAGAAGTCCACAGCTAGATGTGATCCTTCCCAGTGGGCTTCCAATAAGCCCGGTGGAATGCAGTTTGCATCCGGCACATAGTAAATGTAGTCTTAATTAAGTAAATTTACATTACAATACGTAAAAATAGGGTAATAATTTCTCGATTACGAACACGACAAAAAGATTTTATAGCGTTGCTTAGACATAACACTAAATGAGTAATTATGTAATTAAAAGTACAATAAAACCTGCGAGTTAGACCATATTAAGGTAGACTTATGACCTCATTCATCTCTCAATCAAATAAATTGAGCTGGATGCAAGTTGGTTTTACTTTCTTATGGAAGATCTATAGGAAATGCCTCTGTCTATTACCTCTAGCATGGAAAAGGGACAAATTGTCTTTCCGTCAATTATCCCCTCGGAATGGAAACAAAGTATGAATTGACAGTTAAAGACGTTAAATGTGGTCAAAATGGTTTTATTCCTTTGTCCACAGAGTTATTACAACCAGAGAGATAATGTGGTCGATCGAGAAAATTTGAAGGAGTTGCATTGATTTAATAAGGCATGAGTTAGAAAGAGACATGAAACACATCTCAATTCTGTGAGTATTGCCGTGTTTTTCTGCCAATAGTGTAAAATTACAATTCATATTTGACAGTTTTGACAGCTGTGGGCAGGATATTCCAAACACAGTTGTGAACAACACAAAAACGTGGTTGATAATTGCCCCAAGCGACGACAGTGCTGCAGTGCTATCCCTCTGGTTAGTTAGATCGCTGTGCCTTTGTCGTACCAGTGCAGCGGTAGACTTCCTTATAGCTGAAACTACGACGATAACGAAGTAAAATGTTCACTATTTTATGCTTGACAAGACACTGGCATAACAATGACTTAGGTAGAGCCTCAAATCGTTCAATCTAGGTATAGTCTGCGGTTCATCTAGCGTCGCTGTCTATACTAAAGTCATTGATATACACATTATTTTGTCGTAGAGGTGTATAAATTACTAACTTATACAATAGGTATGATGACTAAAAAAAATATAATTCGTCAGATAGATTATTATCAAACATTATTAGACATGTATTTTTTTGTCAATCAAACAAAAATTGATGAAGATGTAGCCCGTTAAAGTTCCGCGTTACGCCACAAGTGTCATACAAATAGACTTTCGTAAGAGACGTGATGTCACAACCCCCACTTCCCAAATTTTGACATATTTTTTTCTTTACCATTTGTTGTTTTATTGACAAAAGAAAAAATACAGGTCCAATATTTTTTTCATCACATCCATTCGAAAAGGACTACTTGGTTCGCCTTTAAGTGCGCCCAAAGGAGGTGTTTTCTATATGGAACTTTATAAGTGCGCTAGAATTATCTTTTCATCACATCTATTCGAAAAGGACTACTTGGTTCGCCTTTAAGTGCGCCCTAAGGTGGTGTTTTCTATAAGGAACTTTATAAGTGCGACGGAATCATCTTTGCCGCGCACTTTTTGAATTTGGAAGTATTTGTAATGTTAGTGTTCAGCGCCAAGAAAATTAATGAAAGGAATGTGAATATAAGTTTTGATTTGTTTTATTATTAGATACCATTCAAATTCGATTTGTTGTTACTCTACGTTTTATTAAATAATAATGTTACAATAAAATATGAGGCGCCTTTTATTTTCTCATAGAGGTGATGAAAAGTAGAGTGTACCACTCGGGCAATGAAAAGTAGAGTGTACAACTCCCTCGCTACGCTCGGGATTCTAATCTAGAATCCCTCACTTCGCTCTGGATTAAAAAAAGCGCCCTCGCCGTAAAAATATTATTTTGCTCCCATATGACTCAATCTACTATTTGCTCCCATATGATACAATCTACTATTGATAATCTAACTCAAGCACTAATTATAATTTTTCTTGCCCAGTCACCATGCCTATGAGGGCGTAGAATTTAGTACCTAATTAAGTACGAGTATGTATCCCATCAGCTCTCGCAAAACTAGACACCGATTTGTCTACGGAACAGCGAAATATTGCCATCTAGGTACTTACGATCACATGACACGAAAAAAAAAATTATGCTAAATACTGAAATTTAAGGTTTCAGTGCTGTTTTACCTGCTGTTTCATTTTGTCTTGTAAATTTGCTATTAACAACAAATTATTGAAAATCTATAAAAAATGGTCATACAGCAATATAACAATGTCAACGACGCAACGTGAAAAAAAATGATTGTTTATTGATAAGCAATGGATATCTGACAGCTGAAATTATAATTTAAATTTGTAAAATGTGCGTTCTATGTATCAAAGGAATCTACGAACAATCCTAACCACATTTTGTTCTCATAGAGACGCGATGTCCAGATCCCCACCTCTACACAACTAATTCTATACTCCAAAAGTACGTCCGTAGCCATCAACTCGGTCGATAGTTAATTCATACACCGTCCGGGCAGGCTATTAATCTATGAAATGTGCCTCAGATTAATCTGATATACTAAGTGTAGGGCATATGGCAAGTGCTCTGAACGTACCGATATATTGACATGATTCAGTGCTGAATTTGTATTGGATTTTTTACAGCACCAGGGTCGAATTTAAGTTTGACATGACAAATTATTTTGGCACTTAGTACCAAAATAATTTGTCATTTAGGTTTTTTCCATATTAACGTAATATAATATAAGTGGATTACTATTATGTATTACTCGTATTTTCACACTTAATCTGGGTTCAGAAGGCTCCGAAGATGCAATGAAAAATTAATCCTGATTAAAAAAAAAAACATTTAAAGATTGGCGCTAGCGCTGTGACTATTCATTTACGTGACTTCAGTCCCGTCATATGAAGTATAATAAAAATCAGCCAAATGCGAGTCGGACTCGCGTATGAAGGGTTCCGTATCTTACGAGAGCCCCCTTAGCTTCATTTCAAGCGTCTACTTCTACTGTTGTCGTAATTAATATCGAGCAAAAAACGGCACAAAAATCACGTTTTTTGTATTGGAGTCAGCTTTAAATAAAATTTTATTCTTTTGTATTCATATTTGTTCTTGTTGCAACAAAAATACATCATCTGTGAAAATTTAAGGTTCAGGCTATCACGGTTCATGATACGAGTATACCGGCCTGGTGATACAATAGACAATGACAGACGGACAACGCAGTCATAGTAATAGGGTTCCGTTTTGACCCTTTGGGTATGGAACTCCAAAAATATTACTTAGAAGATGTTATTTTATTACTATACGATGGTCACTGAAAATTTTGCAGGTATTGTATTGTGGTATAAAGAAAATAGAAAAACGTTTTCATGTCTACATTAATTAAGACATTCTAGCGTCTTTCACACAAAAGCGCACCTAAGCAAAGCCTTCACTTAGCGAGCCAGACCAAATTTTTGAGTGTTTTTTACTTGGCATTTACGCATTGAGACGGCAAGAACAGTAAAAAAAACTTTACATACCTACAACACTTAAATTATAGGTATCTATCTAAAGATTCAAAGGAATGTAAAATACGTTGAAATATTCTTCCGTCTAGGTTCTATACCTAGGCTAATTAGGGCAAATTAATTAGGTGCTGCTTATTAAAGGAACCTTTATAAGACAAATTTAAACAGGCTTTCAAAAACAAATGTTATCATACTTGCCCATGGAAAACACAGTAGTGTACCTAATTTAAAGTAATGTTTATTGTATAAGGTGTCTTATAGCAATTTTAATTCAGCATAGGTACCTACTATAAAACCATGACCGCCATACCAGCGTGAGGGTTGGGTTTCTTACGCTCGGATTTACACACCGTTGGCTTTTTGATGGAGGAAAACATTGTGAGGCATCCTGCATACGTCCGTAAAAGAAATAAGACTACGTATGCGAACACACCAATCCGCACTAATCCTGCATGGTAAATAAGGCTCTATAACCATTGGTAGGCATGAAATTATTTTTATCGTGCTTCACACACTAGGTGTATAGAAACTTTCTTTTTGTGATAAACATTTCAAAAATTGACGCGTTCGCAGGATTTGAACCTGCATCCTCTGGGACTCCGGCCCAGATGCTTTGTCCATTTAAGCTAAAACGCTCTCTGCAAAAGCGCCGAATTAATGAATTGGTAGGCATGCCGATGTTCAGCAGTGGGCTTTTTTAACACTTTTCTAGCGGATTCAATCGTCTCGTGGTGTTGTTATTTCCTAGAACTCTAATTAAAATCACGACGCTGTGCTGTGATCGGCGTGTAGCTGTTTTACTTAGCTACACACACATAAGAGTCATCGTAAATTTAATAGCAAAGTAAAAAGTTTTCTCTCTATTGAATGCCTAAAGTGAAAAAGAAATAGAAATATTCTAATTAGCCATAATAATTACGATGGCGCCTTCATAATTGGGCCTATAGGTGATTCATTTACATAGCGATGAAGCGTGCCGGGGCAGCGGAGACTCGGCGATGCAGTGCGCGGTTGTTTTTATTTTTTGCAGAAAAGTGCCTTTATGATTTCAATTTTTTAAAATAATCAGAAATTAATATTGTTTGTTTTGTTTTTAATAATTAAAATATTTATACTCTAACATATACAAAAAGAATTAATTACTGTTGTAGTTATTTTTCTATAGTAGTTAAATCTGTTATAGTTATTTATCTATAGTATTTTATACATATATTTTTTTACTATTGAATTTATTATTTAATATTGTATTGTGTAGTATTTTATATATATTATATAGTATTTACAATAATGACGAAAATGGCCGGCGCACAGGTGGATACGGAATATAAATGCCCGGCAAAGTGACAACGTGTTAAACAAACGGTACAGTACAGTTAACATTCAGGTAGGTACCTACAGATTGTACAGGATCTTAAATCCTCCGTGACTTAGCGCTCTGAATAAAACCGTTAGTAAAATCCAATAGCGTCGATGAAATGCAAATCCAAAGTCTTAATTCAAGCAGCAAAACAAACCTTTAGAAAGGCCTCATTGAACCGTGTCCAAAGCAAAAGCAATGCCTTATTCAAGTTCAACTAATCAACTGAATCTTAATTACCTTTAAGCTGCTTTCAGCTCTCGGGCACAAAGTAAAGAAAAGATCAGTAAAGCCAACTGCCGCTTAAGGTCTTTTCCCACTGGCAGCAATATCGTTAACATCACTTTTTAAATCTTTAGCACCAATATCTTTCTACTATAACAACACACTTACTACTACCATACACATGTGGATCCTAATTTTGTTTTCAAATATGTGTATTGGGTCAAATTTTAACAGTTTTTAGTAATCATTAACATTTTCTTTATGTTTGCCTTCAAATCTTATCGGAATCATCATGAGTTGCGCTATGCCTTTTTTGGTGCTATAATAGATTTTTTAAACAACCAACAAAGTTAATCTCGATTAATAAAATGGATTATAAACAATGCTGAAGTATTTAAATGAGTATGTATGTGTGGCCGGCAAACCAGTGTGGTGGATAAGGATTAATAGCTTTTCGTAGGTAGGTATGCTCAACAGTGAACTATTAAAATGACGATCTTAAACAATAGGTACTAGTTATGGTTATTTATAGAAACAGTTCTGGCACATTAAAGCTCATAAACAGTTTTCTGAAAATGTGTATTGATGTGAATTATAAATGCAATGTAACTGTAAATATGTAGTATTGATTTAGTCTATTGGCAGTATGATTAAAATATAATATATCATCTAAATTATATGGAATACGCCGAAAAACATACGGCATGTAAAATCCTATCCTACTAATATTATAAACGCGAAAGTTTGTGAGGATGGATGGATGGATGTTTAGAATAACACATATGCTATAAATTATAATGATATATTGCGTATGCGGGCGAAGCCGCGGGTAAAAACTAGTACTGAAATAAAATCAGTCGTTTGTGAAATATTGTTCAAGTAGCCTTACTTTTTTGTGTACCTTAAGTAGCTCTGCCATGTTTCTATCGAGGGTTCTAAAAGCCCATTATTAATTCCTCACTATTCTGACCTTTGATATCGAGTTGTTTGTGAACAGCAAAAGAGAGCTGATTTATTTTTAACTCAAACAGATATCGATTTTCAGGGTCCGTACTAAATTATGGACCCGGTAGGATAATACCCGGACAGGCTTATAAATTTTGTTTTAGTAGTCAGTGACGAAACATTACATTTCGATTTCCAGGTCAGAGATGAATTTAGAATTTTTCTGTAATTTTTATCATACCACGATACCTTTTCTGTAATTTATTATACGATACCTTTGTCGATTGTTAAAACTCGATATTTATTTTTGTCTTAATTATAGTTAGCATAGATAAACCATCTAACTAAGGAATATGTTGTTTAGCCAAAACAATGAAGTTATTTTTATGCTCTCTTTGCTTTGTGCTCTTGCATACTGTACACAATCATGGAATGAGCTGAAGACGATTTGCATCGGTACAAAGACGTTGCATTCATAAGTCATATTATTATGCTTGTCATATGAAATCTAGGTTACTAGTGTCATTTTGCGAATACCAAGTTAGATTTTTTAAGTGAAAACTTTTTTGTCCACCTTGTGCACTTTTTGGGATGGGTAAAAAATGTTAAATTGGCGTCAGAACACGTGACCCTGATAGAAAATTCGTAAGATTGAGCTTGGGGAGTAATTTTTCACTTCAGCCGGCACTCACGGAGTGCAACGTGTTGTTTTTTTACACCACGATTAGTGATTAAAACACATATTATTTCCCAAAATAAGTTAAGTATTTTAATGCGTTCAACTTTTAATTTCGTAGTATTCAGGTATCTCATTTTAAATTCAATCTAAATAAATACCTACTGCAACTTTTGGGTCCCGTCAATCAGTTGATGAATCATTAATGAAAAAGGAAAAACAGCGCAAACGGCTTTGGACGTTTGTTTGTTTTAACCTACTTTCAACCTAGTTGAATTGAAACTGACAGTGAGAGCCGGTTCACACAGAGCGTTTCCCATCCATCGTTCTACTCAAAAATATTCAAACGGTGCTATTCAACGCCACATCGCGCCGCACTAATCACACCCACCAAGATAAAACGAGAAGCAATGCATATTGCATACGTAGTTTAGCCATCGTTTTTTTTTCTTTTTCACATCCCACTCTTCTTGGTTGCTAACACGCACGACGGCTAACTTCTTCGGGCAGTTTGCTGCCTCAATTGTCTGCCAGCGTTCATAACATAGTGAGACGTGGTACTAACCAGTAAATGCCACATGCTACAAGCATTGTTTCACCAGGAAAAATGTCGGTCTTTTTTGTGGAAACTTTCAAACTTTTTCGAAAACTTACTTAAGCCGCTGGACCAACCTGCTGGCACTTGCCCAGTGGATGGTGCCACGTGTGCAGAGTTTCGTAGCAGATCTTGAGTTCACAGCACCGCTGCTGTTTCCCCCCCTACTTATCGGGCAGTGTCACTGCGGTACGGCACCGCACTGCCCCGTGTGGACCATCTCTGAATAGCTATCAGCATGCGAATCAATCAGGATTAGTGCAACGTGCACTATTCCTGTGATTAACATCCCTGACAGAGTGATCCGTCACTTGCGAAGACAATAATTACCTACTGCGTGAGCAAAGCTCAGTTCAATCTCTGAGTCAATGAGAAATCCAGCTTAGTGTCTAGCTTTCTACCTTTAGCAGGCTATGTAGTTATAATGAATCTTTTGGAATAAAAAAAGAACAATACCTAATTATGAATAATGATAGCCATAATATCTATCAGTACGCAAATCATAACATCAGATTAAATCATGTAAGAAAAAATTAGGATAAATACGTGTATTTTTTTTAAATATCGGCAGGTGACATGTACAGCTTTGGGCTAATTGAAACAGACGGTAGGACTCAAGTACATTATTTAAGGATTAGACAAGATTTTAAGATTATGACATTTTAAAGATATGTGTGCCTCAAAATGTTTTTCTTCTTGTAGTCTAAGTATTTATTAGAAAAAAATGAGTAACAAAAATATACCGGTAAATTGAGGACAACTATTTTAAAACTTGATCATAAAAGGTATGATAAACAACGTCATTAGGAAAAAAAAATTGTATCAACCTATTATACACTTTGACTGTGATTATGACTGTATCGATGAGTAAGGTTAGCTCAGCATAAGTCATCCACTGACAAGGTCACCAGAGGGATGATGTGGTGGATCGAGAAAAGAAAGAAAGAAATGCAATGATTTAATTTGGCATGAGTTGGAAAGAGACTTAAAATATCTCGATTCAGTAGCTAATTGCCATGTTTTTCTCTAAGTAGTGTACGAGTATAATTCCAGTACATATTTGACAGTTTTGACAGCGCTGAGCTAGATTTTTCATACATCTTTCTGGTTGAGAATTACCTCAAGCGACAACAGCGCTGTCTCTCTAGTTGTAATAGCTCGAGTATTGCGGCGTTTCGCCCCGCAAACGGTTCGGCCCGCGGGGCGAATCGCCCACGACTCTTTTTGAAGCCCCCCTCTGTCGGTGGACAAATGACATGTGTGTCTAATTTGAATTGACGTCCTACGGCTGATTGTGATAATGATATCATCTCATGAATTTAATGATGATAAGAAAATAATCATAATATCATGGTATTAGTAGACTACAGATTCAATAACGACAGGCTTTAACTTCAATTAGTCTTGAATGCCAAACTAAACCGATTTGTATTACAGATAATTGAGGGTTATTACTGAATTAGCTCCAGAGTACGGTTATTAGGCTATTAAGCTCTTAGCTGTATCAGTCAGTAATCAAATAATCTGGGTAAGTTATTGTTAGAGATTTGACTAGTGTTTCTCTAAACAGTAGAGCTCGCACATCACTTTACCTAACTTAATCTTTATAAGCGTTATATCTTGACTCACTCTTGACCGGTTTGGTTCTTGCTCACATATCATATCAGATAAGCATTGCCATTCAGCGTGGCAATGCTGCCAGCATGCTGGGCACGCTGCCAACTGTCAGTGGGCTTGAGCACTTGGATTATCTTTAGACCTTCAAGGGTCTGTGGATGATCCAATTGCTTTCTATGTAGTAGTAGTGTAGTATTGTCGTTATCGATTGTTGTTTTTATCGACTCACATATCTTGTTAGGATGTAGATATTAAACTATCATACAAAATATTATCTAAATCAATAGAGCGACAGCAAATTTGTTGAGGAAACTTTTTTGAGGGAAATACCCAAAATCACTGATGGCGAAAAAATCCATAATATTTTTAGAACCTGCGTATCAAATTTTGTTAAAAATGCAACCTATAAAAGAGAATCAAAAAAGAGAATCAACATCCATGACAGATGAAAGCATAATCATCGAGTTGAAACGGATACATATTTTACTCCGTTCGCTCTGTCAATTAATAGCTCAATACATTTTATCACTAAGTAAGAAAACTCTAAATATATATAATATATATAAATATACAATATATTTGTCTACCGGTGTCGGAGCCTCTATGACAAATTTTGAACAACTTTTTCTATGGGACTAACTCTGAAAACGAAAATAAACTCCTGTTCCATACGATTTTTTATAGACTATCGACAAAAAGTATAGAAAAGCTGTTTTTGTTGCGTTTCCAGAGTTGACACCACAGTAAAAGTTGTTCAAAATTTTCCATAGTATGGAATCCATACATATCATCGCTTAAGGCTCCGACACCGGTAAACAAACACATTGTATATACTATATATACTTTTAAAGGTCAGAGATTTTGAACGCCTCTGACATGGCTAATTGTATGTACTAGTAATTCACATTGTATTGCTGAAACTTTTTCTAAGCAGAAACAAAGAAATAAAAAGATCATAATATAATCATATTATTGTAATTTACTGGTTTTGTACCTATACATATATAATCTATACCAAACAAACGTATATATAACTGTTCACTTTTATAAATTCTGATTCGGTAACTATATCGCGGGTCGAACCTAAACCCGGTTGGCAAAAGACAGAGGCAGATGACACCATAAGAGAGAGGCCCACCCAGCAGTGGGATAAAGAAGGCTGTGAATGTTGATGATGATGAACTATTATATTTTTATTATACATTGTAAAACTATTTGCCTAAAAGAAATTGCGATTTACAATTACAAATTAAGGGCTTAAATTACTATACCAGCCACTATATTTAGTCCACTGCAAGACGTAAGCCTACCCTCGAAGGGTGATTGGGCCATATCCACCAAGCTGGACCAGTACGGGTTGGTGGATTCACATACGCCATCGAAATTCTTCCACGGACGTGTGCAGGTTGCCTCACGATGTTCTCCTTCACGGAAAAGTCAGTGGTGTGAAATTCCGTACATAAATTCAAAGAACTCATTGGATTTGACTGGGATTTGAACACTGTTGTTTGAATTGAAAATTGATACAAATTGAAGGCTTACATATCTTAAATTCTATCAAAAATAGAAAAATAAATAATTAATCAAGTTGCCGTCCTCCCTATAAGAGTTTATTCACTTATTACATTTTCCCCAAGAACGAAAACGAAAAGATCAATAAGTTACAATTTGACAAGTTCACGGCCATCGCCAGAATCTCAAATTAAACAGTGATTTTTCTCGAAAGTCAAAATTAGATTAGGCCCATTAAAAACCTATACATTTTCAAAGAAGTTAGGCGGAAAGGAAATTATCGTAAATGGTGGTTTAATTACAGGCTTTAGGAGAATCAGTCTTTTATTTTACCATTTGATAATATTCAATGAGAAAACGTTTAACTTCGTAGCCATTTTTGAGATAATGTTGAACAGACTTACTTGGTAGATACTTGGTTTTATTCGTAAGTGTATCTATTGTTGTTTTTATTATTACACTACTAGGTGAACCGATGACCTTTTAAAATATTTGGAGAGGACTAACCTAACTTACCACAAGGATTTCTTTTTAGCCATTTAACAAATATTAATAAATTCGGGTCTTAAGATGAACATGGACAAGACAAAGTTCATGTGTAATGCCTATGTTGTACCCACTCCAATATCGGTCAGGAACTCGGTTCCTGAAATTGTTGACTCGTGCGTCTAAGACAAAAAGTCCTATTTGGTAAGTCCAACTTCAAGAAAGAGGTCAATTACGGAATCCATCGCTGATAATGATGATGATGAATAAATTCTGCATTATACCAAGTCTCAAATCGTCATTGAAATAATTATCTTGCTAGCGTAATAGGCATGATGACAAAAAAAATATAATTAATCCGTCAGATAGACTATCAAAAAATTTTAGACACGTATTTTTTCTTATCTCAAACAACAATTGATAAAAAATTTGTCCGTCAAAGTTACGCGTGACATCACATGTGTCATGCAAATGTATAGACTTCTGTAATACAGGTGTGAGGTTTAACCTTGTCATTTTTTGTTTGATTAACAAAAGAAAAAATACGTGTCCAATATTTTTTGATAATCTAACTCACGGACAAATTATAATAACGATTTTTTGACCGACGAACCACCGAAGGAGGTATACAATTAGACGAGTATATATATATTTTTTTATGTATAACCACGCAACGAATAACTTTTTCATAGTAGTCCGATTTCAATAGTTATTTTTTTATTTGAAAGAATATACTTTTAAATTAGTCCCATTTATATTTTATCAAAATCGGCTGAGCCATTTTTGATAAATCAATAATAATGTGAAAAATGCTACTTGCAAATTATTCGCGAATTCTGTATGCGGGTGAAGTCGGTCATGCTATTTTTTGATCGACGAACCACCGGAGGAGGTATAGAATTCGACGCGTAAATATATATATATATATATATATATTTTATTATGTATAACGCATAACTTTTTTTGTAGTAGTCCGATTTCAATAATTCTTTTTTCACTGGAAAGACTACTTTGAAATTGATCCCATTTAAATTTTATCGAAATTGGCTGAGCCATTTTTGATAAATCAACAATAATATGAAAAATGTTACATCGATCCATGCATAATATTTGCGTTCTAGCGATGCGCCCCGGCTTCGCACAGGTGTATTATACTGCCGCGCTTATGATAAACGCATCATCTCGATTTTTTGGTGATATGAGTTATATACATATCTGAAATCAGGAAAACAAGATCTACAAACTTTTCTAACTAACATTTCATAAATTATGCCTGTAACACGGTTTTTCAGATTTTATAAACGCATTAACTAAGACTTTAATAGCAATTTTACTAATGGAGACAGCATTATCTATAGTTAGTACAAACCAGTATTCTATTAACGATAGGGTGACAAGTCATAAACGCTTTATCTTTTAGTTGATGCGTTATTGTAAGCAATCTTAAGGGTCACCATGCTTATGATAATAGCAACATAATAAAGCGCACTAAATTTACAAGATAGTGCGTTTATGCGAAGTATCAAGTACAGTGCGTTGAGTGTTAGTGCGTTTATGGTACTGCGCGTTAGGTGTTAACGGGGGATGGGAAGGGCATTTTGTGATTCGCCCCGCAGCCGTAGCGTTAGCTGGATTCGCGTTTGTTGCAGCAAAAAATACGCGGTAAGTTTTTCCGAATACCCATTTTAATATTTTCATAACCAGATTGTTAAACTGTATTGTAAATGTAATTAGCTCCCTCAACTTATGTAAATGATGATAAATTTTCGTAAAGAGCCAACCACTCTTCAATCATCTAACAACAGTCTCATCGTGTTTGAGCTCATTTTAATCAGTGTTTGATCCTGAGCAAAATGCAACAATGGGCATTCAAAAATCTTAAAACAACAATGAATAACTTATGTAGTTTATTCCAATTTTAACACTATCAAACATAAACTTTATTTAAAAAACTAACTAACATAGATTTCTATTCGGAATGTTTGTTTCCTTTACATTAATCAAAACAGTTTATTTGCTTGGTAAATTGTTTTTTTATTTCAGGTAAATATGCGCAGAAGAGATAATATATGAGCTATGACTAAATGCTGATATAAACAGAAAAGGCCTGATTTACCAATGACTGAAAGGTTACAAAACTATGGGTCCCCAGAGAATACCTTGCAAGACAACTCAAACGGAACCAATCTCTACAGATACTTATAGACAAATTATGGTCCAGTTCACTTTACTTACTTTTCGTTACTTTATCAAAGAAGAGCGATGCCAATATCACCACCTCGTATATATGCATTTATATGTGCTTTTGTTTTTCTCAAATTCAAGTTATTTACTGTCGTTTTAGTAGGTATCTTAGATGAAACTGTGCCATAGTTTAACATATTAACTAATACAAATGTGCCTCCTAACTGTATTTTTTATTTTTGCCTAGTATCATATGGGAGTAGGTATATTATTCTTGTATACTATTATCTAGGGTAATTATGATAACAGTTAAAGATTTGTTTGGAAAAGTGTTTTTATTTCATTTTGTTTTGCGAAGAAGCCCAAGTTTCGTCCTTTTTAATTTTTTGATAATATTATTACTAAATACCTAAGTTTTCAACACTAAGTGTTCTCAAATAAATACTTTACAAAATTGAGAGCATTGTATATTATCTATTACTTACCTACTTATCTTTTCTGCAGTAAGAACAACTTGGAGATCTAAAATTTAGAAACCATGCTGAATATAAACTTATCATTTATGATAAAGTTGATGCGCTTATAGTGTGGAATAATGAAGGATTTGGGTAACAATGACAACACAAATATAATTCATTTTGTTTTACTAAGCATAAATGCATCAAGATAGTTAGTTAGTGCATTTTTGAGTAGTCAACGTGAATTCATAGAATTAGAGGCTGCTAACGATAAGTACCTTTTTCCAATTATATGTCATATTATAGCATATATTTGATATATGTTTGTATACATAAATTCTTGTCATTTTTTTCTTTACTTTGGTACAAATTTCATATTCGTACCCCAAGTAGTTTTGAAGATAAAGGAAAAATAAAAATAAAAACTTTAGGTGCCATTTTCTCGGAAAGTGTCAGATCCTAGTTAATGCGTTCTTCATAAGCACGGCAGTATACATATAAACATTTCTCTTGAATTACTCTATCTATTAAAACAAACTGCATATACATGGGGACAGACAGCGGAAAGTAACTTTGTTTTATACTATGTAATGATTCTGTACACGGGTGAAGTCGGTCATGCTATTTTTTGCAAAAAATAATTATTTACTAAGTCGTCATTCCTTTTATTGAGTTCTGAATTTAACACTTCTAATTTATAAAAATATAAAGGCTTTCTTTACTTTCTACGTAGCACTAATCGAAGAATACTACGTATAGTGCTACGTAGCATTCGTAGTAGGTACTATAAAATTATATTTATTTGTCTGTACAAAATTCAGGGCTTGAAAAGAGTTTTTATGATTTCTATGGATATTTATATAAAACTTGGAAGCTTTAAGCAGTATTTGTACGCTTTTTTCATTTTTTGCTGCGAACGAAGCTCGGTCGTTCTCTAAGCATGCTATATATTATTAACATAAAGGTTACGTAATGGGTCGATTACCTCCCTCTGTAAACAGATAAAACGGACGTGCCATCGCAATAATAGTTGCTTTCTCTTCTTACCGCGTTAACTAGGTTAGCACAATATTGCAAAGTCTCGAGTGGCTGTAATTCAGGGGTTATTCTCCCCTTGGGAAAGAACCTTAGACGTTAATGCGTAAAGACAAGACAGACATGAGTGGCTGCTTAAGTAGCTAAATACTTTCGCTTGCAAATAATCGCATCCTAATAGATTGTAGATATTAATACCTACTGTTAACTTTTTTGTACGGACGCGTGATGTAAACAAAATACAATTTAACTAAGTTAATTATTGGAACATCTATAGGCCACTGAGGTATCTATTTATTTATCCATCCATCAGCCTTAGGACGTCCATTACTGGACATAGGCCTCCTCTACTGAGGTACAGTCGAAGGTTTTTAACTGATCTGAAATTATTTGTATATATTTAACATAGATACATCTCGTGTCTGTCTGTAACATCCAGTTCCCTAACGAGTTAACTAAGTTTGTGTAAAAAAACAGTAGAATTTGGCAAGCAAAATCTTCAGTAAAAATATGTCGCATTATATATAAAATACGTGCAACAAAGTACACTAGAATTGGCAACTAACTTTTTTTGGAAATCGGTTGAAAAGACATTAAAGTTTACTTCTACAATCACGTAGAATTGTATTATTTTCTGACACCAAAATTGATTAACTTTTGACCAAAAATCGTAAAAAGAAGCTTTTGTCCAATTGTGTTGCGAAACCATCAGCAAAATCTATTAAAACTTCATAATGCGTACAATACTTAAAGACAGGACCAGACCGCGACGGACAAAGTTATAATAAAAAGCTTCATAAACAACACGAAAATAAATTAAAACAATAACATTCAGTTACCTTTTCTTTGTTTCCCCTAATGTAACGTCATAGAGTATTTTGGTTCAGATGTGATACTCAGGTCGGTATTTTTTTTTTATTCCGTATAGGTTTGCGTTTGACTACATACTGCCTGATGTTGCGCAGATATGCGGTCTAGGGTCTAGCACGCTTACCTAGAAGATACCTATTTACTCGTACAGGCATAGCGTTCTACATTCTGGCTGTTCGTATGAGGAATGAGGATTCGAAACGCTTAGTTCTAACGCGCGGAATGTTCACCATAAAAGGGTGGCGCTTTGGTCGCGTCTGTCTAGTCGTACGATAGAAGAAAGGGACCAGATTGTGCAACTCCTGAGCGCACTCTCCGAAGTATATCCGATAAAAGGCCGAGAAACACGCTACCTTTCGTCGATGCTCAAGACTTTGCAGCTGCGACTATAGGTATTCAATTTACGATTTTTTAATACCATTATTTCAACTGTAGAATATTTATGGCAAACAGGAATGGAAATTAAAAATCTTGATTAAGCTCATTGAATTGTTTCTATCTGTATTTTGAATCCAACAAAAACATTGTCATGTGAAATGTAGCCAAGACTAGACCACAGTGCACAACAGCTTGCGGGGCGAAACGCCGCAATACCCACAGTTTCACACTATCAAAAAGATGTCAGATCTCACGTAAAGCCAAGCTTCAAACTCTACACGCCTTAACTCTACAAGTCCTTACTCCACAAACTCTACAGCTTAGTAGATATAGTTTCCAGGTCATTTAGAAGTGGGTTAGAATTTTGATCTATACGTGAGTGAAATTATTACTAAATACTGATAACCTGGAAGATTTATTTTGGGAACCGTTATGACGATAGATTTAATAAGAGAACAGCAAAACTGTATCACATCTTTAAAATCATTTACTCTGATCTGTGACTGAGGGTTATTATTGTAGCACTCTTTAGTATGTTTGTTCTTTTCCGTTTAAATGCCTGATGAGGGTAGACGGTTCAAGTGAACCAACACTGGGGTTGAAAATGAAAACATAAGCTGAATGTTCGTTTATGTATCGTGTGTGAATTCTATGAATCTAAAGGAATTTAAGTACTTACAATTTACATGTTATATTTCTTTGACTTAATGGTGTTAATTTGAAGGGAAGCATTTAGGTAATTAAAATACGTTATCATCGTGTCAACCGTAAGATGTCAACTGGCGAATACTTATGGCCACTCTTTTGGATTTCCAATAGAAGCGTCTGGTATATAGCGTCCTGCGTTCCTACTGTTTTGATCTGATCATTTCATTTCATTTATTTTTCAACAAATACAACTACCATTACAGAAATCCAATGCGATAGTGTAAGTATACATACGTCAAATTTAAATTAGAATTCTCGCTTCATGCATTAAAAAAACCATTTACAATCATATTCACACGTAATATAAAATGTCCAATGTCAAATGTCGAAACAAAATCATAAGTCCACCTTGATAGTGGATGTCCTACATTGCGCCTTGCCCAATTGGTACATTACTAACTCAATACGAGTATAATATAAAAATTAACATACTACATAATGTCGCGTTTTACTAAAAACTATTTTTACGAAAATAACTGCTGAACAGCTTTTTAACACCTTTTCCTTTTCCAAGCTTTTTCGGGTGACTTAAATTTTTTTTTTATTAATTTTCTCTAGTCGACTAAATACATATTTTATCGTGTTCACAGTCGGGTAAATACTTTCATCTGGTAGAGTTCAACATATTTTCCTATTATTTTTTCCGTGATTGGGTAAATGTTTGACCTCAGTTTATCTGATGACTCTTAGAACAACACAGACATTCATTCATCAAACTGAGATGAAAACTACGCTCCCAACTTCCACGACTTCACTTACTGTATCCAAAGAGCAGAGAAAAGTTTTAGTTTCGATGATCTTTACCTAAGTATCACATAATACCTACATGATGGCAATATCTCATTGTTGACACGACCGATTTAGCCCAACTCCCTCTTTCAGTTCTCATGTTATTGTACGAAAAGAATATTGGTACATATATTTTGCTCGAGGGGAACTATTTCACCCAGAAGACTTTTGAAATGTTTCGCAGTAAATATATTTTTCATCAGCAAACTGGTCAGAAAATAAGCATTTATTTTGTGAAATGAGCTGCGTGCTGCGTTAAGCCCTGCGGTCGTATTATGTAAGCGTCCTGGCGATCGGTTTTGTCTTTTTTTCCCATTCACGTCAGTTACTCGCGCTACGAGAGCGAGCGGGAGGAAAAGTGAAGTCGAACGCTAGGACGCATAAACAATAGGTACGGGGGCTGAAGATTTCGGATAAGAAGAAATAAATGTAAAAAACTGTAGCGTTTTCTTTCTACTCTTCGCGTGGCTAATCTTGTTCTACGGTGACCAAAAAAAAATGATTGTGCTAGGCTAACTAAATATCAGTGCTAGACTTGCCAATAGCACCAAATCTAGCATCAACTTAGCACAAGTTGGCATCATTAAATACAGTAGATAAAAACCAACAGGATCTACTAGTGTGTGAGTGTGTTTTGACCATAAACGTCTTTAAAATTACACAGAAATACCAGATACGTATATATACGATAATCTTAGAAACATAAATCAAAGGTCATTTAGCGTATATAGTCAGCTCTTGTTATGACTTGGAATTTGGGGCGGGATCGACTGAAGTAGCTAGCAAGAGGCACTGTGTAGAATACAAGATAATCACATTCTCGCTAGTTTAGACGCCTGGTAGACTCACGCATGATATTGCGATGATTTTTTGCATACCTATCTATAGAAATTATTAACGTGTAATTAATTAATGTCCGGCTCCGAACGAGCGAGGTGGTTTCGGGAGTACTTCAAAGTTCTCATCCGCTCAGGATTACATCGACCCTGACATATCCCACCAGATTGATTTCTTGGAAACGATAATTTGACACTTGTATTGTTAGAGGAGTACTAAATATGCAATGATTATGTAGGTAATTTTTTTTTAAATGTTTGCACTATTTGGAGAAGAACTAAAGACAAATTCTGCAGCTGACCTTTCCGGATGTTACACTTTCCACCACTTGCCGCTTACGTTACCCGCCGCTATCTCTTGCCAGGGAGCCATCAGGTTTAATCCGGGGTCCCTCGCGGGGATTTCCCGTGATAATTATTATTCCCCCGGCATTGGTTATTAGTTGCGGCGACGTTCGATTAAGTATGTGATGAAGTATTAAGTGTCAGTACGAGTAGTTAAGCTAAGCGAATTTTTTAAATAATACATAGGTATACATTTGCGAAATAAGGCAAAAAAAAACAGTTCTTAAAATTTAAACTTCGACTAATGGGACTATATTAATGATAGTAGAAATGATAACTCACCTACTTCTTAAAAAAGATTAGTAAGGACATTAGCATTCACGTTGTGTCTAAAAAAGTCCAATCCCTGATAATTTTCGAAAACTGCTGCTGCTGACAATAAAATTTTAACGTCAAAAACGTTCTGATAAAGCACGTAACAAAGTTATTTTTTGTTTGGAATATGTGATTGAAAACGTAATTTGATAATGTTTTGGAAGAACTTGAAGTTTTACGTACTACGAGTATTTAGATTTACTCTTCAAGTAAATGTGTTCGTTAAACAGAAATAATGCCAACTCGATATTATCGATATATGTACCTACTGTCGCTTGAAACAAACGATGCGACGATGGCGCTCGTGCTTTAGTTGGATATTACTTTTGTCTCTTATACTCGTATGCTAGGGTCATTAAACCTCAAACAGTGCTGAAAATTGTAGTTTTCAGAAAATACCTCAATCGTACATATCTCATAGAATACTATGGAATAATTATTATAGTTATGATCAATCGAACTAATACTTGACTAAAAGCGATTTCCTTGCGAGAATTTGATTGCTGGATTTGGCTGTAGGAATGAATTAATTGATGAATTATTTTTTCAACACACTTGCTCATAAAGTGGCTCTAATTTCACCGCAATTAGGCACATAATGACACCTCAATCAAACTGTGACTTTTTCATTACTATTATTCACAAGTGAGTTAAGCTGGAATCATACTATCGGACGCAGCTGACGGACGCGACTGACAGCCCCGACTGATAGGTATCTAGACTATGAAAGTACACTGAGCCGTGCACACTATCGGACATAAGTCGCGGACGCCACCTTCGGACGACCTTGAGCGTTCGGACGTCCGAAAGCGATCTGGCACACTGGATGTTTTAAGACTGTGCACATTGCTAAGTCGCGGCTGTCAGTCGCTTCCGTAAGCCGCGTCCGATAGTATGTTTCCGGCTTTATTGTACTGTTGCCTTGTTGCCTATTTTGTTAAGCTTGTGTTTATCTCAATAATAATTAGTGAAAAATGGTGATATTTCGTTGATTATAAGCTGATTTACGTGCATGAGTGTAGTAAGTGATATAATGTGACGCATCATGTTGTTTCATGTTGTTACCAAAACTTCATAGACGCCTCTAGTAAGGTCTCCACTGCTTAATGAGGAATGACTTGGACTTGACTGCGGCTTTATTGGACTATGACGTGACTACGACAGTGACTATTTTGATAAAATATCAAAAAATATTAATTAACACTTAATATTTGACACAGGCAAATGCACAACAATGCGACGTCATTAACATAAAAGAAGAATAAGATTTTTTCCCGCCATTTCTCACAACTCGTTTTTACTGTTGAAATTATTTTTTAGTGTTATTTTATTCACAAGTTTGTTGAAAAACCTCGTATGCTACACGTGTGTATTGATGATTACCGTCCTCGGCTCTCTTAAGACCCTCGCCTACGGGTCGGGTCTCAATGGCGCCTCAGCGGTAATCACCATCATTACACACTTGTACCATAATGTACTATTAATTATTACTAGCTTTAAGCTCGTGGCTTCGCCCGCGTTACTTGCTTAAAATGATTATGATCCACAATATCGCTCGCGTTATCTTAGTATTGCTTAAAATAATAATAATAATAGCCCTCGGTTTAGCCTGCATTGTCGTATTACTTGCAATGATAATATACGGTTTGTTTTTTGTTTTTTCTTCAATATGATTTTCTTTCTTTTTTTTGAAATTACTTATAATAAAGTCATGTGCTGCACTTTGTGTCAAAAAAAATTCTCGTTCCTGATCGTATTAAAAACTGCTGCTGCTGACAATATAATTTTAACGTAAAAACCATTCACCAAAGGCACGTAAAATAGTTATTTTTTGTTTGGAATATGTAAACGTAATTTGAGTTATTTTACTTGAGCTTGAAGGTTTACGTTCTATTTCCTCTTCAAGTTAAAATGTTCCATATACCTACTCTCGCCTGAAGCAAACGATGCGACGATGGCGCTCGTGTTCTCATAGCTTTAGTTCCATATTACTTTCAGCACTATGTGCTGGGGTTCATTAAACCTCAAACTGAGCTGAAAATTGTAATTTTCAGAAAGGATCTGAATCGTACATATCTCATAGAATATCTATTGAACAATATTTTAAATATGACGAATCTAACTTAGATATAATTACCTACTTAAAAGTGATTTCCTTGCGAGAGTTTGATTATCTTGCTATAGGAATGAATAATTTTTAGGTGACGCGACGAACTTACTATAGGTATAATATTATAATACCAACTTTCACTACAAGACCAACCATGATGTCTGAAATAAAAATCACTCTGCCATACAAAAAGTCCATTAACTCGAAATTTATGTAGATACAGCAAAGGTTTTTTTACGATCTCACACCTAGTTTGATAGTAAAAGTATATAAATGATGAAATAGTAGATAGTATCATAAGGGAGCAAAATAATATTTTTATGGCGAGGGCGCTTTTTTGAATCCAGAGCGAAGTGAGGGATTCTAGAGTACGCCCTCGCTACGCTCGGGATTCTTTAGTAGAATCCTGAACGTAGCGAGGGATTCAAAGTACGTCGCCCGAGCCAAAAATATATTTTGCGCCCGAGTGGTACACTCTACTTTTCATCACCTCTATGAGAAAATAAAAGGCGCCTCATATTTATTATTATTTAATAAAACGTAGAGTAACAACGAAATTGAAATTAAATAGTATCTAATAATAAAACAAATAAAAACTTAAGTATATTTACATTCATTTTCTTGGCGCTGAACACTAACATTACAAAAACTTCCAAATTCAAAGATCATTCCGTCGCACTTATTTGTTCCAAATTCAAAAAGTGCGCGGCAAAGATCATTCCGTCGCACTTATTTGTTCCAAATTCAAAAAGTGCGCGGCAAAGTTCATTCCGTCGCACTTATTTGTTCCAAATTCTAAAAGTGCGCAGCAAAGATAATTCCGGCGCACTTATAAAGTTCCTTATAGAAAACACCAACTTTGGGCGCACTTAAAGGCGAACCAAGTAGTCCTTTTCGAATCGATGTGATGAAAACAATGATAACTTAGAGTATATCCTTCGTTTGAATACACGTAACCTAACAAATAAAAACTCCTCTCAATTCGTTACGATCCTGTGTTACAAAAACTAAAGCAATACCGTAACGATACCAAAAAACCAGGCTACGTTCGGTAATACCCATTTTATCCAGAAATAAATGACAAGCAATGATCATATCGCAAAAACAAGCCAATTATCTCCAAGAGATGTTTCGCCGAAACAGGAGCTCTTATTGCGGCAATCAAGCTAATCGAATGGCGCTGTAGCTATCCTGTTGGATACGTACTAAGGACGTACACGATATAGATACGTATGTAAACTTTCACGAGGTTCAAAAACGGACGCCCGCGCGTTTCCAGTGTTTCCATATTTAAAAATGTGACGCCTTCATTCCGTCAATTATGAATCGATTTAGATGATTCTTTTTTGTTTGACAGATCATGCTGCAGAGATTTAATTTCATTCAAATGTTTTCTAAATCAATTGAGCAGTTTGTGAAAAATAATCTTACATCATAACTATAACAGAATACGGCTAAAACTCACGTTATATTTATACGGTCGATCCGCAAGGAATCCAACCAGTTTCAGAGTATTTAGAACTCCATCCTCAGGGAATACGCGCACCCCCGTCGGCCGGCGCGCGCGCACTGAAGTCTGCGGCGCCTGCCCGCGCGGCGATGGACCGCGCCTCCCGCGCGGCTGCCCTCGCCGCTCGCGCCTGCGCAGCGCGCGCTTTATTGCTGGTCTCAGGGGCTGGATGTTCATCTTCTTCCACGTCTATCTCCGATAGCACTCCTTGTGCTGAGCAAGTCGGGTCCACACACCAAACACTGACCGTGTCCTGGGTCTCACTTTCACAAACATTAGCGTGATCGGAGCTGTTCAAAACCGGTTTCCACGCCGGGGCCAACGTCCATCCACCATCACGGTTGAAATTAGGATGTCGCGCGATCTCTATGGCCTCTCGTACTTTCCGGGGAACCAGGAAACTCTCCTTCGCTAAGACAGCAGCTCGATCAAATCTCAGGTAGTGGTTTGGTTCCTGGGCATGCTCTGCTACAGCAGATTTGACCGTATCCATGTTCTTAACACTGTGAGTTTTAGCCGTATTCTGTTATAGTTATGATGAATACTCACGGTAGTTTTAATGAAGTAATCTTACATCATTTGAGCGAACCTATACATCGATTTCAGCGAACTGTTTGATTTTGTGCGGTGAAGGAAAACATCGTGAGGCAACCTGCATACGTCAGTAGAAGAAATTCGATGGCTTATGTGAATTTACCAACCCGCACTGGGCCAGCGTGGTGGATATGGCCTAATCACCCTTCGTGGGTAGGCCTACGTCCTGCAGTGGACTGTTGAAAAGGCTGATACAGGTTTGATTTTGTACAATGATTAAAGTTGGTTGTGTCATTTTTGGTGAATAAAATATATAAAATGTATGGGAACGCGGGCATCTGCTCAAAACAGTCTCATGAGGAATGCAAGCCGCTTCCAACCAGTTTTTTTGGTGATCTAGATCTATAGGGGAGGTATATGTCCACCAGCAGGCATCGACGAAACAACCAAGGTATCCAACTTGGCCATACAAAAACAATAAGCTTTTAACTGTCTCTAAATATTATCCGATTTGAGTATTTTTTTCACATGTAATCAGCACTTCATCGCTAGGTTTATGCGTCTAAGTTTTTTAAATGACCTTAAAGTTATAAGCCTCTAAATAGTCACATTTTTACGCCAAGCTTTGGCTAAAAAGTATAACTAAAAACTTTCCTGAAAAAAATAAGACGTACGATCGTGCAATATTTTTCACTCAAGCAATTGACACAGAAAACAAAATTTTCTTAAATTTAATTTAACGTGCTACAGAAAACGCGAAAACTCTAGTGGATTCAGTATTATCTTCAGCGCACGTATCAAGTCGGAAGTAAAACTGCATACTCTCCATAGAACCAATATAAATTCCGAACGATTATTATCTAACTTCTTCATATCATCAATTCGAATGACTAAACTTAATAATAGCCTGTTCAGTGTTCACCTCGTGAACGAATGAAGTAACTCCGCGGCCCGGGTGTCATCACATGAATCGATAGTTTCCGCCCATTGGTTTTTGTTACCCTCCATATTGTATAACTATTTTCACATGCGTGAATATTTCTAGTACGTACTAAAAGCAAAGTTGCCTTTGATACGAGTTTTATCAATAACTTCGTAGACGGGGTGAAGGGAAAGTTTTGAAGAAAAAGCCGTTAAGTATTTGCTGACAAATACCTAATTATTTTAGTGTAGTTAAATGCCCTTAAATTTTATTACCTACTACTCTTATTATTTACTGACAGTATATTTATGTTTCATCTCAACTACTTTTATTAGAATTGAACTCACGTTTTTGTATAGAATCGGAAAACTTCCATGAATAAACTAATTCAACAACTACAACAAATATTTTTAATTGTTGTAGTTTAATTGTTGTTGTCGCATCTTTTTGAGACTCAGAGCTGGAGCGGCGGCCAATTCGGTGGAGCAGCACAAACGGCGCAAATATGATAACCTCGGCAGTGGTTACATATTTGAGCCGTTCGAAGCTGAGATATTGAGTCCGTGGTGGCCGGGAGCTCATCTTGTTTTCAAAAGTCTTTCTTAACATCTGGTGGACGCGACGCGTGACCAAAATGCTGGTATTTATTTGGCTCAACGTATAAGCATTGCCATTCAGCGTGGCAATGCTGCCAGCATGCTGGGCACGCTGCCAACTGGCAGTGGGCTTGAGTATTTGGATTATCTTTAGACCTTCAAGGGTCTATGGATGATCCAATTGCTTGTCATGTAGTAGTTTGTGTAGTTTTAGATTATGTCTTGTATTTAGTGGTAGCTAATAATGGCACTTACATTATTTTTACGTTATTTAAGTATCGAGTAAATAAAACTAAATATTGACAAAAAAGTATCCACAACTAAATAGGTGTGCATTGTATTCATATTATTATTTATTGGTATCAAAAATATATAAGATAAATGTCAATAACTTATATAATATCATCTTTGCTATGTAGCAAATAATTAAGTTGTACTGACTTGTACTTGACTATACCTATGCAAGTGTTATAATAGGGTAGTTGACTGGTATTGAATTAATTAAAAGTATTAAGATTAGTGGATTCTGCAATTAATTATGATACGAAAACTAAAAAAAATTATATATTAATAATTAATTTAATTAATTAGCTAATCCAGTTCAGAGATATAAGCTTGTAAAGATTTTGGTAGGGATTAAGAGGGGATGCTTTGTCCCTTTCCCACAAAGCATAACATAGTATGGCGAATACTGTATGACACTTACGGGCCGTGACGTCATATTCTACTATAGTGCGCTCTTTGTCTAGCAAGAAAATAAATATGCTATGCTAGTAACTTCTTTATTTCTAATTTGATTTTATTTTTGTTTTCGTTAATCGCTCTGTTTTTGCTTAGCTGTTACAAGATGACATCGAAAAAACATAATCAACTAGCCTAGACCTCTGCATCATTTTTGTTCTTATTTTTTTACATTTCTCAAGTTTTTACCATGTTTTTTATTTAACAGTTAACCAGTCCTATGCTATTCTCATCATCCTCTAAAATAATACATTTTACATTCCAATCAGACATGGGTTCCATTCTTTAGATCCAGTCCATTACCACTTCTACTTGCTAATCCACTGTCCAAGTCAGTAACTTCAATGAATGTGTAAAGTAAAGTTCATTTCATTTCCATAAAGTTCCTACAGACTCTCGCACTGAAATGAAACAATTTAAAACCTAAACTAGCAAGCAATATAAGTGCCGCACTAATTACAACTCAAAGGAAGTTTATGAACTGCACAACTCACTTTGGGCAAGAAAATGAAGCAAAGGCTTCTAAACCCTTTTCCACTCCACAGTACCACACTTCCGTGGAATATAACAGTATTATGAAGTTCTTGAAAGCGAGCGTTTCCTCCAAAGTTATAGGATTACCTGCTACATTGCCGCAATATTGAAGGAACCTCCCGATCGTTTGCACACGAATAAAAGGTATTCAATACTGCATTGGGATCTGTAATCACATGCAAAATTTCTGTTCGAGAGAAAGACGCTACGGTAGTAAGGGTTAACTAATGCTGACCGTGTGCTGATATTTGCGCGTTTGTTTGTTATGACAGACATAATTAAAGTACAAAGACAAAATTGATACAATGGCATTGTCTCCGGTTTATTCCCAGTGTTACTACCAATCTTACATAATATTTCAGATGACAGATGTCAAACTTCACAAAAGTGAAAAATATCTCGTCGAGTGAAAAGAGTATCTAATGGTCTAGAAGCGACAAATCATTTTAACATCGAGATAAATCATTTTAAGTTGCTATGTGACAGCTGTCAGCTGTCACATTGCCACCTGTAATACAACTCTATTATGAATTCCAGAATGACAGCTGTCACTTCGATTTCTGTCATATTTGACTTGAACTATGACCTGAAAAAAATAATTTTAGTTCGACAGCTGTCACTTTGACACCTGTCATACAACTCTAGCGTGACAGGTCATATTTTGTGTCTTATTGTTATTATAGTTTTACGGTTGAAGCACAGGTAATTTATTTTTACTGTTCTAACAACTTTCAACTGCAGTACTAACAGCGGTAATTTATTTACCGTTCTTACTACTGGTAGTAAGATTAGAAGTAACACTGGGAATAAACCTTGTCTTCGTAGTTTATTTGTATACATAATAAATTTACACCTATATATTAAAACTGTTCTATTTTACTAGCCCCTGACTTATAATGTACAAGACTGTTGCTTACAACGTTTTTTAAGATAATTATTTTTTGCAAAAAATGGCAAAACCGCCTTCCATCGTGTACAAAATTCGAACATTTCGCTCGACTTGTTTACATTATTGTTGATTTTTCAAAAACGGCTCAGCCAACGTCTGTTGAATTTAAATGGAACCACCTCGGAAGTATACCCCTTCAAGCTAAAAATATTTTTTCGAATCGGTTCACAATTGACGAAATCATCGATGAACATATACAAAAAAAATACATACAGACGAACATTTAAGCTCCTCCTTTTTGGAAGTCGGTTAAAAACAATCTTTCTTACATTTGAGAGATCCGATTTGGCAATTATACTCTATAAAATATAGCTTGATCTCTGCGACAGCTGTCAGAAAAATCACGCCTATGAAGTCCTGAATTTCTTAATAGTACACACAGTACATGTCAATGTCATACTTTATGGGCATGCCGATTAGTGATGGGCGACGAATGATCGTGACCACAGAGTTTTAGATTGAATTTTATTTAAAATATCGATAGATTATACTAACGATGTTTTAAATAATACCTAATTTATAATTAATTTTACTGTACATTTTAATATCATAACATTATTTATATGTGTATAGGTTTGTAATTAAATTAAACCCAATTATATGTTACATTAGCATAGATAATGGTTAAAAACGTCGATAAATACTATCGTTACATTATTATATTTTATTATAATTTCTAAATATAAATATAATTTAAAAAATAAAAATATATAAGTAAGTGAATAAAATCTAATTTCTCACCTACAACTACTCATTCGATTTCATTACAACATTGTTTAATAATCGATTTTTTCCACCACTAACACAACTCTAAAAATGTCAATGTCACTGTCGCAGAGATCAAGCTAAATTTTATGCAGTATAGCAACAGAAATATTTTTCTTCCAAATTATTTTGTGAAGTCAGATGAAACAACAAGACCGTATGTAGCGTAGTATTCATCTCTTTACTTTATACTCGTCTAAAGAACTATGTGGTTACGGGGCTTCTTTTCCGTTTCTTTATAAAATGTTTTCAATTTCAATCGTGAATATGGAAATGGAAAAACGTCTAACGTGATAACAATGTAGCATTTTTTCTGATTGTCTTTATTTTCTTTTATTTGATAAAAAAAGTAACCACAAATACTACGGGATATGTTGCTCAGAAGCCGGGTGGCCCATTTCAAGAAAGTTTGCCTTACAAGCGTAAGGCGTGGGTTCAAACCCGGACCCGAATCAATGAGTTTGGAAGTTATGTACAGATTTACGTATCACAGTCTTTGAACAAAATATTGTGAGGCAACCTGCGTAGTTTCGATAAAGAAGCTGAATCTGAGCATATGTGAATCTCCAACCTACACTGAGCTAGGGTGAGACCCGGATAGATGCCGCACTTTTTGAAAAAGTCTCACAGCTTCATAAATAATCACAAAATTTGAAAACTAGTTATGCACTCGTAAAGTACGGTCTTTAGACTACAGTTTAGTATACTAGTTCAGCAGGCAAAGCCATAATTAATAGAAACTAAAACAAATTTTGTAGACCTCTAAAATTTTACGGATACATAGTCGCCCCGGATAGTCGCCCCGCCTGATAAATCAGACCGGAGGATAGATGCCACTTTGAGGAATACATATATAATAAAAGTTAGTTATGCGTAAATATGATCTATAATGTATTTATGATACAACTAAAGTACATAAATAAATTTTGAAAAAAAACATTTACTATTAAGGTTAAGGATAGATTCCCCAACGAAAAAAACACATTCCATCTAATATTCGCTGTGAATACTCAATGTCGAGCATAAGCATAGCTCAATTCTTTTCTTTTACTAAACTTTTTTATTTTAATTTAAGTATATTTAAAGGTTTGTTGCGCCTGACCGGTGCGGGGCGGGGTAAGAGCAAGTTATGACTTGCATTAGAAGTGATAGGTAATAACGCTTACTGGAGTTTTTGAAAACGCGGCATCTATCCCAGTGCGGCATATATTCGGGACTTACCCTATATGATCGATACGACCCAATATACTTACAAATGCAAAACAATTTACAAAAATCAGTCAATAAGTTGCCAGCTTAATAATAGCATCTCTGTACCCTTTAGGTACGGAACCCTAAAAATAATTGCGTCGCTTCTCAGCGTGTCTGCCACCACATCGAGACGCGTGAATTTAACATAAGCGTTGTTCCATCAACACAATTCCCCGAAAAAGGATGTCGACTCTGCGTAACGCGACACAGAAATTTTATTACCCGACACGCATTTTTTCCTCTTTCTCGTGATATTCATTGCGTGAACGTGAAGAGTTATTATTCCTTTTGAACAAACAAGTATTGGTTTACGCCATTTAGGCAAATTGTTTGTAATCATTCTTCTAATAATTAAACTTCTTTGAAAAGGAGGAGGTAATCAATTCGACGCGTATATTTATATATTTTTTTAATGTAATCACGCATAACTTTTTATGTAGTCATCCGATTTCGATAATTCTATTTTTTATTGGAAAGTGTATTGTTTGAAATTGGTTCCATTTAAATTTTATCGAAATCGGCTGAGCCATTTTTGATAAATCAACAATAATGTAAAAAATGCTACATAGATCCGTGCGAAACGCGAATTCTGTGCACGGTAAGTCGGTCATGCCATTTATTGCAAAAAATAATTATTACAAAGAGAGTTCTATTTTTAATCGACTTCTGAATAGGAAAAGGGAAAACAGTTCAAATATAAATTTTAATTTCGACTGGGTTTTTTGGTTACATGCTATTTGGTCTGACAAACCCACCCACTGCCTGGCCCCGCTTGTAGCAATATGTACTTTGTGTGTTTGACTGCCTCGGTGGCTCAGTGGTTAGTGGTCACTAACTTCTGGATGTAGGCGTGGGTTCGATCCCCACTCAGAGAAAATATTTATGTGATGAACATAAATGTTTGCTCTGTGTATGAGTGTTATTTAGTTACTATCTATATAAGTAAGTATTTAAAAATAAGTATATGTAGTATATCAGACTCTGACAGCCATGTCACAAGCTTTGCTTAGTTTGGGGTCAGAGGCCGTGTGTAAGATCTCCCAAAATATTTATTTATTTATTGCTAATTAATGTTACAATAATTTTATTTTAGGTTTAGCAAACACAATAAGTATCCATTTTTTGACGGACGAAACGGAGGAGGTAGTCAATTCGACGCGTACTTATATTTGTTTTTTTTACGCATAACTTTTTACATAGTTGTCCAATTTCAATAATTATTTTTTTATTAGAAAGAGAATACTTCGAAATTAGTTCCATTAAAATTTGATTGAAAGCGGCTGAGCTATTTTTGAGCTATTTTTGATAAATCAACAAAAATATAAAAAAATCTACATCGATCCCTCAGACCAAATAAAAAATCAAGACAGAACGTCGTGAACAGACAAATGAGGCCGGTTTTTTATCCATGTGTGAGTTCGTCGGTGCTGCGCCGCCATAGTTCGACTGACGTGCCAAGGCGTAGTTTCGTTGTACGTATAGGTAAAATGTGTAATTGTGTGCACGGCGAGGCGTAGTTTTGCCGGCCTCACTTGTTTGTTCACAACATTCTGTCTTGATTTTTTTATTTGGTCTGATATCGATCCATGCAAAATATTCGCGAATTCTGTACATATGGTTGAAGTCGGTCATGACATTTATTGCGAAAAATAATTATATACAATTATATTTTAAACTAAACACGTCTTTAAATGATTCAGTTGGTCAACATTTCTGCCGGGTGGTTATTTCCTACTAATTTTCCATAACCACAACCACTACTTCCGAATTGTTTCTACAAAATTTGATTACACCACAATAATTTTAACAACCTTTATGAATAAGTAAATCACTGAAACCAGTTTTGATTTCCCTAAAAACATAATATTATGTTTTGTGTGAAAGTTAGTAATTATTCCTTTATGTTTCGGCGAGCGTGAAATCTAAAACAATCGGTGTTTGTTACGGCCCGCCAACTAGGTTCAACATGGTTCAATTGAATAATTAGTATTACATTTTAGGTAGTAGCAGTGATGTTCCTAGACTAATACTCAAATATACAGCTATCGGGCTTTCTAAAAACCCGATAAAAGGCAAATTAGGCTCATCTGCCTTTTAAAGGCTGTATATTTTCTCATATAAAAATGGCTTTTTTTTTAAATTACGGCTTTTTGTCAAATTTTCACTAAAATACGCTTTTATGAGGTTGACGTACGACCGTACGTACGTACGTACGTTTTATTTTATTTATTTACGAATCATTTTGTTATCTTCCTGGCAGATCGTACAAATGGTCATAAACTGAATAATAAAGTTTAGCTACTTTTATATATGAAATAGGTAATTCATTTCATTATAATTAAATGGTCAATTGACCTAAGTACTGTCAACTATTTTAAAATGATGAAAATCCGGAATCGTATCACAACTAAAATATATTTATTTACTTTTAATTTTAGAATAACCGGGTGTTTATCTTGAAAACTACATTTTCTTAGGACACCTTATGATTGTACTTATATAACGACCAATTCTTAACTTATGGCAGCTTTTAGATCAACATAAAATAGCTTACTGACTTTCAGAAAAAAATATGCAACGACCGATATATTTCAGATTTCGGGCTTGTTCTCATAGAATAAATTAATCATACTTTACAATTAATATTCTGAAATTAAATTCAAAAATTGTGTCTAAATTCTATAACTATGTTAAAATTCTAGCTGGCGAAACAAACGTGTAGAACCCGAGCGTCTAGCCTAGAGTTCGTCGGTCTCCGAAAGCAACGCACTGTAGCGCTATGAAACGAACACAATCTGCATAAATTTGCAGTTGACCCTGTTATTACAGTGCCAATTTATGCTATGTAGCTGTCTACCTATACATAAACATCTGACGCTGAGTTGTCGTAGTTCCAGAACCGTGAGACAAAAACTTTACGGACTGTTGCCAAAGACAATTATTTATACCGTAGCTACTTTGTATATCAATATTTTACCGCAAGTCAGTTAATGTAGTGATTATTTCTAGAGTTTCAGTGTTACGTGGATGATCCGTTTGTTATTTATGTAGCAGTAAAGTATCTAGTTTTAGTAGTCTTGGGGAGGCCTTTGCGAATAAGCAAGACAATCACAATGCCGGTGACATAATCTAAATTTATTTTGTTTATAAGATTGTTAAATAAAGGCTAAAATAAAATAATAAAAATAAAAAAGTATCTAGTTGCTTCGTTTAGTGTAAAGCTCTGATTTGACAATAAAAAACTGCAGTAATGTGAAAAATGCAATAATACAATACGTTCTACGTAGATAATACTGCCCAACGTGTTTATAAGACTATTTTTCCTGTCACCAAGTCACTGCTAAGAACTCAGATCAAATGATAAAATGAAGACAGAATGTTGAGAAATACACAAGTGTGGTGGGCAAAACTACGGCTTGCCGTATACAGACACAATTATACACACAAACACGTACAACGAAACTATACCTACGTTTTGGCTCGTCAGTTGAACTATGGTGGTGTAACACCGACGCACTCACCACATATATAAACAACTGGACTCACTTGTCTGTTCACGGCATTCTGTCTTGATTTTTTTATTTGGTCTGAGGCTAAGAATGATAGAAACTGATACGTTGAATTTTACTTTTTATTGCTGTGTTGGATATTTGTGATAGCATCACTATCCGATTTTTTAACTTTATATTTGGTTGGTGATCTTCAACTTGTACACGTTTTGATTTATGCGTCTCTCTATCCACTTTGCAGCGCAGGTTCTGATATAATAGACACCAACAAAACATCGGGTAAACCATAGCATAATCATACTTAAATTAATCACCAACCGAAATTAAATTTACGCTTAAACAATTTTAAAGGCTGTCGAAGTAAGTATTTCCCAAACATAAGCCCCGGAGTAATTACTTCGTGCAAACGCAGACGTTAAATTTCCGTTCGTTTTTCTATCATAAACAAGCACCTTTCATCTTTAATAAACACACCGGTTGTGAACAAATTCTCTGAAAAACGGCTCCAAGTAAAACTGGAATTAAAACCTCATCTAAGAGAAAATTAAACCGCGAATAGTTAATGGTTCTTAACTCGATTTCGAAACGCTAACTTTGTCGAGAGCGACTCGTTGGCTTCAATAAGATTCAGACAAGTTTGGTAAAATTTGCTTCCTTTTAACGTGGTTCGCCATTTAACCATTTGAGAGGAAATACTCCTAACAAAACGGGCGGTTTTATTTTTTTAAAGATTTCCCTCGGTTAGTAAGTATGCGAGAAAAAATAATTGTATTGTTATTGGAAAACTTGGACCCCGAGGGACTTTATGGAGTATTTTGGTAAATTTTTCGCTTTCATTCGCTTAATGGCTTAACATTATCGTCCAAATTTATTCTTGTTCTCGAGTTCTTGTGTTGGTTTCTAATTGAAAAGTCGAAGTAATAAGTTCGAGTTGACGTAACCTATCTATGTATGAAAAGTGGCACCGTAAGTGCCTAGAGCACCTACACCTAGAGCGACTGCCTCGGTGACTCAGTGGTAGTGACACTCAGTAGTGACTCTGACTACGGAGTCAAAGAGGCGTGGGTTCGATCTCCATCCATGGCAAATATTTTTGTGATGAACATAAGTGTTTGCTCTGTGTCTGATATTATCTATATAAGTAAGTCCAAGCTCGGGGTATGCCAAAGAACTATGGAGCGCAGCATTCTTGGAGTGAGGTTGGTTGACCGTATCAGAAACTCAGAACTGCGCTCCAAAACCAAGATCTTAGATGTCGGAGAGAAGGCTGGAAGTATGAAATGGAATTGGGCCGGACACATCTGCCGCATGCACGAAGATCTGTGGGCAAAAACCTGTACAATGTGGACACCCATGACCATCAAGAGATCCCTCGGTAGGCCCAAAAAAAGATAGCGAGACGAACTTGATTCCCTCTGCAGTGGATGAAACACCAAATCTCTCGACCGAGAAAAATGGAAAGAGAGATCCATTTTTCTCTTCATTTTGCCTTGCAGTGGGACGATAACGGCCAAAAAATAATAATTATAAATGTATGTACCTATTTAGACATATGTAGCATATCATTCAGGCATTCTTGTTTATCTTAAGCAACTTAATCTAGTGCAACTATAGGGAGAAGCCACTGGATTTCGAGACACAGCAGACAGACACAATAGCATATAAATTTTATTTCCTAATAAAGATTTTTGAATTTCTTTTAAAAGATTTTATTTAACTTGCAATGTATGTATGTATATATCTAAGTATGTCTGTTCGGGTGGAATCTTTGAACTCAATTTTGAAGTAGATATCTTCAAACGATTTTAATATTAGTCTCTGGCAGCCATATCACAAGCTTTGCTTAGTTTGGTGTCAAAGACAGTACTATGTCCTAAAGACACACGGTCCATATGTAAATAAATTATAGATAAATAAATGGATATATTTGTCGCGGATGGAAATCGATTGCTCTCGGCGACCAAATCGCCATCGTCCGCCATTACGATGTTTAAGTAGTCAGTACACACGTGCGGTGCAGTCGGTGTTACAGGACAGAATGAATGCCGACCCTTTACTCCTGCGATGACCGAACCACTGACTCACTTCATTCTCGAGTGAAACCATCAATTTGTCCACTGGACTCATTCTTCGTTCGATACGTCACAGCGCCATCAGCGAAGTAATACCACAGAGATGGCATAGATGGCGCTAATAGTACTAAAATATCAACTCAATACGCCACACGACCATCCTGACAGACAGCGCGTTCTCGCGCGTCTTTCACGCACAAAGTGCAGCGGGAGAACCAACATCAAAAACACGCACAGTTTTCAGGGTGCACTGAGTCACACAAAGCGCCAAGCTTTCAATGGACAACTGTACGCGAAGCGCGTAGCTTCCAACTTAACAATACGAACTACACGAAACACAGAGTTCCAATGTACAGCAACGGAGCCACATGAAGCGCGGAGCTTCCAATGCACTACAACGGAGCTACACGAAGCGCGGAGCTTCCAATGCATTACAACGGAGCTACACGAAGCGCGGAGCTTTCCAATGCATTACAACGGAGCTACACGAAGCGCGGAGCTTTCCAATGCACTATAACAGAGCTACACGAAGCGCGGAGCTTCCAATGCACTATAACAGAGCTACACAAAGCGCGGAGCTTCCAATGCACTATAACAGAGCTACACAAAGCGCGGAGCTTTCAATGCACTATAACAGAGCTACTCAAAGCGCGGAGCTTCCAATGTACAAAATGCCGATACACAAGGTGTGGAGTTTCTAGGAAGTTCAGTATGTTTCGGCAGAAGAGAACGGAAAAGTAATGATAACACTAGTTTTGCAATCGACAGTTCCTTTTATTATTCATTAACACAAAGCATTAGAACCCTAAAAGATAACGAAATGACTTTTCATTTTTCATTCGTTAAAAGGAAAATTGATAAATCGACAGACGACAGAAAGAAACAGCTAACACAATCTACCGAACGATCAGCACAGCGTTCGTTTACGCTCAGCTTACCAAATAATTCATAAACTTTCATAAAAAAAAACAATACATTTAAAGACGTTAATTACAACTCAAACTGAGGCTAATAGCTCCGTCAACTCTGCATCTTTAGTTGTATCATCAGAATCTACGTCCAACTCACACGGCAAATCTGGTAAGCCAGAAAGGTATCTACGTAATTTTTAGTGACAAACATACTGAACACGTCCTCCGGATATAGGCTCCACCTTGTACCTTTCATTGTCACAAACCTCGATAATCTTACACGGATCAGAGAACTTCTCACCCAATTAAGTGTTTACTGTGGGGTTCTTTTCACCAATACAATGTCACCGACAATGAACGGACGCACCTTTGCCTTGCCCTTGTCAAATGGGATTTTGTCAAGGCGTGCTTGCTCGTCCATCCTGACCTTAGCCTGCGCTCTAACGTCAAGGAGGTTCTCGTATTTTAGTAGGCGTTTTTTTCCCAACCCAGATGCTTATGATCGTCATGGAAACGTTGAATTCTTTGCCACCGTTAATTATTAGGCACAATCACACGAAACAACGTTTTCTTGTCGACTTGAAAGTTTTTGTTCAGCAAATTATTATTCATGGTGTGCGACGTAGACCTCAAACTCTGTTCTAATGTGTCATTTTCTAACGCCTAAATAATCTTGTTAAGGTCCCGATCAAGTTTCGCTATATTGTTACTCAGCAAAGCATAAACTTCCGCATGCATTTCACGGACGACGTGGTCACCGGTGTTGTTCATCACTAGACTCAGCCCCGGCCGAGTAATAACGTCACGTCCTATGATGACGTCATAAGACAAAACGTGAGATTCTACTATAACGAAGCTTGTTTCTATGTGCACGTATCTGACTCGCATCGGCAGTGTAATACACGGAGGCACTGCTGATATCCGTAAGACGCGTAAACTCAGAGTGCCGGGTACCATTAACCTCATCAGCAACACGCTTACAAATTAAAGAACAATCAGAGCCGCTGTCCAGAAGAGCTTGTAACTTATGCCCGTCAATGTCAGACTGCAAAGTGCGAACACACATTAACAGATTTTGTCGCTTGTTTATTTTTAGCATCTCTTTGTTTGGTGAAGCAGATTTGCTCTGTGTGGCCTATTTTATTACAATAGCTACATTGAATATTTTTCTCAACAGGCTTAGTCACTGGTCTAGAGGCCTCTCCGCTAGTGGAGGTATGCGTCTGCTCCTTAGATTTACAATTACGTTTGTAATGCCCGACTTTACCACAATTATGACACACAATGTTACTACGATCGTTGGAATCTACCCTACGACTTTTCTGTTCACTTGGTACAGAGTTAGATGTGTTTGCACGCTTTAAGTTCTTAACGCTACAATAAGTACCAAGGTGTCTGTCCAGAGCCACAAAATCCGTTGGTGTATTTTTCAACAAATCAGAACGTACCTGGTTATCGACGATACCTGAGATGACAACCTCTATTTTATTCGCCATCTTGTTTGTTGAATACTCCACGTAGGTCGCAGCTTTGTCACTTGTGTACTGCACCATGTCCCGAAACAGGTCGTGGAATCTCTTCGTAGCAGCAAACTGACGCGTGAGTCGTTCCTTAGCTTCGTCCCAGGTCTTGCACAGAGGATAAGACTTCGATGCCCATTTGCGAGCACGCCCGCGTAAGTGCGTAAACGCGGCGTTTCTCGTTTCATAGTCGGTCCACTCGTTCTGTGTTCGATGGTGATCAATTTCCTCACACCACTGAGCCGCCGTGAATTCACAATCGTCAGGATCAAACGAGGGTATGTAAACATCACTCGGTTTCATTTTCTTCATAATCGCTTTTGGTGTCGTATTTCCGGTTTCATTAACACGAAAACTTTCCGCCATACCACGAAAAAACGATGCCCATATAGCCGAAGGAAGATTAGGCAGGTTGCTTTCCTTAGGAGGTACGTTATTTTCGTTCCGGTGATGCGTGGTTTGTTCTTCGCGATCACAGGTAGATCGAGAATTTTCTTGAGCCGGATCAGATGATGGATCGTTGAAATATGCCTCGCTGGTGGTAGCCAATGGTTGGTGGGACACGCTGGAGGCGCGTTGTTCCCATCTTACCGCTGCTGTCGCGGATGGAAATCGATTGCTCTCTCTCCAAATCGCCATCGTCCGCCATTACGATGTTTAAGTAGTCAGTACACACGTGCGGTGCAGTCGGTGTTATAGGACAGAATGAATGCCGATCCTTCACTCCTGCGATGACCGAACCACTGACTCACTTCATTCTCGAGTGAAACCATCAATTTGTCCACTGGACTCATTCTTCGTTCGATATGTCACAGCGCCATCAGCGAAGTAATACCACAGAGATGGCATAGATGGCGCTAATAGTACTAAAATATCAACTCAATACGCCACATATTTATATTTTATTTACATATGTACCACAGAGAATTTGGAGGTTTTTTTGACTTGAAATGTATGGCAGATAAAAGTGTGGTATCACCAAAATTCCGAACAGAGTTGCACACAGTTGAGCATAAACGTTTCATTCTATAAGAGATAGACAAACAACATCTACAACTCAAACTTCTTCCACTGTTGGAAATTACACAAGCGTGTTGTCAACAAAATAATGTACCGAAAACGTGTTTCAGTAGAACTAGGTACACTTTATTAAGCGTAGTATTATTATACCTATCTCTTTGTATTAATACTAGTTTCCTAAAACCACATGAAACACAAATATATCACCTTGATACTTACTCTGTACCTACTCTTGATTATCTTTATAAAGGACATATCCACAAAATGTATGGAGGCTGGTATAATAATAATCAAAAATTCAACCCAAAACACTCGTTACATTTCGAGAAAGTTCATATGTTTCTGAGTCTATTACATCAGTTAAAACCAAAAAAGAGCCAACGATTTTTTAAAAATTAATTTTGAATTTAATTTAAAGGATAATTAAATATGTTTGGCTCAACAGGTAGTTTATATCTAGCAACCCTAGTTAAGTACTCTCCATTATTGTTAATTAGAAGTATTTTTACCAATCAAACACAGTTTTTAAGTGTTTTTTGACACATTATACCTGCTAACAGGTCACACTGGTAAATTATAATTTTTAATTTAACAAATTAAAAGATGGATGTGGAAGAATCAGCAACGAATGCAAGAAAAATAACGATAGAACCACTTTATTATTACCAAACTAGAAATAATACAGAGCTGTATTATTATTTATCATACAATTTATTTTATACATTGAAAAAATGGGAGGTTAAAAAATCTAAATTCAATATTTTTGAGAAGCCCATAAATCAAGCTTTCAAATGATGTTTATATCATCTTGGTTCGATTTTTCTCTGAATAATATACCACTTGTGGACGTCACCTTTAGTAAGTAGTGGTAGGTACTTTATATGAAATGATAATTTCATTTTTTCGTAGGTAGTTTTTATGTAAGATAATTATTTTGTTGCAAAAAAATAGCTTGACTGCCTGCACCCGTGTACAGAGAATTCGCGAATATTTCGCATGGATCGATGTAGCATTTTTCACAATATTGTTGATTTATCAAAAATGGCTCAACCGATTGCAATAAAATATGACTAGTTTTGAAGTATTATAGTTTTGAAGTAGTATACTCTTTCTAATAAAAAACGAATTATTGAAATCAGACCCCTCTGAAAAATGTTATGCGTGGTTATACACAAAGATAAAAAAAAGATATATACGAGTCGAATTGTTAACGACATCCGGTTTGTCGGTCAAAAATACTTATAAATTAATAATAAAATGTTTTCTAAAAATGTAGTATTATCTAGTGTGGGTTCATCTTCTTAAAATAAAATTACTAAAATTATTTACTGAGTTTTCTATATTTTTTGCGGCTGAATATAATCGAAAATTAATTTTTACGCAATCAAATATACGCCAAAAAAGTTCAATGTACCCAGAAAATTACCCGAAACGCAACCCTGAGCAGTAGTTGTAAAAATCCCCCCCCATATAAAAAATATATATCTATCAAAAATATATCCATAGATATATGTGTCTCTATGCATTTATACCCTAAAATTATTTTTATTATTATTAAATGTTACTAACTGTGTAACCGACCTACCTACTGCGCTGACTAAAGTTATTCTTACTTAAATAATTTATTTTAAAAATAACTATTTATTAACTAATTATTAACTAAATATACTAAACATGAACTAAGTATGAACTAATTATTAACGAAATATGGCCAATGATCGTCTAGTTGTGATCCGCAAAACCCAGATTATGGTGATTTTGGAAACTACCTAACCGATATTTAAACAATCTAAAATTCTAATACTCACTACATAATGACCTACAGCTAGGATATTTCTAACGCATAATAAAACTCATACTCATAACGACTACTTGGGGACCGTAAACCTAAAGTAAGAGTCAAGATTTCCCGTTCTACACTATTTTCTTAGAGCTATCAAGAGAACGTAATACTAATTCCTAAAGGATAGAGTACAAATATTAAGATGATGAATAAACATTGCTTCAAATGGTCCAAGAGACAGTTATGAAATCACTTTCCTCAGGATTAATAAAATTGATAAAATCCTTGGAAATTATTACTTTAAATGGAAAAATATCATATTATAATAGCATAACAAAAGATTTCACGGCATAGGTAAGGCGCACCTCCACCGCGCCAAACAGTCTTCCTCGTCTACCTGACGTAGGCGAAAGTCCTCCGTATTGTTGTTATGAGAACAGCCAGAAGGGCTATACTACTTTTGTCAATGCTGTCTGTCTGTCATATGTCTTCACAAAAGGGGGGCAAGACTGTCTTTTTTGCAAATTGTCCCAATCTTCGGTTACGGTGTCCGTAAATTGAACTTCTCTGTTAAGTGGAATGGTTCACCCGCCATTCGGCCGAGAGGTTACTGATCCCCAGATCGATGGTCTGTTTTAGAGGCATTTACAGCTAAAAACCCCAGCCCTTGATGCCACTCAACGCTTGTGAGTAAAATAGCTAAAATTGAATGATGAAATATCTGTATAAAAGCAAAGTCAATTCTAAAATCTCCTGTGAACTTGCAAAGTATCAACTATCCTTTGATAGAACCTTCAGATTCCTTACATGATGTAATTACGTCTGTACTACTAACTTGAGTACTCTAAATATTACAATATTTAGAAAATGCACTATAACAATGTATAGTTATTAGTTCTGAACATTAATATCATTCATATAAAACATGTTACACAAATATGATCTTAAACATGGGACAATCCCCGTTAAAGATTAATACACTTTAGTAAATCTCCAAATATTGGTACTATGAATTTGAGTACACTAAACGCTTCGAGTACGCTAAAGATACGTATGACTTTTCCAAGATTAAAACATATATTTCAAATGCGTGTATTACACGTAAAGAAATATCATTAAATAAATAAATGTAGGTACAATCATTAATCTTCAAGGTTCCGTTGAACTTTGGTATACGCTATAATCGCAGCGCAGTAATCAAATGAATATTAGACACCGCAATATTAAAAATAAGGCGCCTAATATAATCCGTTTAGGTATAGAAAAACACAATATATTTCATATAAGAAAGTCCAACCCTGCAAATGGGCACAGTAAGAACAAGCAAGCACATGAATAACAAATCGACAATACAAATAAAAAGTAAGATTGTGCGTAAGAGATTGAGGGTATCCAATCAAAAGATTATTTGAAATAAATCAAGTATTTTTAAGGTCCAACTAAGGGTACACGCCAGACTTAAAATGAATAATGTAGGTATATTGTAAATGTTTAAAAGTCGTATACTTTTACAAATCAATCTCCCAATCTCCCACAAATAAATCGGAATTGCCTCACCAAATGAGAATGTTCCATCCTATGGCTCTCGTCCTCGTAGTTGGCTAGCTTTCCCTTCCAAAGTAGTTCAGCGGCACGCTGGAAATATGTCCGTTCCTTAGCTTCGAAGTCCAGCGCTGCACCGAACCGTCTTCAGGTTGCACTTAGCTGTGCCAATCTAGCTTACCAAACGTTTATGCAAATCGAATAAAATCAATTCGCAAGTTTCTCCTTCAATTTGCACTATATTTCATTATAATTCCACTTATATAAAACACTCCGCACTGAATTACACTATCACAAAGCCGATGTCACTATTTTTCACTTCTCCGATAATTCCAACATAGATTTGGCAACGCGAAATAAAACTCCCGATAATCCATCAGAGAAATGGCCTCCGAATTAAACTGTGAATTATATCCATCAGAGGTACGGCCTCCTCGAAATCCCAATATTGCAAATAATCACCACAGAGCACATAATGCCATTAAAGCTAAAAACACCAATTCGGAACATAAGCCCAACAACGCAATAATATGCAATACCCGCAAAAGAACGCATAAGGCAACTAACGTTGATAGCCAGCATACCCTCAATTTGGATCTTAACGCTAATAAAGCAAATATTTGCAATTCTTGCATTATGGAGCATATTCGCTTTATGTCAGTGACGTCACTGGTAGTTTATTACAATGTTGCCACCCATAAAATTAAATTAAATATTCCGTTACTTTTACAGATTCCCTGTTATTTCTACAAATACGATTTAAACTATTTTCTTTACACAATATAACTAGAATAATAGTCACCTAATCCGATGACAACACATATCAAAATTATGCCATTGTTTTAACGCTTTTCTCCTTGAACAAATATTACCGTACAATAATATTACACCACAACTGTTTCTTTTTTTAAAATCACGCGCTGGCAATAGTGATTTTTGGCCCGGCTTTGCGATGATTGTTATTGTGAAGTGTAAATATTAAATCCTAGTAAAATAATCGGATAAAATAGCTCAAAATACCTATAAATATTAATACAAGATTACTGCTAAACGAATATGCAGTATTTAAAGTTGAATGGTAAGTAAAGTATTGTAATTGGACTACGATTCTTTGCGCATGTAACCTAAAAATTCCAATCTAATTATTCAATGTTCGTTTCAGGATACTCTTTCCAGTCTTTGACATTCTCACAGCCTCCGAAAGTCTTCAGCTCCATATAAAAGATCCCAGAGCTTGCAGGACAACTTCTAACCTGGCGACAGCGGCAAAACTCCTTAAAATTGGCTAAAATTATATTAGGTATTGTTACCTATACAACAAAATAACACGGTTAGTAAATTACTACTCTTTAGAGTTCTTCTCAATAAATATTATTGGACTTGTACTGTATATAACTCAATCCTCCAAATGCTGATTTCTTGCTAATAAGCGCTAGTAGTTCTCAGCCAGCAAACTAGTTAGACTTTAAAATACCATACATATTGTGCAAGTGGCCTTCAAAACGTACATAAGCTTCCTGACATCCTAATATCTTTTCTCGATTTTCTAAGATACTAAAATTAAGAAACTTATTCCTAATTTAATCTATTCCAGCCTGGATTCGGCGTAGAAAAGAAAGGTTCCATCGTTTCTTGTTCTCTGTGACTCGCCTCCTGTTCATCTGACGTCCAGGGCCCGTTCCATTATTACCAAAGCGTGTGAATTTTCTTCTCATTGTGGTAGTACATCAATAAAGGTAAAATATATCATATCTTACATCTATTACCTACATTATTTTAGCACCTGTGGAGCTATTTTCTATAACTCTAGTTGAGTTGCTCAAAATATTAAATTTTAACAATTAATGTACCTACCTAGTGGGAGACGTAGTTTGTTACATGAGAAATACATATAAGTAGCTACATGTGGACAGCTATGTACAGATGGACCTTTACATAGTTTCACTAGTTTTTAGCTTGCATACACTGAAAATGCATAAATTAAAGTTTTTCACGAGTTTTCCTTTTCACAAGTCAAGCCGCTTCAACTTGTACTTACCCATTTGCCAACACGCAATGCATTTCAAATCTTTATATAAAATTTATAATCATCATTCCAGCCACAGGACATTCACTGTAAAACATAGGCCTTTCCTGTAAATCTCCAATAAGACCGGTTGGAAGGGGAGCTTAATACTTGCGGTTCTTACTAAATAGCCTGTTTACCTTATGGATCGTCCTATGCTGCGTTCACCGGTATGTAGTCAACACTCAAGAACACACTTTTTGACCCATCTCATCAGCATTACCACTTGGCTACGATTTCGCCGCTATGAGCGGTAATGGGGGGCGCGGGGCGGCGAGGGGTAAGAAACCAGAGTACTAAAATGTTCGAAGGACGCCACGACGTCAAGCTGCACTCGTAGACCCTGCCACCGCCGCTGCTGCCGCTGCCGATAAAGGCCGAACTCGTGGCCGAGCGGTCAGTGTATCATCAGCGCTATATTTTAAATGCCCTGTACTGTACTGTACCAGCCAATGTCAATAGCGGTGTTTTCACAATTTTTATCTTCTAAACTATAATAATTCTTACACTGACCGATGGAGAATTTTAAACTCAATAAGAATGTGTTTAAAAGTGAAAAATGACCCCCTGTGGCTTAACGGTGTTATGGCTTGTGGATGGCAGCACGGCTCATCACGGCTTATATGCCCTACCCACTTCCATTCACCCCATGCCACTATATTGCTAACTTTTGTTCTTTTGTTTTACTTGGTTGTTCATTTGTTACTTTTTCAATGTCTTATACAAATGAGTGCGGGAACGAGGGCGTCATTGAAGCAAATAGGTGAACGTAAATTCCTGTTTGTAACCAAGTGGCTACTTAATTTAGAGCCTTAATGGGCCCCATTTGAAGATCGTACCCTTTGAAGATCTTATGGGGCCCTTCTGATAATGGATGGCATTATTCGCCGATACTGACGAAACTGCTAGTGGCTTTTGTTTTAGTTGTTGAACGATATGGTCCATTGCAGAGGAAATTATATTCTAGCTAATATTACCTAAGGATATTTTAATTTTCTTTGCAGATTCAAAAAAAAAAATATTTAGGTAATCTTTGAGATTATGGTATAATCGCTCAACTATTTAAAAAAAAAATCGTAAGTTGAATAATATAGCTATGAAGAAATATGTCATTGAGCCGAGAAAGAGTATGCATGCATTGTGTTTGTGGCTTGTAACAGTTATTACCTACTACATACCGACTATATAATGAAGTTCTCTCTTCAGACTATAATATTATTTAATAACTATAGTATAAGTATCAAAGTTTTTAGACAGAATATATTTTACAATATTTGTCATCATCATCATAGGCAACTTGGTTCAGCCTACTGCAGGGTATACAGTACACTGTCTCTTTATTGCAAAAAATCCATGTCTTGACCCACTCTCATCCAGGTGTTAAACATATTATGTTTTTGGTTGGCATCACGAGTTTTTTTTTAAGAATCTGTCTAATATAATAGATCAAAAAGCTGCCATGAATTCATGGCACCGAGTCAAGTATCAATAAGACAAAATAAGTGTTTCATCCCTAATATATAGCTATTACTCGCGGCTTCTCTTCTTCATTAACAAAGTTTTAAATTTTACGGGGAATATAATTAGGGGATTAATTTATTGGCACTTCAATCTTTAAGCTATACCTACCTATTCATGTAAAAAAAATCTCGGCTTTCTGCTCCGTTGCTGCGTGACAGATTAACAAACAAATCTAAAAACACCTTCTTTCTAATCCTACTAATATTATAAACGCGAATTTTTATGTATGGATTTTTGTCGCTCTTTCACGTAAAAATTACTGAACGGATTGAGATGAAACTTTGCAAAAATAATGCCTATACATCAGATTAAAACAGGCTATAATTTAATAAGATATTGCGTGAAACGAAGTTCGCCAGGTCTAGTTAGCTAGTTTATAATATTAGTAGTTACCTATTACGTAGTCTGACAGAACCTTGCGGTAAAGTGGTGAGTGGCGTTTGACTACAATCACTATCTCAAGCTTAGTCCAGCTTAACCAAGCGTAGGCATTGAATGCAATGGAATACGTTGACGTTTGCGGTGGCACTGAGTGATACAACAATAGTAATCGCAGTATTAAGACGCGGGCCCACCGGGGCGCACGGAGAGGCTACGCACGTGTATTAAGTTTCACTTTCTAAGAAAATGTATGTGGTAGTGTCCACTGTAACCCACGGTGAGGCTACTCATGATTTGACGTCATTGATACATTCGTGGCTTACTCGAATAGGCGGTTTCATAGCTCAACGGTGTCGACGTGGGTCTACGTTTCCACTGCAGTACACGAATAAGGCCCACGACTATGTACAAGTCGCTTATCGCAGCGCGGTTTTCAATCATACACCTTGTGGCACGTGCGTAGCCTCTCCGTGCGATTCCGTGCCACGCTATACATAGTCGTGGGTGTTCGTGTACTCCAGTGGAAACGTAAACCCACGTTATCAACCAAATTAATACACGCAGCTAAAATGCACGGCGTGCCCGTGCACAGCGTGCGCCACGGTGGGCCCGCGCCTTAACGCTACATTGGTTGACTAACTACACTACAGCAAACTACAGCGAGAGAGTATGACTTGGTCCTGAATAGTCGTAAGTTAAAACAGATAAAATGCCAAGTTGATGGTATTTATATTAAAAAGCTACAATGTCTCCTGTCTCGTGCCTCAACTCGAAAGTTTTCGACCAGTGTGTGTTGCCAGTGATGACTTATGGCACTGAAACGTGGTCTCTCACTATGGGTCTTATTAATAAGCTTCAAGTAGCCCAACAAGCTATGGAGAGGGCTATGCTCGGAGTCTCTCTGCCGGATCGAATCAGGAATGAGGAGATCCGTAGAAGAACCAAAGTTACCGACATAGCCCAACGGATTGGCAAGTTGAAATGGCAATGGGCAGGGCATATAGCTTGGAGGACTGGTGACCGATGGGGTTGAAAAGTTCTCGAGTGGAGACCACGAATCTGCAAGCGCAGCGTAGGACGTCCACCCACAAGGTGGACGGACGACCTCATTATAACAGCAGGATCGCGCTGGATGCAAGCCGCTACCAACCGGTCTTATTGGAGATCTTTAGGGGAGGCCTATGTCCAGCAATGGACGTCATATGTCTGAAACGAACGAACGAACGAGCTACAATTAGGCACATAATTAATGAGCGTAGGCACATCTATAAATATTTTAGCTAAACAAAAATCAACTAAATCTAGAAGTTTTAAGCCTGATTTCACCATACCGTGTTTGTTAGCTCTTAATAAGGCATTAGCTAATGAGCATTTAAAAATAATAGGATAGTTAGATCATTATATGACATACTAGCTGCGCCTTGCGGTTTCACCCGCGTGGCTCACGATTGTGTTGGGTACAATACTGAGTAAAATGTCATAGTGGCAATTTAACAATTAGGAAGGTATATCTGAAAAGCCGTGGTGGTCTAGCTGTAGTGACACCCGCCTTACAATCGTGAGGTCGTGGGTACAAATCCCGGTCTCGTACCAATAAGTTCTTTGGTTATTTATACACAGAATTTCACACCACTGGCTTTTCGGTGAAGAAAAATATAGTGAGGCAACCTGCAGATGTTAGTAGAAGAAATTTGATGGCGTATGTGAATCCACCAAACCGCACTGAGCCAGCGTGGTGGATAAGGCCCAATCACCTTTCACGGGTAGACCTACGTCTTGCAGTGGACTATTAAAAGGCTGATACAGTACAGAACAGTTATATCTCACACTGTTAAGGAGCATCATATAATTGTTTAGTGTATATATGTATAGTGTAGTGTTCGTGGGTAGGCCTACGTCATGCAGTGGAGTATTAAAAAAAAGGCTGGTACAGAAGGTAACTATAATTAAATATCAATTTTTCTCATGCTACTTTAATTACCTACATTCTTTTGTTTATTAGGTATAGCTATTTTCATCTGTAACCACGAAATGTGGAAAGACAATTATGCAGGTTGAAGGTCGCGCAGCAGCATTCATGGTGCTCCTACCATAAGGAGCAACTCATCTAGCAAGCCTGGGGGAGCGAGACTATGTAAAAACTCTACAGGGCGGCGTTTAGCATTTTCTCCAGCACCTGATCAACCAGATTCTTTGATTTTAGGTATCTGTCTATAAAATCATAGAACAGATGGAACATTGGACATTTCCTAGATTTCATAACTGAATGGTAATTTTTAAAGCAAATAAAGAGTAGTGAAAAACAAAAACCACATACGTTTACAGTAAATTCAATATCTTCCGAAATACATCTGCACTATTTGGAATTACCAGATAATCTAATGATGTAATCTCAGCAAGAAGTTTATGAGCCATGAAGGATCATGATACACGTCCACGCTCTTTTCTGGTTGGAGGAGAAGCCAGAATCCATCGATACAATATCACGGGTGTACCCTCGTACCATGCTGAGATTCTGGATGTCAAACCAAATTCATCCATTCCTCCATGATATTGTCAAAACGATAATAATCGCTAAAAAAAAGGTTAACATATCTTATTAAAAATGTATGGAGACGTTATGTCATGTCATGCAGTATATGTTAAGAAATAGTAGGTACAGTAGCTACAAAATTTGGCTGATAATACGGCAATGACTCATTTTAAAAATAATTCAAAATTATATAACCTATGTTTATAAATACCACTAGTAAAATGAAGAATTAAAACACATATAGCTCCTAGGGACGTGCATGCTATTCTAAAATCATGTGGCACAGGATGTATTGTATAAAGCATTAACTACTAAACCCATACAAATAATGCACACTACCTAAACCGATATCACTTATACCTCACTAAAAATAAATTATTTATAACTACAGCTCTCTGGAATTTATTAATTAGTATGCTAAAGGCCAAGAAATTAGCTTATCGGGAAATGAGAATTAAAGCGATGGAAATCGGTTCCTTAGTAACGGCAAATAAATTAATTTTACGAGAAGGTTTATCTCATTCTCATTATAAAATTAATTAATATTTTGTCTTACAAGTACAAGGTGTTCAATTATAAAATTTGCCTCCAGGTAGGAATGTTATTATTGCAGGAGAGGTTGATGCCAGTAAATATTTAGTAATTAAATGGATCTATAATTGCTTTGATAAGATCTGATGATTTTGAAGGCGTTAAATGACAGAACAATATTATATGCTAAACGCATATTTACAAAAAAAAAATGAATTTAAGCGATAAAGCTGCCAGTTAAAAGCATATTATTAATTGTATTATTTATCTTTTTTATGTGGTTGTCTAATTATTATTGTGTGATTGTTTGTATCTCCTTAGTGTTAATTTGTATATTACATATATTAATAAGAAGTACATAAGGCTTTTTGAAAAAAAAAAAGTAATATTTTTGAAACTGTGGTGATCTAGAGGTAGTGACACCCGCCTTATAATCGTGAGGTCGTGAGTTCAAATCCCAGTACCGTACCAATGAGTTCTTTGGAATTTATGTACAGAATTTCACACCACTGGCTTTTCGGTGAAGTAAAACATCGTGAGGCAACCTGCATAGTTACGCCCGTTGAAGAAATTAGATGGCATATGTGAATCCACCAACCCGCACTGGGCCAGCGTGGGTGATATGGCCCAATCACTCTTCGTGGGTAGGTCTACTTTCTGCAGCGGACTATTAAAAAAAGGCTGGTATAGTGCGAGCCACCAAAGATGAGACTTGACGAGCGTCAGTGGTGGGGGATCTTGCGCAGGTAGGTTCAGTAGTGTACAAACTAACTATCCAGAATTTTTATATTTATTACAAACCTAAGTGGTTTCACAATTCTCATCTTTGGTTACACGTACTATACAGTACAAGGCTTTTTGGAGACTTTTGTAGGCTTTGTTGACAAATCTAGTCTTGCTTAAAGTAAATTAATTATTTAATTATTTTGCTTAATGTAGCTGTGGCACATTTGTGTTACAATCTTGTAGACTAGAAGAAAATGTATAATCTCCCTAAAACTGACAATACCTAACCTAATAATTGCGCAGTAAAATATTTATTAATTTATAGTGTGTTAAACTGGACTAACATCACTTATATTTTATGTGTACCTATACAGTAGTCTTTAAATTAACATCAAAAATGAAATGAAAACCAACCAAAAAAAAATTTAGTAACGCAAAATCGTAGCACTATATCTACTTTTCAGCACTTGAGATCAAGTGAAGTTACAACAATGTACCCTAAAAACAGCATCCTCAAACTCTTAAAACGAATTCCTCGCTGAGCACTAACAGTGGTCGTTAGCACTTATTTAGTTTCGCTATTGACTTTGCTTTTATAAAGGGCGAGCAGGTCAGGAGAGCAGAGTTAAGTGCCGCTTTGCTGCAGACCAGCGTGTAAACCACTGCCTGTAGAGCCTGAAAAAAGCTTTACATTTTTCCCTTTTATTTTAACTGAAAGCTTTTACACAGTAGCGCTTTCAATTATGACTTGTTTATTTGTCGTCGCCAATAGATGGGGCTGATTGTTCGTTCAGAAAAGCAATATTGCTTTGCCCAGCTGTGTGCATTTTTGTTGAATTGTAGCGGAAATTTTTGAAATATGTTCGTGTGCTGAAGGAAAAGGAAATTTCTCTATCATGCTGTACTGAGTGTTTTTGTTTTAATCTTATTTTTAAACGTGTTCTTGGAAGACGCTTAAAATATAGACTGCTCGCTTACATATTCAGGTCAGGTGGGAATCAATCATAAATTGCAACCACGAAATATACAACTTGCGGAATAGTAGAGCCTCAGGGTAGAGCATAAAATTAAGAGTCAACATCGCGTCGTACTTGGATACTAATCCTTCAGCTATATTTTGAACTTTCACTTAGCTACCAGTCAACAATAGGTAATTTTACGCATCGTGTTAATTTTTCTGTTGAAAATGGTCATATATACATTTTTTAAAATATTTTGGGACATCTTACACACGGCCTCTGACCCCAAACTAAGCAAAGCTTGTGATATGGCTGCCAGAGACTGATATACTACATATATTTATTTTTAAATACATACTTATATAAATAGTAACTAAATAACACCCAGACACAGAGCAAACACTTATGTTCATCACACAAATATTTGCCCCGGTGGGGATCGCACCCACGCCTCTTTGATCCAGAAATTAGGGTCACTAACCACAGGCTAATCATAGAAAAAACAAACTATGACTTAACTTGCACCAACAAAATAGAGTTGCGCTTTTGGAGGCTTGAGGCTACTGTTTACCTCAATATACTCATTTGCCTATTTACGTTCTTAATACCATAAAAAGGAAAGGTCATGTAAGCCAGATGGCTGTCCGTATAGTCAAAGTTTTTAAGCCGTCTGGCAAAGTTGAACTTTTGTTATAATAACCGGTAGGTACCCACAATTTAACGTCTAATCCTAGCCACTGTAGTCCTTAAATGTAGTATATAGCATTTATAGGCACCCATCCGAAGACTATCCGTGCCAAGCATAGCTTAACTTCAGTGGTCTAAAAAATTTAAAGTAATGTATTTCACTGTAAGTAAATAGGTGTCATTACATAAAACAGTTTTGCTTTCACCAGCAAACTAGGTGATAAATCTGTATCTTAACGGATAAAGGAAAACCCTGCCAAAAGAGCTAAGAAAAGCCTAGTTACACTGCGTTATAAGTTATTAGCGACCCGCCCCAGCTTTGCACAGGTTTATTGTACATATAAACTTTATTGTTTTTAAACTTTCGCGATTTGAACACATTATTGTTATATACTACGGCCGAAACGTCGGGACGATGAGGTATTTATTTATCTCGTAATTTTAGTGCGCGATGATGCGATGCGATGATTAAGAGGAACGTTTATATGTTATTATTATATATAACGGGACTACAGTTATATATAATAATAACATATAAACGTTCCTCTTAAATTATTCTATCTATTAAAGAAAGCCGCATCAAAATCGGTTGCGTAGTTTTAAAGATATAAGCATACACAGGGACGGACTGACAGCAGGAAGCGACTTTATTTTATACTGTGTAGTGATAGTAATAAGCTTAGTCACGTGAAAGTTGTCCAAATCAAGTTAAGTCGCATTTCAAATGCACCCCCGTGTATTTACTTTCAACTCGATACTGCTCATCTAATTACCAAGTTCAAGTCGGACCTGTAGCGACAAAATAAATAACTGTCGTCGGTTATTCAACTTGTTGTCGCGATACAAGTAATGTCATTCCCTTGGAGCTCGGAATACCAATAGACAGGAGGTTTCCTTTGTGCAGCTTAAGAAAACTCAGTTAAATTCTATTATGTTTTATTACCTTGAAATAAGAAGAAAACTTAGTGCTGGCTTGTTTTTTTCTATTCAAATATTTTTAACATACTCGTATATGACAACTTATTCTACTGTCTTAAAACCTAAGATTGGTTTGTCTAGACAACATATTCTCATTGATACCAAGTACCGTAGCAAAATTCATCCACGCTAACCCATCCGAAGACTGACCGTGACGAGCATTGTTGAACTTCGGTGATTGCTAAAAGCACAAAGTCATACTGCGGTAATATGTCCAAACCAATTAAAGTCGCATTTCAAACGAATGTACCCACTCCGTGTTTTTGCTTTCAATTCAATGCTGCTCATCTAATTACCAAGTTCAAGTCGAGCTGCAGCGACAAAATAAATAGCCCAATTACAAACTAGTTAGGGGTACAACTGTCCTCGGTTATTTAACTTGTTGTCGCGGTAGAAGTAATGCGATTCTCATAGAGCTCGGAATACCAATAGACGGGAGGTTACCTTTGTGATGCTTATAATTTTGTTTTTATTGCCTTCAAATTAGAGGAATTTGAACTTACTGCGGTCATTGACTTTTACCTAGCTTCCTGTATTTGGACATTCCTATGAATAGACTGTTATTTTAACCGACTTCCAAAAAGAGGAGGTTCCTACCTACTATGTTATATCGATATTTTCTCTAATCGTGAACCGATTTGAAAAAATATTTTTTTGTTCAAAAAGGTATACCTACTCCCGACATGGTCCCATTTAAATTTTATCGAAATCAGCTGAGCCGTTTTTGATAAATTAACAATAATGTACATGGATGTCACGTCGATTCGTGCAAACTATTCGAATTCAGTACACGGCGGAAGTCGGTGTTGCGATTTTTGCGAAATATAATTATTCCTTATTTATGCAGAACAAGAAAAAAATCTTTTATATTTTTGCCTTTGAATAAAAATGATGTATATTATTGTACTTGTACCTACTTATCATTTTGTATAATTAAATATTTGTATCATGTACGCAACATGGTGAATTAAAGTGATATAAAATACCTAGCATATCAAATTATTACACTAACATTTACTTATATGCAGAAATACCCTGTATTATATGTTTATCTAGTAAATATAGTTGGTTCTTTTAGAAACTGAAAATAAAATAATTTTATGCGACTTTCAAAACTCAGAATAAACTCGAACCCAGTTATACATTTTTTTTCTTAATACAATACCATCCATTCCGTTATTTTTCCATTGTATGTCAAGATGTGTGCTAAACACTTGTGTCTACTCGTAAAAACACTTCAAATCTCAACTCCTAATAAATACGCGCAAAAGGGAACGTTTTTAATTAAACTGAAATGTTAAACGTATCGTTAATTAACCAAGTTACCGGCACGTCGCCGTAAACATTGATTTTGTAAGGCATCTGTTTCCCAAATTTCATTACTTCCTCTAATTTCCCCGAGTGTTAAGTATCGCAATAATATCTATTCGCAACACTTAACGCGTAACTGGTCTTTCTCAGGGATGTTTTAGCGTAACCTAATAGAGGTATCGTTGGAAATAGAAATAGTCTTACTGCACACGAGCGTTAAACTGCTGCTACAAGCGCAGCCACAAACGTCGCTCCAGTATTCGCTTGAGACGGATTAGATGAACTTGAAAAAACTATTATTGCAATGCAAAGGGTTAACCCATTGTCCTAGGTCAGCGATACAATGCGACAACTCGCAGACATGATATGATTAATGAAGGATTTAACAAATTACGAAACTGACAAACTATGATTTGTCTAATAGACATTGGACCAACAAGTATTTAACGACTGTCTGCGAAATCCCGATGCAAGCCAGAGAGAATCTACTTTTGCATTTTCACCATCACTCAAAATAATAGCATCCACATAACGTAGGCAACTTGAATAAATAGCTACTCTTGTTATTGACGCATCGCAACGTTTGTCTCGTTTAGGACAAAAGGAAAAATTGGTCGCTAACATTTGCGGAAATGTATGAAAGACTTCGGCGTTTGCGGCTGTGGTCGAGCGCTCGTATGCGGTTAGCCTTAAGCTGGCGGTAGAACTACGGATGTTTCAAGTTTTACTAAATATGTTTTTTCTATTACTGCTTTTATTACCGAGGAAATGACTAGGCTAGTACATTCGTAAGTGGCAGTGGATAGGGCACATAATCCGCAAGACTGATTGCCAATGGAATTGTAAAATTCTCGAATTGAGTTTGCTCACCTTCAAGTACTAAATTGAACATTTACGGAAAGGGTGGATGGAACATCTGATCATGACCGTAAGAATACGCATGGTACATTTATATATGGTGGTATATCGCACGGATCGATGTATCATTTTTCACATTATTGTTGATTTATCAAAAATGATTCAACTGATTTCGATAAAATTTAAATGAGACCAATTTCAAAGTATATTCTTTCCAATAAAAAAAGAGTTATTGAAATTGGACCACATGAAAAAAGTTATGCGTAAAAAATATATATACACATATATACGCGTCGAATTGTATACCGCCTCGGGTGGTTCGTCGGTCAAAAATCATAGAGAACTGTGTCGAACAGTGTGCGTCACGATTGAAATAATTATAGCTTTATGGTAGAGAAAACATTGGACAAGCAAATGTGGAATGTGGAACGCTTTGTTTGAGTCAGTCTTCCCGCTAAAGTACAATGTAATTGAATCCTGAGTAAACAGGTATCTTCTAGGTAAGCGTGTTACATCCTAGTCCTCTTAGACAGTGTGTAGTCAAACGCAAACCTATATGAAATAAAAAAAAGTATTTCACTTCAAATGAGTTGGTATAGCAGGAGCCCCGGTTGTGGCCACTGACCCGATTGTGGCCATTTTAGTGGCAACATTTTTGCATAAATGGTAATTATAAACAATGTAACAATATAAATGTTGTTCGTGTGGATCTTAAAATATGTATATTATTTTTTATATATTATGAGATCATTAAAATGTCTAATTAATCGGAATAATTCAAAGTGGCCACAAATTATACTAAGATGGCAACAACCGGGCCACCTGTCCTACCATATGTAGTATATGTAGTATACTTAATGACAATTACAATGAAATTCTTGCCAAAATATAATAACTGTCTAACTGTCACCCCGTCTAGTGGAAGTATAGGCAAATAATGTCTGAGCTATGCGAGCGATATTTTCCTACGATTTCAGAAACTGGATCCGAGAAATAATTTATCAAAGTCATGTCACCTTGAAGGAAGCTTCCACGAAAGGAGAGAAACACCTTTTTAAGAAGTTTCTCGGTACGAACGCACACATGGTGATTGATTGCTTGGTGTGCGTTGATACTAGCTGAGATTAGAGATGTGATTCACATCTCAGAATACCGAAATCGATAATTGATACGAGTAAACAGACAGAACTGATATATTTTTTAAACTGTTCTTCATCATCATATTCATTGTGATTATTTTAAGAATTGTTTGTACTTGAAAAATCACCTACGCTATCTGGAAGATGCTACATTTTACAACACAGTTTTTAGGGTTCCGCACCCAATTGGTAAAAACGGGAGTCTATTACTGAGACTCCGCAGTCCGTCTGTCTGTCACCAGGCTGTAACTCATGAATGATGATAGCTAAGACGTTGAAATTTTCACACAATTTTCAATTTACGTATTTTTGTTGCAGCTATAACAACAAATACTAAAAACAGAAAAAAAACTATTTAAGGGGGGCTTACATACAACAAACCTGAATTTTAAGCCGTTTTTGCACGGTATTAATAATGGTGACAGGGGTACATGCTTAAAATGTTCACATAATATTTAGTTAAAAATTCACTCCAAAAAATATATAATTAAATTAAAATAAATATTTAAGGGAGGCTTTCATACGGTACGGAATCCTCCGTGCGCTAGTACAGCTCACACTTGACCAATTATTTTTTTACTTACGCAAAATGCAGAGCCACCTTACTTCAAGTTACATTTATCTAGGTAAGCGTGCTACACCCTAGACCGCATATCTGCTCAACATCAGGCAGTATGTCAAACGCAAACCTATACGGAATATAAAAATATATATACTTATTTTTTTGCCATTACTTTATCTTTATCAGCCGTAAGATGTCATAATACATAGTGAAGCACTCTGTCTCTGTAACGAAATGTTACAAAATACAAATAATGTTTTTCATTGAATACACAAATATGAAAATGAAATAATTTTATTTCCGGGTTAGAAATATATTGTAATTTTATCAATTAATCATTTATTTTTGCCACATAATTATGTTAATGTACAATGTACAGTATCAAATGATCCATAGACTCCTGAACTAGTCTAAGACTGTGTTTCAGGAGCCAATGGCTTTGCCAGGTGGCGGTAGGAAGACAACCGAACTACCAAACTACCGAACTTAACCGTGATAATAATATCGATAATTTTTGGTACCGATAATAGTGAAGAACTATAGAATTACTGCAACTCTCCAACAGATGCGCTCCTTCGAATTTGGGCTTATTTGGTAGGTGACCAGATCTGACTTTAGTCAATTCTTGACAGGCTTTCGGAATATATTTTTTTATTTTTTACTAAGAAATTGACAAATATTACATATTTCGTTTTTTTTAAGTCTAAAATGTGTACTTTCTATGTTTATTTATTTTTTAAATAATAAAAGAAAAATTGATAATATTTAAAAATATTATTTTATAATTTTATTTGTGTAAACAAGTAGGTATTTATGGTGCATATTCTTAGTGCATTCAAAGATGGTGTTTTCTATAAGAAACTTTTAGCGGGCAGTAATGAGTTTTTAATTATCTTTAAAGGTGCCATAATTGCGGCCAATTATCACTTTTGAATTTGGAACATGTTAGTGTTCAGCGGCAAAGAAATCAAATGCAAATATTATTAGTTGTTTTATTATTAGATATTAATTTAAATTTAGTTTTTACTATATGTTTTTTTTAAATAATATTACAATAAAATATGAGGCACCTTTTATTTTCTCATAGAGGGTGATGAAAAGTAGAGTGTATCACTCGGGCGAAAAATATATTTTTGGCTCGGGCGACGTACTTTCAATCCCTCGCTACATTCACGATTCTCTAGAATCCCTCACTCACTTCGCTCTGGATTCAAAAAATCACCCTCGCTGTATAAATATTATTTTGGCTCCCTCATGATACAATCTGCTATGCTCTTTAATCGATACAACTGGGTGTAAATGAGAAGCGCACATCACTAGCGTTTTGATTGATCAGCGGTTCAAATTGCCCACAGGGCGATTGGTGTTTGGTTTTTCCACAGATTACTTACAGAAAATCTGATGATTATGATATTTTCATTTCGCATACTTGGAAAATTGTAGAATTGCGAAAACCACCAGGACCAGGATTACTTTTTAAACAGATAAATTAAATACTGTGTTTATACAATATCTCGTGTTATTTGTATAAATTGTGGTTTTCATCGCTCTTATAGTCACAGCAAAACGGTCTTAGTGGAGATCTTATAGCAGAGCATAAGTCCGATAGTGGATGTCTTAAAAATGAAATAATGATGAGAACTAACTACATATATCTACGTAAGTATTACGAGTATATTGAGCTAGTTATCGGAGTTCACGGCCTTAAAGAATCAATTGACGTCGCAAATAAAACAACAAGCAAATCTGAGCTCCTTCTAAAACAAAGAGAAACAGCCAAAGTTAAAGAGGCTTCTCGTTAAAATTGTCTTATAATTAAATAGTTAAAAGTTTCGTAATTACGTGGAGAACTGTGTTTTAGTCAAGGTGGCTTTCAGTTCTGTACTGTACTGTACCAGCCCTTTTTTAATAGTCCACTGCAGGACGTAGGCCTACCCACAAAGGGTGATTGGGCCATATCCACCACGCTGGCTCAGTGCGGGTTGGTGGAGTCACACACGCCATCGAATTTCTTCTGCGGACGTATGCAGGTTGCCTCACGATGTTTTCCTTCACCGAAAAGTCAGTGGTGTGAAATTTTTACATAAATTCCAAGGAACTCATTGGTACGGGACCGGGGGTTTGAACCCACGACCTCACGATTGTAAGGCGGGTGTCATTACCTCTTGACCACCATGGCCACCTTGACCACCATTGCCACCTTGACCACCATGGCCTTCAGTTCTACCCTAATACAAAAACACTAATAGTTAATTAAATTATCTATATTGATGTACCTAGGTAATAACGAAAAAAAGGTCCTGTTTGTACCTACACTCCTACGGTACCTTCTTATGCTTGGAAGCTTACCTTTACACGTATAAACGTAACTTGGCGTTAATTATTATTTTACTTTGAACTGATATACTCTTATATGATATACTCTTATGTAGAAAACACCTACTCAATTTTCAAGCTCATTTTATCATGATTTAAATATTAACAGTTCACCATAATGTGTAAAATAAATAAACATACATTAAGCATGGAAGTAGATATGCATGTATCTAATATTGTGTGGGCTTTATTGTTTTCATTTAAAAATAGTGTCAACTAGTTCTTCATTAGTATAAATTTTATTTTCTTAGCATTTAGACAATTTTGGTGTTGTAAATAAATTTTAAATTCGTTATAATAATATTTTTACTCTTATTAAAGATTATTAAAAAGTACTTTTTAGTCTATGCTCTTAGTAAAATGTCTATATTATTATGAATGTTCATTTATTTTGGATAATTTATAAACATTTACAAACTTCGACTACTTAAATAAAAAATATATATACAACAATTTTTACACAAGAGAAGTCGTGAACAACTCCTCACAATCAAATAATAATGAATAAATTAACAAAACAAGAATTTAATCACAGAAATCTGTTTCATTTAATGGATTCTTGTACGGCGTTTACAATAAAAAACCTTCACTACGTCAGACGTAATTGTTATTTTCAAATTCAAAATCAACATGAACGCGAGGCATTTTGTTTTATTAACCTGTAAGTCTATACAAGTAACGTAGATCAAAAGAAAATAAATTAGTTTTCGTGATCTGAGCACATTGTCATAATTTTCATAGGAAAATTACTAGGTATGCCAACAATAGCAGTCAATAGCAGTATTAACAGTCTTCCGTCTAATACGAGTATATGTCGTATAGTTCTAAAAGATGAGGTTACTTTTGTTAGAACTGTATTGACGTTATTTTCTCAAATTTTATAAAGGCGCTAATTTCGAGGAATTCCTAGCTAGTAGCTAGATTGGACCAACTGCTTTCCTGGTCGCACAACTAGTTGTGCGATCACACACACTCACACCTCACATTAGTGTAATATTAATATCTTTTTTTAGTTATTTTGTTCGTCTTCTCGGCTCTGTTGATTGAAGAGTCATCGGCAAACTCTGGAGACTGTCCCTACGGAGGCTGCTTTCACCGTGTCCAAAGAAGCACAAACCGTACTACAAACCAGGATTCAAACAGTCGACGCTCGAACTCAAATAAAGAAATAAATTCTTCGAGAAGGCGTGATTGCTGGGCTGTCCGATGTGTTTATTATAAATAATGTAAAATTAAGGCTTTAAGATAAATTAAGGCTTTGAAGAAAATAAAATTAATAGATGAGTCTCAGTAGTTACAGATGAATTTATGATAACTGCGATGTGTGAAAAAATGTAAATACATTTATCAATAATTAAAATTTAACGGTACAACTATTCAATACTAGTTTTTACCCGCGGCTTCGCCCGCATGGTATTTTGATTTTTGACGCAATACGAGTATCATTATAATTTATATCCTATTTGTTATTCTGATATATAAGATATTTTAATGCAAAGTTTCATCTCAATCCGTTCAGTAGTTTTTGCGTGAAAGAGTAACAAACATCCATACATCCATCCATCCTCACAAACTTTCGCGTTTAGGATTTTTAAAGTAATAAAACCTTCATTCATGTGTGAACCACGAACATAACACTTATTTTTTGAGAAGTCGTGTAACACACATTTACATATACCCGAATAACATTGTTTTTGAGCGTTCTGGCGAAAAGGTACAAAATCCCAAAACGCGGAAAATACTTCATTTACATTTTCTCAATTTACACATCATATGATATTGTTAAAAGTAACCGATATAACCCAGCGGATTAGCAAACTGAAGTCGTGGTGAACAAGGCATTTTGATGACTAATCAGTTTAAAAAGTTCTCGAACTGAGAACATGTGCCAACAAGCATAGCGTCGAGACACGGTAATGGTATCTATGCAGTATTCCGTCTTCATACAAACGATCGGAACGCGAATAATACCTAGGCGCCTCGGAGTTCGGTACACACTCGTATACAATACTCGCAGGAGCGCGCCGTAGTGACGAACGAACGTGTGGGTTTGTAATCAGTAAGTGTGCGATTTATCTACCAGGCGGGCAGCCCTAACGCATGTTATGTACTGCGTGGCCACGTTGGGCTGTAGCTAGTTATTTCATGGACAGGGCCGAGTCGCAATACTGCATAGATGTCATTACCGTGGTCGAGTGTATCCATAAGGTGGACAGATTGCTTCATTTAAAACCGCAGGATAGCGTTAGACGCAAGCCCCTTCTAATCAGTCTAATTGGAGTTCCACATGATATTTCTCTTGGCAGCGGAAATTTTCTAGTAGGCTTAACATTTCATTCATCATCACGATTCATTTTTACTACTTATTCGTTTAACTCCGAAGTCACAAAAACGTATTATTTCATAAAATTCTTGAGTCCATAAAGTATTTTTTCGTGATTTTGGAATCGTTCCTATAGTAAAAGTTGTATATTATGCTATTGTGATCAATCCAATAATATCTCAGAGAACGTCCGTTGGGCATACAGGTACCCCTTGAAATATACTTAGTATAGTAGTTCAGTACTTCGCTCTGCATGCTGAGTGTGAGTTTTGTCGTAAACATGACGCGCTCTTCGGTGAGCGCGTAAGCATGTAATTTGTACGAAGAAATGTACAGCGCCACTAGCAGCGCGTTTTTGAAACAAGAAGTTCACACAATTTACATGCTTACGCCCTCGCCGAAGAGCGCGTCATGTTTACGACAAAACTCACACTCAGCATACTGATTTTTTATATTTTTTTTTAGATAAATGTGTTTTAAAAGTAAAAATAAGTTAAAATGAATTAAGTAAGTAAGTTTGAATAGGCCGGGTGGATAGCCTGGTGTCAGAGTTTTTAGAATGAATTACAAACTAATACAAAACGAATTTATAATTTATATGTTATTATAAATAAATATTTTTCACAAGAATTTATTTAAATGAAAGAGCACTTTAGAGTGCGATACGCGATTGTTTTCATACAGATTCACCCAGCTACAGTGGATATTCTATGCTTAAATTATCATGATGAAAAGAAAAAGGGTAAGACCTCGGAGGGCAATCTGAGATCAAATTAAAGAGAAGGTGGATGTCGTGTCATACAGGGACCTGCAGTAGTAACAACGGTAATTCATTTACCGTTCTTACTACTGGTAGTAAGATTGGTAGTAACACTGGGAATAAACCGTAAAAACACTGTTAATGACCGCGAGACGTAGAAGTTACTCCATCAACAAGAACATAATTTTTCTTTTTGAATGGATGAATGAATATAATCAAAATTTATATGAACACCGGATACAACTCACGATTATTTGAACGGTCGAGGCATTATGCGTCCGACCGGTTTCAGAGTAGTTAGTACTCTTTCATCAGGGAATACGCGCCCCCCCGACAATCGACGCCCGCGCACTGCACTGTTATCGGGGTCGCGCGTATTCCCTGATGAAAGAGTACTAACTACTCTGAAACCGGTCGGACGCATAGTGCCTCGACCGTTCAAATAATAGTGAGTTGTATCCGGTGTTCATATAAATTTTGATAATGAATCCTCACGCACGCTCAAGTTTTAATGAAATAATGAATATAATGATGATGAATTTGCTGTAGAAATAATTCATCAAAGTTTAAGTGCCCTAGTTAGAACCAGATTGTTCGTACAATAGAACTAATATGATCGTCATTGTCTCCGGAAATCCGACTCAGTCAGCTGAGAGATCCTGTCTACGTCTATATGATAAGCACTTCCTCCTTATTGCGAGGCACAGAGACTGTAGCGTTATAGTGGATATACAATAATTATACAAGCAATATTGTTATTGTATAGCGATAATACTTGCTGGCACGGTACGGTTATTTAGTTCTAACAAAGACTTAATTCAAAAGATTGAAGTTTACAGTAATAAAATTAATTAATCTAGGTATCAGAAACCTTGCACTTCTTTGACGTAACTTAAACTTTTTGTCTCGTATGTCTAGTTTTTATCCGATTGTATTTCGTAAAGAAAACATAAATTACGAAGAAAAGTGATAAAAATAAATTGAAAAAACTGTGTGCACAACAATATGTTGTTATTTTTTCGGTATCTATATACTAGGTAAGTATATATGTACGATACGTAAGAATCTACTGTAATTGATTCAGAATTAATACTCGAGTAAACTTTGAGTTACCCTGAGAATTAAATCCGGATCAAAAATAGCTACGACTAGGATTACGATAAGTTAATTTAAATATGTTTTTGGCATAATAAATTAATTTAGTCTCTATCTTCATCACTTCATGATTTAAAATCGAGTGAGTGTTTATTTAACTAAACTAATTAAAACCACTAACATTTTTCCTCCGCATGTTTCTCCAGGCGTTCACTAACAATGCTACTTATATTTTCACAAACTCGTTAAAAATTCTTTCCGACCAGCAAAAGCCAACATTTGCATTCAAACTTCCATAGTAAAAAGGCTTTCACCAATGAAAAAGCGGGAGCGAGGGATCAGATGTGAAAAATCACTGACAAACCACACAGAAATCATTCAAGTTAACGGTTACAACGATCTGCACTTCGCCGGTCGTGACCTGTGACTCGGCCATTTTTTCCCGCGTGACAGCCAGGCCTCCGCAAAAAACAAACACGAGTGCGGCGCAGCTGACAAGCGGGAGCCGGGATTGGGTATCAGTGTTCTCTAGGAAAAATGTTTGTGTAGCTGGCGAAAACGGATTGCTAAGCTACAAGGAATTATGTGACTACATTACGATATATTGCAAGTCGATGGATGGATAGCGCGCGAAACGTGACATCAATACAGGGTTATTTCTAATCAATTAGCATTCTTCTAGGGGCTTATTCTGTACATCAAAACTAACAACTTTTGTTCTACGACTTTCGTCAAAACTAAAAAAAATTTTTGCTGTCCCATAGAAAAATTTTGTTCACCCGCGACAAAATGACGAAAGTCGTAGATCAGAAGTTGTTAGTTTTGATGTACAGAATAAGCCCCTAGAAGGAAGCTAATTGATTAGAAATAACCCTGTATATCATGTTTTCCAATCCCAATCCAATCCCAAGACAACAGAACAACTGTTCGGCGTAAAAACATACCTACCTATATTATTTAAAAAAAATATATTCAAAAATTATTGTTATTTTTTTTTTATTTCGAATAGGTTTGCGTTTGACTACACACTGCCTGATGTTAAGCAGATGTGCGGTCTAGGGTGTAGCACGCTTACCTAGAAGATACCTATTTACTCGGGATTTGAAGACACTCACGTTGTACTTTAACGGGAAGACAGACCCAGGCAAAGCATTCCACATTCCGGCTGTTCGTATGAGGAATGAGGATTCGAAACGCTTGGTTCTAACGCGCGGAATGTCCACCATAAAAGAGTGGCGCTTTGGTCGCGTCCATCTAGCCGTACGATAGAAGAAGGGGGCAGGGGGGACCAGATTGTGCAACTCCTGGGCGCACTCTCCGAAGTGTATCCGGTAAAAGACCGACAAACACGCTACCTTGCGACGATGCTCAAGACTTTGCAGCTGCGTCTTAGTCAAGGTGTTGTTGTCAATCAGCTTCCTGGCTCGCCTCTCAATCGACTCCAGAGCCTCCAGTTGATATTTGGCAGAGCCATCCCAAAGGTGAGAGCAGTATTCCATGCAAGACCTGACTTGTGTTTTATAAAGACTAAGCAGTTGCTCAGGTGTGAAATACTGTCTCACCTTAGAGAGAACACCAAGTTTTTTGGAGGCTAATTGAGCTTTGGACTAGCTCTATGTAAGAGCCAAAGTTAAGAGAAGATGAGAGTGAAACGCCTAATAGTTCCAAGCTGTCAGTTACCGGAACGGAGACACCACGGAATTGTTATGTTAAAATATTTAAAACAATTCAAACATTATGATCTCAGCACAAAATAGGTATGCTTTTTGCTTAAAAAATCTTTATGAGAAACAGTTCTTGGGATGTATACGAAGTCAATGTGGGATAACTGTAAATAAAACAGTTTTTAACATAAACGATTCCGCACTTAAACATGATTGTAAGCGACGTTGCGGTCGAAGATGAAGTACGCAGACTATGATTATACACTTTAGATTTATATCTTTCATGAAACAGAAAAGCCGGCAAACCGAAAAGAAATTTCATAATATTTTCCATTGTTTTAGATTTCAGAGCAAGTTTTCCCTATGGGCCCCTAAAAGTAGCCTAGCACAAGCACACCGCGCTCCACTGATATTGAAAACGATGCGACTACAAGCATTTTTGTAATTGTGCCCGTCGCAGCCTCCCGTTTCTGCGCAGAAATTGCACTTTTAATAAATTCACGGTTTTTGGAGCAACGTACAGTCTTCATTTCACGGTAGTAATTCGAAAACTGTCAGGTACTATGTTGTCGGGTAATTAAACGAAACTTGGAGCTTAAATTAACATCAAATATCGTTGAACACAGTTACGATGTTTAAGTAACTTTAGCTATTTTGAGTTTATGAAAGTAATTTGTGTTAGGCAATGTTAATTAAATAAGATTGTTTAGACGTGATTACGTCTAAGAAATCGGTGAACGCGAGCTGAATGCACGAAAAAGTGTCCCGATCCGCCTGAGGCACTATCGGCCTAAGTTTGTCGTTTGTCTTGCTTTAATTTTTTCAACAATGTTTTCTTAAGTCGTTATCACGTGAAATGATCGTTTGTAATTTTTTAGGGTTCCGTACCTCAAACGGAAATAACGGGACCCTTATAGGATCACTTTGTTGTCCGTCTGTCCGTCTGTGTGTATGTCAAGACTCTTTATCTCAGGAACGCGTAAAGATATCGAGTTAAATTTTGAACTGTATACGTATATCTACAGTATCTTGCAATTGCGTAAAAGAAAAACTTCTCAGTTGTAGTATAAAAAAGTAAGAGCCGTTTATGTCGTAAAAACACATTCACAAAAATCAAAACCTACAGGGTACTTCCCGTTGACATAGAACTATGAAATTTGGCGACAAGCATTGTCCCAGAGTACAAATATAGGAATAAATCTGAAAACTGTAAATTTTTATTTAAATCACAAAAAAATAAGGCCTCGAAATTCACAAAATGTGGGTTCAAAATTCAAAGTGAGTAAATCGTATAATGTAAGGTGTCATATAAAAGAACTTCATTAGCACATGCTAAAAGGTATTTAATTATTTTAACAATGTGTTTGTACGAAACCCTCGATGTGCGAGCCTGACTCGCACTTGTCCGGTTTTTTATTTTTAGGGTTCCGTACCTCAAAAGGAAAAAACGGAACCCTTATAGGATCACTTTGTTGTCCTTCTGTCCGTCTGTCCGTCTGTGTGTATGTCAAGACTCTTTATCTCGGGAACGCGTAAAAATATCGAAATGAATTTTAAACTATATACGTAAACCTATGAATTCTTGCAGTTGTATAAAAGAAAAGCTTCTCAGTTACCGTATAAAAAAGTTAGAGCCGTTTATGTTGTAAAAAACCGCATATTTCAACGCTCACAAAAATCAAAACCTACAGGGTACTTCTCGTTGACATTGAACTATGAAATTTGGCAAAAAGCATTTTCTTAGAGTACACGTATAGTAATAAATCTGAAAACCGTAAATTTTTATTTAAATCACATAAAAATAGGGCTTCAAAATTAACAAAATATGGGTTCAAAATTCAAAGTGAGTAAATCGTATCATGTAAGGTATCATATAAAATAACTTCATTAGCACATGCTAAAACAATTTTTTAGGTTTTTAATTATTTTAACAATGTGTTTGTACGAAACCCTCGATGTGCGAGCCTGACTCGCACTTGTCCGGTTTTTTATTTTTTTTACTAAGATGAAAGATCGCATAGTCTTGCTTGATACAATCCGCTTCTAAGTGGTTACAAAGATGTGGTATTATAACAATTTCATCATCGTGATCATTATCAGTCTGTAATCGCCCACTGGTGAGTATAGGCCTCTCTTTTGTAAGTACTCTCTTACTATAATAGTTTACCGTAATACTAACAGTTACTTCGTTCTATCAGTCTCATTTGAAACAATCTGCAAATTTATTGGGTGTATTTTCAGAACAAGTGACACAATAGTGTTTAATTGGGTACAAAGCTCTTGAAAACTATCAAACAACTAAAACAGAATTCTTATTTAAAAATACGCAGTGAAAAAATTCCTACGCTGAAAAAACACATTCATCAGCATCTCTCTAAAGAAAACACCTACGTTCAGAACAGAAAAATAGCTCTCCATTGTTTAAACTAAAACAACACGCTCCGCGCTGTTGGCAAACATAGTTCATTCTCTGGCTCTACTTTAACCAAATTGTAAATAAACTCGACAACTAGAGGCGTAACTGCCAATCCAGTCCATCCCAAGTGCCACATATCGCACAAAACATGGCGAAGTCAGAGGGAGACACTTAATTAACTTTAAAGCTAGGTACAAACTTCCTCCTCGGCAGCGGCCGGGGCTCTCGCCACAGTGTACTTAATGCAGTAGCTTGATTGTTAATTGGTTAATTGTCGCTGCGCACGTATTGATTGGGGGGAACACGCCCGCCGCTTGGACTTTCTTTTTACCGACTTCCAAAACGGAGGACTATGTTCGTTTGTATGTATTTTTTTGTGTATGATATTTTCGCCGATTGTTAACCGATTTAATTATTTTTTTAGATCAAAAAATTCAAAATTATTCATTTCGTACAAAAAACATACGGTAACCAACAAAGAAACGATACTACCCGCAGTAGTCAGGAAGACTGTGTCGCAGATAACAACGCCCACCTCCAGCAAATACAAAACAGGTATATACCTATATATACATAATACATAAATAAGAAGTTAGTATGACAGAAACCATTTTTGAACAATCAATTGAACATGCGCACTTGTGTGTGTGGTGTGTGAGTGTGTGTGAGTGTGTGTGTGTGCATGTATATGGCGGTGTGCGCGGCTAGTAATGTGAGCACATGTGAGAAACACTGCGATACACGAGATCTCGTAAGAGTCAAGGTTCGCAGAAAAGTTATACTATCCTAGGTGGTCCATATAAATATAATCGAAATCGGCTGAGCCGTTTTTGATAAATCATCAATAATATACAAGGTTGTTACATCGATTCGTGCGAATTATTCGAATTCTGTTCACGGTGGAATTCGGTGTTGCGATTTTAGTGAAAAGTAATTTTATTTATTTTTTGCTACGACATTGCTGGAATAATAATTATACTGCTTCTATTTACTACACCAAACTTTTGATAATCTACTGTCAGGATTAGTTAGACAGAGATCAACAGTAGAGCCTACCCACAAAGGACGTCGGCCGTATATTCCATCATACTGGCTCAATTCAGATAGGTACATGCGAGTGAAGTAGTGAGTACATGCATATACAGCATCAAATTTTCTGTAGTTTTTAGGGTTCCGTACCTCAAACGGAAAAAAACGAAACCCTTATAGGATCACTTTGTTGTCTGTCTGTCCGTCTGTCCGTCTGCCCATCTGTGTGTATGTCAAGACTCTTTATCTCGGGAACGCCTTTTAGATATCGAGTTGAAATTTAAACTGTATACGTATATCTATAATCTCTTGCAGTCAAAGTAAAAGAAAAAAATATCAGTTATTGTTTAAAAAAGTTAGAGCCATTTATGTTGTAAAAACCGCATATTTCGATACTCACAAAAATCAAAACCTACAGGGTACTTTCCGTTGACATAGAACTATGAAATTTAGCGAGAAGCATTGTCCTAGAGTACATATATAGGAATCAATCTGAAAACAGTACATTTTTATTTAGATTACAAAAAATAGGGTCTCAAAATTCACATTTTCAGATTCAAATTAAGTAAGTCGTATCATGTAAGGTATCATATGAAAGAGCTTCATTAGCACATGCTAAAAAGGGTTGTTTATTATTTTTACAATGTGTTATTTTCAATGTATGACGAGAAAAGTGAATAAAAACACAAAAACTTTTTTGTCGATGGTTATGGTATAGAGATTTTAACAACTTACTTCCCAATGTTGTGAAATTTCTTTATTTGCACGGAACCCTCGATGTGTGAGCCTGACTCGCACTTGTCCTCTATGGAATGCCTAAAGTGAAAAAGATACAGAACTATGAAATTTAGCTATTATAATTACGATGGCGCCTTTGTAATCGGGCTGAATATATCCTTATACTAAACCGTGTGAGCTTCTTAGATTATTTGTTTGTAACTCCTCGTAAATTTCAAAGTAAAGTCTCAGCCGATTTCGATAACATTTAAATGGGATCACCACACGGGACCACCTCTGAAATATGATCGATCTACTGAACAAAAAAGAATCAGCAACGCTTTTTAATAACTGGCGGAATAATCGCATAACATACGTAGTCGTAAAAAACACAGTCCAATTAAGAAATTATTTTTTTTTAAAGTCATATAAGTGATTTTTACTTACTAAACAATTTGCCCTATGACTAGGCCCTGCCACACATAGCGTTATTTGGTGAGGCACGCCCGACTAAGAGGTCAAATGCTGAACTTAGCCTCTTTCGCAAAGTGTATTGCGAAGTTCACTCTATAACTTCTTCGCTCTTACCGTCACAAAGTATGAATGGCTGTATTCATAGCGATGTTTTTTTGCCTTCTTTATTCGGGGAGAGAGCCCAATGTTGCGTGTCAAGTGCCCGAAGTTAGGTCCATATTGTTATGTTCTTTATTTGATACGTGTCGCCTCTCTTTATGCATGACAATACTTTTGTGTATTTATTGTGTCTGCTTGGAGTTTGCCTATCAGATGACGGCGAGCTTTTTGGGATAAAATTAGAATAATATAAGGGCTATAAAAAGATATACCTACAAGACATGAAAACTGATTTCAATATTGATGGAATGTTGTAGTATCGAAGGTATAAATACGGTTTATTTTACGCGCACTGATCTGTTCTTCAGGCACTTTCTGCAATCAAATTTCAAATGCATAATGAACGTATGTCAAAATGAGAAAAAAAAGTCTAAACCAAAAACTTTTCACGGCTCGCTATGATTCGTAACTACGTAACTATCTATAAGTGGCTAAGTAAGTAGAAGAGATTATAATTTTAAATTTTCGAAAAAAAAAAAATATTTCAGTATTATTAGTATGCATCCACCAACTCGCACTGGGCCAGCGTGGTGAATATGGCCCAATCACTCTCCGTGGGTAGGCCTACGTCCTGCAGTGGACTGTTAAAAAAAGGCTGGTACAGTACAGTATGCTATCTCGAGTACTAACCATGAAATCTGTAAAAAGATTCCAACACTAGGAGTATATTATTATTATATACTATGGGACTAATCGCGCACTAAAACGAGATACGAGATAAATAAATATCTCTTCATCCTGACGTTTCAGCCGAGTCTCTCGTAATTTTAGTGCGTGATTAGTCCCGTAGTATATAATAATAATGTGTTCAAATCGCGAAAGTTTAAAAACACTAGGAGTATAGAAACACGTGTACTCGTTCCAGATTCGCAATAACAAAATAATGTTATAGAAATTAAAATAAAATATAACATGAAACGATTCTAATTAATTTTAGTTATCGATACGAAACCGCGATGTAACAACGAACGTGTTAATTAACCTTTAAATTAAAACGATATAATAATAACAGTTTTAACACGCTCGCGACTGATCTAGCTTGTACACACACAGCTGAAAATTATTATGTGTGTGAAAATATACTTTGAGCCGTGGAGACTCTATACAGGTAAACTGTGTCCAATAATTGTCCATATTTTGTACCTATATGAAAATTGTCCGTCAAATGAAGCCTGATTGGCTTAGCATTAGGTACTAATTTTAAAGAAAGACCCATGAATGTAGAGAATTAAACCAAAACCGAACAATTTCCGCTCCGTTAGGGTCCCCAGAGGTGTATCGCATTATTGGTAAATTAATAAGTGTTCGTATAAATTTTTAAATTTTTTTAATACCTAGTTCTAAGAAAAAAAAACTGTCGCGCCGTTTTTAGAAGTATTTGCGACATTTCAAAATATTTTACGTACTATTCACACCACTTAACACTATTTCAGCGCGTCTGGAAGATAGTTTTCCTGTGTAAACTTTCCATGTTTCAAACATTGAAAATGTCATTGTGGTGCTCTTGAAAATCAAAAGACATTTTGCAAGCGATGTTAATTTGACGTGGGTACTACCTTTATGTTTCATTGATTCTATTTAATAGGCAGGAAATAAATGAAACATCTTACCCTTGAGATATTATATTTATTGATATACCTATAAGGTAGGAACTAAATAAATGTATCAAGAACTCTCTAGTCAAATAAGTCTCCGCGTAATGCGCTCAGTCCAAACCCTATTTTTTTTTTAAATTTGCTTATTGATTGGTACACTTATTGAACTTAAACTTGATTAAAATTGGTCGCTTGTGAAACAAGTTAATTGCAATTTCTAATAATTAATTAACTTTAGTTATTTCAAACTGTTCAAAAGTCTTTGAATAAGAATTAATTCAAACACGAGGTTTTAGTTACCATGCACTAATTAAAATAAAATCATCTTCTTTGCAAATCCAAAATGGAAAGAAATACTAAAATTAATATCTACTGTTTTATTTTGCAATAATTATTTTATTTATTGAACAATGATTAAGTTTAAGTTTTTATTAATATGTTTTCTTTGCACATGTAGTAGTTGTAATTTATTTTTAAGTTCGAATCTTTGATTATACGTCTGATAGATAGACAAACATAAACATTAATAACAAAGAAAACGGCCCAGATCTTTGACAATGAGCGCGTACTTAGTATGTTAAATCTGTCAAAATTTATATGGATAGGCTTCATGTATAGACCATATTTTGGGCTGTTTTGCTCAGCTAATTCAGTATATCTAGACATAAATATAATCAAAAGTTTGAATTTTATTTCAGTTTTTTAACATAAATAAACCAATGAATTTTGAAAATAAACGTAAAGTAGATATTCTCGATGAAACCGTGGTGGTCTAGTGGTAGTGACACCCGCCGTACAATCGTGAGGTCGTGGGTTCAAATCCCGGTCCCGTACCAATGAGTTCTTTGGAATTTATGTACGGAATTTAACACCGCTGGCTTTTCGGTGAAGGAAAACATCGTGAGGCAACCTGCATATGTCAGTAGAAGAAATTCGATGGCGTATGTGAATCCACCAACCCGCACTGGGCCAGCTTGGTGGATATGGCCCAAACACCCTTCATGGGTAGGCCTACGTCCTGCAGTGGACTATTAAGAAAAGGCTGATACAGTTCAGTACATACAGATATTCTCTACAACACTAGAACACAAAACTAATAAATTAGCTTAACAACTACCTACAAGTTTTAGACGAATTAAAGAGAACAAAAATTTTGAAAACTTAATATTTTTTCCTCAATTTTATTACTGAAAATGATTTGATGAGTTTATTACCATTCGCGATTTCAGAGAAAAGTTTCCATCCTTTAGCTGAAATCCTTCGACTCAACGTATAAATAAGAAAAAAAGGTTATACCTATATGTTTATTTAGATACATAACTTGGTACGGAGGTTGTCTCGAGGCGCCCTTATTATCGTTACCATTTCACAACCATTTACAGAAAATTTGCAAGCTTATCTGCTTACCCGTACAGGCGTACAATGTTAATCTCCCAACGTTCAATAACGATAAAATCTCCGCAGAATCCGGCAAAATTTAGAACATGGCAATAAATAGAAAATTGCTCGTGTATTTCTTTCACGCATAATCGAATCACTTGCGAGTTACTACGCGTAGACACGGGGGTGCACATTTTCCTTATTCCATTTATTCTGAGATTCCAGCTGGGTTCTGATATCCTTCATGATATTGATATCTTTTGAAACGTGAGCTTATATGGAGATGTTCCTCAAAAGGCGTGGATTTTGTTCTTAGCATGGCTGAACTAGTCGGGATGTTTTCAATATGGTAAGATCTTTTATACATAGGTCCTACATATTTAGTAACTTGGTATACAAAAATTGAAGAACGTCTATTGGAATGTGGGTTTCTTGCTTTTAGGGTTCCGTACCCTAAGGGTAAAAACGGGACCCTATTACTAAGGGGCTCTCATACAAGAAACGTGTTTCTTTGTCCCATACAGTACGGAACCCTTCGTGCACGAGTCTGACTTGCACTTGGCCGATTATTCTTTAAGATCTCCCTTTTAAGAGCTGCTGGTTGAAACTGTAATAATATCAAACCATCTAAAATCATTACGCTAAGTTATAAGCCCGTGTACGACATTTGGCTTTCAGGTGGCCCATTTGCGCTGCCTCCTTTCGTCTAAAATCTGTACTAATTAGGCGCCTATTAAGGAATCTGCCATCGTCCTTGAACGTGACGCAACCTTCAAAATACACCCTTTCATCAATGTCTGAAACATTAATCTTTAATCAGAGCCCTTACCTTTGACACCGTCTCGAAAGCTTCAGACAAAATCCTAAGACTGGCATTCAAAGCAGGTAATCTTAGGCCTTAATCTTGAAACTGAGGGTCATATTTTGGGATTGAATTTGAACCCAAAAACTAAGGAGCGGATTAGAAATTATTTTGTTAAGTTTTTACCCCTGTACTTTGTTCGGTTTGAATACTATTCGAATTTCTTTTCACACATCATTATTTACTTTTCATACCACCTGCTCGAAAATGACTTATTATATGTCGTACAATCTCAACGTAAAATAATTTATATTGTCTTAACACAATCTAGAGGGCTATGACAGGTCAATAATATTGTATGAAACTCCCTAGAGAGTAAAGTGGTTTAAATTTGGAACGTCTAATTCGTATGAAAATTTCTAAGGACATTGTAAAGAGGTTTTATTTTTTTAAATTGAATGAAGCCTCTTTACATTGCACGGCAAGGGGCATCGGTTTTGGTGCCGTATCAGTTCGATTTTATAGAATAAAAAGCTCTTTGCAATGCCCGTGTTAAGCTATGATAATCGAGCAGGCCGTGGTCTTATGTTTTTCACGTAGTATTTACATTATCTGTTATATTAATTTATATTGTCTTAACACAATCTAGAGGGCTATGACAGGTCAATAATATTGTATGAAACTCCCTAGAGAGTAAAGTGGTTTAAATTTGGAACGTCTAATTCGTATGAAAATTTCTAAGGACATTGTAAAGAGGTTTTATTTTTTTAAATCGAATGAAGCCTCTTTACATTGCACGGCAAGGGGCATCGGTTTTGGTGCCGTATCAGTTCGATTTTATAGAATAAAAAACTCTTTGCAATGCCCGTGTTAAGCTATGATAATCGAGCAGGCCGTGGTCATATGTTTTTCACGTAGTATTTACATTATCTGTTATATTAATTTATATTGTCTTAACACAATCTAGAGGGCTATGACAGGTCAATAATATTGTATGAAACTCCCTAGAGAGTAAAGTGGTTTAAATTTGGAACGTCTAATTCGTATGAAAATTTCTAAGGACATTGTAAAGAGGTTTTATTTTTTTAAATTGAATGAAGCCTCTTTACATTGCACGGCAAGGGGCATCGGTTTTGGTGCCGTATCAGTTCGATTTTATAGAATAAAAAACTCTTTGCAATGCCCGTGTTAAGCTATGATAATCGAGCAGGCCGTGGTCTTATGTTTTTCACGTAGTATTTACATTATCTGTTATATTAAGTACCAAATTGTGTACATTTCTATGAAAATCAGTAGGTACATTGTAACTTGTTTTATTTTATTGTGATCAATACCGAGTTGCTTACTGAGAACCTACTTATATATACTTAGTGATTTTATGCCGTAACTATTACTCTTATTCCTGGTGTTTTATTTTCTCGCAGGAGGTATGAAAAGTAGAGTATGAAACTAGAACCAAGTCTGTCTTCGTCTTGGGCGACTTCAACCACCTCGTTTCACCCAGGACTCTAAATATTCCCTCGCAGATTCCCTCGCTACGCTCAGGGTACAATATGTCGCCCGTGACGTAAAACACTACTTGTTTCTCTTGATACATAATCTACTATTATCTGTCAGCTATCTATGTGGCTAATTTTGCTATGGTAGCTAAACTTAATAACTACATATGTTTAATTTTTTTTAAGCCGCACCTTTTTTTCAAGTAAAGTGCGTATTGTCAGCCAGTTTTGGAATGAACCACTTCTCAACATGGGTCTTTTGTTATAACCGAAAAGTTAATTTACTCCATAGTCCCCATCGCTGGCCAAAAATGTGTCAAAGTAGTAAGTACCTAATTTATAGTATTTTCTTGAAATTAAGGTATTTAGATAGTATTCCGCCATTATTTTCTGTTCTTAGCGACATTCCATGCGTCGTATACTGAATCTAAAGTGGTACGAATTGGATCAGACTACTACGACCCTTCTCATCTCAGCCGACGCAATGTGGCTCTTAAGACGTTTTCCTTCTACCTTGCCTGTGAACGTAATTTTCTCCACCTATTTAAGTATCCGTCATACTAGGTCAATAACTCGGACCGCCCTAACTCAAAAGTTGCAAAAAAACTGACTGCAAGTTCAAATATATCATAGTTATGACGTAGCGATAAATAATCACCCTTTTTACGCTAACTAGTTTGGGTACTCCGCCGTACACGACTCTGCTCTTCCCATAATGCCCATTTCCATGCCATTCCGGGAAGTTCACGCTCACTGAGCTGCAACATTCGTTTAAAAAGTTAAAAGCTTTATGTCAGCGCTTTACCTACTAATGGTGACAGTGGTTTGTCAGTTTGTTATCCAGGATATAGTAGAAATAACAGAGTATGGCACACCAGAATTTTGATACACATCTGACTTTAAACTGAAATGGCGTCGTTTGTTATTTCAGTCGTTATGTTAATTATTGACAAATGACTGTCGAAGTTTGGCAGTAAATACTTAAGTAGTAGTACTTACTTTGTTTTTTCTGCTATGATTCGGGGCATAAATTAATGTTAGTTTATAAGAACCACGTCCAAAGAATAACTTCTATACCTAGTCAGTTTCATAGAATTGATACCAAAACATAAATATAAGTCGGAATGTAGTTAGTTAAAAGCTAACTTTGTTGACGTCATAAATTTTAGTACTTGTGAACGTATATTTGTGCGCTATAAAAAAAAAATTTAAAAAATATATATGACAAAAATAATTTAGAAGGACGTATTCTAATTTTTAAGGTCTTTGGGTCCGAGACGAATGCGCTACCTCATGGGACTCAATATTTTTTTATGAATGTTAAAGTTTTTGGGTTTCCACGAACGAGAAAGAACTTTTCTATTCTCTTCACCAATGTGCCGTTTTGACGAGCGGCCATGGAGTAGGTCTACATTATCTGTATTACCTAATACATTATGTTGTAGCTGTAAAATACCTTAAATAGTTAACAAAGTAATTCCAGAATACATTATATAATACCTAATAATATATTATAAAAATGACGTCAGAATTTTGTTATGTATTGTGTTTTTTAGTAATTTTAAACGCAAAGATTTTGTTTATTTGAATATTTTTATGTGCCTAATTTGTCATTTTAAGTCATAAAACGTCCTAATTTACTCATGTACAAAGCATATTTACATGTTGTTAGTTGGTCTCTAAATCTAGCATTGAACACCATTCAAATTAAACATATTCCTACATTATACAAACGTACATTCAGTACAAGTTTAGCATTATTTATTGTTTTTACTGGTTCTAAAATTTTCATGTTATCTCAATTAAAAATAGAGCTCTAGAATAAAATCTTCGATAGTTAAAGAGCAGTAAGACAGTCAAAGAGCCATAGAAAAATAAGGCCCAGACTCCAGCAATTAAAACATTGCGTAGCTAGGCGGAGTATTGTAATTAGTAAAGCTCTTGTTTCCTAGGATATCAGTACTGCACTAGTCTTTTTTATTAGTCTACTGCAAGACGTAGACTTGGAGTAGGACGCTGGGCCATTTTCATGCACCAGGGTGGCCCAGTGCGATTTGGCGGATTCACAAACGCCATCGAATTTCTTCTACGGACGTATGCAGGTTGTATGTTTTCCTTCACCGAAAAGCCAGTGTGCAGTGGTGTGAAATTCCGTAAATAACTTCCAAGGAATTCATTGGTACGGGATCGATATTTGAACCCACGACCTCACTATTGCAATGCGAGTGTCATTACCACTAGACCACCACGGCTTACATAAATTACAAATTGGCTTACACAAGGATATCAGTGCATTCATAAATCATACAACGTTACGGTCGTAATATTACAAACGTCATAAGTGCTTTTTCACTCTACAGTATTCATTACAGCTCTTTAGGATACGGCGTCACATTGTTTGCATTAACAACGTTCTAGTAAAATCATTGACTGCCGAATAATTACAGCTACTTACACAGACACCGCTATCTTGGGAAAATAGAGCTTTAGAGTAGAACCAAACACTTTGCTCGGCTACGATTGTGGTTTGTTTCTTACCAAACAAATATGGCATTTAAACAGTGGACTTTCAGATTTCAACGGTCTCTTCATTTCCATATTTTTCTTCCTTTGCTTTGGTAGAGTGTGGGCCTAAGATTCCTCCGATGTGGGGATGGCCGCAGAAGCACCGGAGCAGGTGAAAATTGCATCGCATCTAAAACCGGCAGGGTGTGAAGTTTAGCTGGCAATTGCGGATTCCGAGCACCCTTATGTGCATTGAGATGTCGCGGCTGCTAAATTTCCTCGGACCAAAGCATGTATCAACTCCAATATGTATTGCCAGATCCATCTGTATGCTGGATGATGTACTAACGACCAGCATGTACCAATTTGATCCAAAATTTGTTGTAGGAATTTTGTATATGACATGTTGAACTAACGAGACATATAGGTATTTGCCTGAGAGTTAAGCGCTACGTATGACCATCGCAGGTCTTATCCATAACAATCCTGAACTTTACAATACAAGTTCATAAGTTTTCAAAAGTTGTGTGTTGCCAGTGATGACATATGGAACTGAAACGTGGTCTCTTAATGTGGGCCTTATGAATACGCTTAAGATAGCCCAACGTGCTATGGAGAAGGCTTTGCTCGGTGTCTCTATGCGCTATCGAATCAGAAATGAGGAGATCTGCAGAATAACCAAGTTACCGACAGCCCAGCGGATTAGCAAATTAAAGTAGTAGTGGACAGGGCACATAATTCAAAGAATGGATGGCCAGTGGGGCCGTAAAGTTCTCTAAATGGACCAGCAAGCGCAGCGTAGGACGTCCACCGACTAGGTGAACTAACGATATTATAAAGATTGTAGGTACGTAGTGATAGATAGATAAAACGCAAGTAAAACCCTGTGCGGCACAGTTCTTCGGACGTGATTCGAGATATAAAAAAAATATCTCATACCTCATGTTGCCCAGAAATTTAGCTTCAATCCAAAACACAGTCCGCCTTACAACAAAAGATTTAAACACGGTTTGAGCACAGTTTAACCATGCATTTTGTACTGTTTAACAATATCTAAGCCGTGCGTAAAACTTTTATGGTAAAGCCTAGTAATGGAAGCACACTGCAGTTTGGCGAATGAACAAGTGAGGCACTTCACCAGGCGGGCTCTGTAAAAGATTTCTATGACTATAAATAAAAATCGTCTTTATAGTTATGTTTAGTAAAATTCAAATTCACAGGCTTGATTGGAGTCCTAGGATTCCAATTGGTGATGGTGACCTCATGCACAAATAGATTCCAGAGCTGGATCCATTCCAACGGTCCGGTTTATTGCGACATAAATCCTTATCTGGGAGCTTTGCTTTTTGTTCGTCTGCCTGCTATCTGCGAAAGATTAGAAACCGTTATTCAGGAGTGTAAATATTTTTATGGATTTTGATAAGGACATAGCGGAGAGTGGGTATTCTATCGCGTAGTAAAACCAGAAGGAGTAATAAACTAGTCACAACACAGCCTGATATCTGTAGTCATTTTCATTTTAGAAATATTCTATCGCAGCTTTCTTTTAAAACATTAGATATAGTCTCTACCTTACATAAAACAAAGTCATTTTGTCTGTGTATTCATTTAGATTTGGAAACTATACAACAGATTCTAATAACGTTGTCTAATATTATAAACGCGATAGCTTGTGAGTATGTATGGATGTCTGTTACTCTTTCACGCACAAACGGCTGAGCTGATTTGGATGAAATAGACCTTGGATTAACACATAGGTCACATTTTTTCACGCGGGCAGCATTGCGGGGCGCATCTAGAAAGAAACAAAACAGTATTTTTGACAATCGCAACTAACCGTCTTACCATAAAAGTTTTACGCACGCGTTAGACAGGGTTTATAGTACAAATTATACGGTTGAACAGTGTTTAAAACATGTTTAAATATTTTGTGGTAAGGCGGTAAATGTTTTTTCATCTGTGATTTCATTATCAGATTTCGTCTCATCGCTAAATTGACAATTAAAACAATTCGCAAGTGGCAGAAAGTATTACCTACATGAAATGAGTCATATTGCGAAAATTATTACGACCTCTCTTCTGAGAAATGCCTAAAATAATTCATTAATATTCTCACATTTGGTAAGTAGACTCGTTCCGAAATAACGTTGTTAATTATTAAAAGTTCAATTCCCGACACGAGTATATCCCGGTCTAAATTTAAAAAAATAATACTTCCTGAATATGATTGTGATATGAAGCCGTGGGGTGCCGGCAGAGTAGAATAGCACCCCCCTCTAGTACCAGGTGTCGTAAGAGCCGACTGAGGTACAGCGGAACCGACTAATGGCGGTATAACCATTCAAATAAAAACGTAGCTAAAATGGCACAGGGCAGGGATGGGGAGCAGCATCTCTGTCGCGAAGCTACGTTTTCTGCGATCGCCACCACGCTTGCCCAGCGCGGCGATTATGGGCAAATACCCCCAATATATGGCAAAAACAGATAGACCAGGCCCCCAGTCCCCAGCAGCTCCGCTAGCCCGGGGCTACGGTAGCGGCCCCGGTAACGGCGGAGAAGGGGGTGCTAAGAATCCTTGGCAGACGCCCGGCTACCACTCCCGCAAACGACGACTGGCCCTGGTAACACACAACGTGCGCACAATGAGGACTGACGAGAGGATTGCTGAGCTGGAAGAAGAGTTGAGTAGGTTGCGTTGGGATATTGTGGGGTTGTCTGAAGTCCGTAGAGAGGGAGAGGACACGATAACTCTGAAATCCGGCAACCTGCTCTACTACCGGGAAGGTGACCAGCGGTCCCAAGGTGGTGTCGGTTTTCTCGTTCATAAGTCCCTCGTTAACAACGTTATCACCATCGAAAGTGTGTCGAGCAGGGTTGTATATCTAATACTCAGAATATCCAAGAGGTATTAGCTGAAGGTCATTCAGGTATACGCACCGACCTCGTCACACCCAGATGACGAAGTGGAGACTATGTATGAAGACGTAAGTCAGGCCATACATACGTCTAAGACCCACTTTACTGTTGTTATGGGGGACTTCAACGCAAAGTTGGGCAAAAGAAGCGATGATGAGCTGAGAGTAGGGCAATTTGGATATGGACAACGGAACCCCAGGGGCCAGAGGCTGGCTGACTTTCTGGAGAGAGAGGAACTCTTCATGATGAACTCTTTCTTCCAGAAGCCGCCTCACAGGAAGTGGACCTGGATGAGCCCCGATGGTTCCACCAAAAATGAGATAGACTTCATCATGACCACTGAGGAACGGATATTTAATGATGTCTCCGTGATCCACAGAGTGAAAACCGGTAGTGATCACAGAATCGTAAGAGGCACATTGGATATTAACGTTAAACTCGAAAGGTCACGCCTGATGAAGTCTACGCTCCGGCCTACTCGTGCCCATATCCAGAACCCCGAGAGCTTTCAGCTCGAGCTCTCAAATCGCTTTGCTTGCATGGAGAACTTTGCGTCGGTGGACGAGATTAACAACGGGCTCGTAGAAACTGTCCAGGCGGTGGGTGCTAAATTCTTTAGACCCCGTCGTACAAATAGACCTCAAAAATTTTCCGATCAAACTCTAAATCTTATGGCCGAACGACGCTTACAGAGACTGCAGTCTTCCGATGATGCAAAGTCATATAGGCAGCTCAATAGACGAATTTCAAAATCCGTGCGGCGTGACATTCGTCTCTTTAATACTAAACATATTAAAGAGACAATAGAGCAGAACAAAGGCTCCAAAGTGTTCGCGAGGAATTCGTCTATTGGGCAAAGCCAGTTGACAAAGCTGAAGAGAGAAGATGGCAGTGTAGCGTCGACCAAGGCAGAGGTATTAGAGGAGATCGAAAGGTTCTATGGACAGTTATACGCTTCGGTCGCTAAGCCTGTTAGCAGCGCGGCCAAAGATCCAAGAGCCAAGCTGACCCGACACTTCACCGAAGATATCCCGGACATCAGCCTGTACGAGATTAGAATGGCCCTGAATCAGCTTAAAAACAACAAGGCGGCGGGTGACGACGGTATCACATCAGAGCTGCTGAGAGCGGGTGGAACACCGGTACTAAAAGTCCTCCAGAAGCTTTTCAACACCGTCGTCCTCGAGGGCATCACGCCAGAAGCATGGAACAGAAGCGTGGTGGTGTTGTTTTTCAAGAAAGGTGACAGCACCTTATTGAAGAACTACAGACCCATCTCACTTCTGAGCCATGTTTATAAGCTGTTTTCAAGGGTCATTACGAACCGTCTCGAGCGCAGGCTTGATGACTTTCAGCCTTGCGAACAAGCCGGTTTCCGAAAAGGCTTTAGCACCATGGACCACATTCATACGCTGCGGCAGGTTATACAGAAGACCGAAGAGTATAATCTGCCACTTTGCTTAGCGTTTGTGGACTATGAAAAAGCCTTTGATTCGGTCGAGACATGGGCTGTGCTTGAATCTCTCCAACGTTGCCGTATTGACTATCGGTACATCGAAGTGTTGAAGTGCTTGTATAATAACGCCACTATGTTAGTCCGAGTACAGGAAGAGAGCTCCAAGGCCATCCCTTTAAAAAGAGGCGTAAGACAGGGAGACGTAATTTCTCCGAAACTGTTTACGACTACTTTGGAGAACGCCTTCAAGCTCCTGGAATGGAAAGGATTCGGCATCAATATCAATGGCGAATACCTCACTCACCTTCGGTTTGCCGACGATATAGTAGTCATGGCAAAATCGATGGAAGAGCTCAGCACGATGCTCGAAGGCCTCAATCGGGTTTCTCAACAGGTGGGTCTTAAGATGAACATGGACAAGACGAAAGTCATGTCCAATTCCTATGTTTTACCCACCCCGATTTCTGTTGGAAACTCGGTTCTTGAAGTCGTTGACTCGTACGTCTACCTAGGACAAGTAGTCCAGTTAGGTAGGTCCGTCTTCAACAAAGAGGCCAATCGCCGAATCCAACTCGGCTGGGCAGCGTTCGGAAAATTGCGTAGTGTCTTCTCGTCCGACATACCTCAGTGTCTCAAGTCGAAAGTTTTCGACCAGTGTGTGTTGCCAGTGATGACTTATGGCACAGAAACGTGGTCTCTCACTATGGGCCTTATTAGTAAGCTCCAAGAAGCCCAACGAGCTATGGAGAGGGCTATGCTCGGAGTCTCTCTGCGTGATCGAATCAGAAATGAGGAGATCCGTAGAAGAACCAAAGTTACCGACATAGCCCAACGGATTAGCAGGTTGAAATGGCAATGGGCAGGGCACATAGCGCGGAGGACTGATGACCGGTGGAGTCGAAAAGTTCTCGAGTGGAGACCACGTACCGGCAAGCGCAGCGTAGGACGTCCACCCACAAGGTGGACAGATGACCTCATTAAGGCCGCAGGATCGCGCTGGATGCAAGCCGCTATCAACCGGTCTTATTGGAGATCCATAGGGGAGGCCTATGTCCAGCAGTGGACGTCTTTTGGCTGATGGATGGATGGATGGATGAATATGATTTAGCGAAATATTAATTATGTATTTATTTTTTACTAGCTATTACATCAAATACTGTGTTAGTATTATTAATGTTCACGTATTATTTAGGGTGTACACTGGTAGATACAATAATAATATAAATTATACCATATATCTAAAGTAATATGTGTGAAAACCACGCTACTTTCCATACTAAAATTGCTACAAAAATCGGTCAAGTGCGAGTCGGACTCGCGCACGAAGGGTTCCATACTGTATGGGAGCCCTTAATATATTTTATTATAATTTAATTATTTATTTTTCAAACAACTAAACGTTCTGTGAATATTTCGAGCATCCAGCTGATGCCGTAATTAATATTGAGCAAAAAAAACTCGTTTGTTGTATGAAAGCCCCCCTTAAATATATGTTTAATTTTAATTTCATTATTTATTTCTAAAGTGATTATTTAACTTAATATTCTGTGAATCGTCACACAAACGTTGGTGTGACGATCTTGACACTTTCCGGGAAGGTTGGCGAGATTTGGCCACAGAACGCGATGAATGGAAGGAAATGGGGGAGACCTTTGCCCAGATGTGGGACAGCATAGGTTGAGAAAAAAAAATTCTGTGAATATTTCAAGCATCTACTCGCTACCGTTATCAATATCTTCTCAAAACGGCTAAAAATATGTTTGTTGTATGGGAGCCCCCCCTTAAATATTTTTTTTTATTCTATTTTCAGTACTGTTATAGCGTTAACAGAAATACATCATCTGTGATAATTTCAGCTTTCTAGCTATCACGGTTCATGAGATACAGCCTGGTGACAGTCATTCAGACAGACGGACAGACGGACGGACAGCGGAGTCTTAGTAATAGGGTCCCGTTTTACCCTTTGGGTACGGAACCCTAAAAAGTTGTCTAGCTAGCTAGACGATTGACAAATAATGTTGCGAGTTACGATCGACATGATGATTACGAAAAAAATCTATACTATTTCAAAAATAACCTCACATTTCTCAATATTCTTCTCCTCCATTAAAATACTTATCTCGTCTAAAATAGGAATATTATATTAATCCATTACCCAAATTCAGTGAAATAGCATTAAAATGATCATATTGTCTCTAACGAGGTGCGACAATAAAACAGCCTGAGTGCTTGTAAGGTTTTTACGAGAGAGATTTACAGGAGTCGTTAATAAGAATAATAAAGTTTAATATTAAAATTATCTACGCTCGCATTGAAAACGAGGTTCTGAAAAGCCTGTTTAAGCTCTCAATAAGGTGTTTATTTTATGAGAGCTGAAGCCGCTTTACATTAAAAATAATAGAGCTTGCCCGTGGTTGATAAAACTGGCTTATTTTTATTCATAGAAATGGAACGGTTTTGTACTAGGTAGAGTTTGCTTGTAGTTAAATTAGATTTTAAAGAAAAAAATGCCTTAGTGGCTTAATGGAAGTAACTCCCGCGTATAGGTTCAAATTATACCGGATTACGCAGACTGTCGTCAAATACTTGATTCGTCAAATTCCATAATCGTTACATCTATATTTGCCACATTCGCGACACGTCAAATTTTTAATTTGTCAAATAAGAGACTGATCAAAACCTATGTTTGTCAAATACTCAATTCGTCAAATTATTAATTTAACAATACTTTATTCGGGTACCGTATTCATAAGTTCTTTGAAACGGTACGGAATTTCACACCACTGATCTTTCGGTCAGTCCGTAGAAAAAAAAATTATGGCGTATGTGAATTCATCAACCCGCACTGGGACAGCGTGGTGGATAGGACCCAATCATCTTTACTGAATCCACAAAGGTTCAGCAGTGAACTCTCTGCCTCCAAGCATCAGCCATAGGACGTCCTCTTCTGGACATAGGCATCCCCTGTGGATCTCCAATAAGACCGGTTGGAAGCGGCTTGCATCCAGCAGGATCTTGCGGTCTTATTGAGTCATCCGTCCTCCCCCAAGTTGGACGGATGACCTCACGGATGACGTCCTACGCTGCACTTGCCGGTAGAGTATAGTAGATAATAACTAATTACAATCTACTCAAGTTTTTTAAACACAAAAGCATATAATATATACATAAATTCTATGATGGAACTGTCCTGATTTTTCCAAAACTCTATACCTAGATTGTTTTTCTAATTTTTCAATTCTTTGGTTTATGTAACGCCGATGACTATGATAATTATGTCTACTATAGCCTATTCAAACCTGTAAATCTGGTGAGCTACTCGTATTACACTTAGTGGCAATAAATAAATATGAAATATATTATATTATATACTAAGGGACTAATCGCGCACCAAAATTACGAGATAAATAAATACCTCATCATCCCGACGTTTCGGCCGGAAAAAAAAAGTTACTCGTATGTCGACAAAATTGATCAAATAACAACACAAAAATTATTTCACTGAATTCACAAAATTAAGTTTGTGCATGAAATAGACTTGTATTGCTCAAAATATTTGCATACCCGCTCCTCAAAAAATAACTTAGACAAGTCACTGATTTTACCAAATTAAGCCGGTCTTTATATTGAATAGGTAATTTTATGTAGTTTTTGAACAAATTCGTATTCAATAACATCCGAGTATTTTCAAATTTATATCTTTCACAATTGGTATGTGTACAATAGAGATAGAATATTATATTAAACACGTCAGTAAATAAATAAATGAATAAATAAAATATTTATTGACCAAAAACAACATTTCAACTTAATGACATAACATACAATTTTCTTATAAAAGTTTTAGGTAGATGGTAAATATACATTTAACATTTCAACTTTTTAATGTAATGCCCATTTTATCAGTGGTGATTTAAAGATCTTATAAAGTCAAAAGTAAAGAAGGTCAAGGGTATAAGTTCTTCATAATGATTAATACGTACAAGTCACTCTGAATTGGGTCTTTTTTCATGGTAATATATCATAGATGCTGGCAAAGACCTACCTCCTTATTTGATAATTTTCAATTGTTAGTGAAAGTAACCTGAAATTTCAATTTAGAAAAAATGTTCAAGTAATGAAAATAGTGTAGTATTTTTTTTCTGTCTTTCTTTCTCCTTCACAAAGATAATTTAGAACAATTGTATTCTCAAGCCAATTTGACATAAAATAAAAAATCCATCTAATACCTACACCTACCTTCGGTTCATCAATTAAGTCACTCGAGGTGTGGCAATAAAATTAAACCTTAAGTAATAACTTCGCCAATTTATCCTCAGTTATTGGATCCTTAGATTTCTAACTATCACAATAAAATGCGATTATCTGACGTGTGCAGGTAATGGGAGAGTCGTTTAAGCAAACGACTTTCATTTTAAAAGTTTTATTCCACAGTTTAAAAATCGTTTTCAAATCATCCCGCGTTTAACTGTCTAAGAATATTTCTTCTTTAGTAAGGCAACGAAACGAAACTTCTTTACAACGAAATCTGGAAAAACAACTGTAAATCATCATTTTCAATGAAAAAAACGCTTTGGATTTGTATGTTATAATATTCTCCATATCAATTACGCTGTTCTGGCACGGGCTTGTTTTTTCAATCACTATGACAGAGATATGCATTTTTTTTCTTTCTTTGTTTCATTTCTATAAATTCTACTAGATAACTGATCAAAAGTTGATATTCAATTTTAAAAAAATATTGCCACCTTTATTACCTAGTAAGCAGCACTCTTCAGTGTAAAAGATTGCTTACAACCTATTCTCAGACCTACCAAAAATATCATAAGAATCGCTTCGAAACGAATAGCCGTTTTGAAAGAGTTAGAAAACTGTGACACGATATTATTATAACAATTATAAGTTAGTTACGCGAATTAAAGTTCAATCTGTATACATACATACTACCTCTACATTATTTTAATGAACGTATTGCTAAAGTATCGGAAAAAAATATGTATAACTATTTTATACTTTTTTCTTGCAAACTTATACTCGGAAAAGATTGTTAAGAACGCAAGTTAAGAGTTCACGAACTTTTTAAGGAAGCTTAGTGTCACAGTCTATTTGTTGTTTTTTTTTTCGTAGATATCAGTTTCTCGAGTTTAGTCTCAAAATTTATATTAAGTATCATTTTTAATACTTATAAGTGTGTCATGTCTAAGTTATGTTAGTAGATACTAACATTCGAAAATACGTCATCATCATCATCATTTCAGCCATAGGACGTCCACTGCTGGACATAGGCCTCCCCTAATGATTTCCAATAAGGCCGGTTGAAAGCGGTTTGCATCCAGCGCGATCCTGTGGTCCTAACAAGGTCGTCCACCTTGTGGGTGGACGTCCTACGCTGCGCTTGCCGGTACGTGGTCTCCACTCGAGAACTTTTCGACCCCATCGGTCATCAGTTCTCCGCGCTATGTGCCCTGCCCATTGCCACTTCAACTTGCCAATCCGCTGGGCTATGTCGGTAACCTTGGTTCTTCTACGGATCTCCTCATTCCTGATTCGATCTCGCAGAGAGACTAGCATAGCCCTCTCCATGGCTCGTTGGGCTACTTGGAGCTTACTAATAAGGCCCATAGTGAGAGACCACGTTTCTGTGCCATAAGTCATCACTGGCAACACACACTGGTCGAAAACTTTCGACTTGAGGCACTGAGGTATGTCGGACGAGAAGACGTTACGCAATTTTCCAAACGCTGCCCAGCCGAGTTGGATTCGGCGATTTGCCTCTTTCTTGAAGTCGGACCTACCTAACTGGACTACTTGTCCTAGGTAGACGTACGAGTCAACGACTTCAAGAACCGAGTTCCCAACTGAAATAGGGGTGGGTACAACATGAGAATTACACATGACCTTTGTCTTATCCATGTTCATTTTAAGACCCACCTGTTGAGAGACTCGATTAAGGCCTTCGAGCATCGTGCTGAGTTCTTCCATCGACTTTGCCATGACCACGATATCGTCGGCAAATCGAAGGTGAGTGATGTATTCGCCATTGATGTTGATGCCGAGTCCTTTCCATTCCAGGAGCTTAAAGGCGTTCTCCAGAGTAGTAGTAAACAGTTTCGGAGATATTACGTCTCCCTGTCTTACGCCTCTCTTCAAAGGGATCGCCTTGGAGCTCTCTTCCTGTACTCGAACCGACATAGTGGCGTTATTATACAAACACTTCAGCACTTCAATGTACCGATGGTCAATACGGCATCGTTGAAGAGACTCAAGCACAGCCCATGTCTCAACCGAATCAAAGGCTTTCTCATAGTCCACAAACGCCAAGCAAAGTGGCAGGTTATACTCCTCGGTCTTCTGTATAACCTGCCGCAGCGTATGTATGTGGTCCATGGTGCCAAAGCCCTTCCGGAAACCGGCTTGTTCGGGAGGCTGGAAGTCATCAAGCCTGCGTTCGAGACGATTCGTAATGACCCTTGAAAACAACTTATAAACATGGCTCAGAAGCGAGATGGGTCTGTAGTTTTTCAATAAGGTGTTGTCACCTTTTTTGAAGAACAACACCACCACGCCTCTGTTCCACGCTTCTGGCGTTATGCCCTCGAGGACGACAGTGTTAAAAAGCTTCTGAAGGACTTTTAGTACCGGCGTTCCACCCGCTTTCAGAAGCTCTGAAGTGATTCCGTCGTCACCCGGCGCCTTATTGTTCTTAAGTTGGTTCAGGGCCATCCTAATCTCGTATAGGCTAATGTCAGGGATGTCTTCGGTGAAATGTCGGGTCAGCTTGGCTCTTGGGTCTTTGGCCGCGCTGTTTACAGGCTTTGCTACCGAGGCGTATAATTGTCCGTAAAACCTTTCGATCTCCTGCAATACCTCTGCCTTGGTTGACGCTATACTGCCATCTTCTCTCTTCAGCTTTGTCAACTGGCTTTGCCCAATAGAAAAATGCCTCGCGAACACTTTGGAGCCTTTATTCCGCTCTATTGTCTCTTTAACATGTTTAGTATTAAAGAGACGAATGTCGCACCGCACCGATTTTGAAATCTGTCTATTGAGCCGCCTGTATGACTTTGCATCATCGGAAGACTGCAGTCTTAGCGAGCGTCGTTCGGCCATGAGATTTAGAGTATGATCGGAGAATTTCTTAGGTCTATCTGAACGGAGGGGTCTAAAGAACTTAGAACCCACCGTTTGGACAGTTTCTACGAGCCCGTTATTGATCTCGTCCACCGACGCAAAGTTCTCCAGGCAAGCAAAGCGATTTGAGAGCTCGAGCTGAAAGTTCTCAGGGTTTTGTATGTGGGCACGAGTAGGTCGGAGCGTAGACTTCATCAGGCGGGACCTTTCGAGTTTAACGTTGATATTCAGTTTGCCTCGCACGATTCTGTGATCACTGCCGGTTTTTACCTTGTGGATCACGGAGACGTCGTTGAATATCCGTTTCTCGCTAGTCATGATGAAGTCTATCTCATTTCTCGTGGTACCGTCGGGACTCATCCAGGTCCATTTCCTGCGAGGAGGCTTCTGGAAGAAAGAGTTCATCATAAAGAGTTCCTCTTTCTCCAGAAAGTCTGCCAGCATGTGGCCCCTAGGGTTCCGTTGCCCACATCCAAATTGCCCCACTCTCAACTCATCATTGCTTTTCTTGCCCAACTTTGCGTTGAAGTCTCCCATAACAACCGTGAAGCGGGTCTTAGACGTATGTATGGCCCGACTTACGTCCTCATACATAGCCTCCACTTCATCATCTGGGTGTGACGAGGTCGGTGCGTATACCTGGATGACCTTCAACGAATATCGTTTGGATATTTTGAGTATCAGGTATACAACCCTGCTCGACACACTTTCGATGGTAATGATGTTGTTAACGAGAGACCTGTGAACGAGAAAGCCGACACCACCTTGGGACCGTTGGTCACCTTCCCGATAGTACAGTAGGTTGCCGGATTTCAGGGTTATCGTGTCCTCGCCCTCTCTACGAACTTCAGATAACCCCATAATACCCCATCGCAACCTACCCAACTCTTCTTCCAGTTCCGCAATCTTCTCATCAGTCCTCATAGTGCGCACGTTATATGTTGCCAGGGCCAGTCGTCGTCTGTTGGGGTGGCAGCCGGATCTCTGCCGGGGATTCTTAGCACCCCTTGCTCCGCCGTTACCGTGGTCGCTGCCGGAACCAGGACTAGCGGAGCTGCCGGGGACTGGGGGCCTGGTTTTATTTTGTGCACTCATAAGGGGGATTTGCCCATAATTGCCGCGCTGGGCAAGCGTGTTGGCAATCGCAGGGCGTAGCTCTCGCGACGGGGATGCTGCTGCCCATCCCCGCCCTGTTGCACTTGAGCTACGCTGTTCTGGATGGGTATACCGCCACCTGTCGGTTCCGTAGTACCTCAGTCGGCTCTTACGACACCTGGTACAAGAGGGGGGTGCTATTCTACTCTGCCGGCACCCCACGGCCAATACGTGGCGAAAATACGTGTATTGATAAAATTAGACGTCTAGATTTACCAACAACAAAGTTATAGGAGGTTGAAAATGGCCTGAGTGGTACCTACGGCATTGCTGCCCGACTTGGCAGGGGTATTACTGTGCCCATCTACTCAGGAGCAGGCAGTGAGTCAATACAAGCTGATCATGATGATGTATGTGTACTTAAACTTACAAATGTGTTAATGATAATGGTTATCAGAACCCCTAAAAATGGCACAACCAAACTCAATCGTTGGTGCCTACTTACACTATTATAATACATAGTTTACGTACCTATACTATTTTAGAGTACTGTTGATTTCTCAAAAACCACTCAACCGATTTGTGTAAAATAGAAATTAGACCACTTCTAATGTATTATCTACCAAACAAAAAAAAATATCATTATTATTATTATATACTACGGGATTAGTCCCGTCATTTTATTGCGCGATTAGTCAAATTGAGGAGCTCTTTTTATATAACCGGTTGAAAAGACAATGTAGTTTTACAGACTTATAGTATTGTAAGTTTTTTATGAAGGAAGTACTATCATGGTCATCAGTATGTATTTTTTGTTCATCGATATTTTCGCCATTCGTCAACAGATTAAAAAAAAAATTTATTTTGTAAGGGTACTTCCAGGTGGCCCATTTAAATTTTAACTAAATTATCTGAGCCGTTTTTGATAAATCAACAATAATTACATACATGGATGTGACATCAGTTCGTGCAAATTATTCGAATTCTGTAAGTACACGGTGGACGTCGGTGGTGCCATTTTTTGCGAAAAATTATTATCTTTATTACCACTCGACTTATCAATGGGCTAAAACATTGTAGAGGTGTCTCGTCTGAACGGCAGTAATTCAGGGTTAGTGTCGCATTATCGTTAGCATAATCAGGGAAACAGCTGTGTTCTTGGACCCATTTTTATCTAAGTGGCGAAGGAAAATTTAAAGGATACTAAAGAAAGTGTTTTGTTGAACGCGCTTAGTAGTAAGTGCTTTTTTAAGGTGGCCTATTTTTTATACCTTTTTACTGGCCTGCTAAACAAAGACTTATTAGGTAATTGGACCACAACTCTAGCCTACTAGGCTATGTGTACTCTATGAGTGTCTATGGTCAGTTCTGGGTCAGTTCTGACTAAGAATTATTTTTTATTATTCAGAATTATTTTCTTATATAGCCCCAACAAATTTCGGCTACAATGTAACCCAGGATTACGGCAATGTCTACATGTTGCCGTACAATCTTATAATTTGGAAAGTTGGCTTTGATATTTTCTGATTTTTGCAATTGAACTCTTGATTTCTTGAGACTAAACGTTAATTTTTGAAATGAGTTGATAATTTAAGTGGTCTTGGGCTTTTATCTTGCTTACGCCTATTAACTTAGGTGATATAAGTGAGTGGGACTAAGTAAAACAATCGCCATCACGTTCAGCCAAAAAGGACTATAAAATGAAAGTCTCTACAGTAGAGAATGCATGTTAAACTTCGGCATGAAAAGACGTAGCAAGTAATTTATGAACTTTGTACTTTGTGGAGTTTGCAAATTATGCTTAGAAATGAACAGGAAGTTTCGAACCAAATAATGCTGTTTGACAGACGATGTTGGATGTATAGAGTGGGTACTGTTTACTTCTCTACTCTCACATCTCTACAGGGATATTTTAAATTTACCATTTTGCAATAATTCCTGTTATAATATTTTGTATTTATTGTTGGACATTATTTTCATAAACTTGGTCTTCTTCTATGAGCATCATTAATACGCTTCAAGAAGCCCAATGAACTAAGAATAGGGGTAGGCTCGGAAGCTCTCTGCAATACCAGATATGATGATATTCGTAGAAGACCCAAAGTAACCGATATAGCCCAGCGGATTGGCAAGTTGAAATAGCAGTGGGTAGTGAGAGGGCACTTAGAACGCAAGACTAATGACTGTTGAAGTCGTAACGTTCTCAGGTGGACAAACCGAAAAGAGCAGCGTAGGACGTCAGCCTATAAGTTGAAGATGACCTCACTAAGATCGCAGGATCACGCTAATTACAACTCACTTTCAACCAGTCTTATTGGCGATCTATAGTGGAGGCCTATTTCAAACAGTGGACGTCCTAAAAAAAATATTTTCAGGACATACTATATTGGTGTACCTACTACTTTTCTTTCTATTAATATCACTACATAGTATTAAAACAAAGTCGTTTCCCGTCTATCTGTCCCTATGTATGCTAATATCTTTAAAACTACTCAACGGCTTTTGATGCGGTTTTTTAGTGTACCTGTGGGAAGGGTTGCTAGTTGTAAATAAAATTGTTAGAAAACTTTTTGACACGATTTTATTTTTGAGTAATTATTATTTAGCTTTTAGTACATACACCGTTTAATTGTTAAAAAAGTTTCTTAACATTTTTATTTATGTCATTTTAATTTCTGTTTTGTTACTAAAAACTGTATTCTACATGAAAAGCCCTTTCATTTGATACCCATATTGAGGGGGTTGTATAAAAAAAAAAGTAATGCACCATGTTGTGGCAGTGGCCATCTTGTATTTACGTCAATACTGAATACAAAAAATGTATTCTCGTCGAAACTAAAGGTGTGTATCAAATATCATATCAATCTGTCCACGGGATGGGGGTCAAAATTAAATTACTAGATTTGACCAAAAAACGGGCAAGTGAAGTTTAAAAAAACCGTTTAATAATAAAAACAGCCGTGGGTGAGTGGCGACACCGCGAACCCTGATTCCCTGGGGCTAAATGAGACCCCTGACTCCTCTCTTGCGTTAACTGGCTGGCTTGGAGTGGAAACTGCAAGACCTAGGAACTTAAGCTCAAGGGTGGAAGTGTTAAGTGAACGCGCAGTACACCTCTCGTCACCCTAAGCCGTCCACACCAATGTTGCCCCTCTTCATTTAGTGGATGGCGAGTCACCACCCGCCTTAATATTTTGAAATGAGGCATTACTTGGCGGGTGCCGCACCTCATTCTATAGACCGTTTTTGTAAATCATCCAGAAGTTCACAACAATAGCCCACAATTTTTTGAATTCATTACTCACAATAGGTTTCGTTGTACCATCATCCCTACTAAGTATATAGCTAAATGATGTATTAAAAGGGGCCTCTCAGTGTTGGCTTCGGCTCCACTGATGCCCACCAAAGAACCGGGCTTGACCCGAGAGATGTATCGAATAAAGTAAAACAATGAAATTAATTATTGCCAACAAAAAATATGGTTATTTTGTCAAAAAAAGTGAATAGTTAAAATGTGTCGAACATAGTGATAATATAAAAAGTAATACCAGCTAAGTAATGTAGAGAGTATAAAAAAGAGTTACTTTTAGAACAAATAGTACAAAATTGAATACATAGGCAATTTATAGTGGCATTAATACACTTCATTAAAACTCGCGTGAGAATTCATTATACTAAAGAAAACACTGGTTTTTACTCACGTATAATATTGCGGCGGCCAGCGCGCGTGCGCCAGTCGACGGGAGCGCGCGTATTCCCTGACGAAGGAGTACTAATTACTCTGAAACCGGTCGGGTTCCCAGCGGCCCGGCCGCGATATTAGACGTGAGTAAAAACCAGTGTTTTCTTTTGCATTAATACACATTTACAACTCTATTAATCTTCACTTAAGGTAAGATTGGTAAGTATTTCTAAAAATATTTTAGCTTTCGATGTTAGAGATTATGTCGTAACGAAGGTAACAGTGGCCTTAACCTCTTTCGTAAGTCTGATCCGCTATCATTAAAAGTGCCTAATTTATTATTCTTATTTTATTAAACCTGAGAAAATCCTTCCGATCCCGCACTTATCTCTCAAAAAAGTTCACTAACAAATGCGGCTCATCAATCTTAATTTCAAACTTTTTCCCTCGGCATGTACCTAACTTAACTCTTACATCAAATTAACTTCTCAATCTAAAATTAATGGAATTTTAACATTTCAGTCGTAAAGAGCACGAAAACAGGAAATGAGAAGTTAAAGTGAGCCGTAATGGATTTCTTTTCATTGAATTCGCTAACAGAAAACTAGAACTCGGACCAAGCTTGGCGCTGGTGGAAGAAAAAACTTGTTTATCAAACTTTGACTCGGTTCAGTCAAACGGCGATCATAAGGTCTTCGCTCAAAGAACTAATGCTAAACACATATTGAAATCGTTTTTGAAAGTTGTTGATTTGTGCTCTACTTTCGTTTGACTTTTCGACGTTAAGGTTAGTAAGCTAATAAGCATACCAACTTACTAGACTAAAATGAAAAAATATTTAGCTAGCACTTTACTATCAATATTAAGTCGGAACATGTATTATTTTTAGAGCTCACTAGTAGAGTAGAGTAGAGTATAGTATATACAGGGTTATTTCTAATCAATTAGCATCCTCTTATAGGGCTTATTCTGTACATCAAAACTAACAAATTTTGTTCTACGACTTTTGTCAAAACTCGAAAATGCTAATTGATTAGAAATAACTCTGTATACAAGAACTACGTACACTTACAAATAATCTCCATAATTATGCAAAAAATATACTAATACCTACCGAGTGACTTTTTTACCGTGATTGTTTTTTTTTATGACACATAACTAGTGTGATATCGATATTGATAACATTTACAAAAGTCTTTCGTTTTAGAAAATGATTTCAGGTTATTAAGCTATTAACTTTATTATTATTAGTCTAGAACTTATTATGCTACGCACCCGGCTGTAAAAACTCCTTTTATACAGTTGGTTTAAAGAAGATGGTATTTTTAAGTCCCCATTTCCCAAAGTTTTAACTAGACAATTCGTAAACTTTATTTCGCTAAAATAATTACTTATTTACTGCAGAGTCTCTTAGCTGAACTTTCAGTTCAAAAGTTTTGTAGTCTCCTTAATTCTTTTGGAGGGTTCCGTACAGTTACTATAGCTGTTTAAAAGTTAGACGTTAAATTTGTGTTTTAATTTTTATTAACAGTTAATAGACTTGTATTAAACTATGTATTCCTAACTCCTTTACTCCTAAAACAAACATCTTTTTGACCGACGAACCACCGGAGGAGGTATACAATTCGACGCGTATTTTTTTTTAATGTATAACCACGCATAACTTTTTTCATAGTCGTCCGATTTCAATAATTCCTTTTATATCGGAAAGAATATACTTTGAAATTTGTTTTATTTATATTTTATCGAAATCAGCTGAGCCGTTTTTGAGAAATCAACAATAATGTGAAAAATGCTACATCGTTCCGTGCGTAATATTTGCGATCTAGCGATGCGCCCCGGCTTCGCACAAGTGTATATTATACATGTAAACATTTTTCTTCAATTACTCTATCTATTAAAAAAAACTGCATCAAAATCCGTTGCGTAGTTTTAAAGATATAAGCATACATGGGGACAGACAGCGGGAGCGATTTTGTTTTATACTATGTAATGATTCTGAACACGGGTTACACAATTACTGTAAGTAAGTTCGTATAGGCCGAGTGGCTAGCCCTGGTGTCAGTGTTTTAGGCCGCCTCTGACGTGGCTAAACGGTTAAATAACCAGGACCTACAATTTAACGTGTTGTTAATCTTATTCATAATTAGGTATTTTAGTCAACCTGGAAAACTTTTTATTCATTCTTGGTTTTTTGACCGACGAACCAACCGGAGGAGGTATTCAATTCGACGCGTATATATATCTCAGAGCAAATAAAAAAATCAAGAGAGAAAGTTGTGAACAACTTACGCTTCGCCGTATACAGACACGCACAAAAACTACGCCTTGGTTTGTCAGTCTAACTATGGCGGCGCAACAGCGACGCACTCACACATGTATAAAAAACCGGATTCACTTGACTGTTCAACGACGTTCCCTCTGGATTTTTTTATTTGCTCTGAGATATATATTTTTATGTATGTTTATGTAAACAATTCGACGCGTATTTTTTTTTTATGTGTTTAACGCATAACTTTTTTCATAGTAGTTCGATTTCAATAATTCTTTTTTATTGGAAACAGTATACTACGAAATTGGTCCCATTAAAATTTTATCGAAATCAGCTGAGCCAATTTTGATAAATCAACAATAATGCTACAGCGAAAAATGCTACAGCGATCCGTGCGAAACATTCGCGAATTCTGTACACGGGTGAAGTCGGTCATGCTGTTTTTTGCGAAAAAGAATTATTCTTGTTTTATAATCTGATTTTTATTTACTTACGACTGTGACAAACTATGCAACTGTGTGTATTCTGTTCTGTGCTTCTTACCCTGTTTAACAGTTTTTGTATAAATGTTATACTCCTATTCATTTACAAAATAAACTTTAGAGCTCATTGAAATACAACAAAATAATCAAATAAACAAACGAACCCGAAACTGTGCGCAAAGCGAATAAAATGTTTATGTTTAACGAGTTCCGTTTTATTTTTATTCTTTAAGATCTAAGAGCATTATTTGAATGCAAATGTAGTCCGTTTGTGCTATTTCATGGATTTATTTGTGTCTATACTAAGAGCTTTAAAAAGACGTAAAATAAGCAAGGTTCACCGCTAGCAGATTACGTTTAATGCGGCTATAAGCAAAAGTTAGGCGTCCCTAAGAAGAAACAAAGAGTAATGTACGCTTTAAGATGTAATGGCACAGTAGATGCTTTCTAATGACGTCAGTACTCTATCTTGAATTTTATTCAATTAACAACGCATTGATTGTAAAAGGTATTTGGTGTTTATAGCGTAATTTGACTAAGTGTTAGTTATAATCGAAGTTAAAAAACCGTCGACACTGCCAGTCTTCAGGTGACCGCGAGTGACATTTGGTCGTGACTCGGATGGCATTTAACAACTGTGGGTTCTAGATTTCTTAACTATTTAGCATCAGAAGCATTGATCTGATTCCAAGGCAAGTCTTCTTAAATCATAAAAACTTACTTAGAGAAATGATGGAGTGTAATGTTATTGAGAACTGTAGTAAAACAATTAAACTGACGAAAATCGTCTTCAGGTATTCAGCTAGAGCGGCCTGATGAACCTGTGATTGGTTGATGACTAGGATGCTACTGCAGGCCACAGCAGCCTGGGACCGTTAAAAACGCGATACATGATAATGAGTATAACAGCTTTATTTAACTTACCACCTTGTAGTTCTCTCGTTTTCATTTCTTTCTGACTCGTTATTACCTTCAACCTTCATACGCAGACACGTAGGTATATTGGTTCTATCTAAAAACTGCAGGCTCTGCTAGAAACTCAAGAACTGTAGTACAGCGTGTAATGGCGTACGCCACTCCGCTCTATGCTGTAATGACTCCATTTTCGCTATAAATGAAAACAAGTGGCTTAACCGAGACACTGCCTAATGACATTATTAATATAGTCGGAGCTAGCGGGTAATCTCTTAGAGGTGCTTACACCGGTAAAAGTGCTCTTGTTACACGTGGGTCTTACGGAAGCTGTAAAAGCATGGTAGAAGGAAAATATCAAAGCGCCAGGCTTAGGGGTAAATAAGCTTATTGGGAACATTTTATTGTACGCTAGATGCGCACAATAAAATTTTCCTTTTTACCTGCCTATAATCAAATATCGTCGATAGGATTCATTACGGGAACATTTCGAAAAACTGTGTTGAGTATTCGAAGGTTTACGATTAAGAGATTATTAATAAATACCCTACCATTTTCTAACTTAATTATCTCAAAATATGTAATGTTTGGTAATGTTCCAGAAATTATTCCGACCTGCGATATATACGATATGCACGTCCTCGTGTCGTTAGGCAAAAAAACTTTTTTTTTTTGTACCTTAAAACAACCGATATAATACACATACGAAGCAAATTCACTATTTAGATAAAATACGCAATATAAAATACTTCTCCCGCATACGCAATATATCATTATAATTTATAGCCTATGTGTTATTCTGATATATAAGCTATATTATTGCAAAGTTTCATCTCAATTCCTTCAGTAGTTTTTGCGTGAAAGAGTAACAAACATCCATACATCCATCCATCCATCCATCCTCCCATCCATCCTCACAAACTTTCACGTTTATAATATTAGTAGGATATACTATCATTTAAGGATTGGATAGTAAACTTCGTGGATAGTAGAATAATACTATTTTTTGATGTCGTCATCTAATAATTATTTTTCGAAAATAATAATACCTATAACTGACTTCAACCGTGTACAGAATTCATGAAAAGTTCGCTTTACTCGATGTAGCATTTTTCACATTATTGTTGGTGTATCAAAAATGGCTCAGCCGATTTCGATAAAATTTAATAGGGACCAATTTCAAAGTATATTATTTCCAATAAAAAAATTATCAAAATCGGACCACTATGTAAAAAGTTATGCGTGGTTATACCAACATTAAAAAAAAAATGCGCGTCGAATTGAGTACCTCCTCCGTTACGTCGGTCAAAAAGCTGTATAATACGCAATCACACAGAAGAGAGAAAGTTTTATTTATGTCATGGTCAAAAACCGAAAATATGGTAAATTAATATTACTTTTATCTGTAATCGACACACTCACACACCTTATTGACACAAAACGTCACCTCCTTTCCAGTCGTTGTGGCGCCTCGCCAAGCTTGTCTCGCAACTTTTTACAGAATTTAATTAAAATTTCCATTTCGCGTGCCCCTGCCAAGGCATCGAATCTGGACGATTAGAGGCGTTCGATTTACATCTGATTAAGGCATTCAAGTGGAAATGTTATGGAGCCGTAGGGCTTAGATGTAATGGTATTGTTACTGTGATGAATATTCAGATGGGAGTGCCTCGAGCTTCAAAATTCAGACACTGCAATGCGTTCGTCAGCTTGAGAACCGTTTTAGGGCGTGAACAGATCTTTGCACCACGCCGTGAATAAAATAGGTATTTTGTAATAATACTAAGGTATGTGGGTTTAAATGCGCCGCTCGTTGAATAGCACTCGCGCAGCTTGGGTGCTACTCACATACTACAACTCACATACTGAGTGTCAAGTGGGAGATTTGCAAATCAAATCGAATTACTTTTACGTCGCGTTGACCGAGCGCGCCGTGCACACACGCGAGCACATTGACACACACGCTTGAATTAGCCAATCACAGATGTTGCCGCGCTCGTGTTCGATCGGTTTGGCACTCTATACATAACCGTAAAAAATACTCACACTTAGCTATTCAGTTTTTTGTACGTGACACAAGATGGAGCTGTGCCATTTCCATAGAAATCATATCAAACGTTAACGCGATCGAGCTCGAGCAAAAATCTTGCACTTAACTCTCAGTACCAGAAATTACAAAAAAAGCAACAAGCATGCGCGTGAACTGTGTGCTAGTGCTTGCTCCTGCGAACGTTTCGTGAGTTGCACGCACTAGGCACGCCAAACGGTTGCAGTGATGTCAAGCAGTAGAGTAGCATGTTTGTAAACTACAAGATAACTCTTTTAATTCGTGGTTATTAACTAATCGTGCCGTTTTTTTTTTTTGGAGCTTGCTATGAGTTTTTGCCAGCATGGAAACTATACCCTCTTAAACTTATTATTCTAATATCTGACATAATCTTAAATTCTGACATTAATACTTGACTATAAATTAACTTTTGTTGACATCTTATAAAGCAGTAATATTTTTATGTTTTGTTTATTATTTTTGAAATTGTAAATTCTCTTCATAAATTTTTAATTTAAATTGTGTGACATTTGTGCGGCACGATATGCAAAAACACGCGTTCTCTATTATATTTAGACCTGTTTGCGACTTTGTATGTTGAACACGATTACCATGTTTCCACAAATAAATGATCTTGAATCTTGGTTTGCGAGTGGCACATTCGTCAGACCTGCACAGTGCACACTCTGTAGTTCTGTACACACCCTTAGAGCTACTTTTAGAGGGGATTACATAGGTAGGTACGTAGCCAATTTATCCTATCATGAAAATATAAATTTAAAAAACTGTTTTGAATTTGCTACTGAATTATTTGAACTGTTTCGTTAAAACAAATATGTAATAGGAACGAAATTTTATTTTTAAGAAAAGTATATAGATATTCGTGCACTATATATTTTCTGCAATTGTCGAAATAAAACGTTTCCCCAGATTACGAATAGAAATACTGTATTCTATCGGCCTTTTCACAGTACAGACTGTTGCACATAGGTCTACCCACGAACAGCGATTGGGCCATATTCACCAAGCTTGCTCAGCAAGAGTTGGCAGATGCTTAAGTATACTCCATCGAATTTCTTCTACGGACATACCTATGTATGTTGCCTCCCGATGTTTTCTTTACACAAAAGTCGGTGGTACAGAGTACATACGCATAAATTATGATATTTCTTGACTTATGCTATTGAAAACCAGTCAGGAACTAAACATTTACTATTTCTTACCGAGCAATTAACTAAGACCAAAGCTTTCCCCGGCTCCATCCTCTTTCCATTTTAAAAGCAGATTTTTCCGTGTAATCAAGGCTAGCCGTTCATTATGGAACCCTTTAAGCTTTCTCGGAGCATTTCAAGCACGTTTAGGTGCTTATTTTATTTCTCTAAAGGGTACCTCTTCGTTATAAATGACTTGAGTGAAAATGTTACTGACATCACCTTAAACTGGGTCATGAAATACGACTTAAAACTATATACCTACTTGTGATAATAAAATATGGTGTTATACCTCAGAAGTATAATAAGCAAAGAAACTGGCTCGATTAAAAAAAACAACGAACACTGGCGACAAAGCTTTTTACAGTGAGCTGACTGTAAAACTATTCCTATTTATTTATTATTTATTTAATTATTTGGCCAAGATAAACGTGATCGTCTAGTTTTATAATATGATCGTCTAGAAAATATTTAACTCAAATGGACCCTTATACGTTGTGTTTAAAGAATAAAAAATTGGGATAAATAGTAAACGTAAATTAGTTTCAACACTAGCCTATATAATCTATAAATAATCAGAAAATAATAGGTGTTGCCAGTTCTTTGTATCATAAATAGATACAGAAATAAAATAAAAAAGAGAACAAATCAAAATAGCAATAAGTTCAATACGATTCAAATAAGATGCAGTCTCAGAATAACATAAAAGAAATACATTCGCTCAGCACATAGAACACATAATACATGATAGGTATATGAAGATACAAAATAATGAGAGTACAGTTATACAAAAGCATGCAACTTAGCTTGGTTCCGGCTATCTGGTACTCCTTACAGCTACAGCGATCGGTGATCCGCAGTCTGTCCTTCTTCTCTCTTCGTGGCCAACTTTATGCTAAAAGAAATACTGATTAATGACATTAGTACAGTGCGAATAATATTATAAATAATGAGAGTACAGTTATACAAAAGCATGCAACTTAGCTTGGTTCCGGCTATCTGGTACTCCTTACAGCTACAGCGATCGGTGATCCGCAGTCTGTCCTTCTTCTCTCTTCGTGGCCAACTTTATGCTAAAAGAAATACTGATTAATGACATTAGTACAGTGCGAATAATATTATCTGCCCCTCTGAGTTGCGCCAAACTGCATCGCTATGCTAACACCATCCTCTGGAAGGAAAACAGGTATGGAATATGGAGTTTAGATCTTTAAGATCTATAAATGGAAAACCTAAGCGAAATAGAATGTGGGGCTCCCTGCCAGCCTTCACCCCACTCCAAAGCGTTGCCAACAAATCCGTCAGGGTTTAGCCCTAACCACGCCACTAAAAACACTAAATCTTCAAACCTTCTTATCTCTTACTGATCACCATTCATTCATCTCTTAATCCAATCATACACCCAAACACTCTTTTAATAAGGTTAGAACCTAAGGTTCTCAAAGTTTGTTATTATTTGGTTCCCTAAGCTAATTTAAGACCAAGGTATTCCTCATGACTCGAAATGATCCCTACAGGAATATCGTGGTCGTGTGGTGTGTGTACCTAGTGCATGTACGAATATCCAGTTGTGAGACAGCGACCATTAGCTGGAAGCCATCATGAACTAGATACTCTGAGTAACCCAGGGCGGTACCGGCTTGTTGAACCTGAATGCAAAGGGTGAGGTTCGAAGGGCCCGACTCCAACATCTGATCAGCTTTAAACCTTCGCCCGACTCTTTATTCGTGTTAGCTAGTGTGCACGTGTGTAAAAGAGTAATTTTTCATACAAATTTTTCATTTTGAAGAAGAAAAACAATATAGTTCCAGTAAGATATTTATGTTTTGTGTTAGTTGATGACGAAAACCTTCAATAACCAGATATCTGTGTTAATAATTATATATTATGTTGTATGTTTTACAATACAAAATCATGTATAGGTGAATATTCCGAATCTCGTACTGCATTCATGAAACATGAACTTGCAGTGAGAATGTATAATTGTTTGAATCTCGTTCAATAAACACGAACTCTGAACTCCTTGCGTAGATGTCTGCTCTCCTTCATAGGTGTTTGATCACCTTACGGGATGAGATAAGTACTGATATATTTTTATAACAGCATAATCATCCATCAGCCATAAGACGCCCACATAGACGTGCTGGACATAGGACTCCCTCTATAGATCTCCAATAAGACTGGTTGGAAGCGGCTTGCATCCAGCGCGATTTCCAACCCCATCGGTCATCAGTTCTCTGCGCTATGTGCCCTGCCCAAGTGCCCATTGACACTTCAACCTCCCAATACGCTGGGCATAACAGCATAATGTGTTATGTATATCCAAATATAATGAGAATGAATCAGATGCAGAAAATTATGAGGTTATTGAAAGTTTTCATTTGAGCAAGTTATTAATTTGTTTGTACCGGAACTATAAAACAGCCTAGCTACATGTAGCTGAATTTAAATGTTTAGTAGCATTCATCCAATCAATCTTTCCAAACACACATCCTATGAGTCCTACGTGAGAAAAACTAATAAATAGTCTACCCTTAAGATAGCCCAAAAACAATGTAGACCTCTCTGCTTCTGAAAGAAAAAGGACTTTACGCTACCACTATTGTAATTTACCTATCAATAAATCTGATAAGATGGTGGGAGAGAAACGGAGTCTAAGGTAGAATCGTACTTATAGTACCGCTATCTGAAAGTTAAATACCTTGGAAATTAACCTGGAAATAAATACCTTGAATAAAATATTCATTAGTTAGAAATCTTTCTGAGACCTGAGGTAACACAAACTTTATCTTTGACACGGGAGAACCGCAGGAAATAACTATAAAATGATTACATTGCTTAGATAAAATTTAACATCAGCAAATATCTGATTTGTTCAAAGTTATTAGTTACTGCAAAGACGAATCCTTGAAAGGCATCGCCAAAGGTCTCAAAGAGATTTATGATATATCACTTTCACAACACAAACACTATTCACTTATACACTTGGGAAATGAGCGAAGCGAGCGAGCTCTAATTTCCAAAATTTTCACACGCGTTATAATTTAACACCTGAACTATTTTCAAAACGAGTATCCTTTACCGCGATCTAACCCGGACTGTCTCCAAAATCCTAGCTTTTCCCATACAAAATAATTGTAATCTCGACGAATTCCACGCCTGTCAAATACTTGAGAAATCAATTATAAAAATATTTTTGGGTTTGTACAAAACGGACGAAAAAATTGTAACACTCGAAATCACTTTAGTTTTTGTAAAAATTTCTAGCGCTATAAATTATTTCTATTTCCAGTAAGTCAACTTGCTACAAATATAGAGTCTTCGACAGAAACAAACCTAATATGTAATGACTATCTAGACATAGTACTCTATTTGTATTTCAGTACCTATATTATTAAGTGATTTGATTTTATATAGCTATAAGGTTATATTTACATAATAGTCCGCCGCCATACCTGTAAATACTTCATTTATTTCGTAAAACTATTTCAAACTACTATCAATCAGCACATAAGTAACCATAAATTATCATTATTTCATTAATTGAAAGTCATTTTCGCCATAAAATTTAATACCCTATTAACATACCTAGTTGTCTTACTGTCTAAGTTTATACTGTCTCTACGCGACAGTTGCCACTCAAGTTTTTTTTAATGGCAGTCAATATGGATTGCATAAAGGACAACTAGGGTTAACACATTTATATTTTTGCCCAACTACCAAAAGAAGAGAGGTTCTCAATTTATACATACTTTCGCTTTCTTATAAATTTTCAAAATGTTATTAGAAATTAGTATAATTTACATACTCGTATTTAGAATAATACGTAAGATTGTAATTGTAGTGTCCGATGATTTTTACGTGACATTAAATAACATAACTAAGATTATACTGGTATAAAACGAATTAAACTATTTTGATTATCGTTATCATATAAAGTTCAGACATTAATATTAATATTTTTAATTACTTTAATACAAAAATAGTATAGGAATAAGTAAAATGACCAAATGTCGAATGTATGTAAAACAACAGAAAACAATGATGCCCGAATCGTAACTTTCTCATATTCAAAATTTACTTCTTTACTTATTTAATACATCTCATTGAAATTAAATATAATTAAGTACATCTGAGACAGTGACAACCCTGTCCTCAGTGTTCGATTTTTACTCAAAACAATATTTCTGTTAACGCAGGAAATAAAAAGGGAAAAATATGACCTGCTAACATGTTCTAAAGAATTTTAGAGACCCCCGTACTTCAGGTACTTGAAAATGTAAGGTTTCCAATAATTTGCGATTGACCTGTGTCAGAGAATGGCAATTTTGAACTTTATTCTTTAGTGCTATAGATTTTCCAATAAATACTGAGCAGCAACCTGTCGTGGTATTCTTCCTAGAACTTCTCACGACTATTTTTTTTTAAGAACAATAAATATTTCCAAACCCGCATTAGCATGAAAAGGACAGCAAATACAACAAATTTACAAAGTCTGAGAGAGACAGAAAATTTTAGTTAATAATCTATAAGGTGTATAGTCAAAATATAGCATAGGTACATGGAACAGACGTTATGTGTATATATACATACATAACGGCGGTTACATGACCCAACCTGTTAATAATGATGATGATCTAAAAATCAATTAAAAAATCGAATTCAATATCACAAATTCCTGTGTCTAATTTCGATTTTAACTAACATTACTGTTTAAGCGGATAAAGTAAGGTGTCAGAGTTTTTAAGCCGCCTGAAGGCCTCTGAGATAACTAAGCGATTAAAAGAACCGGGACCTACAATTTAACGTGTCATCCGAGCCACGGTAGCGCTCAGTTATAAATGCTACCCGCGGTCACCCATCCGAAACCTGGCCGTGCTGAACATTGCTTACTAGATGATCGCTAACGAACGCCTAGTCAAACGACGCAAAATGAGCGCCGATGAAATGATCTTATACTGTATAAAATTTAACTTGATCTCTGCGACAGCTGTCAGAAAAATCACGCCTATGAAGTCCTATATTTCTTAACAGTACAGACAGTACCTGTCAATGTCATACTTTATGGGCATGCTGATTAGTGATGGGCGACGAATGATCGTGACTACAGAGTTTTAGATAGAGTTTTATTTAAAATATCGATAGTTAATACTAACGATATTTTAAAAAAGACTTAATTTATCATTAATTTTATTGTATATTTTAATATCATAACATTTTTACATGTGTAATTAAATTAAACCCAATTATATGTTACATTAGCAACGATAATAGTGAAAAACGTCGATAAATACTATCGTTACATTATTATGATTATTTAATTAATATCATAACATATTTACATGTGTACATACTTGATCTTAAATAATAGTAACTAAAGTAACACCTTTAACTACTCATTCGATTTCATTACAACATTGTTTGAAAATCGATTTTTTCCACCACTATCTCAACTCTTAAAATGTCAATCTTCTATGTCAATGTCACTGTCGCAGAGATCAAGTTGAATTTTAAAGAGTATAGATATATGTAGGTATTCCCCTGTGAGCTGACCAGACGTGCCGATGATGATGATTATAAACAAAACATTGAATTTGATATCACAAAAGCCTGTTTCTAGTTCTGATTTTCACGAACATTACTGTTTAAGCCGATGAAATGATAGAGAGTGATTTCAGATACAAATTAATGGCTGTAATTTCTATCACGCTTCGGCTAATCACGTCGACCCAAAACAGACAGAGCCGAGCCACATTACGGTCAATCCAGTACAAATTGTCAACCGCCATAAATCAACTGATATCTAGTCAGAGGATCGAAGCAAACATACAGATACAAAGGGCAGGAGTCGATATCATTAACCATAAATTTCACTTATCTAGCACATTCGGTACAATTTGCTCGCATGCGAGCGTTTGGATGTGTGCGTGAATACATTAGGGTGTGTGCTTGCTTTTAAGTCCGATAAAAAAGACATTTGCGAAGTGGATCGGTGGGAAATGAAGATGCAAGGGTTCTGTAAAAGCGTTGGAGTGTCGGTTTGTGGGTGTGACGCTTTGATGATTTTATCGGTACTTGTTAAGTAGCTCTATTGTGATTATTCTTAGACCGCCGCTACGTCAAATTATTATTAGAGCTAGATGAGCATTCTGTGTTCAGCAGTGGACGGCCTACAGTTGATATAATGATAATAATATGATTGTAAAATGAATAATCTTTGATGGAAGATAAAATAAAAAACATCATCATGATCATGATTGAAAATAACCTGGGTGGTTATTGCGTAACGTAACCCATAAAAATTACTTTTCGCAGAAATATTAACCATAGTGTAGCAATTATCATGAAATATCAAAAAAATTGGTTAAGAATGTGAAAAATAAGATAAATAGCAAAAAGGGTTTTTAATATACATATACTAGTTTATACTTTGCATCAAGGATGCGTAGCGTCTGACCTAGAAAAGGTTTTAAATATTCTCCCTTCTTATAATATTTTCTCAAAGTAAGCGGACAAATTACGTTTACTAACTGCAAAAGCCTAACTTAGGACGAAATGTGGGATATATTTTGCTGTTTTTTTATTCATGCTGATGTCGTGAAAATATAATATATATGCTCAACTTATACAGGATGTTTATTTTTCACATACTTTGCATGCGGAAAATATAATAAACAAACAATTAAACTCCTACATTGGTTTTACTCACTTTAGTACAAAAATTGAAATAACTTCAAGTGAAAGTATACAGATAAACGGAGTAATCAATGTCGCCCTACGTCTGAGTACCTACGTACGAGGCCGCGTCGTACCTACGCCCGAGACGTTTTGGTAGGTAGTTATTGTCTGGAATGCAGGGTGCATGCAATATAATTTTCTTTGGAATAGTTTGACAAAAAATGAATGAAAAAGTCGATCTTTTTATGAGCGAAATATGTTCTATTAATGATATCTATTGCGAGATAAAAATTTGTGCAAAAAGTCATGATGTATAAAAAAAAGGATGACATTAATGATTATGTCGTAAAGGATTACAAACATATTGCAAAAAAGATGACGTGTATGTTAACATATGCATCGTGAAATGGTACATAACATGCTATTTTCAATTAACAATATTCAGTTATTTATTGAGACAAAAAACAAAATTAAACAATATACAAACCAATCTTTAAATTATGAAAATTGACGGAAAAAAATGAAAAGCTCTGACTCAGAAGTAACACAGACGAAAAACGAACAGGGTTTTTAATATTATACCCACTATAGGTCGAATCATACAAGTCGGCGGATGTGAAGTTAACTACAAGCTGCTCGAAGTCCAATCAACACGCAGCTTTATGTGAGCTTCAGTCAGGATTGGATATTGCGCAGCCGCTTCCGCTTTTACTTCACATCCGCCGACTTTTATGATTCAGCCTATACCTGTACTGTACTGTACCAGCCTTTTTAGTAGTCCACTGCAGGACGTAGGCCTACCCACGAAGGGTGATTGGACCATATCCACCACGCGGGCCCAGTGCGGGTTGGTGGATTTACATACGCCATCGAATTTCTTCTACTGACATATGCAGGTTGCCTCACGATGTTTTCCTTCACCGAAAAGCCAGTGGTGTGAAATTCCGTACATAAATTCCAAAGAACACATTGGTACGGGACCGGGGATTCGAACCCACGACCTCACGATTGTAAGGCGGGTGTCACTACCTCTTGACCACCACGGCTTATACCTACTATTCTGAAATAATAACTGCGACGATTTTTTATATAAATAAATATTGTGGGACATCTTACACACGGTCTCTGACCCCAAACTAAGCAAAGCTTGTGATATGGCTGCCAGAGACTGATATACTACATATACATATTTTAAATACATACTTTATATAGATACTAGATAGTAACTAAATACACCCAGACACAGAGCAAACACCTATGTTCATCACATATATATTTGCCCTGGGTGGGTATCGTACCCACGCCTCTTTGATCCAGTAGTCAGGTTCACTAACCACTGAGCCACCGAAGCAGTCATTTGACTGAAACATCACTTTATATCCCGTTCAGAACATGAGCTTAATCAATAGTTTCATAACGAGAAACACAAATTATAATTTATTAATCGGGATCTGGGTTTCATTATTTTTAATTAAACGAATCGTTTCCGTCCCTTATCTGAACATTATCCGACTGAGCCCCACCTCGTCATTAATCACTGGCTCTGACAAAATATCCATCCATTCCGACTTCAGAGAGTTGTCATTAGGCATATTTCTCTCCTGCGAATAGCACAAAGGTATAAATAAAATAACTAACAAATAAATGACTGCCTCGCTGGCCCAGTGGTTGGTGACCCTGACTCCTGGGCTAGAATCGTGAATTCGATTCCCAACTAGGGCAAATAATTATGGGGTGAAATAGCATGTTTACTTTGTATCAGGATGTTAAAATCTATACAGGGTTATTGATAATCAATTAGCAACGTTTTAAGGGCTTAAACTGATCCTTAGACTGTTATTAAATCTTTAAAAAAATTGTTGTTCCATACAAAAATATCGTTTACCCTCGACAAAATGTATGGAACGGCTGTTTTTTTTTCAGTTCTGTCAAAAGTCGCAGAACAAAAGTTCTTACTTTTGGTGTACACAATAAGCCTCTAAAATGATGCTAATTGATTACCAGTAACTTCTTATACCTACGTATGTTTTTTTTTAAATATGTATTTAAATATATATAGGGTTATTTCTAATCAATTAGCATCCTTCTAGAGGCTTATTCTGTACATCAAAACTAACTACTTTTGTTCTACGATTTTCGTCAAATCTCGAAAAACAAATCAGCTGTTCCATACATTTTATAGTGGGTGAACTATATTTTTCTATGGAACAACAAACATGTTTTTTGAGTTTTGACAAAAGTCGTAGAACAAATTTGTTAGTTTTGATGCACAGAATAAGCCCCTAATAGGTTGCTAATTGATTAGAAATAACCCTGTATATAGATAAAATTATCAGTATTTGGCATCCATACTACAAGTTTTGCTTAGTTTGGGGTTAGAGACCGTGTGTAAGATGTCCCCTAATATTGAAAAAAAATCACTGCGCAGACAAAATATCCATCCATTTCAACTTCTGAAAGTCATATTTTTATTTAGGCATATATTATTATTATTATGCATATTTCTCTGCTACAAGTAGCATAAAAGTATTAATAAAAAAAACTGCGTAATAAATAGAATGGAGACGCCTAATTGACTGCCTCGGTGGCTCAGTGGTTAGTGACCCTAACTTGTCGGGTCAAAGAGGTTTGGGTTCGATCCCCACCCAGGGCAAGTACCTATTTATGTGATGAACATAGGTGTTTGCTCTGTGTCTGGGTGTTATTTAGTTACTATCTATATAAATATGTATAAAAAATATGTCTATGTAGTATACCTATCAGCCTCTGGCAGCTATATCACAAGCTTTGCTTAGTTTGGGGTCAGAGACCATGTGTAAGATGTACCCAAATATTTATTTATTTATTTAATAGAAGCGTGCAGTTCAGTGAATTATTATCGCTTTATGCTTTTTGACGGTAAGTTGTACCTACTTATCTAGGTACTTCGTATACTTGAGAGATGCGCCAATGGCTTTACGCGAAGTCTGCTTTCATAAAGAAGGCTGCAGTGAGTGCAGAAAGGTGTTAGTTTGGCATATTCATTGCAGTTTTAGTCCAGTGAAGACTGTAGTAACTTTTTAAACTGATATTTGACACTTCCTGAGAACATCGTCCTCGGCGACCTTCAAAAAAAAACTTGCGCGATTCGCCCCACGGTGCGCACCGTTTGCAGGGCGAAACGCCCCAATACTCGAAATATGCAAGTTTTTCGGTCAAATTGTCGAACACCTGTTTTTTTGCCTGAATAACATTCCGGAAATTACAACCATTCGCATCAAACTGGCAATATATCAACAGTAACTTCTAAAAATTACTCACTTTGATGCTATTTTAAAATAATCAAATACCTATCAGATGTTGAACAGCAGAAAAGGTTTTCTGTATCATGTCTATAGAAATATTTTCAAGAGGTATCTAGTTCGTATAATAAAGCAACACCTACGCGTTCGTCCATCAGAAAAAAGTAAAAGCCTGAATGAAGATGTTATAAAGAACCCGACAATTTAAGACCGCCTCTCTCATCGCCTCATGGTTTGAATAAAACGGACTTTGCCTTCGCACATGAAAGTACTCGTATTTCCGAATGAACAAAGGGAAAGAACTCCTATTTCTTGTCCCAACGCTTTATCTTAAAAAACCCTTTTACCATAAAAAGTATCTTGGTTATTGTTCCTCCAAACAGATTTATATTTCCCTTCATAAGAACCCCTAACTCTCTTAGATAAATTAAAAAATAACAAGAAATATAGATACTTTTTCAGAAAATACAAAAGGCACTTTTTAATGGTTTGGGATGTAAAGAGCTTACTTTTAATTAAAGTTCAAAGAGGTTTTTTCTTAAAAGTGACTATTTGAGCGCAAAGTAGATTATTTTGAACAATTAAAGTTAAGTATAGGTACCAGTACAAAGTGAAGGCCGAGTTAGATATTCTAAGCTTACTTATCAGCTTAATTAATGGTTTTATAATAATTTAAAAACGGCCTTTTAAACAGCCACAGCTGTGTCAGGCGCACATTTGCAAGATTGAGTACATATGCAATTTTAAGATAAGAGATCAAAAATACTTTCATTGTCGGTTTCTTGTTATACTCTGTCAAATAAAGATATTTTAAAAAGAAAAACACTGTAAAAAGTTTGTGTTTTTTACAAGGTTTTATTTACTTTCACCTGTCCCGTTGTCTGTCTGTCTGTAATTAAATCTTGCAAGTTAAAGGTGACGTCCACAAGTGGTATATTATTCAGAGAAAAATCGAACCAAGATGATATATACATCATTTGAAAGCTTGTTTTATGGGCTTCCCAAAAATATTTAATTTAGATATTTTCACCCCTCCATTTTTTTAAATGTGAAAAATAAATTGTATGAAAAATAACAATACAGCTTATTACTTTTTCCACAGTTTAGCAATGATAAAGTGCATCTATCGTTATTTTACTTGCATTCATAGCTGATTCTTCCACATTCATCACTTAATTTGCTAAAATTAAAAATTATAACCTACCAGTGTTACCAGTTAGTAGGTACAATGTGACAAAAAAAACTCTTCAAAAGTGTGTCTAATTGGTAAAAATGCTTTTATTTAACAATTTGGAGGTTACTTAATCAGGGTTGCTAGAGATAAACTACCTATTGAGCCAAATATATTTATTTATCTTAATAAATTCAAAATTCATTTTTAAAAAATTGCAGGGTCCTTTTTTGTTTTTAACTGTTGTAATAGACTCAGAAAAATATGAACTTTATCGAAATGTAACGAGTGTTGTGGTTAGAATTTTTGATTATTATTATACCAGCCTCCATACATTTTGTGGACATGTCCTTTGATCCACTTCCTGGTTTCCGATTGAGCTGAAATTTTGCATACCTACAATAGATACATGTGTAAATTGCGTGACAATGCAACTTTATGATGACATGGTGCTGATCTGATGATGGAGCTAGAAGGTGGCAAAAGGAACTGTGTAATGAAACGACAGAACCTCATCGAGTTTGGGCTCGTTTGAATCATTTTGACGATTATTTTGTCTATCAATGGTAACTAGGGTCTGATGATGTAGCTGAAAGGTGGAAGGTAAAAACTTGTTTTTAAAAAAGGGATTTTTTAATTATTCTTGTTATCATAAAAAAGCCTACTTACAGTATTGAGAAATTCACAAGTTCTGATTTTATGTCTAATAATACCTATAGACAAATAATTACTTCTTCCGTTACCTAATACTTGGAAGTGAAAACTTTTTAGCGGCGCTGTGCACTTTTTTGGGAGGGGTAAAAAACGTATTTTTGGAACTGCTCCCGTAATGTCTTTGCGTTCTGGTTTTCGGCTTTGCCATTAATATGGAATGTAAGAGAAAAAATGTCAAGTCGATAGGCTTTGCTTTCCCTCTCGCTCACTCTCGTGGCGCAAGTAGGTAACTGGCGCGAGCAGGAGAAAAAGCAAAGTCAAACGTCAGAACACGTACACAATGCGGTCGCTGCATCAAAACTACTTTACTAAAGTAAATTTAAAGGACATGTCCACAAAATGTATGGAGGCTGGTATAATAATAATCAAAAATTCTAACCACAACACTTGTTAGATTTCGAGAAAGTTCATATTTTTCCGAGTCTATTACATCAATTAAAAACAAAAAAGAGCCCTCCGATTTTTTTTAAATTAATTTTGATTTTATTAGGATAAATAAATATATTTGGCTCAATAGGTAGTTTATATCTAGGAACCCTGTTTAAGTAACCACCAAATTGTTAAATAAAAGCATTTTTACCAATTAGACACACATATAGAGTCCCAAGAAGCCCATAAAACAAGCTTTCAAATGATGTATATAATATCATCTTGGTTCGATTTTTCTCTGAATAATATACCACTTGTGGACTTCACCTTTATGTACGTCTTGCTTCCTGTAAAGACTGAAAAATAAGCACGAGAAGCAGCTCACAATTAGCGCTGAAACCAGATTACAATCTGGACCAAATAGGTAATTATTTTTAGCACAAAATGGCAAAACCGCCTTCCATCGTGTACAAAATTCGAATATTTCGCTCGGATTGTTGACATTGTTGTTGATTTTTTAAAAACAGCTCAGCCTATTTCAATACAATTTAAATGGAACCACTTTCGAACAAAAAATAATTTTTCGATTCGGTTCACAATTGGCGAAATTATCGATAAACATACGCATAACAAACATAGAAATGAACATAAAAACTCCTCATTTTTGGAAGTCGGTTAAAAATAGCTTTCTTTTTATTTGATTCGGTTGAAAACAAAATATCAGTAATCGGCAACCTTAGCGTCATTGTTAAAGCCATCCTTTGTCTCAAGCGAAAACAATCGCCAGTACCTACCTAATCCTTTAACTCCATCTTGTCCATTGAACTGGACAAGCGCAAACTTATACATATTTCTTATAACAATCTACGATATTCACTGAACTAATGCGAACGAAACAATAGAGTATTTGTTTGTTTGTATCGGGAGAACTTCTAAGCGTTTTCGAAATTGTTTTGCTTTATGAATGGCTTTTCTTTCTCTGTCGTATGGCAGCTATTTGTTTACCTCTCCAAGATTGTTTATTAACTTGCTTCTTTTTCTTTGGCTTTGTGAATATTTGTATTGCTAGAGTATGGGAATAAATTGGAGGTATTAGTTTTGTCTAGCGTGATTAATTTTATGGTTTGCGATTTGTCTGGTGTAGAAGAGAAAGTATGGTGATCAAATATGTATAAAAGGTGGGGCAGAGCGATAACAGATCTATGAAATTAGTCCATCAATTGGCTTCTGTGGCTCAGATGACTCGTGAAGTTGTAGGTTCTGGTTGTTTTAGATCAGGTGGATTAAACATTCTGACACCAGGGCTAGCCCATCGGCTTATAAGAACTTACTTACTGGAAAAGACACCCAAAGAAAGCTGATTTTTTCGTGATTTCCAGGTTTGATCTTAACTCGTGAGAAGGCGCGCTATGCTCATAGCGCATCTTATATATAAAATGTATTATTATATATATATAATATTTTTGTTTCTACCTCCTGACGCCGCTCAGTGTCGCTGTGTCCCCGTAGTGAAGTACTTCTTGGGAGTGTGAGTGAACCACTGCGCGGCGTTTTGCTCATCGCGCGCCCATCCATGTAAGTATTTTTTTTTTCAATGAATGAATGTATGAATATTTTGTTCTATAATTATTTCTTTTAATTTGTGTTTGAACGTTTACAAATCTGTTAATACTTTACATTATATGATTTTGCAATCAAAATAATATTGTAATGGAATGTATATTTCGTTTTCTAGGCTAGCGAACAAGTACTAGTTAAATTGGCGATAGATATGAAAGACGAGATCCTCAAATTTCTTCGTGGCTGGACGAGTTTTCTGATGATCATTCGGTACTAGACCCTGATGATGAAGACCACACTCGTGTTGATAGCCCTAAAAGCGACTGTTCTGTCATACAAAGTCAAGAGATATATAGATGCTGCTTTTATTTTTTCACAATATTTTTCTTTAAGATTGCCAAAAAAGTCGGCCAAAGTTTGGAAGATTTTTAATTTTGTAGAGAAACTGCATTTTTGTTACTCCCAGATCCCAGATAGAGCCATTTCTCTGTGTTTCTTCTGAGACAGCTGAGAAGGCGGCGCTCGAGGTCTCCCGATTTTTTAGGTCTTTTCTCCCTTGGCAGCTTTGAAGTTTGCACTCGTGGTTGGGCCGCTTTTCTGGGCTTTTTTTCTAAAGCAGCTGAGAGGTTGGCCTATAAGTTGCGTGCCTCATGAGGAGTGCCGCAACTGAGGCGAACTGAGACTTTTATCACTGTTCAATCCTAACCAAACCAACAGAAATGTATGTTCGTGTCAAGGTCACAGTTCACAGTCAAGGTTAATAACCTTAGAGTCAAGATACTTATACTCATGCCATACTACTAAAAATCAAGTCGATTCGTTTCTTCGTATATTAGTATGGATTCTGTACCATAAAGGTAGAATAAAGAAACATGTTTAACCTCTAATGGTGGTATATTTAAAAATATTTTTAATGTCATACAAAATGACGGCCCAGTATTAAACGTCATTTTAATATGTATAGCATGGCATAGGGAAAAACCATTTACCTATTCCAATTTTAATGTCAGTTGTCATTGTCAATCCATACTATATTTCGTTCTCGAGGAGCTATAATGGTGAAAAGACAATTTGTCTCTTTGATATGCTAAGCGTGACATTCATAAAAAGTCTTCAGTCAATGTATGTCACCTGTCATCTTATTACGTTTCGTCAATCCATATCAGGCCCAATTATGAACGCGCCATCTTAAATTTAATTTGAATATAAAATGTGTTCTGACTATCGAATGCCTAAAGTGAAGTAAAGTGCCTAAAGTGAAGTGAAGTAAAGTGAAAAAGAAACAGAAATATTCTAATTAGCTGTTATAATTACGATGGTGCATTGAAATTGGGCCTATTAGCGTCGTTGTGATAGGTGACAGTTTCGCTAACGATATTTTAAGGGAATAGATGATATGAAAAATATAATATGAATAACTATTAAAAAAATAAAAATAAAGGAACGGGATAAAAAGTATCCTATGTCCGTCTCCTGGCTCTAAACTACCTCCCTGCCAATTTTCAGCTAAATCAGTTCAGCCGTTCTTGAGTTATAAGTTGAGTAACTAACACGACTTTCTTTTATATACGAGTATATATAGATAAAACGCCTGTTAAACATAATGTCGTTTTACAGTTTTTATTCAATATTGACATTTGAAACAGCGTGAGCAAAATGCTCGCGCGCGCACATCTGTGTTAGGTTTTAAGGCGCGCCTCCTCACGGGTTAATAATTTGACTGCTAACTCTGATTTGTGAATAAATATTCAAGAAAACCTTAAAAACCTATAATAAAAGAAAACTTTAAAAACCTATAATAAAATAAAACTTTAAAATCCTATAATAAAAGAAAACTTTCAAAACCTATAAATAATAAAATATAAAATAAACCACCACTGCAGGACGTAGGCTTACCCACGAAGGGTAATTGGGCCATATCCACCCCGCTGGCCTTGTGCGGGTTGGTGGATTGAGATGCGCCATCGAATTTCTTCCAAGGACGTATGCAGGCCTCACGATGTTTTTCTTCATTGAAAAGCCAGTGTTGTGTGATTCCGTACATAAATTCCAAATAACTCATTGGTATGGGACCGGGATTTGAACCCACGACCTCGCGATTGTAAGGCTGGTGTCACTACCACCACGGCTTATTTTACATACTTTCTACCTGTGAAAAACGTAAATTCCAAATAACTCATTGGTATGGAACCGGGATTTGAACCCACGACCTCGCGATTGTAAGGCTGGTGTCACTACCACCACGGCTTATTTTACATATTTTCTACCTGTGAAAAACGTAAATTCTAAATAACTCATTGGTATGGGACCGGGATTTGAACCCACGACCTCGCGATTGTAAGGCTGGTGTCACTACCACCACGGCTTATTCTACATAATTTCGACCTGTGAAAAACGTCATAAATAATATGGCAAATATGCTAAACAATAAATTGTCTTTATATACTTAAGACTGTCTTCAAAAATTACTCACTTAATTCACTAACCCTTTGAGGCAAACGATTTGTTCAGTATGACTGGTCTTTTTTGCCCTAAAAACTTTAAGTGATTAACTTAAGTGCTGTGAATAATTTTGTATCGATTCGAAGCAAGTTTTAGAGCGCATAAATTTATCGAAGGAGAGGCATCTGAATTTATGGTTCCCGCGTCAGCTGCCGATTCTGTGTTGCATAATTTATTAAAATTACATAGCTCGGTACTCGAAATACAGGATAGTAGGAAATTTTGCCGAATATCTGTATTTAAGCGGGAAACAGAGTTTGGCAGCCATTTCACTCGCGAATTCATATATTTTGAATGATGTAAAATCACTTTACAACTTCGTCAAACCTTAAAGTCCATATCAAGGGGGTGAATGATGAACATTGCAAGAACATAGCAAGTGCAAACTTATTTTAATGTAATTTTAAAGTAAGTAAAGGGAATCATCAGTATTACTAAGCACAAACGCAGCGAGCGCTAAAATATTAAAACATTTCTGGTAAAATTGTAGTCGTAATCTGAGGCAGTATTTCTAGCATTCCGATGGGTTTTGTATACAAAGAGATAACGCTCTTCTCACTTGAGGCAATCCTCAACCGCAAAAATGTTTGAAAAATCTTGTCTAGAGCTGTCAAAACTGTCAAATATTTATTGAAATTTGACAAGGATTTGAAGTTCCGTTGAGAAAAATCCGACAACAGCCACCGAATCAAATATTTTTCATGTCTCTTTCTAACTCGTGCCATATTAAATCGACGCATCTCTCGTGCCCAACAAAATTAAGAAGGCGAGAGGTAAGATATTAGAAAACGCTATGATAATTATACATTGTAGCCATAACACTATTAGTATTTCCAACATCAGTTAATAAATAAACAACTAATCCTGTAGAGTAGACCCTATAGCAATAACAATTTGTACACCCTCAAGGTATTCCTATGCATTACTATCGCCATGATTACGCATTGTAATGTATTACTAAGATATTGGGTACTGGCAATCATAACAGTAATAGCATAATAATCAGCTATCCGCGCCAGTAATAACATCATATTAATTAGGAATACCTGGCAATAATACGGTATAATGTAGTATGATAATGTAGGCATCTCGATAGTAAGCATAAACAATAACGTTTGTATCTATCTAATAGAATAGAGTATACAGGGTTATTTCTAATCACTTAGCATCGTTTTAGGGGCTTATTCTGTACATCAACCCTAACAATTTTTGTTCTGCGACTTTTGTCAAAACTTAAAAAAAAACAGCTGTTCCATACATTTTGTCGAGGGTAAACGATATTTTTCTATGGAACAACAACTTTTTTTTGAGAATTAATTAAAGTCGATAAGCTACACGTGCATTCGTAATGGACCCAGCTAACTCAGATTGTGTACTGGTGAAACTAGACATCCGCAATGCGTTCAATTCGTTAGAGAGAGACATTCTCCTTAGTGAAGTCCAGAAAAAAACTCCTTCACTGTATCCTTTCCTCCACCAAGCTTATCAATCTCCTTCGAATCTTTTTTTCAACAGAAACTTAATTCTTTCCCAAGTTGGGGCTCAGCAAGGTGACCCCCTTGGGCCACTCGTTTTCTGTCTGGCAATTCAAAAATGTATCTTGGAATTGCGATCGCCTCTAAACTTGTGGTATTTGGATGATGGAATCATTGGAGGCAAACCTGACGCCGTTATCCATGACTTGCAGCTCTTGATTCCTCATCTTAAGTCACTGGGTTTGGAGGTGAACCCTTCTAAATGTGAAATTTTTCCATGTAGCTTCCAGGTTCAGAGTCACTTGAACCCCTTTGATGCTCTTCTTCCCGGAATTAAAGAACTTACGCGTAAAACCTTTAGCCTGTTAGGTTCTCCAATCTTTCTTGATGCTGTTCCCGAGGCCATCTTGTCCCGTACACAGCTACTTATTACTGCTCAAGAACGTCTTGCAAATCTCTCGTCGCACGTTGCGATTACACTGTTACGTATGTGTTTCGCTGTCCCTAAAATCACGTACCTGCTGAGAACCACGCCTACTTGGCTGTGTCCGGAGGAGGTAACTTCTTTTGACAGCGCTCTAAAAGTTTCAATCGAATCAATTTTAAATATTTCCCTGAATGAGTCGCAGTGGACTCAGGCGGCTCTTCCAGTTCGGTACGGTGGTCTTGGCGTACGTCGTGCACTTGATGTAGGTTTGCCAGCCTTCTTGGCGTCGGCTCATGGGGTTGCAGATCTTGTCACTAATATTCTTACTTCTAATGGTGGCAAGGTTTGCATACCTTACGTGTCCGACGCGGTGTCGGCTTGGTGTAATTTACACTCAGGTGTACCGATTCCGGCTGCCGACAGTGTCCAAAGAGCTTGGGATGATGTGGGCGCTAAAAGGAACCTCGATCAGCTACTAGAGAGTGCCACAGGAGCCGATGCAGCTAGGCTCAGGGCTGTGTCTCAAGCTGAGTCTGGGGCATGGTTGCATGCGTTGCCATCTCCTCACTTGGGCACTTTACTAGACGAAGACTCTTTGCGTGTGGCGGTGGCCTTCCGCCTGGGTGGCAAAGTCTGTGAACCGCACATGTGTATTTGCGGTTCTTTGGTGGAGGCCGACGGCCATCACGCACTCAGTTGCCGTCGCTGCACAGGTAGGTTCCCGAGGCACCATGCTCTTAACGACATTATACGTAGAGCCTTAATTTCTGCTAACGTTCCCTGTGTCCTTGAGCCGCCAGGCCTTAGTAGATCTGACGGAAAGAGGCCGGATGGTTTGACTCTGGTGCCGTGGAAAAACGGCAAGTGCTTAGTTTGGGATGCCACTTGCGTAAGCACTGTCGCGGCCACGCACCTGAGTCGCACCATTCGTACTCCAGCGGCAGCGGCTGAGGACGCCGCCAATAAAAAGAGGTTTAAGTACGCGGCAATGGTGCCCAGCTATTATTTCGTGCCCGTTGCCGTGGAGACCATGGGTAGCTGGGGCGCTGAGGCCAAATTGTTAATTTGTGAAATAGGGCGCAGGATTCGGGAAAGAGGAGGGGACTCCCGTTCTACCTCGTTTCTGGTGCAAAGAATGTCCATTGCCATCCAACGCGGCAATGCAGCAAGCGTTATGGGCACCTTTGCACCAGGAACGATGAGGGGCGGGTTATTTGATTAATTTTTTAAGTAGGTGTATGTATTTTATTTTCTGTTATTGTTATTATTCATTTTTAACAAACTTTATTCTCTAAGCCTTGTATATATATGTTTAGTATAAGGTAGTTATGAATTATATTTATGTCATAATTTTTTTTAAGTTATAAAAATAATAAATTTATAAAAGTCGTAGAACATAATTTATTAGTTTTAATGTACAGAACAACTGGATACTAATTGATTAGAAATGACCATGTATAATATGAATCTTGATTTTGGCAGATGTGTTATGCGATAGACGACAAACTACTGTTTTTAAAAAAATATAAATTTATTGATATTGATTTAGAATTTACATTAATAGAGGAGATGTGGATCGAGACAAATTTGGTTCAGGAAGAAGTGTGAAATGTAAATGGTGGTATTCATAATGACGCATGAAGAGTAGGGATTTGGGAACCAACTAACTATGTACTAACAACTAATCACTTATTTATTCTACTTATTGTTTTATTGATTACTTTACCTAATTACTTGTTTATAATTCACCAATGAGGGGGTGAAGTCGAGAGGCAAGATAGGGACACATATAACAGATGAACCGTACTACTCACGGTGCATTTTCACTAAAAGAAACTTGAAAGAATTGTTAGTAAGAACGTCTCAGACCAAATTAAACGTAAGCTGAAAGGTGAAACTGAAGTGATTTTTTATTTTTCTCTTTCTTAAGACGTTTTTAAGTATACCTAATTCTCTACACTGTATTCAAATAGGTATTCTGAGAATAATTTAATTGATTTCTAAAATAAAGTAATATTCCGTTTCTTATATTTAGTTTAGGCGTAGATATACTTTCAGATTTTAACCGAAATTGAGTTTTGCCGTTCAGCAACGTATTATTGTACTGTCGTCAAGTCAATGGTTCAAAAATAAGTAGGTACTTTGCTAAATTAATTTCTTCCAATGTTTGGCTACATTTTAATAATTATGAAATTTTTATTTTGTATCTGTATGTTGTGTATTTTCAGTATGCAAATATAGTTATTCTATATTGTAGTTAGTTTTTTTATTTTATTTATTTAGGCTTCACATTGACAACTGCATTAACACTTACAATATATAACTTAACTTACAACATAGAACTAAGCTAAATGCGTCACCTTTTGAAGGAAGCACCGCATGTAATTACTATTTCTTAGGTATGCAGCATACAGTATGCGTTACGTACGTTTTTAGTATATTTACATAATAATATTACCAACATTATTTTACTCAACACTTTTTAGTATATTTTCATACTTAGACGATATTGCACAGTACACACACATAAATATATTCTAAAACAACATTACAATGCTTCTACCGATGCAAAATCGTCTGAGTACAAAACTGTTTACCTTTCAACACAACTAGAAGAAAGGAAAATTACCCAGTGTCAAAGTTAGGAATTGGAATAGCAACTTCTAACTTTAGAATCGAAACAATATCCAAAGAACGAGGAACTGTTGAAGCAGACTCATGTTTTAAAACCTTTGTACTTTTTCCGTGTGTTTTCTTCAAACTTTTGCCTGGTATTGACAGAGGTGATTTGAAAAGTATCGAGATATCTAAAAGTAATTTAAGCAAAGCTAGTTTTAAGATAACATTATTATGTTCTAATTAATAATATTATATAACTGTGATTTGACTGAATAAATATTAAATTTAAACAAATTAATTCTGAATAAAATTAGGTTTGCAGTTCATCTTATTTATAAAAATCTAGTGTCAGACTGTATGTTAACCTGCGGAATGGCTTGTTAAAACCTCAACGTTTAACTAATTTTTATGATTTTATTTCGTATGCAGGTAGGTCTGAGATTATGTCTTAGGCTATTTTGTATGACTCTATCTAGTTCTAGGTGATACGGTGGCTTTCTCTATATATATACAGGGTTATTTCTAATCAATTAGCATCCTTCTAGGGGCTTCTGTACATCAAAACTAACAACTTTTGTTCTACAACTTTCGTCAAAACTCGAAAAAATATCAGCTGTTTCATACATTTTGTTGCGGGTGAACTATATTTTTCTATGGAACAACAAAATTTTTTTTGAGTTTTAACGAAATTCGTAGAACAAAAGTTGTTAGTTTTGATGTACAGAAGCCCCTAGAAGGATGCTAATTGATTATAAATCACCCTGTATATTTTTATAAGGCAAACGTTTGCTGCATCAGCTGGTACTTATATAGGTATCTACATAAAAGTTACATTTTAACTTTAAAATTAAGTCATATCAAAATATAGATAGATAGATAATCATTTATTTTCAGTAGGGATAATTACATACATTCGTATACAAAAATATACAATGAGCAACACCCTACGAATCGTCAAAATAAGAATTATTAATTATGTACTCAATTGAATTGAATTATTAGCCACGCTATTACAATATGTATCAGTTCTGGTCCATATAAGAAGATTTTTATTTCTTAGATTCTTACATTGATAGTAGATATTGTCTGAAATTGCAAATTGCGCTTTATTGCGGTCCTACCAAGTTTTCCTATTGATAGCGTTTTCGAATTAAAAAATTACTGTACAATAATTTTTAACTCATTTAGATAATTGTATGAAAACAGATAAAGATCGCTTCATCGCTTTTGATGTCAATTGCTCAAAACAGCTAGACGCCTACAAACCTACATGCGTCCCTGTGTTTTTCGCTACACATTTTTTTATTAATTTGCCCGTTATTTAACACCAAACAAAACATCATAACTCGCGTTAAAGCTGAAAGCTATAAAAAGATATATATTTACGAAACATCGTAAATAACTCGCCGCTCATAAAATCTGTAAGAATACATTACTCTAATGCGTATAAAACCAATTTACGCCGTGAAAATGGATTTTTATCACTGAAGTGTATATCCGAATGTAGTTATACAGAAATTTGCAGTAAATAAACAATTTTCCAAAGCATAAATCGTGTGTAACAACAAGAAAACTGCAAATTTATGCAGATTTCATATAGCGGCGTGTCGCTCGCTCCCGACCGATGTCCCGATAGCTGCTATGTATTTATGTAAATACCCCACATTATGTATATTAAACCGAGATTTTTCCATTACATGTGGATGTATAAAGTGCCTTTGTATCCTTTGAACAAACTGCCAACACGGTCGTTGTCGAGTCTGGATGTTTCTAGACATTGGTATGGTAGTTTTTTATTTGTTCGGCTCCTTGCTCGTAATGCTACCTTTTATAATGAATATACTGTAAACAGTTGAATCTAGTTTTTAATTTTCATAATATTTTAGATCTTTTTCAGCTTTGGATGAGATTAGATTTAGATTAACGAAAAAAATAACTAGAGGCCGAGCTTTGCTTGGTATAAAATTATTTAAAGTAATTATCACACTTTCCCGATATTTTTTAAATTATTTCTTAAACTGGAATCGCTCATTTAGGTACCTAATTGTTTTTATATATACTACCATAAGTGTTAAGCATTAGTTACACATCCTTGATAATTAATTTTATACCTAAGTACAATAAATAGAAAAATATTTCCATTCATACAATCAAGGCTTTTTAATATTTGAGTACACTATTTGTTCGAATTCTTTCTTACCTCTTTGTTGTACCATGATTACTATTCAAGTAGATAAGAGGATCTTGCATAGAATGTACACGATTGCCATGGAATCCACCGACAATTCCTTTAAAGGTGTCAGATAACATTTCATGCAATGAGTTAGTGTGGCGCGTAGCATACTTGAGGTCAATCAAAACCTTAAATAGACTTAGTACTTAGTCTAGGTTATTTAGTACACGGTATAAAATGTTACGAAGACCGACAACGAATTTGGTCCATTTATATTTACATATTTGAACCTACACAACTTTTCGGTCCATGAAAACATTATGTGATGCAACCTGCATACGTCTGTAGAAAAATCCGTTTCCTTACTTTTTTGATGGCGTACATATGTGCATCCACCACACCACAGTAGGTCATCATAGTGGATATGGCCCAATCGCTTTGTGGGTAGACCTATTTTTAGTAGTAGGCAAGAGCTATTGAGCTGGCCACGCTGCGAGGTTTTAGGACCGAGAGAATACTACACTGGCGGCCGTATGATGGTAAACGCCCTTGCGGACGTCCTCGGCGATGCTGGAGCAACGACATCTGCCAGATGGCCGGACCAGTCTGGACTCGCCAGGTTAAAGAAAGAGAAAGCTTGATAATGACGGAGGAGGCCTACACCCAAAAATGGGTGACCCAATAGGTACCAATATTATTCATGTAATTGTAGGTACATATTTATAGAATTTATATCACTATTTTCAAATTGTTTGCTTATGTGTTATAATTATGTATTTTAAATTTTTGAAATTGTAAATTAGTGTAAGTATTGGGAAATAAAAGCTTTATTATTATTATTATCAAGAGCTATTAAACAAAGACGGACGTCTTCAAGGCGGGTACAGTTATATACTAAGAGCTTAGAGAAGCTACAACTTAAAACAGGAGGAAGTAAGCACATATAAATAAGTAGGTATCTATAACAGGCAAAAAAGACGTGTAATATACCGTTCCGATCCAAAGCAGCGTATTACAAAGTGCCTCTACATTATCATCGTTCCCCGACAATGAAATCGCTCTTTCACCATCGCACCCGCGCTATTCATCGGGACACTTCGTTTCAATCATAATTCAGATCACTGTCAGATTGCAAATATCTACAGGCCGTCATTTTTTGTACGGCGAAGCCGGAGAAAATGTTTTTTTTTCATGGAGATCTAGGAAGGCTTTCTTTTTAACATTAATTGCATAGAATGCAGTGTTATGTGAATATCCATATAAAATATTTGTTGTGCTTGTAATAAGTAATATTTTACTTATATCAGACTTACCTGTTACGTGTAAAAAAAGTTTATCTGGGGTTTTTATATGTGTAGTTAAGTTTATGGTTACGATGTATAGGTATTTAATTAAGACGTGGTAGACTAATGAACCCTCGCAATAAAGAGGTTACGCATAGGTTCACACCTAATTGTTAAATTGCCACTAAGATATTTTATTCAGTATTGTACCCAACACAATCGTGAGCCGCGCGGGTGAAACCGCGTGGCGCAGCTAGTTTAATTGTATACATTTAGACACTAGGTCAGGTTTTCGGAGATACCTACGTATCTCCGAAATCCTGAGGTATTTGAATTTGCCAACCCGCACTGGGACGCGTAGTCCTTGACAGGTATGGCTCAATCACCGCACATTAAATAAATAAATAAAAATAAGAAAGATACGTAAACAGTGTAACAATGGGCGGCCTTATCGCTGATGGCGATCTCTGCTAGGCTGATAGGTTTATTTTCAGCAACAAACTACGAGTATTAAAAGACCGTATACACTGCAAAACTTTTAGAGTACCTATATTATAACAACAAAAACATAGTAAGATTAAGTAAGTAATCATTTTATTAAAAAAATCCCTCTTTTTATTGACCGTAGCGTCTGTCCAGATGTTAGGTTTTCCCCAACAGGACACATTTTTTCAAAAAATCACGACGAATTTTGGTACAAAGGTTTTACCTTTAAATTAATGGACTTTTTTTGATAAAGGGGTATTTCTCTCAAAATAGGGGAAATTTTCTTGTTGCGCTGTTTATCTACCGATTTCGATAATACTTGGAAGATTGCTCATATTTTAATATCTACATAAATCCTAACAAGGTTTACAAGGTTTGCGAGTATGAAGATGAACCAAATCGGTCAAGAGCAAGTAGGCTTATGAAGATACAGTTAAAGACTATTTGTTTCGCGAGGTGTACTTGTCAAAAGTACAAAATACAAATACAAAAATATTTATTATCCTTAAAAAATGTACAAGTCCAGATTGACAAAAGTCCCCGCACTAGGGCTAGCCTGTATCGCGGGAAACTGAGGCCGATACTGACATATGGTAGAGAACTTGTACTATTAATTTTATTTAGACTACGTGATTACAAATTTCATAAAAAACGAAAGGAAACACAACGAAAGATGTGTATGTATGTGTGTGTGTGTGTGGGGGGGGGGGTGCGTGTGTGTGTGTGTGTGTGTGTGTGTGTGTGTGTGTGTGCGTGTGTGTGTGTGTGTGTGTGCGTGTGGGTGTGCGTGCGTGTGCATATGTCATTTTAGAGGTTATTATTTGGATTATCTTTAGACCTTCAAGGATCTATGGATAATCCTATTGCTTGTTATGTAGTAGTAGTTGTCCTTATCGTTAAAGCTGTCATTTATTACTTACAACATTTCTCCTTTCTTCAAACTTAGAGAATTTTTCGACGCTAATCTACAATCATTCACTCTAAAAACTCATGTAGAGTCTGAAACGTTCCAACGTTAGCTATTTCTCTTGAAAATCGTAAGGCACTTTTCTAGTTCGTATCCGTTCGTTCCTCTGGAGCCGTGCCAATGATCTGTCGTAGACCCGCTACTGTTTGAAGTGGCAACGGACGTGCATTAAACCACTTTTATTAGAAATGCTTTTATTAAAACCTCCTTCTGTCTACTTTCCCTTTGGGGACTGATCTCCTTTAGAAGATGTCTTGTAGGGCGAGTAGGAGTTAAGATGAGTTATGTTACGGATTAACGAGTTTTGATATTTTATTTATAGACAAAAGAAATAGGAGGTGCTACTCGACTACCTATTTATTTTTAAACTTTCGCAATTTGAACACATTATTATTATATACTACGGGATATACATACGCGAAACGTCGAAATGATGAGGTATTTATTTGTCTCATAATTTTAGTGCGCGTTTAGTCCCGTAGCATACTAATACCTATTTATTGTTATAAATTTTAAATAGGTGATTTCAAAGATAGATAGACATAGATGTCTTACCTAACTATATTTTTCATATTCATATTCATTTATTTGCGGATATGGGTACAATAGGTTGGCATTGAAACAAATATAGATAGACCTCCATATTCTGCCTTTCGGCATGCAAATGTCATAATGTCCTTAAACTAATTAACTAATTATCAAAGAAACATGATGAACACGAAACTAACATGTATGCGACCAACATTTAAAAAGTTTTACACACTATTTGAACATTGATCGACACTGAAATAATTTACATTTTACATAGCCTTTTATGAAATTTACATGTAATCTTATAAACAAATCAAAAACAAATTACAAAATCATACACACAACCAAAACAAGACAAAATAACCTCTTTCTAATGAAATATCAGCTGTAAAAATGACAGCAGTTTACATCGAGTCGCCACTTGTCATTGTCATCAAGCATATAAATATTTTTTATATTGTTCCACAGACTCTAGTTAACAATTGATACAATCTAACTATACCTAGTAAAAGAGAGGTAAGTTTAAATCTTAACCTAAGGTAGATACGTGAATGAATACCACGAGTAAATTGGCGATCCAAAAGAAAAAAAATCAAATATTTTTATCCATAACTTATGATTTACTGTAATTGTAATTACTCAGGCTGCTGTCTGTAGCAGTAAACTATGCCCTACTGCACACACTGCCCCAGAAGAGCTACAAATTACGCCAATAGTTCGAAAATCTGGTCAGGATCAATCACAGTAAATTGCCAGTTAAAAATCAACCAAAATCCTACCACGCTCGTTCAACACATCCACCATCAAACTGCGGAACAGGAATCACATACGTCACGCTGACAAGGGATATTGCAGCGTTTTCTGTCGCGTAGCCAATGTAATGTTTCAAACGCAGGACTATTGTTTTTGAAGGCCGACAGAAAATGTTTATGAGCTAGGTATCAATCAAAAATGATTGTACTCCCTGAGTTATTGGACTCTAAAGCTAGTTTTTTATTTCAATTTTCATACGATTCTAATACTACTCGTATAAAAAGCAATTGGCATAAGACGTGTAACCTTAGAGTATATTACTATACTCTAAGCGTGTAACCTATTCACATCTCAGATATTTTGTTAATGCAACAGTGATATTTGTGTTTGTGCTTTGTGGAGTTTAAATATGTTAAATACACTTACTTATAAGTAACTTTTATTTTAGATGGCAAGAAAAATTGCAGATTGAAGCTGATTTCAAATATATGAGTCTTCCCCTGACCATAACCATGTGTGTTTATTTGCCAATCTACCCATGTTGTATTGAATCTATACTGCTGCTGATCTACGTACCGATAACCACGACCTAAATAAAAAAAATATGCTTAGTGAAGTCTGAAAAACTCACACATGTCATGGGTCCACTTGTGTACAAAAAATTGCCAGGCTCAATAATTTCAGCACCAACGCTGAACAGCTTCAAATTCCGCCTCCAACGCTGGCTTATTGAGCACTCCGTGAATTCTTCGACGATAAAACTATTATTTAATTTATTTATTTAATGTTATGAATGAAATCTGTTTTATTGATTGTTTGAAATGTACTCACGTCATGCTTGTAAGTTCAACTTCTCATTATCATTGTAGCTGAACTTACAAGCATGACGTGAGTACATTCAAATACACTCGGTGATTCGTAATAACGGCAGTTATTACATCTCAATCTACCTAGTAATCTACCTAATTTTTTGTAACAAAACTTTAATAATTTTACACGTCTCGTTCGAGTTGTATTTGAATGTACCTAGATAGTTTAGTCATCTTTTATTTTACTTTTTTTTACTTACCTACCTACTTGTCTTTTTATTTTTTATACTATTATATTGTGTTGTAATTAGTGAATACCTATTATGTTGTAAATTTGACTGCCTCATCTTAGATGCTATTAATAGCAGTAGATATCACTCGGTACTTGCTTTCGCTTGCGCAACTTGGCCGGATGTCGCAGTCAAATTGAAATATGGGAAGTTTCTAAGACGGCGAAACCTGAATTCCAGGGTTTTTCTGCACGGCTGCTGCCGTCTACTTGGCACGCTTGCTGCAACTGTTGCTGCCGTTCCTTATCTGCTTCGGAGACCCTGCCCTCCGAAGACCTGGAACACTACCTGCGTCGACGACCTGCATTTCCCATTCTGCCTGTGCTCCGGCCGGCCGCGGACTACACGCAGCATATCGAGGCCAGTGTATCGGACGGTCGCGCAACGCAAATCACGTCATTTTAGTACTTACCCCGACCCTAAATTCTAACTTAATCTCACTACCCAAATTACCCTCTTTTATTCTATTTTTTTCTTTATAATTTTCTCCTTGTGCTTTTGTAAAAAATAAACTTTGTTAACACTTTATCGTTTTTAATTTCTTCCGTATAACTAAAAGTGTTACAATCGTTAATGATTTTTGTTATTTTTTTGACTTGTAAATTGTTTTTTACCAAATATATGAGTATGAGTAGTCAATTGGTCATCTATATTATAGGTACTTTATCAAGGGCAACGTCCTTAAAATACAATACGCCTACTTAAACTACTCAAAGCCTAACGAAGTAAATTTCCAGCTATTGAAGGCAGTCTAGAACTGAATGCAAAGCCATTGGGGTCCCATTATTGGAGCATAAAGTGAAATTCTCAATCTTGTCGGTTCGCGGTCAGTGTATCCCTTTGTGGAGGCCCATTAACTCATGTCTCTGGGCCGACTGAATGTTACAAAGGAACCTTTCGTTGGCTATTGTTCCGTGGCTGGCGGTTACCATCTGATTGAAATATTGAACTTGTAATGTCTATAAAATTTTAGTAAAGTGTGTCGCTAAGTGCACATGGGCGTAAAGTGAAGATTAATTATTAACTGTTCACTAATTCTGTTATACAAATAGTTCTTGTTGTACTGAAACGGCCAAGTCACATATATTGACTAAGCTGTAGAGTTTGTGGAGTAAGGGCTTGTAGAGTTAGAAGCATGGCTCTACATAAGATCTGACAACTTTTTGATAGTGCGAACTGTGGTCTTGGCTATATTTCACTTGAAAATAAGATAGACACTTGATTAGAGTAACTATGAAGATCTGAGAATGGAATAGAATAGGCATAAAATATGTACCTAAACTTTTATAGTTGCATTGTTAATTTTATGATGTGGATGCCAACATTTCGGAACTGCTCCACTGCACACTGCTCCTGCTTACATCATGCTTGTGAGGCCTCACAAACATGATGTAAAGAGCTGCCAAAGTGATTCGTATTCGATTGAGTTTAATAAATGTTTCCATAATAATTAAATTTGGTTCTAAATACATTCAAAGATTATATTTTCATTCATTGTGGGCCAACGTGTATATTATGAGAAGCGCGAGCAAAGAGTCAAAAATAAAATCTGCGACTGATTACAAAAATAACTAAATAAGTAAAAATCAAAAGAACTAAGTATAAAACTCGTAACAAAATGTGCTAATGCGAAACCGTGACCACTTTTAAAAAGATTTTTAATTTAGTTTAGGGCGGGGTAAAATCTGAATTTTATCCTTTGAGGGATCTGAATTTTATCATTTAAATTGGCGCAGAGCGGCGACTCTGCCAAAGGCAGTTGGCGTCAGACTCCACCGAGTACTTCTAGAAACTTCGATTAACGAGTTTCGAAGATTTAGTGGCGCCGTAATCGCATAAGAATTACGTTCCCTCCAACTTTATCAGTTTTCGTCGAACTAATAGTTGCGAGTTGCTTTTGTGTCGAAATTGAAATAGTGGTGACATGTTATGAACGTTCAAGTTACTTCTTTGAGCAACGTTTACAAAGTAAATGAGTAACTGAGAAAATAAGAGATATATTCTGCCGCAGTTAAACTTTTATAAACTGTCATCAATATCATCATTAGCACAGGCGTGGATCTACCAATATCGGATTGTAGGCCCCGGTTGTTTTAACCGTTTAGCCTAGTCAGAGACCTTCGGGAGGCTTTATAAACTCTGACATCAAGGCCACCCGGCTTGTACGAACTTACTTACTTACCGATATTAGAAAAATATACATGCCTATAAATTAAATTAAATTCAGCCGCAATGTCAGGGACAATCAAGCTCTTGAAATAAATTTAAGTATTTTATTTTGTAATGACAATAAGTAAGTACAATGATGTCTTAGAATATATCCGCCATATACAGAAACAGCCAATTTAGTATCAGACAAAGTATTTCATTTATTTTCGTTAGTCGTGTACTAAGTAATAACTCCAGACATCTCGTCGGTTCACCTACTTCCATAAACTTAGCTAATTACAAACATCACAACTGGTTGCGGTTTGAGAGGAAATCTTCGGTTTTGTTAGAAACTTATTTACCCACCCGAATACAATTTCAAATTCCACCCGTGTTGTTACAGATTTAGAAGAAGATGACGCAACATCGTCTCGCTTACCTATATTTCAGTATTCAGGTAGGTATGTATTTGCACTAGAAATAATTTAAAATACATAGACAACAACATGGTATATGATCAATATATAGTGTATTTTTAATAATCCACTGCTTAACATAGGTCTATCTACAAATGGCGATCGAACCATGTCCACCCAGCTGGTCCAGTGTATGATGGATTCACATACGCCATCTAATTTCTTCTGTGGGTGTAGATATGTAGTATAGGTGTTTACTTTACGTTCTTTCTTTTTCCTCATGATGTTTCCCTTTACCAGAAAGGAAGTGGTGTGTAGATCTTTCATGAATTTCTAAAAACTTATTAGTACACGGCGGGGTTTCAACGCCTCACTCTTGTAAGGCAAGAGTATTGATATATAAATCACTACGGTTTTTTTAGGCTGCCAACATTGTCTCGCTTACAAGTTTAGAAATAATTTTGAATTTAGCCAGTGAAAACACTAAAATTTTACGGCAGGACTCAATCAAATAAGTTTTGTATACCAACCACAGTTTTCAGCAGTTTCTTCATATTCTTACTCGTCTGCCTAAAATGAGGATAATTCTTCAATTCAAGCATGAGATTTTATCATATATGATATGGAAGTAGTTAAGTATGTCCGTGTATCTGCTTAGGTTCTTTAAACAAAACTACTTGCAATGCGGTTTTCAATATCTTTTAGAATATCTCTTCGAGGTAGTCAGTCTTTAGAGCGTCTTGTCGTCCAGGGAAAAGTTGAGGGCACAAGACCACGCGGAAGGTCGCCCATGAGATGGGCCGATCAGATCAAGTCTGCTGTGGGTGGGTCCGTGCATGAGTGAACCCAATTGACGTCCCATAGAGAGAGATGGCGAGACATCGTGAGGCGCATTACATCTGCCCCTAAAAATAATAATACTACTTGATGACCACGACCGCTCTGTCAAGAGCGCAACGATTAAGAAGAATTTGTACTGTACTGTGTCCGCTGCAGGGCGTAGGCCTGCCCACGATGGGTGATTGTGCCATATCACGCTGGCCCATTGTGAATTGGTGGATTCACATACGCCATCGATTTTTTTCTACTGACTTAAGCAGGTTTCCTCATGATGTTTTCCTTCACCGAATAACCAGTGAAATCTCTCTCAGAATCCAGAAAAATCTCATTGGTTCATTCATTCATTTCGGTTCAATGGCTATACTTTTTTTGATCCATTGCTAAGGGACCGGGATTAGAACCCATGACCTCACGATTGTAAGGTGGGTGCCATTAACACTAGACCACTATGGATTTTGGCTATATTTAGAATGTGATCTGATTTTCCAAGAATGCTAATATAAATTTCCTGGTTCCTCTAATTCTCTGGACATCTCAAAGCGAAGCTCCTCCGCGTGACAAACTCGTATCTGCGGTAGTGATCTTTGAAATTAGCTCGCTCTACTAATTATCATAAAGTTTTAACAGCGGAGAAGTTTTGGCAACACTATCAGCGCCGACGTTCGTTGGGCGAGTTTCAGCGAATGTCTGAATATAGATACTTTGAGAGAAGCCTTTTCTTTACCCGGCTCCTGAGACTCCATCTTGTGCTTATTCTTGTACTACTTGTGTGAAGTCGGCATAATATGGACAATTACATATATATGTACTTATTTCATTCATCTCTATCATTCGTCATATCGTCGGTGATACTATGACATATTCAAAATTTTACAGGAGGAAATAAACTTTATAATATTTCAACAGCACCTCAATGTTTTTCCCGTGTTACTTCTCTGTGAAGTAGTGCACACAATGTTACAAAAGAGTTCAGTCAAATAAAAAGATTCAGAAACTGTTGAAATGTAGAGATTTTTATCTCTACTGTAGAATTTGAAAATTTGTAAATTAGATACGCGGTATTTACAAAGTGTTCATAAGCGGTATTGTAGTATCACTAACGATATAACACAGACGTCACAGTTCATCTATTTTTAGGGTTCCGTACCTCAAACGGAAAAAACGGAACCCTTAAGGATCACTTTGTTGTCCGTCTGTGTGTATGTCAAGACTCTTTATCTCGGGAACGCGTAAAGATATCGAGTTCAAATTTAAACTGTATACGTATATCTATAGTTTTTTGCAGTTGTGTAAAAGAAAAAAACTTCTCAGTTATCGTATAAAAAAGTAAGAGCCATTTATGAAGTAAAAAACCGCATATTTAGACATTCACATAAATCAAAACCTACAGGTTACTTCCCGTTGATATAGAACTATGAAATATGGCGAGAGGCATTTTCTTAGAGTACTCATATAGGAATAAATCTGAAAACTGAAAAAAATAGAGCCTTAAAATTCACAAAATATGGGTTCAAAATTCAAAGTGAGTAAATTGTATCATGTACTCGTAAGGTATCATATAAAAGAACTCCATTAGCACATCCTAAAACAGGTTTTTAATTATTTTAACAATGTGTTTGTACGGAACCCTCGATGTGCGAGCCTGACTCGCACTTGTCCGGTTTTTTTTATGTATAGTGCGCAACATATTTGTACTAAATCGAATATAAACTTTTTGGCCGGCTGAGATGTTAGCTACAAAATGCGGATAACCCAATCTTCGCGCAGGTGTTAGGTAAGCTTCAGTCAAGATTGGGTTATGCGTAGCTTGTAGCATCACAACCGTTAAGAAGTTTGATACGACCTATAGAAAAAAACCATAAACAATGCTACAACGCACTGCAAAATGCAAGTTAATGACACATTGGTACAGTGCACAATGTGTGATCATAAGTGTTGTGTGAGCGCATGTGAATAAATAAGTTGTAGTGATCAGTGAGTAATGATTGTGTAATTATTAACGTTACGTGTAAAGTGTGCTATATTAGTTACTTTCTAGTTTGAATACAGCCATGTTCTATTTGGCGAGATGTGTAGGTACTCAGAGTACCAACGAACCTCTTATACATATAATATATGCGCTTACACAACACCTTATTCTGCACTATGTTTCGTATGTATGTATTTCAATGTGTATAAATAATTATATATAAAGTTCGGCCGTTCAGAGAATGCGTTCCTGACACCTATCAGTTAGTCACGACTAGTGATGGGCACAACATAACACTGAGTTCGTTACCGTTCCTCCAAAATGGCCCGCCGCATTATTTTTAAGATTATTTTCGGTTTAAATTGGCGGAATCATTTAAAATTTATATTTTAGGTATTTAAGTGGAAACCAAAAAAAGGTAATATTAATAAAAAAATAAAATTATTTTATTTATTCTTTGTTACAAAGTTACAATCTGTATTTCTATGCAATAAAGTACATTGAATTGAATGTGCGTACAGAATATTAATCAGACTCCGATTCGCTTGAGGAGGTGGTGTCTTCATCATCATCTTCGCCTACATGTATAATTATATTATTATCAATAACAGAATTAATCCTGATATCGCGCGTTCGGTTTGGTCGTAGTTTTGTTTTTATATTTCATGGATGTTATATTATAGTCCATTATTTTCAAATTCTTAAAAAGAAAAACAAAACGTATTATTTTATAAAGTATAACTGTATAAGAACAGATTACGATACTATTATTGCCTGTTATTGTTAGCACAGCACTACAAATATAAAGCGCTGACATAACCTTGTAATAGCGCAGTACAGATTTAGAAAAATATTGTTTACCAAGTTATTTGACATTTATTATTTGACAGTTATTGATATAATAATGTTGTTTTAATGCTCATCAATTGTTAAAACGGTAAACAACTAGCAAAAATATTTTTATCGTAACTGCAACGCCATTACAAAGTTACGTCGTCAGTTCAATCGCGACGTGTCAGGAACGCATTCTCCGAACGGCCGAACTATTGTAACTGTTTTCCGCGCTGAAAAAAGAGTTTTCTCTCTCTCTACATTTCTATGGTTAGACGAGTTTCAGCAAATGTCTGAATATATTGTGAACTTTTTTGGCTTGTAACGACTATTATTAAACTTAATGTCGCTAATTAAGTTTATTAAAGCATGGAATAAAAATTTACTACCTTACACGGGCGTAATAAACATGTTAATGTTGGTGCTGGGATTTTATTAATGTTTTAAGATAGGGTAAAAGCTTTAGGGCTTTTTATCTTACTCGTATGTATAGAAATTGAAATGAGGAAAAAGTACAGTTGAAGGTAAATTGTATCTACCTACTACAGGACAGGAATCATTTTTTAAGACTATATAGGTATAGCAAGTAATTTTCCATACCACCTGCTCGAAAATGACTTATTATATGTCGTACAATCTCAACGTAAAACGAGTTTTTATTCTATTATCTTAACAATTTCGAGAGCTATGGCAGGTCAATAATGTTATATGGAACTCCCTAGGGAGTAAAGTGATTTAAATTAGGAACGTCTAATTTGTATGAAAACTCAGAACATTGAAGGACTTCGGAAAGAGGTTTAATTTTTGTAAAATTGAATAAAACATTTTTACATTGCACAGCAACGGGCACTGTATTCGATTTTAAGGAATGAAACCTCTTTGCAATGCCTTTGTTAGGCCATGATAATCGAGCTGGCTATAGTCTTATGTTTTTCACATAGCATTTACATTCTCTGTTTTATTATGAAAATTATGAGGTATGTACTAATTTATTACATTTTATTGTGAACAATACCGAGTTGCCCAGTACCAACACTTAGTGAGCTTATGACGTAAGTATTGCTCATGTTCCTGGAGTTTTATTTTCTCGCTGGAGGTATGAAAAGTACAGTATGCACCCCTAGAACCAAGTCTGTCTTCGTGTTGGGTGACTTGAACCTCTCGCTTCACTTAAATAATTCCCGAGCGAAACACCTCGCTGCACTCGGGAGTTAACTATAGAGTTCCTCGCTACGCTCAGGGTCCAATATGTCGCCCGTGACGTAAAATACGACTTGGTTATCTTGGTAGGTACATAATCTACTATAGTAAGGTGTAAGAATGTTTATTTATTTATTTATTTACAGGCCAACAGCACAAAAAATTACATTAAACTTAATTATACAGATAAGTATATATAGCCAATAACAGGCCTATTCCTAAAATAAGATACATAAAGGAAAGAAAAAACAAGCCGGTTCAACCACCACATACGTACCTAAAGTTTACAAATATGTGTGTAGGTATATATAACAGCAATATAAATTTTATAAATTACACTAAACAACTTAAATCGGCTTTGAGAATTAATATTTATACAAACAGAGTGCAAAAAAAAAGAACAATGCATAAGAGAAGAAAAAAAATATACATAGATGAAAATATGTGTACCTAGTGGATATAAAAATCAGTTAAAAATTAATTATAGTACTTAAAAATAATCTATCAGTATGTTGTACCCTTTTACAATACCTAGTTTAATTCTAACTTTATTTTATTAATATATTAAAACATTACGATAAAAACTTACAATCAACTGACCTATACTTAGATAAAAGATTACAATGCCCAAAAATCAAATCGTGTTTACCTACTAGCAAAATAAAACTTTTTTTGTTTATGAAAGTTGAAGGCCCTGAACATAGTTCAACACTTAAATAACTGTTTTTGCGAGAAAGTCTATTTTTAAATATCTTCGTGATAGATCATTGTGGAGATAGCAAAGTAGTGGTAGAGCCAAACTAAGTCGTAGAAGCCACATGCAAATATTAAATACAGGCTATTTTTTTTTTTATTGTTTTTACATGTTGTTCCCTAACTTGATTAGGGGATTCAATCTTATTTTAATTATGCCTAATTATTACTATTTAAGAAACCACTTTACATTTTTATCTATTGCTCTATGTCTATCATAAAATGTAAATAAATATAAATACAGGCTATTATGTAGAACATTTTAAGTAGTAGATAATGATAATGTTATCAACTATAGATATCCTGAAGTGAACAAAAACTAAATAAAGATTTGAAGAATTTCTGTAGTAAATAGAAACAAAAATATTAAGAGCCTCTCTCTAGACTGCTCTGCAGCCGGTGGCGCTCTTTATTTACTAAATATTATTTTTCTTGAAAGAAAATCTAATATTTTATCAGTTGATATCCTTATTTCTCACAAACAAGAAAAAGCTATGCAGATAGCAGGAAACAAGTAGGTAAGTACAGTTTCAATGAAAAAACTTGACGACTCCACTTCCTTTGAAAATACGAGAAAACTTCATTTCAACGTGATTTGTAAATAAAATATTACCTACAGAAGGATAGAAAGATACTACTCAGAGATGTATCTCTATGTATACTGCTTACAGTGCAAGTGCTTTTGGCTAGTCCCAACAATAATTTTCTTTCGCGTATTACACTAATAAACTTAGAAAACCACACATGTGCTTATGATACTGAAGCCATACATCAGTTGGTCTCTTTTTGCTATTTTGGAGTGTTGGTCTCATAGTAAAAGCTGTCTATAATTATATATGTACCTGATGCAAAGTTCCATGCCAGTGTTACTAGGACTTAAAACACGTTGTATAATACATAATATAATACCTATATCTATGGCTACTTTGGTACTTACTACCCCAGGTCAACTTTACAAAATAAAACTTCATTGCCCTAGAGTAAGACTTTGTTTATTGCCACTTAGCATTACTTTACTCTACTTAGCATTAGTGAATATACCTACGTTGAAACAGAAATTAGATTTAACTATATTGTTGTTATACTGAGCGCCACATAAATTGGCAGATGAGATGTTAGCCGCAGATGACACTTCGCCGTGATTGGCTAATTATTGCGCATGTGTGCACAATTCCGACGCTGGCTGTTGTAGTGCGTAGGGAGCGCGCGGGAGGCATGAGGTTGGCAGGCGGTTGTGCCCCGGCGTTTCGTCTCTCTGGCTCCCGCGAATGCCTATATTTCGGCTTTTGCGCAGTTCTCTGCGCATAACTTCCCATCCGTCGATTTGTGTGGCGCTCAGTATACAAGTGTACTTTGATGTAGTGATCGCCTTATTACAACTAAACTAAATTGAGTAATCGTTGTGACACTGTCGACTGTAGCATTGATCGACACAACTTTGACACTTAGCGGCAGAGCCTCGATTCTTCCCTGAACATTTGTATCAAGAGAGTACAGAAATCTCAAAAACGGCGAAGTGCTGCCACTTAAAAAAATTAAACAATCAGTTCACACCCAGGAAGTGGCGTCGCCGCGTCGGCGGGCTCATTATTATTTCTTCACCAAACTCTGCCGAAGTTAGAGCTTTGCCTCATTTTGAAGTTAATTAAACGGCTCTCATCGGGTGCGTCTTCATTATTGCCCCAGCCGCAGATTACGCAATAGTTAGTTTCCAGACGTTGACAGCAGAAGACTTAGTAGGGTAACTTAGGAACCCCTCTTAATTTCCGGAGCGGGGGTACAGTGTGACCCGCACAAAAGTCAATGTACCGAATCTCCGAGGTTGGTTAAAAAATCGACCACTATTCCTGCTAGTCATATTTACCTATGCTATTGAGCGGGTTCTGAATATAAATGACGTCATCTTTTGGATGTGTCGTCAATCCCTAAAACTTCTTGCGTGTTCATCTGAATAGCGGGAGTAAAATAAAATAACTTGGACTCTTTTGGTAATCAGTTGATAACCATCATTGTTTGCGGATTACATAAATTTATTACATTTTGGTGGACGTGTTATTACTAGTGCGGCTCGGGGACAATTGTCTAGCGATATGTGCTCGGGCTCTACATTTTACTCTATAAAACATTGTCATTACTATGTGGCACATACCGCCACACTATTATTAGATGTGTATCATGAACAAAGATGTGGCTGAATCTTGTTAACTGTTCGCACTGAATTCTGAAAAAAATAAAGTTTAACGCTCTTCGATACCTAGTAGTTATGTGTCAGTACACCTACATCTCGAAAAATAATTGCATATTTATATCTTGCTGAAACAAATGGCTCTAGGGTATAATACGTTTTAACATTGCAATTTCCAGCGTACCTCCAGACTTCTTTATCAAGCCAGCAGGTACCCCAGGGCATAGCATAAACTTTCAAACTCATTTTCTCTTTAAGCACCTTGTTTTGTAGGCACACACCTTGTCTAACAACCTGAATATTTGATAAGTAAGAAATAAATATGAAAACCTTTCTTGTTAGAATAATCTTAACCTATTTTACTTTGAGCTTCATACATAATCTCGTTAAAAAGGTTTGCATACATAAACGTTAATGTTTATATTCAAAAGTTCGTTCGTAGCTTTTGCGTATTCATTAGAACTGGCAGTTGACGCAGCCAGTTTCTTGCCGGGGAAATATAAAAAGAACTACAGCAATTAAAATGCACATTGCACGTTCCACTAAACTGCAAAATTGTGCGCTCGGTCGTGTTGTGTAACGGAACTTAATGTTCCCGTGAGCACGTGCCCTAAGCCGTAAAAATAACAGCTACAGCCACCGTTGATTGTTGAAAAACAAAACGGTTTTATTTCGTACGAACTGTACAAGGGGTAAATTGAAACGCGCCGGGTTGGGGACAGGAATTGGCAAGTTTGAGCACCGCGCTGAACCATTCCGGGGATTTGTCGGACCCTCGTAAAACGTTCTTTGGAAACGGAGGAGCTCCTAAAGGTTTATCTTATTTTGAAAAGCTCGAGCACAGGAGATGACGCGGCTTTTACGACGACTTGACGCGGCGGAGCGACGGCGTAGCGGACCGGGGCCATAGAACAAACCCTAGAGAAGTCTACGTCCGTTCCATGCATTATGGAAATAAGAACGTATTGTTCAAATGTTTCTTGTCACATGGTGCTGAGACTGTTGGCAAAAGAATCCATAAATGTTAGCTGCAAATTTGTCGATAAGGTAGAGAGTGTTATATCAAATTAACGATGAAAATATAATTCAAATGACTAGTGGTTTTTTGACCGACGAAACGAAGAAGGTACTCAATTCCACGCGTATATTTTTTTTTGGTATAACCACGTATAACTTTTTTTACACAGTGGTCCGATTTCAATAAAAAAAATTATTGGAAAGAGTATACTTATATCCACGCTATCCAATAACTCCATTTGCCCCAGTGTTTCGTAGAACTGTGCTTGGTGCCAATTCTCCTGTGCCTAGAATAAGTAGACTCATAAATAAATTCCAGAACCACAACCAGTTCGATATTTTCGGAGATTCATTAATTAAATTTAAAATTAATTTAAACTCAATCATGACCGAAATGGTCAACCCTGCTCTCTAACTCTTCTCATCGCACTGATTTATAATTGTATTTTTAATTTTAGTTTTTTTTAAGTGAATAGTGTTCATACTGTTTTATACCCAAGAAGTAGTAATTACATGCGGTGCTTCCTTCAAAAGGTGACGCATTTATCTTAGTTCTATGTTGTAAGTTAAGTGATATATTGTAAGTGTTAATGCAGTTATCAATGTGAAGCCTAAATAAATAAATAAAAATAAAATAAATACTTTGCAATTGCGGTCCCATTTAAATTTCATCAAAATTGGGTGAGCCGTTTTTGATAAATCAACAATAATGTGAAAAATGTTACATCGCTCCGTGCGAAATATTCGCGAATTCTGTACACGGTTGAAGTCGGTTATGCTATCATTTGCCAAAAATAGTTATAGTTATGAATGAATTAATTATTTAACGAGTTTTATTTAATCATACAGTAGGTACGTACAGTTTATTGAGCACACAAGTTTTAAACATGACGGTAATATTATTGAGCGTTACTAAAATTTTAAAAAGTTTATTATTCACTAAATTACCTATGAGTGTTTTAATTTTTATTTATTTATTTATTTATTGAGATAAAAACGATTTTACAAACATTTACAATCATCTCACATTAATTAGAACAGAGTCAAAAATACAAAAACTATAAATACAATAAAATCAAAAATCAATAAATTCATTCAGATGTCAATGGTATACAAAATTAGAAAAATGTCAATATAAATGGTAAATAAAATAATAAAATGTCAATTTCCAGAAATCAAATTATACATCATGAAATTCATCGTGATCAATCGAGCTGTTAGCACGATTACTTTTGTCCCATTGGTCAGTCAAATTTTCGCAATAGGTCCTAAAAATAGAAATAACAGTTGTCCAATTATCAAAAATAATGTCAAAATCAGTATTGGCGAGCAGGAGCGCGTTGAAATGGCTGCGAGAGCGTACTAACGGCGACATTGTGCGAGCCCTAGTGCGGCATTGTTCTATGTGAAACAAGTTCGGCAGCCGGCCACGCCTGTTCACCGGGACCCCAGGTCTATCCGGCACAAATAGTACACACAGTAGGTCATGCAGTTCAATCGAATCTACTGCTCCTCTGAGCACCTTAACGCATATAGTGAGCTGCTCTAGTGTTCTCCTTACTTCTAATGAGTTATAGCCGAGTTGGCCAAGCAAAAACTTCGTCGGGTACAGGAAAGGATAGTACCCATATCGTTTTTTGTACAGTGCCCTTAAGAAAGCTTTTTGAACTTTCTCAAGCAATCGCGTGTAGGTAATGTGATGTGGATTCCAGACACATGCACCCGACTCCAGCTTGCTCCTAACTAAAGCGCAGTAGAGGGTTTTCATGACATCCGGGTTTTCAAAATCCTTCGCATTACGAAGTACAAACCCAAGTCGCCGGTACGCCTCTATCGCGAGAACAGACACGTGCTCGTGGAAAGTTAAGCCGCGGTCGAATGTGACTCCCAGGTCCTTAACGGAATTTGCTCGATGTATGGCCGTAATGTTTAAGTTGTAATTAAAGTGGATGGGATCTCGTTTCCGAACAAATGTCATAACATTACATTTACTGAAATTAAAGTACATCTCGTTCCTCACGCTCCCTTTAAAGATCTCAAGCAAGAAGCTAATTGCATATCTCTACAAATAAGTATCTATAGAAGAAGCGACGGGGACACGGCACGGAAAATTGTCTTGATGGGCGCACTCTATTAAGCCTGCGGGAGTCAATAATGGTTCCTGTCACCGTGAGTGATGCTGACAGCCTGTCGATAGCCTGCCTTCATCTGCATAACCCCATTTCGACTGCGGAGGTACTAGCGTAATTAATAGAAACCATTTTAGTTGTTTGAGCTGTTTCAGGAATCTGAGTGCCCCTTACGAAAGCTAGAGATTGTGTTGAAATTGTTCGAAGATTCCAACCAGATATTCTGTTTGAATTCCATTTAGGTACTATTACTCAATAGCCTATTGTTCAACGATCTTGTGATAAGGTTCCGGGGCTTTACCCATTTAGGTAGTTACCTACTTTAGCAGATCCGCAAAGAGCGAACTGGTGTTACCCTATACTTACTATAAATGATTTCGAATACCTCTTACAAGATTTATTAGAAAATTTACATTACAATTGAATAAAATTGTGACCTGTATTGTACCAGCTTTTTGTGATCTCAATAGTTAATTGCCAAAAGGAAAGGAAGTCCTCTCACTATTTCTATTCACATGTTTAACGCTTCGTACTTGCTAAATAATATATAATTGATGAATATATTAAATAATATATTCATCAATCCATTTATACATAGGCCACTCTATGAAGGACGATTGGACCATAGTTATCAACCTCCCTGGCCCAATGCAGGTTGGTGGATTCTCATACGGTTTTAAATTTCTTCAACGGACGTACTCGTATGCAAAGTGCCTTATGATATTTTTTCTTCACCGAAAAGCTGTGTAAATTCGTACATACAAAAAAACTCACTGGTATGACAACGGGCTTGAAGCTACTCCTCACGCATGAATGCGCATTCTATCACTAAGCACCACAGCTTCTAGGTATGCACAGATAGAAGAGGTCTTAAAATATTTCACCATATTCATTCCATGTTGACTTGTAATTTTGTAAAATTTTATATTTATTAAATTACAGTGCACAAAGAAAAGCCACCAGGATTCCATATGCTCTGCGCCGCAAAACCTATGAAGATAGGCTAAAAGCTCTTCGTCTCACGACCCTCGAAGAACGACGAATGCGTGGAGACCTAATTGAGACCTTCAAGATTCTCAATGGCTTTTATAATCTTCCGCATATTCACGAAATGTACAACTTAAACGAAAATATGCGGGATAGCAGACGCCATAAATTTATCTTGCAGCCTACACCATCACAAACCAACACTGCTCACCACATCCTATGCAATAGAGTTGTCTACAACTGGAATAGGTTGCCTGAGAATGTAATCTCAGCAAGAACTATAAACACATTTAAGAATAGACTGGACCTTTGGATAAAGAAGAAAAAAATTTTTTGACAGATAAATACTAATTTTATTTGATTCTGCTTGATATAGGCACATCAGTATACACTGCTCGCCTATAAACAAATAAATAAATAAAATATTTTTTTTTTATTTCGATTATGTTCGCGTTTGACTACACACTGCCTGATGTTGAGCAGATTCGCGATCTAGGGTGTAGCACGCTTACCTAGAAGATACCTATTAATTTCATGAATGCCAGGAAATACAAATACAAAACATCCCACTAAATAACACGGTAACCGTACATTTCACAAACTTTTTTTCATAAACTGGCTTGTGATAATTATTTGAAAAATTGGGTATATCTCAAAATAATCACTTGAAAAACTTACATTCTATATGATTTGATAAACAATTCTCTTGATTTTTTTGTTAACTAACCAACACTTGACACTTTTTTATTTTACAAAGTGTTGTTGGACAAACAATCCCATTTAAAATACTTACAAATGTTTAAAAAAACGTCGCTGGTGTGGATTTTTCCGAAAATAAAATAAACCAAAATATGCTCTTGGCTCAAATATGACCTCATCATGATCGCAGGATCGCGCTGGATGCAAGCCGCTACCTATCGGTCTTATTGGAGATCGTTAGGGGTGGCCTATGTCCAGCACTAGACGTCCTATCCATATGTGAGAGAGTAATGAAAAAGCAATTACTAAAACATATGTCTGTCAAAAAAATAAATTCTAGAAAATGTAGGAAATTTGCGCCTACAAAAATCTAATAGCATAATAGTTATTTATTTAATTATAAGTTTGCGATTGACTACAATACATAAGTACTGCCTGATGTTGAGCAGATATGCGGTCTTGGGTGTAGCACACTTACTTAGAAGACACCTATTTACTGGAGATTTGAAGACACTTATGATGTACCTGCTTAAAGTAGAAAGACAGACTTCGGTAACGCGTTACATTCTGACTGTTCGCATGAGGAACGTGGATTCGAAACGCTTGTTTCGGACGTGAGGAATGGGTGAGACTTTGCTGCCTATTTTCACCGAGGTCTTTTATACTGTAATGTACCTTTTTAATAAGCTTCTGCAGGACATAGGCCTACCCACGAAGTTTGATTGGGCCATATCCACCACGCTGGCCTAGTGCGGGTTGGTCAATAGCGTTGAATGATTGATTGTATAGAAGTCAATTGTTACAGTTCTGCAGCTGATTATTGAATTATTTATATGATAATTTTCACAGATGATCTCATAGGAAAACCCCTTCATCATAAAAACTGCAATGATAACATTACTTATGATTAATTGCTAAACCTTGTAAAGTGCTCAACCAGCTCCCAAATATGGTGTAAAGAGCGGTACATTATTGCAATTGAAATAGGTAGCCCCTTTGTTCTCAGGCAGATGTGAAGTGGATCTGGGAGGCAATATAGCGATGTCTAACAATCATCGTATTACGTCGCCCGCGGCGGTGTTTGCAAGCCGTAACACGCGCGGAATTGTAATGTATCTAGTACCTCGTGTAACTCTGGAGCCCAACTCTCGGATGAAGAAGGCAGATGTATTGTATCTGCAATCTTATTTTTATGCAATCTTTTGTTGTTTTTAAACTTTCGCGATTTGAACACATTATTATTTTATATACTACGGGACTAATCGCGCACTAAATTACGAGATAAATAAATACCTCCTCATCCCGACGTTTCGGCCGAGTTGCATCGACCGTGGTCACGGGTAGACTGCTTCTAGATGATGAATTTTATTTGTAACCTCCGGCCCGTAACGGTTAACAAATGTTGTTTTTAAACTTCCGCGATTTGAACACGTTAACACATTAACACATTATTATTTTATATACTACAGGTCTAATTGCGCACTAAATTACGAGATAAATAAATACCTCCTCATCCCGACGTTTCGGCCAAGTTGACGTAGACTGCATCTACTCTTATTTGCGCTTTATTTATCTCGTAATTTAGTGCGCGATTAGTCCCGTAGTATATAAAATAATAATGCAATCTTTTGTTTGGCTTCTTTGTTATATTTACCATGATAGATATGACTAATTTCAACAATGGGACTAACCCTGAAATTGCAAATTAGTGAACTGTTTTATACGATGTCATGAGTCAAGGAAACATTTTGCACGAAACGCCTGATTAGACCTGCAATAAAAGTTGTTCATAGTCATGACACTTTTTTTGTCCCAGGAAAATATTTTGTGGATACCATCAGACCGGGGGAGGCCGGTGGTTATGTGGGGGTCCCACCGCTAGTCGGTGGTATACTCACTAAAAACCTGGGGTGGGTCATTCTTTGGGACAGGGTTTTCAAGCGGCTTTACTTAAAAATAATATAAATCATAAAGTCATCGAGCCAGTTTTTTTTTCGAGCAAAGCTTAAAACCTCTCTGAACTGGGACACTGATTATTATTCAATTATCTTTATAAATAAATATGGTAAAAAAATGAAATACCCCCATTCTTTGATTTTCGTGGGGTGTCCCAATCCCCGATCTGATCACTTAGTCAATTATATATTTTAAACTATACGCTACATGGTTACGAAAAAAATACCACTAAGTCCTAAGAAGTTTAAAATGCTATAAAAAATTAAACCATAGTTCTGAAAGAACTACATTGCCTACAAAAAAATTAAATGTAACTGTCCCGAGGTAGTTACTGATTTGCGTGGATTTTTATAATTGCACTAGCATATCTCTAAATTTGCGGCCTGATGTTGCATGATCCTAATTCAAGTTACAACTAGTCGCGCTCCAACTGCCGGGTAGAGTACTTGAGTGATGGTGCGTCGAGTTTTAAAAAAATAGAGGTAAGAACCTTGTTGCGTGGGTTTGGTTTCTCAAAACTTTGATTTGCGTGGTACAATTATCTCCGATGTCTGTGAATTTATTTATTTAGTAAAATATTGTAGCGAACAAATATGAAGTAACGTAACTTATATTCAAAACACAGTTTATTTGTTTAAAAGGTTTTTATGTAAATAAATCTTTTAGGATTTATTTTGATTTTCGTGGTCGTGATCTGCGTGGTTTACGTAGTAGTTTTGACCCACGCAAATCAATTTTTGCCCATCCATCCATCCATCCATCAGCCAAAGGACGTCCACTGCTGGACATAGGCCTCCCCTATGGATCTCCAATAAGACCGGTTGGAAGCGGCTTGCATCCAGCGCGATTCTGCGGTCTTAATGAGGTCATCCGTCCACTTTGTGGGTTGGACTACGCTGCGCTTGCCGGTACGTGGTCTCCACTCGAGAACTTTTGGACTCCACCGGTCATCAGTCCTCCGCGCTATGTGCCCTGCCCATTGCCATTTCAACTTGCTGATCCGTTGGGCTATGTCGGTAACTTTGGTTCTTCTACGGATCTCCTCATTCCTGATTCGATCCCGCAGAGAGACTTTGAGCATAGCTCTCTCCATAGCTCGTTGGGCTACTTGGAGCTTACTAATAAGGCCCATAGTGACAGACCACGTTTCTGTGCCATAAGTCATCACTGGCAACACACACTGGTCGAAAACTTTCGACTTGAGGCACTGAGGTATGTCGGACGAGAAGACGCTACTCAATTTTCCAAACGCTGCCCATCCGAGTTAGATTCGGCGATTGGCCTCTTTGTTGAAGTCGGACCTACCTAACTGGACTACTTATCCTAGGTAGACGTACGAGTCAACGACTTCAAGAACCGAGTTTCCAACAGAAATCGGGGTGAGTAAAACATGGGAATTAGACATGACTTTCGTCTTGTCCATGTTTATCTTAAGACCCACCTGTTGAGAAACCCGATTGAGGCCTTCGAGCATCGTGCTGAGCTCTTCCATCGATTTTGCCATGACTACTATATCGTCGGCAAACCGAAGGTGAGTGAGGTATTCGCCATTGATATCGATGCCGAATCCTTTCCATTCCAGGAGCTTGAAGGCGTTCTCCAAAGTAGTCGTAAACAGTTTTGGAGAAATTACGTCTCCCTGTCTTACGCTTATTTTTAAAGGGATCGCCTTGGAGCTCTCTTCCTGTACTCGGACCGACATAGTGGCGTTATTATACAACCACTTCAACACTTCGATGTACCGACAGTCAATACGGCATCGTTGGAGAGACTCGTGCACAGTCCATGTCTCGACCGAATCAAAGGCTTTTTCATAGTCCACAAATGCTAAGCAATGTGGCAGATTATACTCTTCGGTCTTCTGTATAACCTGCCGCAGCGTATGAATGTGGTTCATGGTGCGAAAGCCTTTTCGGATATCGGCTTGTTCGCAAGGCTGAAAGTCATCAAGCCTGCGCTCGAGACGGTTCATAATGACCCTTGAAAACAGCTTATAAACATGGCTCAGAAGTGAGATGGGTCTGTATTTCTTCAATACGGTGTTGTCACCTTTCTTGAAAAAAAAAAACAACACCACCACGCTTCTTTTCCATGCTTCTGGCGTGATGCCCTCGAGGACGACGGTGTTAAAAAGCTTCTGGATGACTTTTAGTACCGGTGTTCCACCCGCTCTCAGCAGCTCTGATGTGATACCGTCATCACCCGGCGCCTTGTTGTTCCTAAGCTGATTCAGGGCCATTCTAATCTCGTACAGGCTGATGTCCGGGATGTCTTGCTAAATTGCCCCACTCTCAGCTCATCATCGCTTCTTTTGCCCAACTTTGCGTGAAATCCCCCATAACAACAGTAAAGTGGGTCTTAGATGTATGTATGGCCTGACTTACGTCTTCATACATAGTCTCCACTTCGTCATCTGGGTGTGACGAGGTCGGTGCGTATACCACAATGACCTTCAGCGAATACCTCTTGGAAATTCTGAGTATTGGATATACAACCCTGCTCGACACACTTTCGATGGTGATAACATTGTTAGCGAGGGACTTGTGAACGAGAAAACCGACACCACTTTGGGACCACTGGTCACCTTCCCGGTAGTAAATCAGGTTGCCGGATTTCAGAGTTATCGTGTCCTCCGCCTCTCTACGGACTTCTCTCTACGGGCTATTTCGAGTCATTTTGGGCCCGCAATTTTTTTAACGTCGTCTTCCCATCTTGTGTAGGATCTTCCTTTGTAGCGCTTACCTGGTGGTCCATTCCAAGTCGTAATAGTTTTGGTCCATCTACGATCTACCAGGCACGCTACATGCCCGGCCCATTTTCATTTTAATTTTTAAGCGTGGGATAGAGCATCTATTGCTTTGGTCTTGGATGTTATTTTCAAATGTCTAATCTTATCTTTTGTATTTTTTTTATGTTTAACATGCTGCGCTCCATTCCTCTTTGGCAAGTAGTTAATTTATTTTTAACTTTGTTGGTAAACTTCCATGTTTGGCATGCATAATTATGTGAGACGAGAGATAATACACGAGTCCATGACTTATTTTTGAGCTTTATAGGCATATCGCTTTTAAATATTTATTTATACCTTCAATAACTGTTCCATGTTCTATTGACTCTTCTCTCTATTTCCAGCTCATTATTATTTCTGTTGAATCCGACTTGTTTTCCCAAATAAATGTATTGCTCTACGTATTCAGGTATATGATTTCCAACAATTATGCTTGACTTGGTGTGATTTGACATAACCTTTGTCTTCGAAATATTCATTTGTAGGCCTACTTTCATGCTAGCATCATGTTTCAATCATATAATGTACTTGACTATACTTGTATTCATATACTTGACTCTGATAGTCTCACTAAATCATGAGCAAATCTTAAGTGATTGAAATATTTGCCTTGAATATACAATCCTTATTTTTCCAGTCTAATAGATTCTAATATAGACAGAAAAATTCTCGAAGAGAGCGGGTCACGTTGTCTTACACCTCTACCAACAGGGAAACTTGGGCCAATGGTTTCGAGCTTAACTCTACCGGTGCTCTTTCCGTATAATATGTACTGAATTTCCACATTTTGAGCTTCCAGAGTTTCCCATATGCTTTGGTGTGAAAATGCATCAAACAGGTTGTTGTTGTTCCAACGTAGGTCTAACTCGTACTGTTACAAACCAAAAATTAATTGCTTCTCCAAAAGCATTAATAAAAGAATTTGATAAGCAGCTGATTCCCTACATGAATCACGTTTCAAATATAATATCACAGCACAGACACATCAAACAAATAAAATACAATCTGAAACAAGACGAATGCATAATCCATTGCAACTTTGGCGAGAATCACAATGCAAAATATTCAAGAGAAATCCAAGCCGTTCACTTTAGAGGTAGTAAAAATAGCTGACTTTACACACTGTAGTTTTATACTACAAAAAAGATGGCAAAATGATAACGACACCTTTTTGCACAGTAAGCAAATCACTGCGACATGATGCACTTACAATATGGGAGCATCTTCAGCCTATCCCAAATTTTTTGGAAGATAAAGCGCCACAAGTTGATGCTCTTTACTTTGTATCCAATTATCTTTCGGGACAATACAGAGATGAAATTTGATTATCTAGCTTACGTCAGAATAACATATAGGCTATATAATTTATAAAGATATTGCGGGAAACGAAGTTCGCCGGGTCAGCTAGTAATAAATAATGTTGGACTGATTCTACTAAAAACGGTGTCTGCCTTAGTAACCTACCTATATTTTTGTTATTTTTTTAAATCTTTTTTTTTTATTTGTGTATTTTTGTAATTTCTTTGACAAATAATAAATAATGTTGGTCTGATACTACTAAAAACGTTTTCTGCCTTAGTAACTTACCAATTTTTTACTTTATCATAACATAATAACTTTTTTTCAATATGAAAGAACAGTAAGTATAACTCATCTGAGAAAGTCAAATTAAAATTATCATTTTCGTGGGGTGTTTTATGATTTGCGTGGCCTCCATTTTTTTAACCCCGATTATCTCTGTAAGTATATGGCTCTTTGAGGTGCCTCTTCTATTAGACATATTAATTTTACATATCTTTTTAGATTCTGGCAAGAAATTGAAAAAAAAATTGAATTTGAAAATTGCCACGAAAATCACCAAAGAACGACTTACTCGAAGAATCACCCGGGTGCTTCCGCCACTGAACGATATGTCGGAACTACGAAAACACTTCCGCACTCCTCCGTGGCCCCGACAGCTGATGACACCTGAGGCGTGCTATTTCAGTATTTCTGGGCCCGTTGTAAGATACAAAGTGAATTATATTTCAAAGTGATTGAAATAGGTAGAGCCCCTTTGTTCTCAGGTAGTGAAGTGGATCATGAAGGCAATACAGCGATGCCTAACAATCACCGTACTTATTATGTCGCCCGCAGCGGAGTTTGCAAGCCGTAATACGCACGGAATAGGCTAATAACTAAAAAATATAATAAGTATGTCAGATAGATTATATTAGGTAGGTAATAGCAAAGAATAATAGACACATATTTTTTCTTATGTCAATTTTCAATTAAACAAAAATTTATGAGAATATAGCCCGTTGAAGTTCCGCGTTCACTTCTACGTGAAAAGTACCTATATCCCTTTTCTCGTAGAAATGACGTCACGAGCCCCTACTCCCGAACTTTGATAAAGTCTATTATTGCAATTTATTGTTTGATTGACAAAACCCTGGACAAAGCACTGGAATCGCAAGATGAAGTCTGTTAACGCCTGATTGATTTTGCGATTTCGAAGTTAGTCCCGCAAAAATAGTTCTTCGTAGTGACAGTTCATGGATAGTTTCAGTACTTTGTAGGACTAGTAGGTAAATCCGGGGCATGTTATGTGGTATACATAGAAAGATTAAAAGATACATTTCATTGCAATGGAAATAGAGGTAAGAGATTAGAAAATAACACAGTATAGAAGCGGACGTGCTAATTATGACTAACAAAGAAATAAATGTTGCAACGCAAAACTGTTACGGTAGAGTTGCTCACTTTGTTGCACATTGTTGAGCAGAAATGTTTCTTTAGATAAACAAATAATACAAAAACTAAAATTAAACCGCCGTTGGAGTTTCTGCAAATATGCTGTCAACTAAAATGACAACAAATGTGGTTTTCCGGTGAAACTATGCCTTATTTATAACAATGAAAACTATTCTAACGTAAAATGGTGCTGATAGGACACGAATTTGTTGACATTACATACCCGATTACGAGTATGGTAGATACAGTGTGAATCAGTCTTATTATTCAGTGTTTGTTTTGCAATTCAAAGTGCGCGTTGCTATCTAAAAACATTTTCCTGTTTACTTAATTTTAACTAGTATTAGAGCTAACTATAAGCACAGCCCGGACACTCCGCGTTTCTTCATACAAAATCTGCTGTCTTACGCACACAACACTATATTTATTCACAGACACTACACATACGCACGAACGCTACACGGGTATTTGCAGCGGCCAGTGCAGCCCGCGCGCAGAGTAGTAAATCGTGTCCTGACGCGGGGTGGAAGTGAGGAAGACTCTAACGGGTGGGGGGTAACGAGTGGCCGTTCTATACGTAGTATTATTATATCTTCTTTGCTATAAGTCTGTTTCATTAGCGCTGAGAACCTTCGACAGTATTATGTTAGCACTCGTTAGAGAGAAAAATTAGAGATAAATGTAAAACTGTCATTACAAATTATCAGATGCCATTTCCGACAAAAGCATTTTTTCTTCCAATGTGACATAATATAATTAGAATATTTTTAATGTTATTTTTAATTTGACGATGCTATTGCTGAATAATAATAATTTGACATATTAGTTTATGTTATGTAATCTGTGATTATGTTATTATTTCTATTAATATTTTTTATTCTTTGACGATGCTATTGCTGAATAACGTAACTTGATATTTGTTCCCTAACTGTGATATCAGTAACCGTTATTTCTGAATAACGAAATAAGCTATTTATTTTTTATCTGTGATGATTATTTATTTTCTACTATAATAGCTCTGTGATTTTCTATAAAAGTCAATGTTTTTTATTCTATTTGATGTCTGTTGTCGTTGACATTAGTTAGTTTACATTGACTTTGTTATACATTAGTTATTTTTTTTAAATTGGTTATTAATAGAATTGATAAATTGGTTCGAATGTAGTATGTAATTGTAGATAAGTATTTCAAACATTGTTAATTGACGATTCCAAGTGCATTTGTTATGTCTACGGAATAAATGAACTTTGACTTTGACTCGTCTTGGCGAAATGAAAACAAAATTATCGTTTTCTATTCAACATGTATCGATTTCGTGTCGATAACGCCGTTGTGACGTTTCGTGATAGAGGATCAGGTTGCGAACATATTTTGACCAGAGTCGTATCTATCGCATAGGCCAATTCCGGCTCAAAGTACTTTAACGTGTGCGTTCTCAGCGCTGACGAAACAGACAATATAGCTCATCATACTGTAAATTGCGAAAAAAACTAAGCTGTCCCTACAAAAAACTCTTCGATGCGCGACAAAATGTATGAAACAACAGATTTTTTCGCAATATACACAATGATGAGAAGGTATATTCCTTGTATAAATTCCTGTATTTTGAGAAACAAAATATTCTTGGCATATACAGGGTTATCCTGAAGGGAAACAATCAGCGGTTCCATTATGTTTTATCGATTCCGAGTTGTAATTTAGTATGCTTTTTACCTTGATCTCAGACAAGACCAACTAGACAAACTTGAGCGCCTTCAGAATTTCTGTATCAGATTCATATTTGGTCTACGGAAGTATGATCATATATCCCAATATCGCGCTAAGCTCAAGTGGCTTCCTATTCGTTCTCGTCGGAATGCTCATATCCTCTCTCTCCTTTATAATATTTTGTTCAACCCTTCCACCCCACGATACCTAAAAGAACGCTTCTCCTATTGGTATACATCCCACTCTATCCATCTAGATCCACATATAACCTCACCCTTATGACTCCTTCCGCTCGTTCTGAAAAATTTTATGGTAAATCGTTTGCATTCCAGGCTGTTCAGCTTTGGAATGCATTGCCTGTGTCCATCAGACGCGTTCCATCTCTGGCGGTTCTTAAAGAACTTATATATAATAATTATATGTCGCAGTTAGCGTCTCTCTAGGATGGTACACATTCACTATCGATATTTCTGTTCCATAATTATTTATTTTCGCTTATTTTTGTCATCAGTATAAGCTGTTTAAATAGAATCATTTATAATTTTCCGATATAGTTGATTTATTATATATATTAGTTTATTTTATATTATGTATGAGTTGGTTATAATTATAATTTATTCGAATGTATGTTGTTTACGTAAGTATATAGGTACATATTTCACTTTCATATACACCCCGTCGCCTAAACCTTTAAATTAATCCTTCACAAGTAACGGTTGCCTGTAAGAAATTGCTTTTTAGCGATAAGGCCGCCGATTGTAACACTTACTATAAGTTCCTAGTCTAACTTTTACTGTTTATTTAAATTTTGGTGTGGCAATAAAGAATTTATCTATCTATCTATGGATCAGCTGATTTTCGAATCCCGGGTTGTATCTTGTATCTTAGTAAAAGTTGTTCATGATAAAGATCTCGGATCACCCTCTTTTGGATTAATGAAACAAGCAGAAAACACTGTATGCTAGATTAACCTTGGCACGTATAAGTTAAGGTAACAGGAAAATCAGGAGTTGCCTCTCTGTTTCTATCCACGAGTGTTATGTCTTAGAGAAACTAATACAAGAGTGGTTTGGGATAGCCTAAGGCGCGGATATAGTCTTTGGTCTCTGTGAGCACTGTGCCATGCAATACTCTACCATGAAGCTTTGCTACATAGTTATAACAATCACGCTGATATTACAAACTTGGAACTTTGTCAGTGTGAAACAACAGTTGATAAGGCCTAACGCATTGAAATAAACATACAGGGTTATATAGAAAAGATATATTGCCAAAGGGGGTGATTCAGATCATCATCCTACTAATATTATCAACGCGAAAGTTTGTGAGTATGTAAGGATGTTTGTTACTCATTTACGAACAAACAACAACAGCTAGTTACTAATAACTTTTAAAACAAATCAACTGTTTCATTTACTTCGTCAATTCTGAGTTGCGATTTCGTATGGGTAACTTTGACGCTATACAGGGTTATTCCTAATCAATTAGCATCCTTCTATGGGCTTATTCTGTACATCAAAACTGACAACTTTTGTTCTGCGACTTTTGTCAAAACTCAAAAAAAATATCAGCTGTTCCACACATTTTGTCACGGGTGGACGATATTTTTCTATGAAACTTTTTTTGATATTTGACAAAAGTCGTTGAACAAAAGTTGTTAGTTTCGATGTACAGAATAAGCCCCTAAAAAGATGCTTATTGATTAGAAATAACCCTGTATAATAACCAGGCATCCTTACTAATATTATAAATCTGAAAGTGTGTTTGTTGTTACTTTAGCAAGGGAGCAACGGAAAGATTTGATTTTTGGCAAGATATAGTTTGAAAGGAGGAAAGTGACATAGGCTACTTTTATCCCAAAAAAAATAGGCAAAACATTTTTTATTGACTTACCTAATAGCTTATCTATATCATGCATAGAAATTGTTTATGCATAAACAAGAGAAATAGCATAAAAATCTAAATGTGACGCGGGCGAAGCCGCGGGTAAAAACTAGTAGAATTATCTTAATATATATAAATCTCGTGTCACAATGTTTGTCCTCAATGGACTCCTAAACCACTTAACCGATTATAATAAAATTCGCACACCATGTGCAGTTCGATCCAACTTGAGAGATAGGATAGTTTAAATCTCAAATTACAGTCGCAATTTTAATTTATTTAGCCACAGCAACGCATGGCCGGGTCAGCTAGTAAGTATATATATATATAATAGTCCACTGCTGAACGTAGGGCTGCTCCTTAAGGCGCCATAGTATCAGCGTAATTTTTCATATGAGCGGGTGAAGACGAATACGCCCCCCGAGGTTTCGCCCGATTTTTGCATTCAAAAATCAATATAAAATTGTTATTACCATTTTTTCCTAAATTTTATAAATAAAAGCTTTAGTTCAATTCATGCGCATAAATAACAGATTAAAAAAAATTGTAAACGTGTAGAAAAGTGCCCAAAAATGCAATAATCTTTCTTAGAAATCATGAATTTGTTCTAAAATGCGGTATCTTTGCATTTAATTTCTATCGAGCGAAGTTTTTTGCTTTGTGTTTCGAGTTATTGAATCCCCTACGGTATAGTTTTGAGAATATTGTGTAATTTATTTTTATTCGACAACTTCAAGGTTTGATGGAGAAAAATCTGTTTAACTAGGGCTCTATTTTTTGGATTGGATGGCGGCTTACTCGTAAGTGGACCATATCTATCACGCTGGCCCAGATAAAGTTTGTGGAATCACAGATACCTACTATCGAATTTCCAATACGCATGTACCTACAGGTTGCCTCACAACGTTTTTTTTTTTTTTTAATTTAACCGTACAATGTTTTTTTAATCTCTGAGGAGTGATATATAAATCCGTACATAAAATACAAAGTTATGTTAATCAAAGTGTTTTTCATTGTCACTTACGAGTACAATGACGTAATCGATGCGGCGCAGTAGGTTAGTAATGAATGAATCAATACTGAATACTGATTCACCTTCAGTTAATTACGAGTACTAACAGGATAAACCATTAAAACAAAAATATAGATGATTTTTAAAACCCCACATGTTACACTGACCATTTTTTCAGTATTCAATAATAACATTATATATGCATAAATAACAGAAAAAAATTGGATTATGTATTAGTTTATGACTAGGCAAGATATTTAATAAACTTAGTAAAAAAAATATTAGTACATATTGCTATTCAACGAGGCAACGCCGCCAGCATTCTGGCCACGTTACCCTCTGCCGCAGGTTTTTTAGATTAGTTTTATTATTATTTTAGTATATTAGTATATTATTATAAAACTTAGATTGAATAAGTATATTTAGTTTATTATTTATAGGTGTTTTCTTTATTAATATCTATTTAAGGCCACTATTTATTGTTCTTGTCGGTTCAAATTCGTGCAAGGTTGCCTGGAAGAAATCGCCATGGGTGATAAGGCCGCCACTTTATAATCATATTTTGTCGTATATGTGTAAATAGTGTTTATTTTTCTTATTGTGGTTGTAAATAAAGAGTTTTGTCTGTCTGTCTGTCTGTCTATTAGTGTAAGTTTTTTTTAGTATGAGTTTTTAATTTAAGTAGGTTATATTTCTTTTTTTTTTTCAAAAATGTTTGCGATTGACTACACACTGCCTGATGTTAAGCAGATATGCGGTCTAGGATGTAGCACGCTTACCTAGAAGATACCTATTTACTCGAGATTTGAAGACACCTACTTTACTTTTTACTTTAACGGAAAGACAGACTCAGGCAAAGCGTTCCACATTCTGGCAGTTCGTATGAGGAATGTGGACTCAAAACGCTTGGTATATGATACAATACTACTTTATATGCTAAAACTACCTTCACTACTACTACATAGAAAGCAATTGGATCATCCGCAGACCCTTGAAGGTCTAAAGATAATCCAAGTGCTCAAGCCCACTGCCAGTTGGCAGCGTGCCCAGCATGCTGATTAGGGTTCAGAACCGGGAAATCCCGGTCTCGAAAGTACCGGGAATTCCCGGTTCTTTTGTCAGTATAATGGAACCGGGAAATCAAATTTGATTCCCGGTTCTTTCGGTACTTTCGGGAATTTTATTTTTATTACGCGATTCACTGTAGTTCGCACTACTATTTACTTATTTACTCTTACTTTACTTTTCCACATTTTCTACTATTCAAACATTCAAAACTAACGTGAATAATTCAGCGTTAAAAGAAATAACGCGCGAAATTAATGGTGCACTCGCTATTATAACCAATAACTACCTACACTAGCTCGCTATTTTGATGAAGATTCATTAATTTTTTCGCGGCCAAGCAGCAATGAAATGTGCAACGCATTTCGCACGTGTTATTGCTAAGTCGCACCAAATCCTCAACAACTCCGGTATCTCAAGCTGAACCCCCACAAACCTCACAAGGTGAATTTGACTCTGATGTGCTTGAAGTTCAAAACGTTGCTTTTAAAAAAGGCGATGAGTTAAATGCTGAGCTTGCAAAGGCTGTTAGTGAAAAACGCGTTAGATCTTCTGCTCATGAAGATCTCTCTACGAATGTTAGGATTGAAATGGCTCTCTTTGAGAATGGAGTTGATCGTGGGCGTTACTTGTCTCAGGCATATGACCATCTATTAACGATTCCGCCAACCAGTGTTGAGCCAGAAAGAGTTTTCTCCTCGGCAGGTTAGCTATGCAACAAAATAAGATCTCGTTTGAGTGACAAGTCTAGATGCACTTGTTTTTAAGGTCCTATTATAGAGAAGAGAGAGCTAAAAGCTCTTAAAAAGCTAAACTTTGGTTACGCCATATAATAGGTACTCGGAAAGAGATATTATATTATGTTTAAATATTGGTAAACAAGTTTAATTATGTTTTCTTTGAAAAATGTTTAAGATATTTCTAAATGTTTAAGGAATCTAAGGTGACTGCCTAATTTTTACCATTTTATTGACATCAAACACTTACTTAAGAACCTAACAAAAACATTGTGATTGATTATAGTCTGATTTATATTTAATTACTTACTACTAGGTTAAGTATGAGAAAAGAAAATAGTTTAATTTTGTTGCCTTTGAAAAATGTTTAAGATAATTCTAAATGTTTAAGGAATCTAAAATAACTGCCTAATTTTTACCATTTTATTGATAATAAATACTTGAGATCCTAAGAATAACACTGTGATTGACTATAGTCTGATTTATATATAATTACTTACTACTAGTTATGCGAATAGAAAAAGTTTAATTTTTGTTTTCTTTAAAAATGTTTAAGATAATTCTAAATGTTAAGAAATCTAAGATGACTGTCTTATTTTTACCCTTTAATTGACAGTAAATACTTACTTTAGTACCTAACAATAACACTATGATTGATTATAGTCTGATTAATATATAATTATCTACTACTAGGTATGAGAATATAAAATAGAATAAAAAAAATCGAATTAAACTTACTGGAATACTATAGTTTAGTTTACTTTTGAAGCATATCTCTTGTTTTCTATAACAAAAGCTAGCAAGTACCGAAAATACCGAAAGAACCGGGAAATCCCGGTTCCGTTTTACAAAAATACCGAAACTCCCGGTTTTCAAAAAGAATACCGGTTCCGAAAACACTAATGCTGATAGGTTTAATTTTAATAGTTATAGTTTTTGAAATGTTTCTTAAGTTTTGACAAATAAATACCTAGCTATTTAATAGACTTTATTTTAATTTTAACTAATAGATTTTATTAATAATAATTCTACTGGCAGATATCTCGAGTGAGACGACAATCACATGTGAGGCTGTGTAATAGGGCCTATTCTGTGATGTGGGGTTTAAGAAATTACCGATACTTTATTGTGTCATGAACATTTATATTATGTTTTTCTTATCAATCAATGAATTATATAAAAGTTACAGATATTATTTTAGAAATTTATCATCAAAACTTATGTTTAACATGCATTTGGCATCTTTTAGAGATCTTCTACTGCTTCTTGGGATCCTGAAAAAAGAATATTATGTTAAAACTTTTAATTAGATAAACATCGGTACGTGCAAAATAAATTAAGATTTTGATACAAGTTAATTAAGACTAAATTGTTTCTGAAAATTATTATTTGGAGATAAGCGATCTTTTGTGGCAGTTTTTTTTTTTTACAATGGACTGTTGTAATGCAAGCTAAACGATGTTTGTAATAAGTTGTCATTTCTAGCAAATGAGAATTACCTACAAATGTCAACCTATTATTATGCGCCACACAAATCGGCGGATGAGAAGTTAGCCGCAGATGACACTTCGCCGTGATTGGCTAATTATTGCGCATGTGTGCACAATGCCGATGCAGCGTGTCGTAGTGTCGTAGGGAGCGCGCGGGAGGCATGAGGTTAGCGGGCGGGTGTGCCCCGGCGTCTCGTCTCTCAGGCTTCTGCGTGTACCTATATTTCGACGTTTGCACAGCGTTCTGCGCATAACTTCCCAACCGCCGATTTGTATGGCGCTTAGTATACCTAAGCACTATTTGAATAGGTGTAATTATTTAATGCTGTATTGCACAGAGTGCAATAGAAGTACTAAATATGGATGAACAAAAGACTTAATAGGCTAGTTGGCAATATTTTTTTGATATTTTCTTGTAAAAGCTAACCACAAACAAAGCCGATTAACCAAAACAAAAATAAAATCAACTTAGAAATAAAGAAGTTACAAAAATATATATTTTTTCTCGCTAGACTAAGAGCGCACTATGGCAGGCTATGACGTCACTGCCCGTAAGTGTCCTACATTCGCCATACTATGTTATGCTTTAGGGGAAAGGGACAAGGCATCCCCTCTTTATCCCTAACAAAATCTTTACAAGTTTTTATCCTTGAATTTTGTATCCCAATTTTAATTATTTTTTTCAGTTTGTGAATCATAATTAATTACAGAATTCACTCATTCTAATACTTTTAATTAATTCAGTACCAGTACCAGTCAACTACCCTATTAACCTCATCAAGAGAGACAAACGTAGGCTGACATAGACCTTGGTGTAAATTAATAATTAACAGCAGAATATCTAGCATAAACGTTTTTACTCTGGCCACACTGATACAAGATAACCAAATTACCCACTAGAAGGGGTCTCCTTGATATGAGTGCATTACGCATAATCGCTGGACACTCAATTGTGGACTCTATTCTTACTCAGCAGAGTTGACTCTCGTGTACACAAGGTCAGTAGGTAGGTATTATTAGTTAATCGTCTGATAAAATACCAGCGCGGTTGCATGTTATGTTGTGAGTGTGACTTGTGATGAAATGACGATGCTTCTAAAGTTAGAATCTAAGGACTAATAAGTACCTACCTAGGCATTTAGTTCACTAGTACTTACATGTATATTATTAGTATTTCTCTCTCTCTCTCTCTCACTCTCTAGCTAGATTCTAGGTGGTAAAGAGACATTAAACCAAGAGCCGTATTGTGTACGTCTTCTGACGTTGGCTTCGCTTTTTATGCTTCGCTGCTCGCACCAGTTATTCGCGCCGCGAGAGTGAGCGGGAGGAAAAGAGAATAGATTTTATAAAATACTTAACAATAAAATTACAAATTAGACATTGATGAGACAAAGTAGGACAATGAAAATTTTCGAGGTCAAATCGTAAGGTCAAAACAGCTTTCGAAAGCTGTTTTGACCTTACGATAAATTATTGTACGTAAAAGTTTACTATATTATAAAATACAAATAAAGTAGGTATAGGAATTATACATACCGGGCGTCTGAAACCGTGCATACTTTTGCTTTCCTCCTCGGTGTAGTCAGCAAACTTGTTTATACCGAATGTTGCGGACGGGGAATTCTTATTCATGTCGTTTATTTTATGCAGGTTCTTGACAAACGCTTCGTAGTGCACTTTTTTGTCGTCTTCATCTTTGTACACTCTGTTGTGGTCTTTCATGAACTGTTCGAACAAAGGGCCCGCGTTTTCAACGTCATAGTATGTTTTCTCCGGGGTAGTCTGTGAGCTTGCCATGACGACTAGCACTGACAACGACGCAAGCGCGACTAAACTGAAACTCATTTTATTTTATAGATTCCTGGGTGACGGACAAAGCAACCGGTCTTTGTGGCGGTGAGTCAACGAATGGTCCTGTATAAACAGATTCAACGTTCTTTGTTGTTGTTTAGGTCAGTCGTGCTCTGTGTTGCCATAATGTTGATATAGTAACAGTGAATGTTATTTTTGATACTTCTGCGTTGTTTACTTTCTCTCACATGGAAGTTGTAAGATATTATAGAAGTCTCTGATCTCCTGTTATAATGTTAAAGTAAACTATAATTTTGGCGTGTTACGTTGTTACTTTTCAACTGGCTGCCAAAAAGAATGTAATGTTTTTCTTTTCCATTTGGCTGCAGTTTATGTTAACATTACATAGGTGCAGATACATATAAGTAGGGCGCAGGCGCCCTGGCTGTGGCCACTTTAAGAAATTTTAGTTATCAAAAAATCTTTAAAAGTACAACGAAATAGTGACTTGAGATTTTAAAGTGTTTTATGATAGAATAAACATTATTTTTAAACACTATGAGAAAAAAAAATCTAATTTTCTACAAGTATTTCAATTAAAAGTGGGCATTTTCAGCTGTTGGGCCTGTTGTAGGTAGGTAGGTAGATACATCCCCCGAGGCAGGCGTCTAGCACACGACCGCCTGCCTCCATAAGGGGAACTCTGGGTGGCTGGGCTTGCGGAAGCCCGCCATCCGTTCGAGAGTTCCCCGAGACTGCACGATGTGTCCTGTGTTTCGGTACATCGACCCAATGCCGGGTAGAGTTCCCTGAGGGTTGAGCTTTCCGAGGAGGGTCCGGGTACGGACAGCGCTGTCGGGGCCGCGGAAGAGTGCAGAAGCGTGCCTGTAGCCCCGACACATAAGGCGCAGTGGCGGAAATATCCCAGGTTTTTAGTGGGTATGCCACCGACTAGCGGTGGAGACTCCCACATAACCACCGGCCTCCCCAGGTTTGGTGGTATCCATAAAGGATTTTCCTGGGTCAAAAAAAAAAAGTTCGGTAGATACATCTCAGATGTTCATGAAGTTGCGAGTCAACTCTTTCAACACAATACAAAAAAAAACAATTGCATCGTTTATGTATAATTTTATAGAGGCCCCCTTTAAATAGTTATTTTATCATATTTTACTATTTGTTGTCAAAACGGCAAGCGAAATTTATGGATAGGTAGTTATAATAGTTTATTGCACAATGCACTGTTACAACACAAGTTTTTCCCCGTGGGCGTTGTACCCATAAAATTATTTACTTCTGGTTTGCCTAGATCAGTTGAGTGTGGTCTCTATTACACTTTATAAAATATTCTATCATCTATTTAAACTATAATAATATCTAGGATTATATCACCGATTACTATTATCATTACAACACTGTCACATTATACCTAGTCTTGCCATAAATATAGTTACAAAAAAAAACATTTTTTTTATTGCAAATAACATTTATTACTATTATACAATGCATTGTTACAATGTTTATGTATCTTTGTTTCTTATTTTTGTTTATTTATTGGTGTGCAATAAAGAGTTTATCTATCTATCTATATATCATTAGTTTAATACATAAATATAAAACAATTTAAAATATAAAAAGCTTTTTCGAAGTGGTCTCCATTGGCTGCAATACAGTCATTTAAACATTGAGGCAAGTTATCAATAGAAGCACGCACTCTTTCCGTGGGAAAATTCTTCACTGCCAATCGTATGGATTGTTTTAGGGACTCCAAATTATCATGGCGTTTAGAGCAATTCGTACTCTCTAAAACTAATCCAAAATCATAATCTAGCCGATTGAGATCGGGACTAGACGACGGCCAGTCGTCAGCTCTGATGAAGTCGGACACGTTCGATTCCAACCAAGACAGCGTGGACCGAGCTTTGTGACCCGGCGCGGGCGCCGAGTCTTGCTGAAAAGATCATTCTTGGTTATTGAACAAGGCGTTATTAAGGGGTTTAACTACTGTCTCAAGAATGGTATCTTGATAAACTTGTGCCGATGTTTTGATATCTTTTTCACAAAAGTATGGCTCAGTCACTCCTTCATAGCTAACACCCCACCAAGCCATCACTGAAGTCGGATGATGCCCACGTTGCACTCTGTCGACTAATTGGGAAGCTTTCTTAGAGCTTTGAGCATAAATACGGTCATTTTGTTTGTTAAAATGTTGCTCAATTGTAAAAAAATTATTTTCTGTAAACAAAAATTTCTGTGACCTCCCTTTGCGTACTTCAGTAGTTTTTTCAGTTTTACCACCCTATTCTTTTTTAAATTAAGAAATGACTAGTACTTCTCTTATAGGCTGCAACTCATAAGTTATCTTTTAAAGTATGCGACATAGTTCTAGGTGCTTATCTTCATCTCTCGAGATAAAATCTTTTGCTTTCGGACAGGATTTCTTCGAATTCTTTCCGTTACTGATTTTGCCACCTTTTTCGAACGAACACTACGTGGACGGCAAGATCTTTTTCTGTCACAATCAGAGGTCTCATTGAACCTATTGATAGCCCGGTACACAAACATTTGACTAATACCAAGCGTATGGAAAGTTTTATAAATTGCATTTGGCTCCATACCTACTAATGCAATCACAGCGATTCGGTTCTCTTTATCCCCCCACTACAATGTATTGGTGCCAAAATAAGAAAACACAATGAAAAATCATATAAAAATGACATTCCAAATTCAAATGTAATATTTTGTTTATTTTTTTGTAACAATATTTATGGCCATACAAGTATTATTTATATTTATCAGTCTTGGTCTTGTTTTTATTATTTATAGCTTTATTTAATCACAGTTTAACTTCACAACACTGAATCTCGTTTATACCTTATAGTTAGCTATCATGTATCGTCCATAAAATGCTGAATAGTGTAATACGCTTTTTTACTAAGTTTTGTTTTGAGGTTGATTTTGAAAGAATGGTCCTTATCAATATTTTTGAAGCTGTCGGGAATTTCGCCAAATATTTTAACATAGCAACTTCGAGAATATAAAATGATGGCAGGGTACATTTTTTTCTTTTATAAAATGGGGTCTGTTTTTCTCTGTTTGATAGTTACTAATATTCTTAGACATTTCTTTTATGCAATAAATACATAACCTGTGAAAATTTCAACTGTCTAGCTATCACAGTTCATGAAATACAAAACCTGGTGACAGAGACGGACATCGGAGTTTTAGTAATAGGGTCCCATTTTCACCCTTTGGGTACGGAACCCTAAAATCTCGCAGAAAGACTGCCGCTGGCTGCAACTTATCGACATTGGGTGGTTATTGTCACCTTACCTATTGATTTATTTAATTTTGTTATTTCCTTTATTTATTTGAAACTTTAAGAGTCTGTAATTAAGAATCATTATTGGTATTATCAAAAAAAAATGTGCTATATAAATCCATGCTTTACAAAGTTACCCTATGTCACACAAGCTGTTTATTTTTATTGTAATCAACGATGACGTGTTCGATGTGGCGCAGTTATTAGCAGGATAAAACATTAAAACAAAATATTACTGTCCCATAAAATTGTATATTACTTTTTTCTTTCCAATGAATATTAAAAAAATCATAGAAATTATTCTAGAAACTAATCATCAAAACAAACGTTTAACACGCATTTGGCCTCTTGTGTGTGTTGAGATCTTTTACTGCTTCTTGGGATTCTGAAAGAAGAATATCAAGTTAAAATTGTTAAAAAATATGTTATTAAATAAAATATTTATGTAAGTCATTGGGAGATAAGCAATATTATTGGACTACATAATAATATTGTATCTGTCCGCTTCAGATTGTAGTGCGATTTTCTAAACCTTTTACAATACTTTTTCTGTAAGATGTAAGTGATAAGATGATTGTAAGTGTGACCAGAGTTGATTTCAAATAGAATTTAGCAGATTAGGTCGCATTTATTTTAAAATATTGCGCACTTTTGGCAAAATTTTATAAAACTTCACAGCAAATTACCAGAATTGGATCTTAGTGATCCGTATCAAAGAGAATGTAAATAGAATCCGTATCAAATAATTGACCGAAGCGAATGTCTCCGTATCAAACATGGCGATTTTGCTTCCGTCTATCCAGATGTCGGTTTTCCTCAACAGGTCGCATTTTTCATCGAATCTCGACGAAACTTAGTAAGTACACAAGTTCTATTATATTGTTTTTTTTGTCATCGACGATTTTAGTTAAAGGGGGTATTTCCCTCAAAAAGGTTTGAAATTTGCTGTGGCGCTATTAATCAACTGATTTCGATAATATTTGGTCGAGGTCTACTGTTTGGAGAACTACCAGTTTTACACATTTTTACTTGAGTACGTGTAATAAAAAAAATAGTGCGTGGAGTCCCTCCGCGCGGAAGAAGTGAAACTTCGTAAAGCTGGAAACATACTATCGGACGCAGCTGACGGACGCGACTGACAGCCGCGACTTAGCAATGTGCACAGTCCGGTGTGCCAGATCGCTGTCGGACTTCCGAACGCTCAAGGTCGTCCGAAGGTGACGTCCGCGATAGTGTGCACGGATCAGTGTATTTTCATAGTCTAGATACCTATCAGACGCGGCTGTCAGTCGCGTCCGTAAACCGCGTCCGATAGTATGTTTCCGGCTTAACTATTCCCTGCCCCAGGAGCGTTGATCGTTGTTTTCTTACCCCCTCCAACGTTTAGCGCAACCTTGTTGGGAGTCGCATTAGAAGTTTCACTTCAGAATTGCCAAATATATCAGAATTTCGTTAAATGATTTTTTAACAGATGAACGCAGGCTTGATGACTTCGTCTGAGCCTACCGAACAAGCTGGTTTACGAAAAGGGTTTAAATGCCATGGACCACATACATACTCTGCGGCCATCAATATGGAATGTAAAAAAATTCCCAGGTCAATGGCTGCGGCAAGTTATACATAATTATGACCGAAGAGTAGGTATAACTTGCCTCTTTGCTTGCGGTGCTTGAGTCTGCAGCGATGCGGATTGACTATCGGTATATCGAAGTGTTGAAGTGTTTGTATAATAATGCCACTATATCGGTCCGAGTACATGAAAAGAGCTTCAAGACGATCCCTTTAAAAAGAATCATATGTCAGGGAGGCGTAATTTCTCTGAAACTGTTTACGGCTACAAGTTCTCGAGTGGAGGCCACGTACCGGCAAGCGCAGCGTAGGAAGTCCATCCACAAGGTGGACGGATGACTTCATTAAGACCGCAGAATCGCGCTGAATGCAAGCCGCTACCAACCGGTCTTATTGGAGGTCCATAGGGGAGGCCTATGTCTGGCAGTGGACGTTCTATGGCTAATATATGGATGGATGAGATGTTATGACTTGTGATGAAATAACAATGCTTCTAAAGTAGGTAATATATATTATTTAGGCAGGTAATAGGTATAATTTATTATTTATATATTATTTATAATAATATAACTTGAAAAAGACCAAGACCAAGACTCATTTTGGGTCGTTGCGCAAGAGGAGTAAGTATAACTTGAAAAAAATATTTCCATAAAATAATAACCCTTTTATGAAACGGATACTCGAGAAAAAATAAACAAAGCTACCAAATAATGTCATCATACATTGATGAGATAAAATCTGAGGTCCGGGGAACATTTCTGAGGTCAAATCAAATCACCTAATAGCCACTTTACAAAGACAGCATCAAAATTATATAACACACAAGCATTGTTAAGTTTTAGAGATGTACAAAGTGAAACGTTATCTCATCAAAAACATAAATGTGAAGTATGAGCCATGCGTTCAATATAAGAATAATAATTTTTGCGTCGTTGCCAACTTCCTAACAAAAGAATTAAGATATACATAGATATATGGCCATGTGCTCTGTAGGAAATCCTAAAATGTATGCTACAACAACATAAAAAGTTTTATAGGTATGTACTTACGTAATTCAAGCTCGAAATTCAAGTAAGGGATTTTAATTAATGTGCCAAATTTCATGTATGTAGGTTAATTAGTTTTTGAGTTGTGATGGGGTCAAAAGTAGCTCCAAATGGTTCGTGTAATTACACAGGGCCGCTGCGTCGCCAGTTTTCTTTGAAAACATGGCTGGACGCGCTTCTGCGCGTCTAGATAAGAGCTTACACTGTAATAAAATACAAGTAGAGTAAGTATAGGAATTATACATACCGGCCGACTATTTCTGAAAAAACTATTTGTGCGTTCCTCTTTGGTATAGTCAGAAAACTTGTTTATCCCGAATGTTGCAGCAGGAGAATTCTTATTCATTCCGTTTAATCTCTCCAAGTCCTTGACAAACGCTTAGTAATGCACTTCTCTGTCTTGGGCATCTTTGTATACTCTGCTGAAGTTAGTCATGAATTGTTCGAACAAAGGGCCCGCGTTTTTAAGGTCATAGTATTCTCTTATTGGCACAAAACGAGAGTTTGTCATGACGATTAGCACTGACAACGACGCAAGCGCTGCTAATTTCAAACTCATTTTATTTTATAATTTTCAGGTGAAGAACAACGCAATCGGTCTTTGTGACGGTGAATCGACAAATGGAATGGTTCAATATGTATAATCTATGGTTATATATAAACAGATTCAACGATCTTTGATAATGTAGGTCATTTTTTAAGTACTGTAATCTCTTTTTATAGTCAGTCATACCTGCCTGGATTCTAGTCCTTTTAGCCGCTTCTTAATTGAAGTGAAACCTCTAATGCAACTTCCAACAAGATTGCGTTAAGCGTTTAACGCTACCATGGACAGGGTATGAAAGCACTATTGAGACAAAGTTTCACTTCTTCCGCGCGGAGGAACTCCACGCACAACAACTTTTTGTTGGACGAAGACATCTCCTGATAAAATGTATCGTAAATTATTATTAATTTTTTTAGCCGACTGCCAAAAAGAAGAAAAATAATTAAGTATCTATAATTCAAAACAGTATTTATCATCACTAGTGAGTCTAGTGAGTAGAACTTGATTATTCAGGAACTATAAAGTCACTCTTGCTGGTCCACTATCTGACTCATCATTGCATTTTTCAATTTTTATGTTATTTTGTAGATTTTGAACAAGAAAACAGTGTCATTATGAACAAAATGATGGTAAAAATGCTAACAAAGCGATGGTGGCGCCCTCAATTAATTTCAACTCTTTTTTGCTGCACTGTAAGTACGTAGGTAGGTACGAGAATCTATTAAGTACGGAGCTTGCTAGTGATCGCCTTATTTGTAACCGTAGTCATATTTTAATTGATTATGGCATTAATTGTCGTTTTCCATATTATAATATGAATTCAGTATTAGATTTACTTATTTTATTATTGCACTATTTCGTTACGCACTATTTCGTACCAACCGGGCTAGGATGCGCACCACGAAATATTTCTTTCGACGTGTCACAACGAGACAGCGTTATGAAAAAGTATGGCTATATCTGTCACTTTTCCACACGTCGAAAAGAGTTATTTTCGTGGCTTTTCCTGGTCGCATGCTGGACTATAGCTGACCTATTTCCTTGATGATCAAGATAAGTAAAGTTTACGCATTTTAGCATAATACTTAAATATTACCATTTTTTTTAGAAACATTTTCTTATTTCTACTGTACTTAGGTACTTCTACAGTATTATGTTCACTGTAAAATTTTGTATAAATGTATTTGTACATATTATTATCGTTTACCTACTAACGTCCTGTGTCATAAAGTTTAAACCATAATGAAGAGACGCGGTAAGTCGATCACTTCATGGTTATTTTGTTTGTTTTTTTTTCAACAATATTGGCAACACTACATTCATTTTAATTTGTAGCTTTTGATAAAGCCGGAAACATATTATCGGACGTGGCTGACGGACGCGACTGACAGCCTCGACTTAGCAATTTGCACAGTCTTAGAACATCCGGTGTGCCAGATCGCTCTCGGACGTCCGAACGCTCAAGGTCGTCCGAAGGTGACGTCCGCGACTTATGTCCGATAGTGTGCACGGCTCAGTGTACTTTCATAGTCTAGATACCTATCAGTCGCGGCTGTCAGTCGCGTCCGTAAGCCGCGTCCAATAGTATGCTTCCGACTTAAAGCTCAGTTATTATTTAGCTGTTGTTCGAATGCTTCTAGAATGTACAAGCACGTAATTATGTAACTTATTGTCGTGAATAACAATATATACCTACAACTAACACCTAACTCGTACACATAGATCTAGAGAGAGGACTTCTATTAAACCAGTGTGCAAGACACTAATCAATATATACCTACTACTTAGGTAATTATATTATTGATGCGTTGTTTTAACGTATAGGATTAAGTGATTTGTTGAACTCTACGAGTATTAATTGTATAACTCTACGAGTATTAATTGTATTATTATAACTAAAAAGATTATTGGCGTTACGCATATAGTTGTAATTGTGTTGAAGCAGAGCTTCGTGCGAAATTGGGTACTTAGGTACCTATAGGTTGAATTAAACTTAATAGCGTCTATGAACACGAGACGAGTCTTTGCGCAGCAGCAAATTAATAGATCAACCGGTGTGAGAGGTGGGGTACTGCACAGACGAAATTAAGTTTGATTTGGTTTAAACCCGTTATAGGCCCCACTGACCAAATGGATGACATCAATTCGATGTTACGAGTCTGCGACTTCGTCGTTAGAAATTTTTTTAGGCGGCTTTTATTTGGTTACATTGATTACACTTGGGTACATAGGTTAGCGAGCGCTTTAGCGTCAAAAATAGTTGAGCAAGTTGTCTGATTACCTTCAAACAAAATCATCTGTGGATTTATCTATATTATTATGTACAATTGTACATAGTATTTCTGGTAACCTATATTTTTTTTTATTCCTTGTAGGTTTGCGTTTGACTACATACTGCCTGATGTTGAGCAGATATGCGGTCTAGGATATAGCACGCTTACCTAGAAGATACCTATTTACTCGGGATTTGAAGACACCTACTTTAGCGGGACCCAGGCAGAGCGTTTCACATTTTGGCTGTTTGTATGAGGAATGAGGATTCGAAACTCTTAGTTCTAACGCGTGGAATGTCCACCATAAAAGGGTGGCGCTTTGGTCGCGTCTGCCTAGCTGTACGATAGAAGAAAGGGGCAGGGGGGACCAGATTGTGCAACTCCTGAGCGCACTCTCCGAAGTGAATCCGATAAAAGGACGACAAACACGCCAGACAATGTTTCTGTGAAAATTGAAGTCTTAACTTACTTAATACACAAAATACTTAATACTTTTGACTTTCAATCTGAATGGGAGATCTTAAGCTAAGTACTCGGTAACGATCGGAAACACCACGCTTCAGCAGGTCAACTCAACGAAATTACTAGGGTTCCACATAGATAGCGCCCTCACGTGGGAGTCACATATACAGGAGCTATGTGGGAAGCTGAGCCGCTCGTGCTTCGCGCTCAGGCGGCTCGCGAGCACTGCCACGCGGGACGTTGTGCGCTCTTGTTACTTTGCCACAATCCATAGTAATATTACGTACGGATTAGAATTGTGGGGCCGCGCAGCGGAGTATAAGAGAGCTTTCTCTATGCAAAAACGGGCTGTGCGAGCCATTTTCGGGGTTTCGGACGACGTATATTGTGTGGAGCTCTTTAGGGAACTGCGCGTACTGCCACTACCGTGCGAACTAATCTATCAGGTAGCCCTTTTCACGCACAACCATTTAGGATTATTTGAGAGGAAAGGTACCTATTCTAGGTTAAATTTAAGAAGCAATGCTAGAAAAAATCAACTGGTGACTCCTTCTCATAGGCTGGCGAAATCGGAGAGGTCTGTATATTTTGGTGGGCCCGCTATATACAACCGAATACCCGTAGAAGTTCGGGATGCACCTTCCACTGGGTCGTTTAGGAATAAATTAAAGTGTTGGCTACATGAACAACTATTTTATGACGTAAATGACTTTTTGAAATTACCTGAATTGTTTTAAGATTTTGTGACTTATTTGGTAATTGTCAAGTTCTTTTATTTTTATTTATTTTTTTTGTGCTATATTGTATAGTGCCCTAATGTAATTTTTACTTATTGACTTGTAACAAATGGTGTTATGAATAAATGACTATATGACTATACACAAAATTGGCAACATTAGCCACATTCATTTGGATGTCATCCATTTGGCGTGATGGTGAGTGGGGCTTATAGATCAAGACATACACCATCTCGCGAGTTCTGAGCACGTACTCGTAGATAAGAAATTATTATTATGACATTTGCATTGCAATTTAAGAAGTATAAGATAATAATTATGGTTGAAATTGATGCATCACTCTCTGGTACCAATATCCCAATGGAAAATTAATATAGTCATGTTAATTAATAAGTCACAGTACGAATAAGATAACTTCCTACAAATAGTGGTTCTCCGAAATGTGTAGCATTTTATCTGTTCTCAAAAATACACATGCAAAAATATTCTTAATAACAGTGCAGCTAAGCTTCAATTTCGCGATATGTACAATATTTTAACTGAATCTGGTTTAAGACATTTTTTCCCACAAATTAGGTACGTGATATTATTTTTTATCAGAGTAAATACGAGATTAAGTTATTATTAAACAAAACTTTTTCAAGCATGTGATAAGCTATTAAAACAAATATTATTTACGAATTTCTCGTAGGTACCTATACTTACCTATAATAATGAACTGATAAGCGAATATGAATCTTTAAATCCACTGCTGAACATGGGCCCACTTACTTAGGGTGATTGAGCAGTATCCTCCATTCGTCACCCAGTTCGTCATCGTTTACCCAGTGCGGATTGGTAGACTCACAGACGCCGACGAATTTATTTTACGAACGTATGCAGATGTCCACACCTTGTTTTTGTTTACCGCTGAAAGTAATAGTGAAAATCCGTACATAGGTCCAAAAAAACCTCATTGGTTCAGGACTGGATTGGAACCAAGGACCACACGATTGTACGACGAGCGTTGCTTCTACTAGGCTACCACGGCTTACTGCCTTTTTTACTTAGTGAGTAAATAATTTAGCTACTTTTAGCTAAGTGTATTTGCTGGCAGTGAGCAGAGCAGGTGACATATATAGGTAACATTAAAATCACAAAAACAGCTGTCAAATACAAAAAATGTGCAAATTTTATGGTATCGGATCTTGTTAGGTACCGTTATTAATATCCAGCGAAAAACGGCTAAAAATTCAGGTTTTTTTGTATGGGATTTTGTATGATATTGCCCCCCTTAAATAATAATTTTATTCTGTTTTTTGTTTTAGCGACATCAGAAATAGAACATCTGTGAAATTTCAGCTGTCTAGCTATCATGGTTCATGAGATAGAGCCTGGTGACAGACGGAAAGACGGACTTCGGAGTCTTAGTAAAAGGGTCCCATTTTTACCCTTTTGGGAAGTAACCCTAAAAATAGCTCTCTGCAAAATGTATGGGACAGTTGTTGTTTTTATTATTATATACTAGGGGACTAATCGCGCACTATAATTACTACAGAATGTCACATTCCAGTCTACCCGTGACCACGGCCGATGCAATTCGATCGAAACGTCGGGATGATGAGGTATTTATTTATCTCGTAATTTTAGTGCGCTAGTCCCGAACAGGGTTTCTTATCGAGAAGTCTCGAAGCGGGAATTCCCGGGAAATTTGGCCTTAGCCGAGACGGGAAAAAAGAGTCGAGTACCCGGGAAATCGAGAAATTGAAAAATAAACTAAAAAATAGTAATTTCGGTGTTGTAATGTGTACTTATTACAAAAACCGGACAAGTTCGAGTCAGGCTCGCTCATCGAGGGTTCCGTACAAATCCAGAAAAATTCACAAAATTGGGAAGCAAGTTGTTAAAATCTCTACTATAACCATCGACAAAAAAGATTTTTTAATTCACTTTTCTCGTCATACGTCGAAAATTACTCATTGTTAAAATAATTAAAAACCTGTTTTAGCATGTGCTAATGGAGTTCTTTTATATGATACCTTACATGATACGATTTACTCACTTTAAATTTTGAACCCATATTTTGTGAATTTTGAGGCCCTGTTTTTTTTGTGATTTAAATAAATAGGTACAGTTTTCAGATTTATTCCTATACTAGCTTTTACCCGCGGCTTCGCCCGCGATTTAATTTAACCTTGTCAAAAAAATATGGTAACTAATACAGTAAGTGCGCCATAAAATATTAGCCCCAATTCAATGTGAAACGGTACACAAATATTGTAGCAAATAATCATTTCAAACCCCAAAAAACAGCCAATCTCAACTAATTTGTTTCGTCATCGTTATCATCCGCAGCTTTCTTTGACCCACTGTCGGGTATAGGCCTCTCTCTTGCAGTGCCATCTGCTTCGGCTCTTTGCCGGTCGTGACCAGGCTCGACCGGCGGTATTGATGATATCGTCGTGATAGTCGACCCACCTTGCTGCCGCGCCGCACATAGCTGAGCGCTCTCACCTATTCAAGTACCCTAGTTGACCAGCTTGGTCACCACCGTCTTTCTTGGTCAAGAAGCGCTGGTCGAATTAGTTGCCACGCCATTGTGAACGATGTCATACGCAGGGCTTTTGCGACCGCCAATATCGCAGCCGTACTCTAACCGAATGGGTTTGCGCGTGGTGATGGCAAAAGGCCTGACGGTATGAAGCTGGTCCCATGGAAGTGTAGACGGCCCTTAGTATGGGACGCGACTTGCGTCGATACTTTGGAGCCGTCAGCGGAGCAGCACAAACGGCGCAAATATGCTAACCTCGGCAGTGGTTACATATTTGAGCCGTTTGAAATTGAGACATTGTGCGCGTGTTGGCCGGGAGCTCATCTTGTTTTCAAAAGTCTTTCTGAGCGTCTCGTGTACCCGCCGCGTGACCAAAATGCTGATGTTTATTTGGCTCAACGTATAAGCAGCATTGCCAAGCTGATTGCATGCTGCCAGCATGTTGGGCACGCTGCTAACTGGCAGTGGGCTTGAGCATTTAGAATATCATTAGACCTTCAAGGGTCTGTGGATGATCCAATTGCTTGTTATGTAGTAGTAGTTTATGAAGTTTTACATAAGTCTGTATTTAGTGGTAGTTAATCACTTAAGCACTTGCTCTGTAAAAAAATCAAGTACCTTGCACCTTGTTGTCACTGTTCTGACCTATCCCGATATCAAAATACCTTATACTTATAAATGCTTCTGTTGATTAAGATAAGGTTAGAGTGTACCCGCCCATAGGTTTCCGCCTTATCGTGGCAGGAGAACTTAGTAGCCGAGGCTTATGGGCGGCGCGGAAATCCCAGGTAGAGCCGCTTCTCTGGGTTTTTTCTGAGACAGCTGAGAAGGCGGCGCTCGAGGTCTCCCGATTCTTTTTGGTCTTTTCCCCCTAGGCAGTTTAGAAGTTTGCACTCGAGGTTAGGCCGATTTTCTGGGGTTTTTAAATATAGCAGCTTAGAGGCTGACCGGCAAGTTGCGTGCCTCATGAGGAGTGCCGCAAATGAGCCGGGCTGCACTTTTATCACTGTTCAATCCTAACCAACCCAACAGAAATTTATGTTCGTGTCAAGGTCACAACTCAGAATCAAGGTTAATAACCTTAGTGTCAAGATATTCATACTCATGCCATACTACTTTTTAAAATCAATTCGATCCGTTTCTTCGTATATTAGCATGGATTCTCTACCATAAAGGTAGAATAAAGAAATATGTTTAACCTCTAATGGTGGTATATTTAAAAATATTTTTAATGTCAGACGAAATGACGGCCCAGTATTAAACGTCATTGTAATATGTAGCATGGCAAAGGGAAAACTATTTTGTCCAATTTTAATGTCAGTTATCATTGTCAATTCATACTTTATTTCCTCTTCGAGGAGCTATAATGCTGGAAAGATAGTTTGTCCCTTTGCTATGCTAAGCGAGACATTTATAAAAGTCTGCAGTCAATGTATGTCACCTGTCATCTAATTACGTTTTGTGAATCCATGTTAGGCTCAATCAACCCAATTATGAATGCGCCATCGTAAATTTAATAGCAACGTAAAAAGTGTTCTCTCTATCGAATTCCGAAAGTGAAAAAGAAACAGAAATAGTCTAATTAACTGTTATAATTACGATGGTGTATTCAAAATTGGGCCTTTTAGCGTCGTTGTGATAGGTGACAGTTTTGCTAACGCAAGATTTTGTCCTATCCAACGGGAATTATGCAATTTTCGGGATAAAATGTAGCCTATGTCCTTTCTCAGGCTCTAGACTATCTGTGTACCAAATTTCATTGAGATCGGTTCATTAGTTTTGGCGTGAAAGCGCGACAGACAGACAGACAGACAGAGTTACTTTCGCATTTATAATATTAAAATAGTAAGGATAATATATTATCAGTATGATGATATCCAAGGACTGCTCGTCGATTGATTTGACAGATATTCGATCGACAGTTGCTATTTTGACATTCTTGCAGCGCACGCTCAGTAGCTCGCAGATGGCAGAATTTTCCTACTTACTCAACATTTATCGTTATATTTTGGACAATTCACAAAATATCTTTATAAATTGTAGCCTATGTGTTATTCTGATGTATAAGCTATATTATTACAAAGTTTCATCTCAATCCGTTCAGTAGTTTTTGCGTGAAAGAGTAACAAACATCCATACATCCATCCATCCATCCATCCATCCATCCATCCATCCATCCATCCATCCATCCATCCTCACAAACTTTCGCGTTTATAATATTAGTAGGATTTGTATTCTCGCCAGATTTCATAGTTCTATGTCCACGGGAAGTACCCTGTAGGTTTTGATTTTTGTGAGTGTCGAAATATGCGGTTTTTTACGACATAATCGGCTCTAACTTTTTATGCGATAACTGAGATGTTTTTCTTTTACGCAACTGCAAGAAACCATATATACGTATACAGTTTCAATTTCAACTCGATATCTTAACGCGTTCCCGAGATAAAGAGTCATACATACATACATACGGACAGACGGACAGCAAAGTGATCTTATAAGGGTTCCTTTTTTTTCGTTTGAGGTACGGAACCCTATAAATTATATCCTCTATCTCTTCTCCTCTTTGACATCCTTTTACTACCCAATAAGGCAGAGGACATTACAGAAGAACTCTATATCCGAATGTTTCCAAGCATTTTTAACCCTGACAATGACGAGAATGTCCAAGAAGTCCAAGAAACTGAAGGTGTCTCTCCAATCTATTTTGAGATGCAGTTAAGAATGGCTATTGAGAACGCGTCTACGGATACATATAGGTACTACTGAAGCTCGGTTAACCAAAAGCCTTATTTGTACCATTTTGTAGCGCTCATATATGCCAACTGGTGCCAGTCGTACTGGAAAAAAAAAATAACGCCAAATTAAGATTCTTTTTAATTTTAATTCATTGAGAGGTATTTCACCTCTCACATAAAAGGACTAAAATCCCGGCTTGTAAAAAACCCAACAAAAAAAATTTAGCTTTTGACTAAGCTCAATAGTACTTAGATGTTGTTTGTATTTTTCTAGAATATGCATAAATACTAAAATATGTAAGTTACTGATTTGTGAGTAACAACATAGGTACCTACTCGTAAGTAACACATAGTTGCACTTAAGCACTCGCACTCATAGAGATCAGGAGAGAGATTCTTCTATTTAACCAGTGCACCTAGTAGACCAATATTGTCAAAAAATCATACATCGCAAAACGCGCGTTTATGATTTTTTGCTACATAATATTATTATTATACTTAGGTACGAGTAATAATGTAATTACTACTCGTGTTATTGTGCCTTATAGGACTAAGTGACCTAAGTGACGAAGTCTTACCTACGTTGAATCGATCTCAACGAAGGCTGTGAATACGATGCCAGTCATTGCGCAGCGGCAAATTCATACCTACGAGTAGATCACCAGGGATGAGGTCCTGCTCAGATTGTAACTTTGTTTGTTTATGACTCATACTCGTTAGATCGCGACATGACACACGTCGCGAGATCTGAGTCCACACGAGTAGGTGTAAATGTTATATCTACTAATTATTATGACAAACATATCCATTTACAGAAAATATGGTTGGAATTGACGCATTGCTCTCTGTTAGGTAGGTATATTACAATGGAAAATTAATATAGTTATGTGAATGAATAAATCAAAAACTAAGATAACTTCCTAGAATAATTATTTTTTGCAAAAAATAGCATGACCGACTTCACCCGTGTACAATTGTACATAGAATCATTACATAGTATAAAACAAAGTTGCTTCCCGCTGTCTGTCTCCATGTATGCTTATATCTTTAAAACTACGCAACGGATTTTGATGCAGTTTACTTTAATAGATAGAGTAATTCAAGAGAAATGTTTATATGTATAATACAAATGTGCGAAGCCGAGGCGCATCACTAGAACGCAAATATTATGCACGGATCGATGTAACATTTTTCACATTATTGTTGATTTATCAAAAACGGCTCAGCCGATTTCGATAAAATTTAAATGGGACCAATTTCAAAGTATACCCTTTTCAATAAAAAAATTTTATTGAAATCGGACCACTACGAAAAATGTTAAGCGTGGTTATACATAAAAAAATATATACGCCTCGAATTGTATACCTCCTCCGGTGGTTCGTCGGTCAAAAACGGACAAGGTCATCTTTAACCAAAGTTGCTGTTATTGTACTGTATCTGCCTTTTAAAGGCTACTACTAAATATAGGCCTGCAAAGGGTGATTGAGCTTTGTCCTCCACATTTAGTCAGTGCGGGTTGGTGGATTCACATGCGCTGATGAATTTATTTTACGAACTTATGCAGATTTCCACTCGATTTTTTTCTTCAGCACTGAAAGCCATTGTGAAAATCTGTGCAAAGTTCCAATTACTCATTGAACCAGGAACGGATTTGAATCCAGGACCACACGACTATGTGGCGAGCGTAACTCCCAATAGACCAATAAGTAGGTATTGCTTTCTACCTAAGTACCACTTTTCGACCGACGAACCACCGGAGGAGGTATACAATTCGACGCGTAATTTTTTTTTTATGTATAACCACGCATTATGTATAGCCGTGGGGTGCCGGCAGAGTAGAATAGCACCCCCCTCTAGTACCAGGTGTCGTAAGAGCCGACTGAGGTACAGCGGAACCGACTAATGGCGGTATAACCATTCAAATAAAAACGTAGCTAAAATGGCACAGGGCAGGGATGGGGAGCAGCATCTCTGTCGCGAATCTACGTTTCTGCGATCGCCACCACGCGATAAACATATAAACATTTATCTTGAATTACTCTATCTATTAAAACAAACTGCATCAAAATCCGTTGCGTAGTTTTAAAGATAAAAGCATAAGTACATGGGGACAGACAGCGGGAAGCGACTTTGTTTTATACTATGTAATGATTCTGTACACGGGTGAAGTCGGTCATGCTATTTTTGCAAAAAATAATTATACTTCGTAGGTACGTAGTTTTTCAGAAAGTGTGTTTGTTAATTTTTCACGCCGCCGCCGTTAGGTGTTCCCAAGTATCTAACTATACAATTATAAGAATCATACACGAGGTTATCTGCTTGCCCTATATGCCATGGACCTTTTTATCATGCAGAAAAAATGCATCCGTATCTTGGTAAATATTCACCGACGTAACAGCTGTAAACACCATTTTAATGAGCAAAAAATTTTACCTTTGCCTTGTATTTACATTTTAGAAGCAGCAATGTTTGTAAAAAAACACCTAAATCTTTTCACTTTTAACACAAATACCCGAAGACAAAATCAGCTAATAGCACCAGAACCAAAGCTTGAAATTATGAAAAGGGGTCCAGAATACATGCTTATAAAAATATACAATGCTCTACCTACCCACTTAAAAGACGAACATGATGAAAAAACTTTCCATAAAAATCTCAAAAAATTGTTAATAAACAAATGTTATTACAGTTTAGACGAGTACCTCACTGATAAAATCAAATTATAGTAACATTTAATAGTAATAATAGTAACTTGTAGTACGGCCAAGAATCTATGATAAACTAGTTCTAATCTATAATTATCTTTTTGTAAGTAAAATGTGTACTATTATGTTTTTTTTTTATTAGTATATATTTAAAATAAGATAGGTTAAGTAAGTAATTTTTAATATTTCAATGTTTGCTATGCCCTATTAGGCAGGGTATGTACTTAGCGTAAGCATGCTATGTATACTATGCAAATAAATACAATACAAAAATACAAATACCTACTTGGCAGAAATAATTATTTTTCGCAAAAAAATTGCAACACCGACGCCACCGTGAACAGAAGTCGAATAGTTTGCACGAATCGATGTGACATCCATGTAAATTATTGATGATATATGAAAAACGGCTCAACCGATTTCAATAAAAATTTAAATGGGACCACCAAGTATACTCTTTCGAACTTAAAAAGTTTTTTAATCGATTCTCAATTGACTATAACAGAATACGGCTTAAACTCACGTTATAATTATACGGTCGATCCGCAAGGAATCCGCGCCGGTCGACGGGGGTGCGCGTATTCCCTGAGGATGGAGTTCTAAATACTCTGAAACTGGTTGGATTCCTTGCGGATCGACCGTATAATTATAACGTGAGTTTTAGCCGTATTCTGTTATAGTTATGATGAATACTCACGGTAGTTTTAATGAAGTGATTCTCAATTGGCAAAAATATGGATGAACATACACAAAAAAACATACAGACGAACATAGTACCTTCCTCCTATTTGGAAGTCGATAAAAAAGAGTGATTAAGATCATCATTATGCACAACTTGTACCTACTATGTAGTTAAAACTAGAATTCGAGGAAAACAGTCAGTTGTTCCATACAAATATTGCAAATTGGTCACGACAAAATCTATTAAACAGTTGCATTTATTTTATCAAATGGCGGGTCGAACCCGTAGTAAAAGTTGTTCTAGTGATTATCTGAATCACATCCTTTAGGCTTAGTACACCAGTTCTGTATAACCCTGTACGTTGTAACAGTCGTTTATTGCGAAGATTTTTTTCCGTTTTACAGGGATCCAAAAAAGAGGCAGATTGTTTTAAAGCATTCATGATTTAATTCTTAATAGTAAATTTAATCCTGTAGAACTATTTAACTAAGATTCTGTATTTATTTGTAAGAAACATGGTAGCGTAAACAAATTATTATAATGTCGCATAGAAGAGAAGACGCCATGTTCTTATCGTAGTAGCGTACGTAAATAAAAAAAAACGTAGATTCTCTTAAGAGGATCGTGAATCGTGTTTCGTAAAAAAGGACTGTTTAGAGGCTTATAACTTTAAGGTATTATAAAGAACTGTAAAAATTGAGACGTAGAATCCTATAAGTGTTAATTACATTAAAAAAAATCACTCAAATCAGACATATTTAGAGGTGGAAAACAGTTTATTGTTTTTCTATTGCCACGATGGCGCCTCACGATTGCCTTAAACGAAAATCACCCTTTCTCCAACATGGCGCTTTTTATCTAATCTTACCATACCTTTATTATTTTTCATCACTTTGTATTAACCGCCATTCTCCAATAAGCAAGTTTTAGGTGTCCCGAACTTAATCAGTAATACCTACTATCAAATTAAAAAATTTAGTTTGTACCAAATCAACGAAAAATAAATAAAGGTATGTACGGCAATTAAGAAAAAATTGCCGAATTGGAGATTGGCCGAAATAATAATCAGAGGTTGATAAATCGAATTATAGAATAAACATTCGGTGCTGCATACCCACATAGTAGAATACCTTTATTTCAACAAAATATGCGTAGTTGCAGAGTTAGTTTAAATAGGTTAAAATATTAAAATTTGTATGTTGGTTTAATATTCTTTTCTTGCCAATTAATACCTACTAATAACCACAGATTAATTATATTTCTTTTCCATTTTGTAGCGGTCATATTTACTGGTGACTACCGTCCTGAAAAAAAGCGCCAAATTAAAAATCTTATAGTGGGTTCGAAAAAAGAAAGTTAAACAAAAAAATGTTGTTTGTTGAATCAAACTATCGTACCTATACGTAAGTAATAACAGATTAGAAAATCAAAAAGGAAGTTGAAAGAGCGAACACCAAGGAGAACTGTTAACTGATAGGGTCGAAAAGTTCTCGAGAGAGGACCACGGACCGTGCACCGATGAATGATCTAATCAAGACCGGTGGAATGCGTTTGATGCAGCCCGCTTCCAACCGATCTTGCCGGAAAGTCCTAAGGGAGGTCTATGTCTACAAGTGAAAATCCCAAGACCGATATGATAAATATAAATAAATAAATATTAGGGGACATCTTACACACGGTCTCTGACCCCAAACTAAGCAAAGCTTGTGATATGGCTCTGCTAGAGACTGATAATTCTACTCAATAACACCCAGACACAGAGCAAACACCTATGTTCATCACATTAATATTTGCCCTAGGTGGAAATCGAACTCACGCCTCTTCGATCCAGGAGTCAGTATCACTAACCACTAAACCACCGAAGCAGTCATGATGTTGATGAAAGTATAATATACGTACTGGTATCAGTAGTCCATTCATATTGCGTTTTTCCTCCTCAGTATAGTCGGCAAACTGATTTATATCAAACACGGCTGTGCTCGATTGCCGATTATGTTCGTTTATTTCTATCAAGTTTTTGACGAACGCTTGGTAATGCAGTTCTTTGTCCAAAGCATCTTTGTATACTCTGTGGTAATCTCTAATGAATTTTTCGAAATAAAAGGGTGCTAGTTTGATGTCGTAGTATGGCTTATTCTGTACTACAGCAGACTGGGAGCTAGCAATGCTTGCCATGACTGCCAGCAGAATTAATGAAGAAAAAGTAACCGGACTCATTTTTTAAATTTCTGCTTAAATGTCAAAGCGAGTTATCTTACTAGCGGCTAGTCAACGAATGATTCTATGTAAATATATTTACGTTGTTTTGCTGTATTTATATTAAATCAATGGTACTGTGTGTTGCCATAACGTTTATAAAGTAACAACATGTGTTACTTTTGAGATTGATTGATTGGTCACTCTTAAAGTGGAAAGAGCTTTAAAGGACTGCATCGGTGACTCAGTCAGTAGTTAGTGAACCTGACTTTTGGATCAAAATAGCGTGGGTTTGATCCTCAGCCAGGGCTTTTATGTGATGAATACAGGTGGTTGCTCTATACAAGTATGTATTTAAAATATGTCTATGTAGTATATCAGTCTCTGGCAGCCATATCACAAGCTTTGCTTAGTTTGGGGTCAGAGAGTTCAGAGGCCGTGTGTATAAAAAGCTCGATTCCACCGGAGCTGTTAACTGTGGCCATCTCACCAACTGTACTTCTACTATTGGGCACGAACAATTCTCACGGTGACCTCAGACACAACAGACTCACAATAAAAATCGCCCATTTTTACAGTTCTACAAAACAAGATGTCAACTAATACGGCGACCGTGTTTGCGTGGAATTTTTTCTTAAGAGGATCGTGAATGCGACCACTGTTTTCGCGTTTTCTGTAGAACATCAAGAAAATTTTCGATGCATTTTTGATAAAATTTTGCGTTCCCGGAGAAAACTCTTTTCACCCCTTAAATGTTATTAAAATGTGTTTAGTCGCTTGAGTAAGAAATGATATGGAAAAGATGCGGTTTTTGAAATCTTGCAGAAAAAAAATATACCAACAGAAAGCTTATATAATTATCTTTTCAAACACATATTTTTTAGAATTTTTTTCATCGCCATTTAATTTTTAAATGGGTTCTAAAAACATTAGAAAAATGAACTATGTGCTACACCAAATAACTGCATTAAGCCTAAATTAAAAAAAAAAACCTGACAGTGATATTATGAAACAGCAAAAGGAAATGACATTGTCAATATTGAACAACCAATAGATGGCTGGTCGCCATGTTTTAAAAAATAAATAAATGTCAAACTCTAAAATACCAGCCCGCTATTGGTTGTTTGAAGATTCCTGTCTGATACGTAGACTACGTAGACCTCCTCTTAGTATTACCAGTTCAGTCTAAATATTTTCTACTTAGTGAAATAAAAAAGAGATATTATAATAAAACAGCGATACACAAAAATATGTTTTTGCGTGAAATAATATTCTTAAATATGGCACTAAACATTAATACAGCTCGCATCGCTGCCGGTTTTCAAGGACCGCCTCCCATATAAAAAGTTTACCAACTCCTTTGCGCGCTCGTACGTCTTATGTTTTCCAGAAACATTTTTAGTTTCTGTATACTTGTCAGCTAAGTTTTTGCGTAGAAATCTTCGAGCAAATATCTATAGAGTCACAATCGTGCAATAAAAGTGTCCGACACAAAACTCTGCCCAAGCAACGTAGTGGGCAGCCTTTTTAGTTAGTCGTAAAATGATTGCAAGCCGACTACGTCTACAAGTCGTCTCCGAACGTATGCAGTAAATCTGTACATACATTTTAAAGAGCTCACTACTTATTCATATGTCACATCTGACTAACTGCCGCATGGCCTAAAATCTGCACCACTCAGGACCTAAATGATGCAACAGAGAGCGCCATTGAAGTGGCAAATGTTTAGTCAAAAGCCGGAATATAATTTTCATACCACCTGCTCGAAAATGACTCATTGTATGTCGTACAATCTCAACGTAAAATAAGTCATTACTATCTTAACACAATCTCGAGGGCTATGTATGGCAGGTCAGTAATGTTGTATGAAACTCCCTAGGGAGTAAAGTGATTTAAATTTGGAACGTCTAATTCGTATGAAAATTTCTTAACTTAGAACATTTACACCTTTTTGCATTGCACGGCAACGGGCATTGTCAGGAGGTTTTTTTTGGATTTTATAGAACATAACCTCTTTGGTGCCCGTATCAGTTCAAGTTTATCGAATAAAACCTCTTTTCAATGCCTAAATTAGGTCATGATAATCGAGCTGACCATGGTCTTCTTTTCACGTAGTATTTGCATTCTGTTTTATTAAGGGTTTGTGTGCTTTCTAAGAAAATTCGTAGGTACATTCTAATTTGTTTTATTTATTGTGAACAATACCGAGTAGCCTAGTGAGTACCTACCTACACATAGTGATTTTATGACGTAAGTATTACTCATATTCTTGAGGTTTTATTTTCTCGCAGGAAGTATGAAAAATAGAGCACCACTAGAACCAAGTCTGTCTTCGTCTTGGCCGACTTAAACCCTTCGCTTGTCTCAGGACTCTAAATAATGTAATAAATAATAATATAGCATTAACTTAAAACACCGTCGCTGCGCTGGTGAGTTAACTATAGAATCCCTCGCTACGTTCAGGGTCCAATTGTCGCCCGTGACGTAAGTTACAGAAATTTGCTTGTAGGGCGTGCCAGAGCGAGCACTAGACCACTATAATTTATAGTTATTTCACAGAACTCTAGTACCTACTAAAGCTACACCCACATACGTATATACTTACTGTAAAACAATTCTTAATATGACTAACTAAATAATATGGATATCCAGGAATATACAATGAAATATAATTATCTAGCAATCACATAATATTTTATAAGTTCCAATCATCATACAATAGTCTTCAAAAAATTTTCGTGCATTTTGTTAAATTGATCCTCCGTGTAGTCTGCGAAAAAATTGATTCCAAAAATATCGGTATTGGATTGTAAGTTCAATGCTTTTCTTTTCAGTAGATTTTTTACGAAAGCTTGGTAATGTACTTCTTTATCGCTTTCATTTTCGTACTTTTTGTTCAGTGTTGTTACGAATTCTTCAAAGAACTTACGGTTTTCTTCATCAGGTTTACGTTGAAGTGATTGTGGTAGAGTCAATGTGCTTGTTATAATCATCGCCACTAGAAATGGTAAAACTACGATAGCCATTTATTTTAACTTTGTTATAAGTTTACACCGAAGTCTTGGACGTCAATAATAAATGAATTGTATTTCGATTAGAAGAGAAATCACGCAAGCGCTTAAAATTAATTTTCTTTACTTACCTGATGATCCTTAGCTTTTTAATTAGATAAGAATGCAATTTGACGCTATATTAAAAAATGCGTTTTTAAATTACTCGATGATGAAGAATCGAAGATCTCTAGAAAAGCATAAAATTTCAAAGGCGTGTGTGAATTATATACTTATACCTATGTAAAAAAAAAAACACCAACCCGCACTGGCCCAGCTTGGTAGATATGGGCCAATCGTCTTTCGTGAAGCCTGTATTCAATAATGCACTATTAAAAGGCCGAAATAGTACAGTGAACACATATTATTGTGAAGTAAGTAAGAGCTAGAGCTTTTTGTTTGTAATCTTCTAATATTTATGTGATGAATATAAGTGTCTATATAAATGCAAAAACTTTTATAATGTACCCTAAAATATGTACTTAATACGATTTGATTTTGATTATATTTAATTAATAATAGAATTTAATTTAATTATTGCATGTAAGAGCTTGTACTTAACTCTTTAAGTCCTGTAGAGTTAGAAGGTTGGCTGTACAACGAGAACCGATAACTTTTTGATAGTCCGAACTGTACTCTCGTCTTGGCCCCTTTCTACATGAAAATGTTTTTTGTGGGATTAGATCTTTCTGGAAACTTATGCATGATTTAAAAACAAAAATAGTTAAATTATGCCTATATGGGGATCTCAGGCCCAAAGCGCAAGAGATCCATCTAGAGAGAAGGATACTCAGTAACCATTCAGTCTCGTAAAAACGTAAAGGTCTCTCTCTCTCTCTTCCTGGCTATATATCCCACATGGTGATGGGGTCAGCCTTCCTCACTTTCCTCCTCCACTTCGCTCGATCTTCGACATCGTCTTAGGACTTCCCTGTTAGTGTTCCAACATTCAATGTAGCGAAGCGGACTTTAAGGTTACAATTTGGGACTAACGTCGTTAGCCGAGCCCGTCCATGACTCGGTAGCCCTCGCACACTGTTCGCAGATGTAGGGCGATGTGTCTGCGCGTCGTTTCGCGGTGACGCCCTATCCGTTATATTCACCTCGTAAAAACGTAAAGGTAAAAATCTAAATTTTAAGTAAGTTTGAATCCTGCAGATACTAATTAGTTACGTTGAAATAGAAGAATAAAAAACCAAATGTGCTGATTGATATTTTTATTTCAATTCGAATGTTATGTATCAATAAAATTCGACAATTGTGCCGGAATTATGTTACCATATGAAATTAAAGAGCATATTAATGGTTATGCCCTTTGATCTCATCGGAAAACTGGTTTAGGCCAAAAGAAGGTTCTTTACAAGGATCAAGAGCAATAAGGCTATTGAGGTAATTCAAGTTCTTCATGAAAGCAAGGAGATGCTGTTTTTTGTCGTTCTCGTCTGGGTAGTGCTTGTTGTAAGCCTTCACGTAGTCCTCGAACAAGGCTGCTCCTTGACCCAAATTGTAAAAATACTCGTTGCATTTTTGAGCTGAAGTAATGGCTGTCAATGCGCACACGCCACATAAAATTGCAACTCCAATAAAATTCATATCTTATGTTATTTCTCCCTGTCTTGGAAGTAAAATTTCCAACTGTAAGTTGTGATTTTAATGCTTGTCTTTGCGTTGCTAGCTAGTTTATATAGCTCTAAAGTCATGGTTGCGACAATGGCTCGTTTTCTTTATAATGGATACGGTCATCGGTCATACAAAATGATCCGTAATATGTGTAGATTAATAAGTTAGGTATATTTCCACTTCTGGTCATAAATTAGGTTGACTCAATTTTCTCTACTGATAAGCATAAGAAGGTACCTAAACTAGAAAAAACGCAATAATAAAGAAACGAATAACATAATCAGTAGTACCTACTACCTATAGTTGTGTTGAATAATTAAAGCGCTACCGTCGCTCAGTTGACACTTCAAATCGCAGGCTGGACCTACAATAAATCACTGAGAAATCACAAATGTTAGTGGAATTGACCTAAAAATCGCTACTACTTGTTAGGTCAAGTCCAACACTTATCAGACAGATAACTATTTGGCGACGCAGCATACGATCACCAATCTTGATAATATTACATTTCCGAAATAAGCTAAAATGTCTAGATCCTACGACTAATGACTCATCCAAAAAGATTTATATGATTAAAGTTTGACAAAATTCATCTTTGTTTGAAATTAAGCCACAGTTAGAGCTGCTGTAATTTTATTAAATTAGACACACCCACCATTAAGCATCGGATAATTCGAACTATGCTTGTTAGATTTGAAAAGTATGTATAGAAATTATATTTCAAATTTAATCCTTATTTCAACCACGACAGCTATCTCATTTGTACAGTAAGTTTGAGTTTTGTAAGTTTGAGTACGTGGGCATTGAATTTGCAAAAATCACATAATTAAGTACTGTAATTAACACAGGTCTAAAGTGAAAATATTTTTTTTGTTGCTGGGATATTTCTGCAGATTTTTATATTTGCAAATCCACAGATTTCGAATATATTCGTGGAAGTTATGAATTGGCTCTGGTTTTTAAGATTTTGGCATTTTTATATTTGTAAAGTTGCACTTTCTTTCTTAACAGTTTTATTCAGTCATCTAGATAGATGTTTGAAAATATGGAGTATTAAAAAAAAGTAGAGCCAATCTTTCAAACCCATAGTTTCGTGATTTTGGATAAAGAGGTACTCGAAACCACTTAAAGATCCAGGGCAACAAAACCACTGTTGACCAGTATTCAATATAAGTTATATCGAATAAATATGTTTTCATTCTTTTTGATTTACCATAAAAGGTAGAAAAAAACTATTAAATATTACTATTACTTGATATATTACGTCAAATTGACAGATTTATAAACGAAATATAATATCGTTGTGTTGTATAATAATATCAAGACAACAATATTCTACCAGCTTCGATCACAAAGCAGAAGAAAAACTATAAAGTAATAAAATGTTTGGTTGACATCACAATATCTCATTGTTTTTATAATATATGCTTCGCTTACGTATATACTCGTAGCTCATTACTCAATCATATGTTTAAGAAAACTAATTTCAGAGGAAAGTTATTGTGTAATAAGTACCTACTTAACCAATTAAATATAGCATTGTTTTTCCCGCAGTTTCAAATAAAATATGAATTTTTACATTTTGTACTTCTTTGTATAGTACTTTTACTGTTTTTTTAAACTAATTAGGATATTTACCCGCCTTAAAGTCTACGAGGAGGTATATGTCCAGCAGTGGACGTCCTACAGCTAATATTGATTATGATAATAATAACCTCTTTAAAAATATATACATTATGATAATATCGGAGTATAACATAAGTATACGTGCTAGTGTGAGACTGTGCACGTTATGTATGCAGAAACATTTATGTTAAATATCTTGATTTCGGGTCCAGACTCGTGGTTACACCGCTTTGTTACACCAGTGTGACCACGAGTAAACTTTTTTACTCGTGGTTACACCAGACGGTTTTATGTGTCAAACTAAATGTTGAAAAGATATTATATGGAAAAGAAATAGACTGTACCGTTCAAGCAATTCATTCATTTATTTACATCTTATTTTCTAAACTAATACATACATTTTAACATATGGACGGATATGTACGTTCTATGTTTCTAATATCACAAAAACTAGATTCGGTAGAGGTGAACAGCATTTATCATGCGGGATGTTAATATGCCAAATACTGTTACGTTTCCTTGACCGAAACGCGAGGCTTAAACTTAACTATCAAAAATGTGCGCCGCATCTTCACATGATTTTGAAAGTCAGACTTGAAAAGTTTATTAAACAACACTTTTTACAAACAACATTCTATGAGCTCAATTTTTGAAACTTTTGGTATCCAAAAAGTCTGGATTGGACATAATTGGTAACTTATTACCTTAAGGTCAAAAACTTACCCAAGCTTACAATTACAGTTTCATCACATATTAAAATCTAAGTGTAATTCTATACAATTATAAAATAAATAACAGCAAACGATATGTACCATACCTAAAAAAAATTAATTATTTCTTAGGCACAAAACTTCTTTTTTCACAACATGTTTTGATAATGGTAACCATTTATAGCTGCGTATCGCCCGCTGTGCCCTGATCTTCTATTACTGCACCTGAGAAAAGAAAATCCAATGTATATTTCAAATTAGAGAAGAGTACAATTGCATATAATATTGTATGCTGTTTCAAGAAATGTTCGTCAAAACATCCCAAGTTTTTCGTGCTCCCTGGCCAAGCCTAATGTGTGTCTCACAATGTCCCACATGTAGAGCCATCATTGTAATCAAACAGAAAATCAGCTCTACTTGTCTATCATTTATTTTTAGCGGATTATGTTACTAATCTCTTTTGGAGGTGCAACCAACATGATCTATGACATTTTATCTGGCACGGTCTCTTTATTATTTGGGCCCCATTCTTTCACGAATTATGACGTTTTCAATTAATTACTATTATGAAGATTTTTACGTAATAGAAGTTATTATACACCAGTACATATTATGATCTCAATAATATTGAGATCATTTTGGTGGTAGATTGTCCACTGCTGGGCATGCTTTTCCTATAAAGTTGACCTGATTAAAACCGCAGGTAGGTACTATTTAAGCGCTGGATGCTAGCTGTTTCCACCACCATACTTTAGGTTACCGCAATTCTCAGAGCAACCAATCTTTTAATTTTATGGCTGACGGCCGTAAATGCTACCACAATAATTTGTGCACCAAACGAATTATATTGATTGCACATTAAACCACCGGTTGGCCGGTGTCCAATAATAAATAAACTGAATTGTGCCATCAATATGTCAAGAATTTATTTTAAAAATATATTAACGTTTCACTCAGTGCACGGTTTGCGAAACTCGGACGTATGTTGGTGCGGTATTCATGTGAAGGGTGTTATTATCCCCGCTGATGAATCAAGTGAATTTCCCGTAGCTTAATCAGTTTCATTTATTGTGACTTCACTTTGTTACCGGAAAATCTTTCCACTTATTAATATTATTTTCATTGACATGAATATCATAGTGCTTTAAGATAAGGACGTCTATGTGTCCGATGAAACCCTTTTAACATCCTACGGCGGTTGAAGCATAAAGACGGTTTAGAAAAAATAGAAAAAAATGTATACCACTACTTTCAATAGCTTTGGGGAGAAAACTGACCTAGCTACTTAATTAAAATTACCCTAAAATTAATAAATACTCCGAGATTCAATTGACAATGGCATGATTTCTATGTAATAATGTACAACATTATGAAAAACCAAGGTTCAAGACATGCAGAATCAATTTAGGACTACTTATGTACTTATAACTACGTACCTAATTAAACAATTATGTTTTTTGTAATAAACAATTCAAAAATTGTCACGACCGCAGTATTTGAGCCAGCAACATGACAAAATAAAATCAACTCTTTTTCAGTATGTAGGCATAAATGTCTTGTTCTGATTCAAGGACAGCAAGACAGCCTTTTGGTTAATACGTGCTTTTGGAACGTAACACAAATAATACTTTTTATACCAAGTTGAATAACTACAACTTAGTTTTAGTATATTTAAATAAGCCCCATCATTTAGAACTGTGATTGCACTGCAAATAAACAAAGGATGATATGCCCATTGACCTCTACACCTAAGCTGTAGATGAAATATAACAATATAATCTAAGTATCGCATAATAAGATCCAAGACTCTTGATAGAACCTCTCATGCCGTATTACCGAAGCTTACATAGGATTTGCGTTTGAAGTGAGATGGTTGCTTTAGAAAGCATCCATTTACGAGTACGAGTATATATCGACATTGATAATATCATTAAATCTGAATTATGTATTTCGTTTATGGATTTATTTGCTTTGTTATGATTGAATAAGTAAACTTTTTCGCTAACCTTTCGCAACTGCAAGTACTCACAAAATAATACCAGCATTTACCCGCGGCTTCGCCCGCGTCACATTTTGATTTTTAAGCCTATATCCTATATAGCCTATCCAATAGGAAAGGTGACGTCCACAAGTGGTATATTATTCAGAGAAAAATTGAACCAAGATGATATATACATCATTTGAAAGCTTGTTTTATGGGCTTCCCAAATTTATTAATTTAGATTTTTTCACCCCTCCATTTTTTTAATGTGAAAAATAAATTGTATGAAAAATAACAATACAGCTTATTATTTTTTCTAGTTTAGCAATGATAAAGTGCTTATATCGTTATTTAACTTGCATTCGTAGCCGATTCATTCACATTCATCACTTAATTTTGTTAAAATTAAAAATTATAACCTACCAGTTAGTAGGTACAATGTGAAAAAAAAAACACTTTAAAAGTGTGTCTAATTGGTAAAAATGCTTTTATTTAACTATTGGAGGTTACTTAATCAGGGTTGCTAGAGATAAACTACCTATTGAGCCAAATATATTTATTTATCCTAATAAATTCAAAATTAATTTTAAAAAAATCGGAGGGCTCTTTTTTGTTTTTAACTGTTGTAATAGACTCAGAAAAATATGAACTTTTTCGAAATGTAACGAGTGTTGTGGTTAGAATTTTTGATTATTATTATACCAGCCTCCATACATTTTGTGGACATGTCCTTTCTATTGTTGATTGATTTCTAAGCAGTTTCGACGCCATTTGCGGCGATCATGTTGTAAGGTGTTTACTGTTTACCTTTTTTTTCCTTATTTTATGCATAAAAACCTGCAGCCAATGTCACCTATCATGCATTAACGTTTCGTCTGGCTATATTAGACATGGATATTTGGATATGGATAAGTATTGGTTAGCTAATAAAAAAGTGTTTTGCCTATCCTACGGGAACCAAGATTTTTTCGGAATAAAAAGTAGCATATCTATGTCACTTTCCGTCTTTCAAACTATCTCCATGCCAAATATGGAGAATAGATTTTCAGTAATCACCTTGATATTGTTATCTGCCGTGTCTGCCACTCCTAAGCGGCGAGCTACACGGCTTTTACACAAATTCAAGAAATATCAATGAAGACACTTACCAACAAGATAAGTTCTAATGTCTTCGACTTCACAGTAAACAGGATCTTGTAAGATGCTATTCAACTGTTCCTTGACTAGTGGTCTCGCGCCGCACCATAGGATGCGTCCGCCCTGCGACCACTCCAACGCCAGCATTTTCAAACTCTGAAACAATAACAACGAAAATAAATTAATCAGCTCAATAATGAAACTCGATTCATTTAAAGCTAACAAAACTAGAAAATCGATAGGTTTATTTCGATTTTATTATGAATGTTAACAATGTTTGGAACAAATTATGACTATGAAATTCGTAGAATTTATGAGTGCAAATGTAAGTTAGTGCGCGAAACATGTAGCTCTCATCAATCTTTATTGAGCCGCGTCGCGTCTTGGTCTGAACTGACCTTAAATGTACAATTCTCACTAAGTAGGTTCGTACGTATGTAGGTACAGTGTCGACAAGCGAAACGTATACAGGCGCTGTAGCAGACTACATGACTACCTTTGAAGTGTATTTCATAGAAAAACATAGAAACCAGTAGTGTCACGACGACACTATAGTCTGCTGCTGTATTCTGCTGTCGTCTACGGAAGAGAACCTAAACACATTATAATGTGCTCTAGACAATTCACTGAAAGAAACTTTGATAATTACGAGTAGGAATGCCTTCACTGCAACTCACGGAGAAAAATTCTAAGTACGCTTTCTACTTTCTACAGTAAATAAATTCCACAATTTTCTTTTCAAGTTAATTTCTAAAAGATGGAAAAACGATAAAGGAAAGTTTCATAGGGTTCACAAAAAGACTTAAATAATAATTCGAATAATAAAGATCCTCGGTGTTATTCAATTTACGTAAAAGCCTCGACCTTTTTACCCTTGAAAGATTATTAGACATGATAGTTTGAGAGCTTTGAAAGAGAAAATTCAGTAAAATATTCAAGAAGTCGTAAAGAATCTTACATGGTCCCGAGACAAGCAGATCGTTAGCCGAGGACGATGTTAGCATAGCTTTAGTATTTATAAATGTTTCGATACCGCGAATCAGACAAAATAAATTAGATCCTAGCCGTAACCGATAACTGTTCCTATTATTACCTTAGTGTTTAAGTCAATTGCAATACCCTAAAACAGGGTACATAAATACGTAATTCTAAGTTTATGAATTAGACTAAGAGATGTATGTGTTTTTGATGCAATAAATGATTGAATATTTAATATATTTTTACTAGCTTATGCCCGCGGCTCCGCCCGCGTGGTATTAGACTTTTGTGCTATCCCACAGGAACCTTTTGTTTTTTCGGGATATAAAGTAGCCTATATCACTTTTCAGCCCTTGAAATATATCCATGCCAAAAATCAAGTTAAACCGTTGCCCCGTTGCTGCGTGAAAGAGGAACAAACCAACAAACTTTTCGGATTTATAATATTGAATAGGGTATACCTACACTATTCTCTGTAGTACAATCTGCGCAAGTCTACGGCCATAATAAAAAACAAAAAACACAAATTGTTATTTGTAATGGTGTGGTACTTTAATCTATATATATAAAAGAAAGTCGTGTTAGTTACTCCACTTATAACTCAAGAACGGCTGAACCGATTTAGCTGAATATTGGCAGGGAGGTAGTTTAGAGCCAGGAGAAGGACATAGGATACTTTTTATCCCGTTCCTTAATTTTTATTTTTTAATAGTTATTCATCTTATATTTTTCATATCATATCTTTTCCCTTAAAAAATCGTTAGCGAAACTGTCACCTATCACAACGACGCTTATAGGCCCAATTTCAAGGCACCATCGTAATTATATCAGCTAATTAGAATATTTCTGTTTCTTTTTCACTTTAGGCATTCGATAGAGACAACACTTTTTACATTCCTATTAAATTTACGATGTTCATAATTGGGCCTAATATCAATTGACGAAACGTAAGAAGATGACAGGTGATATTTTTTTTTTTTTTTTTTATTTATATTAATGGCCCACAGACTCCAGGGTCTGTGCCTTTTGTTAAGTAAGTTACAATTGAAAGAATGCCACTGTACAATAGAGAGGGGTTAGTTTAATTCTTAGTCTAAGTTAGTGGTTTCATTGCGTGAATGCCACGAGCAAACCGGCGACCCGCATGCAGCACCCGATCACGAGTATGACGCATGTATCAGCCATCACTCTCCTCGACCATATTTAAGGGAAGAGAACGACCCGACACACGACGCCGCCGCAAGAAGGAGCCTTCGATGGCGAGCATGAATGCTCAAGGCATGCACGCAATGCTAGTTTCTATTTAATGCACACTTATTCTGATTTATTTTGTGAAAGCGATCACCAGCAGAGTCCAAGGCTACATTTCCATGTGTTACTCGGTGGTATCTACTCTGCTTGTGATCGCTCCCATGTCCTTCTATTACAACTCTTTTGCCTCCTCCCGGCCCAGAGCCTCCATCACCGCCGCGTTCCGGTCTCTGATGGCCATCTGCAGGTTATAGTCCTTGATAGCCCTCAAAGATGCAGACGATGCACGCCGCACGAATCGACTGATGGCATCACCTTCAATGTCGTCAGCGTAGTAGATGAAAGTTCCAGTGTGCCGAGACAATGCAACGACAGCGTGTGAGACGCTTTCGTGTAGCTTTATTCTAGGCTTAGTTTTAATGGCGATTACCGACTCGTACGTCAGTCCCTGAGCTTCGTGGATGGTAAGGGTGCGCGATCCTGAGCCACCTCCATAACCCTGGCTTATTAGGGTCTCCTTTTCTTCCTGCGTATGCACTAAGAAAAGGGTGTTGGGGAGGGTTTTGGATATTTGAGCCCCCTTGAACCTTTTCTGCTCAAGAGACCTAATACGGGGAACTGAGGAATATATACCTGAGTATATTTCCCTCAACGCATACGCGACATCCATTGGGTTTCTATGTGTGCAGAGCAACTCCTGGGTGATGTTTGCAACCAGGGTAGGGCGATGGTACCTCATCTCGAAGAGATTTTCTCTGTCGATATAAGGCAGCTGATTGACGTCCCCAATGAGGACAAGTTCGCTAGCACCAGACAGTCGTGTAGCCATTATTATAGCTCCGAAATGGTTCATTAGAGCTTCATCCACCAGAAGGCGGCTGAAGCTCTCTTTTCCAAAACCATTTACGAGGGATGAAGCCATGGTTCGCACTCTTGATTTTACTAGATCTCCTATTCGGTGCGATAGCTTCTCTCTCAGGTCTTTTGCTGCTTCTGTTGTTGTTGTGATGATAGCGTCCCTGTCCACATCAAAGTGTCTAATCACCCATGTTGTCTTGCCACATCCTGGTACCCCGTTGACCCATTGTATCTTTGGTACAGCCCAGTTTTGCCAGCTTGTCTCGACGTCCGAGCTCCGTTCGATGGTTTTAGCCATCTCGAGGATTCTATCGTCTAGCATTATCTTCGTGCACTTGGCGGTGACTACAATTGGGTCGTTTGATGGTATCGCGTATTTCGGTCTTCCTATTCGCTCCGTCTCTCCCTCATCCAACTCCACAAAACCACTTTCTGCGCTGTAAGCTGCCATATGTTGTCCTTTCATGTTCCCTCTGATGACTTGAGAAGTGACGTTATTGTATATGGCTGCTTCTGCCTCCTCGAGTCTTGATTTTAGTAGACTCTCACTTACTGGACCACCCAGCCTAAAGAACTCCAGAATGTTGTCGCAGTTCTTAAGATTGACATTTTTTGTCGCTCTCAATAAGGCTAGGTATTCGATCAGGGCATTTCTCGCGTGGTCTCGTGGCGCTGAGGCCAAGATATAACGGGGCGAATCGACCTGTCCCATGTCGGCTCTCGTGCGGGTTGCCTGAGGTGGTGAAGCCCTCCTCGAGGTCGCCGTTGTCTGTGGAGGTGGTGTTTTAGGCATGAATCGGAACAAGCTCTGCATTGCAACACTGAGGAGACCCGACATGGCACCATCATTACCACTTGGGCGGAGAACGGGTCTCTCAGAAGCTGCTATTAGTTCTGCTCTTTCAGAACCAGATTGGATGGCTGAATTTGGAATGGGGTAGCCCCAGCTATCTGTTGCATTATCAAGATCGTTACTTGGAGACTTCAAAAAACTCAGATTTTCTCCTCTGTCCTCATAAACGATAACCTCATGGTGTTTCGAGGCTTTAATGCAACCCAGCCGGTCTGTGGCTTCCGCCTTCGACCGTTCAACCACCATAGCGTCCACGCTTATCACCCGGGGAGTGCTGTCCACTATCCTGATAAGATGATCAAGCAATGCGCTAGCCTGTGCAAAAGGTGACTGGGCAGCCCACTCGACTAGTGCAATCGTTTTGTTTTTCGATCTCACCAGTCGGAATCGGTGGCCGCCTGCGTCGCACACTGGCATAGCGTCATAGGATTTCCGCTTCATTGTTACTTTGGCGGTGCTCCCGTTAAGTAGACATGCTAGACCAGGTGACAAGCGGACGCGTTTCTGGTTCCTAACTTGGCAAAAGCTTATTCCGAATCTTTCTTTGTTATTGTCCATAAAGAGTGCCACACCTCGAATACGAATCCCCGGAACTCCCTCTTCCGCGTTCTGCAGAATTTGATCGATGGCAACGCTTTTTGAGGGTAGTAATTCTATGGCGAGGATTGAACTCTGTGTAGCTTCTGTGGACTGTGTGTGTATTAAGTGTGTTGGAATGGGATCAAGTGTTAGAGTGGATGGCAGTATGTTAATGTTAGGTAGAGTGGGTTGAGGTGTTAGGGTAGTGCGGGATGGTAGGGTAGCGGAGGATGTTGAGGTGGGAATGTGTTGTTGGTTGGAGTGGAGAGTGGAATTTCTTTTGGCCGCAATTCTGAACGACCTCTCCATGAAGGACAGAAGAAATTGTCTGGTTTTTGGATCTGCTAAGATGTTATGGAGATCTGAGACCACTAAATTTCTGTCTATCATTATTTCTAGGTCGTGTCGTGCGGCCGAAAATCTAGGGCAATCAATGAGTATGTGCCAGACCGTCTCGGAGACATCGGGGTCGCACTCGCATCCAGGGCTGTTCTTGATCTTGAACCTGTACAGATATTCAGCTATTCCTCCATGTCCCGTCACAGCTTGAACCTGAAAAGGAGTCAGTTTCGTGACGCGTGTCACCCGATAAGCATTTGCGATATCCGGGAAGAACGTCTGAGTGACTTTGCCTGTATCTGACGTTTCGTATCGGTCCTGCCACTTTTTAACTGACTCCTCGCGAATTCTGCCCTTGACGTAGGACAGGGGGATCCCCTCATAGTCCCGCGAATCTTCAGTGAGTGCCGCTGATTTTGCGAGCTCATCAGCTCTCTCATTGCCAGCGGTGCCCACGTGCGCTTTCAGCCAGAAAAGACGAAGAGATCTCCCTTCTGCAGAGATCGTTCGAATGTTCTCCTTTATCCTCTTTGCCAAAGGATGACTCGTTTTGGGGTTCCTAAGCAGTTCGAGTGATGATCGTGAATCACTTAAAATGTTGACTTCAGAGTTTCCGCTTGTTGCCACCATTTGAGTCGCTCGGTAAAGAGCATAAAGTTCCGACTGGAAGACTGTGCATTCGGGGTGTAGCTTGAATTTTGAGTACTTCACTTCCCTGCCGTTTTCCCACCAGGTTAGAGCTGCACCAACTTGACCCTTGATTTTGCTACCATCTGTGTAGATTTGGGGTCCATCGGGTAGGCTTGAGGGGTTTTCTAGAAGCTCGAAGTCCACAGATATCTGGGTGGACGGGTGTGGCTGGTCCAGGTAACTGACATTGCGTTCGGGCTCCACTTCCGGTGGGAGATATTCTTGGGAGAAGTTTTTCTTCGCTCTGTACAGGCTTGCCGCTTCCTGGATTCGTAGGTCGATGGGGAGTAGACCTGAGAGGGCGAGTGCTGACTTGAGAGAAACAGTACGATATGACTTACAGATTTTCTGGGCAAAACCTCTTTGTAGTGCGTTCAAGTGAGACTTGTTTTCCTCGAGGTCTGCCGCTTGCGCCCATACGTTTGAGGCATACATGATGATGGGTTCCACCACTGCGACGTAGATGGTCCTCGTGATTTCGCTGTTCAGTCCCCAGGTCACTTTCGCTGCGCGCGCGAGTCAGAACCAACCATCAGTCAGAGACAGTACGGCTTCATGCCCCAACGGGGAACTGAAGATGCCCTTTATGACCTGGTAGAGCACATAAAAACAGGAGTGAACAACAAAAATTTAGTACTCCTAGTCTCCCTGGACATAGAGGGCGCCTTTGATAATGCATGGTGGCCCACCTTAAAAGATCAATTAGCGAAGAAGAGGTGTCCAACTAACCTCTATGAGATAGGAAACTCATACCTCCTAGACCGGAAGGTCGTAGTCAACTATGCTAGAGCAGCACACGAGAGGGAAACAACCAAAGGATGTGTCCAAGGCTCAATCAGTGGACCCACCTTTTGGAATTTAATTCTAGACTCATTGCTGCAACTGCTGGAGGCTGAGGGAGTTTACTGTCAAGCATTCGCGGACGACGTCGTCCTCGTGTTTACAAGTCAGTCATCATCCATCATCGAACAACAGGCCAATCATACATTAGATATGATTGTGGAATGGGGAATACGAAATAAACTCAACTTTGCAGCGCAAAAAACCAATGCGATGTTGCTTACAAGAAAGTTGAAGTATGAACCCCCACACTTAATCATGTCAGGTGTTCAGCTTAATCTTGTTGAAGAAATCAAGCTATTAGGCCTGTTGATCGACCGAAGGCTCAATTTCAAAGCGCACATAAACGCACAGTGTAAAAAAGTGGCGAGCATTTACAAACAGACAGGTGATATTTATTGACTGCAGATTTTTATAAATGTCACGCTTAGCATAGGAAAGAGACAAATTGTCTTTTCACCATTATAGCTCCTCGAAGAGGAAATATAGTATGGATTGACAATGACAACTGACATTAAAATTGGAGAAAATGTTTTTTCACTATGCCATGCTACATATTACAATGACGTTTAATAGGTACTGGGCCGTCATTTTGTCCGACATTAAAAATATTTTTAATTATACCACCGTTAGAGGTTAAACATGTTTATTTATTCTACCTTTATGGTACAGAATCCATACTAATATACGAAGAAACGGATCGACTTGATTTTTAGGAGTAGTATGGCATGAGTATAAGTATCTTGACTCTAAGGTTGACTTGACTTTGAACTGTGACCTTGACACGAACATACATTTCTGTTGGTTCGGTTAGGATTGAACAGTGATAAAAGTGCAGCCCGCCTCAGTTGCGGCACTCCTCATGAGGCACGCAACTTACCGGCCAGCCTCTAAGCTGCTTTAGTTTAAAAGCCCAGCTAAGCGGCCCAACCACGAGTGCAAACTTCTAAGCTGCCCAGGGAGAAGAGACCCAAAAAATCGGGAGACCTCGAGCGCCGCCTTCTTAGCTGTCTCAGAAGAAACTCAGAGAAGCGGCTCTACCTGGGATTCCCGCGCCGCCCATAAGCCTCGGCTACTAAGTTCCCCCGCCACGACAAGGCGGGAACATGTACACTCTAACTTTATCTTAATCAACAGAAGCATTTATAAGTAAAAGGTATAAGCATTTGTAAGTTTATGATGTCAGGATAGGTTTGGACAGTGGCAAGGTGCAAGGGTACTTGACTTTTTTTTTATAGAGCAAGTGCCTTTATTAACTACCACTAAATACAAGACTTATAATGTAAAATTTCATAAACTACTACTACATAACAAGCAATTGGATCATCCACAGACCCTTGAAGGTCTAAAGATAATCCAAATACTCAAGCCCACTGCCAGTTAGCAGCGTGCCCAGCATGCTGGCAGCATTGCCACGCTGATTGGCAATGCTTTTACGTTAGCCAAATAAACACCAACAGTTTGGTCACACGTCGGGTACACCAAACGCTCAGAAAGTCTTTTGAAAACAAGACCGGCCATCACGGGCACAATGTCTCAATTTCAAAAAACGGCTCAAATATGTAACCACTGCCGAGGTCAGCATATTTGCGCCGTTTGTGCTGCTCCAAATCGACCAACGCTCCAGCCCTTCTCTGAGTCTCAGAAAGATGTGACGGCACCAAAGTATCGACGCAAGTCGCGTCTTATACTAAGGGCCGTCTACACTTCCATGGGACCAGCTTCATACCGTCAGGCCTTTTACCATCACCAAGCGCAAACCCATTCCATTCGAGTACGGCTACTATATTGGAGGTCGCAAAAGCCCTGCGTATGAGATGTCATACGCAGGGCAGGTGAACGATGGTTCACACTGGCGTGGCAACAATTTTGACCAGCACTTCTTAAGCAAGAAAGACGGTGGTGACCGAGCTGGTCAACTAGGGTACTTGAATAGGTGAGAGCGCTCAGCTATGTGCGGCGCGGCAGCAAGGTGGGTCGACTACGACCGGCAAAGAGCCGAGGCAGTTGTCACAGAAAGAGAGAGGCCTATACCCAGCAGTGGGACAAAGTAAGCTGCGGATGATAACCATGCCGAGACAAATTAGTTGAGATTTACTGTTTCTTGGGTTTGAAATGATTGTTTGCTACAATATTTGTGTACCGTTTCACATTGAATTGGGGCTAAAATTTTGTGGCGCACTTACTATTACTTACTTCGTATCTGCCGATTTTAGACAATTACTGTCTTTACAAAAGTGCGATAGCTCAACCAGATCTACATTTTGTATGATAGCTGTCGAACTTTAAAGTAGTTTATCTCCGTAACTGTCAAATTTTGATCAATGCTATCTTTACAAAAATGATATAGCTCAACCAGATCTACATTTTGGATGACAGCTGTCGAACTTAAAAGTAGTTTATTTCCGTAACTGTCAACTTTTGATCAATGCTATGTTCACGAAAGTGAGATAGCTCAATCAGATCTACATTTTGTATGACAGCTGTCGAACTTAAAAGCGGTTTATCTCCGCAAATGTCAACTTTTGATCAATGCTATCTTCACAAAGGTGAGATAGCTTAATGAGATCTACATATTGTATGACAGCTGTCGAACTTAAAAGTGGTTTATCTCCGCAAATGTCAACTTTTAACTAATGCTATCTTCACAAAAGTGAGATAGCTCAATGAGATCTACATTTTGGATGACAGCCATTAAACTTAAAATATCTTAATGTAGGTATCTTCGTAAGGTTAGCTACCTACATTCATTAACTTTCGCGGTACGAAGTTCGCCGGGTCAGCTAGTAATTATATAATTATGCTACACAACACAAACAAGGAGAGGGATTTGTTGAATAACATATCCTAAACTGACATAATTAGAGTGTATAATTATTTCTTTCATTCCTTTATAAGTACCCTAGAATGCCTGGAAGAAATATTTTTTTATTAGTTTTTCTGATGTTACCTACCTATAAATTTCGTGTTATATTTCTCAAAATAAACGGAACACAACATTTTCTCTGATATTTCTAACACGAATTTCGTGTTTGAATTCTCTGTGAACAAACTTGTTGCCAAAAGCTTTGAAAATATGAAAATTCCCTTCACCTATATAAATGACTGCCTTAGAAATATTTTAGAGAAGAATAAATTATATTGGATGTTGAGATCCAAGGTTACCGCATTCTAAGTTGATAATTTATACGAAATACTTATACATATTTCGTTACATCCTTCGAGCAAATAAGAGATACAGCCTGGTGACAGACAGACAGACGGACAGCGGAGTCTTAGTAATAGGGTCTCATTTTTACCCTTTGGGTAAAACAGGACCCTATTACTATGCCCCTAAAAATATAATTCAGTCAGTCAATTAAACAAAAAATTATCAAGATATAGCCCGTTAAAGTTCCGCGTGACGTCACGAGTAGACTACAAAATGTATACTTTTGACAGAGAAGTGACGTCACGAGCCCCCACGATTTTTGACAAGGTTTAACTTTGTCATTTATTGTTTAGGTATTTGCCAAAAAATTACGTGTTCAATATTTTTGATAATTTGAACTCACGGCCTATAATAATGATTTTTTTATCCACTCATCATTGCCTTTTATGTCACTGAGGTATGCCGGATGAAAAGAGACGCGCGACATACGACATACCTCAGTGCCTCAAGTCGAAAGTTTTCGACCAGTGTGTGTTGCCAGTGATGACATATGGCACAGAAACGTGGTCTCTCACTATGGGCCTTATTAGTAAGCTCCAAGTAGCCCAACGAGCTATGGAGAGGGCTATGCTCGGAGTCTCTCTGCGGGATCGAATCAGGAATGAGGAGATCCGTAGAAGAACCAAAGTTACCGACATAGCCCAACGGATTAGCAAGTTGAAATGGCAATGGGCAGGGCACATAGCGCGGAGGATAGATGACCGGTGGAGTCGAAAAGTTCTCGAGTGGAGACCACGTACCGGCAAGCGCAGCGTAGGACGTCCACCCACAAGGTGGACAGATGACCTCATTAAGACCGCAGGATCGCGCTGGATGCAAGCCGCTATCAACCGGTCTTATTGGAGATCCATAGGGGAGGCCTATGTCCAGCAGTGGACGTCCTTTGGCTGATGGATGGATGGATGATGGATTGCCTTTTATGGGTCAACCTAAGGTCGCTGGTGGGAGCTTGGGTCGACCCACAAATCGGTCTATAATTTTCCAATAAGAACGATTGGAAGCAGCTTGCATACAACGTGTTTCTGCTGTTTTTATCAGATTGTCAGTCCATCATCTCAGGGGACGTCCTACGCTGCGCTTGCCGATACCTGGTCTCTATTCAAGAACTTTATGTCCCCATCATCCATCCTATCTACCGCGCTGGCTCAATGTGTACCTATACATTTTTTATTTTGAAACTACTATACCTACATTTACAGTTTGACATTACATTGAATTTGAGTAAAGTTTTTACAATGTTGCATTTGATGGTAGAACACTTGTTTTAGTTCTGTTCGGTGTTGTTTAGTACTTCAGCAGTAAAATCTAGATTTATTTGCGTCACGAAGGAGCTTTAAAATTATTTTGAACTAGCTAGAATTTAGATATAGAACAGCTGAAGATTTTCACCTAAATCAACATCATTGTATACAGAGAGTATATCATCTTTGTGTATTGTATTATATCATAAGACTACAGAATAGATAACAATATTTATTTTAGACATTGCCGCCCCTATTTCTAATATGACTAATAGGAAGCGGGTGGCACCCAGCATAATTTGCCGATACGTGTCCATTTGAGAACTCTGTGGCCCTATCGACCGCCAACTTATCTTGCAAGAGGTATAAATGCCCTACTCACTGTTTGGGTGATACAAGAAGCCGTGGCGGTCAAGAGGTAGTTATACCCGCCTTACAATCGTGAGGTCGTGGGTTCGAATCCCCGGTCCCATACCAATGAGTTCTTTGGAATTTATGTAAGGAATTTCACAGCACAGGCTTTTCGATGAAGGAAAACATCGTGAGGCAACCTGCATACGTCCGTAGAAGAAATTCGATGGCGTATGTGAATCCACCAACCCGCACTGGGCCCGCGTGGTGGATATGGCCCAATCACCCTTCGTGGGTAGGCCTATGTCCTGCAGTGGACTACTAAAAAAAAGGCTGGTACAGAATAGTACAGTACTATTTGGGCTGTGTCGGTACCTAGTTCGTCAACGAATGTCATAATTCCTGACAGCCCTCTACATAGCTAGGGGTGTATTCTGAGGTTACTTATTCATGTACCTAAGTAAGTAGTTACCACTAGGTACGTTACGTATCACAATAAATCGTTTAAAAATTACCTATCTTGCGTGGCTATAGAGCTATAATACGGACACTTTAGAATAGGACCCGTAAAAATAAAGTGTAAACCAGTAACCAAAATAGTAACATTATTAATTGATGTTGATTTAATAACATTGTATGATTTTAGCTTAATTATTAATATATGTAGTCTGTTTCATAAATCGAAATACGCATTTGAATTATGAAATACACGAATAATTAAACTAGAATTTATTAATCGCATTAGTATCGATGTAATATTCAGTAGACTGCGACCGGCAACGTCAAATCACTTGCATGATGATGCCGAGACCGCATCGCTAGTATAAAATATACGTAATATTAATTTGTAGGCAGGATTAGAGTTTGGGGCATTTTGCCCTTTTTTATATATCTCCCTATCTCAAAAGGATCTATCTGTCAAGAACCATTTTAAACTTTTAATGTTACCTATATTTGACCAGCATTTCCGGGTGCCCACGTTGTCTATAGGTAGGTCGGGAACAAGCCGAACGCTTGGGCCGATCGTACCTCTCTATCGCTTGCACGCTCGTCTCAGGCGGAACATGACAATTTTCGTTCAACCGGCGTTCATCGATTTACAAGACGTTATACAACAGACCATGGAGCATCTACTACAATACCCACTGTGCCCTAACACCTGCACACAAGATCTCCACGAGGCCAACACCGCCGCAGTCTCCGTGGCCTCCTACTGGTCGAACAGCACATAGCCAAACATAAATGTTATGATCGAATCGCTGACTCGAAAAGAAGACGACGTTATTGCGTCAAAAAAGGAGAGGCGTGCAATTTTTAGCGTCCTGTTTTATACTCGAAAATTACTCGTTTATACTAAAGATGAAATAAAATAAACAGTTCAGCTACTTATTTGACACTACCAATAAATTACTGTTATTATAATATTATTTTTCATGATTTGCCAAGATTCTATGAAAAAACCGGCATTTCATCATAACAATGTTTAGTCACAAATACTTCCTAATGTTCGATTGACAGAAGCGAAGCGATGATGATGAAGATGACTTTGCTTTCGTCTGTCCGGATGGTAATTTTTCTCTACATTTCACATTCGTTAATTAATATTGACATCGCGCAGCCTCTTTACATTAGTACATCACGATGAACCACTTTTAGTGTCACGGTCCCATCAATTCACCTTCTTCAACCAATTATCCCTACCCCCTTTATCTGAAGCCTCGTTACGCTCTCTTTACGCGCGGCCATATGCGCTCGCCAACCACCATATTATAGTTTGAATTACCGCTTTATTATGAACCCGCGGTATTTTGGCCAATTGTAGCTTTTGTGGTTTCCGCCCGTGACGTTTGCATTTGGAGGATGAAATGTGAAACAGTTATATTATTCATTACGTATTTCGGATATGGAATTTAGAATATGCTATGATTCAGATGTAATATGTGGTTATTATGCAATGGTTGCTATTTCTCGTAAAGGTATGCACACACGGGTGTAGATATAGTAGTTTTTTAGACAGTGCCTCGTCATAAATTTATAAATTGAATAAATTTAAGAAACAGCATCAATGATAGTGAAAATTTCATAAGTATAATATTTTTTTATAACGACAATAAAATAAACTTAAATAAACTTTACAATAATCACACATATATAATTATAATGATATTGGTAATTTATTTATTTATTTCATTAGTAGCAATTGTGAAAATTACTAATATTTTTTACGGACCTTTACGATCGATTTAATTTATTTTTATTTAAATTAAAAATTTACAAAAAAAATACTGACAAATAACAACTTTTCAAATTTACGCGATCGCGTTAACCTCAGAGCGGTGAAAAAAAACGACCGTGAACAAGCCGTTTTTTTTTTTCACCAGACAACGAACTGTCAATAAACAAATGCGTACATTTTTCGCAGGATGGGCGTCCAGTGCGTCAACACACGTTCATTATAAACCATACACCACCGCGAATCCGGTGAAAAAACGGTATGTTGTCCGGTGATAAATATAGTTAAAAATACGATTTCATAGCATATCGCACTAAAATGTGTTTAAAATAATTTTCAATACAGGCAGAAAATAATAATGAACGAAAAATATGGGCGCTTTGTGTCATAATTTTTCGTAAGACGAGCTCCACGCTATTTTCACAATAGTATCAATATTTTTCGTTAATTATTATTTTCTGCCTATATTGAAAATAATTTTACACTTTTTAGTTTGAAATGCTATAAAAGCGTGTTTTTTAGTTTTTTTAAACCATATTTATTTTTCACTTTTTAGAGAATAGAAATTAATGAATCCTGCGAATCTAATCAGGATAATCAGATATTTTAATCGAATAAATGGATTGTCATCGGTCTTTCATAGGTGTGCAAAGTTTAAAGAAAATCTGATCGCTCAAAGTAGGGGTAAATCGAGCTCAAAGGCGTTGGTTACAACTTACAAACAAACAAATATACAGGTGAAACTAATAAAAGCGTGTTAATAATAACGGTCGTTAACAAGCGCTCATAATGTCGGCTGTGAAGTAAGCTAAGCTACAAGCCGCGTAAAACCCCATCTTTCATTCCTTTTGACTCACAAATTTGATACAACGCAACGACTTGCCTCGTGTTCCGTTGAATCGAATTACACAATACCATGCTAACGTTAAATGTAGTAACGTTCTCTACAATTTTTCTGTCTTGCACTAAACGTAGGAGCAACAGTAGGTTAGTGTTATCGAGTGACACGCTGACACGTACATAGGCGCTGTAGTAGTCTACGCGTGGCTAGCTACGGAATATATTTTAAAAATATGTAGATAGACATCGGTATTGTGGCGGCGAAATATTAGTCAATTGATGGAACGAGCAGTCGGCTACGGCATTTAATTTTTATGTTCATTTCATAGGTATTTTTGTCACATATTCATAATTCTACTTATACAGAACTTTTACCGCCTTAATAAGGCCGTTATAAACGCAGAATTATATCGATGAAGTTTGTCCGTGTTTTGGTTTTTTCTTTCTTTGATAATTTTTAGCTCACTTGTAAAATACAAGACAAGGCCTAATTTCTCGAAAACAACTCTGTAATAAAGCGGTAAGTAAGTACATATGCAGACATACCTACCTAATTTTAACTTTAAAGTTCGTAAGGCATGGTTATGTAAAATAAGGTGCTCCACTTATGCTTAAATATCACGCTTTCATGTATGAAATATTTCAAAATTATTAATATAAGTGTTAATGAAACGTTACCACTACTACCAAGAACAAAAACCCTATTAACTCTCCCTACTGAAGACACAATAGACTGTAATCTATAGAATTAACTACGTCTCGCGGTCGGAAAATTTGATGCGAGATTAAAGATTTATTTAGATTTTGGATGTTGTAAGTCCAAGGCCCCAATTATTGAGGTGTGAAGTCTAATCTTACGAGTTCGCGGTGGCTTTTATACCGACGTTTGATATTAGGCTTAATGAAATGTTAAATGTTGGCTAATTTATAATGAATTTCATTAGAAAATAGTAAGGGAAATAATTAAGACAGATCGGAACAAGAATAGTTGTGGAATTATTCGAAGGGGAAGAAAAAGCGACAAGTACGATAGTTTAACAGGAGCGGGAGCTAGGCGGAAGAAAGAGTATTTTTGTCATGTCTTGAAAATTGATCATAATGATGTGCTTTAGATTTAGCAAAAGTCTCGGTATCAGCCATGACGGCTACTGCTGGAAACAAATCTCCTATACAGGGTGGATAGCTGACGCCGACATTTAATTAAATCAATTTGGCCCTCTGTTTTATGATGAACGATTTGGAAGCGACTTGCATCCAGCGCAATCCTGCAGTCTAAAATACGGAATTCAGTTGTTATGTAGGATAAACTAATTCTTTGTACACAACTAGTTGCGTACGAAGAGGAAAAATTCCTCGTAGGCGAACATAGTTGCGAACATTGGTTGCGTACGCGGCCGAAAGAAAATCGACAGTTTGCTTTATGGTGGACAATGTACCTACGCTGCACGTGTGCGTACGTGTTCTTCACTCGACTGTACGACCCTATCGGCCTACAGTCACACTCCCCTGTACTACGTGCCCTGCTCACTACCATTGTAACTTTGTACAAGTAATGAGAACTAGCAATAGAAAAGTAAAACATACCTGCAAGAACGTGTAGTCCATCCTATACAACGCCTGGCAGTAAACCACGAGCACATCAGCCGATCTCCTCACTGCACTCGCACTATCAACAGTTGCAATAACACCGTTTTGCACTACACCGTTCCTGGCACCGTCTGGCACCACAGTTAAAGTCTCGAGAGTGGTCACTTGTGGCTTCTTGGGGTGCCGCAAGGAAGCAAGTTGGGACCGCACTTTTTCCGCGCCCGCGAAGAAAATACCCCCAACTGGGTGGATGGCGTAATGAGGGGGGAGGACACCATCCTAGAATAGAAAAGAAAAATCTCTCAGAATATTATTGCGGTGCAATGTTCCATGGAATGCTGTAATTTTTTTGTAATGTAGAGCACGAGCACATCTCGCTAAGCATTTGCCTCCGAGCCGCACTAATATTATTCCTTTATTATGAACTTCCTTCCAAAACGTAATAGTAATTAGTAGATTGGCAAATATGGTGATAACCAGGAACAAAAGAATTTCATTTTATCCCCGCTAGTCAGATGAATACGTAGAAGGATACGGGGGTCGACAATAAGTCTGCTGGATGATGGCATATTTTTACTTATCATTATTATTTTCTATCTCAGCCGCAGGTTAGCGCTAGATCACATATCAAATAAATTAAGTAGGACACATTGCGACCATATGACGTTCACTGCTAAGTATAGGCCTCCCCAACTCATTTCTCATTTAACTAATTAGAAGCTATTAGCAACCAGATATTTTGTGTGTCTCACAATGTAGATTAACTTCTCACAATGCTTTTATATCAGTTGAAGTCTCGATCCCATCGTCATGAATTTTTCTTATCCATATAGGTATTTTTATTTAAATTGTTTAATTTTATTCTCAAAACATTAAATGATTTACCTATGTTGTTGTTGTTGTTGTTAGCCTGCCATGTCCCACTGGTGGGCAAAGGCCTACCCCGATCTTTTCAGATTTGACAGCTTTGTGCCATACGCTAAGTAAATTACTAAAAACTTAAATATCTATTCACTACTTATTAGCTTTTTGCATAACGTTTTACTAGTTTTACGAATAAAGAAATAGTATATTATTGCCATTAAATGTAGTTCTAAAAAGATTACATAAATTTTGAAAGTTGTTTACGGCCCTCATCCAGCATTTTTCATCTTTCTACGCTCTAACGATAAATTACTTACCCTAATATATATAAAAAAAAATCAGCTTATTAGAGCGTTCATAAGAATTCTTTTATAAAACTCTTTGAACTTATTAGTCGTTGAGTAGTTCAACAAAATTTTCATAAATTCCCCAAAAAGCTATGAAAGCTCGCTTATCGAGGGATATAATACTGCTAAAATATGTTTCTAGATTTTATTGTATTTCTCTTTGAAGCGCTGTAAGGCAACTTATTCTGATTTTTTCTCAGAACCTCAGCTAAAAGTTAGTAGCAAAAAAGAAATATAATACTGTTCTCATAATGATCAGACGCCTCAGGCAATGAGACAGACTAAACACTATAAATATACTGTAAATAAAACTAAAAATAGATATATGTAATAGGAAAAAAAAACCCGAAACAAACACAATTTTAATTGAAACACGAATTTTGAGACGTCCAAATTAGGGTCCTTCATATTTACCTTATTTCTATTTCTTCCTGGTCGAATTGGGTCCTTCATATTAAAATACTCAATTATTTTTTTTTTTTTTCAAAATACTTGTCTTAATTATTTTTTTGTCATTTGTTCATTACTACGAAATAAGTGTATTATTGTGCTCTATGAAAATAGTACATTGTACTCGTACACCGAGGGGAGAAAACGATCTATTTTTGTTCGAGAGTATGTTAAAGGAAACTCGAGAACAGAAATAAAACTTTCTCCCGAGTGATACATAGTGCTTTATACTACACCTACGAGGAAAATAAAATACAATATTTCTTTAATTAAAGTTTAGGAAGTAAATTATTTATGACTTTTGGGGCTGTTTTTTTTAATTCTGGTGGCGTCATCATTACAAAATCGTCACTTTCACTATCAGATGACATTTTGGAAAATTATTTAGAAAATTAAAAGCTAGGTACTGTTAAATTATCAATTTAGTTAAAAACTAAATTTAACGCAACGAAATAAATTGCCGCGCTTTTTTTCGCATTGCAGAATAAGGTTGCCATTATCATTTCATTAAAAATAGAAACCAAAAAAATTCCGCCTCTTTTCTTTAATTATTTGATATAAAACCTTTTTGAGATTTGAGGTTTGTATGTTTCCCGCCTCTTTTTCTAACTATTTCATACAAAACCTTTTTGAGGTTTGACGTTTGTATTTTTTTTATGTTCGCTGCTAAAAAACAAAAGAAAGCTAGCCGTGCAGTAATGGATTTTCATACAACATTCCTGCCCTGCTTCGGAGGGCAGTAATAAAATTCCATATAACTTTTCCCGCCGCACATTTTTAAGGAAGGAATTACGAACTTTGTTACCCGTTTATGAACGAATAATAAGACACTTTCCAAGTGGGTGTGGTATAGAAGAATTTATTTATTAAATTACATTATTTCTTTCTGTCACTATTCTCTATTAACATAATATATTATATACATATAACAAGATACGTAAGGATTTCACTTTACCCGACTACAGCGAAACAAACCGAAAGGCTATATTTTTTGTTCAATGCATGTGTAGTGTATGTATGTATATTCCTTCATATTACATAATACAGATCGACTCAAACAGTTTAACGCTATTTTGTAAGCAATTATTTTTTTAAACCTTATTTTTTTTAGATAATATCTAAAGGATTGCGTTTAACTAAATTATGTCTGATGTTAAGCAGATATGCTAGGTCTAGTGTGTAGCACGTTTACCTAGAAGATACATCGAAGACACTAGAATAGCTAACGGATTGTATAACGCTTCTGCATCATCATCAGCTTCGTCATCCACATCGCCATCATCTCATTCACCATCCAAGCCACTGGAGCAGCTAGTCTTAGCTGCTCCAACGGACCGTGGCTCTAAGCCGCTGTCTAGCGGCTTAGAGCCACGGTCCGTTACTTTACGATGGGCTAGCTCGGGTAGACGCTGAAGGGCGAAATGCACAAAACACCCTATGCAGGACAGTCAGTTCGGGAATTATCGCCAAAAAAAAATACCTATATATACGCGTCGAATTGAGTACCTCCTCCGGTTCGTCAGTCAAAAATATATTACAGCTAATTATATCATAGCAATAGCCACCTAAGTAACTGTACTGTACTGTACTGTACTGTATCAGCCTTTTTAATAGTCCACTGCAGGACGTAGGCCTACCCACGAAGGGTGATACTAAGTAACACTTACATCAAAATACTGAACATCTAGCGGCGGGCGGGAGTGGTAATACAGCAGTAGTATCATGTCGATCAGCACCCCGCAGATGAGGCCTATCTCGATCCCCAGCGCCAGGCAGCAGATGAACGACCCCACCAGCGGGATCAGATCTAACCCTGTCGGAAACATACTTAGTTTTATTTACTTCAATCGCTGGCTGCTGCCAGCAAAACTAGTAGGATTAAGATATAAGATAAGAGCGCTTGTTCACGGCAATTTAAGGTCGGACAACGGAACGTTTTTTGTCCGGCGGTGTATGGTTTATAATCTCTGTGTTTATAATCGTGTGTTGACGCTCCGGACATCCATGCGGCAAAAAATGTAAGCATTTGTTTATTGACGATCCGTTGTTCAGTGATAAAAACGGCAGTGAACAAGCGCTCTAATGTTTTCAATTCCCCACAGTCATCATATTTTTAATTACATTTTTATTATTATAAGGACAAAAATAAGGGAGCAGCTAGACTTAAATTAACTCTATTTCATCTTCGTTCTTATAATAAACATTTGACCAGAAACATGTGCACTAGAGTCTTAAGAATTCAGTAAAAACTTGAAGCAGAATAGCAATTTGAAAATTAACTTCCGCAAAATAAGAAACACCTTACTCAATCATCCATGTCATAGCAGATCTAGTCCCTTTACTCCTTTGCTTTCGAATAAATAATATTTTCATTGGTTTTACTGATGGAATTTTTACATTAAAAACACATCTCCAGTCGCCCACCACCCCCTTAACGGTCAAACGCAGTGTTAGTCCAATAAAAAAATGTCACAGAGTTCGCTGTTTGAGCAACAATATTTATTTTATCCTGCACATAAAGCAAAAACGCCAATAAGCGTCACTAAATATTCGGTCCCGTGACGCTCAGAGCAAATGCTTTGAGCAAATATTCGCTTTGGACACAAAATAAATACGTGTATAAACACACCAATGCAACCATCGTAAATAATAATCGAATACGCTTATATTTTTGATAAGATAAAACGTCTCATCTTCACGCTGTGTTGCATTGTTGTTTATGAGTATTTTTATCGAAAATAAACATGTTCGAAATATCGAAGAGTTATCATTGTGATCAGAGTAATGATTGAAAAAAAATCATGTCCGCGCGATTTGAACCTGCATATCTGATACTCGGGTATTCGTCCCGGTGCAAACTTTGTTTGCGATCAATTATGCTAGGACACCCTCTGTTTCTCACACGGCAAATTAGTTTAAGTTGATCATCTTTTATATTATTATGATCTTTTTTATTGTTTTAACCAAAGAACTCATCGATATCTACTAGGTTTAACCCACACCTACGCTCGTAAGGCGACCGTACTCCCAATAGACGAGCAGGCTACTCCGCGATGTAATGAAGTAAATTTACAAGGTCAGCAACAAGCTACCTCAGACTTGGAAGTCTATTCTAAGTTCTCTTAAACTAATAATAAAGCTACAGAAAACAGAAGCAAACATGATAACAAAGAAAAAAGTTTAAAACAAAGTTATGTATGCCGTCGGATAGTAATTGAAAAATAGACTGAAGCTAGCTCAGACAAACTTATTGTCAGATTCCTTTTCATTGTGCAACTCGCTCGAAGTTTTAACTAGTTTATAAAGAAGTCGGTAACTGGATCTATCCTAAGGACAGTAAACACAACTTTTTCAGAAACATTTTAGTTTGTGTATCACTTTTAGGGTTCCATGGGGGAATATTTTAATGGAACTTTTTGGGGGGATTACGATATCTGTTCGCCCATCCCATACCAAGTCTGGGAGTTTAAAGTTATCTGATTTTTAGGGTTTCGTACCTCAAACGGAAAAAAGAGAACCTTTATAGGATCACTTTGTTGTCCGTCTGTCCGTCTGTGTGTATGTCAAGACTCTTTATCTCGAGAACGCGTTAAGATATCGAGTTAAAATTTAAACTATATACGTATATATAGTCTCTTGCAGTTGTGTAAGAGAAAATCTTCTCAGTTATCGGTTAAAAAAGTTAGAGATGTTTATGTCGTAAAAAACCGCATATTTCGACACTCACAAAAATCAAAACCTACAGGGTACTTCCCGTTGACATAGAACTATGAAATTTGGCGAGAAGCATTGTCTCAGAGTACACATATAGGAATAAGTCTGAAAACTGTACATTTTTATTTAAATCACAAAAAAATAGGGCGTCAAATTTCACAAAATATGGGTTCAAAATTCAAAGTGAGTAAATCGTATCATGTAAGGTATCATATAAAAGAACTTCATTAGAACAGGCTAAAACAGGTTTTTAATTATTTTAACAATGTGTAATTTTCGTGTATGACGAAAAAAGTAAAAAAAAAACCTTTTTTTGTCGATGGTTATAGTATAGAGATTTTAACAACTTACTTCCCAATTTTGTGAAATTTTCTGGATTTGTATGGAACCCTCGATGTGCGAGCCTGACTTGCACTTGTCTGGAAAGTCTTACAACACGATATCTGTATACGAGTCTGCAAAATGTTTGTCGATTTTGAAGAAAATTAATTTCTTATTGACAAGATGACGTCGTGTCTTCGAACTTTACGGGTACAAAAATTAATCATCATCATCATCATTTCAGCCATAGGACGTCCACTGCTGGACATAGGCCTCCCCTAATGATTTCCAATAAGACCGGTTGATAGCGGTTTGCATCCAGCGCGATCCTGCGGTCCTAACAAGGTCATCCGTCCACCTTGTGGGTGGACGTCCTACGCTGCGCTTGCCGGTACGTGGTCTCCACTAGAGAACTTTTCGACCCCATCGGTCATCAGTTCTCCGCGCTATGTACCCTGCCCATTGCCACTTCAACTTGCCAATCCGCTGGGCTATGTCGGTAACCTTGGTTCCTCATTCCTGATTCGATCTCGCAGATAAACTCCGAGCATAGCCCTCTCCATGGCTCGTTGGGCTACTTGGAGCTTACTAATAAGGCCCATAGTGAGAGACCACGTTTCTGTGCCATAAGTCATCACTGGCAACACACACTGGTCGAAAACTTTCGACTTGAGGCACTGGGGTATGTCGGACGAGAAGACGTTACGCAATTTTCCAAACGCTGCCCAACCGAGTTGGATTCGGCGATTGGCCTCTTTCTTGAAGTCGGACCTACCTAACTGGACTACTTGTCTTAGGTAGACGTACGAGTCAACGACTTCAAGAACCGAGTTCCCAACTGAAATAGGGGTGGGTACAACATGAGAATTACACATGACCTTTGTCTTATCCATGTTCATTTTAAGACCCACCTGTTGAGAGACTCGATTAAGGCCTTCAAGCATCGTGCTGAGTTCTTCCATCGACTTTGCCATGACTACGATATCGTCGGCAAATCGAAGGTGAGTGATGTATTCGCCATTGATGTTGATGCCGAGTCCTTTCCATTCCAGGAGCTTAAAGGCGTTCTCCAGAGTAGTAGTAAACAGTTTCGGAGATATTACGTCTCCCTGTCTTACGCCTCTCTTCAAAGGAATCGCCTTGGAGCTCTCTTCCTGTACTCGAACCGACATAGTGGCGTTATTATACAAACACTTCAGCACTTCAATGTACCGATGGTCAATACGGCATCGTTGAAGAGACTCAAGCACAGCCCATGTCTCAACCGAATCAAAGGCTTTCTTATAGTCCACAAACGTCAAGCAAAGTGGCAGGTTATACTCCTCGGTCTTCTCTGTATAACCTGCCGCAGCGTATGTATGTGGTCCATGGTGCCAAAGCCCTTCCGGAAACCGGCTTGTTCGGCAGGCTGGAAGTCATCAAGCCTGCGTTCGAGACGATTCGTAATGACCCTTGAAAACAACTTATAAACATGGCTCAGAAGCGAGATGGGTCTGTAGTTTTTCAATAAGGTGTTATTATTTTATACTATGGGACTAATCGCGCACTAAAATTACGAGATAAATAAATACCTCCTCATCCCGACGTGTCGGCCGAGTTGCATCGGCCGTGGTCACGGGTAGACTCAGGTAGGTAGTTGAATCTACCCGTGACCACGGCCGATGCAACTCGGCCGAAACGTCGGGATGAGGAGGTATTTATTTATCTCGTAATTTTAGTGCGCGATTAGTCCCGTAGTATAAAATAATAATGTGTTCAAATCTCGAAAGTTTAAAAACAACAATAAGGTGTTGTCACCTTTTTTGAAGAACAACACCACCACGCTTCTGTTCCACGCTTCTGGCGTTATGCCCTCGAGGACGACGGTGTTAAAAAGCTTCGGTGTCAAAAATTAATATACTTAGCTTATTATAATATATAGCTGCAAAAAAATCTTACTATAATTACTGAACTTTTGGTGAGGGAACTTCTCATATATTTGGGTTTATTTTTTATTTCATTTAATCTGATAAAAAGGGATCTATAATAACGTTACCTTGGAGCATTAAGAATTCAGGGTACTGTTTTGCAAAGTACATGGTTTTAAAGAGGTGAATTCAGAGGCGGTCCCATGGTAAAAGTTGGTCGTAATCATGAGTACCTACAATGATATTCTAGAATTTAGAATTTGTCCGTCGTCTAGAGAAACACCCTATATTATATTTAATTTAGCAAAATATAGCTCTTAATAGTTGCTGATCTAAACCATAGCTATTTCCACATACTTGTATTCCCAAGCATCAAAGTTGTATCTAGTTGTATCTAATATCAGCACGAGATGAAACCCGGGTAATGCCTGAAGCTAAAACTAGTAAATCATATTAAGAAACTTGAAGTTCCAAGTTCTTTGCACGATACGAGTACTTGCTTGGAATATGTAATATGAACATCCGCACCTAGTTTCACGTGTGTCGAACTAGTTATAACCAATGGCAAGGCGCGGAGAATAAGGATTAAGGATTCTATTTTGGGGTATTGAAAATATTATATTTAAGTATCTCGTATTTTCAGTGCGCAATTAATCTTATAATATAAAAATAATGTCTTCAAATGTCGAAAGTTTAGCAACTGAAAATATTGATGGAAAAATAAAAGAAAATTTATTATTTAACCAGAAACTAGATAAGATAACGTTTATTGTTAGTTGTTTGTTGTTAATACAAGGTAAACAGATAACCCTGTATATAAACACTAGAAAGCACTCTATCGTCGCTTTGTTTTCTTTTTTTTTATTGTTTCAGTAGAATTCAGTCATTGTAGTTTCAGTCATTGTTGAATTTGAACCCACACTGCGAAATCTAGAAAAAAACGCGCCAACCACTAGGTAAATCATTATCTCTTTTTGGACGGAAAATGGAAATACTTATAACGGAAATCATATTTATCGTACATACTTTCCAATTTTGGTAGTTATTGTAATGCATAAATGTGTTTGCTTTATATACGCATAGCACATAATACCGATTACGCATCGACAAACATCTTCTCCTTATCTTCGTGTAGTTTCTTACAAAGGGATCCAATTACAGTTAAAGTAGTTTTGATTAAATAACTAGGCTTGGCATAGGTAGGTATGGGCCGCGCCACACAAGTTGGCAGTTGACTTGGTTTATGCTAGCAAGCTGACCATTTGAATCATTTCAACCGAAGGACTTGAACTGCTGTATATAGGCCTATAAATAATGGCACAATAGATCTCCATTTAAAACCGGTTGAAAACAGTTTGCATCCAGCGCGATTTAGAGGTCTTAATGAATACATCTGTCGAAGTCATGCGAGGACTACGTCCTATGTTACTAACTCGTGTACTTCTTTATGAAAATTTAATTAATGGAGAAGATAGATTTATGAGTTTTCTCTTTTCTATCATATATTTATTATAAAATTATTACATTTGTACCCTTTTCTATGAGAACGTTAGAATGGCAGAAAATTTTAGAGACAAATTAATCTAGGTCTACATTATCTTGACAAGATCACGTGTCGTTTAACTTCCAAGCAAAATAAGTTCCATATTCATTGGAAAAATTATACTAGTGATAACACGGCTTTATAATGAACATGAAAAAATGCCAAGTTGATGATAATGAATGACCAAATTGTTGTTCCACTACAAAAATATTTCAATTCCCGTAACGTATCGGCGAAAAACTACAACAAAGTAAAACTTACACACGACATGGCCCCAGCCTCACGGGGCCTTAAGCCCCCTTGATCCGGCGCTTGTTCGACCCCAATAAACTTAGGATTCGACTTCCATAGCAATAACAATAACTTTCACCAGTTTTAGAGGGTCGAGTTCAAACCCCGTACGAATAATTTAATGAGACGCGCCGTCTGGTGTGCCGCAATGGAATAACTGAATTTCTCATTATAATCTTTAGTAGGATTATACTGAGAGCGGTTAAGTACCTCCATTGAATATGAAATTGCTTCTAATAGAATAAGATAGTAGCTAAATATTTGAGTTTTCTTAATTGGTCTAACATCTGTGTTGGCAAGATAAGTTTGTATGCAATGACATTGTTGAAACTTGTTTTACCTGGCGTTTCTGCTAGGATGGATATTCTCTCGGTAACTCTACGTATTGACATTTATTAGAATGGAAATTACATAAACTAAATTACATTTATTAGAATGGAAATTCTAATAAATGTAATTTCGTGGTCTCGTAGTAATAAGCTCCAAGTAGCTCGACGAACTATGGAGAGAGCTATGCTAAGAGTCTCTCTACAAGATCGAATCAGAAATGAGGGGATCCATAAAAGAACCAGAGTTAGTTAATTTAGAAGTTGTAAAGCCCAGCGGATCGGCAAGCGGATAGGGCAGTGAGCACGGAGGATTGAAAACTTAAACTGTCGAAAAATTGTCCATAGCTAATGATGAACATATTGGAACACTTCTGGAAAGTGCAGTTTTCAAAGCAATACTTATTTTCGTAGCATCTTTGCTACGAAACACAGATAAGGTATTGCTTTGCGATTTCACACAGGCGTGAATGAGTGAATTTCACACATGAGTGTGAAGTGTTTTAAAAAAAAGATCACTAAAATATACTCACTGCTAGTGTTCCAAAGCTTCTTCAAAATCGCGATGTCCACCATGTGCAGCACGGCGCAGACGATGACCGCCGCTAACGCCGCGCGCGGGATGAAGTAGAAATACGGCGTCAGCAACGCAAGCGTGAGAAGGACTATTATACCTGGGGAACACCAATATTATTTTAATTTTAAGTAGAAGTAAACGTAAACCGTTGCCAAGAATTTAGTTAAGTTCTCGGAATAATAGACTTGCGAGTATTACTACGAGTATACATTTGTAGCATTTTCGGGTAATCTGTTCTTAAAAATACACAATTTGCATATGCAAAAATATTTTCAGATGTAGTAGCAGTATGATGTTCGATTTCGCAATACATCTCCATCTGAATTTTCATACGCTTTTATATCGACTCTTGCTTGATTCCTTTTTTAAGCCCTTACACTTGTAAACTATTTTGTCACATATTAAAACTAAAGAAATTATATAAAAATACTAGCTTTTACCCGCGGCTTCGCCCGCGTTATAATTTAATTTATGTTTATCTTGGCAAAAAAATATGGTAACAAAAATAGTAAATGCGCCACAAAATATTAGCCCCAATTCAATGTAAAACGGTACACAAATATTGTAGAAAACAATCATTTCAAACCCAAAAAACAGCCAATCTTAACTAATTTGTTTCGTTATTGTTATCATACGCACCTTTCTTTGTCCCACTGTTGGCTATAGGCCTCTCTCTTGAAGTACCATCTGCTTCGGCTCTTTGTCGGTCGTGACCAGGCTTGACCGGGGGTATTAATGATATCGTCGAGATAGTCGACCCACCTTGCTGCCGCGCCGCACATAGCTAAGCGCTCTCACCTATTCAAGTACCCTAGTTGACCAGCTCGGTCACCACCGTCTTTCTTGCTCAAGAAGCGCTGGTCGAATTAGTTGCCACGCCATTGTGAACGATGTCACACGAGGGGCTTTTGCGACCGCCAATATCGCAGCCGTACTCGAACCGAATGGGTTTGCGCGTGATGATGGCAAAAGGCCTGACGGTATGAAGCAGGTCCCATGGAAGTGTAGACGGCCCTTAGAAAGGGACGCGACTTGCGTCGATACTTTGGCGCCGTCACATCTTTCTAAGACTCAGAGTAGGGCTGGAGCGGTGGCCGATTCGGCGGAGAAGCACAAACGGCGCAAATATGCTAACCTCGGCAGTGGTTACATATTTGAGCCGTTTGAAATTGAAACATTGTGCGCGTGGTGGCCGGGAGCTCATCTTGTTTTCCAAAGTCTTTCTGAGCGTCTGGTGTACCCCTCGCGTGACCAAAATGCTGGTGTTTATTTGGCTCAACTTATAAGCAGCATTGCCAAGCTGATTGGCAATGCTGCCAGCATGCTGGGCACGCTGCTAACTGGCAGTGGGCTCGAGAATTTAGAATATATTTAGACTTTCAAGGGTCTGTGGATGATCCAATTGCTTGTTGTGTAGTAGTAGTTTATGAAGTTTTACATTATAAGTCTGTATTTAGTGGTAGTTAATAAAGGCACTTGCTATATAAAAAAATCAAGTATCTTGCACCTTGTTGTTACTGTTCAAACCTAACCCGACATCAAAATACCTTATGCTTATAAATGCTTCTGTTGATTATGATAAGGTTAGAGTGTACCCGCCCATGGGTTCCCGTCTTGTCGTGGCGGGGGAACTTAATAGCCGATGCTTATGGGCGGCACGGGAATACCAGGTAGAGCCGCTTCTCTGGGTTTTTTCTGAGACAGCTAAGAAGGCAGCGCTCGAGGGCTCCCGATTCTTTTTGGTCTTTTCCCCCTAGGCAGTTTAGAAGTTTTCTGTCGAGGTTGGGCCGCTTTTCTGGGGTTTTTAACTATCGCAGCTGAGAAGCTGGCCGGCAAGTTGCGAGCCTCATGAGGAGTGCCGCAACTGAGCCGGGCTGCACTTTTATCACTGTATAATCCTAACCAAACCAACAGAAATTTATGTTTGTGTCAAGGTCATAATTCAGAATCAAGGTTAATAACCTTAGTTTCAGGATACTCATACTCATGCCATACTACTTCTAAAAATCAAGTCGATCCGTTTCTTAGTGTATTAGCATGGATTCTGTACCATAAAGGTAGAATAAAGAAATATGTTTAACCTCTAATGGTGGTATATTTAAAAATATATTTAATGTCAGACGAAATGACGGCCCAGTATTAAACGTCATTGTAATATGTAGCATGGCAAAAGGAAAACTATTTTGTCCAATTTTAATGTCAGTTGTCATTGTCGATCCTTACTTTGTTTCCTCTTCGAGGAGCTATAATTGTGGAAAGACAATTTGTCTCTTTGCTATGCTAAGCGAGACGTTTATAAAAGTCTGCAGTCAATTTATGTCACCTGTCATCTAATTACGTTTTGTCAATCCATATTAGGCCCAATCAACCCAATTATGAACGCGCTATCGTAAATTTAATAGCAACGTAAAAAGTGTTCTCTCTGTCGAATGACTAATGTGAAAAAGAAACAGAAATAGTCTAATTAACTGTTATAATTAAGATGGTGCCTTCAAAATTGGGCCTTTTAGCGTAGTTGTGATAGGTGACAGTTTCGCTAACGATAGATTTTGTCCTATCCTACGGGAATTATGCAATTTTCGGGATAAAAAGTAGCCTATGTCCTTTCTCAGGCTCTATACTATCTGTGTACCAAATTTCATTGAGATCGGTTCAGTAGTTTTGGCGTGAAAGCGCGACAGACATACAGACAGACAGAGTTACTTTCGCATTTATAATATTAGTAAGGATAACTTTTAGAATACAAGTGTTTGAGATCCTGGATATCATGTAGCAGCAGAGTGCTAGCCAAGACAAGTAAAACGAGCCCGAACACGACGGGTCTATCTTGTTTAGTACAGGAGTTTATATGTCCACCTTCCGACTCCATCGTCAGATCAGCTTCATGGTACTATATTATTGCACTGTCACGCGATATACACATGCGTGCAAAATTTCAGCTCAATCGGAAACCGGGAAGTTAGTCAAATTTAACTTGCGATATTCCACCCAAACTTACATCCATTGCAAGTTAAATAAAATCTTGTAATAAAAATCTAACATTCGGACAAATATAAAAGTTTCCAGTCCGAAACGAAGGCAATAGTGAGGCTTGTTATTATAATAGATAGGCCAACGTAGAGCCATTCGTAGCGCTACGTAGAGCCATCTCGTAGCTTGGTTCTCATCTACTCATGTATACGTCATTGAAAAGCTAAACTAACTCGAGGCCAAATAGAAAACTATTTCCTACTTACCGATTTACCCATAACTGTGACGATTGCAGTTAAAACCGTACATAATTTATACGTTGTCCCAAAGGTGCTTTTAATAATGCCAACGAGGCTTTGAGGGCTATGCTATAAACAAATACCTTTAAAACATGTATTTATTTTTGGTTAGTGAGTTTGGGACAGTGAGGTATATACGAGTATAGCCGAAAGATAGATATTTTTCAGTTTTGCATTTTCAGTGTTGAATTAAGCAGAATTTATTGATAATCATGAGTAAGTAAGTCCAATGACCTTAAACCCCAAACGAATTCCCTTTTTAGTATACGGCTAGCTTACTATTAAAGAGAACAGAAACAAGAACAGAGTAATCAAATATAACGGGACACATTTAAAAAACAAATGTAAGTCAGATGGAGCAATTTAACTTTTTATTTTAAGTCTGATTTGATTTTAGGTACTTTTGATGGCGTGAGCTTAGTATACTTAGATAGAAGATCGTTGTAATAGGGCTTGTAACTGTTACAACCTACTCGACTTTCATGTTACACTTATAAGTGTACACAAATCAAAGTAACCTTGCTATTTACGCCAAAAATGTGCCAAAAAGTGATTCAGAGCTTAATATTGCTCTAAAAATTATGCATCATTATGCAACCCGAATCCTAATATTCACTCTAAATGAAAAGACTCCATTACATCTGACATTACTCATGCATGTCGTACTAACCACCTAACAAATCACATGAAACAATAGAGTCGCGAGTCCACACCGACGCACCTAAAAAGGGGCCCTGCCATTCCAGACACGCCATACATTTCGAAACTATAAAACCGCCACTGGAACTTCACTATGACAGTAAACTACGATGCAAACTTTTAGATTTATGAAGTTGCTTGTCGCTCTACAAGGACGGGTTAACCGAAAAGTAATAATTAAGTTTTTAAATTGCATACTTTCGTGATATTCAAATACTATGATAATTCCTTCATTATTATTTTTTGCACGTTTTCCAGGCTAAAATATAATTAAAATTTATTAAATCTAAGAGGTAGTATAGCAATGTGTAACGTCTATGTCTGTAGATCTAGCAATATTTAAAGTAACATGTCAAAAAAAGCTACCATGAAAGAATTTATGACCTTAAGTAATATGACTACCAACTTTCTATTTCAAAACTAAGACACGTAATCATATCTAAGAAATGGCACCACAATAAGTACGTAAAACGTATCACATTTCAGTTTATGTTCTATCAATAGTAAAAAAACACCTCGGTCGGACTAATTTACAAATGTATCGCTTTATTATTATTAACAAACAACCAAATCTATTCAACATTTTTTCCAAATAATAGAATGCGAAGTCTTCAATATAAAGGGAAATCAGTATTATACCGGTTTATTCATGTAATCGGTCCTCATTTTACCGCATCGGACGTGCACGTGGCGTGCTTGATTTACGGACTGGATTTACATTTGTCTTACTGCAAATTTTAACTTCTACAACTAATACTGGGATTAAAACTCTACAGTTTGTAACTCTGAAGATTATTCGTGATATACGAGCTACGATTTGTCAAATATTTTTGGCAAAATTAAACTCTGAACGCTAAAAATATTAGTTATAATATTTTTCTCTGTAATGTCATACTTACCCTCTATTGTTTAGGAATGCTATTACCGTAAATATGTACGTAAGTACAGCTATTCACAAATATGTCAAGACATTGTAATCAAAAATGTTCAGAGCTTATTCCATGGTTCCTCAAATAAGCGTAGAGATATCTTTATTGACCGACTTACTTAAATCTTACACGGAAGATTTGTTACCTGATGAAGCCTAGAGCCATTTGGCGAATTTATTACTCGGATCGGTGAAGGAGCGGGTATCATGTTAATGCCCCTGTGAAGGCTTTTAAGGCTTGCTAAAGCAAATAGAATGGAAAAGCGGCGACTTCCTATTGAAAGAAAATGTGCTGCTTAGCGATTGATTCGTCACTGTTTAGTGAGGCTTAAAGCTAGTGTTTTCTACGACAACCATTCTAAGCTATATTTCTAAAGTAAACTTAGTTTATGCAACACTTGAATGAGAAGCTAAATAGACAATTAGTAACAACTTAGTGCCTCTACTGTTACCGTTTTGTCCTAGGTTACTCGTAAATGAATAGACTAAAACTAGTTTAGTACCAAGTATGTTTCATAATCTGAATAGATAGAAACTTGGTCTAGGTTTAGAAACGAAACTTTGTCTAGATCCAGACGACCGTTCCCGACTTCTAAAGAGTTATCCTTATTAAGTCTTCCACTCGAACTTCGCGTAGCAAAGTTCGGCCGCGCTCAAAATTCAATAACGGAAGGATAAAAAATAATATTCAAAAAACTGTGTCAAGATCTCAAGGGCGATTGATTTTGTGCGATTGGCCTGCCCTCAATGTTAATGTTGGACTCAAACCCATTGGTATTCAATTGGGTCGAGTAAATATTCATTGGAAAGATGTTGAATAATGCAAATTCGAAACACCCGAAGTTTGGGGTGACATAAATGCGACACACGATCTCTGCAGGTCCTGAGAAGGACCGGCGCGGCCGGCGCCCGGCGTCCGCTCGGGACTTACCCGATTAGATTACCCGTGTTAAAATTTTACAAGAAATGACACCTTGAGACGTCAGCCTTCGGATAAAAATCTGAACCGAAAATTTTAGCTTAGCTGAAAATAAGAGGGATTTTGGTCTCGGTCTTGTGTCTATCTACTTGTCTATTTACGATCTAAGAAAACTTGTCCTTTAGAGGCGAGTTTCGTTTGGCAAAGTAGCTGAAAACTTCTTGACCACGGTTTATATTTTTTTTCTTACTCGTAACTCGTTTATTTTGGAATCAATCGACGTCTAGACCACTTTTTAGTACCCTTGGGGCTCGCCGCGACCACAGCTTTTTCCATGTATCAAAACTGTCAAGCAATCTGTTTTAGTTTGAAATTTTAGTCACTCATAAGACACGAGACCTGGAGCTCAGACTGTCGATGAATTTCAGGTTGCGCAGTAATGGCGCCATGATAGCTATGAGAAAGGGCGATGCCACGTAATGCATTGTAAAGTAGCGTAAGAATCATTTTATTTGATACACCGAAAAGGTTTCATTATATAACAATGTGTAAACTACGCCATACTATTCATCAATGCTACACCACAAGTGCTGTCTTTATAAATGTGAAACTTCTGAAGTGTAAGCATAAAGTTGTATATTACACACCTCTATCTTAAAAAGAACACGCTGCATCTCGTCACTCCGTCTTTCGATCTGCATGGGTCTTTACAAAACCACAGAATTTGAACTCAGTAATTTTACGACTTAAATGTTACATTCATCCCAATTAAATTTAGTTATTGTTGTTCGCACGGTCTGGCCAATTTTATATGCGTGAATGTAATCAATTTTGAACTGAATGTTAGTTTTAATCTTATTTTTATGGGCTCCCAGGCACCTGACCCTCAGTCTGCCCAGCTCGAGATTAAAGTGGGGTTGCTGAAATATGGCGACATGATTCCAGGACCTAAATTAGTACCCAGATTAAAGTAAAACCCCTGTCAAATCAAATATTGCTCAGATTAAAGTTATAGGTTCGTTTAAATGCGACAGTCTACAATTTATTCTAATCTAGACTGTCTCTGGATATTTCTTCTGCACATCGCAACGATAGATAGAACCACGTTAGGACTTCTACAGATAGATATAGATTTTGATTAGATTTGACTTTGGTTTTTACAATTTTGAAATAAAAAAGATAACAAACTTTTACTTTTATCTCGAAATATGATTATAAATTGCAACCCTCTTATTAAATTGTACATAATTTCATGTGTGTTAGATTTAGCATAAATTAATAATAAGTAATACGAGTATGCAGCACCCTAACGGGATCTATGTTGCGTACTTGTAGGTATTAGTTTTTTAGAACTGTTTTAACGTATATTACATTGTCCAAATACATAACATAAAATAATCTTACATTCGTCTACGTTTTGCATGCTCAAAGCAAATAAAAAAATCCAGAGGGAACGTCGTTGAACAGTCAAGTGAAGCCGGTTTTTTTATACATGTGTGAGTGCGTCACTGCTGCGCCGCCATAGTTCGACTGAAAAGCCAAGGCGTAGTTTCCTTGCACGTTGATGTGTGTGTAATTGTCTTTACACGGCGAGGCGTAGTTTTGGACGGCCTCACTTGTTTGTTACAATTACAACTACCTATTCACTTACCTACTTAACATTAAAAAAGCTCAGATTTATAGAAGAAAATAGCAACAACATTGTCTAAAATGCTGAGGCGAAGTCATCAAACTAGAAGTCTTCATCAAAGAGACGTGACTTCTAATACGTTCGCTGCTGTAAAACGAAAACAAATAACAATGTTGCTGAGTATTTGACAAACAAAGCAATTATCGCCGTCTCTACTATCACGTGTATAACAATTTATTCCTACAATGAAATCGATTTGAGAAATGTTTATTATTATCAAAAGAGAACTTTAAGTAAATCCCAAATAAGTAATACAAAGATAGTTTTCAAAGTGCTTTCATTGAGATATCATGGCTAAAGACTTGGAAGACCTCTATACGACGGGAATATTTTAGGGTATTATTGTACTCATTATTATGACCAACTTTGATTATGTAACCAACATCTAAATCAGCGCTAGGACATCCACTGCTAGATCTAGGCAATATGAATTAATCTATCAATATGGATATAGATAATAGATCTAATCAATATGGATTTCCAATAAGACCGGTTGCAAGCGGCTTGCATCAATTTCTATAAAGTTCTATAAAGTTAGAGGAAAGTACAGATCTGTTCACTCACGAAGGCGCGCCCCTCCATATTTACTGAATGTAGTTGTAGGACAATGTAACCCTCTAACCTAAGTGATCATACTTTATATATTTTTTTTACTGTCTGTACTATTAGCCTCTACACGCACACTAAGGCGTTGTGTACAAACGAGGTCTACGCGTATAAATGCAAACCAATAATTTACTGTGGAGGGGCGCCACTTCGTGAGTGAAACGGTCTGTAACCAAATACGGAATAGTATCCCTAATGTGGAATACCGGCATTTCTTGTAAACTATGATATCTAGACACATTAAACAGTGATTATCAATCACTTCCTATCACTAAACATAGATATAGCTTACAAACATGTCGGTCGACCGGGTGCTTCGTTTGCGGTGAGTATGTTTTGTTTTGCTGCTTGCAGACAACTTTATCACATACGTAAAAATGAGTATTTTTCATGGTGTAATTGTAAATACCATTACATTTATTGCTTATACACATTTGTTTACATGTTTGTTTAAAAGTTTTAGAGAACTTTTATTTTATTACTTTATTAAATTTTTAAATATGAATACGAGTTAATTTAGTTAGATATTCCAAATATGGACAGGTGATGGGATCTAAATAATTTTGAGGTGGTGAGATTATAGGATACCTTGATAGGACATGTAGCTTCAGACTCAGAAGATACGAAGTGTATTTTCTATCTTATGATGTTTTTTAGTAAAACTCAAAGGGAAACCTGGATCAAATGCTTCATTTTCGGTTTCAGAGCATATAATGAACTGTACCTCTACCACCAGTTGGTATCGGAAACATCGACCTTCCTCCGATATTCGATAGCGAACCAACGGAGCATAGAATAGAACGCTTTGGAGTAGAGTTTGACACCTGGATTTGTAATTAGGTATTGCAAATAGCTATATTTTCATATTTGACCAAAATTCCTAAAGATTATCATATTAACTAACGTTGATTTTTGAAAGTTTTTGCAGTATTCCATAATTGGGATACCTTTACGTTATTTTTGTTTTTGATAAATTACTATACTTAATATAATTAATAAATATAATACAAAACTGTTACTGAGTAAAGCGCAAATATATAATTGTTTATAAGAACGATAATAACGAATTTCTAATGCATATTTTATTTATAATAAAAAAACAAAATGATATTTCATATTTGGTCACTTTCCTCTGCTAGATTTAGTATTTTCTCAAAAGTACATTATAGTAATCGTTATTATATTTAATTAAGTAAATAGAGATTTGCTTGATGACAAATAATAAATATTTAGATGAATATTATCTTATCTTTAATATCTTATCATCTAGCGTGTTCCTGGTAAATTAAAAATTTACTTTATGTACGTAAAATAACTCTAAAATAAAGATTTACTTAACATTATGCATGCAAAATATGTTTACCAGTATAAAAGCAAGCTGCCGGAGTTTTGACGCCCTGACGCGTCGCTGGCGGGGCACTTCGTGAATGAACCATTGACTGGGAATGAACGGAAGAATGCGCTGACGACGTTGCACACGCCCAGATCTCTTGAGTGGCTTTACTTTGCATTATACATCATAAGTAAAATATGTTTACCAGCATAAAAGCCATCTGCCGGAGACTTGACGCCCAACGCGTCGCTGACAGCGCTTCTCGTGAATTAACCATTGATTGAATGAACGGAAGAAAGCGCTGATCACGTTGCACACGCCTAGGGCCACGATCGGATGATTTCAGAAGAGTCGATAACAAATACTGAGGCGATATTTTTATAAACTAGTAATAGATGTAAAATGACGTTACCAGTATAAAAGCCAGCAGCTGGAGTCTTGACGCCCGACGCGTCACTGACGGCGCTCCTCGTAAATGAACCGTTGACTGGGAATGACCGGAAGAAAGCGCTGACCACGTTGCACACGCCCAGGGCCACGATCTCTTGAGTGGCGTCCAGTGTTTTGCCTCGCGCTGGAAAATATGACAAAATATCGATAAAAAATTATGCATAATCGAATATTACTTTCAAATAAACGGTAGTTTTATATCTAAAATATTTTCTAAACTCTTCAGAGATGCTATAATTTTAACCCATAATCATATGATCCGTTGGATGTCTATTGCTGGGCGCGGGCTTCTCTTCCAAACAGTTTTGTTGAAAATCTATGGAAGCAGCTTACATCCAGTGAGTTCCTGCGGTTTGTAAAGCATAGCGTAAGACGTCCATTTATCTGATCGGTTTTGACTAGTCTTAATCGTAGCTAGCACAACCGATACTAGAGCTGTAGATAGATTTTTAAAATATTCTACACTACATACAATAACCACATAATAAAATTGTTGTATAATTTTACTCTATAGATTAATTCGTTTTTTGATTTTTATTAATTAAATTGATTAATTCTTTCAACATTGGTACCTATACTTCTAAAGCGGGGCTTCCACATCTTGCAAGTAAAATAATAATAAAAATAAAATGAATAATTATAACAAAAAATGGAGTGTTAGCATTGCAGTCACATACTCGTATATACATAACATAAAGTGGATATAATTTAGATTTCGATATAATTTTGAAAACGTTGGTAAGTAAGTAAGCCTTATTATTCAATACATCAAAGTCATGTTTGTCCTCTAACTGTAACTGTACCAGCCTTTTTAATAGTCCACTGCAGGACGTAGGCCTACCCACGAAGGGTGTTTGGGCCATATCCACCACGCTGGCCCAGTGCGGGTTGGTGGATTCACATACGCCATCGAATTTCTTCTACGGACGTATGCAGGTTGCCTCACGATGTTTTCCTTCACCGAAAAGCCAGTGGTGTGAATTTCCGTACATAAATTCCAAAGAACTCATTCTCCTCTAAACTCAATATAAAATTATATTAACTTACTTCTGTTAGATTAAGGGCAGTTTCAGACTAGCGTTTTATTCGCGTATGTATAAGCTCGTATAAGCTAGGAGCGTATAGACACGCCTTTTGAAACACGCATAACTCTTACAAGCGTTGACGCGCTTCTAAGCTCGTATACTGACTATTACTGACACAACACCCCTACCGGTTCGAGCGAATACGCCAAAATATGCCCGTTTACGCGATACCGGTTTTTTGAAGCGCGTAATATAGCGCGGTTGTAAGCGCGTATGCCGAAACGACCGTATACGCGCAGAAAAAAAAACGCTAATCTGAAACCACTCTAATTATATTATTTTACAAATATAGCATACAATATGCCCCAATCCAATACCTTAAAATAAATATTTAAACAATTTTACGACTCTCAGGGTGCTACTTCGGATTGCAAGCTTACAACAAAACTTTTTACTTCCTGCACAGCTATCAACTTTGTTAAAATATTGTTGCTCGTTTTAATGTTCACCGCCATTGTGCAAAGTATCGTAATGGATCGTCGTAGTTTATCTTAGAATGGCTTTAGTTTAATGGCCAATTGTAAAATGTTGCGGTGGAGATGGCGCTATGTCTTTGGATCGGTTTCAATGTTGCCGCCGGCGGTACCGGGATTAACCTTTTTATCGGACGTTTTTTATTTGTGTCGAACTTCTTTTACATTTTATTTTAATTTCAATTTCTTTTGTACTTGTTATTGGACTGTACTGAGGACTACAAGTTTATACGTAAACTGAAACTACAGTTGTTTCCGTGTGCTCACATTTTTGTACAGCGCCCCTGGCGGAAACGAGAAAGAACTAACAAAGATGTATGGTATCACACGCAAACTACGTAGATTAAGTAAATTATGCATAACCTGTACTAAAGCTACCGGCCTTTTTTATAGTTCACTGAACAAGCCAACCCAGATTGGGTCATATTCACCACGCCTGCCCAGTGCGGGTTGGTGGATTTACATACGCCATCGATTTTTTTTCTACGAACGTATGCAGGTTGCCTCACGACGTTTTCCATCATCGAAAAGCCAGTGGTGTGAGTGAGTCCGTGTGGGTTGTACTAATCTGAAATGCGGTGCATTTCAGCTTAAGATAACGTTTATTGTTAATTGTTTGTTGTTAGTACAAGGTAAGCAGATAATCCTGTAAAAACACTAGAAAGTCGCTTTATTTCCTCTTTTTTATTGTTTCAGTATAGAATCTCAAGTCATTGTTGAATTTGAACCTACACTGCGAAATCTGAAAACAGCGCTCCAACCTCTAAATCATCATCCTTTTTTTGCGGAAAATGGAAATATTCGTATCGGAAATCATATTTATCGTACATCCTTTCCAATTTTGGTAATTATTGTAAGTGCATAAATGTGTTTGCTTTACGCATCGCACATATTACGCATCGACAAATAAACTTATCTTCGTGTAGTTTCTTGCAAAGGGATCCAATTACAGTTAGAGTGGATTTGATTAAATACCTAGGTATGACATAGGTAGGTACTTGACGTGGTATCCTATTTTACTGTTCTTTTTTGTTTTTCCTTAGGCTTCTTAGTACCGTAGGTGAACCTATGTGTTTGTGAACCTATGTGTTCACTAGGACAGGGAAAAGTCGCATCTCTAGGTGTTACAATCTTTTTCTTCATAATCGACCTTTAAATTCATCACTCATACCTACATACGAGTATGTCTGCTCGGTCCGGAAATGAACTCGGGACCGCCTGCATAAGGCCGTCTGCCATAGGCAAAGGATTTTTTTCACGACTGAGTAACGAAACTATCTAGCGCTGTTATACTCGTACACTACCAAGTATGATGATGATAAAAAATAAAAAAAGGATTCATTATTCGACAACCAATCTAATTTTTCAATGGATCTCGACTATTCAGTTGTTATGTTCTATTATTAGAATATATTTTATTTTCTTCAATAGTATTCATTCAATAAAATATTAGATAGAATTGTAGACCAACGGACATCTAAGTATGTACTTGTTTTTTTCTTTTCGGTTTTTTTTTTGTTATGTACGTAGTTTGGTTCACTTTTACGCAGTCGGATTTTTTGATAGTTTAATTTTAAAATTTTTATTTTATACATTTTAGTTATGAGTACCGAGTTAGCTATTTACCAGACTGGATTTCCTATCAGCATCAGTACTTACTACATCACAATTGTACTGGAATTTATGTTGTCACTTGTTGTAATGTAAGGCTCAAGGGATGATTATTATGGTTGTTACGCAACTTTAAATTGATAAATCCTTAACAGTCAGTCGAATCGAAAAATGTTGAGAGAAAACTAAAAATGATTAAAATACCCCACTTGACATAGATTATTGACTTTAATTTTTTTTCACAATATGGCGTCCAGTAGTTGCCATTTTGAATTTTCACTAACGTCATGTCTTTAGTGTCACTCGCCGGCCGGACCAAGAGGAATCGATTGACGAGTGAATCATGATAATCGACCCAGTTGTTTAGTCTGTATAGTGCTTCAAAGGAACAGACATACATATACTGATAAACACATTACCACTCCTTTGCGTCGCACAGTCGGGTAAATAGTAGGGCCAAGAGAAATCGAATAGCAAAATTGCGACTTTCGTTCGCTGTTTTGGCTTGAGGTCGAGCTTGTTAATTAAGTTTTATTAAAAAAATAATTATTTAATATTTTCTTATTTACACCTATTCCATGCACCTTTACGCCCTCTACGAGGAGATCCACACATCTTTCATGCGGCTCGTATTTGAAAAAGTTCAACTTATCTCTTTCACCACTAAGCCTGCGTTGAATTGATGTCGAAAGTAGCTACTTAAAACTTTCCCAAGTACTTTTCAAAGCTTTCACACAGATTTATTCAACGTAACGGTTATACTTGGATATATTTCTGGCTTGTAATACATGCGAGTGTATTTATACTCGTAGCGCTAGCTGTAAATCTTGGAGTATGTTGATTTTCCCGAAAGGTATCAGGGTACCCGAATATGTTTCATGAGAAAAGGCATATAACTACCTATGTGGAATACTTTTTTATCTTTTCTTACGATAAACGAATTGATAGTTAGAGATGCTAAATCAGAATCAACTTATTTTCTTTTACGAATTGATGTCAGAGAGACTCCAAAATAAAAACACTTTTGCAAGCTTTTATTTAGTTTCACCTGTCCGATCTCTGTCTTCAAATCTTGCAAATCAAATTTGATCCACTTCCCGTTTACCGATTGAGTTGAAATATTGCAACACATGTGTAAATCGCGTGACAATGCAAAACATGGTGCTGATCTGATGATGGAGCTCGAAGGTGGTCAATAGAACTTCGCAGTGAAACGACATAACCTCATCGAGTTTGGGCTCATTTGATCGTCTTGGCGAGTAGTTTGTCTTTCAATGGTAACTAGGGTCTGATGATGGAGCTGGAAGGTGGTCATAGCAACTCTGTAATGAAACGATGCAACCCCATCAAGTTTCGGTTCGTTTGATTCGTCTTAGCGAGTACATTTTCAGTAAAAGCTTGTATTTAAAAAGGTTTTGTTAATTTAATTCTTGTTTTTACGTATGTAAATAGAATTCCAACACTGTATGTTACGAACTTTGGAACAGATTTTAATGTTTTCTACTGATGGAACTACCAAGTTTAAGTTGTGGTTCTAAAAAGTCAATTCTTATGCAAAAGGTAAGCTATTGTAATGCATAAAATAAGATCTATTTAATCCTATTTTTGACGGACGAACCACCGGAAGAGGTATACAATTCGACGCGCATATTTTTTTTTTATGTATAACCACGCATAACTTTTTTTATAGTAGTCCGATTTCAATATTTTTTTTTGTTGGAAAGAGTATACTTTGAAATTGGTCCCATTTAAATTTTATCGAAATCGACTGAGCAATTTTTGATAAATCAACAATAATGTGAAAAGTTCTACATCGTTCCGTGCGTACTAATATTTGCGATCTAGCGATGCGCCCCGGCTTCGCACAGGTGTATTATACATACAAACATTTCTCTTGAATTACTCTATCTATTAAAACAAACTGCGTCAAAATTCGTTGCGTAGTTTTAAAGATATAAGCATACATGGTGACCGACAGCAGAAAGCGACTTTGTTGTATACTATGTAATGATGATTCTGTACAAGGATGATGTCGGTCATGCTATTTTTTGCAAAAAATAATATTATACTGCAATTTGAACCTAAAGTCAGTTGCAATTGAACCAACTACTCTTAGAAGCCATTTCCATACGAACCCTTTCTTTTAGAGCACTAATACCCAGACTACCCACTACCCAGAGTCCTAAACATATTTTTAAACGTATGAACAGCATTTACTTTGAAACCAACACTTAAATCGCAGTATAAAATTAATTGTTTCGTAGATTTGTCAAAAGTTAATGAACTTTTTGCAATGCAGTACAGCAGATTTTTTGGCGCACAAATTACCTATATCTGCGGACCTAAAGCGGACCGTGGACGCGGGGTGGAAGTGAGGAAGACACTCAAACGGGTGGGGGGGTAACGAGTGGCCGTTCTATACGTAGTATTATTATATCTTATTTGCCTAAAGTATCATCCAAAACACGATAAATCTAATTTTTAAATCATTGATGACTATCAGATATCATAACAACAGAACTGATTTTTTTTGTTTGTTTTTCCAATTAAATTTATCTACGAGTGCATGCAGATATAGAAGATCCCAGAAGGACACAGACGAAATGTCATCCGTTTAGCCGGAAACATACTATCGGACGCGGCTAACGGACGCGACTGACAGCCGCGACTCAGCAAACATCCGGTGTGCCAGATCGCTCTCGGACGTCTGAGCGCTCAAGGTCGTCCGAAGGTCCGCGACTTATGTCCGATAGTGTGCACGGCTCAGTGTACTTTCATAGTCTAGGTCGCGGCTGTCAGTCGCGTCCGTAAGCCGCGTCCGATAGTATGTTTCCAGCTTAATCAGCGTGACCGGGTCATCTGTTACATAACATTACTGGCCGGTAAGAACACCTAGTGCCGAACTGTGTGCATAACTATCCAGCTCAATATTTGGACTGAAGAGTTATGGATCTAAGCGGATTTATCCTGAGATATTCGGGCAAATAACGAACGAATTGAGCAAATGGTTCTGGGAGAGCAAGTGTAAGTTTGAACTCTATCATATTACAGCTGATCAATCTTTAACTGAACCTGTTAACTTAATTAAAACGGACAAGTGCGAGTCAGGCTCGCACATCGAGGGTTCCGTACAAACACGTTGTTAAAATAATTAAAAACCTGTTATAGCATGTGCTAATGAAGTTATTTTATATGATACTTTACATGATACGATTTACTCACTTTGAATTTTGACCCATATTTTGTGACTTTAGAGGCCCTATTTTTTGTGATAAATAAAAATGTACAGTTTTCAGATATATTCCTATATGTGTATGCTTCTCGCCAAATTTCATAGTTCTATGTCAACGGAAAGTACCCTGTAAATTTTTTTTTGTGAGTGCAAAATATGTGGTTTTTTACGACATAAACGGCTCCAACTTTTTTAAACTATAACTGAGAAGTTTTTCTTTTACACAACTGCAAGAGGCTATAGATATACGTATACAATTTAAATTTAAACTCGATATCTTTACGCGTTCCCGAGATAAAGAGTCTTGACATACACACAGACGGACAGACGGACAACAAAGTGATCCTATAAGGGTTCCGTTTTTTCCGTTTGAGGTACGAAACCCTAAAAATGATGTTAATAATACGGTTTTATGATATGCAGTTTTATCGGTGTTCGATTATTGAGCAAGGATTTGTAATCATTATGTTATCGGAAGGGTAATTTTATACCTACTGTATACTCCATATTTATGTACTCGGCCGACTGCAAATCCATACTGAAACGTTTTTCTGGAATCAATTCCGAGTAAGAACCAATTAAATCAGTTCACAGCCGGCCATGGATTTGGTATTATTGAATTTTTTTGAAGTGAAACTTCTAATGCGACTTCCAATAAGGTTGCGTTTAACGTTCGCTGCATGAAGGGGGTATGAAAGCACTGTTGACGTTACGAAGTTTCACTTCTTCCGCGCGGAGGGACTCTACGTACTATTTTTTTTGTTTTCAGCCGGCACAGATATCTTGTTTAAAGTACAATCGTTGGAGAACCCTTTTCTATTCTCGAAATTGGTTGAAAGTATCGTATGACGAGGCGAATAACTAATACCTCATACATACTTTGATTTTTAGGGTTCTGTACCTCAAAAGGAAAAAACAGAACCCTTATAGGATCACTTTGTTGTCCGTCTGTCTGTCTGTCCGTCTGTCCGTCTGTGTGTATGTTAAGACTCTTTATCTCGGGAACGCGTGAAGATATCGAGTTGAAATTTAAACCGTATACGTATATCTATGATGTCTTGCAGTTGTGTAAAAGAAATACTTCTCAGTTATCGTATAAAAAAGTTAGAGCCGTTTATGTCGTAAAAAACAGCATATTTCGACACTCATAAAAACCAAAACCTACAGGGTACTTCCCGTTGACAAAGAACTGTGAAATTTGACAAGAAGCATTGTCTCAGAGTACACATATAGGAAACTGTACATTTTTATTTAGATCCCAGAAAAATAGGGTCTCAAAATTCACACAATATTCAAAGGTTGAAAATTCAAAGTGAGTAAATCGTATCGTGTAAGGTATCATATGAAAGAACTTCATTAGCACATGCTAAAACAGGTTTTTAATTATTTTAACAATGTGTAATTTTCGAAATATGACGAGAAAAGTGAAAATAAAAAACTTTTTTGTCGATAATTATAGTATAGAGATTTTAACAACTTTTTTCTGGATTTGTACGGAACCCTCGGTGTGCGAGCCTGACTCACACTTGTCCGGTTTTTTTCAAACATTAATAGCAAAATAGTTTCGATTCTGTAGATCGATAAAATACAATGTTACAGTTTTCCGATACAGCCATCAATACAGTTTCATAGTAGCGCTATACAACTTTTATATAGCAGCTGAAACGTCCATTATTATTCAGCTATAACCTGGCTTACAGATAAGCCTTGTATATCGAGAAACTCGGCGTCTGCGTGTCTCTACTTCTAATCAGTCGGATCTCAGACCTTTGTAAACCATATTTATAAAGTCAGATAAAAAGATTGGCTGATTAATATTATTTTTGAAGAAAATTTTCAAGTGCCATTATACCTATATTTTGAATGTCAAAATAAGACCGAATTTGGTTCATCTAGGCGTAAGAGGGAAATACATAGCTTTAAATTATAAGTAAAACAAATACCTATTGCATGTCCGTTAGGATAAGCTGTTGTGTCTAAATAATTGTATAACACCTTAGTGTACACAGTTTAGAGCAATAAATAAATAATAAATAAATATTGGAGGACATCTCTCACACGATCTCTGACCCCAAACTAAGCAAAGCTTGTGATATGGCTGCCAGAGACTGATATACTACATATACATATTTTAAATACATACTTAGATAGATAGTACCTAAATAACACCCAGACACAGAGCAAACACCTATGTTCATCACAAAAATGCTTGCCCTGGGTGGGGATCGAACCCACGCCTCTTTGATCCAGAAGTCAGGTTCACTTACCACTGAGCCACCGAGGCAGTCGGTGGCAATAAATGATATCATTGTCTTTACCTCTTAGAGGTATATAATATGACCCTGATGCTGAGGCAATAGAATATGTACGGTATTCCCTGCTTTTAGTAAGAGCCTACTAAAAGGGGGCTTCTGGGCTCGCGGGTGGTTGGTGATGGAGATCTAGCCATCCAATCAAACGGTCCCGGGGAGGACGATAACGCTGAGTGGCCACGTTGTCGTATTTGGCTGTATGCGTCAATCAATCGCAGGACTTCAATAGTAAAGTGCTGGGAGCTCCGGTGCGGTCCCCTGGAGATCCCGGAGCTCCCAATACAGCACAAAGTCAGGCCATAGAGGGGGTTTTAGTGGGCGCAATCCCACATAGCCCGGCTGTACCCGAAGCAGCTGGGTACCTTACAAAGATTTCCCCCTCGTAAAAAAGGTAAGTAAGTAAGTAAGTTCGTATAGGCCGGGTGGCTAGCCCTGGTGTCAGAGTTTTTAGGCCGCCTGAAGGCCTCTGACATGGCTAAACGGTTAAAACAACCGGGACCTACAATTTAACGTGTCATCCGAGCCACGGTAGAAAAGGTGTAAAATAATAAGTCCAAGTTGCGTCAGATGGAGTTAGGACTGCTTGCCTTTAAGGTGATAAAACAGATTACATAATCGATCACTGATTTAAAGTCAAACTTTATTATGGGTTAGCTCTATTAGTATAAGGTGTTTTATAATAATGATCGGAATCATCTCTTTTCGGTTTAGTATATACCATATTCGAATAACCCAGTTTTTATAGTTATTACCAAAAGTCTTTGGTTATTACACAAAAACACCAAGAAAAATTACAATAAATAGTAGAGGCGGTTCTCGAGTGGATATCATGACTCTGGGCACATGGTGTCCACTCAAGCGCAGTGTAGGACCTGGACGTCTACCTACAAGGTGGACAAATGACCTGACATTCGTAAACGCTGTGGTGGTATAGTGGTAGAGACATTCGCCTTACAATAGTGAGGACGTGGTTTCAAATCCTGGGCCCATACCAACGAGTTCTTTGGAATTTGTTGGTATACGGAATTTCACACCACTGGCTTTTCGGTGAAGACAACATCGTGAGGCAGCCTGCATACGTCTGTAGTAGAAATTTGATGGAGTATGTGAAATTTTTTTCGGGTAGGTTGGCGCTGTCCACACTAGATCGTAAAAACAAAGTTCCGTGTTTACAAATAACATATAAATAATTAAAGAACTTAAACAATATAAATACTTGTTCAAAACGAGCAAAAATAGGTTATTAACCGAAGATATTAATAAATTAAAGGGGCGCTTACCAAGAAACTACAAAACAGCAAATTGTATAATATCCGCAAAGAGGATTTTCAAGACAAACTGGAATAACAACACTCCACTAAGAACATCAATCTGTGAGTCACATTTCAATTTTCCATTAAAACCTTCGCATGGAAACACATTTTCTCGAGTTTTTCTTTAATTGTTTTGGAATATTTCGGAAATCAGTTAAATTTCAAATAAGCACCATCATCACTGAGAAAGTAAACTTAGTAAACAATGAATGTCGGCTTTACCGACATTCATTGTTTACTAAGTTTACTGCTTTATCGACTTCACACCAGAAAAACAACGACATCTAGCGACGATTTACCAAACTGCGCTAAAGAGCTAAATGCGCCACCTGTCGCTTTGCAGTTGAACTAAATAGAAAGGAGCAAGGATTTAAACCACTGCGAAGTCTTATATTCACTACATTACTGACACTTTTTAAAGTCCTATTTCTACATTCTAACGTGAAATAAAAGAGGGAGCTAGTAGTCCTAAAAATGTCTGACTCAATGATGGAAATGTTGAATGCCTTACGGCTTCAAATTAAGGAAGATACAGATAAAAGCTTAAAACAAGTCGAAGAAAATATAACAAAGAGAATCAATGATAAAATTGAAGAAAAATTTTCTAAAATTGAATTAGAAATAGAAGAAATACAGAAAACTCAGGAAAATCAAGCTAAACAACTCGAAAATCTTGATAAAAAAATGCGACAGAGAAACTTGATTTTTTTTGACATCTCTGAAGAAGAGCAAAGTTATGCTGAATTAGAGGACATAATACTTCAGGTTATTAACTTAAGAATGAACATAGAGTGTGACAAAAGAGAACTAGAGTATGTGGGAAGGATGGGAAAGAAAGATAAACACCCAAGACCTATAAGAGTGACATTTACAACTCTAGTCAAGAAAATAGTACTATTGCAACAAAAATCTTTACTGGAAGGGTCTGGATCATATGTAAAAGAAGATTTTCCACCACATATCTTAGAAAAAAGAAAATCTTTATTACCTCAGCTCTCAGAATACAGAAAAAATGGAGTTAAGGATATTTTAAAATATGACCGTATAATAGTGAGAGAAAAAACCAATAATAAGCGAGCTCTACCTGCAAGTCCACCAGAAACACAAACAAATAGTCACAAATTATCAGAAAGACCTTTACAAATAGCAAAAAAGAACAAAAGTGGAAGTTAAAGACCACAACTCTTCATGTAAAAAAAACAACAGTCGCTCAGAAAAAATAATTTCAAAACAGAAAATTGACAAGATCACATCAAGACCACAGCTAAAGCTATGCACATATAACATTCGCTCTCTTAAAGCAAGTAACAGGCTAACGGAGCTAGAATACGCTCTTAGTTTCATTAAGTATGACGTTATTGGAGTTTGCGAAGTAAAAATTAGTAATCAATGTATAATAGAAAATAACAATTACATATTGATGTACAGAGGAGACAAAAAAGGGAAAAATGGAGTAGGATTCATCGTTGCTTCAAATCTCAAAAATTCTATACTTGATTTCAAAACCTACTCGGATAGAGTCGTTCGCTTAGACTTGGAAATAGAAAAGAACATAATCAACGTAATACAAGTATATGCTCCAACAGAAAAGGCAAACATAAACGAAGTAGAATTATTTTACAAAGATATACTTAAAGCTCTTGAAAAAACTGGAAAAGACACCATCATAATGGGAGATTTTAATGCAAAAATAGGTATCCCGCTAAAAGAAGAGAGAGATGTGTGCGGTTTATACGGTTATGGTGTTAGAAATGAACGAGGAGAAATATTACTAGAGTTTTGTTTTGAGAACAGATTTTCAATATGTAATACATTTTTTAAAAAACCATTAAAGAAGAAATGGACATGGAAGTCCCCAGACGGAAAATCCCAAAATGAAATCGATTTTATTCTTGTTAAACAAAAACAAAAAGTATCCAATATCGATGTTATAGCTACTACATTTTCTACGGATCACAGGATGCTAAGAATAACTTATAATGTAAAGGTAAACATAAAAAAACGTCACGAATTCGGCCGAAAGAATCAAAATTATACAAAAATTGAAAAAGAATCATTGAAGAATCTTATGGCTCTACAAATTCACAACCTTGATAAAAAAAACATTAATGATTCCTATAACGCTACCATTTCAGCAATCAAAGAATGCATTACAAAATTACCCAAGCAAAAAAATGATAATGTAGAGTCTAAAATTGTAAATGAAAAAGTAGAAACATTAATAAAAGAAAGAGAAAGCTTAAAACAAGTAAGTCAGCGTTCGAAAACACAAAGAAACAGGCTTAAGTATCTACATAAAAAGATTAAAAAGGAAATTATAAAAAATAAACATATAACTAGATTATGTTGTTTAGAAAAAGAACTAGAAAATCGAAGCTCTGCTAAGTTTAGTAGCAGAAAAAAATATGATCGCCAGAAAAAATGGATACAAACTATTGAAAATAAAACTGGTCAAAGAATTACCAACAGAAAGGACGAAGTAGCTACAAACTTTTACTCTTCTCTATACTCTAGCGAAGAAATAAACATTGGGCCAGATAAAAATGATTCAGAAAAAGTCCCCGCCTTGCTTATTCAAGAGATAGAGTATGGAATAAACCGATTAAAGAAAAACAAATCACCCGGAGAGGATGTAGTTTCGACAGACTCTATCATTGCAATGTTAGAGCCACTGGCGCCCCAACTGACCAAACTTTACAACCAAATTATGAAGAGTGAAGAAATTCCCGAGGACTGGCATTACTCAATGATTACCCTACTTTACAAAAAAGGCGATCCCAACGTTATGGACAATTACAGGCCAATTAGTCTATTGCCGACACTGTACAAACTCTTTTCTTCCATAATGTTGAATAGAATTACAATTGCCTTGGACGAACAACAGCCACGGGAACAAGCTGGTTTTAGGAAAGGGTTCTCTACAATTGACCATATATTTACTCTAACACAATGCATAAAGAGATGTAACGAATATAACAAGACCATATATTTGTCATTTGTTGATTATACCAAAGCTTTTGATTCAATTTCACAAAAAAGCCTCTGGGACAATCTAGAAGAGCAAGGCATACAGCAAAAGTATATAGCTATTCTTCGAACGATTTATAGTAACTGCCAGGCAAAAGTAAGAACTGAAAGAATCGGACCAGCATTCGAAATCAACCGTGGAATTAAGCAAGGAGATCCAATCTCGCCCAAAATGTTAACACCAATTCTAGAGACCTTGTTTAGAAAACTTGATTGGTCACACTACGGTCTAAATATCAATGGCGAGCGATTAACGCATCTACGCTTCGCAGATGATATCGTAATATTAGCAGAAAGTCACGAGGATCTACAAAATATGCTAACGTCTCTAGATCTGGAAAGTAGAAAAATAGGTCTCTACATGAATCAATCAAAAACCAAAGTAATGACGAATGGAGAGCAGCGACCTGTCACACTGGGAGATTTAATCATTGACTATGTAGAGGAGTACCTGTATCTAGGCCAAATTATTAGTTTTCAAGACTCTACTGCTAAAGAAGTAAACCGAAGAATTGCTATAGGGTGGAAAAAATATTGGGCAAATAAAGATATTTTCAAGAGCAAAATTCCGATCCACTTGAAGAAGCGACTAATGGACAACACAATTTTGCCATCTCTGCTCTATGGTTGCCAGACATGGGCCCTTACTAAAGCAATAGTAAAGAAAATAGCCACTTTCTAGAGAGCGGCAGAGCGTTCGATGTCTTACGCTCAGAGACAAAGTCAGAAACACAGAGATACGGGAGAAGACAAAAGTGATTGACGCGGCAACAATGCTCTGTCATCTTAATGTCATCTGGGCTGGTCATCTCGCCCGGGCAGAGGATGGCAGATGGAGCGAGCGCATTATTCATTGGCATCCTAGAGACACCTTAAGAGATAGGGACGACCGAAAAAAAGATGGAGTGACGACATTACTGAGGTCGCAGGTGCTACCTGGACCCGTCTAGCGCAAGACCGAACTGTATGGCGAGACATGAAGGAGGCCTACACCAAGATTTGGATGCCCTAGTTAAAATAAGTAAATTTAATTTTAAGAATAAATTATTGTTAATATTATTTTACATGTAACTTTCAAATTATGTAATCCAAATGTTTATAATTATTATGAGGGGCTAATAAAGGCTATTTTATTTTATTTATTTTTATGTGAATCAACCAGCCCGCACAGGGTCAGCGAGGTGAATATGACCCTACCAACCTTCGTGGGTAGGCCTACGTCCTGCAATGGACTATTAAAAAAGCTGATACATCTGTACATCAAAACTAAAAACTTTTGTTCTACGACTTTCGTCAAAACTCAAAAAAAAATTCAGCTGTTCTATACATTTTGTCTCGGGTGAACTAAATTTTTCTATGGAACAACAAAAATTTTTTTGAGTTTTGACAAAAGTTGTTAGTTTTGATGTACAGAATAAGCCCCTAGAAGGATGCTAATTGATTAGAATATAGAGTTACGTGAATTTGTAGTTAAGTAATTTTTTTGAAAAATAAATGTCTTAAACCAGATACAGTACTCAGAAGCTAAGTAACTGTAAACCAGTACATAGCATTCTAGACGAGGTTTATTGCTTCGATCTCACGCTGCTGGCGTGCTTTGAAGGTTTTTAATTAGAGAACTGTTTGCTGACAATGGCAGGTAATATCGGTTTAGAAGATTTTTATTTTACGCCATTTACAGCTTCAGTTTACTAAAGACTTTGTCGAGTTTCTTAAACAACATAACGATTTGTACGCTCACTTTAAATTTAAATGCTTATGAGAAAAGTTCAGACAATTGGGACAGACATTTTATCTAATGCGAAGCTGAAACCATACTAAGTACAATAGAAAAGAGACCATAATATGTCATTACTTTTGTGGGCTTAAAAATATTTTGACTAAAACCCAAAGAACGAAACAAAGTTGAGATGTTGTTTTTAAACTTTCGCGATTTGAACACATTATTATTATATACTACGGGACTAATCGCGCACTAAAATTACGAGATAAATAAATACCTCCTCATCCCGACGTTTCGGCCGAGTTGCATCGGCCGTGGTCACGGGTAGAGTCTACCCGTGACCACGGCCCGTAGTATATAATAATAAAGTTGAGATACATCGCAATATTTTACTGAAACATTATACTTGTGTGAGTCTTAGAGAGATTAGTATTCATACTTTTAGCGTTTAAATCCCACATTAACTGGATACTCCATCGATCCCTTTGAGCCAAAAGATTAATTAGCTGTCTTTGATATCAATAGCTCTTCAATTAATATCGGCTGCAAATTGCTCGAAAAATTATTCGTGGGTCTTAGAATAGGTAGTTCTATCGAAATTATGATGGATGGACGAAAAACGTTATAAGAATTTCAGAGGCCTTTTTCTGTTATTTTTAAGACATTTCAATTACAGCTTAGAATTTTCCAACTTTTTGTACCCACTTCATTTACAATCCTACTAATATTATAAACGCGAAAGTTTGTGCGGATGGATGGATGGATGTATGGATGTTTGTTATTCTTTCACGCAAAAACTACTGAACGGATTGAGATGAAACTTTGCAATAATATAGCTTACTAGTTTTTACCCGCGGCTTCGCCCGCATACGCAATATATCATTATAATTTATAGCCTATATATATGTGTTATTCTGAAATATAAGCTATATTATTGCAAAGTTTCATCTCAATCGGTTCAGTAGTTTTTGCGTGAAAGAGTAACAAACATCCATCCATCCATCCATCCTCACAAACTTTCGCGTTTATAATATTAGTAGGATATATCAGAATAACACATAGGCTACAAATTATAATGATATATTGCGTATGCGGGCGAAGCCGCGGGTAAAAACTAGTTAGTTTATACAATATTGTCTTTCTTATTCACTGAGGTCCATCAGTGAGGTCACTGCGACATGCCAGGTTAGTATGCGCGCCACGAAATATTTCTTTCGTAGTGTCAGAACGAGACAGCGTTATGGCAAAGTATATATCTGTCACTTTTTCACATGTCGAAATGAGTTCTTTTCGTGACTTCGTGATCGCGTGACTAGCTGGAGTGCTTTATGCATTTTCCCCTTTCAGAGTTTACCCGAGCCAGCCCAAAATTGACACATATTTAAACAAACAAAAACCTCATAACATTTTAGTTTTAAAATGGTTTATAATGAAAGTGTGTTGACGCACCGAACAAAGAACAAAAAACATCTCAGAGATGACATGAAAAATCATATAAGTATTTCATACAAATTTAAAAACCGTTTGAAGCCGCTAAGAATATTTTCAGCTTTTCACATTTGTAGTTTACTGAAAGTCCTAATACGTGACGCGAGGAAAGTTATTAAGAAACTGTATGTGGTTCTCTGAGTGCATTCACAGTTCACACTGCGAGCTAGTCGCGAGTAAAGGCACGTGTAGCCGCTAGTCAGGAATTGCAATCAAACGCGCTTTCATACTGAGTGCATACAGGGTCGCTGCCACGGAATAATAAAAGCAAATGGAATAATTATTTTTGACAAAAATATTGCAATAATAGCCAACCGACTTCAACATTACACATAAAAATAAAAAAGTCAAATAGTTCATTTGTTCGCTTATGGCCAAATGTTCGCTCGAATCGATAATATGCCATTTTCAGATTGTTGTTAATTTTTCAACCAATTTTGATAAAAGTTCAATTCTTCCCAATAACAAAAAAAATTATCATAATAATTATGTTTCACAAAAATAACCACGACCGACTTCAATTTGTGTTCAACATTCGAATAGTTTGCTCGAACAATTTTTACATTATTGATGATTTTTCAAAAACGGTTCAGCCGATTTCGCTAAAGTTTAAATGGGACCACCCACCTCGGAAGTATAGATACTCTTTATTTTATTTTATTTATTTGGGATAACAAACAATAGCACAATTTACATTACAAGAAAACAATTAACCAAATAGATTAATAAATGTGCCACCAACTACATTATCCACCATTTACTAAATAGCAAGTGTCTTTGCTGGCATGGTTTTCTAAGTACATACATAAATATATTTCAGAAATAATTTTGAAAGTAATTATACCATATTTAAACAAATATAAACCAAGTATTTCATTTTAAGTAAAGCTACCTATCACAGCTTTTTTAAATCTAGTTTCAGACAAAGCAAAAATATCTACGAGTATATCTACGAAATGTCTATTGTACGAATCCACCAACCGGTGCAGAGGCGCTCGTTTACCAGCGTTGGTTCTTACTCCAAGAGATTCAACACTAAGAAGTGGGTAGGAACGTGTGCTTCTACGCGTAACCGTTCTAGGACAAATATAATACAATTGGTTGGTGAGATCGCAGCAATCGTATTTATAATTAATTATACCATGTAAAAACATTGCACCGAGCAACAGTCGACGAGAGCCGAGGGACATAATCTCATATTTCTTCAGTAAAGATTCGTAATCAAGATAAGAATGACAACATCTATAATTTACAGAACGTAAGAACTTATTTTGTACCTTTTCAATCATATCACTGTATTTGTGATAAAAAGGGTTCCATATTTGGGTGGCATACTCAACACGCGGTCTGACAAGAGACGTATATAAAGTCATATAAGTGGAGGGCTTTATGAAGTTCTGAGCACATCTCATCACAAAACCTTCTAAAACCTTTCTCTTTCCAGCTAAAAAATATATTTTAAAATTGGATTACAATTGGCGAAAATATCGATGAACAAACACAAAAAAATACAAACAGACGAATATAGAACCTCCTCCTTTTCGGAAGTCCTTTGAAGTCGGTTAAAAATCAATCTACTCTGTCAAACGTTTCATTTTAAAGTTGCCATCACTTACACCTTGACTAACAAGCTCTATTTCAAGTTTGAGGTGATTGGTTGTCGTCAAACCTTTTCTAAATTATTTTTCTACCCGTACACCAATTTACAAGTTTTATCGCAAGATACTAATTTAATTTTTTAATTTAAACGGGTATCCCCACCAAACGCTAAGGAATCCAGCTAACTTCGGGGTATTGTTGTACACCACCATGAGAATGTAATACCAAAAATGCAGCTTTGAGAAAGTAGTTGAATTTTTTGCGCTTACCTCCCGGGCTATTAACATAATATATTTAACGACGGGTTAAACACTGTCACCCTTCGTGGGTAGGCCTACATCCTGCAGTGAACTAATAAAAAGGCTGGTACAGTACAGTAAACACAGTAAGCACCGTTTAGTAGATCAGTTTGCTATTTTAAACAGAGTCTAAAGCGTGCGCTTAAAATCTTTTGATGTTGATATTGTTTTGATGGTAAGTGTTGATTGCTGAAGTAATCTGAACTTTAATGTGATAGTTATTTTTTTATTACTTACCTACGTGATAACAGGTGCATTTCTAAAAATAACACCAATAGTATTGATTATAACGCCTGCCACTGAAACGATGAGCAACATTTTGGCATTGGCATTTCCTGTGTTTACAGATTACAAAGCCCTTAATCCAGGTTTTGCGTAGTTTACTTTAAACTATCGCGTTCGCAAATAGCTCCATACATTTTGGTTAGTTCTTCTTCGTTTCCGCCAGGGGCGCTGTACAAAAATGTATAGAGCCATACGGAAATATCTGTAGTGTTTCAATTTGCATGTAAACCTGGACTAACCCCTCAGGAAACCAAATGGTCACTTTTTAGTGCTGGTTTTATAAAACGAAATAACATTCACAAAACGTTAGTTTTGTCGGGAGAGCGTGAAAAGCACGCCTCTGCATTTTCTAAATTTGTAAATTCTGTCAGTCATTAGGTATTATGAAAAGTTGTGATATTTTATTTTTTAAATAATAAATAAATATTTTGGGACATCTTACACACGGCCTCTGACCCCAAACTAAGCAAAGCTTGTGATATGGCTGCCAGAGACTGATATGCTACTTATACTTATTTTTAAATACATACTTATATAGATAATAACTAAATAACACCCAGACACAGAGCAAACACCTATGTTCATCACATAAATATTTGCCCTGGGTGGGGATTGAACCCACGCCTCTTTGATCCAGAAGTTCACTAATCACTGAGCCACCGAGGCAGTCAACATTTTTTAAAATAAAAATTTGTTATTATTTTAAGTAATACGTGTATGAGTGTTAAAAAGTGATGTAAAATAAATAATGGTACTAGTACTTTCCGTATTGTCTTCATAACTTTGCTAATAGTAAACTCTTTACACTGCTGTCTACTTTGCTTTCAGGTCAATAAAAATGGCTATATTGTTGAATTTTTAACTGGACTCAAAAGTTGATTATGACCTTATGTTAATATCTATATATTTTATCTTGTACATTGCACAAATCATACTTTACCATAGAGTTGAGATACAAAAAGGTGCCCATAACTACAAATTAGGTTTACATGCTGATGAGCTGAAAACGGCTGCCGTTACTAGATATCGTATTGAATTTAACAGCAATCGTTGTCATTACTCAGGAGCAACGGTAAACAAACTATATGCTAAATGAAAAAAAAGAAAAACCTCACCAAAACCCTTCGCAATGTCAACATTAGAGATGATGCCAACCACCGGAACATCGGTAAACTAACTATATGCCAAATAAAAAAAGAAAAAGCTCACCAAAAGCCTTCGCAATGGCAACATTAGAGATGATGCCAACCACCGGAACAACGAGCAGGCCGGAGCCGAGGTGTGAGAACATGTCGGCTGCGGTGTAAGTTGTGTTGCCGACCATACTCTGGAACGCTGGCGCTCGCGGTGTGGGCAACCCAGGAGTTATTGTACCTAGGGATGAAAACAGAATTAAATTACTAAATAAATTCTTTCTCAATATTACATATAAGTACATTAAAGTTTAAAGTAAGATCCGTTTTTCTAAAAATGTGAAAAAAAAACTTGTATCCAAAATGATAAATATTTTACCTACTGCTTCCGTGTCAAAGTGTTGCATGTGAAATTGTCCCTAGGGGTGCAAACAAACTGCTTCATTATTTATTTATTTATTTATCAATAAATGTACCTGCGTATTACTAGTAATGTTTCGAGTGATATTTTCTTCTAACGGGTGAAATAAAAAATAACTTGTCTTTAAAATGAAGAGGCACTGCGAATGCGCCAATTTTATAAAAAATAGTACACCGCAGGAACTCAGTCGGGTTAAAACTACAACACCTGTAAATATAAATGCTGAGGAATTCACGTCAGTTTCCTTAAAACTACAACAATCGAGAAAAAAAAATTGCGCATTACTATTGATGATGATGAATAATATCAATAAGCAAAGGTATGACCCGTCCGTTGTCTGACTCTCCATAAGTATCTACTACCACAGCAAAATATATCATCAACACATAAATGCAGTCAAGGTAGGCGACTGATAAAAATACAAACCTTGCAGCTGCAATCTTCGTTGGAGTAAAGTTAGTAAAAATAAATCATATGACTTAATTCTGACAGAATGTACCAGCTGTTTTCCTGGCAAGTTTGTTTCACTCAGCTAAAGTGGGTTCTCGTACCGTCGAGATTTTAGGCGCCATTGGATTCTTAGTTATAAGTTTTATTGAATAGTCTTTATCTCAGACATAGGATGTCCACTGTACAGTGTACATAAACCTCCCATAATCTCCGGTCGAAAACGGTTTGCATTTAGAGCGATCAATGTGGTCCCAATGAGGTCATCTATCCACCTTGTGGGTAAACGTCACATGCCGCGCTTGCCAAAACACCCTTATGACCAGGGACTCTATAACTGAATCATTAGAACGGCTGAACGTATGCGTAAATGGTCATGAGACCAAGTAAGAGCGGGAGCGAGCATTGAAATCTATGCTTGTGTGAACGGAAGTGCATAGCATGCGATCATCTGCGATCGTTAGAAATGATTCTAACGTTTCAAATATCTCTGTACTCCTGGATGTGTCTATAGACGATGAACATTTTCTACGATATCTAATTACATATGATAAAACAGAAAAACAGATTTATTGGTAATAATTATGCACAGTAATAATTATGGGACCATTAGGAATCTCATTGTGAATTTTCGTCATAATAGGTAAGATTTCCAGTGATCAACCGGGCTAGGATGCTCGCCACGCAATATTTCTTTCGATGTGTCAGAACGAGACAGAGTTATGGCGAAGTATATACCGGGTTATTTCTAATCAATTAGCATCCTTTTAAGGGCTTATTCTGAACATTAAAACTAACAACTTTTGTTCTGCGACTTTTGTCAAAACTGTGTTAGTTTTGATGTACAAAATAAGCCCCTAAAAAGATGCTAATTGGTTAGAAATAACCACTATGTGTCACTTTTTCACACGTCAAAAAGAGTTATTTTCATGGCTTTTCGTGGTCGCATGCTTGGCCTAGGATTATCTCGAATCGTCCAGAATCCCCCGCAGGTGAAGTGAGGAGTCGCCATTTATCAGCCTTGTGTGAGCTGCACCGCGGTGCGTGACTCGAATGCGTTGTGCCGTCGGTTTGTATGGACTCTTATTATGACGGGACTTGATCCACTGATGATATATTGTATCCAAATGTGAGGAAAATGAAAGAACTTGACAAGTGATAGATATTCATGGCTTTGATTTTAATTTTCGTCATATTTTATTAATGTATAATTGGTAGTTCGGGTGATATATTTCGCCTCTACACAAACACATACATGTTTTTTTATTGATACTATGAATAAATAATATTAAATAAATAAATATTTTGGGACATCTTACACACGGCCTCTGACCCCATACTAAGCAAAGCTTGTGATATGGCTGCCAGAGACTGATACACTACATATACTTATTTTTAAATACATACTTATATAGATAGTAACTAAATAACACCCAGACACAGAGCAAACACTTTTGTTCATCACATAAATAATTGCCCTGGGTGGGGAACCCACGCCTCTTTGATCCAGAAGTTAGGGTCACTAACCACTGAGCCACCGAGGCAGTCTACTACTTTTAAAATAAGAGTAAATTTTTGATTCCCACATTTTCACGACTTTTCAACATTTTTTTTTGTTGTAATTATAATTATTAATTATTATTAATTCTGGCCAGGTTACCCTCTGAACCGGGTCTTTTAGATTAGTTTTACTTTAGTAATATAAGTTTTAGTATTTAGTATTAGTTTTTATTTTAAGTAGGTTAATTTTAATAGTTATAGTTTTTAGAATTAAGTTTCGATGTTTTATAAGTTCTGTTGTGATAATAAAAAAAATAATTGTATGGAATAAAAAAAAAATATTAATTACTAAAACTTATGAGTTTCTACCAAAAATCGAAAGCCAGTAAAGCAATATTTCTTATTTAAGAAAAGTTCTAAAATATTTTTAGTAGTCATTAATATTAATTAGTTATTTTAGTATTCACTGTATTTATTTAGTTCAGAATACTAGAATATTTGGTGTTTAATTGTTTTTCGCAAAAAAATCGCAACTCCGACTTCCGCCGTGAACAGAATTCGAATAATTTGCACGAATCGATGTGACACCCATGTACATATTTGTTGATTTATCAAAAGCGGCTCAGTAGATTTCGATAAAATTTAAATGGGACCACCTTCCATACTCTTTCGTACTAAAAAATATTTTTTTAAATCAGTTCTCAATTGGTGAAAATATAGATGAACATAAACAAAAAAAAACATAAAGACGAACATAGTACCTCCTCTTTTTTGGAAGTCGGTAATAAGCTAATAAACTTTATAACATCTTACAAGACAAATTTTAATATTATCTTCTAAGATATTCCTCTATGAGTCAGAAGATCGACAACTCTACATTACAAAAATGTAAAGTCCGTCATTTTTCCTCAGCAATCAGGTCTATTGAACCCGATCTAGTTTAGAGGAAAATATTAGAAGAAAAGAAAGGTCGGCACCCTGTAACCGCGGCGAAGTTACGCAATATCTCCAAAGTTCCCCGCATTTTTCGGAATCTTGAACCCCATAAAACGGGAATCTCAGTAAATAACTTCAAAGTTATTATTTAATAGGTGACATTCTTTACAATATCTGCAACAATATTTGTAGGGATTTAAAATTACTTTGTAAGTTTAGTGTCGGAAGCGAAATTCGTCTATATTGAATGTGCTTAGAACAAAATGTTCATTCTAAAAGTTATTTGATGTGCGTTATTAAAATTGTAAGTTGGATAGTCATTGATTGATTATTCTGAAGGTGGATAGATAACCTAATAAAGATCGTAGATTGCGCTGGATGCAAACTGCTTGCAATTAGTTGTATTGGAAATCCAAATAAGAGGATTATGCCCAGTAAGGGACGCTGAGGCTGAAATGATGATGTATTTTATACTGCTTCAAATGTAGAGCTAATTAAATTATTAAGTTTCTCGAATTGAAAATGTGCGTGCTTATATAAACATGAAATCGGTAATAGTAGGGCATGATTGTTATTTTTTATTTTTGTTCGTCTTTTACTCTTAACTGCTACACTATACCGCTTTTCAGCTTTTAGGAATTAGTCCTTGTGTATCGTTTATTATGAGCTTTTGTTGTTCAAAGCACTAACCAGTCAGTATCAAAGGTTCCCGCTTAGTTTCATGCACGAAGTACGCGATCACCGCGGCTACCACGACCACCACAGCGTTTCTGGATACGCCGACGACCCAGCAGCATCGCTGGATCATGCGCGCTGTCCGTTGGCCTTTTTCATCTTGAGCTTCTTTTATGTGTATATCTTTTACAGCCTAGAAAGAAGGAAAATCTGTATGTTAGTCAAGCTTTTTTAATTGCGCCCAATTAATTTTGATGTTTGATTACTTATTTATTATTATTTCACTTTTAAAGGCTCCCAAAAGACCGGCCTAGCCGAGTTTGGGACCCGCTGTTAATTTCACTGTAATTAACAATATCTAACAATACCTAATTGTTAATTTAATCATGTTTTGGTAAATAACATTTTCTTTCTTTTCTTTTTTTCTTTCTTTTAATAGAGAGGTCTTCTTTAATATATATATCTGCCTACCTAATACTAGTGCGTTTGAAAACGATGCAGGTATGTAAACATAATCTCAAATGAGATTCTGAGAATACGGAAACACGTAATTATGTAAGTATAAGAATTTTAGCAGAATATATTTTACCCAAATAAACAATAAGCCCGATTACAGAGGCGCTAGCGTAAATTAAATAGCAGCGTAAAAAGCGTTTTCTCTATCGAATACCTAAAGTGAAAAAGAAACAGAACTATGCTATTTAGCTAATATAGTTACGCTGCCGCCTCTGTAATCGGGCTTAATGTTCGATTAACTAATAAATTTAATTATTGAGCAAAAAATATGAATCTCATCATTCTCACGTTAAGAAAAAATTGGTCTTACCTTGTGGAGTGTAAGACCTAAACATTTTTCAGGTCGATGGATCTAACATAAGTAGAAACCGATAACAAAGCGGTAGAGTAAAAGAGCTGTAAGTTCAACTCAAAGCGACCACGACATGTTCCATGTATCGTAACCGACGTCTCACTTCTCTAGACTTCGCAAACTAACTTACAGAGTAACACTCTGATTGTTGCCAAATACAGGAAATAGTTACAACCTGTAGTTACAGCAAACTACCACCAACTAACTACTCTAAGTATTGTTCACGATCTTGATAACAAAATAATGACGACTTGTCTGTTTGTAAATTAGTTTCAGTTGTGTTAATTGGTGGGATTTGTACCTGTGTTTGTCGGTCTTTTAATAGTCTACTGAACATAGGCCTTTTCATGAAGAGCGGTTGGGCCATATCCAACGTGCTCGCTCAGTACAGGTTGGTGGAATCAAATCCCATCGAATGTCTTTTACGGACGTGTGCAGTCTCACGATGTTTTACTTCATCGAAAAGTAAGGTGTGTATTGTGTAAATCAATACACCATAAATAATACCATAGGTAAGGGACTGGGTTTGAACCATCGACTTGGCATTATTTCTTTCCATGTTGATGGTTTAAAATCTTCTTAATCTCTATCTTGAAAGGCTAGCATTCTCTCACTAGGTTAAAACCAACTAAATTACCTAAGTAATCAACTGTATACTGTAGATAACAAAATAATGACGACTTGTCAGTCTGTGAATTAGTTTCAGTTGTGTTAATTTATTTGTTATTTTGACAAGTTTCCTAGAGTTCCCTTCAATAAATCGTAGGTAATGATATATCGCTAACGAATAGAGTAAACAAAACTGATCTTACTTATTCATTGATGAACTTCCTTATTTTGATATTTAAACTCTCGGAGTCGTCTAAAAACCTTTGTTTGAACACACAGTTTGAACAACAGCTGTAGGTTCTATTTCTGCCAACTTCAAATTCAATTATTAATTCCATACCTACGGCAACATTAAATCTATTTTAGGTACATCTACGTCGGTACATTTTGTATATACCTATGTATTTCATATTTGTTAACACAACAAATAGGTCAGTACTAAAACACACGAGACATAGGTAACCGAAGCATTTTATAGGGAAGCAGCAAGTTCCTTGCACTCTTATGTTCAGAAATTCATGTATAGTAAATATTGGGTAACACATATCGAGCCTTAATGCCATTTTTCACAGTTCCATACTACACGCCTAGCTGATCGACAGTTAAATAAAGTCAAAACTGATAAAACATCGCGCAATGTGTACAAAATTGCGTATTCACCGAGCTTGTGTCGGAAACATACGTAGTTACCAAAAAGCTTGACAAAATAAAAGTGGACTCGTATCTCTACTATCTAAGCCGGTTTCCCGTAAAATGGACTCCCTCGGGAACTTGGAATTCCTTGCGAGGGCCTGGAGACACCGCAATGCGTTTTTGGAAAGGAACTGAAAAGGATGTCTACAGCAGTAAACCAAACTGGTTTATTTATAAGCTTCGGCGATAAAAGTGAACGAAATGGTCTTACGAATACTTGATGGCTTCTGTACTTAGGTATGAGTCGGTATAGAAAAAAATATGGCGCGTCGCTATTGATTCTTGAGGTACGAGTGTAAACAGTAAATGTGGAGAAATTGAACATCTTTAAAGTAATCAGCTTTTATTTTTTATAGAATAAGTAGGTAATCGCAATTTGCAAGATAGAACAATCAGTCGTTCGGATAATTATTTTTCACATAAAATGAAACCACCGCCTTCCACTGTGTTCCACATAATTCGAATAGTTTGCGTATCGATACGACATCCGTGTACATTATTGTTGATTTATTAAAAACGGCTCAGCCGATTTCGATAAAATTAAAATGGGACCACCTCGGGACTATACTCGGGACTACGATACCCTTTCGAAATAAAACGATATTTTTACTTCGATGCACAATTGGCGAAAATATTGATGAACATACACATAAAAATACATACAGACGAACATAGTACCTCCTCCTTTTTGGAAGTCGGTAAAAACGAGCGGATATTGTAAGTACTCGTGATTATGACTCACTTTTACAATGGAACCAACTCTGAAATCGCGTAAAAACAGCTGTCCCATACATACAATTTCGATGAGATGTATGTAGCATCAGCCATGTATTTGATTTAGACTGTGTCCCATTACGGACTTCGAGACCCTTCTTTTTACAAGAGATGTCATATTAGGTTAGTTCAATTGATAGTCCAGAAATAAAATAGACCACCACGCTAGACAGCGCCAGTTGTTTCTACTTGACATAATTATGAAAAATTAATATGGTACTGACATCAAAAATATTAAGGGACATCTTACTCACGGCCTCTGACTCCAAACAAAGCACTATTATGGCTGCCAGAAACTGATCTACTATAATACTATGATGTATAAAAAAACCAAACACAGATATTATTACCTCAGGATGTTTCTTATATCCTTAAAAATACGGAGTTTTTGGAATTGGAATTTAGGTGCATTGAATTAGATATCAAATAGTCTTCAAATTAGGTCGCTCTCACATGATAGCAATGGCAACTTACGCTGATTCACAACATTTTCCCCTTGACATGTTGCCAAGCCGTTAAAAGCGGTTTTAATTTTGGTTGCCTCGTCTGAGACCGCACATATGCTGCCTAGACCTTACCCGGACACCGTAACTTCGAATACTTAACATGAGACATCTATCAGTGACCAAGATAAACAAACTCATAACAAAGCTAAAAAACTTTGTTAAAAACGGCACTCCAAGGTCTCCGTATTTGCTGAAGAAGTTATACCGTTGTACCTATAAATATGTTGCACGATAATTAACCTTAAAATATTTATACAAGCACTTTAATTCATCCAGGGCTTAATTGCGTAGATAAGTTTAAAACTGCTGGTTCATATTTTAACAAAATAACGCGCACCATGTGTAAAATAAGACTAAAATACCGGCGGGTCGTTCAGATAAATCAAAAAGGTATTGGGTAGGCCGAACGCATGGTCGGCAATTTATAATTTAATAGAAATAGGCTCCACTGTGGAGCTGATAGTTTCATGAGGTTTTATTACTTATTCATGCTACGCATATTCTGATATTGAACTGTATCTCTGAATAATTGGAATACGAGTATTATACGTAGCTCTATATTGATATTTGTAATATAAACTTTGTTGCTGAGCGCTCGTGTACAGGTTAGAAAATTATATTGGGGCTGAAATACAATAACTGAAGATTAAATTTCTTTTTTAATAATACTCGTATCTGTTAGGAGATGAAATACGAAGACACACAGACAACATTTTATACTAAAACTTTAAGTAAGTATATCTATCTATTCTGATGTGACTGGCTCAGTGGTTAGTGACTCTAACTTCTGGATCAAAGAGGCGTGGGTTCGATCCCCACCCAGGTCAAATATTTATGTGATGAACATAAGTATTTGCTCTGTGTCTGGGTGTTATTTAGTTACTATCTATATAAGTATGTATTTAAAAATAAGTATATGTAGTATATCAGTCTCTGGCAGCCATATCACAAGCTTTGCTTAGTTTGGGGTCAGAGGCCGTGTGTAAGATGTCCCAAAATATTTATTTATTTATTTATAACTGCTCCAGTGGCTTGGATGGTGGATGAGATGATGGCGATGTGGATGACGAAGCTGATGATGATGCAGAAGCGTTATACAATCCATTAGCAATTCTAGTGTCTTCTGTGTATTTTCTAGGTAAACGTGCTACACACTAGACCTAGCATATCTGCTTAACATCGGACATAATTTAGTCAAACGCAATCCTTTAGATATTAAATAAAAAAAATAAGGTTAATTGCTTACAAAATAGCATTTTGTTTGAATCGATCTGTATTAGGTAATATGTAAGGTATATTTATTTATTATTATTATTCTGCCTGTTTCACCCACTGCTGAGTATAAGCCTCCTCTCTTTCTCGCCATTATTTCCGGTCCTGTGCTAGCCTCATCTATTGCCTCGTCAAACTGTATGGCACTTTGCTAAAATTATACTTCAGATGTTAAGACGAATATATTTTAATTAAGTAAAGCACAGGTGTTACTCACGCTTGATTTTAGTATAAAACTGCTACTATAGTTTCAATCACATTTGGCGATCTTTCTCAAGGTTGGAGTACTAGCACGCGGGCTCGTCTCGCAAAGCACTGAAGACGAAAGACGAATGTAATATAATTGGTCATCCTGAAATTGTATAACGTGAATGAATAAAATAATACAATATCATATTATATTAAACAATAAAATATAATCTTAAAAATATCCTTTCCTCGCATGCCTAATATTTAAGTATGAATGTACAAAATGTGTCTCGATCTTTTGCAGAACCCCAAAAAGGGAATTACCGTTAAACTCCGAACATGATGTTCAGGACTGCGGCTTACGTTAAACTCTATCCTTAATACCTTTTTATTACTATATTCATGACCTCTTCTGCATAATTTTAAAGACTGGCTTCATTACCCTTTAACTAGGGAACGAATACGGTTACGGTATAAATGGCCACGATACCGGTATAAAACAACAGTAGTACCTACTTTGTTTTATCGGTAGAGTGATGTCGGTTTCGATAACGATATAATTTAATTAACCATTTCATAGACAAGATAAGTTCGGTACCGAAACAATATTACTGGCTCGAAACGCGGAGTGGGGAGCGGTTGGAAATTAAATAGCGCCACCAAAGCTTTGCTCAGTTTGTGGTCAGTGGCCGTGTGTAAGATGTCCCAAAATATTTATTTTTATTATTATTTATTTGATGGTGGACATCCCGCGCGCTAGAACCAAGCGTTTCGAATCCACATTCCTCATACGAACAGCCAGAATGTGGAAAGCTTTGCCTGGGTCTGTCTTCCCGCTAAAGTACAACGTGGGTATCTTCAATTCCCGAGTCAATAGGTATCTTCGAGGTAAGCGTGCTACAACCTAGACCGCATATCTGCTTTACATCAGACAGTATGTAGTCAAACACAAACCTATACGAAATAAAAAAAAATCATCAAGAAAATCTTTTTTGAAGTGGTTAAGGTATCGGAAAAATTAACAGTACATTTATTTTATGGTAACGTTATTTTTATATAGTAGTAGTTTTTCCTTATTATTTCCTACCGTGAATGGATGATAGAAATTTTAAAATATTACGATATTTCTCGCGATTTCAGAGACAATAAACCGGTATAACGTTATAACCGTTTATTTCGGTTATTCAATCCTCGTAGTCCTAGCCCCAGTTGCCCAAATATTATTTTTACGATATCGCCGCTAAAACGTTGCTCCTATAAAATTCTTACATTGTTGCATTCGTTCCGTCTAAGTTAGCCTACTTGTGAGTGGCGGTTGGCTGTTTTATAATTCAGAAATTATCCTCGTATTTCAGGTTTGGCGGAAAAATAAAATATACAGAGAAAGTCGTGAACTGACCTCGTATGGAATAAGAATAATGATTAGGTACTTATCTCTACGTACATTGTTGTAGGTAGCATATATTATACCACATTAAGGCTTTTAACTAGATTATCATTAAAAAGGTGTCCTAGACATTCGGTGAAAGTAAATTATATCTACTACTATTCCGTCATTATAGACATACATAGAATATATATATATATATACTATGTAGTGATAGGGCATCCCTAATAAGAAAAAAAATCTGCTATCTTGTTCGAAATTGTAACTAGCAGTCGACAAAATGTATATAACGTCTAATATTTTTTCAATATGTAACGTCTAATATTTTTTCTTCTATTTCAGGATGCCCCCATCGTATAAATTGTTCATAACGATGATCTAAATCACTCTCTTCCTGCTAAGTACACCGCGCTGCGTTATATTGATACTTTTAGACATATTTAAGATACATTAAAAATAATGTCGCTAAATTCAGTCGCTACAGTTTTTACGTTAATTTTGTTAATAACGAAAAATGGCTAGTCATATTGTTGTTCTCTCTCTAATCTCAACTCGTTACTAAAAGGCATTATATTTCAAAAGGATCCATAAAGGCAGTTAAGACCAACAAAAGTCTCTACTTTCTCGTTTATAAGTCTAAGTCATCGTCTAGACGTCTGAGTATGGCCAGTATAACTATAGTTTATTAATCAACAAAGTATTTACCTACTTAGAACTTTACACGCGAAAAAAGTGTACATACGTGATACGTGGCTATTTTATACGCGTTTTACCCTCTGCATTTTGGAAACATTTCAAGTTCAATACCTAACATGGAGCAATGGAACGCAGCGTGCTTGGTTTTAAAAGAACGGATAGAACAACAGCACACTGCGTTCAATGACAGAGGTAGTCGATGTCAGCCGAAAAGCCGCCAAACAGTGGGATTTGGCGGGACATGTGGCGTGGATGCACCCCGCCCGATCGATGGGCCAGGATCATCACGGAGTGGATGCCTGACGGACGACGAAGCCAGGGAAGGCCCAAGTAACGCTGGCGTGATGATCTTGACTCATTCGAGAGGGGTTGGCAAGAAGTTGCGATGGATCGCGACTCATGGAAGGAAATGAGGGAGACCTTTGCCCAGTAGTGGCACAGTATAGGTTAAAAAATACCCAACATACTACTTCATAAATATTATTGGGGCACAATTAGGATAACTCTAGGGTTACTCTACAATTTACGATCAGGGCCATAAATGAAGATCAGATGAATTTATTTTATTTTGATGTTTTAACCACAAACAAACAATAACACTTTATTAGACAACCACATTACATAAAAAAACAAATTACAGCGACAAAACAATACAATTTATAGGTTTCTAACTGGCGGCCTTATCGCTTTAAGCGATTTCTTCCAGGCCCCTGCAGCAGCCCGTAATTTCAATAGCAATTATTGTATTTTACAGATAGAGCCAAATAACTAAAACCAAAATGGCGCATTCTGCTCATCTGTATTTTTTATATTCAAGATTCGCGCTTGATCACGTCCTACTTTGGGCGCAAGCTATTATTTTACGTATTTTACGTTTACGTTTTACGACTTCCAAAAAAGACGGGATGCAATGTTCGTCTGTATGATTATTTTTGTGTACCTATGTTTATCGATACTCTCGCCAATGAACCAGTGAACCAATTTTGATGACTATTTTTTATTTGAAAGATCATGCTTTCGATAATGATTTCTTTATCGAAATAAACTGAGTCGTTTTTTGAAAAACCAATGATAATGTCAAACTTACTGCGTCGATGATAAGTCGTTCCGTACGAACTATTCGAATTCTGTACACGGTTGAAGTCGGTTATATTATACTCTATCTATTTTTGGTATACTCTATCTATTTATCAATTAACGTTCTAATTAGTATTATACTTCCTAAATGCTGTTACTGGAATAGATTACCTCGTTATTTACTGCAGACGCACTACCGGTGCCAAAGTTGCTGAGAAACTAATTTGGCAGCAGCTGCAAGATTACTTATAGTTTGCTTGGATTAATCACACTATGTACAAGGTAAATATGTGCATAATTTGCTGGATTAGCCGTAGGTAGTTGATTTTGCAGGGTGGCTATAGCAAGCGTCTATTGATAGATTAACATCCCGATTATTATATCAGATTTAGAACGTCCACCAGACCTTAATATCAGAGAAATAATAGTAATATGCTTCACTAGCCCACGCTACACTAGATTTTTCTTTAGGTACTTTTTAACATAATGCAGCAACATTTAGCTAGCGTAGTTTTTGCATATATTTAATTAGAATATAACGATGTTACATACGTGTGGTTCTTATGTCATACTATAAGTCTACAATAGTTTCGACCGCATTTGGCGATCTTTTTCGATATGAAGTACTAGCGCGCGGAGGCTCGTCTCGCATATCACTGAGGGCCGTGGCGCGTAGCGCTCGAGTTAACCACGTGTGACTCACACGTCAGTGTTATACTCTAATTAAAAATTCGGCTAATATGACGAGAAACAAAAATGCAACGAATGTAAAACTTGTCCGCTTTCTGCGTCATGAGAGCGGTCTCGAAACATCAACCTACGATTGATTACTCAGAACCTCTATCTATGCTCAAAACATGTGATGTTAACTCTTTGCAAAGCGAAAAGTTTTGGCTCGATTTCATCGTGAATTAAGAATTGGATAGTAGGTATTTCCCTAAATTCATTTCTTGAGACGATAGAAATTTTAAATTTTAAATAGCTACGAAATGGCATTGTTATAAAACCTACACTTACCTACTCTTTTAAGATTTCGTAATGTACCTACCTAATTATCAACTTTCGATCAAGTAGTTAAATAACTTTGCAATTGACTTCTTTGAGTTGAATAATGTTTTGATGGAAACTAAATAAGCCAATGATTACTCAATGAATTTCAAAATGTTGCCGACTGAGAAACATGTCCGAAAGATTGCAAATATTTATTAAAATTAGGAACTTGACACTTCGACTTCGACAGTCATTATCGCGTAATTCTCAAGAATTAAGATAAAACCTAATATTTCCCGGTAACGTTTGATTATTTATTTGATTTGATTATTTCAATTTCTTTGAATATGGTCAATAGCTTAGGCCCGTATTATGCTGAGATGGGTCCAGTTTGTGACAATGAGTTTAGGTAGAACGAGTTGAAATTGTAAATATTTACTTTGTTTGTTGTCTGTGTCTTGTACCTATTTTTTGTTGCAAATAAATAACTAAATCTGTATATTCGTTTTAATATTTTCGTTGTAGTTTGTTATCCTGGTTTTATACAGTCTTTAGATGGGTTACTTCGAGTGACATTCACAACTGAGCACTACCGTGGCTCTAATGATACATTGTGAGTTCCGGTTATTTAAACCGTAGACCCAAGTCAGAGAGAGGCTTCCAAGTGGTTTAAAAATTCTGACACCACCTAGCCACCCGACCAATACGAACTAACTGTTACAAAGTTTCGTGATTGTTACTGTCTGAAACCACTTAGTATCCCAAAGTAGATGCTACACAATAGATCAGACACCGCAGTAAAGTACCTGTACTGAATGTAAGCCAGACATTACTCTATCCTGACCTAGTGGCGGGCACTCAGGCGTGTAGGTATCCCGGTTGACAGCAATATCCGCATGATCCATTGTTCACCTCATTGTGGATTCCGCGCGGCCGACGCTCGGACCGCAGGGGGAAATAAGAAAACTGCATGTTTGATTAAACCAGGGAAGCTGAGGGAAGAGGACTTTTTAAATCGTTTGAATTAAGTTTACAGACTATGAGGTTTTATTGATCGACGGTATTTGTATAAGAATGAAGGGAGGATGATTAGACTCAGGGCGATGCGAAAATGTGCTAGAATTCGTTTACGAAAAAGATAGCCCAATGTAGTTGAAATTACTATTGTCGGTCTAATCGTCGGTCGGTACAAAGCTACTTTAAGTAAACAATTGCTATGTTACGGAAGGTTCGCTCGTGGCCTCCGTTTGTCCGTTTCTATCTATGGTATCAATGAAAAAAGCGTATCCTAAAAAACGGAAACCAGTGTGAACGGGCCGTTAGTTTCCAAAACAATATTACGATTGAACTGTTGTTTACAATTTTCTACCTTTTTCCACAGATGCATGAGTGACTATTGTGTCTAGACTAGCTAAGAATGAGTTGGACTAAGAACAAAAGAGCATAATAGAGTATGGTAATTTAGACTTCAATATATTAGGAGACCATACGTAATTTGTTACAAATTGTTTACAATAAGTAAAAGGCTAAAATATTTGTTGTTAAAGAGGGGTTGCTACGTACAGTTTTATCATACCTCTCTGTAATCTCTGTACCTGCCTTTTTAATAGTCCACTGCAGGACGTAGGCCTACCCACGAAGGGTGATTGGGCCATATCCACCACGCTGGCCCAGTGCGGGTTGGTGGATTCACATATGCCATCGAATTTCTTCTACGGACGCATGCAGGTTGCCTCACGATGTATTCCTTCACCGAAAAGCCAGTGGTGTGAAAATCCGTTCATAAATTCCAAGGAATTCATTGGTACGGGACCGGGATTTGAACCCACGACCTCACGATTGTAAGGCGTGTGTCATTACTACTAGACCACCATGGCTTACAACATATCCTACCATATATATTTATCATACCTACATATATATTTTTGTAGACGTATCACTTTGATTATACGTTTTGTTTATATCTGTACTAGTTTTTAACCGCGGCTTCGCCCGCATGATATTATGATTTTTGACGCAATATCATTATAATTTATAGCCTATGTGTTATTCTGATATATAAGCTATATTATTGCAATGTTTTATCTCAATCCGTTCAGTAGTTTTTGCGTGAAAGAGTAACAAACATCCATCCATCCATCCATCCATCCATCCTCACAAAATTTCGCGTTTATAATATTAGTAGGATTGTGCCAGCCTTTTTTACAGTCCACTGCTGAACTTAGGACTACCCACGAAGAGCAATTGGGCAATATCCACCACGCTGGTCCAGTGCGAGTTGTTGCACTCACATACGCCTCCGAATTTCTTCTACGGACGTATCCATGTTTCTACTAGGTGCTTTGCTTCACCAAAAAGTCACTGGTAAGAAAATTCAAAGAACTCACTGATACAGTCTCAGAACAATAGCCAAAAGCTATCTACGGTAGCAGTATTTAACTTCTTGAACTGACTTCCCTATAGGGCGTACATATATATAGCATGAGAGCCAGCAAATCCGGCAGATTGCCGTTACGAAACTAGCCTTACGCCGCTCACATATTATACACAATTACAAAGTTACACCTCAAATAGCATCGTTTCTTCGACGAAATATAATATTGAAACCCATTAGGCTACCACCGCTTCACAAGGCACGATTTATAAATCCTTACTTTATTTTATTATATACGGCCGTAGAGAAATTACCTACTTGCTATATATAGAGCGAGCTTATGAGCTCTTACTTCGGGACTATTTGTGGTCCTAAAAATAGGGATATGCCATTTGCAGTACACTCGTGACGTCATCGATCAGTTATTTCTTATCGAATTTAAATCTACATCGCTAAGTTTGCAGACGTTGAAATTCGACATCATTTTAACATCTGCTACAAAACTAGAGCGTAGAAAAAGGCAGAGACGGCACAGAATACACAGAAATAACCATAGTGATAGGATAAGCTGAAATAATACGGCATAAATTAAAATCAATAGTAAAGATTAAAAGGCAAAATAAAAACTGGAGCTTAAATGTTTTTAAGGTTACCAACAAATCATAATTTATGACTAGAGATGAAATAATAACGAATATACATAATTTATTGGAAGCTCCAAAGTAGAGGAAAAATTATATGGGAGTATAGATAGATAATTATTTATTTTCAGTAAGGATAATTACATTCATTGGTATACAAAAATATACTATCTATGAGCAACACCCTGTGAATCACAGAACAGCGTATAATCTCTTCTGTGCTATGAATCGTCAAAATGACAATTATGAATTATGTACTCAATTGAATTGAATTATTAGGCATGATATTATAATAAATTAATTAAAAATTCAATACATTACTTAAAATTAAAAATACAATGTTACAAAAAAAAATTAAAATGTCTGACCAAAAGGTACAATGTGTCCGGGTATGACATAGAGATATTTCATGAGAGCATTTTTCAGGTTTTTTATCGGCAAATCTACTTTTATACAATATCCTACTTCACTTCCCTTAAAATGGCAGCCATTTTTATTTTTCATTTACGATTAATGTAGAGCATGCACTAAAACTGCAATAATTGAGTACGTAAGAGTCGCAGAATGGCAAATTTGGTGTTATTTGAAAGATAATATAGTGTTGTTCTAGCGACTTTTAAACACATTTTATTGACATTAATGCTCAAACATATTAAAAACATACAAAAACAGAAATAAAAAGCAAAAAAATATTTTTTTTTTGTGTATTTCTTCACATTGCAAGAAAACTACCAGTTTTCGGGCAGAATAAAGTAAAGTTTGACTTTTTTCTAACATACACTTGTACATATTTTTAGGATTACTAAAAAAAATACGTCAAAAGCAAGCCAACCAAAGTAATCACATACTCGTAATAAATTTTCTCAACGTATAAGCATTGCCATTCAGCGTGGCAATGCTGCCAGCATCCTGGGAACGCTGCCAACTGGCAGTGGGCTTGAGCACTTGGATTATCTTTAGACCTTCATCATCTACAGACCCTTGTCTGTAGATGATCCAATTGCTTTCTATGTAGTAGTAGTGTAGTATTGTCATTATTAAAAAAAAATACATAATTATAAGGTAAGTACATGATCATAAATAACATTCACTATGGGACCAAAAAAATCGCGAAAAGAAAAACAGCTGCTTTATAACTACATTCTGTCGAGAGTCGATGAACTTTTTGTATTGAACAGATGATTTATTTTTTACGATTTCGCAGTTGGTCCCAAAGTAAAACTTGTTCTTAATAAAAACTGAAAAAAATCAATTCCACTGCAATGAATTAAGTATAAATCCTTACTTCCTTACTAAAGTTATAAATCCGAAAATGTGTTTGTTGGTTTGTTATTTTCTTATGCAGCATCAGAGCAACGGATAGATGTGATTTTTGGCATGGATACAGCTAAAAAGTTGGAGTGATAAGGCTACTTTTTATCTCACAAAAAAGGTTCCCGTAGGATGGTACAAAAATCAAAATATTATGTAGGCGCAGTCACGGACAAAAACTTGTACTCAAATAATTTGCTTTTAGGTAGAAATACCTATGTAGACAGAAACTATAATCAAAGTTTCGAGCATGTACGTTAATTACTATATAAATATGAGTAAGTACTAAATATACTTTTGCGGTTTCGCTGTTGCTTGAGAATAAGACTGGTAGGTAAGTATAAGTACATTCCCACTCCCAGTAAGTAAATGTTTAGACGTTTTTTGTTTTGGTGCCACTTAACAGGAAAAACGTTTTGGGAATTCTCGAGTGCGTCATTGTTACAACAATATTATCATCAGTACCTCATCGTGTACTTCATTACAATACGTACTTTTTACTGAGAAAACGTTTTTTGTTGCTGTACTCTATGTAGCTGATAAAAAGCTGTCGTACAAAAAAGGTGAATCCCGAATTCTTCTATAGATAGGTAATTTTTAAAGAACAGTTTCAGTTTTTGCCTGGGATTTATAGGGTATAGTCTAGAAAATGTGTTTTCGCTTGGTTAGGGTTATGCAATAAATAATAATCATCAAGTAAACCATAACACGTCCACTGCTGGACCCCGTGCTCTCGTATAGATCTCCAATAAGGAAAATGGTCAAAAGCGGCTTCTGGAGTGGATCACCTATGTCGCGCTGGCCAGCACGTGGTCTCTTCTATCTTTATTCTTCCCTCTGCCCTTTCTATATCTAATATAATTTGCTAATCGTGAGCGATGTCGGTGAGTTATGCAATATGGAAGTTTTAATTTTCTTAGCAGCACATTTAATATTTTTTAACTCAAAAGAATGCTAAAACTTAGTATTTTTAAAAGCTAAGACCTCAGCACTTCTAATTTGTACAGTCGATTAAAAAGCTACTCATATCCGTAAAAAAACCGGTCTTACAACAAAAGTTTTAAGGACACTGTTTAACAGAACAAATTGTACAGTTAAACAGTCCTTAAAGTATTTTTAAATATTTTATGGTAACGCGATAAGTTTCTAAGATCAAACCTCGCAGGTATGATTTTAGAAAATAGAGTTTTTAAGATGTGTTGTGATCTTAGAAAGTCTTAGAAACCTATTCTTTAATGTATGTAGGTTAGTAGGGTAGGTTTAACCTAGGTAGGGCCTTATAAGAGTACCTACTTAAAAGTACTTGTCAATTATAATTGATGTATTAACTGACAATACCATGCGAAAAAATCGACATAGCACAGTATGGTCACTTTTGTTTGGCTATTCTATTCTCTGAAGCGTAGTTCCTGTATTTCAGATTCGAATAGGGTACGTTTTGTTGACGCCACGCTCCAACGCTTACAGGCATTATTGAATTTTGAATGGGCTTTAATCCGACAGCCGAGCTATTTTGCTTTAGGTATGTCAAAGTTCAATCGCAATCGCGCCTATTAACTTAGATTAACTTGGATATCTATCAACCAGACGATAAGGTAAGTAGGTAAGTATATCTAATAGTATTGATAGTTTTACAGGCAAAAAGCCTCGATACTCCCATAGATTCTCTTTGTATCTCGTACATAGAAATGTATATATATAATAAAACTTAAGTTTTACTAGTCTGTATCAGCCTTTATTTAGTAGTCCACTGCAGGACGTAGGCCTACCCACGAAGGGTGATTAGGCCATATCCACCACGCTGGGCCGGTGCGGGTTGGTGGATTCACATACGCCATCGAATTTCTTCTACGGACATTTGCAGGCTGCCTCACGATGTTTTCCTTCACCGAAAAGCCAGTGGTGTGAAATTCCGTACATAAATTCCAAAGAACTCATTGGCACGGGACCGGGATTTGAACCCACGACCTCACGATTGTAAGGCGGGTGTCACTACCTCTAAGCCACCACGGCTTCTAGTCTAGTCTAGGCTTTCTTTTACTAGTCAATCATTACTAATATTATAAATCCAAAAGCTTGGATTAATTATTGGTCTCGCTCCGCTTGACATCGAGATCAATCATTAATCTAAGTCCGATAGTATGTTTGTTGGTTTTTTGCTACTTCTTTAGGCAGATTTTTTTGTATGGTTTATTGTTTGAATTTTGAAGGTTAGAGAGTATCATAGACTACTTACTAAATCCGAAAAAAAGGTTCCAATAAAATCCTATGGGATAAAAATCAAAATATCATGAAGACGCAGACTAAAGTTAATCTGGAATAAAACACATGGGTTTATACTATAACACGGGTGTTTTGTAACATCATCATCCACAACCATCTTTATCCCACTGCATCTAGGTATAGGATTTTACATATATTTGGACTTAATTTTAAGCCGATATTTATAAATCGATTTCACGTGCATAATACCAGTATTATCATCATATCAGCCATATCACGACCATATACAGGCAAGCGCAGCCTAGGAATCCCTATTTAAAAAGACAGATCACATGAGATTCGCGCTGAAAGCAAACTTACTATTGCACTCATTGGAAATGTTCAGGTGATGCCCATATCCAGCAGTAGACCAGTGTTATAATCTAATTAAAATATGAAAAATCACAGTAGTTTCCAAAACAAATATTCAATTGATTGAATATTAAAGACCGTTTAATTTTGATATCTCAATGAAGATGGCCATCAATAACTAACATTACGATTTTACTTGTGGCTTCATTGAGTTTTTTAATCAGTGTTACGTAATCAGGCATATCAAAGTGCAGAAATGGAAATTCTAGAGTCTAAATTTTAAAGCAAATTATTACGCGTTATCAAAATTGTATAAATAGCCATCGTGAATAAGTGCCTATTACAAGACCAATAAGGACTTCATGAGTGGAATTCACGTGTGAAATATTTAACACCTACCTGTTAACTATTGGGTACTCAATAACGCGGCGCTTGTCTATTGATTACTTGGCCGTTCGTATACACGTAACACGCGTATAATTCGTCAAAACACAATATTTGGTGACTTGTGTACAGTATCGAAAAGTATGAAAGAACCACATCTTTCAGCGTGTTGCGGGTTAAATGTATAAATTTCATCTTCCAATCTACATATACAATTTTGCATCATTTTGTATTGCCGTAATAGAAAAAAAAATTATCAACGTGTTTTTTTACTTACTATTATCAGTTATGTATGATTATCTACGATGTATCTACATCGTAAAGAATCATACTAATATTATAAATCCGATAAGTTTGTTGGTTTGTTCCTCTTTCACGCAGTAACGGAGCAACGGATTGACTTGATTTTTGGCATGGATATAGTTCAAGAGCCAGAAAGTGACATGGCTACTTTTATCTCGAAAAAATAAAAGGTTCCTGTGGGATAGCACAAAAGTCAAATTCCACGTGGGCGGAGCCGCGGGCAAAATCTAGTTATAACATAAGTAGATACTTATTATATACCATTTCAGAATTATCGCAAATATCTACAGAGCCACAGTCTCTTAATGAAAGTACTAAAAAGTGTCCGAGCGCCGTCATATACCGACTTAGATATTTACATGAAATAAACCACAAAGACCCGTTTTCTCGAATATCGACGTTATGTCACCTAATTAATGCTTGTAACCGAGCAGTTTGGCATCGCGCGGCGTTGTTGTCGGCTTACAAAAACCTGACGACTAACTAAAAAATCTGCCCACTACGTAGCTAGAGCAGAGTTTTGTCTCGGACACTTTTTTTGCACGATTGTGACTCTAAAGATTGTTTACTCGAAGGTCATCGCATAATAAAATTTGAGCAACTTGCAATTAATTCGATTGGTAGTTTTTAAATAATATATTCATTAGTTTTAAAGAATAAATATATAGTATTATGACTAAATTGCGCATTGGTGCTTGAATGCATCCATCAGAGAATCATAACAAATACTCGCGGCACGCACACATGTGCACGATGGGCCTACTTGCACCTTTGAGTCTTATTGATCATGCAGTTACTGTATTATAAGATATTTGTTTAATCTTATCAGCACCTACCTATTTATACCTCAGGCATACGTCTTCGCATAGCTATTTGGGTGGGTAATGGCTCGCATGCTAATCCTTTCCACTATTTTTATATACGTTAGAGATGTTAATAGAATTTAACGAGGGTACCAATCTGTAAGTTTTATTATGCTAGTAGGTATACACGATTTGATTTTTAGGTATTGTAATCTATAGGTTAGTTGATTGTGAGTTGTTATCGTAATAACTTTTGTTATCGTAATGTTGTAATATATAAATAAAATTAGGTATATAAAAGGGTACAACATACTGATAGATTAGTTTTAAGTACTATAATTAATTTTTAACTGATTTTTATATCCAGTAGGTACACATATATTCATCTATGTATAATTTTTTTTTCTCTTATGCATTCTTCTTATTTTTGCACTCTGTTTAAATAAATATTAATTCTCAAAGCCGATTTAAGTTGTTTAGTGTTATTTATAATATTTATATTACTGTTATATATACCTACATACATATTTGTAAACATTAAGTACGTACTTAGTGGTTGAACCGGCATGTTTTTTCTTTCCTTTATGTATCTTATTTTAGGAATAGGCCTGTTATTGGCTATATATACTTATCTGTATAATTAAGTTTAATGTAATTTTTTGTGCTGTTGGCCTGTAAATAAATAAATAAAATTTATTTATTTATTTACAGGCCAACAGCACAAAAAATTACATTAAACTTAAATTGTCTTTCGTTCAAACTTTCGTACAGTAGTAGGAAAAGATTATTATATTATATTATTATACGTCTGCACGCCAGGAGTGCCGGCAGAAGTGAAAACTTGCACCCTCCGTCTTACGAATTTTCGAGCAGATCACGTGTCCTGACGCGAGTTTAACATTTTTACCCGTCCCAAAAAAGCACGACGCCGCTAAAAAAGATGTCACTTTAAAAATTAGTGACGTAAAATAAAAACTGCGACAATTCCGGCTAGTTGCATTGGTATAACGACGTTTTTTGCTGAAGTTGATTTTGAGTTACTGCATTTACGTTTTTTTTTTATTATTTCGAATAGGTTCGCGTTTTACTACACACTGCCTGATGTTAAGCAGATGTGCGGTCTAGGGTGTAGCACGTTTACCTAGAAGATACCTATTTACTCGGGATTAGAAGACACCCACGTTGTACTTTAACGGGAAGACAGACCCTGGCAAAGCGTTCCACATTCCGGCTGTTCGTATGAGGAATAAGGATTCGAAACGCTTGGTTCTAACGCGCGGAATATCTACCATAAAAGGGTGGTGCTTTGGTCGCGTCTGTCTAGCCGTACGATAGAAGAAAGGGGCAGGGGGGACCAGGTTGTGCAACTTCTGGGCGCACTCTCCGATGTGTATCCGGTAAAAGGCCGACAAACTCGCTACTTTGCGACGATGCTCAAGACTTTGCAGCTGCGACTTAGTGAAGGTGTCGTTGTCAATCAGCCTCCTGGCTCGCCTCTTAATCGACTCCAGAGCCTCCAATTGATATTTAGTAGAGCCATCCCAAAGGTGAGAGCAGTGTTCCATGCAAGACCTGACTTGTGCTTTATAAAGACTAAGCAGTTGCTCAGGTGTGAAATACTGTTTCACCTTAGAGAGAACACCAAGTTTTTTGGAGGCTAATTGGGCTTTTGACTCTATGTAAGAGTAGAGGTAGAGAGATATGTCGCATATGTCACCACGTCACCAACGCGCGTCACCAAGTGTACAAACGGCCTTACTTGGCGAGGTGACAACGTTAAAAAGCAATTATCATTACTTACGAGCTTATGATGAGAAATACGAATAAATAAACTACGTATGACTGTTACGCAACGATTTGCGATAAAAACCCAAATTCGGTTAAGTGCAAACCAATGATATTTTTATCGCTGAAATTGTATTTTATCGGGCCGTATGTAAGGAAATACAAATTTAAGAACTACATACATGGCTACTTGAGAAAATACTGCATCATAGCACTACCTAAATATTTTAGTCCAGTTTAGATGTAATACAGTAACTGGAATAAAAAGAATAACTCGACTAAACAGAATAATTGTTTAGATTTCTGCTACCTCTACAGAACTCCAAAAAAATTAGTTATCAGTCGTCGGCTACTATCATCATCATCATCATCAGCCTGTATCGACCCACTGCTGGGTATAGGCTTCCTCTCTCTCTCTTGTGCCAGTTTGCCCTGTCTTGTCTGTGTTTTGTTGGCTACTATGATTTTTTTTATATTTCTTTGCTTAGAAAGGCTTAATGACTGATTACGAATTATTACATATTATATATTTTCAGTCATATCTGTCACTATAATAGTACAATGACTTCAAGCTTTCACGCTAAAGTGTCGATCAATAAACTACAAAAACCACTGGCAATTAAATTATAAAACTTTCGCTAATTAGAATACAGAACCTCTAGACGATTTTGAAATACATAACACATGTTTCGACACAGACCGACGACCGAATGTGTACATAACACGAAATTTCAAACAAGTTACATAACTATTATACTTATTACACCTAATATCTATTATACCTACTATTTCATTTACCTATGCTAGAAAAGATGTCTTACCATAAAGTATAATTAGAAACGACATTCGCTTCGCGCTAAGCGTTGTACTATTCACAAGTATCTAAATTACATGACTTGAATTACAGTTCGAGTGGGATTTTTTTTTGCAGAAAATAGCAAAACCTGCAATCATTCTAATAATTCGCACGAAACGATGTACCTACCTAGTTTTTTCAAAGACGACTTAGCCGATTTTGATAAAATTTAAATGGGAGCACTTCCAAAGCATAGTATGGCCTGCCAAATAAGAAAATAATAATCAAAATCGGTTTCAATTGACGGAGTAATCGCGTAATATACAAACAAACAAAGATACAGAAGATAGAGAACCACCTTTTTGAAGCCGATTAAAAAAACAACAGGCATTGTCCTCACAAAGAGACCGAATACAGACTACGTCATAGTCATCTTATTTTTCGAGTTTACTTATGAGGCCCAAAGTGAAAGACCACGTATCATGTCATCAATGTCGTGCTAACTTACACTGATTGAAAACTGTCAACTTGAGGCACTGAGATATTTTGTAAGTACCTAAACTTTTTATTCATGCTTTTTTTTCGCGGACAAACACAATACTACATCGCACATGCTACGCGAAAGTAGTCCTTACCTTCATTCCCATAAGCACTATACAGCAGGCCAAGCTCAACAGCGTGTCTGACATCCTCGTCTCTCCAATGTGCTCAAAGACTCCGCTCCAGGTTCCCACGAACGTTTCCGCACTGAAGCTCAGACCGAGCAGGCCCTTGATTTGTGACGATGCTATGGTTATGGCCGCGGCTGACGTGAAGCCAGAAACCACGGGTAAAGATACAAACTCCACCAGGAACCCTGGAATGATAGGACCCGGTAAGTATAGTAGATTGTATCATATGGGAGCAAAATAATATTTTTACGGCGAGGGCGCTTTTTTTAATCCAGAGCGAAGCGAGGGATTCTAGAGTAGAATCCCGAGCGTAGCGAGGGATTCTTTAGTAGAATCCTGAACGTAGCGAGGGATTCAAAGTACGTCGCCCGAGCCAAAAATATATTTTGCGCCCGAGTGGTACACTCTACTTTTCATCACCTCTATGAGAAAATAAAAGGCGCCTCATATTTCATTGTAATATTATTATTTAATAAAACGTAGAGTAACAACTAAATTGAAATTAAACGGTATCTAATAACACATGAAAAATTGTATTTACATTCTTTTCATTCATTTTCTTGGCGCTGAACACTAACATTACAAATACTTCCAAATTCAAAAAGTGCGCGGCAAAGATCATTCCGTCGCACTTTTTTGTTAAAAATTCAAAAAGTGCGCGGCAAAAATAATTCCGGCGCACTTATAAAGTTCTTTTTAGAAAACACCTCCTTTGGGCACGCTTAAAGGCGAACCAAGTAGTCCTTTTCGAATAGATGTGATGAAAAAGTATAATATCTTATACTTAGCTTAAAGAATTAGGCATTTTGGCTTCTAGAGCCTGGGCCAACTTTTGCTTTGGAGAGATTTAAATGAGAGGATTTTGAATTTTAAGAAAATTAACCATGTACCTAGTTGAGGTAATTTTATCACAATGTTATCTGGCTCACAGAAATTGGTAAAAGTATCCAGCGTTGTTCCAGGGCATAAACACACAGGGCACAGGGCAAGAAATATGCATCAAAAGACATACCGCATTCGTATGTGAATTAATGAAGTTAAATCGGAACAAACTGTCGTTTTCGACATATAGATGAGTACAAGATCTATAGGGGAGGCCTATGTCCAACAGTAGATGTCCTATGTCTGATAGATGGATGGATGAGTAAAATAATTATATTATTATTATATACTACGGGAATAATCGCGCACTAAAATTACGAGATAAATAAATACCTCCTCATCCCGACGTTTATAATTATCCTTGAATACTTGCGTTAGGACGTTCACTGTCGGAAAATATGTACATCGTCTAATAATATACCCCGTATTGAATCCCTTATTGATATTGTATCGTGTGATTTCTTACCTAAATGCGCCACTCCAGCGACAAACTGCACAATGCCCGCTATAAAGCACAGCAGTACCGCAAAGTCAGCGTTGGTGCCGCTTGTGTACGTGAAGGTGAGGAGCGACAGCAGCGCCGTGGGGCCAATGTTGATCTGCGGGCACGTCCCCAGCACCCCGTATATGAAACCTCCAACGAGCGACGCGTACAGTCCATACTGGAATAGAAATTTGTACGTTTAGAAATAATTTTCAAGCAAACGAAAACATGTATCAATGAGCAAGATAATTCAGATGTAAACTGTGACTGCTCTGTTACTTTCAGACAATGCCATAGTGAAGGAAGTCGTTGTACTTATGATTTGAACTATGACATCAAATCATGGATACAATTTCATCTGCTTCATATCAAATATTGGCCAAGCTTTGACAAATTTTATGGAAGAGCTGCTTTTCTGTACCGACTCTTAATAATATACACTTAGAGAATAAATAACTAAAGAATATACATCTGACATTATGCCGCTTAACCAGGGAGAGCGGTTAGGTCATACTATCCATTATACTTATTTTTTCGCTGTTGGTCCCATAGTAAAGGTTTTCATTATAGTGCTGTTGTATAGTACCTAATCTCATTTTGGTTTAGTGTCTACAGGGAAAACTCGGTACATTATACAGGATTTTGTTTTTAAACTTTCGCGATTTGAACACATTATTATTATATACTACGGGACAAATCGCGCACTAAAATTACGAGATAAATAAATATCTCCTCATCCCGACGTTTCGGCCGAGTTGCATCAACCCTACCTACCCGTAGAGTCTACCCGTGACCACGGTCGATGCAACTCGGCCGAAACGTCGGGATGATGAGGTATTTATTTATCTCGTAATTTTAGTGCGCGATTAATCCCGTAGTATATAATAATAATTATACAGGATTATCTGCTTACCCTTTGTAAAGGAATGTGATTAAGACCATCGTTATTAACAACTTTACTATGGGGCCAACTCAAAATTCGAGTTCAAGTTCGATTCAATGCTAGTTGCGCAAAATATCAACTATAAAATGGCAACTCGGTAGGTATCGACAAAAAGTATCAAATAGGTTATTTTTTTTTCGAATTCCGTATTGGCCTCATAGTAAAATTTGTTCATAATGATGGTCTAAATCACCTTCTTTCGTGTATTAAGTACCTACTACTACTAAATAAGTCGATAAATTCAAATAAATTAAATTATGCACGGTATAAGAATTGGTGAAAACCACCATTTAAGAGAGCGGATCATATCAACCGGCACGGAGGTCAAGGCTCATTCTGGCTGCAAGTAAATAAAATATAACAATCATTGAATCGTTAAGTTACAACGCCACTTATTCTATTGAGCAGAAAATTACTCATTACCTTTGCGAGAAATAATTGTAGAATCGTTTTTGAATGTTGGATGTAATGTATTGCATTCCTTGAAAGGTTCACCATCATCATCATTCACAGCCTTCTTTATCCCACTGCTGAGTATACAGCCTTGGCCAAAAGTATTAGGCACCCTGTATTTTCACTCTATCTTCTAAACTAATTTCACTATTTTTTGGCATTTTTAACAAAAGTAGGTGTCAATTTATTCACATCAACAGAAATGAAAGCTTGTTTACTTGTTAGAGTGCAGAACACCAATGACCAAACATTGACTGATAACACCGAAAGAAAACCGAATCCTTTGTTTTCGGTCACCAGGTGTTTTATGACCTTAACAACGAGCCGCTTGATATTTTAAGAAGTTATTTATGACCCCGGTAAGCCATTTAAGAAAAGCACTCAGTTATTGGTTAAGTAGTAAACATGCATTTTGATTTTTTAAAGGTGCCTAATACTTTTGGCCAAGGCTGTATATGATGGCACTATAAGAGAGAGGCCTCTCTTATAGTGCCATCTGCCTCGGTCCTTTGCAAATCGTGTCCAGGTTCGACCCGCGACCCACCCGACCCACACTCCGCTTACGGTGTTTAGGCCACCACTCTGTTATCGCCTAAAAGTTTAGGTAGGTACAAGTATGTTACAATTTCAAGAGGTGATTTATTGACCGAAGCAAAGCGAAGGATTATGCTTCCACACGTCGATTTTGCTTTCGTCTGTCCGGATGTTAATTTTTATCTACAGGTCGCATTTTTTCACAATTTTCGAACTTGGTACACAGGTTAGGTTTTATAAATATTAATAGATTTATTTGTCGTCGGCAATTTTATTGAGGGGGGTGTTCCCTCATTTTGATTATGATAATATTTTGCAATGTAAATTTTGTATTTAATATTTTGTTTAGTAGGTAAGTATCTAAATCTTGACAAGATTTGCGCGTATGAACCAAATCAGTCAAGTGCGAGTCGATTTAGTAAATACAGGGTTATTTCTAATCAATTAGCATCCTTTTGGGGCTTATTTTGTACATCAAAACTAACAACTTTTGTACTGTCTGACTTTTTTCAAAACTCAAAAAAAATTGGTGTTCCATAAAAAAAAATCGTTCGCCCGTGACCAAATGTATGGAACAGCTGATTTTTTTAGTTTTGACAAAAGTCGCAGAACAAAAGTTGTTAGTTTTGATGTACAGAAGAAGCCCCTAAAAGGATGCTAATTGATTAGAAATAACCCCGTATATATAATCACAGTATCATACTCATAGTATGTATACTCATAGGCTTATGAAGATTCAGTTAAAGAGTGTCTCGAGGTCTGCTGATCGGAGAAATACCTACCTAGTTTATCTGGATTAAAGATTGGTTTATCTAAGTGCATCTTAGCTCTTAGAATTTAATGATTAGTTATGGATTTTCATTATCACATTTTCAAAAAAATTACAAATAAGAAGTTGCAATGATTTCAGATATAACTCAGCAGACTTGCAGATTAATAATTTGTTGGGTAATGGGCAGGTCAGATATAATGCAAAAAGAAGGTAAACAGCGTGAGATGTTCATCCCCATGACTTTATTAAAGCGTAGAGAGACGTTGAATGCAAGCCACTTCCAAACAGTCTTATTCCTAACCTAAATCAAAAACGTTTTTTTTTAATATTAATTAGTTATATTGATCCAAAGATGTATTTCGGATCTTTGTACTGTACTGTACGGTATCAGCCTTTTTAATAGTCCACTGCAGGACTAAGGCCTACCCACGAAGGGTGATTGGCCCATATCCACCACGCTGGCCCAGTGCGGGTTGGTGGATTCGGATACGCCATCGAATTTCTTCTACGGACGTATGCAGGTTGCCTCACGATGTTTTCCTTCACCGAAAAGCCAAAAAGCGAAAAGTGATGTGAAAATTATCTTATTCGGATATTTATTGATAATGTTATACCTACTTGAGCGAAGGAGGTCGCGTCCTGAAGTTTCCTTTAAAAGGTATTTTTATTCTGTAGTCTTCCCCATATTCTGCCGATATATGGGGGCCTATCAGGAAGTATAGCGCTCCTCTGTGACTATTGCCCACCTGATTGAAAAAAAACTTGGGTCCAGAAATTTACAGTGCTGGAGTTTCAAGTACATTGCGACTCTTTCATGAACAGAAGTCGCGCCATATGCTTTCTTAAGCAAGCATACGTCGTACTGCTTCTTTTGATAGAGCTGTCGCTCGAAGATGCCGGAATGATGTCGTTTGATAGCGGAGATACGCTTCTCCTGAGCAGTGCCGCCCGCATAAGATTCCGGTAAGATTGTCGTGAATCTTGCCTTTGCTGCAATGCGAGTTAACGACTTTTTCGTTAGGTTTGATCAGTATCAGATCAGAGATAAGAAGTTGTCTGAAAAGTTGGTTTTAGAATGACTAAGAACGGAGTAAATGCGTAGAAGAAACATGTTGGCTAGTCTAGATATCTCGATAGTCTAATACAGTACTGTTTTAAATGCATCAATTGTGATCGCAACTGGGTCTTTTTGCCATAAAATGGATAACATGCATTTTGTTTTGAGCAACTAGCGCATAAGTCAATTTGATGTGGCCAAAATTGGGTTATAGTATTTTCGAACGCATTATTTAGGGTCACTAACCACTGAGCCACCGAGGCAGTGATATACGATCTTTGTTTGATTTAGTTGATGGGGTATGTTTGATACGTCCTACGACTGTAATGATGATAATAATGTTGATAAACATTGAACCTTTGAGAGTGAAACTGACGCGCAGTTTGCCAAATTAATGTCCCATTGTTTGGACTAAGAATTAAACTGCGTACCAGCTGGAAAACAAATGGAATCCTATTGTGAATTTTTACCAAGGTTCATAATTATAAATTGACATTGATAAGAACAAAATGACTCAAAGATTCTAAACTAAATAGTAGTATATTTTTATTTTTCAGATTTAGATTCAGATTCAGATTCAGATATGTTTATTGTTAAACTGTGTTACAAATATAAAGGTCTTAAAAATAGGTTACAGTACCAACAGTTTCGCCCAACAAAGGACATACAATATTTTAGTAGTCACAAAACATGTTAAAAATTTACACATTTACATGTCTATTCATTCTAATACACAATCTATCTCAATTTAATTTTCATTTTAATTTACATTTACATATAAAATAAATAAAAAAATGCAGAAATAGTAAACATTAAAACCGTTCATATAATTTAAGTATGACCTATTTTTGACCGACGAACCACCGGAAGAGGTATATAATTCAACGCGTAGATATTTTTTTATGTATAACCACGCATAACTTTTTTTGTAGTAGTCCCATATCAATAATTCTTTTTTTATTGAAAAGAATATACTTCGAAATTGGTCCCATTTAAATTTTATCTAAATCAGCGGAGTCATTTTTGATAAATCAACAAAATTGTGAAAAATGTTACATCGATCCGTGCGAAATATTCGCGAATTCTGTACACGGGTGAAGTCGGTCATGCTATTTTTTGCATAAAATAATTATTTATTTGGCAAGTGCCTTTTGTAATCACAATATAATGTACATAAAATAATAATAATGTACATACATACATGTACTACATACTACTTACTATTGCTAAAATTACATACTTAAACTACTACTACATAAAAAGCATTTGCGTCATCCACAGACCCTTACAGGTCTTAAAGATGAGGTAAAGATAATCCAAATGCTCAATTATTATTATTGGTCGACAACTATTTTGAACTAGCTGACCCGGCGAACTTCGTTTCACGAGATATCTTTATAAATTATAGCCTATGTGTTATTCTGATGTACACGCATTATTATTGCAAAGTTTCATCTTAATCCGTTCAGTAGTTTTTGCGTGTAAGAGTAACAAACATCCATACATACTCACAAACTTTCGCGTTTATAATTGTATAGTAGGAAAAAGCGAGTTCAACAAAAAGATAATTGACATAGAACTAGAAGGGTGGCGTACAAGAAGAGGCCTATGCTCGGCAGTGGGCAACCATCAGTGAGTAGATCGAAAATAACCGTTCTTTTTATTTTCTGTTAAATTAAAATACATTTATATCAAAACCAACTTTTCTTTAGTACCTACACTGTTATTACCATTAGATTAGATAGATTACATGATACATTATTTTTCCTTAATATATTGATAAAAGCTACATTGGGTATTAAGCAAAAAAATACCAAGTTCATGGTTTTTAGAAATTAAATACCTAGGCTCAGAGCAAATAAAAAAATCAAGAGGGAACGTCGTTGAACAGTCAAGTGAAGCCGGTTTTTTATACATGTGTGAGTGCGTCGCTGTTGCGCCGCCATAGTGCGACTGTCAAGCCAAGGCGTAGTTTCCTTGTACGTTGATGTATGTGTAATTGTTTGTACACGGCGAGGCGTAGTTTTGGTTGGCCTCACTTGTTTGTTCACAACATTCTGACTTTATTTTTTTTATTTGATCTGAGTACTTAGGTATAAAAATGAGCAAATGAGACTGCTGGAGCCGATCGAAACTTCGTTAAACCAGTTAGGCAATTTATTTTAGTTCAATGTATGTCATAATTATATTCTATTATTATACGTACAATATTATAATTCTGCTTTAAATAACCTGGTCTTAATTTTGATAGCATCTGTTTATTAATGATGATATTATATTTCGCGGTTTTTTTGCTTTAAATATTAACTTTGCACTTTTATGTTATCATTTTAAGTATCTATATATCAGTCTTTGGCAGCCATATCACAAGCTTTGCTTAGTTTGGGGTCAGAGGCCGTGTGTAAGATGTCCCCTTATTTAATTTATCTGCAAAAGTTCGATGACATTCAAGCATTAACATATTTCTCAACACACTTGCTCATAAAGTGGCTCTAATTTCACCGCAATTAGGCACATAATGACACCTGTAATCAAATTGACTTTTTCATTGCAATTATTCACAAGTGAGTTACAGGTTGAGTTGATTTGTTCTTAAAAAAAGTTTCGATACAAAAAAGATCGTGTTCAATAGTAGGTACAAATAAATTAATGTACCTACCTATTGCTCGCTCATTTCATGCAATTTCGTATTTAAATAGATAATTTCAACTTGTACGTGTTTAATAGATAAAACTTTCACTCAATATAACTTTATAACTTACAACAATATCATTTTTTTTTCTCTGTAATCAATAAAGAAAACTTGAACTTTCCCATTTTGCTAAAATGCTATCCGCAAAAAAAGAACCCTCACTATTTTAGTCTATGGCCAATTGCCACTGCGCGCGCATAGGAAAACTGATCAATTTTTCCCGCCATTTCGAAACATTTTTCGCAACTCGTTTTCACTGTTGAAAATATTTTTTTAGTATTATTTTATTCACAGGTGTGTTGAAAAACGTCGTACCAAGGATTTTGTATACTATCATGATAAATCCATGTGTCGTACGCTGTACGTGTGTATTGACGATTACCGTCCTCAGCTCTCAATGGCGTCTCAGCGATAATCACCAACATTACACACTTGTACCATACCATAATGTACTATGATTCTAGTCTATGTAAAACCGACATATACGCACACACCGGAGTGTTACATAAACTAAATAGACTTTTGAACTAGTAATACATTTTAAAAACTTTTTCAACTCCCATTCACTTCAAGTCCAATTCTTTTCTAATGATAATTATATTTCTAAGTAATGAGAAAACGTACTGTTTTATTATAATATATTCTAAAACTCAACATTTTTAAAAGCGTATACTCATATTGATTTGCGTATAGGTAACTATTGTGTACAAATCAGTGAGTTGTTTTAACACGGTAATTATACAAACCGTAATGTAACTAAGTAATTTTACTCAAGACAAAAAAGTGAGGGCATGTATAATGTACATAGTACATAGATACATGTGAGACATAAAACTGGTGTTCCACCGAGAATGATAAGTAAATGTGAGCTGCGCGAAGATGCGTAGCAAACTATAATTCGATGTATGAAGCGATTCAATCGAGGCCTTTTTCCTTGCGCATCCCTTTTATGTACATTTAAGCCGTATCAGCTCTTATTTTTTCACCGACGAACCACCGGAGGAGGTATACAATTCGACGCGTATATATATTTTTGTTTTATCCATAACCACGTATAACTTTTTTCGTAGTGGTCCGATTTCAATAATTCTTTTTTTATTGGAAAGAATATACTTCGAAATTGGTCCCATTTCAATTTTATCGTAATCGGTTGAGCCATTTTTGATAAATCAATAATAATGTGAAAAATGCTACATCGATCCGTGCGAAACATTCGCGAATTCTGAACACGGGTGAAGTCGGTCATGCTAATTTTTACAAAAAATAATCTTGTTATTGAAGCGCACGATAGCTCGCTAGGACGGGTGTTTCTTCATGGTCATACTGTGGTCATACCAGTATGAGCACGAGGATATATGTAATGTTCTCGTGGTCATATTGAAATGACGAGGACATTATGACTGTGTTCTCGTGATCATACTCATACGATTAGGATGTAACCGTAACCATCTATGTTAAATTGACATATATGCATAAATGAACCGTGATAAATCTATCCCGAACTTTTCTGCCGTAAAGTTTGAAATAACATAGGACTTATGCAATCGTATTTTCCAAAATTTATATGCGCTTTAATTACACAGTTTCACTATCCAGAGCTTATTGTTGGCGTAATGCAACGTGATATACGAGCATTCCAGATTTTATCTTCAACACAACAGTGCTATATTACCTACACTTATATATATATATGGGAACTACGGCGTCAACAACTCGTAGTTTTACTTGTTCGTTATTTTACGGACGGCTTGCTTTTTCCGACTTTCAAAAAGGAGGAGGTTCTATGTTAGACTGTATGTATTATTATTTGTTGTGTATGTTCATCGATAATTTCGCCAATTGTAAACCGATGTTTTTTTAGTTCGAAAGGGTCAGCTGAAGATAAAATCAGTTGAGCCGTTTTTGTAAAATTTGCAATAGTATGTGTATACACATACATAAACAATTCGAGTGAAATATTTGAATTTTGTACACGATGGAAGGCGGTTTTGAAATATTTAGCGAAAAATTTAGGATTTTTATTCCCTTTTGGAGAAGACATGTTTACAGTTGCGTACCAAAAAAGACGAGAGACGAGAGTTTATAATTACTGTTAGACACACTACCACATAATATGAAATGAAATTGTGGGACCTTTGGCACCTTCACAAGTTTTATATTTTGTGTGATACAGCTCGTTGGTTTGGAACCACAGATCAGAGAACAATTTACTAATCTGTAATTGGAACCATCCGACCATAAATTCAATACAATAATGTAGGTATATAATGTTTTGAATGAATCGATTTTTTAGTATAACTATAACAATTATTACAATAAAAAATTGAAATTGAAAAAAAAATCAGAAAGTAATTTCATTGCCCAATGGCCATACAAGAGACGCTTCTTCACATTTCTTATATTGGCTCTATCATAAATTATAGGTCATATATGATTTTATTTTAACACTTATGAAATATTAGATACCGAATATTATCCCTGCTCGAATAGAAACCAAATAAAAAAATACAACTTATTTCACAAGAAGCATTTGGCGCTGGAACACGAGTCACACTTGTGCGTTATTTTCTTTCCTTTGAGACACTCATTGTGTACTTTTTACGATACTAAGCGGAGCAATGTCCTGCTACTAACAAAGGATACCTTATGATGATTTATTTATTACGTAAAAAATACCTAAAATACATACATAATAAGGGCACAATCTTTTACTACCTGCTATACATATTATTCTCTACCTATGTAGCCGTCATATTATAGCAGACATAATTTAATTTATGTTAATAAGCCTAAATACCTACTTTGTTTTAATGTAGGAGTTCTCCAATTAGCGCCACATACACCAATCTCTAGCCTGTTTATTAAAAGCATTATGTAAAATAGACGTAATAGGGCAATTTATGCTCAATTATGTCTTGATAATCGTACTTAAGCATAACTAGTATAACTGCCGGATGTTTTTCCTTCACTTGAGGACAATGGAGATCCAAAATAGGCTCATTGTAGCATGCTGAGGACGCTGGACAATCAGTTGAGGTCAGTGAGATTGAGGAAGTATTGAGTAATGCCATTTTATCAATCGAGGTGAAGACCTAATTTTGGTGAATTTAAATCGAGAACGTGCCATGTACTATGCGCCTACACGAGGCAAAGTGTAATAACTTTCAGATGCTTAAATACTCACTATTGTGAATAACTTTCACAGTGGGACCAACTGCGAAATCGCGAAAAAAATAAAGTGCCAATTGAGGTTCGGGATTTGACAATGACATCGAATGAGTAAGCTTTAAATCATCGAGTTGGCATGATGCGTGCATGGCAATTGACAAAATTTATCGTTCACTTTTAGTGTTGACAAAAACAAAGGGGTACTGTGCAGAACTATAAATAAGTCTAGACAAGGTTCTCATTCTCATTTGAAGTAGGGGCGATAAGTCCTGCACTGACGTCCCGCATGGGGTGTTTTTTGATTATTCTATGGACAACATTTTTTTTGAGTTTTGACAAAAGTCGCAGAACAAAAGTTGTTAGTTTTGAAGTACAGAATAAGTCCCTAAAAGGATGCTAATTGATTAGAAATAACCCTGTATATATTATAAACCCAGCAGCATCCAATGGCATAGAATAGAATGGCAAAGTGAAAATTTCATGCAGTTTCAATGCCAATCCATACCTACTTTATTTCCTCTTGTAAAGTGAGCTTCTGGGCTTCAATTTGGTGGAGACATTTGTCTATTTGCCATGATAGGGATGCAGTGGGTAATCATAGGTTAGGTTACAGATATTGGATGGAGGGTTTTACTCACGTCTACTTTTGTTAAGTGAAACAATGTCTGATCATGAAATTAAAACTACAAACAAAAACTGACAAGCTAAACATGCGAGTTTAATAACCTCAAACCCATGGTAGAGAAAAAATACACAAGCTGTGACTATAGTACGTAGAAACGTAATGCTATGAATAATTATTCATTGAATAGTTCTTTGTTTCACCGATTTCAGCATTGATTACCATATAATTTTAGAGATTTGTGCCTATTTACCTACTTCACGGTCATCTTTTAGACGAAAATTGTCATGAAACGACATGTGTTTCTGACGGTTTTGTTTATAATAGCAAGATCACCGGATAATCATTTGTCGCTCATTACCATACTATATATGTTCAACGTAATCAAGGATCATTACGTTGGACAATCATAAGCCGATGCATATAACTAACTGAGCTATGGGTTATGCGGAAGGCGCGCTTCGATCACATTAGTCGAATAGGGCACAAGCTTGCTTCTTACCCTACGGGTAGTAAGGCATTCTGGTCCCTAGCTAGATCGGTTGAAGCGAACTTCTGCCGCCCCTCACTGCCTCCGTTGCTGAAACCTAATGGTTCACTTCACACATTCAATGGTTCACACACAATGGCCCATACCGCGGTAGAGAAAGCAAATTTATTTGCATCTCAATTTGCTGAGTCTTCGCGTCTGGACCCCGGTAGTGCGAGACCTCCAACTTTTCCAAGCTGTGGCACTATAATGAGTGAAATACATATCCGGCAAAAGAAGGTTCTCAAAGTTCTCCGCAGTCTAGATGTGAACAAGGCCAGTGGCCCTGATGGTATTCCGGCCATTGTACTGAGGACTTGTGCGCCCGAACTCTCGCCTGTGCTGACTCGCCTCTTTCGCCTATCTCTGAAGACAGGCCAAGTGCCCAAATCTTGGAAGCTTGCTAATGTGCAGCCTGTTCCCAAGAAGGGCAGCCGTGCCGACCCTGCCAACTACAGACCGATTTCGATCACGTCTATTCTCTGTAAGAGTATGGAACGTGTTCTTAACAACAAGCTCCTAGCCTACCTGGAAGCGAATGACTTACTCAGTGACCGCCAGTACGGTTTTCGCCGAAACCGGTCAACTGGGGACCTTTTAGCGAACGCCACACACATTTGGAGTGAGGTCATTGAGAAGCACGGGGAGGCGCTGGCTGTCTCCCTGGACATCTCGAAAGCTTTTGACAGGGTCTGGCACGAGAGCCTTATTTGGCAAGCTTCCATCTTACGGCCTGCCTGCTGATTTCTGCGCCTGGATATCTGATTTCTTGAGGAATCGGTCGATACGAGTGGTTGTAGATGGCTTCTCGTCAGATCTAATGGCTATCAATGCCGGTGTTCCTCAGGGGCCAGTGCTCTCTGCGACACTCTTCCTACTGCATATCAATAATCTGCTAAAGCCCGGGATCTTTGGGTACGCAGACGACAGTACAGTCGTGGAGAGCTACACATCCGATGCAAGAGCCAGCGGGCCACAGATCGAGTCACTCAGAGAGGCTATGGTCAAATGGCTCAACTTGAGTCTGGAGGCGGTGTCTGACTGGGATGATGCTAACCTGGTCAAGTTTAATGCCACAAAGACTCAAGGCTGTTTGTTTTCGGCCAAAAAGAGACCATTTCAATTGTCTCCCGCTTTCCGAGGTGTCTCCGTTCCTGTAACTGGCAGCTTGGAACTATTAGGAGTTTCGCTCTCATCGACTCTTAACTTTGGCTCTTACATAGAGTCAAAAGCCCAATTAGCTTCTAAAAAACTTGGTGTCCTCTCTAAGGTGAGACGGTATTTCACACCTGAGCAACTACTTAGCCTTTATAAAGCACAAGTCAACTGCTCTCACCTTTGGGATGGCTCTGCCAAATATCAACTGGAGGCTCTGGAGTCGATTGAGCGGCGAGCCAGGAGGCTGATTGACAACGACACCTTGTCTAAGTCGCAGCTGCAAAGTCTTGAGCATCGGCGTAAGGGGGCGTGTTTGTCGCCCTTTTATCGGATTCACTTCGGAGAGTGCGCTCAGGAGTTGCACAATCTGGTCCCACCTGCCCCTTTCTTCTATCGTACGGCTAGGCAGACGCGACCAAAGCGCCACCCTTTTATGGTGGACATTCCGCGCGTTAGAACAAAGCGTTTCGAATCCTCATTCCTCATACGAACAGCCAGAATGTGGAACGCTTTGCCTGGGTCTGTCTTCCCGCTTAAGTACAACGTGGGTGTCTTCAAATCCCGAGTAAATAGGTATCTTCTAGGTAAGCGTGCTACATCCTAGACCGCATATCTGCTCAACATCAGGCAGTATGTAGTCAAACGCAAACCTACAAGGAATAAAAAAAACTACTATAGCGAACTGTAGTAGAGTAGAACTATAATTTTCAATAGTATTTTTGTTATTTCCTATCTGATTCTCTAGCGTCTAACGTAGAAATCTAGGTTTCACATTTTGCACTAGTTATATGACTGATATCAAAATTTAAAGTATCATCATCATATTTTATACGATAAGATGCCCATTGCTGGAATAGGCTTTATCTTAAGATGTCTAATGAGACTGGTTGGAAGCGGCTTGCATCAAAGCGTGATCCTGAGGTCGTTGGTCCACCTGGTGGATGGACGTGCTACACTGCGCCTGCCGGTACGTGGTCTCCACTCGAGATCTGTTCGACCACATCAGTCATCAGCCCTCCGTGCTATGTGTCCAATGCCATTTCAGCTTCCAAATCCATGCTCGATTTAAGGTATACTCTTTATAAGTAGATAAGTACTACTACGAGTAAACATACAACGTTAAAAATGCTACAACAACTTTCTATACAACGTAGGTATCCAGTAGAGTCACTGACTTCTAAATTACTACCACAAAAGGAAATGATGGAACGTATAAAATATATGTAAATGAAGTAGAATGCAACCTAGAATGCAATGGCTGCATGCATTGGACTGCTACACCGAGAGCCGAGATCTGTTATCTGCTAGCTCTTCATATGAATTTATAAACCCTGCTATGCGGCTGTCATAAATGTTTTTTATGTCGTGCTTCTGACTGGTAAATCATACGTAAATGATAAGTACCTTAATTCTGACATATTTTGGTATATTTCCTGATTTTAAACCACAATAGATATATTATGATTTGATTTTATCGTGCTTCACACACTAGGTTTACAGAAATGTTACCTGTAACTTCAATGTTTGAAATGTTTATTTTTTATCACAAAAAGAACGTTTCCACAATAGATATACCTACGTGTACCACGCAATAAAAACACAGTTGTAGAGGTCCCTTCATAGTTTCCTACACTACTATAGGCTTTCAACGTCTTGTGTAGGACAAAAAAATGTGTAGTCCGTAAGTTATGTACCTATACTGGTTGCTATTGCGATTTTAATTTATGCTTAATACGAATTATGAGGAAAATAACTGAGATTAGTACTTAGATACTTGGCCAAAAGGAAAATTATGAGTTATTAGATATCTAATCCATACGAAGTCTACTGCTGTTCTAAAAAAACTATATATTTCTTTATAGATTTCTAATAAGCAGGCTGCGCATCCGGCGTACTTTTGCAGTTAGGATAGAAGGTAGAACTCGAATTATCAAACGTTCGAAAAACGGACCGATTTGATTTCGCAAAATTACTTAGCGTAACCCTCTTATATAGGCAGAATCTAGTAGGATTAATTTGACTGGCACATTGAGTTACCATATTTTAGAACATAGTAGGGTTGCTATAAGGTCCGAGGTGGACTCCGACTGGGGCTGGCGCTGTCGGGGATACGGATGATTATTTAAACTTTCTCGACGAGAGCTGTAGTGGTGGGACACTCCAGGGTTTTTTGTAGGTATACCAAGCGGTAGGTGGGACTCCCACATTCCACGGACAAAAAAAATATCGTTGTTATTTTAATTACCTGAGGTTCAAATCCAGCCAACGAGGCATACGCGATAGACTGTGGTATGAGCGTGAGCGCGACGGTTATCCCAGCGATGAAGTCTCCGACGGCAGTCTTCGCGTCGTAGCTCCTTGACCATTGGAGTATCGGGAGCACGTTGCTGAGAATACGCCTTGGATCGAGCTTCAACATGGCTTCTGAAAGAAAATAATCTAATGGTTTATTCGGTGTGAGGGCCAATGGGGTTGATTAAATATTGATTAGCTTCTACCCGTGGATCTTGGTACAACAAGTAGACTAGGATTGGTCAAACGTATCTAGTCTCAGTGATGTTGGGTACGGAAACTGCATCGAAGGCAATGATTGACTTTTTTGTTAAAGTGTACTTTCGTAAGAGGAAACGACAGAGTGAACACCAGAAGTGGCAGATCCTGCACGAAGACGGCATACGCCGGGGCAGCAATAACAGCCGACGCAGCTCCTTTGCCTTGATGCCACGGCTATAGAATAGAGTACGGCATCGGTATCCTCTGCCTGTAGTAAGAACCTCGTAAAGGAGACTTCTGGGCTCTTCTGGGATGGGGCTCTAGCATGCACTCAAATGGGCCCGGGGAGAACGACAGCGCTAAGTGTCATATGTGGTTGTATGGCAAACGCAGGATGTTAATAGAAAAGTGCTGAGAGATGTGGTGGGTTCGCTTGGAGATACCCTCCCAAGACAGCACAAAGGCAGGCTACGAAGGAGGTTTTAATGCGTGCAAGGTATCTAGCGGAGAGTTCCCCCTTGTGAAAAAAAAGAAATAAGGATTACAGATCTCGCGAGTTGGAACACGTCGTTTCGATTTAGCAAGGTTCTTATTTTACACAAAACTGTTAAAAATCACAACCACCTACGCGTAACGCACATAGGTACATAATAATAAATAATACCTACAACAATTTAACAATAACTCACAGACATCGACTTGTCATTTTTTCTTTCTTACATTCTATATTGATACTCACAGAGCAAAACAAACTAGGTACATAATCATAAACGCTCACACGTTAACCTCCTATAGATACCTATTTAATGTGTAGATTGTAGGTAGCCAATTTTTGTGAAATCAATACATTCATTGGCGAAATTATTGTTAACGATTACAAGATAATAACTACTAAGAGTACCTATATCATAAATTAAATGTTTGAATTTAAAAGGCTACTTCCTTGAAAATATTTTTTATTTTTTTTATTCCGTATAGGTTTGCGTTTGATTACATACTGCCTAATGTTTTATGCCTTCGTGTGGGTGATATTCAAGATTTCCAGCCATAAATAGAGCCGATCAATGGAAACAAAAGATAGGTACCTATAAATTTACCTACCTACTGATGTTCCTTTGATGCTAGACAACAGTGGAAGAAACTATGACGTCACATCGCAATATCCCGATTTGTCACCCGGATCTGTCCTCCGGAGACAGATCGGGCAAAAAAAAAAGTTAAAACACTATAATCGTTTTTTACACCATTCCTAACTAGTTTCACATAAAGTCAAGGACAAAAACTTTTACGTCAATCAATTAGGTAACCAGCCTAGACCACAACCTAATCAGGTATTTTTCCGTATCTAATTAGAATAAAAACCAGACCTAAAAATACCTAAGAACCCATAGTACAAGATTATTAAGAAAAGCGTCGTTGTTTATGTTAAAAATTAATAAATTTGAAAAATTGCATCAGTAACGAAACGAATGAATAATCAACACGGACAAAGGCGGTGCCAGTAGCTAATTCTCAGATTAGTATCTTCCTTCTTCTTCTTCCTACCTAATTCGCTACTTTCGGGCGGCTGAAAAACTCGGACACCAGGGCCTAGCCATCCGGCCTATACCCACTTGATTATTTATTCTATGCCATCAGTTTAATACCTATATCCTAATATATATAAATCTCGTGTCACAATGTTTGTCCTCAATGGACTCCTAAACCACTTAACCGATTATAATAAAATTCGCACACCATGTGCAGTTCGATCCAACTTGAGAGATAGGATAGTTTAAATCTCAAATTATAGTCGCAATTTTAATTTATTTAGCCACAGCAACGCGTGGCCGGGTCAGCTAGTAAATAAATATAATAAATCAAAAACATCCTAATATATATAAATCTCGTGTCACAATGTTTGTCCTCAATGGACTCCTAAACCACTTAACCGATTATAATAAAATTCGCACACCATGTGCAGTTCGATCCAACTTGAGAGATAGGATACCTAGTTTAAATCTCAAATTATAGTCGCAATTTTAATTTATTTAGCCACAGCAACGCGTGGCCGTGTCAGCTAGTAAATAAATATAATAAATCAAAAACATCTTACTGTGTGAATAAATATATGGCAATGTAGTCATTTAATTAAATATGTAGGTAAATATAACTGTTAACATATTGTAGTTTAAATATCTCACTCGCCTTATTTCCAGTGTAAAAATACAAGGTATTGTTCATCGTTTACGTTTGCACACGTTTTATCGCGTTAAGACTCAATTAAAATGTGTGATAAGTGTGCCACATTAGTTTTGGTATGCACAGCTGTGTAGCTACGAGTATAATGTAGGTGTGAATGACTGATCCCTGCTTTCTTTTAGTCCGACCACCTAAGGACAGTGGTGGAGTAAGACCAACATTTTATGTGGATAACATAATAATACAAGGTTATCCAGAACTAGAAGGCTATACTAAGCCGAAATGGGATGATACAGACCATCATTATAAACAATTTTTCATCACATCTATTCGAAAAGGACTACTTAGTTCGCCTTTAAGTGAGCCCAAAGGAGGTGTTTTCTATAAGGAACTTTATAAGTGCGACGGAATTATCTTTGCCGCGCACTTATTGAATTTGGAACAAATAAGTGTGACGGAATGATCTTTGCCGCGCACTTTTTGAATTTGGAAGTATTTGTAATGTTAGTGTTCAGCGCCAAGAAAATGAATGAAAAGAATGTAAATCTAAGTTTTCATTTGTTTTATTATTAGATACCATTTAATTTAGTTGTTACTCTACGTTTTATTAAATAGCAATATTACAGTAAAATATGAGGCGCCTTTTGTTTTCTCATAGAGGTGATGAAAAGTAGAGTGTACCACTCAGGCGCAAAATATATTTTTGGCTCGGGCGACGTACTTTGAATACCTCGCTACGTTCAGGATTCTACTCTACTCTAGAATCCCTCACTTCGCTCTGGATTTAAAAAAGCGACCTCGCCGTAAAAATAATATTTTGCTCCCATATGATACAGTCTACTATTTACTATGGGGAGCCTACCCGGAAATGGAAAAAAAACAGCTGTTCCATACAAAATTACTAGGGTAGACTGGGTACGAAAGTGACAGGGTACGGTTGTGACAGAGCTCGTATTAGCAAAACTATCAACGGGACGGCGAGGGGTGCAAGGGGAGAGAGGCGCGGCTCGCATGTCCGAACGTGTTTCACAGTGTTGCGTCAGCCGTCTCGCGCGAATATCTGTTACAGGAACCCATAGTGTGTTTTGGAGACCAAAAGTAAGTATTTTTGGTTGTTTCTTTTTGATAATTGTGTTTTAATTTACAGATGGACTGTTAAGTGTTTTTATTTTTATTATGTATTGGTCTGTAGTCGACAAAATTACGGTAGTTACTTTTTCAAACAGTTAGTTTATACTATCATATCGATAGGTTATGTTGCGAAAGATAGTGTGGGGACAGTTGTGACAATTTTTGTGGGTACGGTTGTGACATCAGTAATCGGTTGTTTTTATACTTTTAGATGCCTAGAAAACGCGTGAGGAAGACTCAGAGGGGTCAGAGCGACTTGTCCAGCTATGCAGCTGCCTATGACGATGTTAAACAGGGAACTTCTTTACGTGTAGCTTCAGAAAAGCATGGAGTAAATCTCATGTCTTTATTGCGATACTTACGGAAACGGGATGAAGCCAATGACGATGAAGGTACAAGTTCTACTATTACAATGGGGTACAACGCTCATAACAAAGTGTTTACTAGTGATCAAGAAAATGAACTGTCAAAATATCTGATCCGTTGTGCTGACATTTATTTCGGTCTGGCTCCAAAAGAGGTGAGAAAATTGGCTTTTCAGCTTACCGTCAAGTACAATTTGAAGCGACCGGCTACTTGGCTCGAAAATGAGATGGCTGGCGAAGAGTGGTTTTTTGTAATTGATAGACCAAATCCAAATGCCGAAGAGGATATCTCCCATCAGAACTATCTCGGACCTGACGATTAAATTCCTTCATTGTTGAACGACCATTCGGACACAACAAATGCACATCCAATTGAACATACAGCCCAAGGTCAATCTAGAAATGTGCAAATATCCTCAACACCCACCACCAGCAATAATCCAGTTTTTACTTTAAACGATGAACTAATCCATCCAACTATTGGTCAGCAAGATTCAACACCATCACCTCAAAGCCTCAGAGAAACTCCTGCGACACAGCAAGACTCATTAGCCGCAACCTCTTGTGCAATTTTTGAGTCAAATGTTCCTCCAAATCCAGCTCCAACAACCCCTCCTAGACAAAGTAATGTGGATATTCAACCAGGAGCATCAACGTCTAAGGTTATACCACCAGTTTTTTCACTAGAAATAGTACGACCTTATCCAAAAGCTGCCTCCAGAAAGCTGACAAACCGAGGTCGCAAGACTAAAAAGTCCGCCATCTACACAGACACGCTCGAAAAAGAGGCTATTAGGCAAGAATTCGAAGTAAAGCAAAGACGAGAGAGAGCCAAGCTTATGAAAAAGAAAGACCAAGGAAAAAAAGGAAAAGGCAAAGCAACGAAAAAGAAGACATTGGTATCATCTGATGAAGAAGAGGAATTCTATTGTCTGGTTTGTGTAGCAAATTATTCTGATAGTAGGCCTGGAGAAAAATGGGTGCAGTGCCAGGGAAAATGTAGACTCTGGTCTCACTTAGAGTGCACAGACGGGGGTCACTACTATATTTGCCACAATTGTGATGATTCCAAATAGGAAAAGGATCTCAAACCTAGAATCTCATTTAAGTTTTTATATTTTTAAATATTTTATCAATGTTGTGTTTTGTTTGATCTCAAACTATAGGCAACATTTTCTGTTATAATTTCTAATTGTTAATAATTAAGTACTTAAAGATGTCTGTAATAATTATTTTTGACTGATTGAAATGCTGAAGACTGTTTTAATGATAATAAAAAATAATGCCTAAGTGCCCTAGTAGGAAGATTTAATTAAAATAAAGATGTAAAACCATATTTGAGTATTATTTATGTATGTCACTACTGACCCCAATCGCTGTCACAACCACCCCTGGCACGGGGTCGGATGTGACAGAATAGGCATTTTTTCTGTAATTGATTTGTAAAATAACTATAACACCTAGGAACACAATTATAGTATTCGAATGATCGCACATGTCAACACGAATATTATCAGTATTTTTCGTTCAACTAACCAGCATATAGGTAAAACTATGGATCATCAAACCAAAATTGTCACAACTGTACCCAGTCTACCCTACTAAAAATCAACAAAATGTTTGAAACAGCAGATTTTCTCGAATTCTGAGTTGGCCCCATAGTAAAAGTTGTTTATAATGATGGTCTTAGTCAGTAATTTTGGCTGAGTCAAGGCAAGCAGATAACCCTGTATCTAGATAACTAGGTCCTCTAATAACGCAAACAGATGGGTTTAGTAAAATCGTTGTTCATTAATAACTGAATAGATTTGATATGAAAAATAAATAAATATTAAGAGACATCTAACACACGGTATCTGACATCAAACCAAGCAAATCTTGTCATATAGCTGCCAGAGATTGATATAGGTAGGTAGGTACTACATATTTTATACAATACATATTTTTAAACTTTTACATACATACCTACTTAAATAGATAATTACTTACCGATAACAACCAGACACAGAGCAAACACGTACTATGTTCATCACATAAATATTTGCCCTGCGAGGGAATCGAACCCAATAGAGTAAACGAAAGCATCTTGTTTAATTAAAGAGAAGCAAGCACGAAAGTTTTCTTTAAAAAATTGCTCGTCTTTCGAGGAGCGAGGCCTTTTTAGGGTTCGCTACCCAAAAGGTATAGACGGGACCCTATTACTAAGACCGTCTGTCTGTCTGTCACTAGGCTATATCTCATAAACCGTTATAGCTAGAAAGTTGAAATTTTTACAAATGATGTAGTTTTATTACCGCTATTACTCAACTTACTACAAATTACTACAACAAATACTAAAAACAGAAAAAAAAATTAAGGGGAACTCCTTTACAACAAACCTTATTTTTCAGCCCCTTTTTTTCGCTCGATATTAATAATGTTAACAGGTAGATGCTTGAAATATTCACAGAATATTTAGTTGTTAATAATAAATGATTAAATTAAAAAAATATATATTTAAGGGGTACATACAGTACGGAACCCTTAGTTCGCGAATCGAATGCGTATTTGTCCGATTATTTAGCCCACGCCTAGCGCCGCCTCTGATTAAGGAAGATGGTTTTGGGATTTATTTTTAAATGTGACGTTGCAAGGGGAAAGGATAAAGAAGTTGTTTTTAGTTGATTTCAAATATATTAAAATGTACGTACCTATGAATAATAAAGATCAATAATTATATCCATCAACCTAAATCGATATTGCGCGCATTCCTGGCAAGTCGTATCCCAAGTACCTACAATACAAGGTTTATTGTTATTGTTTAATAATATTATCTACTCATTATCTCATAATAACATACATTAGAGTTAAAAGAAGTGTTAGTGTGTACTTTCTAGCACCCTTTAAATTTTTTAATAGTGTAAATATTGATATGAAATTGAAAATTCGAGCAGTTTCCTTATGAGTAAGGAAACTCATTAATTATTACAGACAGACGCCAAGAAATTGATTTGGCCTGTACATCATATTCTGTATACCTTACCTAGGTAACAATTAGGTATAAACCTACATTACAAAATCATTTTACGGCTATTAAAGGCGGAAATTAATTAAGGAATTTACAATAAGATCTGAACTATAGTACAATAAATGAGACTCTAGGTATGATTTTCCACTTCCTTATTAACTGCAAGACCTTGACTTTCGCAATTCGCAATTGTCTTATTTTTTCGCAGCAAAATGGAGCGGCCAAGTTCTTGAACCCTTCGGTGGAATTCTATTAAAAGAACTAGCATTTTAAAATAGGTTTTACTTAAGGATAAAACCGACGATTCTGGCGCATTGTAAATTCAGTGCATCGTTGGACGACCAACGGCGACAGAGGTCGACGATTTTAAAAATTGTTCTGTGTTATTCCTTTAATCGTAGTAATGTAGATTGTAGATACATATTTTATTCACTAATTAATTTCACGATTTTAAAATTGTTCTGTGTTATTCTTTTGATCGTAGTAATGTAGATTGTAGATACATATTTTATTCACTAATTAATTTCACGATTTTAAAATTGTTCTGTGTTATTCTTTTGATCGTAGTAATGTAGATTGTAGATACATATTTTATTCACTAATTAATTTCACGATTTTAAAATTGTTCTGTGTTATTCTTTTGATCGTAGTAATGTAGATTGTAGATACATATTTTAGGCATGATGATTGGGTAAAAAAATCATTATTATAATTAGTCCCTGTGTTAGATTTTGAAACAATATTGGACACGTATTTTTTCTTTTGTCAATCAAACAGCAAATGGCGAAGATAAACCTTCACAAAGTTTGGGAGTGGGGGTCCTGACGTCGCGTCTCTCACGAAAGTCTATACGTATGTAAGACACTCGTGACGTCACGCGGAAATTTAACGGGCTATATCTTCAAATTATTTTGTTTATTGACAAAGAAAAAATGGATGTCTAATATTTTTAATAATCTATGAGACGGACTTAATTAGTCCGTCAGATATATTATTCATTTTTTAATTTAATAACAAATAATTATTGTTTAGTCATGCCTATTGTCCACCGCTGGACATATAGAGGCCTGTCTTAAAAATTTCTAATTTTCAAATTTCAGTTTGGAAGCGTCTTGCATTCTACGTTCCTGTAATTTTAATCCGATTTGTACCTAAACTGATTTTTAATTTACAAAATGAAAACTCTACAAGTCTACAAACTATGGGTGGACGTTCTAAGCTGCGATTGATTTAAAGTAGGTACCTACGTATAGTTTATTCAGGATTGTTTTTTCTCTCATCCGCTACAATAGTAGGTACTGCAGTGCGCATAGAGGTTAACTCCAAACGGCCCCCACTAAAACGACCACCACCGGGAGAAATCAGGACAAATTATTATTTTTAGTGCAATTGTGATAATTGTCAATACAAATACGTTTGCTAGATAATTATAGCCTTTTTATTAAGGTTATAATAATTTAACCTTATTATAGCAAATGTATATTTGATATACTTAGTAAGGTAATAACAAACAACTGAAAACAAAATAATATTTACAACGGCCGCCGGTCGTTGTCACTAAATATGATAATATTTTCTAACGTTGTTCAGTGGTGGTCGTTTTAGTGGGAGTCATTGGGAGTAAATCGGCATAGGGTGACAGTTCTGCGTGCTATATTCCCTGCCCACTGCCACATATTTTAGCATTATGATTTTCACTTTGCTTCAGTTTTAACGTAGGCTATAGGTAACTTAACTTTCCTGAGTTTTCGTTTTGTAAAAATATCTTCATTATATTAAATAATATTTAAGATGATTTTATAATGACTTAGGCTACAAAGTTTTAATATTTAACTCCCATTTATTTTTTCACATGGCTAACACAGCAGTACTTACTTGTATGTTAACCATAAAAAACAAATCAGATATTGTGCTACACGAGAAGCATCGTAGGTGAGGTCGCCCGTGTGCCATTTTACTAATTTTGCTACGTTGACAACACTGTTCTATCATTGCTCGTACAACTAAAGCCGGAAACATACTATCGGACGCGGCTGACGGACGCGACTGACAGCCGCGACTTAGCAATGTGCACAGTCTTATACCAGATCGCTCTCGGACGTCCGAACGCTCAAGGTCGTCCGAAGGTGACGTCCGCGACTTATGTCCGATAGTGTGCACGGCTTAGTGTACTTTCATAGTCTAGGTCGCGGCTGTCAGTCGCGTCCGCAAGCCGCGTCCGATAGTATGTTTCGAGCTTAAGTGTTTGATATTTGGTGGTAGACACCAATTCGGTTTTCATCAGTACTCGCGTCTAGTGAGTCGGTTCCTTGGTTGCTGATTAAAATCTTATTATTAGTTCACCGTAAGGCCGCCATGATGGTTCTCTTTTTTGCACATACTGTATAGTTACGACAATATGTAAAAAACCCGTACAGTAGTAAGTAAACTTATTTAACGATACAGTTCGCCAATATCAGACAATATAAGAGACGCTGACGAGAAATGTTTTTACTCGTTGTATAGTTATTTGACATGAACTTAGCGCGATGTATTTCTCTAAGTGTAAGCTAAATACCTACATATTAATATTATAATAAATATTTGAGTGTAACACAGGTTTAATCACGCATTTTTTTATGGCAGACAGCAACTCTAACGGCATTTGACGATCTTTTTAACAGACTTCAAAAAAGGAGATTCTGAATTCGACTGAATGTTTTTTTTTTTATGTAAGTATGTTACTCAATTACTTCGCCAATGATTATGAACCATTTTTATTGAATCTTTTCTTATTTGGTAGATAACTCTTCAAGAACTTCTTTGGTACAAGCTTAAACGGTTTTTGTATTATTTTTACGATGTCTAATTTTCAGTAGGTAAATGACAAAATAAAATATTTCCTCCTTTTATCAATAACTAGCTTTGCGCTAAGGTTTCCACAACTTTTATGGATTTTTACAGAACCCTCGGTTGTTCGGTGTGTGCCTGAGTCAGGGACTCAGACCATGATCATGAATCACTTTTACTATAGAGGCTATCTTAAAATTCGAGAAAAAGTAGACTCCCATACAAAAACGCAACTCGGAATCGACAAAATGTTTGAATCAGCTAAATTTAGATTTAGATTTTTGAAATTTTTGATTAGATTTTGACATCTTTCAAGATTCTTTAAATGTGTTTAAGAACAAATTGTATAATTATTTAAGTAAACACAACACTATACTCTATAAAATTTAAATTGATCTCTGCGACAGCTGTCAGAAAAATCACGCCTATGAAGTCCTGAATTTCTTAATAGTACAGACAGTATCTGTCAATGTCATACTTTATGGGCATGCCGATTAGTGATGGGCGACGAATGATCGTGACCACAGCGTTTTAGATAGAGTTTTAATTTAAATATCGATAGTTTATACTGAAGATATTTTAAATAAAACTTGATTTATCATTATTTTATTGTATATTTTAATATCATAACATTTTTTACATGTGTAATTAAATTAAACTCAATTATATGTTACATTAGCATCGATAATACCTAGTGAAAAACGTCGATAAATACTATCATAACATTATTTACATGTGTACATACTTGGTCTTAAATAATAGTAAATAAATGAAATCCAATTTCTCACCTTCAACTACTCATTCGATTTCATTACTACATTGTTTGAAAATCGATTTTTTCCACCACTATCCCAACTCTAAAAATGTCAATCTTCTACTGTCGCAGAGATCAAGTTAAATTTTACAGAGTATAATGGATAATATTGTGTCATTTCCCATTTTCAATAATTGTAAACAATATAATATTGTTTAACTGTTAATTATGAAACTTAACACATTTCCTCTTTTTGTTACTTTCAAATTTATATCACAGTAACAATACTTTTCATCGTTGTTTTACCTATACTTAAAGAATGCTGTAAACACCTATAAGGGGTATATATATCAGAACTATATTGTTTGCTATGAAAGTGTTAATTCTAGTTAATATTTAATGTATATATACTGTTGGTGTTTCTTATGTGAATAAATAAATAATTTTTTTTTCGAGTTCCGCGTTAGCCCTATAAGTAGTAAAAGTTGTTCATGATGATGATCTGAATCACCCGTTTACTAAATACAATATTTGCGAATAACCCTGTATATGAGGTGTGGAGATGATCCCTGTTGTTTATTCTAGTTCAGACAGGTGTTTAAGCGGATTCATCTGACACTTGAAATGCCGGCTTACATAGTCAAGGAAAATACGAACTGGTACGAGGTAGATTACCTAGGCTAAACTAGTATCTTTTCTGCGCGCATGCATGTCATCAACATTTGAATGCCTGAGGGGAAAACACAGTACTTTTTTAAACGAGACGCGAAATATAAAAGAATATATTTAACTAATATATTCTTTTATTTATATTAATAAATATATTTAACAGGGTTATTCATAAAAGACCACATCAAGACCCCAGGATCGCGCTGGATGCAAGCCGTTTGCAACGGGTCTTATTGGAGATCTATTGGGAAAGCATATGTCCAGCAGTGTATGCCCTCTTTCCGATTGACGACAACAACGACGATTGGTTATGCTAAGCGGAATAAGGGGGTGAATTGAGAGTTCAGATCTTATAGATTATTGTGAACAACTTTTGCAAAGGGGCCAAACCAGAATTTGAGAAAAAAATCAGTTGTCGCATAAAAAATTGCAACTCGTAGGTACCTACTGCAAGGCAATAACCAAACATTGTTTACTTATCCATTCCCAGGTTGTAAAATGATATTTTTTACAAAGAAGACAATGATGACATTATTATTGTCAGAGCACAAAAATTAACTTATTACTTTGTTACTACGGTAAAAACTGTGTAACTGATAATAAATATCCTTATATTTTAAAAATAATCACACAATTTAAAATAATTATAATTCATAAATAACTTACCTTAATTATTTTTTTTTTCCTATTAAAATCACTGCATTTCATCACTTTCAGTCCAAATATTTCGATAATCAAGATATTCACAAAAGAAAAAAACACGATAAATTACGATATCATTTTCGCGCGCAAAAAATGCGCAAGCGTCTTTATTCTTTTAATTCCGCGCGCATTGAACAGAGACCAAGCACGGACTGACAAACTGATGAAGCCGACAAGTGCAAATCATACCATTTTCCTGTCACGGATAATGGTTTTTATTTACCGAAACGACAGTTGCTAACTACGTCAGATATTAATTCGTATTATCATATCATCAATGTATTGTAACTTATTTTTAGCGCAACGGATTGACAAGTTAAAGTGGGAATGGGTAGAGCACTTACCGGGAACTGATGGCCGACGGCGCCGCAAAGTTCTCGAATGAAGACCATGTAAACGCAAGCGTAGCGTAGGATGTCCACTCACCCTATATATATGTATATGTTTCCCCTGCCTGTAGTAAAAGCCTACTAAAAGGGGACCCCTGGGCTCGTGGGTGGTCAGAGTTGGGGCTCTGGCCATCCACCCAAGCGGGCCCGAGAAGGACGGCAGCGTGTGTGGCAACGCTTTCGTACAGGACCGTACAAGTCTGGTCTACTACCAGGCGAGTAGACACACGAAGTGCCGGGAGCACCGGTGCGATCCTTTTGGAGATCCCGGAGCTCCCAAGAAGGCACATAGGCTGGCCACCGAGGGGGTTTTGGTGGGTACCATCCCACATAACCCGACTGCACCTGCACCCCAAAGCGGTCGGGCAACTTTGGAAGATTTCCCCCTCGTAAAAAAAAATAAAAAACGATGTCCACTCACAAGGAGGACCGGCAACCTGTATTAAGACCGCAGGACGCGCTGGAAACAATCAGCTTGCAACTGGATTTATTGTAAATCTATAGGGGAGGCCTAACAGTAGATGTCCTATGAATGAAATTATGGACTTATTTTAATTTGGTTTGCAAGGTCAACTCTAAAAGTCTGCTGGACTATGGCGGCCGCAAGCCGCTTCTAGCCGCTCTTATTGAAACATATAACTTGCTCTACCTATCCAATTGATAAAATGTTGGAAGACAGGTACAACTAGAGCACTTACCGGGAACTGATGGCCGACGGCGCCGCAAAGTTCTCGAATGAAGACCATGTAAACGCAAGCGTAGCGTAGGATGTCCACTCACCCTATATATATGTATATGTTTCCCCTGCCTGTAGTAAAAGCCTACTAAAAGGGGACCCCTGGGCTCGTGGGTGGTCAGAGTTGGGGCTCTGGCCATCCACCCAAGCGGGCCCGAGAAGGACGGCAGCGTGTGTGGCAATGCTTTCGTACAAGACCGTACAAGCCTGGTCTACTACCAGGCGAGTAGACACACGAAGTGCCGGGAGCACCGGTGCGATCCTTTTGGAGATCCCGGAGCTCCCAAGAAGGCACATAGGCTGGCCACCGAGGGGGTTTTGGTGGGTACAATCCCACATAACCCGACTGCACCGACCGACCGACCGGGACCGAGCTGCCTTCGTCCGTGGGTAGGAACCCTTTTTTTTTGTCCCCCACACGTGGTCCTGGGTGGTGCTAACCAGGCAGCAACCATACTGGTGGTAGGCTATAGCCACGGCGAGAGACCACCCACCAGACTAAGCCGCGCCGCCAAGCGACTCTCTCGAGCTCGTGTTCCGGCGCGAAGTTGGGTGACGCCATTCTGGGAGTCGAATCGGAACAGTAGCGTCCTCTGGGGATTCGAATACGGTGCACACATTGATTTCCGCATCGGCCGACTAGTCGAGGAGGGCAGCGGGATCCGAGGCACGGTTTGTCGCTGGCCGACCGCAGATAGTAGGGGGCCCAAGTAGTGAGCTAGCCACTCACGAAAGGCTGCCCCGCCATCTGTCGAAAAATCCCAGGGATGCGCCATCGTGCCGGTTGGCGACCGGACGAGAGGGCCCGATGGACATCCTTGGGGGGGCTCGGGCGTCCCCGCGGTCTCCAGGCTAGTCTACCGTGGATGTGTGTGATTTTTTTGTGTTGTACCACTGAATCTGCAGAGTGACGTTTCGTTCCACTTCCGACTCTCTACCTACTTTACTCCGCCGTTAACCATGAGAAACACTAGAAGAAAAAGAACGTGTACACAGCGGCAGCACTCCCTCTCACTTAAAGTGCACCTGTGCAATATTCGGGGCCTGCACTCCAATCTCACGCCTGTCCATCATCATCTCGAGACAGATCGTCCCCACCTATTGTTTCTCACGGAGACGCAGATTTCTGGTCCATCCGACGTGTCGTATCTTTCCTACCCAGGGTACTCCCTGGAGCACCGTTTCAAACCACGTGCGGGTGTATGCGTGTACGCCCGGGATGACATTTGCTTTCTGCGCCTTCGTAGGTTTGAAGACTCTTCATTTTCCGTGCTCTGGGCTTTGGCGGACACTGGCGTAGAGAAAATTATCTACGCCTGTGTATACCGATCACATAGCGGAGACCAGGAGACGACCAGACTCACCGAATACCTTAGTGAGGCGGCGGATGCTGCTCAGCTCAGCTACCCTTCGGCCCAATTAGTGATCCTGGGGGATTTTAATGGCCACCATAAAGAGTGGCTTCACCCATACCTGGACACAAACCATGCTGGGCTTGAGACGCGCAAGCTTGCCTTGACACTTGATCTCACCCAGATGGTTCAAGGCGCCACACGGGTACCTGATGTTGACTCGCACACGGCCTACTGCTTGGACCTTCTGCTGACTACCGATCCAGACCGTTATTCAGTGGCGATCTCCCCACCGTTAGGTACATCTGACCACTGTCTGGTGAAATCTGTATCCGTCTACTCCCCATCAGACCCCAGTCCCAAAGGGTCACGGCGCGTGTGGCGGTACAAGTCAGCAGATTGGGATGAGATGCGGTGTTTCTTTGCTTCTTATCCTTGGCAGCCTGTTTGTTTTTCTTCCGATGATCCTTCTGCGTGCGCGGATGCCGTGACAGATGTGCTACGTACCGCCATGGAATACTTCATCCCATTTTCGGACGTGCCTCTGTCTAGCAAAGCTCGGCCCTGGTTTGGGCCTGAATGTGGACGCGCCGAAGCGCAAAAGCATCAGGCATACCTGGCTTGGGTCGATGCTCGAAACCGTAAGTTGAGGGACGTTAGTATGAGGAAGAAGGCATACAATAGGGCTGCTAAGTCCTGCAAAAAGGTTATGCGGAGGGCTCGCTTTGACCACATTAGTCGAATAGGAAACAAGCTTGCTTCTTACCCTGCGGGTAGTAAGGCATTCTGGTCCCTAGCTAAATCGGTTGAAGCGAACTTCTGCCGCCCCTCACTGCCTCCGTTGCTGAAACCCAATGGTTCACTGGCCCATACCGCGGTAGAGAAAGCAAATTTATTTGCATCTCAATTTGCTGAGTCTTCGCGTCTAGACCCCGGTAGTGCGAGACCTCCAACTTTGCCAAACTGTGACACTGTAATGAGTGAAATACACATCCGGCAAAAGGAGGTCCTCAAAGTTCTCCGCAGTCTAGATGTGAACAAAGCCAGTGGCCCTGATGGTATTCCGGCCATTGTATTGAGGACTTGTGCGCCTGAGCTGTCGCCTGTGCTGACTCGCCTCTTTCGCCTATCTCTGAAGACAGGTCAAGTGCCCAAATCTTGGAAGCTTGCTAACGTGCAACCTGTACCCAAGAAGGGCAGCCGTGCCGACCCTGCCAACTACAGGCCAATTTCGATCACGTCTATACTCTGTAAGAGTATGGAACGTGTTCTAAATAACAGGCTCAGGGAGGCGTTGGCTGTCTCCTTGGACATTTCCAAAGCTTTTGATAGGGTCTGGCACGAGAGCCTTATTGGCAAGCTTCCATTTTACGGCCTGCCTGCTGATTTCTGCACATGGATATCAGATTTCTTGAGGAATCGGTCGATACGAGTTGTCGTTGATGGCTGCTCGTCAGACCAAATGGCTATCAATGCCGGTGTTCCTCAGGGGTCTGTGCTCTCTGCGACACTCTTCCTACTGCATATCAACGATCTGCTTAAGCCCGGGATCTTTGGGTACGCAGATGACAGTACAGTCGTGGAGAGCTACACGTCCGATGCAAGAACCAGCGGGCCACAGATCGAGTTATACAGAGAGGCTATGGTTGAACGGCTCAACTTGAGTCTGCAGGCGGTATCCGACTGGGGTGATGCTAACCTGGTCAAGTTTAATGCCACAAAGACTCAGGGCTGTCTGTTTTCGGCCAAAAAGAGACCCTTTCAATTGTCTCCCGCTTTCCGTGGTGTCTCCGTTCCGGTAACTGACAGCTTGGAACTATTAGGCGTTTCACTCTCATCTTCTCTTAACTTTAGCTCTTACATAGAGTCCAAAGCCCAATTAGCCTCCAAAAAACTTGGTGTTCTCTCTAAGGTGAGACGGTATTTCACACCTGAGCAACTGCTTAGTCTTTATAAAGCACAAGTCAGGTCTTGCATGGAATACTGCTCTCACCTTTGGGATGGCTCTGCCAAATATCAACTGGAGGCTCTGGAATCGATTGAGAGACGAGCCAGGAGGCTGATTGACAACGACACCTTGACTAAGACGCAGCTGCAAAGTCTTGAGCATCGTCGCAAGGTAGCGTGTTTGTCGGTCTTTTACCGGATACACTTCGGAGAGTGCGCCCAGGAGTTGCACAATCTGGTCCCCCCTGCCCCTTTCTTCTATCGTACGGCTAGACGGACGCGACCAAAGCGTCACCCTTTTATGGTGGACATTCCGCGCGTTAGAACCAAGCGTTTCGAATCCTCATTCCTCATACGAACAGCCGGAATGTGGAATACTTTGCCTGGGTCTGTCTTCCCGTTAAAGTACAACGTGAGTGTCTTCAAATCCCGAGTAAATAGGTATCTTCTAGGTAAGCGTGCTACATCCTAGACCGCACATCTGCTTAACATCAGGCAGTGTGTAGTCAAACGCAAACCTATTCGAAATAAAAAAAAAAAAAAAAAAAAAAAAAAAAAACAACTTTTATTTTTTCTCATTGGTACTGTAAACATAAGTACCTTCTTGGGTAGGTATTTTTGTTGTTCACTAGATCATGTAGGTACTAACACACTCTACCTACATTCTACATTCAATATGCCAAGTTACTGGCAAGTATACTATGCATTTAATCTGCAAGATCGAGATTAATCACATCTTTTTTATAAGTCGTTTAGGTTTCATGGTTGATATCACAAAGATAAACTACTCGTATTTGAATGGTTTTTGTGATTCGCTAAACTATGCAACTATTGTATTTACTGTGGGCCTTACGAACAAGATAGCCTGACGAGTTATGGAGAGGTTTATACTCGGTGTCTCTCAGCGAGATCGAGTCAAGATCCGCAGATGCGCCAAAGTTACCGAAATAGCCCAGCTGATTAGCAAATTAAGAGGCAGTGGGCAGGGCACATAGTTCGGAGAATGTATAGTCGATGGGGCAGTAAAGTACATGAATGGCAACCACGGACCAGCAAGCGCAGCGTAGGACGTCCACCGACTAGGTGGACTGACGATATAATAAAGATCGCAGGGACTCGCTGGATGCAGGCCGCTTCCAAGCGACCTTATTCTAAATCCATAGGGGAGGCCTATGTCCAGCAGTGGACATCTCACGGCTGATGTGTGGATGAAAACTATCCAATGCTTTCATTTGCTATCAATGGATAGAGTAAATAAAATCGTTAATAATAAGCAAAACCTCTTTAAAAGAAACGCCTGAAATAAAACAAAATCTGTATTTATTCATCAACCACTTTATGGCAATTAGACAGACATTTTCAAATAAACAACACATTATACTGAGCGCCACACAAATCGGCGGATGAGATGTTAGCTGCAGATAACACTTCGCCGTTATTGGCTAATTATTACGCATGTGTGCACAATTCCGACGCCGCGTGTCGTAGTGCGTAGGGAGCGCGCGGGAGGCATGAAGTTAGAGGGCGGGTGTGCCCCGACGTCTCGTCTCTATGGCTCACGCGTGTACCTATAGTTCGACTTTTGCGCAGCTTTCTGCGCATAACTTCCCATCCGCCGATTTGTATGGCGCTTAGTATTACACATCTTAAATCCCTATAAGTCTCTTGGAAATCTTATTATTTTTACAAAAAAACTGCATCATATATTCATAAGTTTGTTTAAATACTCAATCATAACATTTCCACGAATCATTACAGGAATATAAAATTACGTCTACTTTGCATCACAAAATTATGTTTCAGCGTCTGTAATTTTTAGTAAGTACTCCCTATTATTTAAAAGAATTGTCCCCACACGTCGTAATATGGAATAAGTCATCAGAACTTTGCAAACAGTTCCAACATTTTCGCTTAGCAAGTTAGCATTCAGGTAGATTGAATAACAATATTAAATGCAATGGTTTAAAAGAATGTGATATAAGTACAATGGTACGTACATCCGAAATAAGTCTCCAACATTTCATCTTACAACTGTATGACAATAAACAGTCTTTACATTACGCCACAGACTACTATAGATACTACGTATCATTACACTTAACATTTTTACTAAGGCACTTTGAATCACTATATCGTCTCTAGAAAGTCCTATACAGGGTTATCTTTTTGTCCTGTACTAAGCCGGGGGCTTAAGATCATCATCATCTTGAACAACTTTTCCTATTGGGCCAAACCGGAATTCGAGAAAAAAAATTCAGCTGTTACATGTAAAACGACTATACGGAATCGACATAATAATTTTTCGCAAAAAATGGCAAAACCACCTTCCATCGTGTACAGAATTCGAATATTTCGCTCAAATAGTTACTCGTAACATTATTTTTGATTTTTTTAAAACAGCTCAGTCGATTACTTTGAAATTTAAATGGGCCTACCTCGGAAGTATACCCTTTCGAACCAAAATGAATTTTTCGATTCTGTTCACAATTGGCGAAATTATCGATCAACATACATGGTTACCTGGAAGAAATCGCTTGAAGCGATAAGGCCGCCATTTAGTATAACTAATTTTTAATCTTTTTATTTTTCATGTGTTTGTATTGTATGTGGTTAAGCTAATAAAGAATTATCTATCTATCTATCATACGCAAATACACACAGACGAACATAGGTAGAACCTACGTTTTGGAAGTCGGTTAAAAATGAACGACACAACTGATTTTTTGTCCGTTAATTGGTCCCATAGCAAAAATTGGTCATATTGATGATCTCAATCATGTTCTTTCGGCTTATGTAGCACACTAATTCTGGATAACTCTTTATACATCTGGCAGAGATAACAAATCCTTAATATGATACTTTAATACATAACAAGTTAAAATTAAGACACTTTGATCACTATACCGTCTTTTGGAAGTCTTATAAGTAGTTTATAAGAATGGTCCCCATCCGATATACATCTGACAGAGGTTGATAACGCTCGTCGCCTCCACTATGAGATGCTCAACTTGACCTTCGGGCGACAACGACAACGATAGTTGTTTGTTTTTGGTCCGCACCTGGGGAGCAAACTTGTGATTACTTCCTTACAACTATTGATGTACAGGGCCGAATTTAGAGGTGTGAAGGCTTCGGGGCAACAAAGGAGTGGAGGCCCCTCGGTCACAAATAGAGGAACAAGTCGATATTTTACTGATTGCCTCATTAAAGTGAACAAATGTTGTTTTTAAACTTTCGCGATTTGAACACATTATTATTATATACTACGGGACTAATCGCGCACTGAGGAGGTATTTATTTATCTCGTAATTTTAGTGCGCGATTAGTCCCGTAGTATATAATAATAAAGTGAACAAAATATACAGACCAATCGTTTTTTGTCAATATTTGAGAATAATTCTACAAAGTAAGGTAAAACATAAAAAAAAGCAAAAGAAAAGTTAAATGATTTTAATTTTATAGTGCTTCCCAGAATATGTTTATTTCAAAGAGTTATTTTTGTGATAAATATTTCAAAAAATTGTCGTCGGGCTAGTGATTCCAGAGAAGCATGTTCAAGTAATGCTTTCGTGACAAATTTTTGAAATGTAAAAATCAAAAATAACCCTTTGAAATGAAAATATGTTTCCTAAGTGTTTATTTGCTAGAATCAGTTTTTTTTTAAATCCGTTGTAGGGCCTCCCTATTGTGGAGCCCCCGGACAGTTGCCCCGGTTGCCTTTCCCTAAATCCGGCCCTGTTGATGTAGATATACTTTAGGGAAGATGGGATTTCACGTGGATTATTGTTAGTGTTGTATTTTGATTGGGTTTGGGATTTTCGATGTCGATACGAGATAGAATAGTTTCAAGTTTTCAAGCGATAAAATTGTTCACGCAATTTTTATCCTCGTGATAGGTACTTGTTCTTTCGTTCAAGATTACTTCCTAGGAGTATTGATGTAGATATACATACTTAAGGGATGATATGATTTCATGTTTACTCCCCAGAATTATTGTTAGTGCTGTATTTTGACTGGGCTGAGATTTTCGATGTCGATACGAGTTGGGATAGTTGCAAGTTTTAAACCGATAAAATAGTTTACGCAATTTTTACTGATAATCTTCGAGCAAATATTTACAGAGCCACAGTTCCTTAGTGAAAATAGTAAAAAAATGTCCGAGCGCCGTCATACATACCGACTTAGATATTTACATTAAATAATTCCCCGTAAACAATGACCCGTTTTCTCGAATCTCGACTTTGTCACCTAATTAGTGCTTGTAACCGAGCAATTAGGCATCGCGTGGAAATCGCCTTACGACAAACTAAAAAGCCTGCCCACTACGTAGCTTGGGCAGAGTTTTGGCACGGACACTTTTTTTGCACGATTGTGACTCTGTAGATATTTGCTCGAAGCTTATAATGTGTAAATAAATGATAGTTCAAACTTCTACCTATATTCAAAAATATTGAGAATCTAATAATAATAAAATAACTTATCCCATATTACCTATAGTAGGTAAAATGCACGCATAAGGAATGCTCCCAAAATTAACAGCCCTTCAGGCGGCCAAAAAACTCTGACACCAGGGGTAGCCACCCGGCCTATATGAACTTACTTACTAACGCAATTTTTATCTTCGTTATACTCTTATTCATTCGCACATACTTTCGTTTCAGAGATAGGTCGTCCACTGCTCGTCTTAAGCTTCCCATATAAAACATGATTGTAAAATTTTGTTTTTTTTCTGGTAAAATCGGGTACCCGGGTATACCCGGGTATTTAAAAAAAAACCCGATACCCAGGTATTAAAAAAAGGCGGGTACGCGAAATCCCTAACGCCTACTATCCCAGAACAGAATTTCTTACTCTCTTCTGTGCCTGCTATAGTTAGTCAACGTTGACGCGGCGATATAAGCCATATCAAATGTAACATAATTAGTATGAAAGATTATTGTAAAAGTGTGTTGTAATTTATTTTTTAATTTCGTGTATACTTAAGGATATTATTATTATTATATCAAATTTTGACATTTTTGATTAAGTGTGACATTGTAACTAAATAAATTTTGTAATGCATGAAGCAAGATTTGACCAGTGTACCTATACTTACACTATCGCATTGGAATTTCTGTAATGGTAGTTGTAATTGTGATAAATAAATATATACCTAGATCTACAATAACACCGATTGGAAGCGGCTTGCAATAATACAGGGTTACTGGTAATCAAATAGCATCCTTTCAGGGGCTTATTGTGTACATCAAAACTAACAACTTTATTGATCTGCGACTTTTGTCAAAACTAAAAATAAAAACAGCTGTACCATATATTTTGTCGATGGTGAACGATATTTTTCTATGGAGCAGCATTTATTTGAGATTTGATAAAAGTCGTTGAACAAAAGTTGTTAGTTTTGATGTACAGAATAAGCCTCTAAAAGGATGCTAATTACCAGTAACCTTGTATACTTGTACTAACTTGAAATGTGTGAATTTTTGTTTGCGCTGTTATTAATATGTTAACTTTCAAGCGATAGTGATGGACCAAAAATTAAAATTGGTTAGGACTATTTCTTTCGCGAATTGTATCCAATTTCAGTATTAACTAAGCAAATTTTATTTTTATTTTCTAACTAAATGACGAGTGAAACATGTGAGCCAATTGGAAAAAATATAATACACAAAACAAACAATACTAAATTTTTTTTACGAAACTACTAAATGAAGTTTTGTTGGAAATCAAGCACTGCATTATTCTTTAAGTATTTTTCAAAACTAAAGTATCTACAATAGTAAAAATAATGCAATATAGCTACTTATTTAACGCTATTGACGTAATAACTTCTTATTTCTTAGAAAATATGGAAGACAATCTTTGCTTAAAATATTTTTTTATGCTTTGCTTCATATTCACCGCACACCACACATTATCTAAATTTCTAAAGATCTTTAAGAATTCTAACAATCAAATTTCACAACTCTATTTTGCTAGACATATACTGATAATAGAGTTTAAATGTTCAAAAACTCTCGTTTTTGTTCGAAATAAATGAGAACGCTTATATTGTTTCTATGCGTATTTTAATAACAATACGTAGGTACGGCATAAATTATAACATTACATAATATACAGGGTTATTTCCAATCAATTAGCATCCTTCTAGGGTCTTATTCTGTACATCAAAACTAACAACTTTTGTTCTACGATTTTCGTCAAAACTCAAAAAAAAATCAGCTGTTCCATACATTTTGTCGCGGGTGAACTAAATTTATCTATGGAACACCAAAAAAAATTTTTTAGTTTTGACGAAAGTCGTAGAACAAAGTTGTTAGTTTTGATGTACAGAATAAGACCCTAGAAGGATGCAATTGATTAGAAATAACCCTGTATATATAATGACAATGACAGATACACTTAAAAGATTATGGAGTTCCTGAACCAGAGCTACGAAATTCAAGGCATGCATAGCTCCATATTTATTTGAGTATTACTCTATAAACCGTATCAACTTTTACTAGCCAGACTCTACCAGAGGGTCGTACACAAACGGAAATTTAAAAAATAGTAGAAATAAATCGAGGGCATCATTCCACAGGGGCGTATTTATTTTTTCATTAAATTATATAACTGTGGACCATGTATTCATCTAACAGACATATTTTAAGTATCTTAGTTTTTTTGATATTCATGTAAACTTAATAGGCGTATACGAGCAATTGAATAAATATGTCGTGGCAAAAAAACCGTATGAGCAAAGTATACTACAAAAATTAAGATTATTTATTAGCTGTAGGAAGGTAGTCAAATCATTTTCATTGTCGTAATTAATTGTTTTACATTAAGTAATTTTATTTTTATCTTGCATAATGTGATTTTTTATTTGAAATCAACTACTTAACTCATCCAAATATGTACCTTCTACAGTATTGTAGGTGACCTAACGCACATAGTATAGTAATACTCGTTCTTTTTTGATGTTTATTTTTCTCTGCCTATTTTGTCTGAATCAGGCGTTACTTTGCGGAAATTCATCTTCAAATCTTTGTTTTGAATAAATATTTAGTGTATTTCTGCTATCTTGTTGTAGGCAAATAAGTTTAAGGGCTTTTATAAAAAAACATACACTATTAAATGTTCCAGATGCTCTATGGCCTATTAATTTGTGTGTTCCAGACTCGAGCGTCACCGCGCAGTCCCACGTCATTGTTACTAGTGGGTCGTACACAAACGGAAAAAAAACATAAATACTAAAAATATAGTTACCATGCTATTAAACCGTTGTCTAAAATTTTCCAGATGCTGCATCGCCTGTTCATTTGTGCGCACGCGACCAAACGGCCCCACGATACCAGCGGGTCGTACACAAAATGGAAATAAAATAAATATAGTTACCATTCCATTAAGCCTCTGCCTAATTTGATCCAGATGCTGCATGGCCTGCTCATTAGTGCGCTCGGGGTCGACCGTCCTCGCACGGCCCCATGATACCAGCGGGTCGTACACAAAGGGACCCACTACCGACATTAGCGCAGCGGTTTGACCGCGCAACACTCGCATTACGGCTTCGCAGCACTTTCTGCAAACAAACAAAATGAGACCATGTGTGTAGAGTGCTTTTTAATCGGCTAAAATAATTAGAGCTATTTTGGCAGGACACGGAATGAATCGAAAAATTTCATGAAAAAAAATACAACTGCAGCAGGCCATTATATCATTCTGCTCAAAGAGCTGTGGTACATACGGTACATGTGGTATATAGAAAGCATGGAATTTATTCACGTTTTAATAGCTAAAATGTGTGATATTTTATACAATTGAGTGAGTAAGTTAGAGCCCTCGTATACTATTATCAATATGCTCCCAAATCATGTGACATAAACGTATAAGCCTAGTAATAATCCTGATTGAAACTAAAAGCCTAAAATATCCACTGTTAGTTGGACAGGATCTAAGCTTCCGGTAGTTATTAGAGTGAGGAACTAAGGAATATTCTTAGCAAAGCAAACCTTATTTTGTTAACAATAACATTTGCTTATTACTTGTAAACAACCGTCATATTTTTTTCAATGCAACCGGCATCACAATATCTTTTGTCAGAAAGACAATGGAAAAAATGGTCAAACTGAAAATGCTAAAAATAAACATTTTTCAATGCTTTGTTATGCTGAATTATAATGTGAAAAGAAAAACAATACGTAATTAGTGTAAACTAGTCTTTTAAGTGCTACAAATATAACAAATGAGATTTATAAAAATAATATGACCCCTCTCCTCCCCCCTTTACATGTGTGGTACCTGAATAATTATGGTATAGGATTTAAGGGGTCTTAAATCCCCAATTTTGATATAAAAATTGAGATCAATTATTGAAAACAAATGATTAAAATTAAGATCCTAAAAAATATAATGTTTCAGCAATTCGCCTTATAAATGGGGACATCTGAGGCTTTGTGACATGGGGACGGACAAACGGATGGTAAGACGGACACGACGATCTTATATCAGTTCTCCTAAAAATGCTGAAAATTGCAGCACCTACTACAATCTAGTAGCAAAATTCGCTCGCTGCTTTCGATTCGAGGTCAATTGACAACATTTCAATTTTTTAACATAGTTATATTCCGAAGGGGCATGGTTCAAATCCTGCGTTCGCTTCAGATTTTTGAAATGCTTATCACAAAGATAACTCTTTGAGATAGTTATATTCATTTGTTATCTGAAAGAATATTGCAAAATAACATATACGTATTTTTTATTTTTCCAATACGACTTGTATTTTCTGTGAAATTAAGTTTTGAAAAGTAGCTTATTCTAAAAGGACGTAACTGCAAAATTTAGGACTCATAAACAATTTTACTGAAGCCACATTAGAAAAAAATAGGTGCTAGCGTTGCTGTCACTGTCAATGCCAATCAATCCGTCACAATTCACAACAAATAGGCCAGGAGGTCAGCGCAAAAAGTCCACTATGTACCGCGGTAAACCATGGGAAGAAAAATATAAAAATGTTTAACAACTGCCAATCACCTGAAATATGTAACAGGGTCTGCCATACAGGCTTTAAATTAGCACAACTTAAAAGAAGAAGAATAAGTAGTACTAGTTCCAAGATACTTTTAAAATTCAAACGGATTCTTCCACCAAATGCTAGGGAACCCAGCTGACTGACTCCAGGGCATTGATGTACACCCATGGATTTATCATATAAACAGGATTGAGTACTGGCAAAGAAAAACGTGCCGACAAGGATACCACATCAGATGATTGTGTCTCTTTTCCAAGTAGGATGACCAAAACATCTCGATCATCTTGGGATATAATTTTTCTTTGCAATGTTACTGCACGCAGGATCGCAGTTATCTTACACCTAACTCGTCGTCCTTCGTCATCGTCGTCGCTTTAGCAATAAGACGCCTACTGCTGGGCATAGGCCTTCCTTGAAGATCTGTATAAAACCAATCCCCATAAAAACAATGGTCTAGAATTAATATACACGGAGATAATTCAGTTTCAAGTTTGACAGCTGTTATCGGAAATGTAGATCTTGAAGAGTTCTTTCACCTTTGTTAAGACTGCAATGGTCTAGAATTGATAATGACGGAGATAAACCACTTTTAAGTTTGACAGCTGTCATCGGAAATGTAGATCTCGCTGAGTTCCTTCACTTTTGTGACGACAGTAATGGTCTGGAATCCATATTTACGGTGTTGAACAACGTTTAAATTTCATAGATGTAATCTTGACACATATCACGCAACCCGTGTCAGTACTTAACCACGAAAAATTTTTTCACAAAAACTTTTTCACGGAAAACTTTGTCACAAATACACCTTATCACGAAAAATCTTAATCACGAAAACTTGTCCACGAATAGACTTCCGTAGTTAACAGAATTTTAAGGCTTCCGTAGTAAACAAGGCATCCATTTTGAAATAAAAAATAGCGGACTCACTTTTTTGAAAAAGTCGTCATGGGTGTAGTTTTAGAGGTTTTTGGGGGTGTATATTTCAAAATTGGCATCCATTTTGAAGTAATGTTCGCCATCTTCAATTCCAAAATGAATGCCAATTTTGAAATATAAACCCCGGAATTCTCAAAAAAATAACACTTATGACGACTTTTTCAAAAAAGCAACATCTGCTATCTCTAATTCCAAAATAGATGTAATTTTTGAAATCTACACCCCCAAAAACTTCGAAAACTACACCCATGACGATTTTTTCAAAAAAGTGACGTCCACCATCTTTAATTCCAAAATGGACGCTAGTTTTGAAATCTACACCCCCAAAAACCTATTAAACGACACCCATGACGACTTTTTCAAAATAGTGACGTCCGCCATCTTTAATTTCAAAATGTATGCCATTTTTGAAATCTACACCCCCAAAAACCTATTAAACGACACCCATCGCGACTTTTAGCAAAAAGTGACGTCTGCCGTTTTTATTTCCAATATGAATGCCAATTTTGAAATCTACAACCTAAAAAAATTAAAAATGACAACCACGACTATACACCAATTGTACACCCAGCATGTTTAAGAAATATGTCCAGCATAGTCACCCTACTACACTTATTTGTATACACCATAGTACGCCATTTGCAATCGACGGTGATACTCTAGTCAAAAATAAAAAATAACCGTTAATCATAAAGACGTAGGTATATTCATACAAGATAAATATCAAACTCTGTTTTATTGGCATCTATTCACAATTTAACTAAAATCTTATCAAACTACATTGTTAAAAAAAACTAAGAAATGGTTAAGACAGTCACGGCTTTACAGGTAATAATTCTACCATTTATAAGTGTCGTTTCGAAATGGCAATAGTGCGAGCGGGACAACTTCATCACTTTGGGAAGTCTCACTCGGCACAGCGTCTCTCTTATACCATTTCAAAGGAATATATGTTTTGGTACAACGCAATAAGGTTGAATTTTCCTCAAGGAAGTTTCATACGAGAACTGGAATGATTACGTTCATCCCAAAAACGTTCCGAAGAGTAAAGCACTAACATTGGAATATATCTCTTTCTACTAGTGTATCCATACAGTAATTTCATTTAATAGGACAATCTACAAAACACTAAGTATATACCGTCGAAAGTTCAATAAAAGAATGAGGGAAATCATTTGTATTTCAGGTGGGATAAATCTGAAATTCAAATATTATTATAAACAGGGTTATCTGCTTACCCTGTATTAAGTAAAAATGATTGGTTGATTAAGATCATTATTACGAACGTTTACTATGTGACCAACCCAAAATTTGAGAAAAAAAGCAGCTGTTCCATGCAGAACTGAAACTCGGAATCGACAAAATTTATGTAACAGCAGATTTTTTTTCTCAAATTATAGTCTAGTCTCAAACTATAGCCTTATAGTAAACCTCCTTTCGGCTGAGTACATGAATTCATTATAATATTGTCTCTACACCATCATCTTAATGCCCTCAGCGCCTCCCACCCGCTAGTAGACATCTTTGCCGACGAATGGACAACAATGATTGCTAAAAATATTTTTTCATATTGCGAAGAAGTCAAATTGTGATCTCAAATATTCCTCAAATTAAACGGTTGGTATGGTTACCGTAAAAAAATAATAACACGTTGTTGTTCTTATAACTTTTAATTCATGTTTGTATTTATTCTGTCCCATTTTATGTAATATTTTAATTCGTAGTCTTTAAGGATAAAAAATATAAAGCCTAGTATTAAGTGTTGTAAGTAATTTTTTTCTATAAATAAACAAATTGAAAATCTCGACTTGTTTTTGACCTGTTTTGCTCATACTTACAAATCTTGTTAGAATATACTAAACCATCTTGCCAAATATTATAAAAAATAGCTGATAAATAGCGCGACAGCAAATTATATCTACCCGTAGTTACCGAGCTGTACTAGTTACTAAGTACAACACAGTTTATTATTTTGCTATTATACAAGAAAAGTGCATAGTTCATAGAAGTAGATTCTTAATTGATTACAATAACTTACTAACGTACGTAGTATTAGATTATATATAAGTAGTAATTATTTCTCTCTACAACCTAACATCACATTCCCGAAATGTGTTGTTGTTATTGTCACCCTACACAAGAAATTTGTAAATAAACCAAGAAACTTACCTACAACATGAAATTCCACAACCAGCATAAGCTTCACTATTACAACCTTTAACGTAACAATTTTTCACCATTTTTCAACTTATAAAAATACTAAGCAGCAAGCAAAATAACGACTTTTGCATAAATTATCAGCCATATTGTTTTATGAAGTGTAATATGTGTGGCCGTGCGTAGTTGGTAAATTACTACTAATTCTACTAATATGAAAAAACTGTTTTTGTATTGCAAAAATAATTACGTACCAATATTAAAATCAGAACATTTTCGAACTTATTACGTTAATTAGAATACATTTTATGCTAATCTGTTTATCAACTTGTACGATTATATGCGATTTAATGATTACCAGACATATGAGATAATCTACCATCCTATAGTTTTATTAATACTGGTAAGTTTCGAGAAAGGGACAACGCCCAACAGTTGTTGTTGTCCTGCTCGGAATGTTTTTCCCATTTGATAAGTAAGACACAAATATGAACCTTTTGCGTATAGAAAGAAAGTATATTTTTCTTTTTAAAATTTTGCTTCGTAAGCGTTCCAGTTCTCGTATGAAACTTCCTTGATTTTCCTAAACTAACTTTGAGCCAAATTTCGTCTGTGCGCAGGCCAGATAGTATACAAAGTCCTTGTGTACACCATTTTGATAACTATGTACCAATAACTCAGCTTTTACAAAGTATTTGCATTTTTTGCGTTTACCTCTCGGGCTAAAGCAAAATAAGTAATTTGAAAATGACACTGACATTTTATTTTTAAATTACATTTTATGTGTCAACACTGTCAGTGTTAACTGTCATTTTATATTGCTAGTATTTTTTTTATCATTGGCAACTGAACTTTTAGTATAAATCCCGAAACGGCTTGGGTGAGAGTTTTTATCTAATATCTTAGCAGTTACTGCATTAAAAATTTTGGAAAAATAAACATAATGATCAGCATCCCGATATCTCGAAATGGTTTTGGAATTTCATAGCCTTGTGAAATATGAAAACTTGTATGAAGTCGGTTGTTAAATTAAGCAAAAAAATTTATTCCAAACTGTACAGCAGGATTTGTTAATATCAAACTATAACCACAGAATAAATAATAGTTGGGCAGAAGGACCACTCCGAGTCAACAGTTACTACACAAATATGGCGACCCATGCGGCGACGCAATAAAGTGCAATGAAAGTTTATGTTAGTAGTTATAACTTCCCGGCAAACTCCGTAATTCCGTCACTGTCTTAGCACGGAATATCGATGTCCCGACACATCGTAGGTGTCGCCCGCCTAAACATACCTAAGCTGCGGACTGACACCCTCTTTGTTTCCACCAAAAATATTACTAATAGTTCTCCCAACAGTAGACCTCGCGGCACTTGTCTTTAATCGGTCATTCATAAGCCTATATCTCGACTCGCTCTTGACCGATTTGGTTCTGTTTAGTATTTAAATACTAAACAATCTAATTAATAATCTAATCATCATCTAGTATCGAAATCGTCTGATAAATAGGGCTACTGAAAATGTATCACCTATTGAGAAAGAACAAACACAGTCAAAATATACAACGACAAAAAAATACAAAGATCCTGTGTACTAAATCTCGTCAAGATACATTGAAAAATGCGACCTGTTAAGAGAAGTTAAAACTTAGACGACTTTATCTTATTATTAGTAATTTAGCAGTTCTAACTGTAGAGCAGAATTTGTCAATATCAAATTACCACCGTAACAGCTCACCTAAACATGCCCTCGTGTTTCAGAGGCCCCATAGCGGCCTCCATATTCTGTGTGAGTCGGAACGGTACGCGCTCGGGCCACTCGAAAGCCTCCCCCTTGTTGAACAAGCAGTTGAAATCCACGTGCACTGTGTCGCCGTTGGTCGAGTCGAACGATATGTTTTCGCCGTGCCTGTCGCCTAGACCTGAAACAAGAAGAGTAATGTTTTTTGCACCTGGAAAATTGGTCAAATAAAATCAATAAAATGTGGAAATATGCGAGTAGTCAAGAGTAGACCTATAGGTCAAAAATATCAAAGTAAATAAAACGTTATTACTTTTCAGTCTACGAATAGAAATACAGAAAGAAAATACCAAACAAATAAGCTTGAATGAGGCGTTTTCCTACAAAAAAAAATAGTTTCACAAAACTTACTAGATGGCATAATAGTCATATAAATTGATCTGTCATTATCAACTGGAATATGATGTGAGAGAGAAACCTATATTAAAGTCTCCAATACTTTACTGAGGTATGAGTTGGACTACGTTTGGTATTGACAGCGACTATATTGGACTATGACGTGACTATTTTGATAAAATATTACTAAAAATTATTCAATCTTAATACTTGATATTGGCAAATGCACAACAATGCGACGCCAAAACATAAAAAAGAAGAAGAAGACACCTTGACAATGACAGTACGATTTCCATAGTCAAAAGTTCGACGATTTCAAACTATTGTCGCCTTCTATTGGATACTTTGACCATATTTTTTTTTTTTTTAAACTCCTAATTTACTACGAATTCGTACGCGAGGGCACACTAAACTGCTGCCCTTTTTTGTTTCTACGAAATATTCCACAGTATTTTTGTTCGTAGTTATCAGTACACTCTGTCCGAAATCAGTGTGTATATTACCTAGAATCATCACAGGAGGTTTTTCTAATCGTTTAAAAAGTATCTTCCAAAAGCATTAAAGTCACAAATGCAATTTAAACTTACCGAGGATATACCCAACCATCGACATTACCGCCGTTGTTCTTATATACGCTGATCTAGCTTGATACCTAAAAATTAAAACATCTACATTGAAAACGCGAAAGTTTTAGATGACTGTATGTTTGTTTAGATATGTGGATGATTAGTGGAAATAATACCTGTAGGAAAATTTATTTATTTTACATAAGAATAGAATGCGAAAGCACTGAGTACAGATCACGTGTGTTCCTTATCACTTGGAAAGTGCATCCAAAAACTACATATTCATATAAAACTACGCTAATCGCGTTTCCGTCAAAACTAATCAATAGTTGTTTTAGCCATTTAGCCACGTCTGAGGCCTTCAGGCTGTTTAAAGACTCTAAAACCGAGGTCAGCCACCCGGCTTATGCGAACTCATTAGAGCTAAGGTGGCCTTTAAAAATAATTGATCCTGTTTGACGGATATCAAAACAAACACTGAGCTTGTTAACACAGTTAAGCTTGGCTAAAAATAGAAAAGCAGACAAACTATAGCTATAGCCAATTTGGTACAGTTTGCGTATCTAGAGTACAAGGGGAACAGCGGGAGACATGCGCAGGTATTTCTGGGCAGTGGTGTTCCTTGTCTTCCTTGAAATTAGAGAGTTTTGCATAAGTGGCTCGAGCTGTACCTAAATTCTTCAAACAAAGCATCGACGTAGGGTGGCGTGTCGGTCAGTCTACTATCGGATACACTTCGGTGAGTGCGCCCAGGAGTTGCACAATCTGGTCCCACCTGCCCCTTTCTTCTATCGTACGGCTAGACAGACGCGACCAAAGCGGTACCCTTTTATGGTGGACATCCCACGCATTTTCAGTCCACATTCCTCATACGAACTGCCAGAATGTGGAACGCTTTGCCTGAGTCTGTCTTTCCGCTAAAGTATAATGTTGGTGTCTTCAAATCTCGAGTAAATAGGTATCTTCTAGGTAAGCGTGATACATCCTAGACCGCATATCTGCTTAACATCAGGCAGTATGTAGTCAAACGCGAGCCTATTTGAAATAAAAAAAAACAATTTGCAGTAGACATCCAACAATAAAGAAGCTGAAATAATACAGTACCATCCATAGGGATCGGAGAAAACTCTCCGGAACCATTCTTGGAAGACAGCCGGGTGTTTCGGCAGCAGTTGCTCTTCGAATATGCGCCTCTTTTTTTCCACTGGGTCCTTGTTCGAACACATCATCTCTTTCAGTTCGCGATTGCTCGTGTGGATACCTGCAATAAATATTACTTGATAAGTTTGTTGCCTGTTTGAACTAAAACCTTTTGAAACGCTTTTAAATAGTCCTAGAGTCAGTTGGGCACCCACATATTTTGGGCACATGCCCATCCACTTAATAAAATCGCTCTTTTTGCTGAAATATCTATTCAAAGGTTAATTTAATACTTTAAAATAATATCTGTATACGACTTAGGCCCTCCGCACATGGAGCTACTCAAAAGGAACTAATCACAAACTCAAATTACTAACGAGTTTTTTGAGCGTCACCGCCCATACATTGCCATACAGGTTCGCACACGACGCGACTAGTCATTAACCAGTTAGTAACGCGTTGGCAACTGATCGCGCGCGACGCGTCGTGCCGATCGCCGAGCTACTAGGTTACCCGAGTTTACTGTGTTTTGATGTGAAAAATGAATGATCAAGCCTTAAATATTAAATTTGTGCAGAAAGTGGAAGAGTGGAAATTATTTTGGATATATAGGTGAATCCAAAATCTGCGTCGATTCCTTCGGCGTCTGTTATGATGATAATATAGTATAATGCCATCATCATCTTCGCTCGATCCACTCGACATTTTTATTGCTTCCAATATTTCCCCTTGCTAGGTTTTTCGCACGTGTTTATTTGGTAGTAGAAATAACAGGAGTGACTGAAACCTTGCAATGTGAGTAGCGTCGTGTGCGAAATACAGTTTATAACTAGTTTGTAATTCTAATTACTGATTAATTCCGTCATATTTGAGTAGCTCCATGTGCGGAGGGCCTTAGAAGTACGATAATTATTTTTCGCAAAAAATAGCATGACCGACTTCACCCGTGTACAGAATCATTACATTGTACAAAACAAAGTCGCTTTCCGCTGTCTGTCCCCATGTATGCTTATATCTTAAAAACTACGCAATGAATTTTAATGCAGTTTGTTTTAATAGATATAGTAATTCAAGAGAAATGTTTATATATATAATACACTTGTGCGAAGCCGGGGCGCATCGCTACAACGCAAATATTATGCACGGATCGATGTAACATTTTTCACATTATTGTTGATTTATCGAAAATGGCTCAGCCTATTTCGATAAAATTTAGATGGGGATTTCAAAGTATACTCTTTCCAATAAAAAAAGAATTATTGAAATCGAACCACTATGAAAATAGTTATGCGTGGTTATACATAAAAATATATATACGCGTCGAATTGTATACCTCCTCCGGTGGTTCGTCGGTCAAAAATACAAACGAGTCGAAGTATAGGTTCTAAAACCTATGTGTTACCTAACTATACCTTTGGCCTAACTTACTGTTTAAAGATGTGCATGAGCACAAGCCACATTGTCAATTGAGCGGTAGAACATTGGCTCGCGTTTTGTATCAGCCTTCTAATAGTCCACTGCAGGACGTAGGCCTACCCACAACGAGTGATTAGACCATATCCACCACGCTGGCCCAGTGCGGGTTAGTGGATTCACATACGCCAACGAATTTCTTTTACGGACGTATGCAGGTTGCCTCACGATGTTTTCATTCACCGAAAAGCCAGTGGTGTTAAATTTCGTACATAAATTCCGAAGAGCCCATTGGTACAGGACCGGGATTTGAAGCCACGACCTCACGATTGTAAGGCGGATGTCACTGCCACTAGACCGCCACGGCTTATACAAATACCTGCAGTATATAAAGTAACAAAGGATGATAGGAAGGAGAAAGGTAGTCCAACTCTATCGAACTCTATCAGGCAGTAGATTTTGCGAAGGCCCTAAGATATACGAGCGTGCAGACTTAAAAAAAAAAGACTACGATTAAAGGAAGGTAGGAGCAATATCTTGAGATATACGAGCTGTAAAGGATAGAAGCTTAATATCAGAACAACATACCTTTCTGTTTATAAATGTGCATGAGTACAGGCCGAAGCCCCAGCAAGTTGGGCACCCACTCTATTAAGCCACATTCTTCGTTGAGCGGTAGCACGCTATAAGTGCGGATGTAAAGCCTGCGTCGGCGCGTTTCGCTCGCGTCTTGTAGAATACGATTCACGACTCCGTTGAACTCCATCAGACGGTAGTCTTTGCGAAGGTCATCTCGCGGTTTTAGCATTATTATGTAGGCTTTGCCGTCGGAACCTCAAAAAAAAATGTATGTTGAATTATTTTAGGATATGTGTATAACAAAATCTAAATTAAATCTAGGTCGATTCTTTGGAACGATTTTGACTCCTGGAAGAAGGAATCAAAGGCCAGCAATGGACAAATAGGTCGACTTTTTGGAAATATTTTGTCTGCTGGCAGAAGGAATCAAAGGCCAGCAATAAATAAATATTCGAGGACATCTTACACACCTCTGACCCCAAATTAAGCAAAGCTTGTGATATGGCTGTCAGAGACTGATACACTACATATACATATTTTTAAAATACATAAATAGATAGTAACTAAATAACACCCAGACACAGAGCAAACATCTATGTTCATCACATAAATACTTGCACTAGGTTGGGATCGAACCCACGCCTATTTGGCCCAGAAGTTAGAGTCACTAACCACTGAGCCACCGAGGCAGTCTGGCAGCAATTGGACAAGACATTAAATCCGAATGTGTATTTGTTTGTTTATTATTCAGTACCACAGGAATTAGTCAACTTGATTTTTTGCATGGATATAGTTCATAAGTCGGAGAGTCACAGACTACTTTCCCGGAAAAATAGCATATTCTTCCGGAACGACACAAAAACAAAACGGCAAACGGACAACGCCAGTTTCATATAAAAAAACTAACCTTTTAATTGAACCTTCCTAGGTTTCTGCAACGACGGCAGTATCTGAACGTTCTCCTCTATGCCGGCGATGTAGACCGGAGGCTCGACCGGAATATATAGGTCTATCTTCTCTTGACGCGCCGCTTTTGATGGTAGAACGATTTTGCAGAACTCTTGGAATGGCATCATTATGTGGCTGAAGTTCTCCGTGGTCAGAAGACGGGGCAGGGTACGGGCTAAGGTCGATACTGTTATACCCTGAAATATAGAATAAAATGTTATAGACACACATCAAAATGTATGTCGTGTCAGACGTGTGCTACTCGCTGCGCATAACATCGCCCCTAAGCCCCGCTGGCGCGTAATGTTCCTCCGCAGTCTTATATTTCGAGCCGCCATCGTTTAGGCGAATTAAAATTTATGGCGTCCGTGAAGTTAGCTACAACCTACACAAGCTCCACTCCTCAATCCAGCTCACATATGATTGTAGCTATGGCGTAGTGGCCGGATTTAGATGTGTGGAGACCCCTTCACAGTCTCCCGAACTATAGAATGGTACGTCGGCTATAAAGTCTGGTGTGAGATTAGTTAAAGGGGACGACACAGTCCAGTACAATATTCCAATAAACAGCGAAGCATGTGTGGCATTAAAATGAAAAAATACGTAAGTGAATTGGTTAAAAATATGCCTAAGTTTTCTGTTATCTATAAAGTCATTTGGTATACCGATGTATCCAAGAATGAAACAAGATACGCTCTAAAAATAATTTATCTTTGAATAATACAAGCCAAGATATGTTGGACATGGTGAAAGAGTTAAGAAAAATCCTGACAACAATTATTGAAAATAGAAGGGAAAGATGTTTAGCTACCTTGTACGACATGACAATCTAGTGAAAATCATAATAGAAGGAAAAGTAGAAGGAAGGAGAAGGCCACGGAGGGCATTTTTAGATCAGATCAAAGAGAAGGTAAATAAGGAAGGGGAAGACCACGGAGGGCATTTTTAGATCAGATTAAAGAGAAGGTAAATGAGGAAGGGAAGGACCACGAAGAGCATTTTTAGATCAGATCAAAGAGAAGGTAAATGAGGAAGGGGAAGACCACGAACGGCATTTTTAGATCAGATCAAAGAGAAGGTAGATGTCATGTCGTACAGGGAGGTAGACACTGGCGGAAGATCGCGAGACATGGAAGTTGCTCCACCGACAAGAGCCTCGCTATTAAATTCTGAATGAATAATACTGCAAATAATATATTATACAAATCACTCAGAAGCGCATCTTGTTTTATATCCATGACTAAAAATCAAATAAGTAAAATAAAATGTAATTAAATGTGAGATTGCAATGTGCAATGGTGCGTTTCGTACTAAAAATGGTTAAATATGAATAGACTGGTCTAGGTCTACAGGTGATTGAAGATTTTAATTGGGAAATATTGTGGTAAGAAATAATACTGAATATGCAGTGTTATATGATTGGGAAAGGTTTGTCAATTTAGATGTTAGTTACAAAATGTTACTGGTGCATGGGTCCTATGTGCACTGTTACTTTGATGTACAGACTAACATTAATCGTACCTACCTTATTATTTATTTTGTCAACATGCCAGACCTGCATAAAATTAATGAATTACTTATTACTAATTAGTATGAGACACGGTTTCACAAAAACAGTATTTTATTTTTAATGTTCCTAAAAATAACGAGCTTGGTAAAATTGCCAAAAGAAGACCGATTGCACCAAAATGGCTACATAATTTACATAAATATTCCTTATACGTCGTGTAACTATAAAAAAACGCAAAGATATTATTAAAAAAAATGGAAATTTTAGATCTCCATGACACATTTGATGTCGATTATGTGTCGAATAGTTCTTTTTTAATTGAGATTATATTAGACTTGAAGTGCTAAGGCTGCTATCCCCCTTAGCCAACAGATTAGCTGTAGATGTGTTTTGATTTCCATTAAGGAACACTGACTAATCGAGATCCGTTAAATTTATAACTTAGCCCAGCTTAGCAAACCTGTTTCTACTAGAGCTAAAACTGGGTAAAAGGTAGTAATAACTTACCGTATGATTGGCCGGTAAAGGCTTGTTGCAGAGTTCAATCAATTTCTCAGCGAGTTGCGTGAAATCATTCAGCAGTTTTTGCATCCTCGGCTCTTTCAGCCTTTGATCGGCCAGCACGTCGTTACAGCGCTTTATGCGCTGAGGGTAGCTTGACTTGATCACTGACATCATCATCCATAAGGTGTGTTGTGGGTACGCGAGGATTAGCTTCACTATTATAGCTTTAAGCTGGACGTACACCTGAAAATGTCAATTTATGACTATTTCATTGACCAAAGCATTGGAAGTAAGAGGTCTCCGTTATAAGTTGAGGATTTTGCTTTCGTCTGTATGGATGTCGAGTTTTCTCTACAGAGGCCATAGTACAGGTTTTACGTAGTTTACTTAAACTTTCGCGTTCTCGTGTGGATCCATTAATGTTGGTTAGTTCTTCCTCGTTTCCGCCAGGGGCGCTGTACAAAAATGTATAGAGTCATACGGAAACAGTTGTAGATTCAATTTACGGGTAAACTTTTTTCAACGAATCTCGACGAAACTTGTCACACAGGTCACATATATTAAAGATTTTTTGTCCTCACCGATTTTGATAGGTGGAGTTTTCCCCTTAAAATGGGGGATATTTGCTGTCATGCTATTTATACAGATTTCGATATTTTGCATCCGTTTAAAAATAGTTTTAAAAATGGGCAAATCTTTATTATTTATTCATAAAAAACACACAAAATATTGTATTGAATTACAAACAGTAGAAAATACCTCTCTCACTGGATGGCAGATTCTGGACACAATTTGCGAAAATGCGGTCAAGTAAAGATACAGCGGCAGCCTCTCCGAATACGTCTTTATGATCTCCGTCATTTGGGCCAACACGGAATGACAACTTGTGTCTTGCGATGTAACCTCGAAGTCTAGCCTGTAATAAATAATAAATATATAAAAAGATATTAAAACTCGAGAACTGCTGGACCGATTGGGCTAATTTTGGTCTTGAAATATCCGTGCAAGTTAAGGAAAGGTTTAAGCGGCAAAATAAAAAGTATTACAGGATGTAGCTCTTGAACCCGGTAAGATGATGATGACGATTAGTATAATAAAAAAAAATAGTAAGTAAGTTCACGTAGGCCGGGTGGCTACCCCTGGTGTCAGAGTATTTAAGCCGCCTGAATGCCTCTGTACTGTACTGTACCAGCCTTTTTTAATAGTCCACTGCAGGACGTAGGCCTACCCACGAAGGGTGATTAGGCCATATCCACCACGCTGGCCCAGTGCGGGTTGGTGGATTCACATACGCCATCGAATTTCTTCTGGGAACATATGCAGGTTGCCTCACGATGTTTTCCTTCACCGAAAAGCCAATGATGTGAAATTCCGTACATAAGTTCCAAAGAAACTCATTGGTACGGGATCGGGATTTGAACCCACGACCTCACGATTGCAGGTCGGGTGTTACTACCACTAGACCACCACGGCCACCACGCTGAATGCCTCTGACATGGCTAAAAGGTTAAAACAATCGAGATCTACGTGTCATTCGATCCGCGGTAGCGCTTAGGCGGAAATGCTGACCATACCGAAAGTTATTTAACTTCGGTGATCGCTGACAAACACCTAGTCAAACTACGCTATGAGCGCTAAACGTTTCTGTGGGATAGCACAAAAATCAGCCAAGTACGCGTACGACTCGCGCATGTAGGGTTCCGTACCGTATAGGATTACCTTTGTCGTACCCGGCAAAAAAACACGTTTGTTGTATGGGAGCCGCCCTTAAATAAATAAATATTAGAGGACATCTTACACACAAGCTTTGCTTAGTTTAGGGTCAGAGGACCCTAAACTAAGCAAAGCTTGTGATATGGCTGCCAGAGACTGATATACTACATATACATATTTTAAATACATACATATATAGATAGTACCTAAATAACACCCAGACACAGAGCAAACACCTATGTTCATCACATGAATGCTTGCCCTGGTGGGGATCAAACCCACGCCTCGTTGATCCAGAAGTCAGGGTCACTAACCACTGAGCCACCGAGGCAGTCATATACATATATAATAAAAACAGATTAAATATTTAATTCTATTTTTATTATTTGTTGTTATAGCGGCAACAGAAAATCATCATCAGGAAAAATTTCAACCGCCTAGCGGTTTCACGGTTCGTGAGATACAGCTTAGTGACGTACAGACGGACGGACGGATAGACAGACAGCGGAGTCGTAGTACTCGTAGCAATAAGGTCCCGTTTTTACGCTTTGGGTCCGGAACCCTAAAAATTAAAATATCATACGGGGAAAGCCACGGACATACAGCCTTGGCCAAAAGTATTAGGCACCTTTAAAAAATCAAAATGCATGTTTACTGTTAACCAATAACTGAGTGCTTATCTTACGACTCATCGGGGTCATAAATAACTTCTTAGAATATCAAGCGGCTCTTTGTTAAGGTCATAAAACACCTGGTGACCGAAAACAAACCTGACGTTTTCTTTCGGTCTTATCAGTCAATGTATGGTCACTTGTGTTCTGGACTCTAACAAGTAAACAAGCTTTCATTTCTGTTGATGTGAATTAATTGACTCCTAATTTTGTTAAAAATGCCAAAAAGGAGTGAAATTAGTTTAGGGGCCGTTCAAGTATTACGTAAGCACTGTAGGGAGGCGGAGGGGTTTATCATTTGCTTATTTTTGATGACATGGGGGGGTGGGGGGTCTAAGATGTGATTACGTCATCAATAGTTATTTATTTCTTTTCGCATATGTGTGTTAAAGCCCTCTAAGCTAAATCTATTTTCTTATTTCTAGAATTAAATCTGCTGCTCATGAATCCATAAAAAAAAATGTATACAGGTACCAATGTTTACGTAAGAATGGGGGGGAGGAGTAAGAACTTTGCTTACTTTTGCTGACAAGAGGGGAGGGGGGATATATAATTGTAATAAATCTGCTTACGTAATACTTGAACGAGATAGGAGATAGAGTGAAAATACAGGGTGCCTAATACTTTTGGCCACGGCTGTATGCTACAAGCTGCGGATAACCCAATCCTCGCCCAGCTGTCGAATGAGTTTTGGTCAGCTTGTAGCTAACATCACAGCCGCCGAGAAGTTTGATTCGACCTATACTTACCATATAGACAGCATCCCAGGCATACTCTGGTAGAGGTACTTGTGTCCGAACTGCAGAGCTTTCCCGTAGCTGTTCAGAGCGTGGATCCGCCGCGTCCAGATCACGTTTGGTGATGCCGGGTGGCCGGGGTAGTCGAGACTGGTCACTTTCTCATAGTATGCGCCGAGGCAAACCTGCGGTAACGGCATACTGTTCAACTCGAACTACTATACAATGTGTTTGTCTACCGGTGTCGGAGCCTTAAGCGGTGACATCTATGGCAAAGGACATGTCCACAAAATGTATGGAGACTGGTAAAATAATAATCAAAAAATCTAACCACGACACTCGTTACATTTCAAGAAAGTTCATATTTTTCTGAGTCTATTACATCAGTTTCAAACAAAAAGGAGCCCTGCATTTTTTTAAAATTAGTTTTTAATTTATTCGGATAAATAAATATATTTGTCTCAATAGGTAGTTTATCTCTATAATCCTGATTAATTAATCTCTAAATTGTTAAAATAAAATATTTTTACCAATTATACACACTTTTTAAGTGTCTTTTTGTCACATTGAACCTACTAACTGGTTAGATTGGCAGGTTAAAAACTTTAAATTTTAGCAAATTATGAGATGAATGTGGAAGAATCAGCAACAAATGCAAGTAAAATAACAATAGAAGTACTTTATTATTGTTAAACTAGAAAAAATAAAAATCTGTATTATTATTTTTCATACAATTTATTTTTCACATTTAAAAAAATGCAGGGATGAAAATATCGAAATTAGATATTTTTGAGAAGCCCATAAAACAAGCCTTCAAATGATGTACATATCATCTTGGTTAGATTTTTCTCTGAATAATATACCACTTGTCTCCTTTTGTCTCCTTTTGAACAACTTTTACTATGAGAACAACTCTGAAAACGTAAAAAAAATATTTTTTAAATAAGACATTTTTCCACAGAAAGTATGGAATAGCTGTTTTTTACGTTTTCAGAGTTGGTCCCATAGTAAAAGTTGTTCAAAATTTGCCATATATGTCACCGCTTAAGGCTCCGACACCGGTAGATAAACACATTGTACAGGTCGAATCACACAACTTGGCGACTGTGATGTTAGCTACGCTACAAGCTCCGGATAACCCAATTCTCGCGCAATTGTTAAATGAATTTTAGTCAGTCCGCGACTTGTGGGTAGCATCACAGCCGCCAAGTTGTGTGAATCGACCTATACCAGCCTTTTTTGACCGACGAAAAGGAGGAGGTACTCAATTCGACGCGTATATGTTTTTTTATGTGCAACCACGCGTAACTTTTTACATAGTAATCCGATTTCGATTTTTTTTATTGGATAGAGTATACTTTTAAATAGGTCGCATTTAAATTTCATCGAAATCGGCGGAGCCATTTTTGATAAATCAACAATGTGAAAATTGTTACATCGATCCGTGCGAACTATTTGCGAATTCTGTACACGATTGAAGTCGGTCATGCCATTTTTTGCGAAAAATAATTATTTAATAGTCCACTGCAGGACCTAGGCCCACTCATAAAGGGTGATTGGGCCTTATCCACCACGCTGCCCCAGTGCAGGTCGGATACACATACGCCATAGAATTTCTCCTAAGGACTACAATGAAATTTGTCTTTTATAAACGACTTCAAAAAAGGAGTTTCTTGATTCGGCTGCATGTTTACATTTACCTAGGAACCGATTTTAATGATTTTTTTTCTTTGGTAGATCACACGATACTACTGATAGGTGTGTAAGATATCCCAAAATATTGATTAATTTATTTTATACTTCTGAGGTCCAATTTAAATTCAATTGAAATCGGATGAGTCGTTTTTGAAAAATCAACAATAATGTTTTTACTACATTGATTCGAGCGATCTATTCGAATCCTGTACTCGGTTGGACCCAATACTTTTTCTGAAATAAAGACATTTTTTTATTTTATAACACATAATAACTTACCAAACTCTTCTCCCACTGGTTGCAAACTTCCACAGACTCTTTGTAATAATTAATATTGACGTCCACATCCACATTAGTAGTCTCGTCATTGTACTTTGCGATCAATAGTTTTGCCTTAGCACATATTTTCCTGTAAACATTAAATAAGGAATATTTATCAATGATAATTTTTATTAATATACATTTTAATCAAAATATTATTTAGGTCATTTTTTTATTGAAATATTTGCTAACCATAGACACCAGGGTCTGTGCCCTTTGTTAACTAAATATCATATTTGACCATAACACTTGACAAACAAGAGGGCTTCCGGTGGCTTACAATTCTGACACGAGAGCCGAGTGGCTCGGATACGAGCTTACTTACTTGACATAAAGGTTATTCGGACAACATCCAAACTTAAAAAAAATAGACGATTATTGAAGTAAGATAGAGTCTGACTTATCTACCTAAGCCCACGACCGCATTATGTGAATGCGGTTGCGGTCCAGCTGCCGTCCGACTAATCCGGCTACCGCAAAACAGAAACCGCAGTTTTCATACGCGCTATAACCGGACGGCTGACCCCATTGTAGTGCGTATTAAAAACCGAATCGGTATAGTGTGTCCGTAGCTTAAAGTGGCGTCTATGTTTCAACAGTGGACTATTAAAGGCTTATAAGGGACGCTTACAGAGACTGCAGTCTTCCGATGATGCAAAGTCATATAGGCAGCTCAATAGACAAATTTCAAAATCCGTGCGGCGCGACATTCGTCTCTTTAATACTAAACATATTAAAGAGACAATAGAGCAGAACAAAGGCTCCAAAGTGTTCGCGAGGAATTCGTCTATTGGGCAAAGCCAGTTGACAAAGCTGAAGAGAGAAGATGGCAGTGTAGCGTCGACCAAGGCAGAGGTATTAGAGGAGATCGAAAGGTTCTATGGACAGCTATACGCTTCGGTCGCTAAGCCTGTTATCAGCTTGGCCAAAGATCCAAGAGCCAAGCTGACCCGACACTTCACCGAAGATATCCCGGACATCAGCCTGTACGAGATTAGAATGGCCCTGAATCAGCTTAAGAACAACAAGGCGCCGGGTGACGACGGTATCACATCAGAGCTGCTGAGAGCGGGTGGAACACCGGTACTAAAAGTCCTCCAGAAGCTTTTCAACACCGTCGTCCTCGAGGGCATCACGCCAGAAGCATGGAACAGAAGCGTGGTGGTGTTGTTTTTCAAGAAAGGTGACAACACCTTATTGAAGAACTAAGTACAGACCCATCTCTTATTACGAGGGTTATTACGAACCGTCTCGAGCGCAGGCTTGATGACTTTCAGCCTTGCGAACAAGCCGGTTTCCGAAAAGGCTTTAGCACCATGGACCACATTCATACGCTGCGGCAGGTTATACAGAAGACGAAGAGTATAATCTGCCACTTTGCTTAGCGTTTGTGGACTATGAAAAAGCCTTTGATTCGGTCGAGACATGGGCTGTGCTTGAGTCTCTCCAACGATGCCGTATTGACTATCAGTACATCGAAGTGTTGAAGTGCTTGTATAATAACGCCACTATGTTAGTCCGAGTACAGGAAGAGAGCTCCAAGGCGATCCCTTTAAAAAGAGGCGTAAGACAGGGAGACGTAATTTCTCCGAAACTGTTTACGACTACTTTGGAGAACGCCTTCAAGCTCCTGGAATGGAAAGGATTCGGCATCAATATCAATGGCGAATACCTCACTCACCTTCGGTTTGCCGACGATATAGTAGTCATGGCAAAATCGATGGAAGAGCTCAGCACGATGCTCGAAGGCCTCAATAGGGTTTCTCAACAGGTGGGTCTTAAGATGAACATGGACAAGACGAAAGTCATGTCTAATTCCCATGTTTTACCCACCCCGATTTCTGTTGGAAACTCGGTTCTTGAAGTCGTTGACTCGTACGTCTACTTAGGACAAGTAGTCCAGTTAGGTAGGTCCGACTTCAACAAAGAGGCCAATCGCCGAATCCAACTCGGCTGGGCAGCGTTCGGAAAATTGCGTAGTGTCTTCTCGTCCGACATACCTCAGTGCCTCAAGTCGAAAGTTTTCGACCAGTGTGTGTTGCCAGTGATGACTTATGGCACAGAAACGTGGTCTCTCACTATGGGCCTTATTAGTAAGCTCCAAGTAGCCCAACGAGCTATGGAGAGGGCTATGCTCGGAGTCTCTCTGCGTGATCGAATCAGAAATGAGGAGATCCGTAGAAGAACCAAAGTTACCGACATAGCCCAACGGATTAGCAAGTTGAAATCGCAATGGGCAGGGCACATAGCGCGGAGGACTGATGACCGGTGGAGTCGAAAAGTTCTCGAGTGGAGACCACGTACCGGCAAGCGCAGCGTAGGACGTCCACCCACAAGGTGGACAGATGACCTCATTAAGGCCGCAGGATTGCGCTGGATGCAAGCCGCTATCAACCGGTCTTATTGGAGATCCATAGGGGAGGCCTATGTCCAGCAGTGGACGTCTTTTGGCTGATGGATGGATGGATGGAAGGGATAAAGTATATGCCGAATTAAACTTCTTGGCGGCAGTGAAGTTAGCTATCGTACGACTAGACAGACGCGATCCAAGCGCCACCCTTTTATGGTGGACATTCCGCGTGTTAGAACTAAGCGTTTCGAATCCTCATTCCTCATACGAACAGCCGGAATGTGGAACGCTTTGCCTGGGTCTGTCTTCCCGCTAAAGTACAACGTGGGGTCTTCAAATTCCGAGTATACTAAGCGCCAAACAAATCGGCGGATGGAAAGTTATGCGCAGAACGCTGCGCAAAAGCCAAAATATAGGTATGCGCGGGAGCCAGAGACGAGACGCCGGGGCACACCCGCCCGCCAACCTCATGCCTCCCGCACGCTCCCTACGCCCACATACGATTTGTGCACACATGCGCAATAATTACCGAATCACGGCGAAGTGTCATCTGCGACTAACTTCACATCTGCCGACTTGTGTGGCGTTTAGTATAAATAGGCATCTTCTAGGTAAACGTGCTACATAGACCGCATATATCTGCTCAACATCAGGCAGTATGTAGTCAAACGCAAACCTATACGGAATAAAAAAATATACTACAAGTTAGGTTAGCTTCAGTCAGGATTGAGCTATCCGCAGCCTGTAGCTAACATCACAGCCGCCAAGAAGTGTGAATCGGCCTATACTATACTAAAGACTGATACGGTACGTATACAATTATGTATGTACAGCCTAGGCCAAAAGTATTAGGCACATTTAAAAAATCAAAATGCATGTTTACTACTTAACCAATAACTGAGTGCTTATCTTAAATGACTTACCGGGGTCATAAATAACTTCTTAGAATATTAAGCGGCTCTTTGTTAAGGTCATAAAACACCTGGTGACCGAAAACAAAGGATTCCGTTTTTATCGGTTCTTATCAGTCAATGTTTGGTCACTTGTGTTCTGGACTCTAACAAGTAAACAAGCATTCATTTCTGTTGATGTGATTAAATTGACACCCAATTGACAAGTTTTCATATTTCACAAGGCTATGAAATTCCAAAACCATTTCGAGATATTGCGATGCTGATGATTATGCTTATTTTTCCAAAATTATTGGTGCAATAACTACAAAGTTATTAAATAAAAACCATCCGTCAAGCCGTTTACGGATTCATAATTCATGTTCAGTTGCCTTTGTTAAAAAAAAACACTAGCAATATAAAATGACAGTTGACACTGACTTTCGGTTACGTTTTGTTTCGTTATTGTGTCAAGCAAGGCTTAGCAAGGTTATACGCAAGTATACGTATGCTCGACTCGACATAAATCTTATTATTAAATTCATAATTTACGTCCTAAAATTGTTTGGTGTTCTCTTGGAAGTTTTTATTTGATCTCTCCTGATTACTTACGTTAACAAAATGAAAGTTTCGGACGGCTACACAATGGCCGACAGCCGTAATCTACCTAAAGTAGATTACATGATGCTACTGCAATATATGCGAGAAAACGCACAAAACACGCAGTTATAGGATCTAGTCGCCGAGAATCCATTGTGCCCTAGAAATTCCAATCTATGGCCTGAGATTCTATGCCTAGCCGATGAAGATAGATGACTGATTAAGTAATTATTATTACAATATAAAGGCTAAAGATATAGCGTAGTAATTTATGATTGAATTTGTTATTTTCGTGGAATGTTATTTAGTTGTGAATTCATGAATGTTTTGATTGTCACTGACACTACTGACAGTGACAGCAAAGCATGCGCCTATTTTTTTTTTAGAAAGTGGCTACAGCATTACTCTTTATGAATCCAGAATTTTGCAGTTACGACCTTTTGGAATAAGCTCTTTTTCAAAAATTAATTTTGCGCAAAATATGAGTAATATCGAAAAAATAAAAAAATACGTGTTTCTTAATTTTCCATATTCTTTCAGAAAAAAAATAAAAACAAATACGTAAAATATTTGAAATATTGTCAAATCCTAAAAGGAGTGAAAGAAGTTTAGAAAATAGAGTAAAAATACAGGGTGCCTAATACTTTTGGCCGAGGCTGTACATTGTACATAATTATATCTTACTTTTGGTCGTTGCTAAGGTTTTCCAAACTGGGGTATACGTCATCAAGTCCCCTCCGTAGCGTCGTGAACGCCTGTTCGTGCTGCCCGCGCGCCCAGTACATCTTGGATTTCTCTATGAATAGCTCTTCAGGCTGGTAGTCTTCAGCGTTTAGAATGTACATGTACGACTGAAATAACGATAAAACTATACTCTATAAAATTTTTACTTGATCTCTGCGACAGTTACATATTGACATATTTAGTGTTGAGATAGTGGTGGAAAAAATCGATTTTCAAACAATGTTGTAATGAAATCGAATGAGTAGTTGAAGGTGAGAAATTGTATTTTATTTACTTACTAATATTTAAGATCAAGTATGTACACATATAAATAATGTTATGATATTAATTAAATACTCATAATAATGTAACGATAGTATTTGTCGACGTTTTTTCACTATAATCGATGCTAATGTAACATATAATTGGGTTTAATTTAATTACACATGTAAAAAATGTTATGATATTAAAATATACAATAAAATTAATGATAAATTAAGTTTTACTTAAAATATCGTCAGTATAAACTATCGATATTTTAATTAAAACTCTATCTAAAACTCTGTGGTCACGATCATTCGTCGCCCATCACTAATCGGCATGCCCATAAAGTATGACATTGACAGGTACTGCCTGTATTATTAAGACATTCAGGACTTCATAGGCGTGATTTTTCTGACAGCTGTCGTAGAGATCAAGTTAAATTTTAGAGAGTATAAATTTAGAAGTATTTAATCGAGATTTTATGCTTATGCGCATGTTAACCTCATAGATTTGAGCCCTATTTTAACAAGCAATTCTCGAAAGGACAAATTCAGGTAAAGTTTTTAGTTTGTATGCACGTGTACGGTAACAACGAAATAATGGACATCGACATTTGGGGAAAGACCTGGCTGTGGCATTGCTTGGATTTGTAAAGTGTTTTCTCTGTCTCACTAACCACTACTATTGGATAAATAAACGACAAAATGTCAAATGTTACATTGAACGACAGTTCTACGAAACCGAAACTAACCGATTATTATCTCGTTTCGAATTTCAATGTTCATTATTTATTTGAGGGTACTGTATATTAGTTCAACAGGTCTTATTGGAGATATATAAGAATCTATGTCTGAAACGACGACGACTGTATATTTGTACCTAGCTTCTCATATACCTGTTGGAATATCCCAGCTTTTCTAGCTTGTTTGGCGCTTTGCAGCCACAAGTCACCGATACAGGACTTTAATTTACTCGCTGTTGCAGGGTGTGTGGGTTCCAAAAGTTCCTGAAACCATACATTTATTTATTGCTACTGGGGCTAAAAATATTTTACTGTTTACAGCTAAAACGCTAAAAGCTAAAACTAGCTTTTAAAGCTCGTCAGCTTGCTCGTCGACACCATTGTGGCCAGCGAATCGTTGCGAAGTAGCAATTTATTCATATTATGTCAGCGGCGTAAGGAGTTATTAAACAACATTAAGTTTGTATCATACTATACCTGTGTTTGGTGCAGCAGTATCCTGCGCACGCGCAGCAGAGGCTCGATAGTCCGGACGTCTGATTGAACAACAGAGAGCCGTCGACGCCACTCGTCGAGCAACTGGTCCACTATCTCAGATCCTTGTCTGTCGCCGTCGTTGACACTTTTTAGCCTGTACAGAATTTCAGAAATTGTAGTCTAGTTATTTAAATATAGCTGTTATTGTTGATTTATCAAAAATGGCTCAGCCGATTTCGATAAAATTTAAATGGGACCAATTTCGAAGTATGCTCTTTCCAATAAAAAAAGAATTATTGAAATCGGACGACTATGAAAAAAGTTATGCGTGGTTATACATAAAAAGAAAAAAAATGTACGCATCGAATTGTATACCTCCTCCGGTGGTTCGTCGGTCAATTAGTCCAATAGAAGATTTTTATACGAGGTCAAAGATATATTTTAGAATATCATTTTACTAATCATTATGATTGTCATAATACGTTGGTCTCGTAATAAAAGTTGGTCACAAATTATTGAAATCAAACCCGAAAAAGCTAAAAAAAAATGGAACTGCTGAATTTTAATCGCGATTTCGGGTTTGGTTTTATACATAGTATAAGTTGGTAATAATGATGAGTGCTATAATATTAAGTACTAGAAAACTATACTACGCATAACTTGGGCGACTTTAGTATGAAGACTTTATCAACATTTACCATAGGACCAACCCCGAAATCGCGACAAATAAGCTATTCCATACATTTTGTCGAGTTTTTTTTTTTCGAATAGGTTCGTGTTTGACTACACACTGCCTGATGTTAAACAGATGTGCGGTCTAGGGTGTAGCACGCTTACCTAGAAGATACCTATTTATACTTTAAAGGGAAGACAGACCCAGGCAAAGCGTTCCACATTCCGGCTGTTCGTATGAGGAATGAGGATTCGGAACGCTTGGTTTTCACGCGCGGAATGTCCACCATAAAAGGATGGCGCTTTGGTCGCATCTGTCTAGCCGTACGATAGAAAAAAGGGGAATAATAGTCAATGGACTTTGTCTTTGAATCTGAATCAGCTGTCTTTTTTGTGAATTCTGGATTGGCCCCGTAATAAAAGTCGCTTTGAAGAAATTGTGCTCACCTTATCAGTGACCCTATTTATTACTTAATGAAAAGTTTACATTCAAATCATCTAGGTATCATAATTGTTACCGTGTCAAAACTTCTTCTACATGACCCGCCTGGCTAACAATCCTAGCACGCTTTGATATCTACTGCGTAGCGCGTTCTCTCCTTTACTTACCCAGTCAATCTGAACCAGCAATCTAGTGGTAGCGTCGTAGTATGACAGTACGAAGTTATCGTAGCTGGTTTTTTTTCGCGATTAGTAAATATTAAAATTAGTAAATTCTCGTAATCGGCCCTATTGCAAATGTTGCTCGTCTTGATATACTTGAGTACATCAAGACTCCTGAAGTTATGCGTAAGTTACCAGCAGTTACTCTGTATATTCAAAAAAACATCTTAATTCAAGGAGCATATTAACCAGTGGAGAAAGTGCGCGGGACGGCCTCACTCACCATCGATAGGCGCTTTAGATGACTACCGACTAGGGATGCTCGATCCAGGTGTTTGTATCGATACTTTGGATTGCAATGGATCGCGTCGCAGTGTATCGATCCGCTTGTTTTGATACGATATTTTGGATCGATCCGGTATCGTATTTTAAAAAATAGATCATATTGTCTTTTATACCATCAAAGTTTATTGTTTTAGGTACATAAACAATACTTATTTACGTCGGCCAACCTGTAAGTGGCATAGTACACAGAAAAAATATTTTCTAAAGCCACTCTTTGTTGAGACGATACGATTGTGTGGTTTCGATACGATATTTGATCCAGTATCGTGTCAATAGTTAAAAAGATGAGTTATTGCGATACGATATTTTATTCAAAGTAGAACCAAGTCAAAAATATCGATATCGATATTTTGCTAGTAACATTTTTGGCACCACTACAAGAAATGTTGTCATTGCGTCATTTTGGCGTCAGCCAATTACAGCCAGCGGAGCTTACCTCTCCCCCCGCTTAAAATCGGTGACCTATTGTTTCAACAAAAACGGGGTCCATGCGCTCTCCAGTCTCCTTCATGTCTTAATTCCATAATTCTGGTATCTTACCGTGTCAAAACTTCTTCTGCGTGTCCTGCCTCGCTTATAATATGCAATCCTAACACGCTTTGGTATCCACTGCGTAGCGCGCTCTCTCCTTTACTCTCGCGGTCCATTTGAGACAGCAATCTGTTGGTGGCGTCGTTACAGGACAGTGTAAAGTTGTCGTGGTGCTGGCTTCTATATGCGAGGAGAATACGGCCCATTAGTAGGCCCCAGTTTTCTTTGGATTGTGGCTGAAAAAAAAAGATGCTAGTTTTTTAGAGTTCCGTACCTCAAACGGAAAATACGGAACCCTTATAGGATCAATTTGTTATCCGTCTGTCCGTCTGTGTGCATGTCAAGACTCTTTATCACGGGAACGCGTAAATATCGAGTTGAAATTTAAACTGTATACGTATATCTATGGTCTCTTGCAGTTGTGTAAACAAAAACTTCTCAGTTATCGTATAAAAAGTTAGAGCCGTTTATGTCGTAAAAAACCGCATATATCGACACTCACAAAAATCAAAACCTACAGTGTACTTCCCGTTGACATAGCACTATGAAATTTGGCGAGAAGCATTGTTTCAGAGTACACATATAGGGATAAATCTGAAAACTGTACATTTTTATTTAAATCATAAAAATAGGGCCTCAAAATTCACAAAATATGGGTTCAAAATTCAAAGTGAGTAAATCGTATCATGTTAGGTATCATATAAAAGAGTTTTATTAGCACATGCTAAAACAGGTTTTTAATTATTTAACAATGTGTAGTTTTCGATGTATGACGAGAAAAGTGAAAAAAAATGATACTTTACTGTCGATGGTTATAGTATAGAGATTTTAACAACTTACTTCCCAATTTCGTGAAATTTTCTGGATTTGTACGGAACCTCGACGCGCGAGCCTGACTCGCACTTGTCCGGTTTTTTAAAAAAAAGATTGAATTAAGTATTACATATTTTATAATTAACCATTATAAGAGGCCCAATTACGAAGGCACCTTCGTAATTATAATAGCGATTTAGAATATTCCTGTTTCTATTTCACTATACACGTATGCATTCTAAAAAGAGATCACTTTGACGTTGCTATTAAATTTACGATAGCGCCTTTATAATTGGGCCTATTGTCTAGACAAGCTTATAAGTAAAATGTGCAGCTTCTGATTGGGAACTCTAAAAAATCGGCCAAGTGCTAGTAGGACACGCGCACGAAGGATTTCGTACTGTATGAGAGCCCAACTTGATTCCGTGAATATTTAAAGCAGCTGTAGCCGTTATTTATCTCGACCAAATATATAATGTATGTTTGTATGGGAGCCCCCTTAAATTTTAATTTAATTATTTATTTTAAAGTAAATACCTATACAACTAAATATTCTGTGAATATTTCAAGCGTATATACCTTGTACAATATATCAAGCGAAAAACGGCAAAAATTAAGTTTGTTGTATGGGAGACTTTTACGCGGGAGAAATCGAACCCCAACTTGTATAAAACAATCTCACCACAGGTTTTCGAACCAGTTCCTCCAGCTGGTCCCAGCGGCCGAGCCTCCACAGCGGCTCGGCGGTCATTTCCGACATGTTGTCATCTGTTTCGTGCTCACTCAGCAAACGGTACGCTGTGAACGGCTGGTCCAGGCCCAGGTAGCAGTCTATCATGCCCTGTGGATAGTAAGTTACAATTATTGACCGACGAACCAACCGGAGAATGTACTCAATTCGACGCGTATATACCTAGTCAGGTCATAAATATTGTCACACAGTAAAAACTTTTCTTTTAGAATACTGGCCATAAAAAAGTTTATTGAATTAGAATTTCGAATTGTTCATGAAAATAAAAATGTATGCTTTTTAGAATTTTACTCATTTTTAAATATGGAGTGGACGCTTAAAGAAGACCATGTAGCAGTTATTTCGTTGCATCGTTGCGGTTACGCGCCACTTCAAATTTTTCTCATACTGAAAAATTTTAATAGAACCAAAAGATTCGTTTATCGTACCATCAAACTATACAATGAAGACTCTAGTGTAGATGACAGGTCAAGAAGTGGTCGCCCTCGGTCTGTTAGGACTCCAGCAGTGATAAAAGCTGTGAAGGCGCGAATTCAAAGAAATCCCAGTAACGTAAGCAGAAACTGTTGGCCCTTCAGATGGGGTTAAGCAGAACCACGGTGAAAAGGGTGTTAAATGAAGACTTAGGGCTTCGGGCATATCGAAGAAAAACAGGACATCGTTTAAATGCTCGTCTAATGGACCTGAGACTGAAGAGATGCCGCGCTTTGTTGAAGCTGTACGCGGGAAAAAAATATCGGGAAATTATTTTTTCGAATGAAATAATTTTTACCGTAGAAGAGAGCTACAACAAACAAAATGATAAGGTATACGCACACAGTAGTGAAGAAGCGAGCAACCGTATTCCGCGTGTCCAACGAGGTCATTTTCTATCCTCGCTCATGATATGGTTGGGAGTTTCTTATTGGGGCTTAACATGGTACATTTTTGTGAGAAAGGTGTAAAAATGAATGCAGTTGTGTATCAAAATACAGTCCTGACGAACCTTGTGGAACCTGTTTCTCATACCATGTTCAATAACAGGCACTGGGTATTCCAACAAGATTCGGCGCCAGCTCATAGAGCGAAGAGCACACAAGACTGTCTGGCGGCGCGTGAAATCGACTTCATCCGGCACGAAGACTGGCCCTCCTCCAGTCCAGATTTGAGTCCGTTATATTACAAGATATGGCAACACTTGGAGGAAAAGGCGTGCTCAAAGCCTCATCCCAATTTGGAGTCACTCAAGACATCCTTGATTAAGGCAGCCGCCGATATTGACATGGACCTCGTTCGTGCTGCGATAGACGACTGGCCGCGCAGATTGAAGGCCTGTATTCAAAATCACGGAGGTCATTTTGAATAAACTTTATTGTCATAAGAATCTATGTTTTTTTAAGTTCATTTTGGTATATAAATGGTTACATAATGAATAAACTTGTTTCAATTATTTTATATTAAACGTGACAGAATGTATGACCTGACTGTGTATATTTTTTTATGTAACCATTAACCACGCATAACTTTTTTCATAGTAGTCCGATTTTAATAATTCTTTTTTTTATTGGAAAGAGTATACTTCGAAATTGGTCCCATTTAAATTTTATCGAAATCACCTGAGCCATTTTTAAATAATGTGAAAAATGCTACATCGATCTGTGCGAAATATTCGCGAATTCTGTACACGGGTGAAGTCGGTCATGCTATTTTTTGCAAAACATAATTATTAGGTATAAATTTATTAGGACTTGAACGCAGGTTCGTAGTTATTTCTACAGTTTTAGGCTATCTCAGCATTCTCGATATTTCGATCTATCGATATTCTCAGCAGCTAAGTAGCAGTCTTCGTCTATCATATACTGTGCGCCACACAAATTGGTAGATGAGAAGTTAGCCGCAGATGACACTTCGCCGTGATTGGCTAATTATTGCGCATGTGTGCACAATTCAGACGCTGATTGTCGTAGTGCGTAGGGAGCGCGCGGGAGGCATGAGGTTAGCGGGCGGGTGTGCCCCGGCGTCTCGTCTCTCTGGCTCCCGCGAATGCCTATATTTCGGCTCTGCGCATAACTTCCCATACGTCAATTTGTGTGGCGCTCATTATACCCGTAGAAAACCAGTTAAGAGACTGCTATAATTCTCTTACCTTGTATGTACTTTACAATCAAAGTAACTATATGTATTTTACACAGGGTTTCTGAGTAGAAAGGGTGTATCTACTATGCTTAAGCGATTCAGACCACCATTATGAACGATTTTTAATCTGGGGCCAACCCGGGATTCGATAAAAAAAATTAGCTGTCATACGTAATAGAAACTCTGAATCAGCAAAATGTATGAAACAACTTTTTTTGTCGGCTTTCGAGTTTGCCCTATAGTAAAACTTGTTTGTACTGACTATGTACATCACTCCTTTTCTGCTTTGTACATACTTTCTGAATAACCTTGTTTCTCGTTTCTCTTTGCCCTAGTTCAACAGAAGGCAGTCCACGGCGTGTTTCTTGGAAAGTGAATATAAAAAAGTACCCGCGCTTTTCTTATAATCTATGTATATCCGCCAGCATAAAAACTATGAACATTGGCAGATTGTTCCGTTACCTGTAAACTATGCCTGTCCAGCTGGCGTTCCTGAGCGAGTCGTTCGTAGCACAGAGCTGCGTCTTGCAGCCTGCCCGTCACCACTTGAGCCAGAATCAGCTCCTGCAATGAAGGCTCGGATCTCTTCATGGATAGTATACCTGAAAGAATCATACTAATATTAAATCCGAAAAGTTTGTTGGTTTGTTACTCTTTCACGCAGCAACGGATTGACTTGATTTTTAGCATGGATATAGTTTAAAGTGTTTTAGTGTTTTCCATATGAGGGAATTTGCCCATAATCGCCGCGCTGGGCAAGCGTGGTGGCGATCGCAGAAACGTAGCTTTGCGACAGAGATGCTGCTCCCCATCCCTGCCCTGTGCCATTTTAGCTACGTTTTAGTCGAATGGTTATACCGCCATTAGTCGGTTCCGCTGTACCTCAGTCGGCCTATGTCCAGCAGTGGACGTCCTTTAGCTGATGGATGATGATGATAGTATAAAGGCTGGAAAGTGACATAGGCTACTTTTTATCCCGAAAAAATGAAAAGCTTCCTGTGGGATAGCACTAAAGTCAAAATACCACACGGGCGGAGCCGCGCGCAAGAAGTTTATAATACACTAGCCGACCCGGCGAACTTCGTTTCACCAACTCAGAAACCTTTGGCACATGTAATATCCAATCCTGACTGAAGCGCTCATATACAGGGTTATTTCTAATCAATTAGCATCCTTCTAGGGGCTTATTCTGTACATCAAAACTAACAACTTTTGTTCTACGACTTTTGTCAAAACTCAAAAAAAACGAGCTGTTCCATACATTTTATCGCGGGTGAACTAAATTTTTCTATGGAACAACAAAAACTTTTTTTGGGTTTTGACGAAAGTCGTAGAACAAAAGTTGTTAGTTTTGATGTACAGAATAACCCCTAGAAGGAGGCTAATTGATTAGAAATAACCCTGTATATAAGCTGTGCGTAGATTGGATATTGCGCAGGTTTTTGGGTAACTTCACATCCGCCAACTTGTATGATTCGGCATACAATATGAAAATGCCACCGTATTTTGAATCAAAATGCAATAAGCTCAAAACGGGTAATAATCTAGCAACTCAACGAATAATTATATAATAGACAGGGTATAATATAAAGTAATAATTAAGAACCCTTTCACATTTGGCGACCCTGTAGCTCGATTTTCTAATTGTCGTTTCATCCTAAAACATTTTGATTTCAAAGAAAATGCTATTTTGCTTGATTGAGTGTATTGATTTCTTACCAGCCACGGCGTCAGGTTCGTTCAATAACGCATATATTTCAGCTAAGAAAGGCAGCTGCTCTTGCATTCTTTCCTGTAAAGTAAAATGCAATAATCAAAGGTTGGAAAAGAACTGAAAACTGAATTTTATGTCGTCTAGAAAACACTCGTTACTTTGTAAAGAATCTTATATGCGTTTCCAGAACTGGTGAACTAAGCCAAAAGGAGGTGATGCAGACTATCATAAATCATAATGAACAACTTTTTTCTATGTAGCCAACCCTGTATTGTACTGTACCAGCCTTTTTTAACACGCTTTTATTAATAGTCCACTGCAGGATGTAGGCCTACCCACAAAGGGTGATTAGGCCATTTCCACCACGCTGGCCCAGTGCGGATTGGTGGATTCACATACGCCATCGAATTTCTTATACGGACGTATGCAGGTTGCCTCACGATGTTTTCCTTCCGAAAAGCCAGTGGTGTGAAATTCCGTACATAAATTCCAAGGAACTCATTGGTACGGGATCGGGATTCGAACCCACGACCTCACTATTGTAAGGCTACTTTACTATCTCTAGACCACTACGGTTAAGCCAACCCACAATTTGAGAAAAAAGTCAGCTATTTCATACACTTTGTCGATTTCGAATTGAAATTTTGTATGCAACAGCTGTTTTTTTTCTACACTAATTTTTGGTTGGCCCCGTAGTAAAGTTATTCATAATGATGGTCTTAATCCCCCTTTTCTGCTTAGTGCAAGGTAAACAGGTAACCCTGTAAGATACCTTATTATCGGTCATGTACAGCTCTAAGTATTGCAGCGCCCTCTCCAGTTCTCCGCAAGCAAAGTTACCGCGAGCTATAGTCAGCTTGTCGAATTTGTCCAGGAACGCAGCTATGGCTCTGAAAACAGTCATACATTTTATTATTTTATTTATTCTTTATTTCAGATGTACAAGTCCATATTACAAAAAAACATTAAAATTCTCATGTCAAAATGCCACAAATATCAAAATCCTACTAATATTATAAACGTGAAAGTTTGTGAGGATGGATGGATGGTTGTATGGATGTTTGTTACTCTTTCACGCAAAAACTACTGAACGGATTGAGATGAAACTTTGCAATAATATAGCTTATATATCAGAATAACACAAAGGCTATAAATTATAATGCGTATGCGGGCGAAGCCGCGGGTAAAAACTAGCTAATAATAAATTCAAAATTAAATGATACTTAATGTCAAGTTTCAATAATAATAATATCTTAGCCTATACTTCGGTTTGGATCCAGAGTGCTCAAGATACAGCCTCGTCCAGTGTTGCATTATTGGGCAGATCCATTCTCGACGTGAACAGTTGCAGGTAGGTGTTGGAGCTGTCGCGCTATTATTTTACTACTTTACGTATTTTATTAAAAAAGAAAGCTTTCGCATGTTATCCTTGTTGATAGACTTAAAAACAGTTCGAGATAGGTACATCTAGACAAGACTTCAAGTCTTTTTAAGCGAAGCGAATAGAAGGTATTTGCTTCAAATCGACGATTTTGCTTTCGTTTGTACGGATGTTGATGTTGGTCAACAGCCCTACCGCCTAAGCAATAGCAATCGTAATAGCAATCGTTTATGACTTCATTTTAGTCATTTGGCACCGCCTATGTGACGTTAGCCATCAAAGTTGTTCATTCAACGATTGCTTTCGCAATCCGCACAAAGCAATTGATGGCTAACGTCACATAGGCGGTGCCAAATGTCTAAAATGAAGTCATAAACGATTGCTATTACGATTGCTATTGCTTAGGCGGTCGGGGGGCAAGTCGGATTTTTCAACGATTCCCGACGAAACTTGGTATACTGTATATATTAATGGACTTTTTGTCGTCGGCGATTTTTGATTAGTGTTGAATTTCTCTCAAAAAATGGGGTAACTTGCTATCGCGCTATGTATGAGCCGATAATATTTGGCAATATTATTTGGTATCAAAATCTTAACAATATTTGCGAGTATTAACCAAATTGGTCAAGAGTGAGTCGAAATATAGGCGGCTATTGTTCGGAGGACTACTAGTATTATTATACCCAGTGTCAAATGGGAAAACTTATGGTTTTTTATTATTATTATTTTTATCCTGTGTGATGTTAAACAGAAATGCGGTCTAGGGTATAACACGCTTACCTAGACAATAAGCCCGATTACAGAGGCGCCAGCGTACATTTAATAGCAACGTAAAAAGCATTCTCTCTAATGAATGCCTAAAGTGAAAAAGAAACAGAACTATGCTATTTGGCTATAATAATTAGGATCTCTCTGTAATCGGGCTTAATATCTATTTACTCGGGATTTGAAGGTACCTATGTCGTACCATTGTCGAAAGACAGCCAGACAAACTTAGGAAAAGCGTATCGCGCATCTGGCTGTTCTTAAAAAAAATGTACTAAAACTTACTTGTAATTTTCATTTTCTAGCGGTTTCTGTTTCGAATTACACCACTCTAAAATCCATCTGTTCAGGAAGTCCAGTAACGTGTATATTGTTTTACTGCATTTTGTCTGAAAACACCATTTGATTAGTTTCTACTAACATAATTTTCATCGACTCAAAATAGTAGATTGTATCATATGGGAGCAAAATAACATTTTTACGGCGAGGGTGCTTTTTTGAATCCAGAGCGAAGTGAGGGATTCTAGAGTAGAATCCTGAACGTAGCGAGGGATTCAAAGTACGTCGCCCGAGCCATAAATATATTTTGCGCCCGAGTGGTACACTCTACTTTTCATCACCTCTATGAGAAAATAAAAGGCGCCTCATAGTTTATTGTAATATTATTATTTAATAAAACTTAGAGTAACAACTAAATTGAAATTAAATGGTATCTAATAATAAAACAAATGAAAACTTATATTTACATTCTTTTCATTAATTTTCTTGGCGGTGAACACTAACATTACATATACTTCCAAATTCAAAAAGTTCGCGGCAAAGATCATTCCGTCGCACTTATTTGTTCCGAATTCAAAAAGTGCGCGGCAAAGATAATTCCGTCGCACTTATAAAGTTCTTTATAGAAAACACCTCCTTTGGGCGCACTTAAAGGCGAACCAAGTAGTCCTTTTCGAATAGATGTGATGAAAAAGAGGTTTTCCATTCGACTGTTTATATTTTTTGTATGTACGCGTTTACTCCACCAATTATGAACCAATTTTGATAATTCTTTATTTGTTTGGTAGATCATACTGCAGAAAATAACGATAAAATTAAATGGGACCACCCATTTAATTTTTGCTGAAATCAACGGAGTCATTTTAAAAAATTAACAATAATGTAAAAATTACTATACCGATGATACATTGAATCATGGGAACTATTTGGATTATGTACACGGTTGAGCCGTTTAGCACACACTAAGCCGTGGTGGCCTAGAGGTAGTGACACCCGCCTTGCAATCGTGAGGTCGTGGGTTCAAATCCTGGTCCCGTACCAATGAGTTCTTTGGAATTTATGTACGGAATTTTACACCACTGGCTTTTCGGTGAAGGAAAACATCGTGAGGCAACCTGCATATTTCCGTAGAAGAAATTCGATGGAGTATGCGAATCCACCAACCCGCACTGGGCCAGCGTGGTGGATATGGCCCAACCACCCTTCGTGGGTAGGCCTACGTCCTGAAGTGGACTATTAAAAGGCTGATACAGTACACGGTTGAAGTCGGTTATGACATTTTTGGCGAAAAATATCAAAATTGCGGAACGCCTGAGGCGAATTTTTTTGTGGCGATGTTTTTATTTAAATGTGTGAAACAGACGACCCTAATGACTACATGACTGTTTTAGTATTTAAATTACATAGACATAACTTTATTTGCAACGAAAACAACACATAATACCTACAAGACAAACATCAAAAATATAGTACATGAATAAAATATAAACAGTAATTATATGTCAAATTTTCGCCACAAAACCGGTCCCATCTCAGCATAATGCCGACCGTGACAGCCGGCGCTGATCTTCCGATGGAACCGACGTGACGTCACGCACGCGACTGTCGCTCGGTATGCGTACAAGTATTAATTACACATTTCTTACTTGATTTCCTTCTTCAGCCTGCACCGAATTAATACTCGGTGTCATTCTAATATGGCGGAGCATTTTGTATTTCGATTTCTCCGTGGCTATAGTTGCCGTTTTGAAGTTCTCTAAACCTAAAAACAACATGATATATTTAAAAGAGTCACAAGAAATTCAGGAAAACGGCGGGTATACAGGCTTAGCCATAACTGATGTACGAAGCCGAAAGGTGATTCAGACTATCATTATGAACAACTTTTACTATAGAGCCAACCCGGAATTCGAGAAAAAAATAAGGTGTTTCAAACATTTTATCAGTTTCGAGTTGCAATTTTGTATGGAACAGTTTATTTTTTTCGAATTTTGAGTTGGCTTCATAGTAAAAGTTGTTGATAATGAAGGTCTTAATCATCCTCTTTTGGCTTAGTACATGGTAAACAGATAACCCTGTGTACTCAAGGTTGGTATAGGTACAAACGGTCGGAACGCGAATTATACCTACGTGCCTCAGAGCTCAGTATGCTGTGGATTTATAACACGTAAGCGTGCGAATAACGTTAATGACATCAATAAATCCAATATGTATTATTATTGAACGCTTCTTTTTTCATTCACAACAAATTTATTTTTTGTAATAAATAGAATAATTTTACATCATAACAGATAGAAACTAGAAAGAAACTCAAATACTTATACTGAGCGCCACACAAATCGACGGATGGGAAGTTATGCTCAGAGCACTGCGCAAAAGCCGAAATATACGGCTCTGAGCATTCGCGGGAGCCAGAGAAATGAGACGCCGGGGCACACCCGCCCGCCAACCTCATTCCTCCCGCGCGCTCCCTACGCACTACGACACGCGGCGACGGAATCGTGTACACATGCGCAATAATTAGCCAATCACGGCGAAGTGTCATCTGCGGCTAACTTCTCATCTGCCGATCTGTGTGGCGCTGAGTATAAAAAGTAGATGAATTTACTGAAGGCGGGCAGCCCTAGTGCGTGATATGTTCTGCGTGGCCATGTGGCTCTGTAGATATACAGGGTTATTTCTAATCAATTAGCATCCTTCTAGGGGCTTATTCTGTACATCAAAACTAACAACTTTTGTTATACGACTTTCGTCATGGGCCGAGTAACAATACTGCTAGATCATAAGTTTATAATATAATATAGTATAATTGTCATCATAACTGTAGTAAAAGCTCTTTAAAACTTTGCGCCTGTATTAGGTAATTAACGTTAGAAATATACCTATAACAGCCAATATCTCTTCCTGTATATACTGAGGGTTGGTCTTCGACATGACAGCGTGTAGCAGCACGTAGGGCAGGAACAGGAAGAGAGTTCTGACGTCACGCCGCATGCTCGGGTGGACGGTGCGGAGGAGCTCGCGAATACTTTCTGCCTCTATTAGAGGGATTAGTTGCCCGGCCCAGCTGGAAAAGCCATAGGTAATTATTATCTAAGTATTTTTGACAAAGGTCTTTAAGGTGATGGATACAAAATCATTTCAAGTGATCCAGACCAGACAAGATCGAACCAGCGGCCAGAGACCAGAGACCAGAGGACAAGAGACAGTGTAATGATCAACTTTTCAAACAAAATACCGGGTTTTCTTCCAGACGCTAGACGTTTTTAAAATTGTAGGATATCATTGTAGTCATCTTTACCGAATTTTACTGAGGGACCAACGAACCTCAAAAAGAAACAGACCTCGAAAGCGAAAATGGAAATTCAGCTGTTTCATAAAAAAGTTCATCGACTCTCGACGAATTAATCCCATACTAAAATTTGGTCACAATTATGAGTAGGTACAATGATATCATAGAATACGTCCGTCAAGACAAACATCTTTTAGAAAAAAATAAGTTTATACAGGGTTATTTCTAATCAAATAGTATCCTTTTAGGGGCTTATTCTGTACATCGAAACTAACAACTTTTGTTCTGCGACTTTTGTAAAAACTCAAAAAAATCAGCTGTTCCATACATTTTGTCGCGGGTAAACGATATTTTTCTATGGAACAACAAATATTTTTCTTAAGTTTTGACAAAAGTAGCAAAACAATAGTTGTTAGTTTTGATGTACAGAATAAGCCCCTATACGGATGCTAATTGATTAGAAATAACCCTGTATAAGCTAGGAAATATCTTACTTGTGTGCCCATTCCAAAAACGTCGTGGCATATGTCGATCCGAACAACGGATGCGCTTTCTTCGGCTGTGACGGATACGCCAATGTATACCTGTAACATATTAGACATGTATGTATAGGTCGAATCACACAACTTGGCGTCTGTGATCTAAGCTTCAAGTTGCAGATAGCCCAATCCTCGCGCTGCTGGTAACGGACCTTCAGTCCGCATTGAGTTATCCGGAGCTTCTAGCTAACATCACAGCCGTCAAGAAGTTTGATTCTACCTTTAACATCCGAGCAAAAATAAAATAAGAGACGAATTGAGAACCTCGTCCTTTTCGGAAGTCGATTGAAAGCACATTCCTCCTTCGTGTGCACACACACAGACAACATTTTATAATTAACTATATATTGTGTTCAGTATCAGGTAGCAACTTCACTTTACCATTCAAAAGATAACTTGTCGAGACCGAGATGAGACACGCATATGATAGGGTTCCGTAACCGATAATGACGATAAAACATGATTGTTTTATTTAAGCTGTATTTAAGTAAAACTATCTATCTCCATCCAAGTTATAGTCTAAATATATTTTTAATTAAAGTATGGCACAGGTGTTACTCACGCTTTGTTTTCGTAGATTACTGCTACTATAGTTTCGATCGCATTTGACGACTTTAGTTAAAATGTGCAAAAACCATGCGAGATTATAGTCAGTCTAAATATTTTGTAATGGACGGACAAGTATACATACAGCAAGCTGACAGATCGACAGACGAACAGACGTAGTTCGATCACAACATGATCAATAAGATCATGCACAACAATCTTACAAAGATTCATTGTTTTACTACGGTACCCTAAAAAGATAGTTATACCTACATATAGAACTAACAGCATTGTATATGTTATCGCAGCTGTTAGAACAACTCGGATAAATTAAAACTGACTATAAATCTAATGGTTACAATGGAAGCTACCACCATTTGCCAAGGTAATGTAACCTATACCTAAAGTACCCACGTTATTTTTTGCTTACGACTGCTTACTTCGACGACAACATGAGACCAAGGTGCGAAACTTAGCGTCGGGATTTATCTGCAGAACAATTATATCAAAATATTACAATATTAGTGCACGGTTGATTGACTCAATAAATCAATAGTCTGTTCAATAAAACCAAGCCTACAAAAATATCTAAGACGGCTAGAAGAAAGAAGTTTTTTTTAAACTGAAAACGACACTACGTTAAGTTGGAAGAATGCAACGATAATGATGCCAAAAAAATAAAAAATACAGAAGACTAAATAAATAAAAATGTGTCAATGTCATGTGTCGAATTGTTTTTGTAGTTACCGGTAAATAACCAAAATTTTGGTAAGTTGTAATATTAAAATTATCTCATAATAAAAATAACAGAAAGTAAGCAGTGCTATCATGTCCAAGTCAAAACTGAAATGTGCAAGTACCCGCAAAAGACGTAAACCACGTCTCGCCGAGAAAACTTTACAATGCGATATGTGTTTCTACCAATGTTCTAGAAAGGATAATCTCAAAGCTCATGTCCTACAGAGGCACTTGGGGCACCGCAGAGAGAAAAACCATGAGTGCGACATGTGCGACGGTAGCTTCGAAAGTGCATATTCTTTGAATATACATAAAAGAAAGCATACCGGTGCACGACCGTATGAATGCAACGTATGCCATGCCAAGTTTGCTTCGTCAACTAATATGAAAGCACACAAGGAACGGCACAATGGAGTGAAGCCATACGAATGCGATGAATGTGGTTTTAAGACTTCCACGAAGAGTGACATAGCCGCACATTTGAAAAGAATTCATTTGCCGAAAGAATGCGCATTTTCGTGCGATATTTGCGATTATAAAAGTCCAGTGGCAGCCAGATTAAAACGTCATTTACGGACACATTCTAAAGAGAAACCACTTGAATGTAACATTTGTTACGCGAAATTTTCTTTAGCGGAAAATTTACGCGCTCATTTAGTAATACACACAGGGGAAAAACCATACAAATGTAAAATGTGCGATTACGAAGCAGCAGCACCGAGTAACTTGTGTCGTCATGTAAAAAGACACCATACAAATAATAAACCACATAAGTGCAATATGTGCGAATCTACGTTCGTATACCCGAGTGAGCTGAAAGCCCATTTAATATCACACACTAAGGAAAAGAAACAGGAATGCTCGTACTGTGATTATAAATGTTCTTTTAAAACCGCCTTGAACCGCCATGAGCGCACACACACAGGCATAAAGCCTTATAAGTGTACGATGTGCGATTTCAAGGCTTCTCATGGACCTTATTTAAAACTCCACATTAAACTCAAACACACTGAAAGTTTTGAACTATTCGAATGCAAATTATGCAATTATTCATGCAAAATCAAGGGTCAGTTAAATAAGCATATGAAAACGCATGAAGAAAAAAAATTCAAATGTGAATTGTGTGATTTTCGAAGTGTAGCAATACGTAGTATGAATAATCACATCATAACCCATACAGATCTGAAGCCGATCGAATGCGACCTATGCGACTTTCGTACTCGAACCAAATTGTGTCTAACCGAGCATATGAAAACACATACAGGTAATGTTCAATAATCTTTGATATATTATGATATAATATTTAATGGGGTTTTATCGTACTTTTACTTTACCTTTGCTAGATACATGGCGCAACAGCGCAGGAACCAATGACTCGTCGCCGCAGTCGTCATTATCAGCAGTAGAACATCCACTTTTAGACATATGCTTGCCCAAGAAGGATGATTAGGTCATATCCACCACGCTGGTCCAGTGCGGGTTAATGAATTCATATACGATATCGAATTTCTTGTACCGATGTACGCAAGTTGAAACACGATAATTTTCCTTCACCGAAGAGCCCATGTGAAAGTGGTGTGAACTTCTCAATTCATTGGTAAGGGACTGGGATTTGAACTCACGACCTCACGATCGTAAGGCGGGTGTTACTACCACTAAATCAGAATAGCTTCTATGGTTACCAAGGTACTTAATTTTTCCAGGGGACATGCCGTTTGAGTGCAACTTATGCGAGTACAAAAGTAGAAGTAAAAAATCACTTAAATTACATAACAACAGGTACCACTTAGGGAAAACATTACGGTACAAATGTGTGTGGTGCAATATGACATTGGCGAGTAGCATAACAAGACATATAAAACGAAAGCACCCACATATGATCAATGTTTACAAGGTAAGTTAAATACGAATAATTTAGAATATTTCTGTTTCTTTTTCACTTTAGGCATTCGATATAGAGAACACTTTTTACGTTGCTATGAATTTTACGATGGCGCCTTTATAATTGGGCCTAATACTAGCACAAAAATAAGTGAAAAAATAATGGTCCACTGACAAACAGCCCAACAAAAAGTCATTCAAGTTCAATATCAATTTACCATTTTCTTCCGCAACAATTTATTTCCTTTCTTAAAACTTTTCTTTCATGACGTCAGCTAGACAAGCGTGCGACCACGAAAGCCACGAATAGAACTCATTTCGACGTGTGAAAAAGTGACGGATATATACTTTGCCATAGCGAGGTCTCGTTCTGACACTACGAAAGAAATATTTCATGGCGCGCATACAAGCCCGGCAGGAATGTTTCATATTCGAATCCTGATTATAAGTATTTCGATATTTTTTTAAAGAACTGAGGCTCTCAATTCGTCTGTCTTTTTGTCCGTCTGTTTTTTGTATGTACCTATGTTACGCAATTACTCCGCTAATTATGAATCGATTTTGATGATTATTTTTTTGTTTGATGGATTATACTTCAAAGGTGGTCCCATTTAAATTTTATAGAATTCGGCATAGTCGTTTTTGAAAACTCAATAATGATGTGAAAATTAATACGTCGAAGATACATTGATCTGTGCGAACTATTCGAATTCCAAAGTGCGAATGAAATAATTTGATTGTTTTCAGGAAAGTCTGGCAAACGGAGTCAAACTGTTTAAATCCTGCTTATTAATCAAGACCGATGATTGATAAAGTAATCCATTTATCTAGAGGTAGGCTAAATAGAGAATAAGATGATTGGCGTACTAATAAAGAAAATGATATAACTTTAAGGGAAATTGCAAAAATGTATGGAGCATTTGACTTTGTACCGTGTCTGAATATTAGGTTTATTTTGTTTTGCAAAATGATTTCGCTAATATTTTCTTTGATAAAGGCTTTCGCTTTAGGTGGAAAAATATTTTTCGATCGTATTATTAAGACTGCTTGAACGGCGACCAAACAAAAATTACTAGAGAAAATATTTTTCTACGAACAATACTGGGTGACTGGTATACATTGCGCAACCTTTTAAGTAGGGCATCGGAACCGGTTTTTCCCGGTTCCAAAAAAACCGGGAATTCCCGGTTCTGAGGGTCACACAAAAAACCGGTTCTCAAATTAAAAAACCCGGTTCTTTCGGTTCTTGTCACAAACAATAAAGGTTGCACTTGCAAGTGTGAACTGTGGGTGTGACACATTATCGTCATTCATGGTGTCACAACGCAAGTCGTAACTTGCATTTATCAAAGCAAAAACCCTGACATAAAAACATCAATTTTTGATTTTTGAACTTTTTAAAAAAAAGTTAAGAAAGTATAAATAGTAGGCAGGTAAAGATTATCGATAATCCAGACGGCTGTCAAGATGCCTTTTGATAAGCTTGTTCTTTTTTCTTGCAAAATAACAAAATCATGTTAAATTAGGTTTTAAACCTGACATCACTTAGCTTGCTGACTTGAAACATTTTATTGAAGAATGCAGAATTTTTTCAATAGTAAGACTTATAATGATAACTGACATTTTGAAACGAATCGTCAAATCCGTAGGTACAGACACGCAAACTCGTCAACGGACGACATAGGTCATAATCAAATATACCCCGCCGCACTGAAGATTTACTGGGACATCCAAAATGTTTTATGCCTGTGTACAAATATGTTTTAAATACAGTAAAGAAGTGATAACAAATCTTTGTGAAAGTGAAAACTTAAGACTGGCTGTAAGGACTTGCATCCCAAGCCGTAAAAACAATTGAAAAAAAAAACGAAACGCTTGTTGACTATTAGTCTAAAAAAATCCGAAAGAACCGGGTACCCGGTTCTGAATAAAATTGGAACCGAAAGAACCGGTTCTCAAAATAACACCCGGTTCTCGATGCCCTACTTTTAAGGCATTATTCTGTACATCAAAACTAACAACTTTTGTTCTGCGACTTTTGTCAAAACTCAAAAAAAATCAGCTGTTCCATACATTTGGTCGCGGGTGAACGATATTTTTCTATGGAACACAATTTTTTTTTTTTTTTACTTTTTACATATGTCGTCGTAGTACAAAAATTGTTAGTTTTGATGTACAGAATAAGCCCCTAAAAGGTTGCTCAATGTCTACCAGTCACCCTGTATAAGCGTTAAATGCTGATTTTTTGCAGCCTATCAGTTTTAAACCGACTTCAAAAATTGAGGTTCTCAATTCGTCTATGTTTTTTTTTTATTTGTATGTTACGCGATTACTGCTCCAATCAAGAACCGATTTTGACGATTCTTTTTTTTTCGTAGATCATACTTCAGAGGTGGTCCCAATTTAATTTTACCAAAATCAGGAGAGCCCTTTTTTAATAATTAACAATAATGTGAAAATTACTACGGCGATGACGAATAGATCGGCGCGCGCGTACTTTTCGAATTTTGGACACGGTTGAAGTCGACTTGTGCCATTTTGGACGAAAAATAATTATATACATTTTTAAGCTTATTTTGAAGCATGGTACTTACAAGGTCAGGGCCTACGCTGAAATTTTTCTCTAAGACACAGTTTAAATTTTGTTAAAAAATCAAAATGGTTAAACAATATTCAAATATATTTGATAAAAGGATTGATTTTGTTTAGTCTTTATAGAAATTAATATGACATAGTTTAAAAAAACAATATTTAAATAAGTATACCATATAGAAGTGGACCATTGAGGAAGGAATCAGAATGGAGTTGCCCTAACGACGAGAAAAACCTGCATATCCACCGCACATAATACGGCGGATTAGTGTTGTTACTACCACACTACACTTATCGATTTCCCCGTACTTATCGATAAAACTATCGACACAAATTAATTTTAGCCGAATCAAACATAATGGCAAACTTTTATTTAAAAAACCGGACAAGTGCGAGTCAGACTCGCACATCGAGGGTTCCGTACAAACACATTGTTAAAGTAATTAAAAACCTGTTTTAGCATGTGCTAATGAAATTCTTTTATATGACACCTTTCATGATACGATTTACTCACTTTGAATTTTAAGCCCATATTTTGTGAATTTTGAGGCCCTATTTTTTGTGATGTAAATAAAAATGTGCAGTTTTCAGATTTAATCCTATATGTGTATTCTGAGACAATGCTTTTCGCCAAATTTCATAGTTCTATGTCAACGGGAAGTACCCGGTAGGTTTTGATTTTTGTGAGTGTCGAAATATGCTGTTTTTTACGATATAAACGACTCTAACTTTTTTAAACGACAACTGAGAAGTTTTTCTTTTACACAACAGCAAGAGTTCATTAATATACGTATACAGTTTCAATCATCTCAACTCGATATCTTTACGCGTTCTCTAGATAAGGAGTCTTGACAGACACACAGACGGACAGACGGACAACAAAGTGATCCTATAAGGGTTCCGTTTTTTCCTTTTGAGGTACAGAACCCTAAAAATTACAGATGTCAAGGTTGCAGCTGTCATATTCAAGAATCCACACTAGAATGGTAGGACGAGTTTTTTGGCGGGAACGCGGAAAAGACATGTCGCCTCATTGTATTATTTTGTTAAAGTTGTGTTTTTATCAGTGATAATTAGTGAAAAATTGTGGTATTTCATTGATTATGAGCTGAATTACGTGCATGAGTGTGGGCAAGTGATATAATGTGACGTATCATGTCGTTCCGTGTTGTTACCAAAACTCCATAGACACCTCTAGAAAAGTCTCCACAGCTTTACTGAGGTATGACTTAGAATTAAAGTGATAGGACTTAATAAGAACTACATATCGGATGACAGCTGTCAAGCTTAAATGTGGAATATCTCCATAACTATCTATTATAGACCATTGCTTTCTTCACTAAACTGATATGAGATCTACATTTCGGATGACAGCTGTCAAACTTAAAAGTGGATTATCTCCGTCACTGTCGATGCTAGACCATTGTTGTCTTCACAAAAGTGATAAAGCTCAAAGAGAGATATGATATCTTTCAGATGACAGCTATCAATATTACGGAAATAATCAACTTTTAAGTTTGAGCTGTCACATCAAATGTAGATCTTTTTAAGCTCTATCACTTTTGTAAACACAGCAATGGTCTAGGGTCAATAGTTACACAGATTTTTCACTTTAAAGCTGTCATCTGAAATGTAGGTCTCGTTGAGTTCTATCACTTGTGTCACGTCAGCAATAGTCTAGCTTTATTAGTTACGGAGATATTCCACTTTTAAGTTTGACAGCTGTCATCCGTAATGTAGGTCTAGTTGAGCTCTATCACTTGTATCAAGACAGCAATAGTCTAGCTTTAATAGTTATGGAGATATTCCACTTTTAAGTTTGACAGCTGTCATCCGAAATTTAGATCTCGTTGATTTCTATCACTTTTGTGAAGACAGCAATAGTCGAACTTCGATGGTTACGGAGATAATTCACTTTTAAGCTTTGACAGCAGTTATTAGAACAATCTAATAGATCTCATTGAGTGTTATTACTGCTATTAAGACAGTAATGGTCTAGCTTCGATAGTTACGGAGATAATAATACTTCTTAGTTTGACAGCTGTTACTTTCACACCTGTCATGCCATTTTACTTGTATTAATTCTGGAATGACAGTTGTCAAATTTGACATGAAAAGTGAAATGAAATAAAAATTCAAAATTTCAGCTAAATAATAAATTCAATAACACAAATAAAAACTAACCAAAATATCGATAGTTTTTTTTGATATAATAAGAACATGGCTATTGTTTTTCGACTCAATATGGCGGACCAGGCACGCGCGACACGTCACGAAAAATATAGACACTATAGCGAAACTGTGCTGTATAATGTTGGTCTATTCTTATTACGTACATTTGAAAGAGACGCCTATATGATTATTATTTGGGTTTTTAAACTATTACATGTCAAAGTATCTAAATGTCATTACACCATCTCCTTCTGATTCCTTCCTCAATGAAGTGGACACTGATTTTGACAGCAGTTTAGATGTAAGACATTATTATTATAAAAAAATACTGACAGGTACTAAAAGTCAAGAAGATCGATTTTGTTAAGGATCTTGAAAAAGTAATTAAAATTCAAGACATAGTTTACATTGCACTTTGTTAATAATTCCAGGTAATTAAACAACATTTATATGTATAGACATTTATATGTATTATATAGACTGATTTTGTTAAGAAAGACCTTTTGTTTAAGTAATTAAGGTGTAAGACAGTTTTTGTTTCGTTGAGAATTCCAGTTAATTAAATATATAGTGTTAAGTAAGATACACTACTTAAATTAGTAGCTAAGTTAAGACTGATTTTTCTGAAGTACCTTAAAGTTTATACCTTACCTTATAGTTTATAGTACCTAATAAAAATGTAAGACGAGGTTTATTTTTTTTATCAAAATTTGCTTATACGCCGAATCAAAGTTATTGGCGTCTGTAATCACGAGGTGTGTGGTTGGTTGCGTAGCAATATACTTATATCTTCACGGCCGCCAAAAACTTTGATTCGGCCTATAAAAATCTTTACCTTGAACTCAGCAGTGGGTACATTATCTGATGCATATGTTCCGGAAAGCTGTCCCATACATCTTTCTTGCTGCCAGTTGGTGAAATATCGTATATTTTCAATATCTCTTGAATCGTTAAAGCATAGCAATCCATGTTCTGCAAAAAGGAATCTTACTTTAGAAATAAAAAAATAGTAAACATCCCAACGCTTTAGTGATAAGCTAGGTCACATTGAAACAGAAACGTGGTCTGTAACTATGGACTTTATTAGTAAGCTCCCAGTAGCTCAAAGATCCGGGGGACACTGGAATAATCCCAACGGGCTATGGAAAGGGCTATGCTCGGCGTCTTTCTGTGAGATCGAATCAGGAATGAGGAGATCCGTAGAAAGAAAGTTACCGACATAGCCCTGAGGATTGGTAAGTTAAAGTGGCAGTGGGCAGGGCATATAGCTCGGAGGACTGATGACCGATAGGGTCGAAAAGTTCTCGAGTGGAGACCACGTAACGGCAAGCGCAACGTAGGCCGTTCACCTACGAGGTTAACAGATATCAAGACCGCAGGATCACGCTGGATGCGAGCCGCTTCAAACCGGTTCTAGGGGAGATATGGCTAATGGATGGATGTAGGTTACATTGACGACAATTTGCCATAAGCCTCAGTGTGACCCTAACAACTTAATTGGTAAAACGTTGAGAGTTTAGACCGCAAACCATGCACGGTGCCAGTTATAGGTTCAAATCCTGCGGTGACGACACATTTTTGACATGTATTGCACAACAAAAAATTTTAGAAACAGGGTGTTGCTATGTAGTTTTTTGGGACTTCCAATTCTTCCAGATGCATGTTCAAAATGTATATTATCCTCACAATTATTTTACTGTGGGACAAACTGCGTAAAATAACAGCTGTTTCACACAAACAAGTTTAGGGTGTTTCCTCGTGGTCATACTAGTTTGTCATATCAGTATGACCACGAGGATATATATGTCCTCGTGGTCATACTCTCCTTTTTGCACACCCTATGAGAAAGCCATAAATGTAATTAAATTAAATTACATCAATGGAGAAAGCCCAACTAATGGAAATTTTTGCAAAAACATATTGATACTTAAATATGAAATAGTTTAAAAATCGAAATAATAAACATATAGGTGTCTCTATCAAATGTATGTATTACAAATAGGCCAACATTATACACAACATTTTCGGTATTTTGGCAATATTTTTGGTAACGTACTGACGTCACGCGCGTGCCTGGTTCGCCATATTGCGTTATTGGTTCTCGACAAAATTTATGGAGCAGCTGCTTTCTTCTCTTTTCGTAATTGGCCCTATAGTAAAAATTACTCTCAACATAAAGGTAAGCATATACACCTCTTAAAGTTCCTATGCATTTTGCACTAAACAAAGCCTTGTATATCAAACAAGTGCGTAAAGTCTTACCATTGTATCTTTTTCATATTGGAAAGCTCTAGAGAGTTCGACTAAAGCTGTAGCTGCAAAACAGTGATCGCCAATGGAGAATGCGAACGGCGACCTATCTGTTTGGACGTACTGCCTCGGCAAGTGACCAGCCTCTATCGCACCTAGTTGACCGAGACACGCGCCGCTGGCAGAACTCACTTGTATATCTGTGTCTTGACATCCTAAAATGAATACTATGACTTAGATTTCAAAGTTTAGATTGAGGTAGCAAACCACGGGTTTGGGCTTCAGCGGCAGCGGCAGCGGTGGCGGGGTTTACAGCGCTTGGAGCGGGATGTCGCCGTTGTGGCGTCATTCGGACATTTTAGTACATTGGTTTGTAGTCCCGCGCTCCGTTACTGCTCATAGCGGCGAGGCCCGAGGTCGTGGCCGAGCGGTTATTGTGATATGCATTACAGTAGTCTTAATAATCCGGCACCTTCCACCCGCGATTTTTTACTCCCGCCCCTTGTTATATCGCTTTTAAAACCTATAAAACTTAATTATCACATTGCAAATTTACCACTCTCCGCATATTTTAATCTACCAGCCCCTGCTATTTCAATTAAATACTTCAGTACATAATCTTATTTTATTTTTTCCATAACCCGGCACTCGCTATAGAATGTTAAGGTTGCGGTTTTTAATATTAGTGCCGGATTGTTATGAGTGTTATGGCTATAAAATAAATATTTAAAAATTCAGACGTCTAGCTTTATTCACAACAAAGTTAATAGGGGATTCAAAATTCCCTGAATGGTTTCGAGAAAAATATGGTACGGCGTTGCTGCCCGACTTGGACGGGCACAGCCGTGCCCGCAGATAAAATTGAAAAAAGAAGCAAATCTATACAATTATTGAATAAGACGTACCAACTAGCAGGGCATCGATAAGCTCCACTACGACAGGGTCTATGTGCTTCCCGCCAAATATAGCTTTATGAATCTCGGTCCTGTTGCTTTTCAGTAACTTATCCATATGGCGAAAAGCGTAAGACTTTATTCTCGGGATATCCTGCTCCAACTGTTTTAGATACCATTTGATTTTGTCCAGAAAGCCATCGGGTTGAGTTCTCCTTACATGCCTTTTGATGACCATCTTTATTTTTTCCGATACTTTCGTGTCTTCCAAAAAGAACAAGTCTGGTATGTGAGAGCTCAACAAATTTTCATTGTTAAGGACCAGGTAATGGAAAATCTTGTTGATTTCTTGCGGCGCGTATTCAAACTGTTGCATTAGGGACACCGCCAAGTTGGAAAGCAACGGACCTAGTGACACACTGTCGATGTTATGAATGAACGCACTCCAAGCTTCTGCCAGAATTTTCGGGAACTCTTTCGCCAGAGGTAAAGCTGACCTCAAAGTCGCTAATACTTTAAACCGTAGAGGGGTTAAATACTTCACCCCCATCAACTGCAGGACGTCAGGAAAACTTTTCAACGCTTTGCGCTTTACCGATAGAGCGACTTTGGCATTGACTAGTTTATGATCGAAATATGCGAGCACCCCCAGAAATTTCGGGTTCAGAAAGTCCGCAATTTGTGTGGTGGTCATACTCGTATTACTTACAGTGGACACATCAGGGTCATGACAAGCCAAGTATCTACACGCGTCCAAAACCTTCTCAGGGTTGCAGCAGTATTGTAAAAGAAACTCCGTCAATATTACTCTAAAATGCTTTTTGATCAAATTCAGAACACTCGTTTTTGTTAGCTTCTCGATTATGTCGTAGCACTTCTTGGACACATCGTTAGACTCATTTAGGTAAACATGGACGTATATGTGAGGAAATCTTTCTATCAAGAAATCTGATACAGAGCATTGGACCAATGACGCGATCTCTTCAATCATCAATGGAACTTCTTTGATTGTAGCTGTGTATGGCATAAGATAGGGCAGAAAATGGTGCACATCCTTAGAGATGAAATCTCTGTATCCCAAAAAGCCAAAAGCTCGAACTACCTTCAAAAGGGCAATAGCAAACTCCTTTCCGTTAAGTAGACTGCATTCCACAAAAAGCTTGCAGTAATCATTCTTATACCGATGATAGACTTGATTTGGTGTAAAGCCATGTTTTTCGCAAATATCTCTGAGAAAAACGACAGCTTTAGGGCCAAGTGAGCATTGAGGATGCATGATGAAATACACCAAAAGTTTTGTAGATGGTAGGATGACTTTCTGGCTGCTGCATGAACCAAATTCTTTAATCAGATTCAGGGTGTTTGTTTGATGGCCATGATCATTGTTTTCTAAGCTTGTCTTAGTAGACTGAACCAGAAGGTTCACACAGTAGTTGAAAGCTTTCTCCCTTTGTGTGTAAGATTCCGAATTTTCTTCATAAGGCTAAAAAAACAGGCAATAATTAGGTACTTATATAAATTACATGTAAATAAATGTTAATAAAATTATATACATACATTATTATCATTGAGGAAAGTTTTGAACACTCTTAATAGATGCTGAGTATTTTCAATTTTTACTATTTCGCTTGAAACTCCATAATCAAACACATAAAAGTGTTTGCATAGTGACTCTAATAAACTCCAGAATCCACTGTCATCTAAATCTGTGTAGTTTGTCCAGTTCAAAAACTTTGCCATCAAACTTTTAAGGCCCATCATTGTTGCATGTTGGCTTGGTGTCACAAAATTACTTTCTGAATAGATTTCTATGTGTTTCTTCTTCATTTTTGATCGGAAATCTTTAGTTTCTAATTCATTTTGTACCCTGTGACATTTGGAGCAAACCATTGATATATTCAAGGCATCATTTCCATATATTAGATGTCCTGTTTTGTCTTTTGAAGTATCCAATATAACTGTGTAGGTCCCGAAAGACATGCAAGAAACAGTCATCAAGACTTTTGTAAGGTCTTTTTGGATATCTGGGTTCTTAGTAAGGAATGCTGGCATAAGTAGGTCACCAATCAGTTTGCTGGCCGAGTAAATTTTGCTTGTAAGCAAAAGTGGGCACAGTGAAATGAGCTGAAATCATAATTAATTTGTTATTCTATGAATAAATATTTGCATAAAAACAGAATTCTCAAATCAAAACTTACTAATGAAACTATATTCTAGACTAGTAAAAAACATTATGAAATAGAATCTACTAAAAAAATTAATTAATTGGGATCCTAATTTAACAAAAATGTGCAACTAGCAGTAGCTATCGGTATTGTAGCTATTCATGATAAAATTAATTGAGCATTAGTTTTGAGTTTGAGCTTAACTTTTAGCAATATGAATACTTACTTCTTTATAATTATCTGTCGATTTAGTCCTAATCAGAGACCCTACTAGCACAGAAATTATTCTAATCCAAGTGTCATTTAACTTTGTAGTTAGTACTAGTTTCACCAGCATCAAATATTTAGCTATTTGTGCTTTTATCGCCACACTATATCCCAAGTTCTGTTCAGTAAACTGTTGAGTATTCTGGAGACATAATATTTGTAAGATCATATTTGAATCTTCCTTGGATATTTTGGTGTTTAGTATTGTTGTGCTTAGAGCTATTCCCATCACATTGGCAGCACAGTTTTCATTTTGTAGAAGAACTGGTTTGTGATATTCAATTAACTTAATCAATGACGTCCAAATGCAGAAAAGGTTATCAGAGTTAAGTACAGCAATTTCTTCATTTGCTTCCTTTTTTCTTTGTATGTATACACTGACCAAGATATTCAAGGCAGATAAACATTTTTTCAAATAGTGTTCAATAAGAAGCCCTTCTATGTTCCTGTCTTCACAAGAATTCAGAGTTTTAATCACATCCAGCACCTGCTTGTAATACCAGTTTTCTTTCAAATCAACGGACTTTTTGTTTTGAATGTGTTTCAGAATTTTCTGGCTGTAACACTGAATTAACGTGTTTGTTTGGCTAGCATCCATATTCTTAATATCAACTACATCATGAGGTAAGTCTAACTTATCACTTAAAGATAAGCAATTCTGTTTTGTATCTTTACTGAATATCATTGTATTAGTTGTTCTTAGAATTACAATGCAAATATTTGCTACTGTTTCAGGATCAACCTCTAGAGATTCAGTTTTGATAAAGCTAATCACTACTTTATTAAAGCTTTCAATGTAAGCAGCATTTGCTTCACCTTTCTCGTAATACACATTCATTGACTTTGTCATAGCTTCTACACAGGACAAGAGCTCTTTATAAGTATCCGGAAACAATTTATAGAATTCCTTAATGCCTGTGCTGTCATAGTTCTCTATCAGTTTTTTAAAGAATTCCAGAGATGCAAGTTTCAAGTCCAAGCTGAAATGTTCTAGCACTTGCAGAACCTTGGTAAACAGAGCTACATATTGAGATTTGTGTTTATCTATTTGTGTTGAATTCATTGGCAAGGTCTCTGAAAGAATTTGCAGAGTCAAATCTATAATTCTTTTGCATGTCTCCATATCTGTAACTTTAACAAATATAGGCTCTAAATCCAACTGCACATTGGGGTAATTTATTTGTTGTGATGAAAAGTTCTGCAAACTAATTTCTTTCGTCTCGTCTTTTGCTTCATAAAATTCTATTAGCTTGAGCAATATAGTGGCATATTCAGTGTGTATCTTTTCATAAAATGAGGCACCATTTGCACAGAGTATGTTTAGTATTTTCAACTGTGCATCTTTACTTGAGATGTGGATTCTAAAAAATGTAATATTAACTTTAGATTGTAACCAGATTTTGAAGGACATGAAATTTGTAATTTAGGATTGCGCACAATTTAACTGTGAAATATCTAATAGCCCGGGAAGTAAGTGCAAAGAATGCAACTACTTTCTAAAAGCTGATTTTTTTGGTATTAGGTTGTCATGGTGGTGTACAACCCGGTGTCAGTTACCTGTTTATTTTCTTTTTAAATAAATTAATATATCTTGCCTTACTTTAGAAAGCTGAAAATTGGTGTATGGGTAGATAAATGATTTAAAAACCCACAGCCAATCACCTGAAACAAGTAACACGGCCTAACACACACTAATTTTTAACTTTTAGAAGCAGTTGTAAGATACTCATAATTTTTTTAAAATTCAAACAGGTATTCCCACCAAACGCTAAGTATCCCAGCTGACTGACTCCAGGTATTGTAGTATACCACTATGACAACCTAATAACCATTTTTTGCACTTACCTCCCGGGCTATAAAAGCAGAGGTGTAAAACGGAGGGCTTACCTGTCCAATTCTTTAACAGACCACACATAGAACAGTCTGCCAAGGAACCAAGTATTAAATTCACAGTAATATGTATCTGGATACTTGGAAGACCCTTGACGAGGCACCAACACTTCGGAGAAATCTCTGAAACATAAATATCTTTTAATACTTATAAGCATTATTATCAACATTTCAGTAATATATATATATATATTGTACTGGATAAAGGCCTCCCTATAGATTTCAAATAGGATCAGTTTTAAGCAGCTTGCATCTGACATGATCTTGCAGACATTCTGAAACAGTCCAAAGTTATTAAAAGTAGAATCATTTTATTATAAGACTAACAATCGACTCGGACTTCGATCGGGTCGAATATAGACTGTCGTCTATGGGAAAATAATAATCAGAAAAGAAAGAGAGATTTGGAGATTTCTGTCTACAATAACCGCTATAATTCATTTGCGAAATTCGGTGCGACTTCTAATTTGAAGAGCTCTTACCCAGATATTTTCAGAATCGAGGTGAGAAGCTGATCCAGACCATCGGCAGCGTTTTCTAAATCACCAAATAACATCATTGTAGGCGCGTTGAACATTTGCCACACATTGAACGGACCCTCTTGGTTATCGTCTTCCATTTTACACTTTTGGATTCTGTCTGTATTTTAAACTTATTGCAATAAAACTTTATTACTAGGAAGTGTTATTTGCTATTTAAATTGAGATATCCATTGATAAAAAAACAAGAATACACCAAGTTTGTTTACTTTTATTATTCCTTCGTTTCATTCGATTTCAATTTCACGCGAAATTCGTGAACAAACTTGAAAAAAAACGACAAAAAATTAAGTGACAAACTGACAAATGACAGCTGGTGGCTGTGCTACCACTGGCAGAAATAAACAAACAACCCTGTTGCTAAAACGGTTTGTAAATTGAAAACACAGTTCATTGAGTAGTAAATAACAATTCCAGTAATAAAAGAATTTACGTAATCGTTTCAGTAGATTGGCTAATACTTCAGTTCAAACATTTCATCCCTAAGTACAACGTCTAATTTGTACGGCGACCATGTTTTCTTGTATGGGAGGTATGATTTTTTTAACGTTTTCAAAAAGTGCCAAAATAGTACTCAATATTTTGTAAACAAAGTTTCATAATTTTTTCCTAAGATCATTATTTTATTTTTATACGAATCTGCAATCACTTTTTTGCCATTGCAAATAGTTCCCTGAAAACAACTATCTAAAAATGAAAAAGTGCAATGTATGGCGGCCATCTTTAGAAATAAGATATCAAAAAACTGATTTCAGATTCGTAATAGGCGACCCCAAAAAGTAAAGTGCATCAAAACTGTATAAATTGCTTTACCCATTTAATAAGTCACAGAGTAGGTAATGGTTGTTTTAACCGTTTAGCCATGTCAGAGGCCTTCAGGCGGCCTAAAAACTCTGACACCAGGGCTAGCCTTCCGGCCTATACGAACTTACTTACTTTAGTGCATGGTGAATCTAAGTTTATGCTAAGTGTATTGCAAAATGGAATGTAGTTATCAACATTGTACTTACTTACACCGCAAAGTTTGCAATGCTGTAATTAAAATAATACATATTTGCTGTGAAGTTTTCAAAACTTTCAAAATAATTTTCTGATTACTGTTTTAAGTAGGTACTGTACATACCTACTAAGTATTTTTAAGACGATATTTTGTGAGTAGTAGAAATAAAGGCTATTTTATTTTTATTTATTTATTTAATAGGCGACCCCAAAAACCCACGGATGCAAAATTTCAAGCCCCTGGGATCATTTTGAAAAATGGCGGCCATCTTGGATCCGCCATCTTGGATTTTCGCCGTCCCCAGCAGTTGCTCCTATTAATTGGCTACAACTTTTGTTCAAATAGTCTATACATAAGTATAACCGTTTCGAAGTTATAAGCATGTCAAGTTTGTACTGCGGCCATGTTTTTTTGTATGGGAGCAATATTTTCTTTCATTTTTAAAAGTAGCAAGGTAGTACTCCCCTATCGTCTGGGATCCATTGGGGATCCAGATCTAGGTCAGGTCCAGGTCAATTTTGGGATTTTTTCTCCTACTCCTACTCCTTTTAGTTCTACAGTGCGACAAAAAAGAGATGAAATGAATTATTTGGGAATTAAATGATCGCTTTTGCTGGAATCACAACCTGAGCTGTCAATCATTGTTCCTAGCATTTTTCTCGTTTTGTGTTATTTTGTGGATTGTGAAAAGGAAAACAGTATCATTACTCAAAAAAAATGCAAAATATGCTAACAAAGCGCCACCATCGCTCATTCCACCAACCTCATTTATTTTCAAGTCTTTTATGTCGCACTGTAAATTTTTGTCACATTTTCAGAGATGATATTTGGGATTCTTTATTTTACTAGGATTCACTTATAAAATGTATTGAAAATGTATAGGCCAAGGGGTGGGGTCCGGACCCCTCGGACCCCCTCATATACGCCCATGTCGTTATATAAAACTAGTTGACGTGCGCTCGGCGCCATTCATCTGATACAGCGCGGCACGGTACGAGCTTCAACAAAAATGCCGACTAGCAGTATATTCGGATGCCAAAAAAGATCGCAAACATCTTGTTTACTGAAGGATAATATTTATTTCCACTTATAATATAAATATCGTCCATTTGTTGGTCTAAAATAGAAAAACATGCAAAAAAAGTACGGTTGGTTAAGTACTTAATGGCGTGGCCACATAGCACTGCAGATATATTACAACGACAGGACTCCGAGTCACATACTGTTATATATCATTACCGGGCCTAACCTAAGGGTTTTGTGGGTTCTAATCAGTAACCATCAATAAACATACATTGGTACCTATGCAGCAATGACATGGACATACACACACACACACACACACACACACACACACTCACACATAGGTATAGGCTGCAAGTCTATATACATATATACGCACACATGTGCGTATGTGTGGTCGCAAAGTCAGGGTTATATAGAGTTCATTGAAGGAATCCATGCTCGGCATAAAAATTTGGTTGTCTGTCAACGGTTTACGGACAATAATTTTACGAACAACAACAAACGGAAACAAGCCAAACGCTTAGGCCGATTCAGTCATTCTATCGCTTGTTCCGCGCACGCGCTTGCATGCTCGGCTCAGGGGAAACGTGACAATATTTCGTGCGTGCAGCTGGCGCTCATCGATAAATAAGACGTTATTACGTCAAAAACGTGAGATTCGCATCACAGTCAAATCATTAGTCCAAAAAAATACGCACATGATTCTCTACAAAATTGCTAAGTCTGACTAGGAATGATTTATAACGGCAACACTGGACTTCTTAAATGGCGGGACTTCATTGACAGACTTGACAGTGATAGTCACAAAAATTTAACGAATCTTTTTTTTCATTTGGCTTTGAACATTACAATTAATTAGTTGTGCCATCCCAGATATGTGTTCCTAATGGCACAACTGCTCGTATCATGGGCCTCCACCGACCGACGTGGATCCAGGCCGAGTCATGCATGACCCTTCTGTATCAGCGCCTGGTTGCTTTAAGTGCACTCATATAGGGCTCCGTATACACATTATAAGCAACTTTTACTATGGGACCAATCCCGAAATGGCGGATAGTGATGAATATTCAGGATTATTCAGATAAGGTGTGCTTAGCTAAAAGTGGTCATTCCCTTCTTCTCAGACCGTCATTATGAGTGAATTTTAGTATGGGGACAAACCGAAATTCGATAAAAAAAACTACGCCTCACCTCGCGCGCTCTGTACACAGCTTAAAATCACGCTGCGATCACGAGCGGTATAGCAGACGGGCGGGCATCTGTATTGTACTGGTTATATAAGAAGGGCTCACACAGGTCCGGTCGCGGTACTGCCGTACCGCCCTTTACCGCTCTACCGCTCGTACCGCCCGTGTTTGATGGCGCCTGAATGCAAGCCGCTTCCATACAACTTGAAGGCCGAATCATACAAATCGGCGGATGTGAAGTTAGCTACAAGCTGCGCAATATCCAATCCTGACTGAAGCTCAATACTCAAATAAAGCTGGGCATTGGTTGGGTTTCGCGCAGTTTCTAGTTAACTTCACATCCGCCGACTTGTATGATTCGACCTATTCAAAATAGTTTAGGGAAGGCCTATATTTATCAGTGAACATCCATGGGTACTACTATACTAGTTGAACCTTGCCTTGCAGCCAAACTAATAAAACTAGCAATAAAATTTTAGAACTTTATTTTTATCATACATCATAATATAACTTATTTGTAAAATATTGTAACAAAAACAAAGTCACCTCAGCAATACATAAAAAAAATAAATGAAAATATTTGAATTTCTATATTTTTAATTCTTTATATTAATTAATTTATTCTTTATATTAAAGGTCTACGATGAATATTTTACATATCGCATTTACATACATTACAAGGCATACCTATAATAATATTATCTAAAGAAATTACGAATTCAATAATATTAGCAATCGAATGAGGGATGAAAATTAAATATGAAAAAAATTAACACTACGAGTATAATCTGCATGGTTTTGTGATAGCTAATTATGTACCTACATTATTATCATTGTTCTAGTAACTCTATACTTGTTTCAATATATGCGAATACAGTGAATCACAGGAACGACAACTCAACATTACTTTTTCTCTAGATTTGGAGCCTTCCGTTTCGGCATTTTTCAATCTGGTCACCCGTTGTCATATCTTCAAAGGAAACTTGAACTTCATGCTAGCTTTCACATATAAACAAATTGTATAAGAAAGAGTTGCATTATGATTAGTAAAATTTTATACAAGTTTTGGTAAAATGTTCACACGTGTCGTGGATCACATAAAATCCGCGCCACAAAAGAAGTCTCGCCGACGCCGTGCAGCAATTATAGGCATCATATATATCGTAAATATCGGCGTCATATATATCGGCGGATGTGAAGTTAGCTACAAGCTGCGCAATATGCAATCAACGCGCAGTTTTATGAAAGCCCCAGTCAGGATTGAATATTGCGCAGCTTGTGGCCAACTTCACATCCGCCGAGTTGTACGATTCGGTCTATAGCAAAAAAGAAAATGAAAAAATCAGTTTTTACTTTAAGACTTCAATCGTGACACTGGACGCGGGGAATATAATACTTTAGGGATTTTCGCGATAACAATGTTATTTTAAGGCTTGTCGACATTAGATCGGATCGCATCAAATTGCAACACATCTAATACAGTTATGAGCATTTTTACAATGCGTGCGTTGAGATGTGAGCCAATCTTACTGTGACTTTGACTATAGGACTATAACGTAGCATTTTCGACGACACGCGTGCTAAACTCTATCTTAGATAAACGCGCAATTACTATCGTTTTAACATACTCATTACCAGTTGATCAAAGCAGATCTCTATACAACGACAAAATCTCAGTCAAAACTTATTAGTTCTGCAGTGTTATTATTGTGCTCAGACTTGACGGGTGTTTGAGGCTGTTGGGTCTGTTGGTTCATCATCGGTACGGAGTTATTAAAATTGTTTACTGGAATTTTCATTGGCTGACCTTGGGGTCCTGGTGGCAACGACTGGGGCTGACCCGGTATCTGTTGCTGCATTTGTTGTGGCATTTGTTGTTGCATTTGTTGTGGTATCTGTTGCTGCATTTGCTGCGGCATCTGTTGCTGAATTTGAGATCCTTGCGGCATCTGACCACCTTGCATCTGTTGTCCCATTTGCTGCCCAGGGGCCATTTGCATCCCTTGATTGGGCATTTGACTCTGCGGCATCTGTTGCTGATTTGGCATTTGCTGTTGCTGGTTTGGTATTTGCTGTTGCTGATTTGGTATATGTTGTTGCTGATTAGGAATCTGCTGTTGCTGATTTAGCATCTGTTGGGGAATGTTTTGGCCCTGAATTTGTTGACCCTGGATCATCATTTGCCCGGGAGGCTGCATCGGTTGCCCGGGCATCGTCATGGTTTGTCCAGGAGTCATTTGACTCGGCTGAGGTTGCTGAGGCATAGGTTGTCCTTGAGTTTGAGGCGGGTGAGGTTGCATTCCTTGACTAGTGGGAATGTTGTGCGGCATTTGGGTCTGTCCGGGCAATTGCCCCGGAATCATCTGCCCCGGTAATGACATAGGCTGTCCGGGCATTTGCATCTGAGACTGTTGCATCGGCATATTACCCGCTTGCGTGGAAGGTTGCTGCGTTGGCATCTGATAGCCTTGCATTTGTTGGTTTTGATTGGGCTGGTTGCCTTGCATTGGCATTCTCATATTCTGCATTTGCATTCCCATCATGGGGTTTGCAGGGTTCATCATCATATTTTGCTGGGCGACTGACAGCGGTGGCATCATCGGATTTGGCTGCATCTGTTGCGGTTGGTTAATGTTCTGTTTTTGTCCATTTTGTTGAGGCATAGTTGTCGGTCCGTTGGGCATGCTTCCGGGCATCATCATGCCGACTTGCTGTCCGGCCATTCTCATCTGCTGCATCTGTTGCATCAACATCGGTGGCAGGGACATCTGAGGTCCGAGCGCCGGTCTCATGTTCTGTGGCATCGACTGAGTCGGAAGCGTCTGTGTTATCCCAGCGTTGGACTGCGACATGGCGTAAGTGTTGGGGATTTGGGGCATCGACTGAGCGTTAGTGGCCATTTGGTTGACTCCCATTTGCATGTTGGCTTGAGACATTTGCGGCGCGCCCTGTCCGGGCAGGGAGGCGTCGGTGGCCATCTGTGGGAGGTACTGGTTGCCGTACATCGGCTGGTTCGGGAAGCCGGCCTGGAACTGAGACACTCCGGGCGGCATGTAGTAGTTGTTCGCCGACATCAAATACTGGTGCTTTTGCTGCTCCTGTCTCAACTGCATTTCTCGTTCTTGTTCCTGGAAATAAAGAATTGTTCTTAAATTTCTATGTTTAAGACTAAATAATCAAATAAAATTAGTCGTAAGTCTGTATTAATATTGCAACAGAGTAGTCAAAGATGATATCAATCCTGACAACTTAACACAACAGCGCCAAGCCCATCCACAAGATGGGCAGATGACCTCAATAAAACAGCAGGATCGTACTAGTTTTATTGAAGAGGCTTTTACAGTGGTGTCCTATAGCCTACAGCTGAAATGACACTAGACTATAGGACACTGCAAAGACTAACGAAAGTGTTACCTGTACTCTCTATAAGGCGAGTTGCCTCTGGTACTGCAGATACTCGTGCTTCTTCTTGCGCATGGCCTGCAGTTGGGTCGCTATTTACATATGTCGTTACCTTTCGGTATATCCGCCTGCTGTATTCTGGCCGCGTGTTCCGCGCGAAGCGTGTCGAGCGCCGCTCGGCTGTCGTAATCCTACAGCCTACAGGCCCTACAGCTGAAATATATCATACCTGCACTCTCTGTAAGGCGAGTTGCCTCTGGTACTGCAGATACTCGTGCTTCTTCTTGCGCATGGCCTGCAGCTTGGCCGCCATCTGCATCTGCCGCTGGCGCTCGGCCGCCTCGGCCGCCTGCTGGATCCGGGCCGCGTGCTCCGCGCGCAGCGTGTCGAGCGCCGCGCGGCTGTCGCGGATTTGGGTCACTTTGTCCTGAAATATGGGAACACAATGATTATGATACACGGCACAGCACATCCTCTGCAATAGAGTTGTTTACAATTGGAATAGGTTGCCTGAGGATGTAATCTCAGGAAGAACTATAAGACACATGAATAGACTAGTCCTTGGGATAAAGAAGGAAAAAATTAGTTGACGGATAAATGCTAATTTTATTCGATTCTGCTTGATATAGGCACATCAGTATAAACAAATAAATAAATAAAATTATTTTTTATTGTAGTACATTACTGCTGGCTGTAGCCAGCAAAAGAGGAATTGCTGGACAAGCGTACAGTTGCGGGCCAAGGCAAAGTCGTGACACACATGGGTGAATCCATCAATGCCCAGTTGTGGCCAAGGTTTGTATAGTACTTTTCTCAAATAAGGTGCGGATATTACATACTAAAATATTTTTCAAAATCGATGACAACGATTCAAGGCATATAACAAAAGGACTGATGACTGGATAGGGTCGAAAAATTCTCGAGTGGAGACCACGCACCGGTAAGCGCAGCGTGGGACGTCTACCTACGAGGTGGACGGATGACCTTATCAAGATCGCAAGATCGCGCTGGAAGCAAGTCGCTACCTTGGAGATCCATAGAGGAGGCCTATGTCTAGCAGTGGACGCCGTATGGCTGATGGATGGCTGTATTTTACCTGTAAGCTCTCCAGGTAAACCCGCTTATCGTCCAACTGTTGGATGTACTTGAGCAGTCGGGAATGCATCGCTGTTATGTTCATGAACAGGGTCTGAACGGCCGTGTCGTTGGCTATCGAGCGCCCACTGAAATCGAAAACATTAATAATTATAGAATGTAAAATCATTTCTTCTAAGAAGAAGGAGGTTCTACGTTTGTCTCTATGTATTCTTTTTGTCAATGATCATCGATATCTTCGCTAATCGTACACCGATTTGAAAAAAAATATTGGTGGATTATATTTAAGAGGTTGTCGAATTTAAATTTTATCGAAATAGGCCGAGCCGTTTTTGAAAAAAACAACAATAATGTAAAAATAACTACATAGGTGACACATCGATTCGTGCAAACTTTTCGAATTCTTACAATGGTACTTCTGACACAAAGGCTTGAAATCGGCTGTAGGTACCTACATTTTGGAAAAAGAATTATTTTCACAAAATAATTATTAATTGACCAAGCATAGGCGAGGTCTCAGAGTCTACTGGGACGAGCCGGCACTTGTGTTGTGAAATGTACGTTTGTATGTATATTTGTTCGACGATAACTCAAGTACCGCTCAGCCGATCTCCATGAAATTTAGCATGCACGTAGTTTATATATGTATATAGAATTTTTAATTTCGAATATGAGCAGCTTCTGTTCAGTGTTTGCGAAGATACGAGGGCCGTGGCAAAAAGAGGCAAAACGGCGCCACTTTCTGCGGGAGTTGATTGGGTCAAATCGAGTAATTGAAATTTGACCCCCTTCCCGTTGACAGATTGATCTGATATTTGGTACACACCTTCAGTTCCGATGACAATACAGTATTATGTACTATTTTGCATAACTTTATATATTTATACAATTTTATATATTTTTCAACATTAAATAGTCATTGTTAACGAACTTTCGATAAATAATACCTATTTATTTGAATACCTAATAAAAATTCTGACAGTTTGTCAAAAATTTAAATTTTTAAGGTGTAAGCATAGCAAAAGCATAGGTGTATGGTGTCAGTGTCAGTTTCTAGTGAACGTTTTTGAATATTATAATGTTTAAAATAAAACAGGACATTGAAAAAGTGATGACGAGAAACTTTGCTGTGGTATCTACTGCTACGGAGCGTTCTCCAGAGGCTCTCCTGTGATCTACTGGCCAGCTCTACGTGACATCTACTACTGCAAGGCCGTCTGTAACGACTTTTTCCGATCTCTGTGGCATCTACTGCCATGGGGTGTTTTCCTACGGCAGTCTTGTGATCAAAGCCTAGCTTTCCGTGATATCTACGACCACTGGGGCTTTTTGCAACGGCCTTTCCAGCTCTCTGTGGTATCTACTGCTACGGCGTGTACTCCAGAGGCTCTACTGTGATAGACTGGCCAGCTCCCCATGGTACCTACTACAGGGTCTATTTCAATGGCCTTTTGCAAAAACGTTGGACTTTCTTCTTAGAGTAGCTCGCAAAGAGTGTATGTTTAGGTTTGATGATAGCCTCTATTACCAATAGTCCGGTTGTTAGTCAGCTAGAGGACTGTAACAATTACTTATCTTTTAAATAAACTTGTATAATACTGCTGGATTTTGTTTGTTTAAATCATTACCCTCGAACTAAGTAAAGAATCCCAAAGTGAATTTCTAACTAACATTTTTTCTTAATAGACTTCACACTTTCACCCGCGAAAAGACTTTTTGGAAAGATTGAGGATTTTTCCTCAAGTGCTTCTCAAAGAAAAGGAATAAAACTGTCCACGGATCCACCTGGTGGATATCGCAGCAGAAAAAAATCCGTGAATCCACCTGTGGATTTAGATGGAAAAAGAAGTATCCATGAATCCATGAATCCACTTGTAGATTTAAGTGGAAAAAAAAGTATCCATGAATCCACGGTGGAGTTAAGAGGAGAAAAAGGTATCTGCGGATCCACAAGTGGAGCCTAGCTGTGGATCCAAGTGGAGGGAGCCAGTTTGACGTGTCTGTGCGTCTGTATATGGCATCATCGCTCCCAAACTAACAAGCCGGTTTTATTTTGTTTCTTTTTTGTTTAAAAGGTGTAGATAAAAAGAGTGTGTTATCCATATAAAACAGTCGTGCCTGTATTTTTAAAACAATACAATCCTCACCGAGAAGAGTTGCTCTTCATTCTGTTGACAAAGATCTCGACTTGAGACTTCAAGGTCTCGACAAACTCGTCGATTTCTTTATCCTGCGCGTCGTCATCTTGGGCTTTGCTGGTTGACTGCTTCGTGAAGTCCTGAAACAAATGTAATATTATAGAATAACTCAGATAAATTGACTTACCAACTAAATACAATAAATTAAAGTGGTCAGTAAAGAGTGGATAATACTGCACTGGCGGGTAGGGGGATCACTATTGTTACTTGTTCTAATCGTATTCTATACTCGGGTAGTAGTGTCTTGTGACGCGGTGGAAGTGTTGTATAGTCAAGGTATACCTCAGTAGTGTCCTATGACGCGGTGTAAGTGTTGTATAGTCAGGGCATACCTCAGTAGGGTCCTGCGACGCAGTGGAAGTGTTGTATAGTCAGGATATATCTCAGTAGTGTCCTGTGACGCGGTGGAAGTGTTGTATAGTCAGAGCATACCTCAGTAGGGTCCTGCGACGCAGTGGAAGTGTTGTATAGTCAGGATATATCTCAGTAGTGTCCTGTGACGCGGTGGAAGTGTTGTATAGTCAGAGCATACCTCAGTAGGGTCCTGCGACGCAGTGGAAGTGTTGTATAGTCAGGATATATCTCAGTAGTGTCTTGTGACGCGGTGGAAGTGTTGTATAGTCAGGGCATACCTCAGTAGGGTCTTGCGACGCAGTGGAAGTGTTGTATAGTCAGGATATATCTCAGTAGTGTCCTGTGACGCGGTGGAAGTGTTTTATAGTCAGGGCATACCTCAGTAGGGTCCTGCGACGCAGTGGAAGTGTTGTATAGTCAAGATATATCTCAGTAGTGTCCTGTGACGCGGTGGAAGTGTTGTATAGTCAGGGCATACCTCAGTAGGGTCTTGCGACGCAGTGGAAGTGTTGTATAGTCAGGATATATCTCAGTAGTGTCCTGTGACGCGGTGGAAGTGTTGTATAGTCAGGGCATACCTCAGTAGGGTCCTGCGACGCAGTGGAAGTGTTGTATAGTCAGGATATATCTCAGTAGTGTCCTGTGACGCGGTGGAAGTGTTGTGTTGTCAAGGTATACCTCAGTAGTGTCCTATGACGCGGTGGAAGTGTTGTATAGTCAGGGTATACCTCAGTAGGGTCCTGCGACGCAGTGGAAGTGTTATATAGTCAGGATATATCTCAGTAGTGTCCTGTGACGCGATGGAAGTGTTGCATAGTCAAGGTCTACCTCAGTAGTGTCCTGTGACACGGTGGAAGCGTTGTATAGTCAGGGTATACCTCAGTAGGGTCCTGCGACGCAGTGGAAGTGTTGTATAGTCAGGGTATACCTCAGTAGTGTCCTGTGACGCGGTGGAAATGTTATATAGTCAGGGTATATTTCAGTAGTGTCCTGTGACGCGGTGGAAGTGTTGTATAGTCAAGGTATACCTCAGTAGTGTCCTGTGACGCGGTGGAAGTGTTGTGTAGTTAAGGTATACCTCAGTAGTGTCCTATGACGCGGTGGAAGTGTTGTATAGTCAGGGTATACCTCAGTAGGGTCCTGCGACGCAGTGGAAGTGTTATATAGTCAGGATATATCTCAGTAGTGTCCTGTGACGCGGTGGAAGTGTTGTATAGTCAAGGTATACCTCAGTAGTGTCCTATGACGCGGTGGAAGTGTTGTATAGTCAGGGTATACCTCAGTAGGGTCCTGCGACGCAGTGGAAGTGTTGTATAGTCAGGATATATCTCAGTAGTGTCCTGTGACGCGGTGGAAGTGTTGTGTTGTCAAGGTATACCTCAGTAGTGTCCTATGACGCGGTGGAAGTGTTGTATAGTCAGGGTATACCTCAGTAGGGTCCTGCGACGCAGTGGAAGTGTTATATAGTCAGGATATATCTCAGTAGTGTCCTGTGACGCGATGGAAGTGTTGCATAGTCAAGGTCTACCTCAGTAGTGTCCTGTGACACGGTGGAAGCGTTGTATAGTCAGGGTATACCTCAGTAGGGTCCTGCGACGCAGTGGAAGTGTTGTATAGTCAGGGTATACCTCAGTAGTGTCCTGTGACGCGGTGGAAATGTTATATAGTCAGGGTATATTTCAGTAGTGTCCTGTGACGCGGTGGAAGTGTTGTATAGTCAAGGTATACCTCAGTAGTGTCCTGTGACACGGTGGAAGCGTTGTATAGTCAGGGTGTATCTCAGTACGTGGTGTTGTCTCACGACACGCGTTCTACACTCGGGGTATACCTCAGTAGTGTCCTGTGACGCAGTAGAGGCGGGCGCGGGCGCGGTGGGCGCGGCAGCATTATCTCGCGACACGCGCCGCTCCCAGTAGTTGCGGTCCAGGTATCGCGACAGTTCGCTGTTGTTCTGGTTGCTGTGCTCGGGCGACGCGCTCACTGATGAAGGCGTTGGCGATACTAGAAAACAGAAAACAAATAATACTTCGTCGTTTTTAGAGTCTTAGTCTATACGTCCATTTAAATTTTATCAAAATCGAAACCTGTTTTCACAAATCAACAATAATAAAAAAATAGTATATAAGTAGTAAGTCGATTCAGCGAACTATTCAAATCTTGTTCACCATTAAAGAAGGTTGAGCCATTTTTGGCTAAAAAGAACTATTGTTTTACCAGTGGGGTGGTGGGGCGTGGGTTCGGGCGCGATGTGCGGGCGCGACTTGCGCTCCTTCTCCTTGTGCTCGGCCTCGGACTGGCTGAGCGCCAGCGCGAGCTGCAGCTCTTCTTCCTCCTGCAACTCTTCAGCCGTCTTGCCCCCGGGACGTTTCTGCAATCAGTACATTTATTACTTAGTAGATGTCGCGAACACAAGTTGGCGGAAACGAAGTTAGCTAAAAGCTGCACAATATCCAATCCTAACTGAAGCTTACACAGAGCCACGCGTTGATAGGATATTGCGCACCTTGTAGCGAACATCATTTCCGCCAACTAGTGGGACGCGGCCTATATTCTACCAGTCAGTAGCAGTCGTAGTCTGTGACAGACCTATCTAAAAGTAATTTATAGGTTTAATTTTGAAAATAATTTAAAATGTGACATTTTTAAATTTTCAATTCAAAGTTATGTTGTCTTTCGATCACAACCCTTCACGATCACTTTCTCTTGCTGTTCAGACTAAGTGATAGAATGTTTATGTGTATATTTAAGTTTTAAAAAAGTTTGGTCTGTGACTAAGTTTTTGTCTCTACGTAGTAAAATAAAAACCGGATTGACAAAGAACATTATTTCTTTGAGTAAGTAAGTAAGTTCATATAGGCCGGGTGGCTAGCCCTGGTGTCAGAGTTTTTAGGCCGCCTGAAGGCCTCTGACATGGCTAAACGGTGTGTGTGTGTGTGTGGTAATTTCTTTGAGTGAAAAATTTTAAAATGAAACAAAACAATTATTTGAGATCATAATTTTATTTTTACATTTCCCAAACTTTTGGATACTTACATACATGATAAGTTATAATTTTTTAATATGCATATAACTAAAATAAACCTATTTCAGTATTTTAATTTATTCTTCTTTGAAATGAAATATAATATAAAAGCAAAAGATACAGCAACTAGTAAAACATGGTCAAGTGAAACAGAAAATGTGTCATAAATATTCATCCAAATAAACTTGGATAAATATTTTATTATAAATGTTCACATAATTATCATCTCATAGATAGGTCACTAGCCTATTTCACAGATAACATGTGAATAAAAATCCTAATGTGTGAATTCTGCCTTCAAAAGAAGTATTGTAGTAATTACAGACAAATATCAGTTTGATAAAATTCTTGCAGATAAAGTGAAGTAAAACTTTTTCAAACAAATATTTGACAGGAACTACTTGTGTCCATAAGGTAGGCAAAATTTTATTATCATCCATTATGTCTATCTATTTTTCAATGTAGGCTATTTTTCATTTACTAAATACTCCAATTAGGATGAGTAGTTAACTATGCAACAATATTAAATCCAAGTGTTATTACACTGAATTAATAACTAAGCAACAGTTAAAAATCACAAAAGATAAATGACTAACTAAATCTAAAAATATCAATAAAATGTCAGTAAATAACTATCCTAGCAAAAACATAAGCCAAAATATATGACTACAAGATAAGAAATTTAGTGTTGCTTTAATCGTCTAACAAATGTTGGTGTCTCAGGAACAGTCAGGGGCATTCCAGACTTTTCTGGAACAAATGGCACAGCGGAAGGCATGGGTTTGGGATGATGTATTAACTTTGCTCGCAGCTCAGCTTTTTGCTTCTCCTCTAAGTCTCTTTGCTCTTTCTCTTGTTGTTGTCTAATTCTTTCTTGTTCTTCTTCTTTTTCCTTCAACTGTTTGTCAAACTTTTCTCTTTCTGCTGCTCGTTTCTCACTCGCCAAGTGAAACGGCTCAGGTTTGACATACTGTACTTGTAAAACTGGTTTGAACGGTTCCTTGTACAGTACAGTAGCTGGCTTAGCTTCAAATTTAGTGTGATTTTCTTTATTTTCTGAAGAAGCAGAAGAGGAACATGCTTTAGATGCAACATTATTCATATGTTTCTTCACTGCACCTGGTAAAGGCTGGGCTCGGAATAATGTAGCTTGTTTTTTATCCTCTTCTATCTGACGTCGTATTCTTTCTTCTTTACGCCTTTTCAGTTCTTCATCACGTTTTTCAAATGAGAATGGTTCAGGTCGCACAGGCCCTGTACGAATGCAAGGCTTGTCACTTTTCGCAGCTGGTTTGTTGATAGGTTTCTCATTCTTCAATTGGTTGTTACACTTGGTTGGCTTCGAGTGGAACTTGGGACTAACAGGTAGAGTTATTTGGGGCGGCGGCTTAACCGGTACGAAAGGTTTCTCAAGTATATGCTTAGGAGCCGGCCGAGCCTTGAAGTTAGGCGCTTGATCTGGAGATTCCAGTATTTTTTTCTGCATTTCTGTCAGATTAAAAGGTTCAGGAACAGTAATTGGCTTTCTGGGCACCTCTGGCAGATGTATGGTTCCTTCGATGACTGATTTAGGAATAGGTTGAGCTTTGATTTTGTATTTCCTCATTTCTTCTAGCTCCATTTCTTCTTTCTCTTTCTGGGACATGATGTGTTGAGTACGGATGCGCGCCTTGCAGCGAAGCGTTGGCGACTGAGGCCTAGTTAAAGGCAAACGATCTATAGCCCCAGACGAGCGGAATGTATTACGAGTTGTGTGGTAACGATTGGGAGTATCTCTTTGAAAATGATAAATAGCCTCTGCCATCGACACGAACTTTGTTTTCGAATATTGTTCTTGATATGATCCAGCCGGAGACTGATGACGCTGCCTATAGTAACTGTCATTTCTTTCATGTTCCGTCTTTATGTTTTCACGCAAAAAGGCTATGTCGTTCATGGACATAGATTTTCTCATTACTCCACAAGATTCGAAACCTTCACCATAATCGAAATCGAAACGATTGTGATCACCGATTTTTTCGAAGTCTTCATTTGGGGTCATCGGTTCGTCTTTAACATGTAATTTTCCGTTTGGTGTATAATACTCTTCACCACGGTGGCTATTCACGAAATTTCTACTATTTCTCGACATTTCAAAATGTAAAAACACAAAATAATTGCTAACACGGAATGTTGTTTCGTCGCCGTCGTTATTTTCGAAAAATATTGATTCGTTTAAAAATAATACGATGTAAGATGAAATTGACGTTTTTGAGTTTGTTGCCAGTGACAAAATAACGTTTTATTCGAAATCAACCAATGAAAAATCTTTATTTTAGTGACGTCACATCCGCCACAATCGATTATGGTTTTTGAACGGAATGAGGTTGACATTTTTTAATTGTACTATCGAAATGTCAATGTCAAAAATTACAAATTACAATTATCAATGTCATAGGTGTCACTACCACCGTCAGTCCGTCAAGATCTTGTCAAAATCAATAACTGGAACGTGAAGTTGTGCGCGTTTTGTGGTTTATTTTGCTTTTTACTATTTTGAATTGTTCACAAGTTTTGCTGATTGCTTTGCTTTGCTGTGATAAAATAATTAACACAAAATGACATCAACTGGACTACCTAGCCCCAATACACTTTTGCCTCTCGAACTCGTAGACAAGTGCATCGGTTCCCGCATTCATATTATCATGAAAAATGACAAAGAAATGGTTGGAACACTACAAGGCTTCGATGATTTCGTGAATATGTTATTGGACGACGTCACCGAGTATGAATCCACACCAGAAGGAAGAAAAATAACGAAATTGGACCAAATATTGCTAAATGGAAACAATATCGCTATGTTGGTGCCTGGCGGTGAAATGCCGGGAGACTCTTACGAAGCGCAGTGATTAATTTGTGTTAAATTAGTAAATAAATATTTTGGTATGTAAGGACTATTATATTTTTAATGAGCTCCCAAAACAATTCTAACCTCAAAATATAAGTTCCATACCTGAGGCTGAGTAGGTCCATAGTCATTGGATGTGTCGACGATATCCAATTTTGCAGTTGATGTGGGTGGTCTGCTCACTTTGTCAAAGCAAGCATCGCAGACTCGGACCTGATAGGGAGTTGAATTACAACCTTTATACTTAGTAATAAAGAAATGAAAAATCTAGACTACAAGTTGCCTGCTTAACAACTATGACGCCTGAGATTTGCAATTTAAAATGAGTCACTAAATTTCATAGAAAGGTCACAGACAACATAATACAAAAAATTAAAAAAGTTACCTGCCTTCAGTGCAAAAAATAAGGACTTTGTTTTGTAGTGTGGCCTTTATGCAAAGAAAATATTTACTCCTAGCTTTTATGCAATGTGCATTCAACTAAAACTAGACAATCACAAGTTTTTCATGAGTAAGGCTATGTAGGTAATAAATATGGCTCCACAAGCCTTTTGTTAAAAGACTGGATGCTGACTGAAAGATGCTGGCAACAGCTTTTACTAAATAAAAGAATATTGTTTTTATTTTTTATTGATTTTAATTAATTATTACATAAAATTAATTGTACTTTACATACCTCCTTTTCAATTCCAAACTTGGGCAAGGTTGAGGTTTTAGAACTGCACTGCTGACAGAAAACTTGTCCGCAAGCACGGCAGTGGTGACGACGTACCATCAAAGAAAATGCTACACGACACCTGTATGACAAAACTTGTATTACGTGAAGCTGCAGCTAAAGAACTTAACTTTTGATAGGCAATATTCAAACATATCGGCCAAGTGAAACTTCTTGACGGCTGTGATGTTAGCGACAAGCTGCGGATAACCCAATCCTTGCGCAGCTGTTAAGTGAGCTCCAGTCAGGAAAGATAACCCTTGTTGAATACAGCTTGTAGCCACTAATAAGAAGTAAAAATAACACAGATATGCACTATTGGGCGACAAACACTGTTTATTTATAATAAGGAAAAAAAAAATCAGGCAAGTAAAAAGCAAGGCTTATCACTCTGTTGTATGTATGAAGACTAAAATTAAATGAATTCTGCAATTTTTTGTTATAATTACTTTTCCACTTTGACAACTAAAATAAAACTGGGATGTAGAAAAAAGGACCAAAAGCGCCCTTCACAATCACACTCTTCAATTGACAGTATTTGGATATATTTAAAGCAAGAGTGAATAGGTATCTTCTAGGTCTACACACTCCATCCTCGGCTACATCACTTTCCATCAGGCAAATTGGTGGCCTAATGTAACCCTATTAATTCTAAATAAAGCATAATCATTATCACATAATTATGTTGACCTCATTTCCTATGGGACTATGGAGTGGCTAACATCCTACAAACCATGTGTTAAGTTAATCAATGAGTCTGGTCACTATGCATCCATAGATCGGATAGACAACTGGCCGTACCCTGCACTTAAAATTCCATAATCATCAATCATAAACGTTTCACCCAATCGGCAGATAGTTCTGCATGAAAATATATCTTGAAAGAAACTAACACAATGAAGGCTAAACTTTCATCATCCATTGTGTTCATTGATTGTGACAATCACAACAAATTTTACTATTTCTCTCTCAAGCAACATGATCTTAACAATCAGGGCTATGAGGTTAACAACAAACTGAGGGAAAGCTAATCCTCATGCAGCTGTGAAGTGTACTTTACTTAGGATTGGGTTATCCGCAGCTTGTAAATAACATCACAGCCACCAAGACATATGATTTAGCCTATATCTTGTGTATTTTCACAGATATTTTCAATATCTTATAACTTTATAGAGTTTATTATCCACTGTACCTGTGGCAGACCTCTCCATCTGCCCATTCTGGAGCGGTATCAGCTGAGAACATTGCATCGGACTCTTTCAGCGCTGGAAATTTGTATCCTTCTGCTTTCAATATATTCACTGTATCCTGCACAAAAAACACCACTAATTTAACACACAGCCCTAATTAAATTTGACACACAATTTCAGAACTAAGTCCATTTTTTTAATTGAAAGAATAGTTAGGCTATAAAAATGTACCATTTTTAGGTGTATTTATTTTTTGCCATTTTTTGTTTAGCTTGTTTTGTCTGGGTTTGTATGAATCACGCGATCTGACTGATAAGTCGATGTGAACGACGCAAACACGTAGCAAATTACCTTTAGGCACTACTATGTATTCTGTGCAATAGTGGTTTACAGTGACTCAGGGTTGCGATAGCTCTTTCAACCTTGCTGTCGTCATCGCAATAACTTTTCTTGTCGTATTTTGCGAGTGGATTTACTTAGTACTTATGAGCGGGACTAACATTGATGTACTATAATAATATTTAGGGTGAATTTTTTAAAGTTATTTATTTATCAAGGCCTAGTTATTTAATTATTTTACGAGTGGGTTTACTTAGTACTAAGCAGTGGACTTACATAGTTGATGTACCATTGGTATTTAGGATAGGTTTTTTAAAACTAATTTATCAAGGCGTAGTAGGTATGCTGCGCCTTATTCATATGAAAATTTTGCTGCCTCCTGCTTACTATTGGGTATATTTGATTACTAATACTCAAGTGGGAACCCAAATATGTCCAAATCATCATCATGTCAACCGTAGAACGTCTACTCTTGGACATAGGCCTTCTCAATAGTTTTTCAATAAAACCGGTTTGAAGCAACTTGAAACTAGCGCGTTCCTGCGGTCTTTATCAGGTAGTCCACCTTGTCGATAGACGTCCCACGCAGCGCTTGCTGGTGCGTGTTCTACTATGAATTTTGTAGCTAAGTTGGCCTGCCCACTGCCATTTCCACTAGTAAAGTAAAGTATTTTATTATCTTTGACAACATACAGTGGAATACAATAGAATTTTTCACATTATAAATTAAGACAACACAATACTACATTCAATTAAAAAACTACAGTAGATCCACACCAAGTCCAGACAGTGGTCCCACACTAGGCTCTAGGCCCGTGTTGTGGGAACCTCACATATCGACAATCAAGACAACTTATAAGTGGAGGTGTCCTATTAAATTCATTAAGAGTTATAATTTCATTATTATTATTAGATTAAACATAAAAACAGTAGCAAATTAAAAGAGAAAGTTAATGACTGGAATTTAATTTACAAAACGCATACAAATACTCTGTTTGGCTGAATGTGTGTGTAAGTATGTGGATGTGTAATGTGTGAGTGCGTGTTGTGTATGTTGCGAACTTATTCTGGGCGAGCACGCGTGGATGAAAGGTTTTGGATGTACTTATTAGCTGTTAAGCTAACTTGCTAATCCGTTGGGATATATTGGTAACTTTGGTTCTACGCTGCGGATCTTCTTATTCCTGATTCGATCAAGAAAAATTATACACTAATTCCATACAAAATCCAGTTTGACTCTAACGTCGCGAAAGAAATAAGGTACCTTAAAGAAGCCTGAAACATAGCTAGATAAAAACAAAATAGCTCGATATAATCAGTTCACTGGTAGATAAATACATTATTTTATTATCAGGGCAATGACATGAACTCGTCTGCACTACGCGCAACGGGCCGAGTAAACAGACCAATTACTCGAAATTACCGCACTGGCTGATTAAATGAAGCCAACATCACTGTACTCATTTGCGACATTGCAAAGGCTCGTGTACTGGCTATAGGTCGAATCAAACGACTTGGCGGCTGTGATGTCAGCTAGAATCTGCGGATAATCCAATCTTGACTGAAGATTACTTAACAGTTGCGCGAGGATTGGTTTTTTATATATAATTATATATATATATATATATATATATATTTAAATCGAATAGGTTTGCGTTTGACTACACACTGCCTGATGTTAAGCAGATGTGCGGTTTAGGGTGTAGCACGCTTACCTAGAAGATACCTATTTACTCGGGATTTCAAGACACCCACGTTGTACTTTAACGGGAAGACAGACCCAGGCAAAGCGTTCCACATTCCGGCTGTTCGTATGAGGAATGAGGATTCGAAACGCTTGGTTCTAACGCGCATTATCGGGTTATCATTCTTCGGTTATCCGCAGCTCGTAGCTAACATCACAGCAGCATTGATTTGGACTATACGATCACCATTTCAGCCTTAGGACGTTCCCTTCTGTATATGTACAGAAATAGCTTATAGATTTACCATAGGACCGACCGTAAGCGGGTCGCATCTAGCACGAAACCTTCGGTTTTATGATTAAGACATTAAATGGACTTTAGGTATGATTTGTGATCTACGTTGAGATCTGTGGAAAAACTAAATCCTGCAATGGACGTATCAAATAGGCCGAATGGCTTCTTGGAGGCTGTGAAGTTAGCTATACTGAGCGCCCCACAAATTGGCAGATGAGATGTTAGCCGCAGATGACACTTCGCCGTGATTGGCTAATTATTGCGCATGTGTGAATTCCGTGCTGCATGTCGTAGTGCGTAGGGAGCGCGCGAGAGGCAAGAGGTTGGCGGGTGGGCGTGCCCCGGCGTCTCGTCTCTCTAGCTCCCGCGAATGCCTATATTTCTGCTTTTGCGCAGGGCTCTGTGCATAACTTCCCATCCGTCGATTTGTGTGGCGCTCAGTATACAAGCTGCGCGAAACCCAATCCTCGTGCAGCTGGTACTTCAGTTTCAGTTCAGCTGAGCTTCAGCCAGGATTGGGTTTCGCGCAGTTTGTAGAGCCGCCTAGAAGTTTGATTCGGCCTATACCTGATCATGATCAACTGACTCGAACCGCACTGGATTGAAAAAGACTAGTATAAATAAGCCTTACATGAACTACAAAGGAGTCTTTTCAAGGTTGATTTTATTGTGGATCGAAAGTCTGACGTGATGTTCCATCACTAAGTACCTACTAACAAAAACAAAATGTTATGTTTATAATGCCTAATTTGTAACATGTCGTGATTTATCCTACTGCCAAAGAACGAGATGTTTTTCCGTTGTATTATTATTTATATTGCTCCATTGAACAAAATAATGAATAGATTAAAATATAACAATGTATACATTTTACATAACGCATTACAATTATTGTTTATAATAGCGTTTTTATCCAAATTATCTACCTAATCACACAGCGTGCGTGTTGCCTTCCATGTCATATAAATAATCTTGCAGAAATCGATAATATTACTAAGATAAAAAAGTTAGAAAGTGATAAAGCGTAACGCCCATTGTCGCGGTGAGTTTAGGTATAGGTACAGGGGCAAGAAGCCGTAGTGGCCTAGAAGTAGTGACACCCGCCTTGCAATCGTGAGGTCGTGGGTTTAAATCCCGGTCCCGTACCAATGAGTTCTTTGGAATTTATGTACGAAATTTCACACCACTGGCTTTTCGGTGAAGGAAAACATCGTGAGGCAACCTGCATACGTTCGTAGAAGAAATTCGATGGCGTATGCGAATCCACCAACTCGCACTGGGCCAGCGTGGTGGATATGGCCCAATCACCCTTTGTGGGTAGGCCTAAGTCCTGCAGTGGACTATTAAAAAGGCTGATACAGTACAGTACAGGGGCAGCCCGCAACAATTTCATTGTTGTTCAACTGCTGTGTGAATTTCAACCCTTCCCGGTTTACGATAGGATAAAATCATAAAAAATTGCCTCGCCACGATGCGGTTACATGTAATTTCACATAGATCGGATAGATAGCTCCAGTGTTAGGTGTTTCAAGCCGCCTCTACACGGTCTACACGGTTGCCTAGACTGGGCTTTGTATCATTATCATTATAGACTTGGCTTTGTATCATTATCATTATCGTCCACTACTTGATGTAGGCCTATCGTTTTCCATAACGCCTAATGCCAAAATCGACTTTTTAAAGAAGTTGTGTAAAGATAACGAACATAAATATCCATATTAAAAAAATAATATAGGAATGGAAAGAACCTATAGTAGCAGAGTAATTGCGTAGAATTTTGGAAAATAATATGGTTACCTTAGAAAAAAATTAAAACTTCGCATCATTAAAAATAAAAAACATGGCATTAGGCGCACTCTAAGTCTGATCGAAAGCGGCTTGCATAGGGTGACCGTGCCTTCACTGCGCTGTATGGCTTTGTATGAAGATATCTTACATTACCACAAACATATATAGGCTATTTCTTATCCAGGACAAATATACGGTTCATGAACGCTAGCAGGTAAAACATACGTCATGGGTTTATTACAGTGTTCTGTGATGTAGGTACCTATCTAATTAAATAATTTATAGGTAACTGTTATAACGCAAATTATTCAGAATACATTTATTTATTCAAGGTAGGCTGGCACCTACCTAAAATCCTGAACAGTTTTCAAACTTAGTACGAGTTTGTAAGTTAAAGGAAATCTTATCGTTTTTGTATGGTGCACAGACTTTTTAAGAGTGAGCAATTGAGCATGTATTTTCAGAACATCAATTTCGAACACTCGAAAAAGAATATCGGTATTAGGTACATTTTGTCGAGATTCAATGAGCTTTTTACATGGAACAGATCTTTTTTTTGAGACTTCGCAATAGTCATGATGACTGGGGTACAAAAATCATTATTATAATTTATTAGTCAGTTCGGCCTCGCACCTCTTGACGGCTAGACGCGTTAACACTTTTATTGTTTTTGTTTCTTACAACCGGTCCGGCGCGCGCCGCCGGGCCTTGCGGTAGTGCGAGTGAGTGACAATGAGTGAAAATCAAGACGAGAATGACTTAGACCAGAACCAGATGCAATCAATATATGAAGACTTAACCCCACTTTTTGAAGAACAAAAAAGTGAAAACATAACCTCAAATAGGCAGATCATTTCTGCAAAAAAAAGGATGATACCACACGACGACGAGTCTTGGACCGAAGTGTCGAGTCAAAAGAAACGAACCCGCGAATCGCAGAAGAAAAACATTGAAATTTCCATAACCTCCAAAGATAAATTTTTAAAACAATTTGCGCTTGCAAACCTTTTCCAAGAAAAAAATATAACCGGAATAACAAAAGTGAAATACATCAACCCCTACAAAACGATTGTAGAATTGGATAAAAGTAGTGCGGAAAAACTCACAACCAGCACATATTTTGCTGAATTAGGATGGAGATTCCAACAACCATATGAAGTCGCCTTGTCGTATGGAGTAATAAGGGACATCGAACTGAACCTGTCAGAAGAAGAACTATTGAAATCCATCTCCTGCTCAACTGAGGTATGCAGTGTCAGGCGTCTCAAGCGCAAGGTCGCAGGAGAGTCTGGAGAGGCAAAATGGACGGAAAGTGAGACCATTCGCGTCGGATTTATGGGGCCTACTTTGCCGAGACATGTCCGCATTCACGACATGAGAGTCAAAATAGAACCATATGTGTTCCCGGTGACACAGTGTACTAGGTGTTGGAGATATGGACATGTCCACAAGATGTGTCCGTCGAAGAAAGCATACTGCCCAAAATGCGCCGGCAAACACGAAACATGCGAAACCACTACTTACAAATGCATAAATTGCACCGGGAGGCATATGGCACTAAATAAAAGCTGCCCTTTGTATAAAAAAGAAAAAAAGATCCGGGACATCATGTCTGAATTCAACTGCTCTTATAGAAAAGCATTAGCTACATACATCCCTCCGGAGACTGATGCTAGGAACACAGAAGAACCACTTAGTGAACATCGAGCCGAAGAACCACAACAGCCACGATGGCCACCAATCTCAACACACTCTGCCAACACGCAGCAACAATCATCTCTGCAACAGGTTCCTACCACAACGTTTGCCCAAATAGCCTCTACGTCTAAAACAGCTCCAACACTTCAGCCTCGGAACAATATCCTTATAACTGAAGAGAGCCACCTTGAGGAACAAAAAAAGAAGAAAAAGAAAACAAACAAGAAAGGCAATAAATCCAACTATGATGATGAAGTTTTGGAATCTCAGAGTGAAACGGAAGGAACACAGAACTCTGAAGAATCAAACCAACCTAAGGCCAAAAGAAGCAGCATAGAATCATCATTTAAAGATATATTACTGAAAATTAAAAATATGTTTTTCCAAAGCGAAGAATCCATCGTAAAAAAATTACAGTGTGCAGTTCAGCTAATTTTAGATTATTCAATCTCATGGGTTTTCTAAAACATACCAGACTGGTCTTTTTTGCTAAAGATCATCAATAATTATGGATAAAGCTCTTAAAGTAAACATTGTTCACTGGAACGCTCAAAGCATTCGACATAAATTAGTAGATTTTGAACTATTCCTATCCCAAGATAACATCCACATAGCTGCTATATCTGAAACCTGGTTAGACCAACATTCAAAATTCACAATTAAAGACTACACTGTATATCGCCAGGACAGAGCCGATTCGTATGGTGGTGTTGCAATATTAACACATAAATCAATAAAGTCTCAATTGTGTACAGTTCAAATCAATAATAGTGGCATCCAAATACTGATGGTTAAAATACACAATTGTGATTCTATAGAATATGTTATTACTATCTACTGCCCAAGCAATGTACATACCTCACAAAGCGACTGGGACTATATATTTGCTGTAACAACTAGTAAAACTCTGATAATCGGAGATTACAACGCACATCATACAAATTGGTCGTACAAAACAGATTCTAGGGGCATAATGATTCATGAAGCTATGCTAGATAACAATTTTATAACACTAAATGATGGTTCTCCAACAAGGCTAAGAATGGTTAACGGTGTCCTGCAAAAGTCCGCTCCAGATATCTCTGCAGTTTCCACAGATATTGCTTTAAAACTGAAATGGTCGGTGACAAATGAATCCCTTGGTAGTGATCATCTAATAATAAAGTTGACAACAATGATAAATATTACATCACATTCAAAAAAAAAAAATTTTAAACATGCTAATTGGGAGACCTACCGAAATTACATGGAAGAAATGTGCTTACATTACCAATTCAATGATAATAATTTGCAAGAAAGTTATGACCTATTTGTTGACCTTTTAAATAGCGCAGCAGATATTAGCATTCCGGTTCATAAAATATGCCAAAATCCTAGCAATAATTTTATACCCAAACCATACTGGTCCCCTACCCTATCTAAAGCCATAGCGGAGAGACGACTGGCCTTAGCCCAATTCAGAGGAAACCCAACGCCTAACAATTTAACATTATTACAAAATAAAACTAGAAATGCCCAAAGACTAACTAGAAACGCCAGAAAAGAATCATTCAAAAAATTTTGCACATCTATTGACCAATCTGTCTCGGTTACAGATATGTGGCATCACATGAGATGGTTAAAAGGCCAAAAATCTCCTAAAACATGTATTGACGACAAAACTGCTACTACCTTACTTAATAACTTATGTCCAGATTTCACTATCCCGCCTCAACCACCTTTTCACTCAGTAAATCACAAATTAGAAAGAATTATTTCAAAACAGGAATTTGAGAAGTGTTTAAAACCTAAAGATACAGCTCCAGGAAGTGATGAGATCTCCTTTTCAATGATCAAAAATCTACCTGACATTGCTAAAAACATTCTACTAGAGCTATATAATAAATTCATCCAACAAAGTTTTATCCCACTTCAATGGCGACAGATTAAGATAGTACCTATCCCGAAACCAGGACGAGATCCATCATTAGTTTCATCACTGCGACCCATATCTCTCATCTCTTGTCTATGCAAAATCCTCCACTCCATCATAAATAATAGACTGGAGTGGTTTCTGGAACATAATGAATATTTGTCAGAACAAACAGTTGGCTTTCGAAAGGGGCGCTCATGCCTGGACAACTTATGCAGTTTAGTCTCTAAAATACAAACGGGTCTCTCAAAAGACCTATTTACTGTAGGATGTTTTTTAGACCTAGAAAATGCTTATAACAATATTGATGTAACATGTATTCTACTCACATTAGACAAACTCGAATGCGGATCACTCTTATGTAAATATCTATGGTCATTCCTAAAAGACAGGCACCTATTTATTGAAGGCAGCAATTTCATAATATGTAGATACACTGGAATCGGTCTCGCTCAAGGAGATCCTCTTTCAGCCATACTTTTCAATACGGGTACAATAAATATATGTAACTCTATTTCTAGCATTGGCATATCCCAATACGCAGATGATTATGTTCTTTATGCTACTTCAAGTACAATTAGGGAAGCTGCTTCTCGATTGCAAAGAGAGCTAGATATTATAAATGTTCTATTCACCAAGCTAAACCTCGACATATCTCCCTCTAAAAGCAAAGTCATAGTTTTTAGAAAAGGCCAAGAGAAAAAACCGATAGACCTAAAATTGTTCATTAATAACAACCGCCTCGAACGAGTAGACTGTGTGAAATATCTAGGCATGTGGCTGGATCGTTCACTCAGATGGCGTAAACATATTGGAGAAACTTGTGACAAGCTTTCCAAATTTTTGAACGTTTTTAAAGTACTTGCTGGCTCCAACTGGGGAGTACACCCAAAACATCTCCGCAGGCTATACATCTCAATCATACGTAGTCGCATAGACTACGGCAGTTTTCTATATGACAACAGTTCCAAAATGTTCTTAAACAAGCTGGATAAAGTACAAAACCAAGCCATGCGAATCATTGGCGGTTTCATAAGAACTACTCCCGTTCATGCAATGGAAAACGAGCTCGGCCTCCAACCCCTATTCATACGGCGTAGATATCTAGCTGGCAGATATTGGCTTCGATGCAAGGCTGCTTCAAATAACGATATAATAAGCACTATAGCCGAGCTAGCCAGTCTAACCGATAGGCGATACTGGCTAAGTAAACGAGAACCTCTGCTGACCAAAACACACAATAAATATAATCATTTACCCATACATTCTTGCAAAAAATATGGGATGTTCTCTCTAGATACATGGGTCACTGACATAGATGTCTCGAAAACTGTTATCCCCAAAATAAATAGTATGTCTGAACCAAAACGAAATTATAATCATTCCCAATTAAGATCGATTTGTTGCGATTATTTAAACACTAACTACGCCAATTATCATACCATATTTACAGACGGTTCAAAAGATGAAAACAATATTGGAGTTGCGTTCTATTGGCCAGAGTACCAAATTAGCATGTTGTTAAAAATTATACCTAGAATATCTATCATGGAGGCTGAACTCGTCGCCATTGCCGAGGCCCTATCCTACATTGCTTCAACCGACCTCGATAATGTTGTAATCCTATCTGATTCAAAAAGCGCGTTACAACACGTGGCTCGGTGCGCCTCGACCTTTCGAGGCACACCGATAGCCTACAGCATTTTGGAAATGATTAAAAAAATTCAAAATGAAACTAGAACTGTTATTATACAGTGGATTCCATCCCACATAGGTCTTGATGGAAACGAGAAGGTTGATAGCTTAGCAAAACAAGCCTCTACTGACGGAGTACATACAAATTTTCTCCCCTACTACACCAATTACAATCGCATGTTAAAAATACACAGTTTTAATCAATATAAAGAATATTTTGATTCGAGATCAAGAACAAGTGGTATCTGGTATCGAACGGTCCAGCCACATCCATTGAGACACCCATGGATAGATAACAATATCCTAGACAGAAATGATACTGTAACTGCTTTAAGGTTTCGTTCTGGACATCACACTCCATTCACTCCATGCAACAAATTTTTAAATTTGATGGGAATATCCAATACCCCATACTGTCAAACATGTACAAGCAGAATTGATGATATATATCACATTATAATGGAGTGTGCACAGAATGAAACTGTACGCAGAAATATTTCTTCTAAAATACAATTTATGTATAACATAGGACACTGCAATAGCATTCTGGCTGATCCACTGTCGGACTCGGCCAGAATGCTGTTTAAACTAAGTCATAGAGTATAAATAGTAAGTAGGAAATGTAATCAGAGCGACATATTCGTTCAATAAAACGAAAAAGCTCTTTAAAATTGATAAAAAAAAAAAAAAAAAAAAAATTATTATTCCATAAGTTAGATAATCAAAAAATATTGGACACGTATTATTGCTTTTGTCAATTAAACAACAAATAACAAAGATAAACCTTGTCAAAGTTTGAGAGTGGGGGGTCCTGACGTCATCTCTCTCACAGAAGTCTATACTGTATGGCACTTGTGACGTCACGCGGAACTTTAATAGTCTATATCTTCATAATTTTTTGTTTAATTGATAAAAGAAAAAATAAGTGTCTAATATTTTTTGATAGCCTTTCTGACAGACTAATTATATTTTTTTAGTCATCATGGCTTTTGGTAGTTTTCATTTTGCCATGTCAGAGGATCTGACACTACAGCTAGCCATTGGGCCTCTACGAACTTGTTTATTATTTACGAATAATCTCTTCCTATATCGTATCGACAAACTTCTACCGAGTCTATTCTAATTAGATTGTCCGAAAATCGATTGAAACTCGACGCGCCCTTGAGAAGGATAAAGAGTTCAACGAACCACAACTGTGAGAATATATTATTTATTTTTAAGACCTGCCGATGAATATCAAGAGTAGTCAAACACCATAATAAATCGTTTATTTTTGACACTCATGATAAATATAATATAATAAAATTAAACAATAATTGAATACAAAACATAAAGAATAGCATTGTGGAGTCCATGTTTCCTTATCATCTGATTTCCAAACAGATGGAAGACTCCAATATGCCACTAATAATAAGTACTAGCTGACCCGGTGAACTTCGTCTCACCATCTGTCATCTGTCAATGACAACTTTTACACGCAGGAACATAATGTATGGAAAAATGAAATTAATGTTTTTTATTACTTATACTTTTTTAAATTTTCTCACCGTCTAATCCTTCCACAAATATGTTAAAACCAAAATTAGCCAAATCGGTTCAGCTATTCTCGAGTTTTAGCGAGACTAACAACCACAACTCATTTTTATAGTATAAGATAATATCTTATTATTACAACCTATCTAATTTATATTATACCTAGGCCGAACCAAACTTCTTGGCAGTTGTGCAAAATCCAATCTCGACTGAAGCTCACTTAAGCGCGAGGATTGGGATTCGCGCCATTTGTAGCTTACTTCACAGCCATCAAGGAGTTTATTCGGCCTATAGCATGTTTACTCGTGTGGGCTGGGTGGCTGACCCTGGTGTCAAAGTATTTAAATTTAATTTTAAAATTAATATCAAACACTAACGAGTATAGTGCATGCCCGCAGAGGGCATACACTTGTTGTCACAAAAATTGGAACCTATTATGATCAGGTGTCATATGAAGTCCACAGTCAGGTGACTGATTTATCATTAATATCTATACTTTATGATATAATTCTCCCTACAAATATTTCAATGAAAGGAAGCAATGACTAATGGTATTATCTATAAGCGTTAAAAGCTTATCATTGTTGATAATTGGATAGGTAAACAAAGAGCGAAATATTTCCAAATAGCACATATCTTTTGGAATCTGTACTTCCAGTTTGATCCATTACTGATTATTTATTATTATAAGTTATATACTTACATATTTTTATGTTCTCTGTGAGATAGAATCAAAAATAAGGAGATCCATAGACGAACCAAAGTTACCATCATAGTGCAGCGGATTAGCAAGTTAAATTGGCAGTGGGCAGGGCACATAGTTCACAGATCGGACGGTCGATGGGGCCGTAAAAGGATATGGAAAAGATGCGGGTTTTGAAATCTTGCAGAAACAAAAGTTATACCAATAGAGAGCTTACATAATTATCTTTTAAAACTCATATTTTTTAGAATTTTTTTCATCGCCATTTAATTTTCAAATGGGTTCTAAAAACATTAGAAAAATGAACTATGTGCTACACCAAATAACTGCATTAAGCCTAAATTGAAAAAAAAAACCTGACAGTGACATTAAGAAACAGCAAAAGGAAATGACATTGTCAATATTGAACAACCAATAGAAGGCTGGTCGCCATGTTTTAAAAAATAAATAAACGTCAAACTCTAAAATACCAGCCCGCTATTGGTTGTTTGAAGATTCCTGTCTGATACTTATACTACGTAGACCTCCTCTTAGTATTACCAGTTCAATCTAAATATTTTCTACTTAGTGAAATAAAAAAGAGATATTATAATAAAACGGCGATACACAAAAATATGTTTTTGCGTGAAATAATATTCTTAAATATGGCACTAAACATTAATATAGCTCGCATCGCTGCCGGTTTTCAAGGACCGCCTCCCATATAAAAAGTTTACCAACTCCTTTTAGAATGGAGACCACGTAACAGCAAGCGCAGTGTAGGACGTCCACCAACTAGGTGGACTGACGATATAATGATCACAGGAACACGCTGGATGCGGCTTCCAATCGGCCTTTAATAGAAATCCATAGGGAAGGCCTATGTCATGCAGTGGACGTCCTACGGCTGATGGATGCATGGATATTTTTATGGAGTAGGCATTAGTAGGCAGCTGCCTACTTTCAAGTTTTCTACTATGTTAAATTCAGCTTAGATAGCATAGTTGTTTTTTTTACAATACTTTTACAATACAATACAAAAACACTTTACTGACACCACATGTAGTAAAACATAACAGAAAAAGAAATAACGACAGAAGAATGGTACAAAAGGCGGTCTTATCGCTAAAAGCGATTTCTTCCAGACAACCTCTACTGTGTGGAAACATGTAATTGATGTGGACGGTGGTGTAAACATAAATGAATAAAGTAAAGCTATAAATATCCAAAAACAATAAAATACACTACATAATAATAGGTAATAGGCATACACAAATACTTCTTATAATACATACAATAAAAATAAACCTACTTACATACATAAATAAATACAGATAGTTAAAACGTAAACGATAAGTAATATCAGTTTTTAAAACTGCTTAGCAAGATAGTGTTCCTTGACTTGAGTCTAGAAAGATTCAACGCTCTGCGCACGCCTGATGGTCACTGGAAGGTCATTCCAGAGAGCCACAGCTCGGACACAGAAAGAAGAATCGTAAACGACAGTATTGTGAGATGGAGTTGATAGAAGAAGATTGCTAGAAGACCTAAGATTGACAGAGTGAGTGTCACAGAGAAAAGTGAAGTGTGAGCTTAAATACGAAGGAGAAGAAGGCTTAAAGAGAATGTTGTAGAGAAGGGAAAGAATACGCCACTTAAGCGAGTAATGTGATCATATTTCCGAAGAAGATGATTTTATGTTTGCTCACAACTTCATTCATCACTATTTAATTAGTAAGGTAATTTGTGTTTGTCATATTAATTGATTATTAAACTAAATATTTGTAAATGACGATATAATTGCTTCTTATCGTATGCATGACTAATTATAACTAGTTAGATTAATATTATAACAATAAAGTATTTGTTTGTCTCTGCTAGGCTTTAAAACAAATAGGCCAATATCAAAAATTGTTATGCCAATAGAAAGCTACATTGCTTGTGGGTTCCATTAGTACCCAAATAAAGCTGGTATGGGCAGCTAGTAAAATGAAAAAACTGATGCTTACCTGAACAGATCTGTATTTTGGTGAATTTCGAAATGCAAAGGCCCATGCTTGCGTGAGTTCAAGGATTTTAGAGCGCAAGTTCTCATGCTGTGTTGTCTTCACTAAATCTCGGAGCATCTCACAGAAAGCCTTTGATGTTACTTCGTCATGTACACCTGAGCCTGAGGAATAATATAAGGCTGAATTTGATTTACAATTCATTATACTAAATAATATTGTTTAACTAGATGACAACCCGGCTTCGCTCGGGCATAGACAAATTAGGCACTATTATTAATCTATGGCTCGGGTGAAATTTGACTCATAATACACACACTCATAATAATGTAGTGTCTATGATTGTGGTTAAAAATAAGTAATGGATTTTTTAAGCTTGAACATCACAGATACCATACTGCATTTTCGATTCATTTTATTCATCTCATGTCAATGGGATTTTTTTTATCACATTTCGATAAAATTTTTCTTAAAAATGTCATTATACTATTTATAATCTTCCGGACCATGTTTAGGAGGGTAATATACGACATCATCATTACCCTTTTATCAATGGTTTGAGCCAATTAGGGCATTTTATCGTTGTACCAGTCGTTGTAGGTGCCATTTAGTGTTTTTTAGCGCGTTTTTGATGTGCTGATAGCGCATTTTTGCCAAAATGGAGACTGAGATTTGTTTGTTAGCACCATTATAATTTATTAAAATACTTGATAATCCGAATTTTTCGGATATACATTGTCGACTCGAAATCATTATTTTTTAAGTTTTATCATTTAGGAAAGGTTTCTATCGAGTCTACCGTACCCCTTGACGAAATTATTAATTTAGATATGTAGCTATTATTATTTTTACTGTTAATATGTATAGGTATACAGAGAAGTACCAAGTCTTTGCCAGTTATTTAAACACCAAGCAGTGTGGAAGCATTACCGTGTTCTAGATTAAAGGCTTATATGTTGCCAGTGAAATTTCTGAGCAACAGGAGATTTAAAATATTCATGTTTTAGAGTGATAAGCACAATCCTGTGCCACACAAAGTTTTACACTGGTATAGTTCAAAATTGTGTTGCAGACCTGTCATGGGCAAGTGTAACACTTAATATTAGGCAAATGTGTAGCTTATCACATCAATTTATTCATACAAAAAAATACCTTTACCTACCTACCCTACCAAATTCTGTACCAAAGCTTTGTTGTACTGCTTATCTTACAATAAACATCATAGCAATCCAGAATTCTAAATTTATCAGAGAATCTTAATAAGAAACAATATACATATCTATATCAATATACACATCTATACACACAAAAGCTAAATTATCAAACCAGTACTCTTTCTTTTATAATGTTAGTGTTTAAACAGTGAACCAGAGCCCTGGTTAGATTTATCCCAATCTTGGATACTTACCACAGTTTTTGACAATACTTTCCAAGGTGAGCAGTGCAAACATTGCCTGATGTGGGTTCTGTGAGTACAGTTTCTTTTTGACTGCGGCCACTGCATATTTTGGGCTGCAAATAATTTTTTTATTAATCTCTATTGTTGTTTTACATTGATATAACTAATATGAGTCTTAATCTAGAAAGATAGAAAACCAATTTGATTAATGACTGCTTTTTCTCAACATTCTTGTTTCATTAATTAGTCTAGAACTAATAAATGTTATCAAAAACTTTTAAAGTAGCTAAGTGTAATGTAAACTGCATCATTACCTAATGTTTATCTCAATTCTATTTGAATGAGTAGCAAACAAAAATTCAGAATTCCATTAACAAACAAGTTTTTTTTAGAACATAATCTGTACACATTCTCTTCTAACATGTTTATTGCACAATCTATGTACCTTTCTGAATCACTATATTTTGAGGGAACTACAGTCATTCACAGAGCTGTTATTTTGTTTTGGCATACCCAGATGGGGCATTTTATTTGTGATTGAAATAATGCAAACATGTAGAGATAACTTGTATGACTTACGTGCAATCATTTTGTCTAATCAGATCACAAATTTGTAGGATTGTCGGCCAATCGGGGTCTAGGCGTAGATTACTTGTAGCTTTATCTGGAATATAATTATTTTACCATTAAATGAATAAGCAGCAAAATGGTAGGAATCTATATACTCTTTGTGTTTGTGCATAAACTTTTAGTTGGACATTACGAAAAATACATCTTCTATCCAAATAGAAGTCCCGTTAAGCGTCGCAATAGTAAAAATAAAGAAAGTGGAATGATACCTAATGAGTAAAAATTTTCAGCAGGAAAATCAGCTCTCTATTAGTACTGAGATCACTGGCATAGCACTATGCCTAAACAGTAGAGTTTGGAATAAGATAATTACTTACCGAGTAACTTATCGAAATTATTAGCACGAAACATATTTTCTAATTTGCTAGGTAAACTTTTATTTTAGAAAATCAACAGAGATAATCCAATAGACAGAAAAATGACAGCACACTTTGTCAATTTTGTTATTGTTTTCTAGATGTTGGTAGTACTAAACGTCATTTAGATTGGATTCCACAGACAGAACAAAAATGCTCGGATCGAGCAAAGAGAATATAAATAGGGATCGAGCCGTTGTTCTTCAAGCCATTTTACTATTGAATCATAGCTTCACTTAGAGAATTAAAACGTCCCTGTAGCTTCACTATGTAAAGAATTGATAGTGTGCGTGAAACTATACAAAATATATTATTTGTGTAAGGGGGCTTAGTAAAGAAAAAACTATGGATTTATTATACAAACAGGATTAAGCACTGGCAAAGAAAAACGTGCCGACAAGGATACCACATCAGAGGATTGTGTCTCTTTTCCAAGTAGGATGACCAAAACATCTCGGTCATCTCAGACATAATATTTCTTTGGAATGTTACTGCACACAGGAATCGCAGTTATCTTACCCCTAACTCGTCGTCCTTCGCCATCGTCATCGTTTTTGTTAAGATGACATCAGTTAGAACCTATTTGGTTGTAGCACCTACTTGTGTCAAGCACAGAAGATGACTATGGCTGTTGCTTGGAGACCGTTGTTGATTCGGGATTGACAGCTCAAATTGAAAAAAGTGTGTTTTAATCATTGGTTTTAATGTTCTGAAAAATCTAATAAATTTGTGTGACCTCCACTCGTCTCTTTTCCACTGATACTCTGTTATAAGCACGCTATACTCCCTGTAAGAGGTTATGGGCTACGAGTTTTTTGAACTCCAGTAGAGAAAAAGAAGAGAGGTTCCTCAGATAAAAATGGATTTCAGTACCAAGATTGACATAGGTAAATTGCAAGGCAAAGAAAATTGGTCGACCTGGAAATATAAGGTTACCATCATGCTTGAAGGCACAGAAGGGGCTACAGAAGCAGTAGAAGGTAAACTCCAGAAGCCAATACTTGTCGAAGGAGCAGGTGATGCCGAGATTAGCAACTACAACAAAGCGATGGCTAGTTATAGGAAGGCTGAATCTGGCGCTTTGCTTATGCTTACTACAAATATGTCAGAAGACACACTAAAGAAGGTGATGAGATATAGAACTGCACGAGAAGTCTGGTTGGAGTTACATAGACTATTTGATGGACAAACGGATGACAGAGCTTATAATTTATGTCTAGAATTTTTCGGACTGAAACATAATAAGGTGGATGACATTCCTACACATATTTCAAGACTGAAAAACATCTGGAATGACCTAAAAGTTGAGGTTTCTAAGATTGACATAAATGCTAAGCTTCCGGAGATGTTCCTGATTTGTAAGGTCTTAGACACACTGGATGACAGGTTCTTTAACTTCAAGTCAAGTTGGTTGATGCTAAAGCAAGCTGAAAGAACCATAGATAGTTTGACTAGTCACCTTTGCACATTTGAGAGAGATTTAGGAAGTCAAGAGAGCACCAAGGAAGAGGCGCTAGTGACTTCACCTGTCAAGCAGAATATGGACGAGCAGCTGACATGCAACTACTGTTCAGGAAAAGGACACAGAGTTCGCAAGTGTAAGAAGTGGATTAAGGATGGGAGGCCACCTAAGTCTACTCCAGGCACATCATCACCCGGCTCAAAGTCCAAACAAGTGCAACAGATTTCGCTGATGGTAAATGCATGCTCGAATGGACAAACTCAAGATAGAGAGAGTTGATTTGTTGACAATGGAGCAACAACGCATATTGCTGTGAGGAGTGACTTCTTTAATGAATTTCATGAATTTGATTCGGATCATACAGTGACAACTGCAGATGGAACCACAATCCCAGCAATAGGAAAGGGTGTTGTTGTGGTAGAATCAAATGTCAATGGTAAAAGAGAGCAGATAACACTCCAAAATGTGTGGTTAGTACCATCATTGACGAAAAATCTATTTTCAACGTTGGCTGCACAAGATAGAATGCAGAAAAGCATCTTCATATCAACAACTAGAGAGTGTAAATTAGATATCGATGGCACAACTAAAGTTGTTGGCAAGAGGGTTCCGTATGGTGGACTCTATAAACTTGAGATGAAAACAATTATGCCAGCAAGAAATCTCAATTCGATTGAGATTCAGATTAACGCTGTGACTGGATCAAATCTTCTTCAGCTCTATCACGAAAGATTCGCACATCAAGACAAACAGCATGTTTGTGATGTGGTTAAAAGAGAGCTTGGAATTGTTTTGAAACCAGACAGTACCAAATGCGAAGGTTGCATTTACGGAAAATCTCATCGTCAGAAGTTTGGAACAAGACAAAGAGCTACTATGCCAGGGCAACTAATACATACCGACGTATGTGGACCATTTGCAGACAGCATCTCGAAGTATAAGTACTTTGTATTGTTTAAGGACGATTATTCGAGCTATCGTTTCGTCTACTTTATCAGACACAAGTCAGAAGTAAAGGATAAGCTACTTCAAATGCTCCAAGAAGTGAAAACAACTGGACATACAGTGAAGACATTGCTTAGTGACAATGGTGGAGATTTCGATAACGAAGCCGTCCGAAACATTTTACAAAAGCATGGTATTCAGCACCGGCTGACAATGCCTTACACGCCAGAACAAAATGGCTGTAGTGAGCGAGAAAACCGAACACTTGTAGAGGCTTCACGGTCAATGATGTACACAAGAGGGCAGATGTCACAAGTGCTATGGGCAGAGCTCATTAATACTGCTGCCTATGTACTGAATAGAACCGGTCCTACCAGAGAGGATGCAAAAGTACCTTATGAGTTGTGGCACGGAAAGAAGCCCAATATAAGTCATTTAAAGATTATAGGGAGTGAATGCTACGCACATGTTCCAAAACAAAACCGTAAGAAAATGGAGAAAAAAGCTATTAAAGGATTGCTAATAGGCTATGAGAATGATGATGGTTATCGTATATGGGATGGAAAAAAGACAATTAGGTCAAGAGACATAACATTCGAGACTGATGTTGAATTTAAGATTTCCACCAGTATCCCTGTTTTGTCAGAGGGAGCTCCAGAAGACGATAGTAGCAGACGAGTTCTCATGCAAGAGCAAGAACCTGAAAATACCGAACAAAATGATGAACTTGATCTAGAGGGAGATGTATCTAAAGATCAAGCTCATAAAGAAGTAGCTCAGGAAAATCTTCCTATTATAGCAAGAGATCAAGTTGATAACCAGTCTCAGAAGAATGGTCCTAGCATTTTAACTGAGGATGAAGATGAATTTACCGATGCTAATGAAGAAATGGAAGTAGTTGAGCCCTTAACGGAGACTCGATACAACCTGAGAGATAGAGCAACGATCGGAAGTCCTAAGAAACTGGAAGACTTTGTCTGCTATGTGGGAGTTGAAAATTTTCCTGAAACGTATAAAGAGGCTACTGAGAGGGAAGATACTGCCGAATGGCAAAAAGCTATGGCAAATGAAATGAAATCCCTAGCCGACAACAAAGTTTGGAAACTTTGTGAACTATCGATGCCTATAGAGAAGACTTCAGAAACAGGGAAAGTAAATCCTGGACAAAGGTTTCCCTATAGAGAGGCTGTTGGTGCATTAGCTTCACAAAAGTTAGAGAATCCAACCCAAGCTGATTGGCTAAAAGTAAAGCGGATATTTCGCTACCTGAAAGGAACGATTGATTACGGAGTCACGTATACCTCAGAATGTACTAAAGGTATAATAGAGGGATATAGTGATGCTGACCACGCAGGAGACGAACAAACGGGACGCTCTACAACAGAAGGAGCATGTTTGTTTGCGGGGGAGTCGTTTCTTGGCTGAGTCAACGTCAAGCAAGCTGAACTGGGGCTGCGAAGTATTTCCAACTGATGAGGGAAAGTGTTAAGATGACATCAGTTAGAACCTATTTGGTTGTAGCACCTACTTGTGTCAAGCACAGAAGATGACTATGGCTGTTGCTTGGAGACCGTTGTTGATTCGGGATTGACAGCTCAAATTGAAAAAAGTGTGTTTTAATCATTGGTTTTAATGTTCTGAAAAATCTAATAAATTTGTGTGACCTCCACTCGTCTCTTTTCCACTGATACTCTGTTATAAGCACGCTATACTCCCTGTAAGAGTTTTAGCCATAGGACGCCCACTGCTGGGGTGCGTTTACGCACTCCAGATATTTAGAGCATAAATATTATTCTGTGTTCTTATTGTGTGTTTATCTAGCATAAAAAATATTCTGTGTAGCGTCCGTGAACGGAGTCATAGCTCTATACCCATCATAGCCCTCAAATCTATTTCAAACCAATTACAACTATCTATCTCTGGAACCAACTGTTAAATTCGATTCGATTGCAACTAGCTAATCAGTCAGAGACAAGATAAAATTTATCTACCTAAAACCTCGATAAAACTTAGTCTAGTCAGGAGAAAAAATATACCGGCAGGAGTGCGTGAACAGGGTAGATTAATTTTTAGTAGGAACAATTTTTCGCCCGACGGATGCCCTAAACGGGTGACATAGACTTAATCTGGTTAATTTTTATCTTAGTCTGGAGTGCGTAAACGCACCCTTGGACATAGGCCTTCCGTAAAGATCTCTATAAAACCAATCTCCATAAAAGCAATGGTCTAGAATTAACATATATGGAGATAGTTAAGTTTCAAGTTTGACAACTGACATCGGAAATGTAGATCTCAACACGTTCTTTCACTTTTGCTAAGACACCAGTGGCCTTAAATTAATATTTACGAAGATAAACCACTTTTAAGTTTGACAGCCTTCATCTGAAATATAGATCTCGACGAGCTCCTTCATTTTTGTGATGACAGTAATGGTCTGGAATCCATATTTACGGTGTTAAACAACGTTTAAGTGTCATAGCTGTCTGTCATCTTGACACATCTTACGCAGCCCTATTAATAAGAATTCTAGAATATGACAGCTGTCACTTTCTAGAATTTGTATCGACTCACCGAATAATAACTGTTCTACATAATAATATGATTTTAATCTTTGATAGATAATGCGAGTTTCGATATATGTATAGGGGCCATTTGCTTGCCCTGTACTAAGCCACAAGAGTTTGAGTAAAACAATCATTACGATAAACTTTTACTATGGGGCCAACCCAAAATTCGAGAAAAATAATCATAAATAATATCTATAAATGTAGCGTATTGGATGTAAGTCTGTCAAGCTATATTTATTGTTAATAAATAAATTTGAATCTGTTCCATACAACACTACAACTCGGAATCGACAAAGTGTATGAAACAGCTGATTTCTTTTCGAATTTCGGATTGACCCTGCAATTAAAATTATTTATAATGATACTTAGTCTGAATCATCTCTTGTCGGCTTAGTGCACCAGTTCTGGATAACCCTGTATAGGAACGAGTAAACACTAAACTGAAAACTATTCACCTATTGTAAACTCAGCACGTTTAAGAAATATGTAGGTACAGCATAGTCACCCTACAACACTTCTTTGCAGTGCCGACCGAAAAGGAGTCGACACTGCAAAGCGTACCCCTCTGCCAAAAGTACGTGACCGGCGGTCATGCTCATTATATAAATATATCGGTCTGGTTGCGCTCGTGTTGTGTTAATTTTTAGCTAGTGTTAGTTTATATATTACATTTGTATGCGTGTATTGCTTATATTTTGGTTTGTGTGCGTTTCTTCACCCCACTGTCACTGACTTGGCAGACTTCGGTGTTTAGGCGTGTCGACTCCTTTTGGTTAGGTACTTAATGCTTCTTTGTATACAACATCGTACGCCATTTGCGATCGACGGTTATACTCTAATCTACTCTAATGACTGCCTCGGTGGCTCAGTGGTTAGTGACCCTGACTTCTGGATCAAAGAGGCGTGGGTTCGATTCCCACCAGGGCAAGCATTTTTGTGATGAACATAAGTGTTTGCTCTGTGTCTGGGTGTTATTTAGGTACTATTTATATAAGTATGTATAATTTATATGTAGTATATCAGTCTCTGGCAGCCATATCACAAGCTTTGCTTAGTTTGGGGTCAGAGACCGTGTGTGAGATGTCCCCCAATATTTATTTATTTATCAAAAATAGGCATTAATCATAAAGAAGTATATTCATACGCGTCTTTCTCATGCCATTTCAATGGAATATATGTTTTATTGCAACGTTTTTAAGTCAAATCTTCCTAAGGTAACTTTGAGCCAAACGTCTGTGCTCAATCCAGTTAGTATACAAAATCTTTGGAAAATCCAAATGGAATCCTGATTGTTGTCTATGCTATGGACTATGATGGCGAGAAACTGAGGCGGGAAAGTTTAAATAATCACTTTCATCAGTTTCCAAATATTCACTATTGGTATTTACTTTATTACTTTCTCCATTCTCGACCGTCTATATTACGTCAGTCGACCATCAAGTAACTGTACGTACTATACTATATGTACATAAAATATGCGATTATTATGTATTTCATTAATTATTTAAGTACATAAAATGCCGCTATTTTTTATTACACGGTAACAACCGTACAAAAAGATTTAGTTCTATAAGACAAGAGCGTATTTTGTCAAAGGCGAGGCAAATATACCCTCGGCTTATCGAAAGTGCGTTATTAAATGTTAAAAATAAATAAGACAATAAAAATTCAACATTTTAATAGAATAATCTTAGTCATGTGAGTAGGGTGGTATGGTTAATCTACAAATTACAACTAAATCAAGACAGATCAAGCAAGATACACTTCATTCTTTGAAAATATTCTTCAAATCTGCTTCGGCTAGCACTTGGGCGGTAACCGAGTTGGGGTTTTCAGGAGTGACTTTAGTTGATTTAGCCGCGGCAGCTGCTTCGTAATGTTCTTTCCTTTCGGCGCCGACCGCCGTCACAGACTTCTCAATGAGCTCTTCTTCAGGAACTCCTTCTGCCTTCAGTGTTTCATATTGTTGGACGAGTCTTTTGGTTTGCGTGTCGTTACTTTGGACGAGCATGTTAACAGCGGCCAGGCCGTGACCTTTGGCGTGAAACTCTCTGAAAGACAAAACACTATAGATAAATTCAAAACACGAAAAATCCTGTTCGCTTAGCAGTATAGCCGGAAACATACTATCGGACACGGCTGACGGACGCGACTTAAGCTCGAAATATACTATCAGACGCGGCTTACGGACGCGACTGACAGCCGCGACCTAGACCATGAAAGTACACTGAGCCGTGCACACTATCGGACATAAGTCGCGGACGTCACCTTCGGACGTCCGAGAGCGATCTGGCACACCGGATGTTTTAAGACTACACATTGCTAAGTCGCGGCTGTCAGTCGCGTCCGATAGTATGTTTACGGCTTTAGCAGTGTGCACAATCTTAAAACATCCGGCTCGCCAGATCGCTCTCGGACGTCCGAACGCTCAAGGTCAGCCCAAGGTGACGTCCGCGACTTATGTCCGATAGTGTGCACGGCTCAGTGTACATTCATTATCTAGATACCTATCAGTCGCGGCTGTCAGTCGCGTCCGTAAGCCGCGGCGGTTAGTCACGTCCGATAGTATGTTTCCAGCTTTAATTCCATACGAATTAGACGTTCTAAATTTAAATTACTTTACTCCCTAGGGAGTTTCTTTCAACATTACTGACCTGCCATAGCCCTCGAGATTGTGATAAGATAATAATTATTATTATCTTATCACAATCTCGAGGTAAAACGAGTTACATATTATATGTAACTCGTTTTACCTTGAGATTGTACGACATATGATGACTTACGCTCTAATAACGTCTTCTTTGTAAAATATTTGTCTGATAGGTGTTATTTGAGGCTTGGGTCTGGCGAACTTGGGTTCCACGAGAGGCGGGAACGCTCGGTACACGTCGAACCAAATAGGCCGGTCGTCGGCCTTCATTGCGCCGCGAGCTAACAGCCCTTCCACCCTGAAACACAAACGTGTAACATTACTTATTGAGAAGTAACATAGAATTAAGTAAATTGATTGAATACCTAAAACTACTACTTCGAGACTAACATCTAAATGACAGGAGATAGAAAGTTTGCTCACTCTTTATGACAAAGTTTTATTCTTCAACACACAACGAATTGTTGAAGAATAAAAATGTGGCAGGACCGACCACAGGATTTCAACCTGTATGACAGTTAGGTACGCATTTCGCGTTTTCGTTCCGGACTCGGCGCGTTATAGGTCGAATCATACAAGTCGGCGGATGTAAAGTTAGCTACAAGCTGCGCAATATACAATACAATCAACGCGATGCTATAATGGAGCTTCAGTCGGAATTGGATATTGCGCGGTATGATAGGTATTCAACAAAGCGTTGGTGGCGCCACCTGTAATATCTATATTACACAACAATAGCATGAATGTAGTATTCAAAAGTTAGAAATAAGAAACTAAATGAATATTGCATCAATTTCTTCGTTCTGTTTCTTCTTCTTCGGTCTTCTCACTGAAATCTCTCGAATTATCTCTAATCACATATACCTACTCAATTATTTTTTGCAAAAAATAGCATGACCGACTTCACCCGTGTACAGAATTCGCGAATATTTCGCACAGATCGATGTAGCATTTTTCATAATATTGTTGATTTATTAAAAATGGCTCAGCCGATTTCGAAAAATGTAAACGGGGCCAATTTCAAAGTATACTCTTTCCAATAAAAAAAGAATTATTGAAATTGGACTACTGCGAAAAAAGTTATGCGTGGTTATACCAACATAAGAAAAATATACGCGTCGAATTGTATGCCTCTTCCGGTTGGTTCGTCGGTCAAAAAGGAATAGGTACTAATAATGCATCTATTTACACAAAATTAATCGGTAATTCATTTTTTTCAGCAAAACTAATTTTGATAGATCGGCTATGCGATTGTTTGTTTTTTGCCCGACTTCCAAAAAAGAGGAGGTTCTATGTTCGTCTGTATGATTGTATGTTTTTTTGTGTACCTATGTTCGATATTTTCGCACAATATAATTTTATCGAAATCGGCTGAGCCGTTTTTTAAAATGAACAATAAAAATCATCAATAATGTATTTACCGGTATACCCGGTTCGAACGAACTACCTATTCCATTTTTTTTACACTATTGAAGTCGGTTGAACATTTTTTGCGAAAAATAAATAAAAAACGGACTTCACACTTCAATCACTCGGCTGGAAGTCTGTCTTGTCTATCTTATTAAACCTGACGAGGTTTGGTGCGCTAAAATGTATGAAAATATTTTATTTATACAGGGTTATCGGCTTACCCTGTACAAAGCTGAAAGGGGGTGATTCAGACCATCATTTTGAACAACTTTTACAATGGGGGCAATGGGGCCAATCCAAAATTCGAGAAAAAACTATCAGTTTACTGTTCTACACAAAATTGCAACTCGGAACCGACTAAATACATATATGAAACAGCTGATTTTTCTCGGTTTTTGGGTTGAACCCATAGAAAAAGTTGTTCATACTGATGCATCGTCTAAATCACCCCTTTTCGGCTTAGCACAGGGAAAGCAGATAGCCCTGTATACCTATCTAGATTCCACACTAATTTGGCACATTTAGGTACGACAATGTTTTTATAAGCATTGGTATGAGTTTATCCTAGCTCAAATCCTGTGGCCACGAAATTTTTTGAACAGTTTATGATAAAGACTCTCAAAATGTATCAATTTGGTGAGGAATTGATATAGGTATACTAAGCGCCACACAAATCGGCGGATGGGAAGTTATGCGCAGAGCGCTGCGCAAAACCCGAAATATATATATCACAGAAGAGAGAATTCGTTTGCTGTTCTGTGGTATAAATATGATCCTTTCATTTACTATCTACAGAATGATTAACATTAAATAATGAAATACTTATATATGTACTTGCAATTTATTTTACCATAAATTACATTACAATTACATTTAATAATATAGGGCTCACTATGCTTTATATACTTAGAAGTAACAATACAGGACATAAAATGATGTTAACATACAGAGCATTGCAATGCACTTTTGCTGTACAGTAAGCAGCAGTCGAAAATTTAATTTTACATTTATCTATAACTGGCTATCTATACAGACCGTCATTATGAACAACTTTTAGTAAGGCGCCTATCCGGAATCCGAGACGAATATTCAGCTGTTTCATACATTTCGTCGATTCTGCATAGAATTTATGTATGGAACAGCTGATCTTTTCTCGAATTCCTTGTGGCCTTGTAGTAAAAGTTGTTCATAGTGCTGGTATTGATTCGGCCTATATGCCATTTTATATCAATATTATTAATTAATTTAATTATCATTTTTTAAAATTTGGAGCGTGTCCTTACAAAAATCTTTTATGCTATTTCTCTTCGTTTCTTTTTTCATTTGCTCGATGTCAGTAATTAGCATATTGTTCAGTTTCTGTACATCTTCTTGGTGATTTTCTTCCATAGTCTTGTACCTTTAAACAATAATAAATAAGATTTAACTATTTTTTATTAGTGGCAAAATTTATTTAAGCTTTTAATGTAGGTATGATAAATAAAAGGCAGTGTAAAGAGTGCCGCAAGCGATAAAGTATAACACTTACGGCACATTAGTACATAATTTTAAATAACCGTAAGTGGTAACATGCAGTTTTAGCTTTAGCATTTATTTCAAAAACAACCGGGACCTACAATTGAACATATCTGAGCCACAGTAGTGGTCAGTTGGTAATGTCACAAGCATTCACCCATCCAAGGACTGACCACCTCAAATGTTGCTTAACTTTGGTGATCACTAACATACACCTAGTTAAACTATGCTGTGAGCTGTACAATATTAAGTAATTTGTAAGTAAAAGATTTTATACATACATTTCTACACAGAATGATGTTATATCATTCAAAGCTTCCAGCTTTTGCTTAGAAGCTAAAGTAGCTTGTTGCATACATTTCAAATAGGAGTCAAATAGCTCCTTCATTTTCTTCTCATTTTCTTTCATCACAAGATAGTCAGCTTCTTCCTGGTGTGTAATCTCAGAGAGTTCCTTAATTACATCTTCTACTACTGGCTTCCTGGGTTAAGGGTATAAAATATATTTTAGAGTAGGCAATTCCAAGTGAAACTTTTATTTTTTACCATTAGGTCTGCTAAGCAAATACAAAATACAAACCTCGCCTGGTGTTGTAGCGCAAATAACTCCAGGATTTTAGCCCGTGCTCTGTCTGGGACATTGCTTTTGCTAGATCCTGGCTGGCTGTACTTGGTTGTGTTTTTTGCGTCAGTATCTTCATTTGGATCCATTTTATCGAAATATTAGGATTTCAGTAACACCGAAAACGTAATGTTTGGTAAAGGTAGGTAAGTGAAAGAAAAAAAAACTGCCCTCTTAATACTCCAATCAAACTTAACTACCACTTATCTACTTACTTTCCCGGTTTCCCGCCAAAAGTAAATATCTTTGCCGCGTTTTAGTAATATTCTATATTTAAATAAAACTATTTTTTTGAGTTTCCACCAAAGAATACCTTCAAGTGCTATTACTAAAGAGTTTCGTTATTTATTCTGGGAACTTTTTAATGTATGTACCTAGTTTATAAAATTGAGTTTGAGCTTACCTAGTGTATATGGTTCCAATTCTTTCTAGCCTGCTACTCGCCATATTAATTTATTTAACTTCTATGCTCCTTGAAAAACAATAATACTCATAAAGTTACAATTTAGGTCCTAAAGAAAGTATTTATTTAGTATACTATTAGGATTTAGCACAGATTATAGATACGGATTTAGGTTATATTATGACTTGACACACTGACACAAGTAACCCACAGACTACTATAGATAGAGTCTGGCTAACGAAAGTTGATACTGGTAAAGCGCGGCTTTAAAAAATGTCAGTATGGCAGCCCTAAACTGAGAAGGAAACACTTTCTCTCACTCACACGATGTAGCATTGTTACCATACTGCGTTTTTGATTTTTCCAAATCTTTGGGTTAATCGCAAAAAAAATATCTGTTTTTCAAGCTTTAAGGCTCCTTTACACACAGGCGGTACGAGCGGTATAGCAGACGGGCGGGCATCTGTATTGTACTGGTTATATAAGAAGGGCTCACACAGGTCCGGTCGCGGTACTACCGTACCGCCCTTTACCGCTCGTACCGCTCTACCGCTCGTACCGCCTGTGTTTGATGGAGCCTTTAATTTGTCGTGTAGAGGAGTTTTATATTCATTACGTTAATTATTTTCTGTTTTTTTGACGTTACTATTATGCCAAACTGAGGCTTCGCATTGCTCTCCAAACCCAAGTAGCACACTAGTGAATTTTGCAACTTATATTATAGCTCTAAGTTGCAAATTAGTTGTATTACAGTGTTTGATAAAACCTTTAGCTTCAAACACAACTCTTATTTGTATATGAGTACTTCTTGTCGCTCGTAGTTTCATAGGAAAGATTTTTGTTTCTGCTTTGTTTCCTACGGTAGCATAAAACCGATTTTGTTACCTAAAGTAACATACAGGTTTTAATTTCCACTTATACAGAAGTATTGGTTGTATATAAGGTCTCTAAATCACATATATGCAACTCCTAAATCTAAGCGCTATCGTACTCTTATTTGGCACTTTTAGTTCCAAATAAGTAATACAATAGAGGAATATATCTCTTGTAGTAGCTAAAGGTATCATTTTGCAGCTCTTTTGAAACCTGTTATATTTGCAGCTTTAAGGGCTAGTGTACTCTGCCACGCCACTTCAACGCGTAACTAAGTTTCTATAGGGGTTCTAGAATACCAAAAGCAGCAATTTCAACTTATTTGAAACCACTAAAGATCTAACAGTTACAAAATTAGGTATTATATTATTATTATAACTATTGCTACTATAATAACGCATATGTGTATATATATTGTTTAAGCTGTTGTCTTACGCTCACTTAGGCATAGGCCTATCAAAGTACTAAAACATCAGGACCTTTATAAAAATGAATTCCATAACATGGAAAAAAGTAAAACTTTTTTATCAATTTTGGGACCCCTAATTCACAGGCACTGGGAGATCTACAAAAGATAAAATAATTACTATTGGTAATAAGATCCACTGCTTTGCCACTCGCAAGATATAAATAAGTGATTTTTACATCTTGTAGGTGCAAAAAGAGTATATATTAGTGATATTAAGAACTATAAGATGTTACGAAGATCTTTACGTCGCCATGTTTAGAAAATGGAGACCTTGAAAATGTTTTGTTTTGAACATGATTTTTATCACACTGATGCGTAAACACAGAGTTTTGATAGTTATGATTGATGTACTTTAACATCATACTTAACCTAAAACTATTATATCATGTTTTTAACAATTTTAATTTTCAATAGTATTATTTCGTTTATTAATTTAGCACAGTATTTTTAATAAGTCTTGATCAAATCGAAGGCCCTTTGAAATTTACAAAGAAAACAATGTATAGTTTCACAGTAACAAAACAATCGCAATGTATTTTGTGATATTTCAGTGCAGGGAAGCAAATACAATATTATGTATTAAGTGTCACCAAACACAAACAGCAGTATAATATGCACTATGGCCGCGCCAATCTCAATCAAAATACCGTCCGTAACACAAAATACAATTTTACAGCTATCGCGGACTGTCGCTACTCTGAATAACTTTGACGTCTCATTTATCGCTCAATGACCGAGCGCGTTGAATGAACAAACGCACTATTGTTCAATGAATCGTTCACTGCGCACATTTTACACCCATAGTTCTAATTGCCACTCATGGTGATCTTGAGAACTGCTATAGATTCCATTTGGAACTAAAAATAAGCTGCAATTTTTCGCCACTTGGTTCTATAATGGTTGCATAAGGGTTCTCTCCACCTATATAGAACTTCATAATGGTTGTAAATTTCACCCAAGTCTGCAAGTAGATATAATATACGAACTATTTGCCACTATTTGTGCTACTTGGGAATGATCGAAATGATTTCAATGCGTACCTATATACTTCATTACGATGAAGACTATAATAATATAATGAATAATTTTGTTCAGTTTTTAATACAAGGTAAAATACCCCAATTTAAAGTTACATCCGCGATGGTAGTAGCACCGTGTGTTGTCATTTAAAAAATGTGCGTAAAATTCCAGTATCAACTTTCGTTAGCCAGACTCTACTACATAGATAAGGTTAATCCAATTAATCCTTTAGGGATGATTTATATTACGACGGGACGGGCGCGGGACGAGCCGGGGACGGGCCGGACGGCCCGTACAACGCACGTTCTATAAATTTTATGTAAAAGCCCGGACGGCCCCGTCCGGGCGTCGTACGGGCCACGACAAAATCGCTACGGGCTAAACTATACGGGTCGCTTTGGTCCTCAAATGCGTACACGTTGGTAGGTATGTACTTTTCTCCAATTCTCCATGACGTACGGTCGGCAACCTGAGATTTCCATGATGAGGGTTCGATAGGTACCACACCCCTCTTTGTACCTAAGTAATACTAAGTATATGTTTATACCTTCTTATTATGATATATCATAAATGCCAGGACACTTTCTGACATATTATACAATTTATAGTCGTCCAATATAATATCAATCATGCAACAAAAAGAACGTGCTCCCTCACTAAAGCCGGAAACATACTATCGGACGCGACTGACAGCCGCGACTTAGCAATGTCTTAAGACATCCAGTGTGCCAGATCGCTCTCGGATGTCTGAACGCTCTCGGACGTCCGAAGGTGACGTCCGCGACTTATATGTCACTGTCTTATGTCACTGAGCCGTGCACACTATCGGATATAAATCCGATAGTGTGCACGGCTCAGTGTACTTTCATAGTCTAGGTCGCGGCTGTCAGTGGCGTCCGATAGTATGTTTCGAGCTTAACTATTACCCGTACGCCGCACGTGAGAGTGTTCATAAGGCTCCATCAAACACAGGCGGTACGAGCGGTAGAGCGGTACGAGCGGTAAAGGGCGGTACGGCGGTACGGCAGTACCGCGACCGGACCTGTGTGAGCCCTTCTTATATAACCGGTACAATACAGATGCCCGCCCGTCTGCTATACCGCTCGTACCGCCTGTGTGTAAAGGAGCCTACGACGGGCCGGGAATAGGACGAGGCGGGCCCGGGCAGTGATCGTGGTGTCGACCACGTTGTAATATAAACAGGTTTGTCCGAGATGTATACAAAGCGTAGAGAGAGTCAATTTTCTAAGATGCAAAGTATATTTGTGACCAGTCTACGGCCCAGACGGGGCACGCCCTATGCCTGGCCCGTCGTAATATAAATCATCCCTAAAAATAAGTATATGTTCCCAGCAGGGCAAGCTTGACGAGTGGAGAAATTGCTCTTTCCCCCGTTTATTTCCGTAATCGGTGGAAATACTTTCCTTTTCTACCTCTCAGAGTATGGCTAAAGTGAGAGGGGGAAATAGAACAAATTACATACTATTGTCGGGATAGACCTGGTGCACTATTTATGTTATGTATTACTTATAGTCGATGTGTCTCAACCAAGGAAGTTTCATACGAGAACTGGAATGATTACGAGCATCCCAAAAACGTTCCGAAGAGTAAAGCACCAACATTGGAATATATCTCTTTCTACTAGTGTATCCGTACAGTAATTTCATTTAATAGGACAATCTACAAAACACTACGTATATACCAATAAAATAATGAGGGAAATCATTTATATAAAAGTATTTCAGGTGGGATAAATCTGAAATTCAAATATTATTATAAACAGGGTTATCTACTTACCCTGTATTAAGTAAAAATGATTGCTTGATTGAAACCATTATTACGAACGTTTACTATGAGACCAACCCGAAATTCGAGAAAAAAAGCAGCTGTTTCATGCAAAACTGAAACTCGGAATCGACAAAATGTATGTAACAGCAGATTTTTTTCCTCAAATTATAGTCTAGTCTTAAACTATTACCTCCTTTCAGCTGAGTACATCAGTTCATTATAATATTATCTCTACACCATCATCTTAATGCCCTCAGCGCCTCCCACCCGCTAGTAGACATCTTTGCCGACGAATGGACAACAATCATTGCTAAAAATATTTTTTCATATTGCGAAGAAGGGGTGTAAGGGGTCCTAAATAACATCTTTCAGGACTCAAGCCAACCTCACCTGCTCGTGGTGCATCCTGCTGATAAACAAACGAGGCTCTGGCAACCCGCCAACACGCACTGAACCAGCGCGGCGGGTTATGGTCCAAACCCCCCATTTAAAGACAACAATGGAAAGCAACAACAAAGTAAGGCCCCAAGTGCCCGGCGACACCAGCGGTAGTGCTGGTGAAGACGGACATTAGCACAACCCTGGGGTCAGGGGTGCTAAGAATCCCCGGGCGAGGTTGCTATCCCGTCATACGACCACTGCTCAAGCTAAAAAGGACATTGATTTGCTTAATGTGTTGACTTACAACGTCCCAGACAACACCGGTACTAAACAAGGCAGCAGACATAAAATATTAGATATCTATACATCATTTTATAAATCGTTATATTCTGACCCATCAAAAAATGTTTTTGATATTGAATACGCATACTCTGACTCCATACCTTATAATATATCTGGACTCGAAGTTCACAACGCTCTTAAAAGCATGAAATTTGATAAAAGCCCCGGTGAAGATGGCATTACAACAGAAACATTAAAATCAGGGTTACAGGTGTTGCTCCCTCATATTACCAAACTCTTCAACACTATCTTACATACTGGCAATATACCAAAACAGATGTGCCATTCAAACATAACACTTCTTCATAAAAAAGGTGACAAAAGTGACATAAACAATTACAGACCTATTAGTTTAATATCACACCTATACAAAATTTTTATCAAAATCATCCAAAAACGTATCGATAGCAAACTAGATAGTTGCCAACCTCCAGAACAAGCCGGATTCCGCCCTGGGTTTTCCACCACGGATCATTTACACACAATAAATCAAATAATAGAAAAGCATAATGAATTCAGTAAAACACTTTATGTAGCCTTTGTAGATTACACAAAAGCATTATTACTCATGAAGCAGTATTCAAATTTCAAAAGCAGTATTACTCATGAAGCAATCTACTCCTCTCTAGAAATCCAAGGCATAGAAAAAATATACATAGATCTCATCAAAACCATATACAACGATAGCACAGCTGATATCAAACTGACTACCCATGGACCCAAATTTCCAATAGAAAAAGGCGTTAAGCAGGGTGACCCACTCTCTCCCAAACTGTTCACCAGCACACTCGAAGAAGTTTTCAAGACCTTGGCTAGCGTATGGTCTACAAGGGGGATTGATGTTGGTGGCAAGAAACTCAACAATTTGAGATATGCAGACAACATTGTCCTCTTTGCATCAACTGCACTTGAACTACAAACAATGCTCCAAGAACTGAGCACAGCAAGCCTCAAGGTTGGACTGATGATGAATCGGTCAAAGACTAAAGTCATGACAAACAGCACAAAACGTAAGGTCGAGGTTGACGGGCAGATAATACAATATGTCAATGAGTACACTTACCTTGGACAGATAGTCTCCTTCGAAAACCGACAAGACAAAGAAATTGAGCGCAGAGTCGAAAATGCTTGGAAAAGTTACTGGTCGATAAAAGAATGGATGAAGGGTGACTTGCCGATATCACTGAAGCGCAGACTCATCGATATGTGTATCTTGCCCGTCCTGACCTACGGTGCTCAAACTTGGTCATTGACTGATACTCAGAGGTTCAAGCTTGGGGTTTGCCAAAGGGCAATGGAGCGCAGTATGATAGGCATCAAACGGACGGACAGAGTTCGAAACACAACACTGCGTTCCATTACAGGTGTAGTTGACGTAGGCCAAAAAGCTACTAAACTAAAATGGGAATGGGCGGGTCATGTGGTTCGTATGCACCCCGAGAGATGGGCTAGGATCGTCACACAATGGGTACCGGAAGGCAGACGAAGGCAGGGAAGGCCTAGAAAACGTTGGTGTGACGATCTTGACACTTTCCGGGAAGGTTGGCGGGATTTGGCCACAGAACGCGATGAATGGAAGGAAATGGGGGAGACCTTTGCCCAGAAGTGGGACAGCATAGGTTGAGAAAAAAAAAATTGCGAAGAAGTCAAATTGTGATCTCAAAACATTCCTAAAATTTAACGGTAGGTATAGTTAGCGTAAAAAAAAATAACACGTTGTTGTTCTTTTAACTTTTAATTCATGTTTGTATTTTTTCTGTTCTATTTTATGTATTTTTTTAATTCGTAGTCTTTAAGGATAAAAAATATAAAGCCTAGTATTAAGTGCTGTAAGTTACATTTTCTATAAATAAACAAATTGAAAATCTCGACTCGCTTTTGACCAGTTTTGCTCATATTTACAAATCTTGTTAGAATATACTAAACCATCTTGCGAAATATTATAAAAATTAGCTGATAAATAGCGCGACAGCAAATTATATCTACCCGTAGTTACCGAGCTGTACTAGTTACTAAGTACAACACAGTTCATCATTAAGCTATTATACAAGAAAAGTGCATAGTTCATAGAAGTAGGTTTTAATTGATTACAATGACTTACTAACGTACGTAGTATTAGATTATATATTATAAGTAGTAATTACTTCTCTCTACAACCTCACATTCACGGAATTTTTTGTTATTATTGTCACCTTACACAAGAAAGGTGATGTCCACAAGTGGTATAATATTCAGAGAAAAATCTAACCAAGATGATATATACATCATTTGAAAGCTTGTTTTATGGGCTTCTGAAAAATATTTAATTTAGATTTTTTTATCTCTGCATTTTTTTTTAAAGTGAAAAATAAATTATCTGAAAAAAAAATAATGCAGCTTTTTATTTTTTCTAGTTTAACAATAATAAAGTGCTTCTAGCGTTATTTTACTTGGATTCAAAGCTGATTCTTCCACATTTAACTCTTAATTTGCTAAAATTGAAAATTATAACCTACCAGTGTGACCAGTTAGTAGGTACAATGTGACAAAAAATCACTTAAAGAGTGTGTCTAATTGGTAAAAATGCTTTTATTTAACAATTTGGAGGTTACTTAATCAGAGTTCCTAGAGATAAACTACCTATTGAGCCAAATATATTTCTTTATCCTAATAAAATCAAAATTAATTTAAAAAAAATGCAGGGCTCTTTTTTGTTTTCAACTGATGTAATACTCAGAAAAATATGAACTTTCTCGAAATGTAACGAGTCTTGTGGTTAGATTTTTTGATTATTATTATACCAGCCTCCATACATTTTGTGAACATGTCCTTTGTAAATAAACCAAGAAACTTACCTAAAAAATGAAATTTCACAAGCAGCATAAGCTTTACTATTACAGCCCTTAACGCAACAATTTTTCACCATTTTTCAACTTATAAAAATATTAAGCAGCAAGCAGAATGACGACATTTGCATAAATTATCAGCCATATTGTTTTAGGAAGCGCTATAGGTGCAGCCGTGCGTAGTTGGTAAATTACTACTAATTCTACTAATATGAAAAAACAGTTTTTTGTATTGCAGAAATAATTACGTACCAATATTAAAATCAGAACATTATCGAACTTATTACGTTAATTAGAATACATTTTATGCTAATCTATATATCATCATGTACGATTAAATGCGATTTAATGATTACCAGATATATGAGATAATCTACCATCCAATAGTTTTATTAATACTGGTAAGTTTCGAGAAAGGGACAACGCCCACCAATTATTGCTGTCCTGCTCGGAATGTTTTTCCCATTTGATAAGTAAGAAACAAATGTGAACCTTTTGCGTATAGAAATAAAGTACATTTTTCTTTTTTAAATTTTGCTTTGTAAGCGTTCCAGTTCTCGTATGAAACTTCCTTGGTCTCAACATTGTTATCAAAACATTTAAAAAAACAAGCCACAATGTTGGCCCCAATGGGCGGACTGACATGTCCTAGTGTCAGAATTTTGGATGGTGACATGTAGCATGTAACTATTTGGAATGTTCTATGACTCATGTTCTATGACATCAGTTTAGAAGCTATAATCAATATGGCAGTGGTAACGATGGCATTATGGAGCACGTTAGAGACAAAGTGATTTGCTGTAACATTTTTCACAGGCGCTTTCAAATTTTGATTAATGTGTCATAAATGGACAGGAACAGTGTATGATGGTTTTTGACAACACTACCTATAATGTATTGTTTATTATTTTCATGTCCCACGGACGGGAGCGGAGTATGGAGTATGTGTTATTACAACAATATCAATGTAGAATGTACTCCATCGAAGCGAATGGACCTTGTGCATCTCCACTTCACCGATGCGAGACATTGCGATGGCATATGTTCCTCTGACGATTGAGATAGAATGAGCCTCCTACGAGCATGTGACACCATCATCATCATCATCAACAGTATGTGTGTGACTCATAGCATCACATGAGGTAAACATTGGAATCATTGTCCCCTGACAATGATTCCAATCCCTGTGAAGAGCACGGTGTATGGTGAACATCATCAGTCATTATTACTACGATAGCAGTGAGTTAAGTGTAGCTTTTGCAGCTGATTACATGAGGTAATCATTGATTATAAACAAAGCCTATAAAAGCATGTGGTGATCATAGATGATTAGGATTTGAGCTACTATACATATATTACTGCTTGCTTGACTACTGTATAGCGTTGTATTAGCCTACTGCTGAACATAAGCCTACCCACGAAGGCGATTACCCCATTGTTGCCTATCTTGTTCATTCGATGCTCTGTGTAATGTCGATGATGACCATTATCGGTCGTACCGATTGGAGCCTCCTAGAGGTAGAATGTGTTAAGGTTATCATCTTTGATCACGCTAACTGCCACAAGCAGCTTATACGATAGCATTTGTGGAATCATGTTTCATTCTGATGCCTTATTATTATTGAGTCTCCTAGCATTATTATCGGTGGTCATGGCTGATCGGACTACGCAGAGCCTATAGGGCTCGAGACAAAATGATGGTCACTGTCATATATGAGTGAAGCTGTAATCAGACTCGAACTTCGACATCTTAAGATGACCATGCTGAATTGTATTAAGTGTAAGCATCCTTACAGCATCTAGCCTCTAGTCTGTGAGCGTGATCCTTCTATAAATAAGCACATTGGTGAGTGGTCATGATAATTTAAGCTCTCTGTGAGTAACTTGGTGAGTAATTATGACAAATTGAGCTTTCTAAAAGCTATGTGGCAGGAAGGTCCCTGACCTTCACGAGGCGTGGTACCTGATGCTGAAATCTCCCAGCGATATAGTCTGTCCTCAAACGGACAGGACGTGTATTTAGTCTCTCAGCGGGATAGTCTGTCCTCTAATGGATAGGATGTGTATCTGAAATCTCCCAGCGAGATCGTCTATCCTCAAATGGATAGGAAGTGTATCTGAAATCTCCCAGCGAGATAGTCTATCCTCTAATGGATAGGACGTGTATTTGAAATCTCCCAGCGAGATAGTCTGTCCTCTAATGGATAGGACGTGTATCTGAAATCTCCCAGCGAGATAGTCTATCCTCTAATGGATAGGACGTGTATCTGAAATCTTCCAGCGAGATAGTCTATCCTCTTATGGATTAGACGTGAATCTAAAGTCTCTCCGCGAGACAGTCTATCCTTCAATGGACGGGAAGTGTAGACAAAGTCTCTCCGCGAGACAGTCTGTCCTTCAATGGACAGGACGTGTATTTAGTCTCTCCGCGAGACAGTCTGTCCTCTAACGGACGGGACGTGAATTTAAAGTCTCACAACGAGACAGTCTATCCTCAACGGATAGGACGTGTACCGCGAGTCTCACAACGAGACAGTCTATCCTCAACGGATAGGACGTGCACCGCGAGTCTCACATCGAGACCGTCTATCCTCAACGGATAGGACGTGTATCGCGAGTCTCACAACGAGACAGTCTATCCTCAGCGGATAGGACGTGTACCTAGCCAAAGTCTCTCCGCGAGACAGTCTGTCCTTAACGGACGGGACGTTTAACGATCTTGTTTCCTTTAGCCTTTCAATGACAATGAAAAGCGAGAACCTGAATTACTTAAAGTTGTCCAAAATCTCGAACACATAGGATAAGCTATTTTTATCTTTTACTAGTTATCATCTTATTATTTAGTATAATAGTTTATGTAAGTTTATGTATTTTATTGATTTTGAAATTGTATTATTATTTAGTATTTATTATTTTATTTTTTTAGTTTTGATCTCTGTTGATTCTAGTTAATTTATCTCTTCGTTCGTTTATTCATGCCTACTTCCCAATGTCTATGCTATTTAGCGTTAAGTCCTCCTTTTGTACAAATGGTGTGCAATAAAGTGTTAAATAATAAATAAATAAACCTGACATCGGGTCGTGATATCTTCGAGCAGCGCAACGATGGCTGCTCTACTACAACTGGCGAGAACAGAGGCGCGGTACCCGCTTCAGCGCTCGAGCCGGTGATGCTGTTCCAGAGCGGTTGCCGACTGCGGCAACATCTGGACGAGACTGTATCACTACACCACTACCTCTCCACAGGACTACGATGTACACTTGGAACGATATGGTGACATTGTTCTATACTGTATGGTAACATCCCCCATGGGTGGATGTTACCATACATATCTGTATAACATTATTTTGTAGCCCTAGAAATGAATATCGTTTAGAATTTCAATACAAGTTCTGACAATTGTTCAGGCTAAGGGAGATACATTAAGAAGTCCATAATATAACGAACTGAACTACATTCCTGATGTTGCAATGATGTGGTTCGTCTGAGTGGCTGGAGATTCGCAAAATATCCAGTTTTTGTTCTATGATTTTAATCAATCCAAAAGTGATTCCTGATGTCACGTTCAGCGCTATTGAGGCTTAGTAAGTTCACAACCTCTTGGGAATGAGGACCTGTGATTAACGTTTGTTGTTTGTAAACAGTTGCTGTCCATGGCCTAGTAGCTCCTGTGTTCAGTGCAGGAGTCATGTTGCTGAGAGTGCCACGAGGCCGTGGACGTGATCAGGATGGCCGAATCTGTTAGCCGCAGACTCGATTCGCCAAATCGAGTGATAGCGGTACAACCCTAACGCGCGACGGACGCTCTGCACAACACTAGCGACGCTACAGTTTGAACAGGGAATGCGCAATGACGCGCGACCGTATCTTTTAATGTTAATAACGATTGGATTAAAAGTGTAGTCAGTGATATATCAGTTTATAATACGCCCACGAACGGCTTTATAACTAAATTAGGGGAAGCAGGAACATCCCCTTACAGTAGTATATCAGTCTCTGGCAGCCATACCACAAGCTTTGTTTAGTTTAGGGTCATAGGCCATGTGTAAGATGTCCCAAAAATATTTATTATTATTATTTATATTTATTATTACTGCTGCTATTATGCGCGAGCGCAGCGAACGCAAACTTTTCAAGTACTACTCTTGCATTTGAAAATATCAAAATGTAGGACGTTGGTAGTTGATCTAAGCAAAAACCACCATCTGACCAAAGAAAAACAGGATCATAATATAGTTATTAAGTTTAGTAGTAAACATTACATAGCCATGACCTCTCCTGTTGCCTTTTGAGTCATTTAAAGTTCGTTTTTAGAGTGACATCAGATTTGAGTAAAGAAAACAGCAGTCAACAGCACATTTAACTAGCGCGAGCGTAGTGAGCGCGAAAAATTTTCCGTTTATCTCTCAACAAAGAGTCTATTTTAAGTGAAGAAAAATAAGAGAGCTGAAAGATCGACGTGCGCTTGCCCCACCCTGCCCCACCGTTGCTACGCCCATGTCTGCTAAGTAATATTTAAGTTTACTTAATTAAATACTTATAGGTAGGTAGGTACTTACGCAAACCTCGCGACAAGCGTTTTGATCATATAATATATTGTGTATAATGAGGTTATAACCTGATAGATAAAATTTTTAAAGGAAAATCTTATTTCCTTCTTTTTAGAGCAATTAAATAAGAGCCTTTTATCAAAAATATTTTTTGCTTTTAATTTATTACAAGGTATAATTGAACCTTTGATTTTAGAATTGACTTTACAACTAACTTTATTGCTATTAAGTTTGAGGTTAAATACCTAGTCAGGTCATAAGTATCGTCACACAGTAAAAACTTTTCTTTTAGAATGCTGGCCATAAAAAAGTTTATTGAATTCGAATTTCGAATTGTTCATGAAAATAAAAATGTATGCTTTTTATTGTGAACCAAAGATTTGTGAACCAATTTAAAAAACTCTTTTTAGTTTATTTAAATTTTATTGAAATCGGCTCAGCCATTTTTGATAAACCAACAAAATGTACATGGATGTCACATCGATTCGTGACAGTTATTCGAATTCTGTACACGGTGGAGTGGAAGTCAGTGTTGCGATTTTAAGCGGAAAATAAATTTATTTGTTACGGCTTGAATGGCTTAACAAATGTACTTATTATTATAGCTAGTGTTTAGCCACAAGGCATAAACCTTCATCGGTCTAAAAATTCGGATACTAGGGCTGTTAGCTACAACAATGCACAAAACCTTCATCGGTCTAAAAATTCGGATAGTAGAGCTGTTAGCTACAACAATGCACAAAACTTTCATCGGTCTAAAAATTCGGATACTAGGGCTGTTAGCTACAACAATGCACAAAACCTTCATCGGTCTGAAAATTCGGATACTAGGGCTGTTAGCTACAACAATGCACAAAACCTTCATCGGTCTGAAAATTCGGATACTAGGGCTGTTAGCTACAACAATGCACAAAACCTTCATCGGTCTGAAAATTCGAACTCAAGGCTAGCCACTTGGTATGTAGAACTGAAACCCTAGTTTCGTGAGTTTTCTTTCGCCTTCACCACAACAAACAGTGACGTGATGTGATTTGTGATTACTAGCTCAAATTGTTTGTTTAGCCCTAATATATTATGTTGAGTCTAGGTCATCATCATCATCATTATTATTAGTCGTAAGACGTTCACTGCTGGATATAGGCCTCTCCTATCGATTGCCAATAAGCCTGGCTGAAATCGCCCTGCATCTAGCGCGATCCTACTATATTACCATAATTATTACGTTGGTACTGGTCGGTGGACGTCCTACGCTGCGCTTGTTTGTTGATGTTTAGCCCTAATATATTATGTTGAGTCTAGGTCATCATCATCATCATTATTATTAGTCGTAAGACGTTCACTGCTGGATATAGGCCTCTCCTATCGATTGCCAATAAGCCTGGCTAAAATCGCCCTGCATCTAGCGCGATCCTACTATATTATCATAATTATTACGTTGGTCTACCTGGTCGGTGGACGTCCTACGCTGCGCTTGCCAGTGCGTGACATCAGCGATCCATTTTTCGAATTGTGTGCCCTGCCCACTGCCAGTGGATTTAAGTGCCTACCTATCTAGGTACTCAATTGCTTAAGATTTTTTCTTCGTTTTATTTTTTCATCTTCTTACTCATTGGCGACCTAAGTAATAAGATAAACCTATACGGTACAGTACATTTACCTGTTATTTTCCTATTCTTCAATCATTTAGCTAAAGTCTTATCATCTCAGTATGACACACATAAAGTATATTTTTATACTTATGTACACACCCACTACCCAGATATAGATAATATAAATTGCATCTTATCTAGTGTTACCCGTAGTGCGCCTGAAATTTAACATTGGATCACACGTGATGTTACAGTGCTTATACTAATGTAAACTTAATTCAGTACTGATAAGAATCAACTAAGTTTATTTAAACTGTTTTAAATCGTGACGTGCAAATCATGGGTGTCTCTGAAGCAGGAACACAATATGTGAAGGAAGAGTTTGACCGTAACAGCAAAATGCTCTCAAAATTAAACACGAATTTAGTTAAGTGTAATACAGACTTGATTGCTGTTAAATTAAAAGTATCAGCTCTGCAGATGCAAATGGCTGCAATGCAGTCTATTTATAAAGACGTGATGGAACTAAGGAAGATAATATTGATTTTAAATCCACATTTAGGCACTGCAAGTGAGCGAAGAATGAGATTGCAATGAAAAAAAGACATTGTGATTAGGAAGTTTATTTGTAAAAAAGTTGGAGCCTCTGAGCTGAACACAAGGGTGTGTTAACACGGTTTGTCTCATCAAATTTTAGATAATCTACAACAAAACCTTGCTTGGAGTTCTTATACTCTACCATGTGCACGAACCGATGCCCCCACAACACTTCTTGGGCAGTGTAACTAGACTTTACTTGGACCGGCTGTCCAGTAGATTCTATAGTTCCTTCAAAAACTACAAGAATCTCTAACTCAGACTTAATTAAATCATGTGCTGATAGGGTATACAAAGGACTGGTTTCATCAATCTTGTGCACTGCTGATATTGGAAACATGAACAAGATATCTTCACTGGAATCGACCGATAACTTGAGTTCTGTTTGTTCACCTATTTTTTTATTGACGGTGACGCACCTGATTAAGTAGGCGTGCACGCTCGTTGATATGATTCTGGATTTTCTTGTATTGCCTACTCGGAATGAAAGGCACAGGTGGCGATCCCTTTGGTTGACGATGGCGTTTTTGGAAAATACGAGAGTGTGTGCTCGGTTTTTGGGTCGAGTCAGTTTGGCGAAGACGATCCCGACTAAGAAGGATTGAGTGATAGTCCCGATGATACTCTCAATGCACATAGTGAACATTGCCGAAGGGCATTGTAGCGTGATAGTTCTAGCGCCGTACCCAATTGTCGTGTGGATTTCGATGCTGAAGAGAAAAATCGACGTGAAGCTGTAGATTTCTTTCACACATGGAATCCATTCGGTGGAGTTACTCGCATGCGGAAGGTGATCTGGCTCCAAATCTCCGTGGAGGTACAGTATGATGTACCACACGCCAGCGAAGACTAGCCAGATGAAAATGTACGTAAAAATACAATACACTAATGTCCAACGCCATTGCGCCTTCACGAAAATCGTGACAATATCGGGAATAACGAAATATTTGAAAACACCCTTCGGTTTCTCTATGTTGAACCACCCACTTTTTGATACGATGCGTTCTGCTTTTCTTCTTTGACTAGATATTCTTCGACGGCTTCGCCTGTGGATGTAATATTAAAGACAATTTAGTTAACAAGCTAGAATACGACATCAATTGTGAAAATCGCTATGGACTGGCATTTACCTGCAAAAGTGTTTTCGTGTAACTCCGGTATCACCATTTGCTTTTTCTATATCTGTTGATTTGTTATTACTGTGCAGTTGAATTTCTTTAGTAGACACCATTTTAGTTATGTTTAATGTTACTGACAACAGAGCACATGATGTTATCGCATTTAAAAGTATGATTAATTCGTTACTACGTCTACATCTTAAAGGACGCAATAGTATTGTGATTTCCTCTATGTGACTTTATGATATTAAACTAAACCACTAATAAACAAAGGAGATAAAATTGTTTGATGAATTTCTCATTTAAAGCCAGCGTCATTGTTATTCTCCCGTCAGAATTTGTATCTAGAGAGCTATGTGTATGATGTTACTTGTACGTGATAATTTTAATACATAGATTAATACCTAGGTAATAATGCCTTTACCTTCATAATTAACACTTCATTCCTACATAAGTATTTACTTATGTCGCTTACTGATGCCTTATTTTATACCTACTTATCTCGTGGGTAGGACGTAGGTAAGTACTTAGCTGATTTTATCTTCCTCAGCTAGTCAAAGGAAATAACACCAATAACGATGCTATGCTGGGTGTGAACTGCTCATTATCCAGTTTTAACCGATGGGAACTCCATACTAGAAACCTAAAGTAGGTAGTAAGTAGGTATTTATACTTACGTAAGTATTTATACCTACCGGTGAATTGTGCGCACAAAGAAAGAGCAATCCAGTTATAAGCAACAAACAATATTCTGATTTCATAAATAGACCTCATAGAGATCAACCTTCAATCAAATGGAGCTCTTTTACTACTGCTCCACCTGCTTTTTAACGCGTAAATTAGCTCGCTAATGAAGCCGTTACGTACTAAGATACTAAGACCTAAGTGGAGCAGTAAAGTACAGAAAAAATATCATGTTGCTAAAGATATCACTAGATTTATAGTTAACTACAACATACAAGCTTCATAAATGCCAGTTAAGCCTTGCCAGAGACTTTCAGAAGGCTTACAAACTTTTTTTATTCAATTTTTTCTTGGGAGTTTTGTACCAAAAGTCCATTCCAGCCCCATCGTACCCTTATAAATAAAAGCTTATAACATATACACACACACATGTATTTCTACATACACACTAAGATGTAATAAGCCAGCGAGGCAGTCTCGTGGTTACAAACTCTGACACTAAGCTAACCACCCGGGATATCGACGGATGACGTCGTCGATATGTCTTATGTTCCAAGGTGTTTGTCCAAGTTATCGTGCCTTGGTGAAGCATCTAGACCAGATCTCCATAAGTCCACCCAGCTCAATCCAGTTGCAAAGCTGTGTAAACACAGAGCAATTTGCACCACGTCCTACGGAAGCATCATTGCGCTACTGGGCCGTCAAAGTGACAACTGCCATTTCCATTCTCACCTTCCTACCATCCTGCAAACGGAAAAACAGAACTAGTTGGAACGAGCGGCCGTGACAGAGGAAAGAGCATCCAGCGGGGAGTTTAATTCGATAATCGCCGTGCTCTTGAACGGGCAGTTCGTCAAGTTGTCAGCACGCCAATGATGGATGAAATAGAACGGCTGCCGGTATGAATTTGTTCCGCTTGCAATGCGCTGTTCTCAAGGATTTGTGCAACGGCTATTCTATCGATGGGGGATGATGGTAGGTATATTTTTTGAAGAGTTCTGATGGCCTTTTCGGGACTCAAGTTCATACTTCATATTGTACTCCCTACAAATCTCCGCGAATGAAGATTGAGGCAAGCGCACCACTCGTCGAAGGTAAAGTCTTGTATAAAATATCCCCAAAAGGGGAAATTTTTAAGAATGAATTAGGTATTGGAAATATTATATTTTTCAAATTATCCCCAAAAGAGGATATTTTATTTGTTTTGATTTTGATTATTAAAAGTTATTTATTGATCAGAAAAATACCTAGTTACAAAGTACGTACAAACTAGACACAGTCTTAAAAATTTGTATGCAACATTATTATACAAATGACTTTATCAGGCTAACAGCGCCTCAGAAAGTCTTTCAAAAACATAGTTTATATTATGAAATGTGGTACAATCTATGAACTAAACCAATACATTTACCTATAGGGAAAACATAAACATAAATACTTACAAATAATGAACCTTTTGCACCGGGCTCATTTTATTTATTTGCTAATGTCCTGATTGTTAGCTCAATGAAAAAGTTCATGTAGGCTTTCAGTTTGCAGGTAGACTTTGCTTTGAGTACCAACTTTTTTATACGTGAATTATATTTAAAATAAGTGAATGTTCGTAAAAAGGGCACAAATAGCAACAAAATAAATTAAATGATTAAAAAACACAAATATGGTCACAAAATGTATATTAGGTAGGTACCTACTTGGGTAATATGTTTATACATAAGTTCCTACATTACGATGGTAAATGGAACCCTCCAAATTTTGTCAAAAAAAAAATAAGTCATTGATATCATTCTAAACAATCGGTAATAAAATGCCGTGAGAATATGACACCGACATCTACGCGTATTCATTGAAGAATTCAAATTCTAAGGTCGTCTGCTTGATAGATAACCAGTTTCGGTGTATCTTGAGTATTTCCTCATTAATTATTGGCCTATTGCAATTCACGACGTGTTTTGGAAGTTCCTTCGCAAAAAATAAAGGTGGGTTCCTAACCAGTTATTCACGTAGCTAGAGTTTTTAGTCACGCTATTTTTGGGACGAAAAGTCCCAATCAGTGGTGAAAATTCTGATCCTTAGATAAGTAGGATAAGAATTTTGTAGGATAAGAATTTTAAAGAAATCTTATCCGTAATAAGAATTTTGAAGAATTGTTATCCTTAGATAGGATAAGAATTTTGATTGGTTTTAGAATTGCCAACTGTCACATTGGGTGTAAATCGATAAATGATTGTGTAGCTCAATGGAATAATATGCCAATGAGATACAGTGCAAATAGCTCCCTAGGTTGGCTGAATAATTTGCAAATAGCTCCCTAGGTTGGCTGAATAATTTGCAAATAGCTCCCTAGGTTGGCTGGATAATTTGCAAATAGCTCCCTAGGTTGGCTGGGTAATTTATAAAATCATACATACCTGAGATTAGGTAAAAAAATAAAGCTCAATGATAAATTCTACAAGACCAATGATGGTGATTTGCCTTTCGACTGTTGTCAGAGATATTTTAATAACGTGTTTATGAACAGGTGCTTGTGTTCTTAATAGTTCTTATGCAACTTATGTTAAGGCGTTTTTTGACTAATTGAGGCGTACGCAACAATTATTCTTAAGCAAGATGTTGTCAATTAAGAGAATTTAATTGTCTCTGCAAATGATAGCAATTTGAACTTTTGTATGTCTATATAGTAGGTACATCTACCTACTTATTCAAACTTTTGGCAATTGTGTAGACTGTAGATATTGAATAATCATAGGTAAATTCAGGAAAATGGAAATTCTGGTAAGTAACTTTCGAAGCAATTACCTACCTACCAATCATTTATTTAATTAACTTGCCAACCTAGTTATCTGTTACTAGCCTTTGCTCGCGGCTTTCCCCGTGCTTATTTAGACTGTAGAATATAACACTCACAAATATGTGGGTTTCGATCAAGATTCAAGATCATTTATTTGTGAAAACATGGTAATCGTGTACAACATACAAAGTCGCAAACAGGTCGAAATATAATAGAGAACGTTAGCATGTTTTTGTCCATCGTGGGGCACAAATGTCACACAATTTAAATTAAAGATTTATGAAGAGAATGTACAATTTCAAAAATAATAAACAAAACATAAAAATATTATTGAATTAAAAGATGTCAAAAGTAAAATTATAGTCAATTATTAATGTCAAAATTTAAGATTATGTCAGATATTAGAAGAATGTGAAGTGATAATGTCGGTAAAATCGGTAAAATAATTTTCAAAATCGGTTCAGTAAATCCACAGATTACCACCCACAATCTCACAAATCAGAAACTTTACCTTTTTATTATATTAGTATAGTTGTAGAGTCAGTCATGTCTTACTCATGAAGAAGCCCCAATCTCTTTATCGTACCTGCTTCTATCTTTTTTTGTATAGGTATTGTTATTGTGTATTGTAGCTTTTATCATGTTGCGGGAAATTTAAAGTCTTCACATACCTAGGGTTGAATCTGTCAGAACAGTTCTAATAATAGTACCTTTCACGTAACCATGACCATGTGAAACGGGATATGCAAAATCTTATCTCATAGCAGCTAAAAGCAAACCGTCAATTGTTTCCGAACGCGTGGCCAGTTAACAAATAATCGCGGCTCACAATTGGACTCGGTACTAAAGAGGCTACGGCACACGCTTCTGGCAGGCCAGTCCATGCAATCCTGGCGATCAATGCGCACACGCCGGCTTGACAACCCTACAAAATACGTAATAACTTTGAAATAAAACCTCAACTCCAAGTGACGTTTCGCGGCAACCGATTTCGTTTTGACAGTTACAAATTCAAATCTAGAAAGAATAGTGACGATAGTGATGCCAAAAACATGGAAGAAGTTATCGATACACGATTCTTGAAGGGCTGTACAAGTGCTTCAGGTTTTCATTCAAGCTGTAAGTAACGTAATTACCTAATTTGTATTTTCTTATTTATTTTTGGTATTTATACGTATATACCTAGATGTAGTATGTAGAGCAGGTGACGTAAGTTTCCAATGTAGAGAAGCATGGTAAGTATGTTTAGATAATATACCTAAGCATCGTACGTGTTAAGAGAGATAAACAAGTTCAGGATCAAAGGCCAATATTTTCAAGGAAATTCCAGTCAAAGGGAGATTTAATATCTTAGCTTAGAGTCACGAGTACAGTGCAGTACCGCGTAGAGTTTTGAGTTGGTGTAGTTCAAAATAACGTTTGGCACTGGCCACTGACCTATTATGACGCTTGTGTGTCTCTTAACATCAGGTAAGCGTCTTGCTCATTACACGTCCTATCACTCAAGTGATTCTTACTTGCGAAAGATTCTTACTCGTTTTATGTAGACAGAATACAAGTAGGTATACTTGTAGAGGCGAATAGACTTAATCTTTTGAAGGGATATAGTTTGCGTGCTGCCGACCAAGATCTAAGCAAAGTTAATTTGGGTTGAAAAACTGATATTCATAGATCTGTGCAGTTTGTAATCTATGGAAAAACAGCGTCAGCTATGCGAGCTATCCCTAACTAACTTAGCTCTTGCTCTGTATCTCGCATAGCTAAAGTTCGGAAAGGTAATAGGCTACTCTCTATCCCGGAATCTAGAGGTAAAACTAGTGTAGCAAAAATGAGTAAACATGACAATTTAATTGCAAATCATGGCAGGCCTCAAATGCAAACATTGTTCCCTCATTTAAATAGATAACTGACAAGCTCCAGCTACCGACAGACTAGAACAATAAAATTATGAATATGTTTATTAGCCATAACAAAAGGTGTTATGGAGTCATACGATTTATGCATAATGGGGACAACGTAGGCACGAGTTAGTTGAGCAAGTAGGTAGAGTACCTAACAATTTAGATATCTGCATATCGTCTTTCCAGTTCTAAGTAGGTATGAGGCTTTGATTTTTTATTTCCTTCACATCCAGTCATTTACAAATGTTATCAATAGATCTAGGTAATCTATGAGATTAGTTATAGGAACTTCTAGTCGCTGAAGTGACAAAATACACAAAACAAACCCATAAGGGACGTCAGTCAAAAGGACCTCCCCCAACCGAATAAGAATAGTATCTACTTACATATAGGTAAGTGACTAATTAATAGGTAGGTACTACCTACATAGTAATACCTGTAATATGTTTGTTAATAAGTATCTACAATTGCACAGTATATATGTAGGTACGAAGGTACTGGTTACACAGCATTTAGGTCTGCCTAGGCATCTGGTCTAGTTTCCAGTACCTATTTATTCTGAACAGCTGACCTTAGGAAACGTGTACTATGTTGTGGTCGCATAAATAAGACAGCTAGTGGAAAACTCGAAACTGTGCCTGCATCTGTATCGTATTTTAACCGACATCATAAAAGGAGGTTCTCAATTCAACTGTATGTTTTTTAGGGTTCCGTACCTCAAAAGGAAAAAACGGAACCCTTATAGGATCACTTTGTTGTCCGTCTGTCCGTATGTCAATACCTTTTATCTCAAGAACGCATATTTTGACACTCGTAAATCAAAATCTACAGGGTACTTCCAGTTGACCTAGAACTATGAAATTTGGTAAGAAGCATTGTCTTAGAGTACACATATAGGAATAAATCTGAAAACACATTTTTAAGTAAATCACAAAAAAATAGGGCCTAAATACAAAAAGTATAGGCCCAAAATTCAAAGTGAGTAAAGCGTATCATGTGGGAAATCATATGAAAGAGCTTCATTAGCACATGCTAAAACAGTTTTACAACGTGTAATTTTCGAAGCACGACGAGAAAATTAAAAAAAAAAACATTTTACGATTATTATTTATTTATCCTACAGAGATTTCGACATTAAAATTTTGTGAAATTTCCAGGATATGTACGGGACCCTCGGTGTGCGAGCCTGACTCGCACTTGTCCGGTTTTTTATATACGCGATTACTCCGCCATATATGAACAGATTTTGATGATTCATTTTTTGTTTGTTAAATTCGTACTTCAGGTGGTCCCATTTAAATTTTATATACAAAATCGAAATTACTAACTCGATACATTGCGATCGATCCGTGCAAACTGTTCGAATAGGCATGATGACTAAAAAATATAATTAGACCGTCAGATAGATTATAATAATTATTTTTTTGCAAAAAATAGCATGACTGACTTTACCCGTGTACAGAATCATTACATAGTATAAAACAAAGTCGCTTTCCGCTGTCTGTCCCCATGTATGCTTAGGTATATCTTTAAAACTACGCCACGGATTTTGATGCAGTTTGTTTTAATAGATAGAGTAATTCAAGAGAAATGTTTATATGTATAATACACTTGTGCGAAGCCGGGCCGCATCGCTAGAACGCAAATATTTTGCACGGATCGATGTAGCGTTTTTCACATTATTGTTGATTTATCAAAAATGGCTCAGCCGATTTCCATAAAATTTAAATGGGACCAATTTCAAAGTAAATTCTTTCCAATAAAAAATAATAAAAAGTTATGCGTGGTTAATTGGATTTGCATAAAAAAAAAAATATACGCGTCGAATTGTATACCTCCTCCTGTGGTTCGTCGGTCAAAAAAGCCATGTATTTTTTTCTTTTGTCAATTAAACAAAAATTTATGAAGCCCGTTAAAGTTCCGCGTGACGTCACTAGTGCTATACAAATGTAGGTACAGACTACGTCACGCTAGTGACGTCACGAGGCCCTACCCCCAAATTTTAACAAGGTTTATCTTTGTCATTTGTTTGATTGACAAAAAATAATTACTTGTCCAATATTTTTTAATAATCTAACGGACTATTGATAACTCATACAACAGAGACAACTATTGCTTATATTATCGCAAAGCTTTTTTTTTCTTTCGTATTTTTTGTCGAGAGTCAATTTTTCTATGGAACAGCATTTTTTTCGATTTTAATATTAGTGTAATGGTAAAATTCATCTATATTAGGTTATAACTAATGGTTACCACTGAAAATTTTTACATTTTGCGAACCAACGTTTTGATGCTTTTATCAAACGCTCTAGCTAGACCTTTATAGTTCTACCTAAGTATTTACTTATATTTTAGAGATTCTTTTTTTGCAGATATAAATGGATCCATTTACGAGTATCAGGTGTTAGTATTGTCTTCAATTGTGTGGCTACTAGTGCAAGTATAATATTTGTTATTTACTTAATAACAACAGACGTGTGATTTCACGTTGTCCTTAGATCGTGTTTATATTTAACATTTATTGTATTTACCCATTAACTTTATTTTATGTTGCTATTATAACTCGGTAAGTTAACATCATAGGTACCTACAATATATACTACAAGTATATCGATAGATAAATGAATACTATTTTTTTACTCAACTCTTCTCCCTCCCATTTTTTTCAAATTCATCCTTAATAGCACCTTTAAAAATAAATTACATCAGCTCATAACTTTAAACGCCATTTTCCGGCCCTGAGATTAAGTATCATTTTCCACTATACTCTTATTGGTCCACTAGGGTACTTAATCACAGGGCTGGATTTAGGAGCGTGGAGGCCCCGGGGCAAGAAAAAAGCGGAGGTCTCTTCACGTTCTCCCGAACTCGAAATTATTGGGGGGTTCCTAGTGCGGAGCCGATTTCGCCAAATCGCGTGACGTATTAATTGATAATTAAGAATATGATTTTATCCATGTATGTTCATTAAGAGTGAATAAATAAATGTAGATTTTTTTTCGAAATCTGATGTGAGGGTCCATCTATTTTGGAGGCCCTGGGCAGTTGCCCCGGTTTCCCTCTCCTAAATCCAGCCCTGTTTAATCTTGCCTACGGTTCGCTAACTTTTTTAAACACATTTTTTGGTCAGGTCTTGCGGTCAAAGATGGTCTATAACATGTATGTACCTATTCTTGTTTCTATTTACTTTTGCCTTCCAAACCTAAAGATTTATTTACACTCTCATTCCATTAGATACCTGGTGAGTGGTTAGAATTAAAAGACTGCTTTTCTATTTAAATAAGCTAAGCTGTATAAGTATATGTATATTATACATAGAGGGTTATTTCTAGTCAATTAGCATCCTTTTAGGGACTTATTCTGTACATCAAAACTAACAACTTTTGTTCTGCGACTTTGTCAAAACTCAAATAAATAAATAGGTTCCAGATAAAAATATTGTAAACTATACTATTTAATACTCTTTCGAATTAAAAATATTTTTTGATTCGGTTCACAATGGGCAAAATATCGATGAACATACACAAAAATACATGTAGACGAACATAGAACCTCCTCCTATTTGGTAGTCAGTTAAAAAAAGAAAGAAAGGCATGTCAACATTCACGTAACATCATAAATAAAAGAGCTCGAAAGAGGTCTAAACGAAACGCCACCAGATATCCACATAATATTGTGCAAGGCACCTCGGAGTTTTGGCGGGAACGCGGAAAAATCATGTCGCCATATTGTATTATTTTGTTAAACTTGTGTTTTTATCTGTGATAATTAGTGAAAAATGGTGGTATTTCGTTGATTATGAGCTGATTTACGTGCATGAGTGTAGGCAAGTGATATAATGTGACGTATCATGTTGTTCTGTGTTGTTACCAAAACTCCATAGACGCCTCTAGTAAAGTCTCCACTGCTTTACTGAGGTTTGACTTGGACTATGATTGGACTTGACCGCGACTTTATTGGACTATGACGAGACTACGACAGTGACTATTTTGTAAAATATTATTAAAACTTAATACTTGACACTGGCAAATTCACAATAATGCGACGCCAAAACTAAGAAGAAGAAGAAGGAGGCACCATGCCACAGCTCGCGACCGATAAATAGGTGAGATGTCAGACGGCTAGCACACATCTAATCTCGAGCTGACTCACACTGCATTGCCGTGGGTTGGGAATCCTACCGCCAAATAATAATGATTGACATCGCGCATACGCCGGCTCTTTTGAGAATGTACCAGATGCTCTAGACTGAGCATCTGAGTGAGCATTGAATAGACGAAATTATAATATTATTTTGAAAATAATTTACACAATGTAATATGCAGAATACAGGCAACATGCTCTCAAGTTGTCAGAACTTTACTTATCACTCGACTTCTAAAAAGGAGGAAGTTCTCAGTTCGTCGATGTTACCTGATTTTTCCGTAGTTTGTGGGCCGAATAGGGAGTTTCTTCTATCAATTCAGGAAGATCGAGAGATCGTTTGTACTTTTGATGCAATTCCAGGAAATAGATACAAATTGCAGTGCCTATAGAAATAAAATTTAGTAGCAAAATAACTCTCTTTATAGTCTCTTCAAAATAATTTCTATATTCGCTCACTCTTTAGAGCTGAAGTTGATTTTAAAATGTCTGTTGCCGTTGTCAGTTTTTTCTCAAAAAATAATACTCTACCCTCAGACCTCAGAGCAAATAAAAAAATCCAGAGGGAACGTCGTTGAACAGTCAAGTGAAGCCGGCTTTTTATACATGTGTGAGTGCGTCGCTGTTGCGCCGCCATAGTTTTACTGACAAGCCAAGGCGTAGTTTCATAGTTACCTGGATGTGTGTGTAATTGTCTGTACACGGCGAGGCGTAGTTTTGGATGGCTTCACTTGTTTATTCACAACATTTTCTCTTGATTTTTTTATTTGCTCTGAGCCTCAGACCAAATAAAAAAATCCTCTACCCTCTAGTAGCAGTGTACTACGGCTGCTACGGCCATGTCGCTAAGGTTCGTCCACAGATCTCTTCATGTACAGATACATCATCATTCTGAAGTACTGCTAACCCGATGGCCTAAAATTTAAAATAATTCCTATCGATTCATTGCTCCTTTGCTGTACGAAACAACAAAGTCAACCAACACTATAAAGGCTGATTTACACAGGGTCAGTAACTGACTACAAATTCGAGGCAAGTCAGTGCTGACCCGAAAAAAACCCTGTGTAAACTGATTTGAAGTCAGTACAGTGGCTTGAAGTGAGCGCTGACTTGAATATTCGGACACGAATATTTTAAAGTCAGTTGGCGCCCCCCGCCACCCGCGCTACCCGCGCCAGCCAAATAAACCCCGTGTAAACAGACAAGTCAGTGCGTGGTTAGTCACTGCCGCTGCGTTGTAGAGTGACCACATTTTTTTCCGCTGGCGATAAAAATGACGCGTAAGCTTAGCGAAGACGAAACCTTAAAATTATTTTAAATAAATTATTTTTAGTTATCTCATTTTCTACCATTTCTATTAACTCATTCAATAGCAAAATTGATAAGTTTTTCAACAAATAATTAAATCGTCGTTTCAGTTGTTTTCGCGAATTCATTTTTCCCACTGACTTCACACACGGGTGCTCACCGTGAGAAACGCACCACTACTACTTACTTCATGTAAACAGTAAAGTCAGTCGCGGCGCCGACATTGGCGCTGCGACTGACTTGTCTACTGACCCTTTGTAAATCAGCCTTAACTTCCAAAGTAGAGTCGTTAGTCTCTTTGGCAGTTATATGACAAGGTGTCACCATCAAACGCCTCGTGTAAAGACGTCTTCGAACTCGCCCACGGGATCGGGTCCCGGCCTCCGAAGTCTCAAAATAGATGCTTCCTGGCTCTTATCCCCACCGCTTGCAATAAATTTCGTCAGCTGTTATGCCGGTGTCGCTAGGTGATTACCAATTCAATCTGTACATTGAAATAATACATTCGAACTACTGACATCCTAGACGGTCAGGAGATGTGAAGATAGGTAGGTACAGATAGATAATGATCTAGATGATAGCGTGTTTTCAAGTCCTATTTTTTCGTTGTCCCACGGAATGGTCTAAACATCGGATGAGGCACCAATGAAGGATGGTGTCTCATACAAACATTGACTGAATATTATACTCATATTTGAAGCTTCAATTGCTCTAAATTCCAAAACATGCTGGGAAAACGCTGTGGCATCTGGCAGTGGCATAATTGACTTGGCTTTTTTTTGATGGAGTTCTTGAGCATTTGGATTATTGGGTATAATGGATATTAGATCTTCAGGTGGTCTGTGGATGATCCAAATTATTTTTAGGATAAGTACCTATTATAGGTAACCGAAGAAATAAAAAACCTAATGCTTACGGCTGAGGCGTAAGTTAGGTACTTTACTATAAGTAGGGGCATGGCGCAAGTCCTATGTTCTAATTATAATTACAATCAAAATTAGTTCAAAAATCACGCACCGCAGCCATATCGCTCCCTTGTTTCGTCTGTCATAATTTCCTGTTATTAAATTAACCATGAATGGACGTAGTTGTACGCCTGCCGTAGACTGCATGTCCGTAATTACCATTATTATAGCACAAAGGCGCGTAGTTCAGCCGTTTAACGAATGAATTTAGGTTTAGCGAGTTTAGATTTGAATTATCATAATTTCTATGATTTCAGGGTGCTTAAGTACACGAACATCTACACCAATTTACACTAATATTTTAATGTTGTAAAGAGAAGTATGTTATTTGTTTGTACCTAATGAGTATATAGGCTCTAAAACGGTTTTCTGTCAGTAGTACCTACTATTGATTAGTTCCATTGATGGTACTACTCACGTTAGATACGTGAGTAACCGTAACATGTAACCATATAATTTTCTAATTAAACATTGCTAATTTTTTAATATTGCAAGATATACAGTACGATATTTTTTTACGAAATTTTCTGTTCAGGACTCCGATTTGAACTAGATCAATTACTTTCAAAATACTTTTTACTTTTAATTACCTAATAAAAATATAGCCTGTTACTTACAGTAGTGCAGTAAATCGATCCAGTAGCTTTAGAGGTTTTCTGTCAGTAGTACCATTGATTAGTTCCATAGATGGTATTACTCACGTATCTATACTTCGCTAGTACCATTATGGTACTAGCGACGTAGAATTTATATCCTCTACGTCGCTAGTACCATTGATCAGTACCACTGATGGTACTATTCACATATCTATATATGGAATCATTTAAAAAAAATAGCAATGTTTAATTTGAAAATTATTTGGTTACATGTTACGGTTAAACAGCCCAATAAAGCATTGAAGGTAACTTGTATGTAGAATACAGATTCAATATTTTGTGAATAAGTAGGTTACAATAAGGTATTGCAATGTTCGGTTTGTCGAGTCAAAATCACACAAAAGCACTAATATTGTAATCAGAATAACATGTTCAGCCTGTCAGATATGTTTTCTTTAGTACTGTTACTTAGTCTTAATATATCTTCTTTGACTGTACTATACCGATCTTTTCACAGCCCACTGCTGAACATGGGCTTACCTCTCCGCGATTCCCTTGATTTTATAGTCAAATAGGGTTTCTTTTGGTAGTTCAACTGAACTCTAATAAATCTAACAATACGAGTACCTACCTTCGACCATAAAGCTGGATATGTACTAGGTACCATATAAAAATTACTTAGTTATGACAATAACCTACCTGCGGCGGCTATTAACCTTCACGTCAAAGCGTTTACACGCTGATGGAGTGTTCAATAAGTTTTACTTGTGTCACTTAGATTGTAAATACTTAGTAAGTATCCAGCTAATGGCACAGGCTAATGAAATATTATCGATGGGGATTTATGGCTTAGGATATTTATTAGTTATCAGAGCTGAGTAATAGGTATCCAATGGATCTTCTTAAATAAATAAAGAAACAAAACTCTGACGCATACGATAATTTTCTTTTTTGCTACGTCTGCATCGTCATTCCGTATTGTGGCTGAACTGCTGGTCTGAGTTATTTACTTCAACACAGATCTATTTCCCAAACAATTCTGAAGATATCATATTCATATTTCTTAAGTGATCGCACTAGTTAGGTATGTGACTCAGCGTACTTAGTGCTAGAATATATTGAGACAGGGCCACAAAATAAAATAGCCTTTATTTCCTAAATACAAGTAAGTAATCACTTCATTAAAACTCGCGTGAGAATACATTACATTAGATAAAATACCGGTTTTAACTCACGTATGATATACGGCCGGGCCGCTGTGAAACGCACTTTGTCTCTAGGATACCTGTGGATTATAATATCTGTTGCATCTGCAGCTTCTGGAAGGTATCCCAACTACTTCCATTTCAATTTACACATCATTTTTACAGCATCCGGGACTTTGGTCTCATCCTTATATCTACGTTTCTTAAGTGATCGCACTAGCCAAGTGACCCAGCGTAATTAGCGCCAGAACATTGAAATAGGGCCACAAACTCATGATTAATTACCTACCTACTCGACACGAGCGCAATTGACGCTGACCTTGCAATGCGGGCAGGTATGGCCGATTCGCAGATTGTGATCATAGTGGCATAACTACGTCATTCTCATTGGGCAACCAGCATGACTTGTAGAGACATCATCAGTAAAAGCTTATATTAATCATCTTGGTAATTGGCTCAAATTAGCCATCAAGCCAGTGAGGCAACCTGCTTACGTCCGTAGAAGGAATTCGATGGCGTATGTGAATCCACCAACCCGCACTGGGCCAGCGTAGTGGATATGACCCAATCACCCTTCGTGGGTAGGCCTACGTCCTGCAGTGGACTATTAAAAAAAGCTGTTACAGTCATCAAAAGCATCAACAAGACTAGGACTGATAAGTAAACTAAACAGAGAGAGATGACAATATTTTTTCTCAATCCAAGGATGTCTGTAAGACTGCCTCGGTGGCTCAGTGGTTAGTGACCCTAACTTTTGGATCAAAGAGGCGTGGGTTTGATCCCCACCCAGGGCAAATATTTATGTGATGAACATAAGTGTTTGCTCTGTGTCTGGGTGTTATTTAGTTACTATCTATATAAATATGTATTTAAAAAAATATGTATATGTAGTATATCAGTCTCTGGCAGCCATATCACAAGTTTTGCTTAGTTTGGGGTCAGAGGCCGTGTGTAAGATGTTTATTTATTTATTTGATAACATGTTGTTTGTTAGTTATCCTGTATAAACTATTAGTTTCTCCTCTCTTCTTACTTTGGCTATTTGTCATAACTTTTAGATTTACCCGCTAGCTTTTGCCCATTTCCTTTTATACTCGTATTTCCAAGATGAAAATTAGTCTATGACATATTCCAATCTTTATATTATACCGATGCAAAAAATCGAGTCCATCTTTTGCTGCGTGAAAGAGTAACAAACATATCAACAAACACACTTTCATTTGGCGAGTGACTAACTACTTCAATAAATTAAGTAAAACACACATTAAAACGTATTTTGTGTGAGGTTTACCGAGGTATATAGGTACTCTATCTAATTTTCAGGACTAATATCAAAACTAAGCAACGTTCGGTACAGTCAATCTTCGCAAGGGTACCGCGGATGATATTTTAAAATGAGCACTACTGTGGCTCGGATACGGTACATAATACACATTAAATTACAACAATTTATATGAGTAAGTTCAGTTGTGTCAGAGAATTCCAAAGTCAAGTCAAAGTCAAATTCTCTTTATTTCATAGACAAATTACATTCTTGAAAACGTCCGTTAACAATGCTTTTATAATATGCTTATAGAATTATTACTTAAAATTAAATTTTATTACAAAATGCTTAAAATTTATCAAAATACAACTAAAAATTATCAAATACCTACAACAAATTAACAAAAACAAATGAATAATAAAACAAGATGAATACAATAGAAACGAAAATAATAAATGTCAGTGTCATTTGACAATTTGGATGCAACAGGTACAGATAAAAAACAAGTAGCATTTAAGCACGTTACGTTATCGTTATCAACGATTTCATAATAATTATAGTTACGTTATCGGCAACAATAGCGACGTCCAGGCGACATAAATACTCTATAGTAGGTATAGTAAGTAGATATAGGCCTGGCTGCTAACCTCCTTACATATCTCAAAGTACTCAAATTATCACATCATAAGTTCACATGATCACACGCTCTCAATAAATTAATTACCCCACCTGATTGTCATGTCACATAATAAAGAAGTCGTCAATTTCATCCTTCAGCGGTTGCCAAGTGCAAGGTCCAGAACGACCGCTCGAAGCCCAGAGTCCACCAAAGCGGAGATGTATGGGTCAGAGCGATGTAGACGCAGATATACCAGACTTGATTAAACTATATTTTCCCATGATAATAATTTAACTGTGACCGTCATTATAGCTATAATACGACGATGTCTGACGACATTAGTTGTCTGTGAAAATACGTCGCGGTTTCATAGAAAGCGGTAATTGAAACCATCAAGTGAGGGACTTATGTCTTACGTCTTATAGACGTATGTCTTATTACGTCAGTAATATCACGGCTGCTATATTATGGCACCGCTATCCTAGGAAACCACAGTTATAGAAAAGAATGGAACGAGAACTCTGCTCAGTCGCGATTGTTTTGTTTTTCACCAAAAAAAAAAACTATAAATATATAGACATGGAAATCAGAAAATAATAATGTATGTAAATAACAGTATTTGTAAACAGATGTTTTTTGTAGAAAACTAATTATTTAATGATGCCATTAAAATGTCATATGGATATGTGGAAATTCTAAAATAATAATATTTTAATTGTAAAAATATGATCTCAAGTAGGTATCTAGTACTAATAATGTTGTATAGAAATAGGAATTATCAATCTTAATAGACGATATCGAGAATATAATGTAAAGACAAAAAGAAATATTTCTAATGCCGTAAATACCCCAGGAAAATTGATCACAGTATTTTTATTGTACATAGAAGTAAGATTTTGTATAGAAGTAGGAATTTTAAAATAATATACTTCCCAAATAGACGATCTCGAAAATATAGTGTAAATATAAATATTTCTAATGTTGTATATACCTAAAAAAAAATATTAGGTATTAGGTACTATATTATTATATTGAAGCAATAAAAATTTACTTTACTTTACCAAGGAAATATAAAAAAAATATTTTCAATGGGCTTACGGTCTACAAGGCTCCGCCTAGCTCTACATGTCTCCGCTCCGCTCCATTCATTAGAGTTTGGACTGTATAGCGGAACGAGCTTCATCCAAGTGATATAAATCTCCAGTTGGTCGCGTAAAGTGTTAAATCGTCCGTCGTTTTTAATCAGCTGTCATCCGTTTTACACGAAGCGTCGTAAATGCGGAGGTTTTCCGCAATAAAGGAACGGTAGGAAGATATAAGGACATCTGTGTTCTATGAAGAATTGCCTTGATTAGTAGTTTACCGAGGCTGTGAAAGAATGATCACATGGATTGTGGAGAAATTAGGAAAATAGTATCACTTTTTAGACAAGCAAATAAGTATAAATCGAGCTAGAGATCACATACCACATGCTTACTGACAGAAGGACATCAACTGCAGATCTAAGCTGCCTTTGGATACGGAACTCTAAAACTAACAATTCCTATGATACTACGAATTAAATCACAAATCTATCGACAACTTTGGATTCAACATCGGTCTATACTGCATAAAAGATAGCTTGATCTCTGCGACAGTGACATTGACATAGAAGATTGACATTTTTAGAGTTGGGATAGTGGTGGAAAAAATCGATTATCAAACAATGATGTAATGAATTCGAATAGGTAGTTGTAGGTGAGAAATTGGATTTTATTTACTTACTATTATTGAGATCAAGTATATACACATGTAAATAATGTTATGATATTAAAATATACAGTAAAATTAATGATAAAAAGTAAAAATAAGTTTTATTCAAAATATCGTTAGTAAAAACTATCGATATTTTAAATAAAACTCTATCTAAAACTCTGTGGTCACGATCATTCGTCGCCTATCACTAATCGGCATGCCCATAAAGTATGACATTGACAGGTACTGTCTGTGTTATTAAGAAATTCAGGACTTCATAGGCGTGATTTTTCTGACAGCTGTCGCAGAGATCAAGCTATATTACTAGTGGGAATAGACGTTTTATAGAGTATAGTCATTGAGGTTATTATCATTGGAACATATGTGTATTCTACGCATAAATTCCGTATAGAACTATAAAAAATCGTCAATATGCAATGAGGAAACAGGATTTCGTTACAAATAGTAGACATACATAAGTAACTTTAGATAGTAGACATAATTTAAACATAATCCAATATTGCAATATGGCCGTTTAGAGTGCTCCTGCGTTGTACAATTAGGGAATATTATTGGAAAGGTATTTATAGAAGGAAAACTTATAGAATTTTTTTATTGCGATTAATTTTGACCTGTGTTTAATTAAAAATAAATAATGATCCGATTTTACAATGAATAAAGAACAGGAAATTCATCCTTCAAGAAATCCTTTGCCAGCCCTAGGCGTGGCGTTAACAGAGTAAAGGATGGAGATCGACCACATCCTAATGATTACAAGGACGCGGCCACAGATTAGATAATAGTTGTGGGTGTGCAACGTGTCAAACTCGCCGGAACAATCATATCTACGAGATTCCGAGAAGTGTGCCGAAGCTAGGTCAAGATAAATAGGCACATGTCACCTGTAATGACTCAAAAGTTTCAATGAAGTAGCATTAAAACTGTGATCGTTTGTTGAAAAATAGACTTAATTTTGAAAAGAGAGTAGATTTCAATTACATTGTAGAAAGTCCGTATGGAATTTAAAAAAATAATCTAGGAAGGTTCCGAAAAGGTGACGTCCACAAGTGGTATATTATTCAGAGAAAAATCGAACCAAGATTATATATACATCATTTGAAAGCTTGTTTTATGGGCTTTACAAAAATATTTAATTTAGATTTTTCCATCTCTCCATTTTTTTTAAAATGTGAAAAGTAAATTTTATGAAAAATAACAATACAGCTTTTAATTTTTACTAGTTTAGCAATAATAAAGTGCTTCTATCGTTATTTTACTTCCATTCGTAGCTGATCCTTCCACATTCATCTCTTAATTTGCTAAAATTAAAAATTATAACCTACCAGTGTGACCAGTTAGTAGGTACAAAGTGACAAAAACACTTTAAAAGTGTGCTTAATTGGTAAAAATGCTTTTATTTAACAATTTGGAGGTTAATTAATCAGTTGCTAGAGATAGACTACCTATTGAGCCAAATATATTTATTTATCCTAATAAATTCAAAATTAATTTTAAAAAAATCGGAGGACTCTTATTTGTTTTTAACTGTTGTAATAGACTCAGAAAAATATGAACTTTCTCGAAACGTAACGAGTGCTGTGGTTAGAATTTTTGATTCTTATTATACCAGCCTCCATACATTTTGTGGACATTTCCTTTAAGTTTTTGGATGGAAATTCTATCTTATTCGTATAATTTAAAATCAGTTTTCAAAAGCTAAGTTCTACGTAGCTTTCACCTTATGATAAGAGTTACAAATATAATTAAAATATGTTACAAAAAATGTTATATAATTGAAAATAAAAAGAAATAAAACAAATCATTGAAGTACTTAGATGTTTTTTGTAGAGATTTTTAAAAATGAAGGCTGATGGTAGATTAAATATGTTGGACGAAAAGTAACTATTAGTTTATATATTTCATGTGAACATCCCTTTAGTCTTCGTAAAAGCACAATTAAATGTTGGTAGTAAAACATAAATTATTACAAAGAGGCTTAGATGCATTTCATTTAGGTAAAAGAAAAACAAATATCATTCTACGATGCAAACCAATTATGCATTTTTTGGAGATAATAGTGGAATTAATACATCCGCTCCACGCTAGATGGTTCTTTTTACCAATAAATCAATACATTTTTTGTCAGTAGGTACGTTAAGATATAGAAATAAATAATTAAATATATCTAATTGTCTGGGATCACTGTTAAAACTTTTTTCAACAAAATAATTTTACTAATTGCAGTCAACGTTTCCATAATTATACAAGCTTGTGCTATCGTTATTCTACTCCCCACAAGATGTCGCTATAAGATCTATACGGCAACTATAAAAATTTTACCTGTTCATTTATTTCAGGTACACCTCCAAAAATCAACCCAAAAAACACACAATGAAGAAAAACCAGAATCCCACAATGACAACACCGAACCAAAAATTAAATGCCAGGACAATACTGTGACGACATCAAAATGGAACCTACAAGTTCCCTTGAAATGCAGCCTAGACATGAAGAAGAGAAAGATTATAAAGCGAAGTTATCAGCTGGAAAGATATTCTACAAGCCTGGGGTGATAGAAGAGGAGACTGATGAGACCAGTGCGTTTGATAGTTCGGTTGTAGAGAGTCCTATGCTAGGAGCTTTTAGTGGGAGCGGGTTTTTGAGGAGTCCACAAATAATACCTTCAAGTAGTCTGCACAGGATACCAACGTATAGCAGTTCAATTGGGCAGAGCACCATATATCGACAGGATACTTGTAGGTGAGACTGTTGTTTATTTTATTAGGCATACATATATCTACCTAACTCAAATAACGACCAGATCAAAAGCTAGCGTGACACTGCACTCGTCACTTTTTACTGTCATCTGCTGAACTTAGGCCTACCTACGAAAGGCAGTTACTGATAGAGAATGATCCTAGTGAAATAGAGTTTATACTTAATACTGCTCGGCGGTTGAATAACTGGCAAAGTTCTGGCCTTAGACAAGTTCCAACCCTACAAAATGTAACCCTACAAATTAACATAATGTTCTGATTTTCAAGAATTTTCTTTTCTATTTTCGTCGTCATTTCAGCCATAGGAAGTTCACTGCCAAACATAGGCCTCCCCTAGAGATCCCCAAAATACCTGTTGGAAGTGGCTCGCATCCAGCAAAATCCTAGTCTTATTAAGGTCATCGGTCCTTGCGTGAGGACGTCTAATAATTTATCCAAACTTTATTCATAAGAACAGCTCATTATAGTTTTACAGAAAGTAATCAATTTATTTGTCAAGATCATGACACATTCATCACTATAGTACAATAATAAGGTAATAATGATATCATAAGTAATGAATTAAGATAAAAAAATCGCGTTGGTGTCGACCGATGAAGGTATTTTCTAGAATACACCACCTAGAAGGCTTTTAAAAAGAAGACAATGAACATTGTGAATGTACTGAATAAGGAATAGTTCAAAAATTATGTGTTAAGCTAAAAATCGTATAATTCTTAATTGATTAATTTTAAAATATGTACTGTGAAACCGTGTGTGTTCTCAAGTGAATCACATCCTTGAAGTGTCGTATCTAATCTTAAAAAATAGATAAATGCCTCACTTATCGGAATAGTTCGTGAAAATGTATATTATTCGCGTATTGCTTTCAGTGACCGATACGTTTCGACTTCTTTTATCGTTTTGTTTTATCTGCAAAATTTCCGTTTTTTAGTGCAAATTCACTGAATTATAGTGATTTTTTTCTTAAATTCTAAGCGTGTTATGTAACGGTCGTTTTATATCGGAATGTTTGATATTAATCGATGGTGGAAATTAGTGATGATCAGTTGAGGAACGTGTACGAAAATGCGCCGACGTCGCAAATAGTGTTGTGATAAAGAAGACATTATCTTTGTTGACCGAGTTTGTTCTACTTTCATTTATAGCTCATACTTCATCAGTGACAAGGTACGTCTGGACGGGACTTTATTGGACAACAATAACCGTAAGAACATAATCTGCTATAAATGAGTAGGTACAGTTGAAGGATACAAGATCTTGATTGTATTATTATTGCTCTGATTGTCCTCTTGTTATAGTCATGTTGCTTTTATTTTTTTCTCATAAGTAGTTTTTTCATAAATTAAGATGTTGCCTTTCCTATATTCTAGTCAGTATTGACTAATCTTTATATTTACCATAATAATATACTGTTATAAATCTTCAGAAGGTAATATGCTTTGTAAAAAATTAAGATACATATTTGAGTGTCAAGAGGAAACAGACAGATGCAGCAACTACTCTCATAGAGTTATAAAGTGTCCACATTTTGAACTAGGAATCTTTCAGTTGTAAATTTTATGTCACCTTCCATTTAAAGAAATAAGGAGGATTATAATTATATCCTATGACCAATCAATTATTTACCATGAAACGAGTGCATTTATTCATTTGTTATCTGTCTAAATGATTGTGATAAGTATCACTATTAGTCCAACAGCCCTCTCCTGTAATCACAGGCTGAATCTTCGTGAGCAGGTTAAGTTAGACGAAACGCCCAGATTAGTCTTATAAAAAATCTCGATCGAGGTAGCTAAAGTACTGCGCAGATATAAAACATGTCGATTTGGTGGGGTGTCGATATTGTTACAATAACAGTAAGTTTTTTATTTTAATATCGAGGTAAATGGACGATAAACCCGGATAAACAATTGTCCTACAAAATGGATGGTACGAGTGGAGGGTCCTCCACTCCGAATGAGTCCAAATAAAGAGATCATCAAAATGATTATTGTATTTGTTTTTTGATTTTTTGAATCAACCTGCACTGGGCCAGCGTGGTGGATATGGCCCAATCACCCTTCGTGGGTAGGCCTACGTCCTGCAGTGGACTATTCAAAGGCTGATACAGTACAGTACAGATTTTTTGTATGCAGTTTTGTAAGTGTTTGTATTTGTATATTTAGTGGTATGTTTTTCCAGTCCTACGCATAGAAATTGTTAATTCCACAGTAAGATTTTTTTCATTAATAACAACTTATTTTTTTTTATCGGGATTAAAGTCTATAACACAATCTTACTCGTATCACTGTCCTACACAAAAAATGGTTTGTGTTTTTAAGAATGGATATATTTCGTTCAATGCTCATTCAGCGCATTTCTTGTAGTGTAAAATAAATCGCTAACATATGATACGTGTTAGGACCACGATATTTAACAACTACGTAGTAAATGATTTAATATATCTGTAAAATATTTCAAGTTTAGTGAAATCATTATTATCCCATACTAGCTGACTTGGTGAACTCCATCCATCTCACCAGTTGTCAAAGAACTGTCAATGACAACTTTTACACGCAGGAACATTTTGTATGGGATTTAATTAGTGATTTTATTAAATACTCGCTACATTTTTACATTTTCTCACCGTTTAAACCTTTTCTTAAGTACCACAGATATTTTAAAACCAAAATTAGCCAAATCGGTTCAGCCGTGATCAAACGTATGGAACAGCTGATTTTTTTTTAGTTTTGACAAAAGTCGTGGAACAAAAGTGTACAGAAATTAATGTACAGAATAAGCCCCTAAAAGGATGCTAATAAGGAAGTTTCCTTTATCATAAAAACTAAAAATAATTATACACATTTAAAGACGTTAGAAATATATAAAATACATTGAAAAAATTACTCGAATATCTTATATATCTTATATCTTAATAAATGACGGAGTTATGGATGTCTAAACATGACCGCACGGAATCAAAAAGACCCGCGACGGATTTATGCGTGTGATGTCACCCGACCCAAGAGCCGCGCCGTGGGTTAGGCGGGAGTAAGGAAAAAAGGAAATAAACTGCTTCATTCTATACCGGGTATTTTTCTAAGCCACTTTTAGCCAAGTGCTTATACAAGTATTAATACATTTTATTTTTATCTATTTATTTATTTATTTATTTTTTTAGTGAAAATACAATTAAATATTATGTGTATATTTTGTTATATTAGTAGCAGTTATAAAGTTTTGTAACATTATTATGGATGGACGGATGGAAGAACGGACAGACAAGACGGACGGACCGACACAATGATGTTATAAGGGTTTCTCGTTTTACTACTGAACGTTAATAAAACATAATTTGAGTTTTGAAAAACAATGTTTATTATTCTTGTAGGACTAGCGATATAAACTTATTTTTTGGTAGGACACTATTTGGTTTAGGCAAAGAATGCCGTAGTTTACCACATGTTAATTTGTCCTACAGTTATCAATGAAAAAAGTCTTACTGTGGAATTAACAACTTCTAAGCGTAGGGCTGGAAAAACATACCACGAAATTTGTAGGACTATGTAGCCATTTGATTGTACAAACATTTACAAAGCTGCACACAAAAAATCAGCTTAAATTGTTATTAATCATTTTGATGATCTCGTTATTTGGACACATTAGGAGTGGAGGACTCTCCAGTCATACCTTCATTTTGTAATTTTGACAACAATTGTATTTCCGGGTTTATCGTCCATTTACCTCGATATTAAAATAAAAAACTTACTGTTATTGTAACAATATCGACACCCCACCAAATCGACGTGTTTTATACCTGCGCAGTACTTTAGCTACCTCGATCGAAATTTTTTTATAAGACTAATCTGGGCGTCTTGTCTAACTTAACCTGCTCACGAAGATTCAACTTGTTATTAATCACTTTAAGATCATCACAGGAGAGTGCTGCTGGACTATATTATTTAGATGTGTTTTTGTTTTGATAAGTCTCATTCTGTCTGAATGATTTCAGATGATTTCATAGTCTAAAAATAAAGCTCTCCAATTGGATCACACTAGTTTTTTTTTAAGAACTATTCGATAATAAATTTACCTAATAAGAAAAAATAGCTAAGTATATTCACTGCCAGGTACAGAATTTGCCCGACGTAGAACACAATTATTTTTTATTATAGTCGAAACTTCACTCTTCAATATTATATTATTAATTTCAGTGGAAAAAATTTAAGCTTTGACTCCTTTTTCTGTTTTTCTCGTATCTCTTTTGACTTTCATTATTTTTCTCTAAGACTGCGTTGAGTGGAACATATGAGTACTCCTCATTTAAAAGTACTAAAAGTGCTTACGTCTCAAGGTGCGCAAATAGATCGGCTGGATCAGCCGTAATCCGGTAAAGCCAGCCAAATCTGCAAACACGCTGTCACCTCAGATTATCTTGATTAATCGCGTCTACGGAACCTTTCCACAACCGCACGCAGGATTTCCCTGATCTGAAACATTGTCAAGGTTCTGTTACCTACACATATACTATTTTTTTAAGCAAAAGTAGGTCCTCTATTGGTTGGCATACGCCTCAGTAGAGTCTATAGGATTTTATTTCAATATGGCAAGTGCTTTTATTAACTACAACAAAATACAACACTACTTACATAAAACTTGACTTAAACTACATAAACTAATACTACATAATAAGCAATTGGATGATCCACAGAAACTTGAAGGTCTAAAGATAATCCATGTTGGCAGCATTGCCACGCTGAATGGCAATGCTACGTTGAGTCAAATAATCACCAGCATTTTAGTCACGCGTCGCGTCCACCAGACGCTCAGAAACACTTTTGAAAATAAGATGAGCTCCCGGCCCCAACGGTCCCAATGTCTTAACTCCAAACTACTCAAATATGTAAGTTGTTAGCATTATCGAGGTTAGCGTATTTGCGTCGCTTGTGCTGCTCCGCGGAATTGGCCGCCACTCCAGCTCTACTCTGACCCTCAGAAAGATGTGACGGCGCCAAACTATCGACGTATCGCGTCCCATACTAAGGGCCGTCCACACTTCCATGGGACTTCTTCTTCATCGTATGATGATCCAAATATGTATCTGTTTACAAGGCCTTTTCCCAACGCTTCGCCACTGCCACTCCATAGGACTAGTGTCAGACTACTCAATAGTGGTCTGATGTGGCCAGTTGTAAGCGCCTGGCATCTACCAGCGCGATCCTATCCACTTTGCTATTCGTAGACGTTCTACGCTGCGTTTGTTAGAGCGAGATTTTCATTTGGGTGGGTACTGTTAGGGTAAATTAGGCATAAGTTCTTCTGCATCTATGTGTTCTTTTTTTTCTTGCTTACTTGCTTGTATTGCCTTCTTAAACAGGATTTTTTAAAATAAGGTTAATTTCATTGGTTTTAGAGATCACGCTAAAACAGGATATTACACTATAACGTGCATATTTTAAAATAATTAACTGTTGAAACCTCAATAGTTTTACAGTCACTTGCATTTATGATCAATAAACAAATATTATAAATACCTATAAGGTATGCTCGTTAAAAGAAATAAGATAATGTTTATGATTGAATATCTACCGTATCAGCCGATAGAAATAGCCCACTGATGGATTTAGGTTTAAAATATTTAGATTTGAAGGGATATTGGGCCATATCCACCATGTGTCTCAGTATGGGTTGGTGGATAAACTAATTAAAATGTATTATTTAATTCTAAATAATTAGATTTATTTGTATCGTTTTACCATTTTTTAAAGTGCAAAATCTAAATAAGGAAAGTAGAGTCGTATTTTCGAGTATTCCATTATTACTGTCGAGGGTAAGGACGGGCTCCATACGAAGTTTTGTAGAAACTACACAAACATTAGTACAGTGAGTGGTGTACTGGTGTTGCTTTTGAGTGATGAGTAAAATGACAGGGCTTGATATTTTATTACAAATAATCCTATGTATATATCTAAGAATATATAACATCGTGAGGCAACCTGCATACGTCCGTAGAAGAAATTCGAGTTGCTGCGTCGTCATACCGAAAAAGAACAACAGAATATGTGGAACAAAAGGGAGGACTGCAAGCACTCTAAGGCTGCCTTCCCCAATCTAAATAGAAACATCACAAACGACCTATTGAAGTTGCAGCGGCAAGACCTCCGACTTATGGTAGGACTCATAACTGGTCACTGCAACTTAAATAGTCACTTGTATAAACTAGGAGCCACTGACAGCCCACTATGTCGCGGCTGTTTGCAGGATAACGAAACTGTAGAGCATGTCCTGTGGCACTGCAAAGCCACAGAAGACACTAGAACAGCTAACGGATTGCGTGATGCCTCTGCATTATCATCATCTCATTCACCATCTAAGCTACTGGAGCAGTTATGCCAGCGGCCCAGAGCCACGCTCCTTTACTTTAAGGAGCTGGGCTGGCTCGGGTAAACGCTGGAGGGGGAAACGCACAAAACACCCCATGCGGGACGTCGGTGCGGGACTTATCGCCCCCAATTCAAATTAGAATTAGAATTAGAAGAAATTCGATGGCGTATGTGAATCCACCAACCCGCACTGGGCCAGCGTGGTGGATATGGCCCAATCACCCTTCGTGGGTAGGCCTACGTCCTGCAGTGGACTATTAAAAAGGCTGGTACAGTATATATCTATGTATGTATGTATAAATTGAACCGGTCGGTAACAGTGACAAATTATTACAAATTAGTTGGTTTAAAATTACCTTTATAACAGGATTAAATGCTCGTCAGTGGTCTTTACCACTCACATAATCTTTATTGTTGTTTTAATTACACTATATGATTTAACTATCATAGTGCAAATACTTGGTTCTGATAGAGCGAAAATTTAATGTCTGTAACAACTTTGAAAATTTAAAAACGATGTTAAAGCAAATATGTTATTTATGACTACGTAATATGAGTTTTACCATAATGTCACATTTAATTTACCTTTGCACATAGGTTCCAAAACTAAGTCATAGTAAAAAATAGAGTATCATGCTTCATGACTCAAAAAGGAAGTTAAATCACAATACTTGTTTGTTTTCTCTGTGTTCTAAGAATTTACCTATATTTGCACAATTTCTTATACATTCGAAATATTATTTGATTTTCACTAAGTATACTGTTAACTGTGAATTTACTATATATTTGGAAAAACTAATAGTATGCCCAAAATTACAATTGATTACTGAAACTTATTTACAATAATTAGACGAATTATTAAAATAAAGCTATTTTTATGTTCCGTGATTAAAAGGCAGGTATTATGACAAACTAAACTAGTCCGATTTGCTATGGTACGATAAATTATTGCATTAAACAACTATTTACATTTCTTTAATGACTATTTACAGTTCACCTGATGCTGGATAACACCTTTATCAATCCAATAAAGATTAATCAAATCCTTTTAACTATAAGCAAATGACATAATGATGAACACATAAACAGTTTCTCTATAAAAGACAGCTGCACTTTCAAGTTGCTCAGTTTTCAAAACTAAATCTACAATTTATCTGACCATTGAGTTTACGTACCATTAAGTTTCCCATTAAAAATAACAAAACGCGGCAATTTTAATTCAGTAAGTAAAGTTTTACATTAAAATCAATAGAAAAGATCGTTAGTTAATCAAAAAAATGGAACCGTATCATTTTATACCAGAAGAATGTACTCGTATCTCAGTCTACGTCGTACTTCTATTTTTTTTCTATTTGGCCAACTCTATCGAATTATATCGAAATTGAAACTTATAAAAAAAACATATTTATTATAGCATAAAATTTTATTGGTTCGTCGAAACTATCGTAATAATATAAACCTTGCCTGAAAAAATATCTAAGTAACTGATAAATGGATAAAATTTCTCTAATTTTATAAAAAAAACCTAAGCCCCACATGTAAAAATAGAGGTATTATTGAAGTCTACGACAAAAAGATGCTGCCTTGATACTGGATAAGCTGCATTCAACTATTAAAATCATCTAGCCAACAACCTTAAAAAGGTTAAACAGAATTCAAGCAAAATTAGCCAGTAACGTGTCGTGCTCAAAATCCCTGCTCGTGTAGTCAAAAATAAATAAATAACACCTGACGTTACGGAAAATATTATTAATGTCGCCAAATAGGTGCTTATTTCAGCGTCACGACTGAAAATGTCACAGTATTTACAAATTTACTGATCAATATGTAAATCGTGCTGAAACTTGTGTACGAAGGCGTTGGTGATAATTAATGCTACTAAAATTCCAAGTACTAATGCGAATATTAATAGTAATGATTTTATTTTGATGATTTCGTTTAGATTCCTATTCACTAAAGTAATAAATAACATGTATATTTTGCTTCTAGTGCAATTGTATGCCAGAAAATTGTTAACATTTATTTAACTCCTACAAAATGTCCTTTTCTTTTTTGTTTGATTATAAATGAATGAAATGATTTGGGGACATATTACACACGGCCTCTGACCCCAAACTAAGCAAAGCTTGTCACATGGCTGCCAGAGATTGATATACTACGTTATACATATTTTTAAATACATACTTATATAGATAGTAACTAAATAACATCCAGACACAGAGCAAACACTTGTTCATCACATAAATATTTGCCCTGGGTGGGGATCGAACCTCTTTAATCCAGTAGTGTGGGTCAGTAACCACTGAGCCACCGAGCCAATAGTTCGATTAATTACGAATTGACAATTATATACCTACATAAATAAAATATCCGGTAGGTGCTTACTAAGTACACGTAAAAGAAAAAAATATTATAAACAATGAAATCGAAAAATCAAATCATTAATTGAAATGATAATCAGAAGGAGATATCATTATAATAAAATAGCCTTTTTAATCGGAAATGGAAAAATGTAATAATCTCTCACTCACACTTCAAAACAGAATCATTTACAATAACAAGCCAAAGCCTAACGAATTAACGGCGTTGATACCAGCCAAACATCGTTATATTCTGAGTCACTGATGTCGTTATAACCTCGTAATTATTTGCTATAGGTACTTCCTATTAAACTTTTAAAAAAAAATATGGAATCGCTTTTGTGAAGTAAACGTTTGTTAATAAGACGCCCGTTGTTGGACATAGGCTTCCTAAATAGATCTTTAATAAGAGCAGGACCAAACCAAAATCGTCCCTAAACAAAAAAAAAATTAGCTTGTAACTTCAGTAGTTTATAAGCCACCTTTAATGATACAATACAATACCGAATCTGTTTTAAGTAAAGACTCCCTTTTCAAGTACTTATATTATCAAAACACGTCTAAATTACATAAGTACCTCCCTAGTTAATTTCGTAGACGATATACTCTTCATGTAGTAGGAACCTCGTCCGACCTTCAGTCGGAAGGCGCTCGAGAACAGCAAATTAGTGTAGGAAAAAGATCCACATTAGCGAGCCAATTCGCGACCTGTCAAATTAGCTATTTTAATGAAAAGGTGTTCATAGATTTTTATATACAGGCTGGTGTGGCTACCAAATTGGCCACACCTTTTCATAACATTAAAACATAAGTAAAAAAACATAACAACAACATAACAAAACATTAAAACATAAGTAGTTGATATACGGTCTCTAGTTCCTAGGGGTAGGAACTTAGTCATAGTCATTCAGTCTTCGGATGATGTATTGTGTAACAGCGACCGGCATTTATAACTGAGCGGTGCCGTGGCTTAGATGCCATAAATTGTGGGTTCCGGCATTGACAGTATTAAAAAAGGGATACCTTTTTTGATACTGTCAATGGGTTCCAGTTGTTTTAACCGTTTAGCCATGTCAAAGGTCTTTAGGCAGCTTTAAATCTCTGACATCGGCTAGCCAAGTAGCCACCTGACTAATTTACGCGTTCAATAGCGTAAGCGTGAACTACAATTTTCTATGAAATTTGTGTAGCGCTATTGGTATCGTTTTATCTCCTTATATACCTAATTGTTATTTACGTTAACCCTATTGTGCACCTGAAAATTTTGAGAAATTCAAACTATAAAGCATATAAAAATTTATCGAAACACGCTAAATGCATGACCGTTCTTAGAATATTTAGAGATCCTATTGGAGATCTATTGGAGAGACCTATTTCCGACAGAGGATGACTTTTAGATACGTTTAATATCCTTTGTTGTTATTTTTAAATATGTCTAGTTAATTTAGGTTGGTTCACATACTGAGAATGAAGTACCAAAAAGTATCTTCCACCGGACTCAAAAATGAAGCTTCTCAATTCGACTGTATGTCTATGTAAGTGCCATTTTTAGCAAAAAATAATTATCTACTTATTCCATTCAGAATTTGAGTTAGACTTGCATTGTTTGCTAACTTTTATCATATGAATACCACCTACAACATTCTTAAAGTTTTATAAATACCTCATAACTTCTAGTAATTTAAACAATCCGATTAATTGTAAATATTCTTTTACTCACACCTATTCAGTTCAGGCTAAGTACAACTTAAAGGTTTACATAAATTGTAGAACTGTAGTAGATGTTGTACTCAATGAAATTCATAATTTTCTAAGACAATACTTCGTTATAAAATAATGTCCCATTCTGCTACAAATTGATGAAGTAGAGTAGCGAAGGTACTAGATAAATAGAGTTTTGTAAATGCACTTCAGTTAAGTTTTTCTCATGTCATTATTCTTCGTTATGAGCTTATTAGACTGTATTTAACAGAACAAAGAAAATAAGTTACAAGTCCAATGTAGGGATAATAGCCAGGATGTTTGAATTGAGTAATGCACTCGTTTCTTTCGAATAAACGGATGATTTTATACCACATGATCTTTGTGTAGAAGTTTTGATAAACTTTGTTTTCGTGTGGCTCCGTACTAGTCCGTACATTCTTACAAAAGGGCGAAAACGGGGAAGATCTGATACAAAAATGTATGGAGCCACACATTATTATACGAACTCATACTAAAGCCTCAATAGATGATCTATTCAAAGTCAAGCCTAGGTTCTCTAGGTTTATGTTGTGGGAATCTCTCAGGTGATTAATAATTATTTAAGTATATTGAAAAGCCATCAAAATTATGTTATGTACAAAATGAAGTCCAATTTTTCCACCCTGTATTGAAGCAAACGTCAACGTAGGCACTAACTAAAATTTGTTTTCCGTAGCGAGCTGATAATTTCCGATATAGAATCTAGCGATACAATTATACAACACTTAGCGCGTCGTCATAGAAGCAGGCACGAGAGAGTCAATCGTGACTGAGGCATTATCGCGCGCGATGCTTCAGGAGGCGCGACAGCGAGGGATGGTGGCGCAGACAGTCCGCGGCGAGTGAGTGGCGCGCACACACACGATGCACGCCGACCCCGAGTCCCCCGCCTGCCGCGAAGAGGCGCAGCTCCTGCCCGACAACTGGCTCAAAGTGAAGACCGTTCCCGCCAACGGGAACCTCTCGCCCGGCATCTACTACCCCACGACCGGCAGCAAGAGGTTCGTCGACTCGAAGACCCCGGAGCCCGTCTCACCGACCATCTCGAACCCGTACTGTGTCGCTTTTGTTCGTCTATACGCTTACTCCCTTTATTACCGGTTAATTGTTGCGAATCATTTACATTAGAAAGATATTTAGTACATTACCGATATTAGCATCGAGGAAGGACGCGTCGATGCGAGCGCGAAGTAGATATTGTCACTTATGGGAGCGTGCAGATAATGAGATTCATCCGAGTGATTTACGAGTGCATTTGTTTATTTGCAGGAGCCGGTCGCACAGGCATGCTACTCGCAGGACTAGGAGGCGCGCGGTGCTCAAGAATGGGGAGTGCAATATACTCAAGTCCCGGATCTCTCAACGGAGGTTGAGGTTCCTCCAGGATATGTTTACAACGCTCGTCGACGCTCAATGGCGATGGACCCTGCTAGTGTTCACGCTCTCCTTTATCTTGTCGTGGCTGGGATTTGCGCTCATCTGGTGGCTGATAGCTTTCACACACGGAGACCTAGAGCCCGATCATCTCCCGCCGATGCAAGAAGACTCAAACTGGAAACCATGTGTGTTCAATATTTACGACTTTACATCGTGTTTCCTATTCAGTATTGAAACGCAGCACACGATCGGCTACGGTTCCCGAACTACCACGGAAGAGTGCCCCGAAGCAATATTTATAATGTGTTTGCAGAGTATCGTGGGCGTTATGATCCAAGCTTTCATGGTCGGTATAGTGTTCGCAAAGATGACGCGACCCAAGCACAGGACGCAAACACTCCTGTTTTCAAAATGCGCAGTAGTGTGTCAGAGAGATGGCGAGCTGTGCTTAATGTTCCGCGTGGGCGACTTGCGGAAATCGCACATAATCGGAGCCAGCGTGAGAGCGCAGTTGATCCGATCTAGGACGACGAAAGAAGGGGAGGTGCTATCCCACTATCAGACCGAATTAGATCTGAACGCGGATGGATGCGACAGCAACCTGTTCTTTATTTGGCCGATTACTATGGTGCATCGGATAAACGCGGAGAGTCCGTTCTACGGCGTGTCGGCGGCAGACGTGTTGCAGGAGAGATTCGAGATCGTAGTTATTCTGGAGGGAACGATCGAGTCGACGGGTCAGACGACCCAGGCGCGGTCCAGTTACACCACCAGTGAGATAATGTGGGGGCACAGGTTCGCGCCGCTGGTGCAGTACAACCGCGAGCGACAGGGTTACGAGGTGGATTACTCCAAGTTCGACGAGACGAGCCAAGTGGATACTCCGCTGTGCTCGGCCAAGGAACTGGACGAGTTTTACGGCAGCCAGGGCGACCGGCGATCCATCGGTGAGTCTCTATTCAACAAACGCGCCGGTGACGGTTGGCTTTGTGTACGAATTGTTAATTAACAAGCTTGTAATTGTACGCTTTATCATGACATTTTCCCGTTTGATACAGATAACGTTAGTTCTTGTATAGGCCCTGACTATAGGTACACAAGAATTTCGTGACGCCTGATGTTGACAAGATATAAAGTGATAGGATAATCTAAATGCTAACATCTCACTCATTACCTACCCATTTCCGAGTCACAGATAAAAGCCAAAAACTGAGGTGAAAATTATATAGAAATTGTTAAATATTGTTTATTAAACTGTACTGATAATTAGCATATCAAATATGCAATTAAGTAAATTATCTAGGGTCAAGAGACGGAAAATGTATTTTATTTATATTGGAAGATGTGCGTTTCTTGTTTGTTTACGAAAGGGTTGCTTGCTGTAGAACAGTGTTTTGACCTAAATTGTAGACAGTCTTGCAAAGTAACACTTGCAGAGATAAATGTACATTGATAGCATAATCTATGCACTTGTATGTACCACTATAATGTGTTCATAATCATGTATTTCATATAAGTATCACTGCCATCTCTTGTGAAGCGTATCGTAAACGTAAGCAAGTCCCTATGGTTAGCACTTGCAATATCAAAGTATTAAAATGTACATGTACATAGGTATGATACAAGTACTGTTACCTATTTATCTAAATTATTAATATAATTATATTCTAATATTATAGATCTATAAGAGTACTCATAAATTAAAGTGTAGGTAACCATAATTTTATCTAAGTTAATTAAAAAATAGTTATTTCAATGGGAGTCGCTATTTCATTCCGTTACATTTGATGTTCTTGTTTAAAACGATATTCTTGTTTTGTAGTTTTTACTAAGATATTGCAGTATAGTTAATATAAATCAAGCAAAAATATTATAACGTTAACTAAATATCATGTATCTCATATCTCTTAAATTCTTAACATAATCTACAATCTACAGTTGACGGAATAATGCCTCATACTCCACAGCTTTCCTTGTGTATTATAAAATGTATAGCTTTCCTAGTGTACCTAATTTAAAAAGCGCTTATAGCCTAGTTTGACTAGGTGTTCGTAAGCGATCATCGAAGTCAAGCAACGTTCTGCACGGTCAGTCTTCGGATGGGTGACCGCGGGTGGAATTTACAACTGAGCGCTACTGTGGTTCGGATGACACGTAAAATTGTAGGTCCCGGTTTTAATTGTATCGCAATGTCAGAGGCCTTCAGGAGGCTTAAAAACTCAGACACCAGGGTCACCAGGGCTAGCCACCCGGCCTATACGAACTTACTTATAAAAATTATAGACAAAGCCTGAAATACACAAAGATATAATATTGCCGAAATACTGTTCCCACTTATCAGACTACTTATGATGTAATAGGGCATCGGGAACCTTAAAAAGAATCTTATCAAGGAAAACATATTTCGTTATCAAGATTTTGATTTAGTTCTTATCGAAATAAACCAAGAACATCTCTCTACCTAGACTAGGTAGGTACCTACTCAAGAATTTGATACATATATTAATGTCAAACTAGCTGAGTGTTTTATAGCCCGAGATTCCACCGCAAGATCATCCCTGCCTGGGTCTGACTTCCCGTTAAAGTACAACGTAGATGTCTTCAAATTCCGAGTAAATAGGTATCTTCTAGGTAAGCGTGCTACACCCTAGACCGCACATCTGCTTAACATCAGGCAGTGTGTAGTCAAACGCGAATCTATTCGAAAAAAAAACCCGCTCACAGCGTACACGGTTCAAACCAATTTTTTACGTAATTAGATAAATAGGATAATGTATTTAAATAGGATTGCCTTGCGAAATGTGGCCGCAAGTATTTTTGATTAAAAGTTATTAAATTATTTTTTGATAATTTTTTTTAAAAAAGTACCTTAATGAGCTTTATCTACCGTTGCTATGTACTCGTAGTGTAGTGCGCTTATCTTATAGGACAAAATGCCTGAATATACCTTTCTATTTTGTTTGTGTTCATAAGTTTTAACACTAAAATCTTCCTACATATACAAGTATACAGAAAATCTTTTATAGCACCTTCTGATTGTTTTAGAGCATGTTCCATGTTAATGAAGTGTGAATTCTAAAAATTGGTGCTTTAAGCAGTAATTTTCGTATTTAATTAGGTGTCAAAATAATCAGTGAGATAAGTGGTTGTGCTTTTTGACGGTTCTTTGTTAGGACCGTCTAGTTAATTGCGTCAATTATGTACTTCGAGGAATAGTTTGTGCACACAAAATTTATACAGCACTATAAATGTATATAACTGAAAGTAACCTAATGTTTTGTTACTTTTTTTACAGTTTTAAATGAGTTTATGAAATTCCAGTTACACTGGAAAAAATTGTCTGAAGATATATTCTATTTTTGACCGACGAACCACCGGAGGAGGTACTCAATTCGATGCGTATAATTTTTTTTATGTATAACCACGCCATAACATTTTTCGTAGTAGCCTGATTACAATAATTATTTTTTTATCGGAAAGAGTATACTTCGAAATTGGTCCCATTTAAATTTTATCGAAATCGGCTGAGCCATTTTTGATAAATCAACAATAATGTGAAAAATGCTACATCGATCCGTGCGAAATATCCGCGAATTCTGTACACGGGTGAAGTCGGTCATGCTAATTTTTGCAAAAAATAATCTTGTTATTTTCTTCATCATCATCTCTATCCCACTGCTGGGTATAGGTTACGGTTACTCTCTCTTACGGTGCCATTTATTTTCATATTAGTAACTAGCGACCCGCCCCGGCTTCGCACTAGTATATTATACATTTAAACCTTCCCCTTGAATCACTCTGTAACTGTACTGTACTGTAACAGCCATTTAATAGTCCACTGCAGGACGTAGGCCTACCCACGAAGGGTGATTGGGCCATATCCACCACGCTGGCCCAGTGCGGGTTGGTGGATTCACATACGCCATCGATTTTTTTCTACGGAAGTATGCAGGTTGCCTCACGAAGTTTTCTTTCACCGAAAAGCCAGTGGTGTGAAATTCCGTACATAAATTCCAAAGAACTCATTGGTACGGGACCAGGTTTTGTACCCACGACCTCACGATTGCAAGGCGGGTGTCACTACCTCTAGGCCACCACGACTTTTTAATGAATTAATCACTCTATCTATTTTAAAAAACCGTATCAAAATCCGTTGCGCAGTTTTAAAGATAATTATATACATACATGGGGACAGACAGCGGGAAGGGACTTTGTTGTATACCATGCAGTGATTTATACATTTTAAATTTCGAGATAAACAAAAAGCACTTAAAGGAAAATTCTTGAGAAACATTTGATTCGTAGTTGACATAATTTTGAGTGTTCTAATAAAGCTATATTTTATTGTAAATATATAACTGTGTATTTTAACACAACTTTATCAAATATGGTATATTTATATAATAGTAGATTTAGAGAAGCCTTTTTATACCAATACAAACCCATATGGACAAACAACAACAAAAATAAAAAATGCACAAGTCTTTTACATGAACTTACCTATATATATAAGTATAAAATAAATAGTATAATAACAACTCCAAACGGTGTGTAAGTAAAGCTATTGTTTAGAAAAGATGCTAAATTATGATGATAAAATGCTAACAAATCTTAGTACTATTAAAACCTGTCAATGCCAAAATTTATTTTTATTTGGGCCTTTTTCCTGATTCATATGAGAGCTAAGAACCAAAATGCTATTGTCCTATTCATATGTACAGTACGCCGGACGTGGTATTTTGCCAATTTGTTTTCCCCTTAATCTCACAGGATACGTTTATTTTGAAGAGAAGTGCAATAAATATTATCTTATGCTCGATGATTGCTTTAGATGTTAGAGGGTCAACGTTCACTAAGTAGTTGAGTTCAATGTAGCGACGGGTCGACATGTTATACCTCTTTATTGTAATCTACAATGCTTTCTTATCAAGTTTTAGTTTCAAATTGTAAATACATTACAATACAATTCAGGTTCATCCATCAGCCAAAGGACGTTCACTGCTAGACATAGGCCTCCCCTATGGATCTCCAATAAGACCGTTTTGAAGCTGCTTGCATCCAGCGCGATCTTGCGGTCTTAATGAGGTCATCCGTCCACCTTGTGGGTGGACGTCCTACGCTGCGCTTGCCGATACGTGGTCTCCACTCGATAACTTTTCGACTCCACCGGTCATCAGTCCTCCGCGCTATGTGCCCTGCTCATTGCCATTTCAACTTGCTAATCCGTTGGGCTATGTCGATAACTTTGGTTCTTCTACGGATCTCCTCATTCCTGATTCGATCTCGCAGAGAGACTCCGAGCATAGCCCTCTCCATAGCTCGTTGGGCTACTTGGAGCTTACTAATAAGGCCCATAGTGAGAGACCACGTTTCTGTTCCATAAGTCATCACTGGCATATGTCGGACGAGAGGCCCTGAGATAAGTCGGACGAGAAGACGCTACGTAATTTTCCGAAAGCTGCCCAGCCGAGTTGGATTCGGCGATTGGCCTCTTTATTGAAGTCGGACCTACCTAACTGGACTACTTGTCCTAGGTAGACGTTCGAGTCAACGACTTCAAGAACCGAGTTTCCAACAGAAATCGGGGTGGGTTGGTTCAAAACAATTCAGGTTAGGGAGAAATAATACTAATAAGGACAAGTAACTTTTTCTTGATATGCCTGAATATTGTGCTCTCTAATACCCTTATGTTCACAGAGTTACCTATGCATGTGTACTTCATCTTTCTTTCGTCTTTTTCTTTCACTGGCAATTTTAGTTCTTTGATAAAGGATAAAACACAGACAATCTACTCCAAAGAAACTCTTTGATTACTAATAAATAATACGTTTTTAAGAGTTTTAATAGCCTATTAAAATAGATAATAAAGAGAGTTAATTATTAATCTAAAAAAATTAAAATGTACTTTGACACCAGGACAAGTTACTAGGCACATACGATATTTTTTGGATATATGTTTTAGCTTACGTAGTCTTAGATGAAAGTTGCTTACCTGGAATGTAAATGTGTATATTCTTGGTAAGACCTATAACTTGCTTAAACAAAGACTGGCAAAGAATTTTAGTTTGATATAAAATGTTTTGTGCGTAGAAGTACTCCAATTTTATCATTTAACACCAATCTTTAGGTTCACGAAACTCTTTATCTGCCTTGCAACACTATCTCTATTTTTATTTAGCATTTGTTGTAGACATTGTTTTTATATTAAGAGTCGGGTCACGTTTGGATTTTCTTAAGTAAAGTAAAAACAAAGAGTCTAAGATAGGGCACGCTTCTTAAGTAGATATATTAATTCCACTTTATTTTAAAAACAAGTTTTTTTCCATCAAATATTTATCAAAATTTACATATCACTTATGCATCCAGGGTGGAGAGCTGGCGCAGACATCAATTTGTCCCACAAGTAGTACCAGTAATCGTAATAAAAATAGCAAAAAATCATAAAAGCAATGAATAAACTTATTTTTAAACAAACTAATTTATAAATAAAGGAAATAATTAGGCAAAATACTTTATAAGGAACTCATTCATGCTATTTTGATATAAGAGTAAACAAAATGGGCAATAATTGAATCGCTGATTAGATACAGGTTGTTCTAAAATGATATTTAAAAAAAAATGTACATACAAGTAAATATAGCTTTATTTCTTAAAATCACGAAGGCATTAATACAAAAAGCCAAATAAGTATGTGGTTTTTAATTTCGGCTTCAGCTCTCCATCCTGTATAAGATGTAAAGTTTTAAGGAAAAAGTCACCAACGTGTGTCATTTCGTTCGATTTCAATTAAAACAAAGTACTGATGAGGGTCAATTTTTGCCTTTTCACCTGATTTCTTATTAGTTTCGACCAAACAGTAAGACACAAGTATTTTTTATTTTATTTTTGCAAATATATTTCTGATAATTAAAGCGTAGATAGATACCTTATACTAGTTAAATACCTACTAGTTAAATACCTACTTAATTGACAAAAGGAATTAATCCGCGTGGGTGAAGGAAGATAAACAGGGTTATTCCTAACCAAATAGCATCCTTTTAGGGGCTTATTCTGTACATCAAAACTAACAACTTTTGTACTGCGACTTATGTCAAAGCTAAAAGAAAACAACTATTCCATACATTTTGTCGCGGGTGAACGTTATTTTCTATAGAACAACAACTTTTTTTTAGAGTTTTGATAAAAGTCGCAGAACAAAAGTTGTTAGTTTTGATGTACAGAATAAGCCCCTAAAATGATGCTAATTGATTAAGAATAACCCTGTATACAAATAACGAATGCTCTACATCACACGCAACACGATTTTACTAATAAACGATGTACTAACTGAATATTGAACACAAAAAAGATTGTTGCATTTATTCGTGTTATATGAAGGTTATCAAGCGTAATACTAATAACTATATAATGTGGTAGATGGTGTGTTAACGTGTGTTTAATGATTGATACGATAAAAGTATGTTTGCCGATCTTATCAGCAGACACAATACGACCTCAGTAGAAAACCGTGTTTTCAAAGAAGATTCTGCAAACAAAAAAGCCAGTACCCCAGTAGATACAGGAAGAAAAATATGAGCATATTTTTCTTCCTGTATCTACTGAGGTACTGTTAGGTACTTATGCACAATTTCTTGAGAGCAGCGTCAATAAGTGAGATGAAGAATTTTTTTTATATGACCAACCCCAGTGGAATCGCAGTAAATCTGCTTTTCATAGCTGTTGTACAATTTTTGAAAAGTAAATCTTTAAGCTTTTTGTATCAAACATTTTACTTACGGGCATATTTTTTTTTAATTTTGGTTAATTTCGTATTAACACAAATAAGAAGTTGTGCTTAGGTACCTACACTTGGTATCCATCTTTAACGTACCTGCGCCCTTAGTCCAGGTTTAGCGAAGTTTACTTAAACTTTCGCGTTAGCACGTGGCTCGGTAAATTTTGATTAGTTCTTTTGTTATTTTGAGCTGCACAAAAATGTATACAGCCATACGGAAACAGCTGTAGTTTCAATTTACGTGTAAACCAGGAGTAACCCCTTTGTCTTTTTTTCTTCTGTTATTGTATCTAAAAATCTCGCGTAATTTTTAAAACTGCCCATCCATTCTGGACGAAAAGCATTTAAGTAATTTTTTTTTTATTTATTTTACTTGTATAGAGTCTAGATATTGCAGGGTTGCCAGTCGTCCCGCTTTTTAGCTATTTCATAAATGTTGTTTTACGCAATACCTACTCCCCTAACATCTTGCTTGATGAAAACCTGCTTTTTTAGTTATGAATAATTACAATTTTTGACCTTTTCGATATTTAAAATTTTACTGGGTACTTTTGTACCTACCTATGTAAATTATTTTTCGTGTTTTGATTCTACGCTGACGCATCCAAAAACCAAGTAACCTGGCAACCTTGTATTCTAGTTTTCTACATGTTTGTGAACGTTTTTGTGATGTCCTGCAGAGAGTACGGATCCCCAACTGATGCTGAAGATGCCTGAACGACCAACCGAGCCCGAGCGACCAAAGGCCGAAAACAAGGATGGAGATTTTACCGTCACCTTATAAACAACACATTAAGAACAAACGAAGTTATAACTGTGAACAATACAGATTTGTGTGAAACGAGTTACGAGTAAACGTAAGAAAGAAAAGTAGTACCAAAGTAGGAAAGCGCTAAGTGAATAGAAAAAGAAAAGGATGAAATTAAGATTTAGGAGTGTAAGAAAAAAACGAGATTTATAATTAAGACGTAGTTATTATGTTTAAATAAACATTTATAAATGTAATGATCTATGTAAATGTTTTATCGTTAAATCACAATTTATTAGATAAATTAGCCAACAGCATGATATTAGATGGTAAAAATATTTTCAAAGAACAAAAGTCAGAGACTATAGAATAGACTGTTTTATATATTATCAATGAGATTAAAACCCATAGAGCTCAAATTGTATACTAGATCTAGATCTGCATGGTTCAATGAAGATAATATATTAAAAAAATAGATATAAAGTAACTGTCGAGTTCTCATGGTCCAAACTCAGATAACCAATGACAGTCCTTACTTATTTGTGAGCTCCAAGGCCTTCTATTTAAACTTGTATACAAACTAAATTGTCTGACTAAATATTTGACCCTCAGATATCTGAACCCTGTGATTTGATCCAATTTCTATTACAAACCTAATTTGTCTTTTTTTGAATCTCTGTCAATCAGTTTCTAATCTAATAAACCCAATGCCACTAGTCAAGTTTTAGAATAAATCAAACCCAGAATCTCAATTACGTAATATTTTCTTAGGATTGTAGGTAAAAAGGTTGTGTCACACGTACAAAGTGTTGTTTATACACTACAAAACATTCCGAAGTTTGTGATCTATAGAGTAAATATATTGAATTGTTAATAAATATACTATTTCTAGTAGTAAGTGCGTATAAATTACTGTACAATCATTCACATTTCATTCATGAAATATAAAATGATGTTAAAATGAAGTTATTTATTTAATCGCGCTTCTATATAGGGCTATTAGTAAGATACACACAATCTCTTAAGGGAGACTTAATCAAGATGAACAACTTTTGTGGGACCAACCCTGAAATTGAATATAAAATCTGATAGTATGGAAAAGCATGAACCATAGCATAGCATGGAACAGGACAATTCATTGTATGGATAAAAAGTTCATTAAAATTTGACATAATCTAAATGCTGTTTTTTTTGCGACTTAAGGGTTGATCCCATGAGTCATATTTATGACTAAAGATGCCTTGTGGTTATGCATACCTATTTTACAATAGCCCTGTATAAATAAATATACCTATAAAGGTATAGTAAAAGTACTTGCTACATTAATCCTATATGTATTCTATCAATGAGTAAATTGACATTATGTACTGTACAATTGTATATACACAACTCATCTAAAACAATGAACAGAATTTATTGCAACAGTAAAGTTTACTACGACTTAGGAAATTAAATATATGTATGTAACACATCTTTTCGCACAAATTCTATCGACAATGCTTTCATACGTACGCAATAGTACGTTGTATAAAGAAAAAATAACATTCGTACAGAAGAACAGTACCTAGTAAAAGTTTTAATTGAGTTTTCGATAGCATTTGTGTTAGCGGTAACACACTTTTTAGGCAAAATTATAGTACATTTTAATGGATCTTATAAAATGTCTCATACATTAAAAATGTAGGTCATTCATAAGCGTATCATGTGATGTCTTGTTGTATGTAAATATTGTATGAATAATTATTTATGTTGTGACGTTGAGTGGCGTTTGATTTACAATTCCTCAGGATTACCTTATTACTTAATTACGACTTATGTTATTGTCAATAGTAGGTTACCGCATTCCACCTGTTTAAGCTATATCTACAGTCTTCAGGTTCTATTAGTAAAATATAATTGTACTCTTCATTATGAACTTACTAGTTTTTACCCGCGGCTTAACCTGCATAATACTTTGATTTTTGACGCAATGTCATTATAATTTATAGCCTATGTGTTATTCTGATATATAAGCTATATTATTGCAAAGTTTCATCTCAATCCGTTCAGTAGTTTTTGCGTGAAGGAGTAACAAACATCCATCCATCCTCACAAACTTTCGCGTATATTAGTAGGATTTACTATAGCACCGATCTTGAAAAAAATCAATTTAGATGTTCCGTACATTGTGAAATTGCGTATTTTGCAAAAAACATAATTCTCCTAAATAACTCGGAATCGAATCGGTTCATAATGATTAGTATTACTCAACTATTTATCTACAAAAATACCAGCTACATTGTAATATTTTACAAAAACGAATAAGAAAAAAAAAACAGCTAATGTAGTGTGCTAGTTTGCCGTATTTACTAAGTTCTACGAAGTATCGTAGAGCGCCGTAGCATGCAAGAAATACTCACTGTTTATGCTAACTACATGATTCAATATATATTAATCAACAAATCAGTCAAAATAGCCTCACATTAAAAAACAATACCTAAGGTAATTACTGCAACTTGGCATTTTGGAGCCTACATTGCTGTTCTACGAGACTCGTAGAATTTCGTAGCAGTCATGAAAAATCTGCGTCTTTTTCTACCGGTGTAGGTACTGAGCGTATGACTAATACACCTATACCGCTCTCTTTCGTAATAAAGTATTTACATATCCTAAGATATCATGAAATCAACGTTTACGGTGAGATAAACCCTGAAATCACGAAAAAAATGCTGTTTCGTAGTCAAAGTTATTGAATTTTACACAGAATGTCGAACTGATTCTTTGCGGCTTCAGGGTTGTTGCCATATTAAAAGTTGGTAAAAATCAAAATTACGATGATATCCAGCGTTACGCAGAAACATTAAGTACCTAACCAAAAGGAGTCAACACTGCTAAGCGTACCCCTCTGCCAAAAGTACGCGACCGGCGTTCATGCTCTTTATATAAATATATCGGTCTGGTTGCGCTTGTTGTGTCAATTTTCAATTAGTGTTAGTCAGTTACATTCGTGTGCGTGTAAAACTGCTTATATTTTGGTTTGTGTGCGTTTCTTTACCCCCCACTGACTTGGCAGACTTCGGTGCTTAGGCGTGTCGACTCCTTTTGGTTAGATACTTAATGCGCAGAAAAGGTGCACCAAGCCAAAAGGAGACGACCCTTACCTGAATTCCAGGTTGGCCCCATATTAATTGTTGTTCATAGGTAATGAAGTTCCTTTCGATTTGGTACACTGACTTGCTGGTGCTGGGATTTAAAAAATGTACAATGCCTACATATTGTTTTCATAGTTGTGGGATCCATCTATTGTACATATTATTCTTAGTTATGTGTTCGTCTTTGCCGCAAGAATGTGTTGTTTTGTGCCGTGAGTATCGTCAATACTTGTTTGTCTCGTAAGTATGTCTCTAATCATAAGTGAACTCATAACTAGCAGGTGATAAAACGTCACCTTAAAGCAAACAATCGAGTCTATAGGTAATCTTGTGGATGGATATATACTGCACACTTATTTCTGAGAAATCTTGTAAGACAGTACATAATTAAGAAACACCTAAAGATGATTGAATGTTGTATTCAGCATTTACGCTGATGTATTTTATCAAACTAACATATTTAGCAGCTTGCCACCAACCAAAAAGTTTTTTTGGAAACCGAAAAAGGCTTGTGAGTCATAAAAAACTGCAACTTTACTTGTTACGCATCAGCTATATTTATATTTACTAAAACTCACCAATTAAAGCTGTAAGTGAAAAACCAAAACCAACTGTGGCTGCAAAACAATCTTTATTTCCTAACTGGCTTGTTGGTTGCAACCAACTTGCATCCCACGTCATTCTGCATACATTTTCAGTTACACCATGTACAATGGTACACAGGTTTCGAAGATGAAATTTAACACAGGTATAAAATATCGTAACCTCACTCACTCTATCAGATTCGTACGTAACATAACTTAAAAGACAATAAAAATCAGGAGCCTGGTCGTCAATCCATGTTGTAGCTGACTGTATATTCTTCCATGACAACTAGTTGCCTACGAAGAGGAAAAACTCCTCTTATGCAACCAGTTGCGAACATTGGTTGCGTACGCGGCCGAAACCATCTTTCTCTAAGCTATAAAGCTTAGCACATCAAAATACCTAACTGAAAGGCTTTGAGAGGGCTAAATGACACCACTGCTAGATAATTATATACTGTTACTTACGTACAACCTCTTAATATACCTAATACTTAAAATCCTATAGCACTGTAGTATGAACAACTTTTACTTTTAGACCAACCTCTAAATCGTGAAAACAAATCGTCTGTTCAATACATTTTGTCGATAGTGAGTGAACTATTTTTGGAACAGCCTTCTTCACGATTTATGGGTTGATCCTACGTTAAAAGTTACTCATCTCGACATACCTAAGTAATATAGAAGAGCGAATGTTACCAGCAGCCTCCTTTAAAAACTTTCTTATCAATTCTGCACCAATCTCATTTACTTTTCCTGCAGCCTTGACAATATCATCTCTCCGTCCATTTTTGCTCCGCTTCCATTTTTTTCAACGATAGCTTCTTCTTCATAAGTACACTATCTCAAACTTTTATTTCTCGTATTCCAGGCTACCTCGGCAGCTCAGGCACTGGAGAGATCATTTATCGATCGTCTCTAAACTCTCAAGTCCCCAGCACGCCTCTGGTGAACATCTCCGATCGATTGGTAGCTGACGCGATCAGAAGAGCCAGCCTGACCCACAGGCCGTCAGTGGTCAAGTACCCTCCAGACTACTTCAACGGACCAGAGGAGAACTCCTCTTCCAGTGACGAGGAAGTCGACAAGAAAGGCGGGAAGAGAAAGAAGAAGCTGCCCGCTATAGTAGATAGACAATAGAGAACGATTCGAGCGAATATAGCATACTTAAATTACTTCCTAATAATTTATAAATTAGAATGTTTGTTGATTTGATTGTTAATCTTTCACGCAGCAACACAGCTACAATTTTTTTCTTCATGTTTCATGTTCAAAGAAAATGTTTTAAAATCAAGAGAAGCCATGGGTAACGCTAGTACATATTCGGTATTTTTTGAGTATTTGTTTTTTTTAATCTACATTGTATTATATGTATGAAAACGACGAAACAAATTGATTAAGATTTTGTAGTCACTTGGGTAAGTACCTACAAAAGTATTTCCTACATATAAGTACTCGTAGGTAGGCAGGAAGTAGCAATTTCTAACAATTTTGTTTCTCTCTGGAATGTTGAAATTACTTTTCTCTAATGCTTTGTGTAAAGAATATCATTAATTTTAATCCGACCACAGGTGTAGTCTGATTTCAGTTTCGGGGTATTAAGCTCTTTACACGTCTTCTATAGACAACTAAAGGTGAAAATATTTTCGATATATTTCTGATAAAGCGCAGAAGTCTGTTAAACAAAGTAAATCACCAGTTACCAGGCCTAGGCCTACCTAGGCATGAGCGTAGCGAGCACGAAAATTTTGATACTTTTTATTTAATACCTACGATAATTATATGTAACCTACTGCATAAACATGTAAGATTGTTAAAGTGGCGTCCCCTCTACTTACAATTTTTAGTTGACTTTTTAATGATAAGTAAACGAATAGAGATGATAGTTTGGTACATTACGTACAGTTAGTGCCATTTTTTGAATATAATTAAAAACTTAATTGATAGAGTTATGCTACCTACTTAATAATTTGTAACATATTTAATTTTTTATTTACTATTTTACGGCTTAATATTGAAGGTGCAACATTAAACTATAATTGTAAAATAATTTTTATGTAGTTTTTCTTCAATTTACTTTACAGCGCCATCTGTTGACGAGTAGCTGAACTATAATTTCCACAACTACCACTCTGCATAGAGGCAAGGTTCACTTTTTTACCTACTTCGATGGTATAGTTTAATATTATTATAAAGATAATATTGTCTGATTTTTATGCATAATTGAATGAATCCTAATCCTAACTGATATTATAAATCCGAAAGTGTGTATTGGTTGGTTCCTCTTTCACGCAACAACGGATTGACTTGATTTTTTGCATGAACATTGGACATATTAAAATAGTTTGAAAGAGGGAAAGTGACATAAGCTAATTTTTATCCCAGTAAAATAAAATGTTCCCATGGAAGAGCACAAAATTGAAAATACACGGGCAAAATTTAGTTGAAATAGCCATGAGAAAATTAGTTTTCTACCGCGAGACTTTCTTAGTACTTAGGAGTAAGACAAAAGGTCTAGTGTGTTGTTTGTATATGGTTAGCTGCTGTTGTTTGGGTGCTAAACGTTCTTTTTGTACCAAATATCTGTGGTTAATGTATAAAGTAGGTAGGTACTACGGTACTACTTAAAAAGCTCGACCAGGGCATACTACGGTTTCAGTAAATATTTATGTTTATACGACTCCTATATGAAGTGCTTAATTGATTTTTTTTGGCTATATGTCCTTTTCAATAAATACCTATGAATATGTGCATAGAATTCATATATGGTGAGTATTGAGGTAATTAGGTAATACGGATAAATCAAAGTCAGGTGATAAGTAAATTAAATTGTTTATTCTGATATAATTATCAGGAAAATACAAAGCTGTTGTTATAATTTCATTCTTGTACAAAAAGCGGCGCCCGCGCCGACTAGGCCCCTGATGGTTTCTCAAGCGACAATTTTACGATATAGTGAAATATAAAATACATATTTGTGGTTAAGCTTATAAAAAAATAACTTTTTAATTTTGTACGTTTGAACATTTGATACTAATAATTATATAACTACCTACATAATATACAGGGTTATTTGAAGTTTACTACTCGGTAACTCTGACGGACAGCGTTTTTACAATCTCTTGTCAGTTTTTGTATTTCGATTTCTTTCAAAGTGCAGGTAAATATTCCATATATTATTATAATTTATAAGGATTAATCTAGTAGCATGAGTAGAAGAATATAAAGATCTAGTAGGCATCTTATCAGAATCAGAATATTTATTTGCACCAACAAGAGAGTATTATCTTAACTAGTAAGGCTAGTAATTTTGAAGGTATATTGTTTAAATCCATATATATTTCACACCACGGGCTTTTCGGTGAAGGAAAACATCGTGAGGCAACCTGCATACGTCCGTAGAAGAAATTCGATGGCGTATGTGAATCCACCAACCCGCACTGGGCCAGCGTGGTGGATATGGCCCAATCTCCCTTCGTGGGTAGGCCTACGTCCTGCAGTGCACTGTTAAAAAAAAGGCTGGTGCAGGAACATTGTTTAAATTACTAGGTATATCAATATTGTGACATTTTGCCATTAGTGTACGACATCATTATTTTTTTAGGTCAAACATTTTTACGACAGAAAATAAAAGCACAATTTTTAAAAAGCAAAATGTCATCAGTGGTATTTTGTAAAAAAAGTTCTTAGTATGATGTAGAAACGCTGTCAACAAAACACACGTATAAACAAAATAACCCTGAATATTCGTAGTGAATATACATCTACAAATCAGTACGTTTGCAAGCATTAGTAGCGCTAATACCTACTTATTCGTATAAATAGTACAATTTATTCTTATCAATAGTTATTCATAAATTACTAATAGGTAGGTAAGCATTTTAACATTTTGTCTTTATAGACAATGTACTTAATTTTACAATAATGTGTCCTAGTCAAATACTCAGGTAGTATTGGTAGCCCGAGTACGAGCTCTATGAATAATTTTTCGATGTTTTCCCTTAGAAAGTTCCTTAAAAATAAGGACAAATTCACTTTTACTCAAAAAAAATGTTTTGTGTGCTAAAATTACAGTTTTTAATCCAAAAAATAAAAGAATTAATGTTCCTAGATGCTCACAGTTTCGATATCTATAATATTAGAATACCTACGCAGTCATTTCCGATATAGGATATATTTATTATTTATGCAAAGCACCAATACTTTTTACCTAATTTTTTGGTAGCGTAACTATAGAAATATAGCCTTCATTGCAGTAATATTATTTAGTAAAATATTGATTTGTACATTTACAACTTGATATAGTAGCTTCATTACATTAGCTATAATTATAGAAATGTATTATACAGGGTTATTGGTTACTTGCGCACAACCTCTTAATGGCAGCTTTAAAACATCAACATGTACTAAATTAACTCTAACACCCTATAACCTTCATCTCCATAACTTGTCTAAACAGCTTATTTAATTTATAATTTGGGGTTTGATCCCATATTAAAATTTGTTTGTGGACTAAAATCGCCCTTAAGAGCTGGAGCGAGGTAGGCTGGAGCCTACCAGTAACCCTGTATACTACACAAAGATATAAACAGGTAGAATTTTAGCTACAATTTCAACAAAATAATTCAAGTCTTGATGTCTCATTGAATAATAAGAATGTGTTAAGTACATAATTTATGAGGCGAACTATCCCTAACTTATAATTTATTGTATTCGTCCTACCATTGAAGTTTTATCAAATATAATTAGGTCAGTTTACAAATCAAATAAAGCATTTGCATATTTGGTATTCTTTTAGACGACAAACATATCCGAAGACTTAGTTTTGAAGAACTTTTTGTATGCATAAGTCTTGAATCTAAAAGAAGACGTTTATCTAGAAATTTAATTCTAATACCTTTTCATAATGATACTAAGGAAGTATTAAGGCTCCATTGCATTTGCAAGTCATCTAATTGAACTCCCATCATATCTACTAGAAGCAACCACGAATTAGTAAAATTCCAATAAATGACTACATAATATTATCGAAAATACAATATAACATTTGCACTATTGAAACATTTATCTGGATTCTATCCAGCCCATAATTTACCTAGATTTTAATCTAATCTCTTGGTCGAAATTTAGAAGTTGAACTAATACTTTGTCACAGGGGCCTTAATTTTTATTTAAATAATTATAAATTCGAATGACTGAGAAGTAGAATTTGTAACAATTATTCTATCTCTAGTTTGACTATCGATAGACTATAAAAGAATGGCAGAAAAATTCTTACTAAGCATGTTTTTACATCTATCGTCATATTCGTCATCAACGACGCGACCTTCGCTACTATTTAAAACAATTTTTTTGGTTCAATTTTATAATTATTACTATATATTTTTGTACACCTGGATTATTTCGAGCATTAAAGATCAAAATAATTTACGAAATAAAATATCATTGAAAATTTTAAAACACAATTCAATACTTACAAGTATGTAGTTATGAACATGAAATGAAGGAATCTAAAGAAAGCAAAAAATATAACGATTCAACGAGACCAGTAAGAATCCTCCTGCCCATTTTATACTTAAAACTACACTTTAAAATGTCGGGGACCGGGTGTAGATTTAAAGCCGTTTTTGTCAATTTGTTATTTCCTAAAAGCGTCGTCCCCATTTATCTACTAAAATTGTCTAAGCAATTACTACCTAAATATAAATACTCTTGCTAAATACAACCCTATCTGGTACACCGATGCTAGAAGTAGAGTAATAAGTAGAATTCATTATATACAAGAAGCTGTAGCATTTTTTATAACCGTAGCACATGACATAATACAATTTTTAATTTTATGAGGAACTGTACTTTTTTAATTGTGCGTGAATCAAAATATGCATGCAGAATAGAAGTGATATTAAAAAATCAAATAGTTACAACATTGTACCACATATCTACTTGGTAGATCAGCTTTTACTGAGTTTTCAAGTCACCTTGGTTTTTATTACATTTACTGAAAAACGGTTCCTCAAGAGATGCTAAAACAAGTCACTTATTATATTGTAATAGGTATGTATATAAATATGTAGATATAATATACTTATTGTCAATTTAATGTAGAATTAGGAGACATGCATAGATTACGTTACACAAACATAAACCTTAAGGATTTACACTTCAAGAAACATACGCAAAACATGTCACTCTTCATTAACCCCCTCTCTTCACGTGTGACGTAATTCATACATGATCCCATAATAGTAAATTTGTTTAGACAAGTACAAATAATTCAGTTATTCCATCCTACGCTAACATCGATATTCTCTACGCTGTCAGTACAAGAGAACCTCACGTGTTGTCTCCCGCCCTTACTCCTGGTCGTCCGGCCGGTCGTGTGAGACTTGGTTGTATGAAGGTTGGTTGTATGAGAGTCGGTTGTATGAAGGTTGGTCGTGTGTCGCGAGTGGTTGCAGTCTCGGAGCGCGCGTCAGGCGGGGTCGGGGTCAGGGGACGTCACTAGTATGGGAATCACGGGCGTCTCAAAATGTTGGTCGATGGGGGATCTGGAAGAAAAAAAATGATATTTGAATATATTGTTTTGGTTATTGTAATAATTCGGGGTAATATAGTTTCCCATCAATGAACTTTAATTTCATCACTAATTAGGCTATTTTATGATCTGCTCAAAATACTAATAACATAAACACCTGATAACATAAAATTAGGAAGTACACAAGTCTTGAGTAAAATTGGTGATGCTAGTTTTACTAGGCGTTACTTGACCTATGGAATCTCATAATCTTCTATTAAAAATTTCTTCCCTGGGGTCCCCTTATCGTCACATGGTCTAACGTCACGGGTTCACGGTCAATCCGATCGACCAAGTCTCGCGAAATATATTTCTGTCGACTTTTGCTGGTAATCAAAAAAAAGTAAAACTAGATTAAAAGCTTACTTTTTCACGTGTTCTTCTTTATGATGTTCATGGTGTCCACTGTCTTTATGATCATGATGTCCGTTCATGTGACCGACACCATTCGGCGTCAGTTGTTTCTTCATACTGGCGTGGCTGTGACTCCTATGCATGTGTCCTTCTCTCTCCGCGTTTCTTTCTATATGGTTTTGGAGCTTTTGTAATAATTCTGCTCCGTTTTCGACTGAGAGGTGGCTGTGGCTCGGGTTTCTCTGTTTCTCGTTGATATTTTCTACGAAGTTGGTTTGCGCCATGAGTCGGTTTTCTCTGGCTCTTGACTCGGGGATTTTGATCTCGATGTGTTCGTCGAGAGACATGGAGTCCACGGAGCTCAGGTCGAGCGTGTCGTTGGAGAATGTCTTGGGAATGGTGCCGAGCATGCGATCTGGAACAAAACATGACATCAAATAAATAATTTCATCATTGCAATTAGGTACCTGCAGTATGTTTTCATCAAATTCTGCGAGCAATTTCCTAGTCTACTTGTGCACTAGTATGATCTAAACTATTATACTTTTAGAAGTACCTTAGTATAATCCATCTCCGAGATAAGGAAAAATAGGTAAGTAAAACACTTCTATGTCCGTTTCAAATCAAACTAAATATGATTCGCTTTTGATTCTTGAATCTAGTAAATTCTATTCTCCAATTATAAAGTCATTCCAAAGAAATATTTCAACATGGTTTATCCTTGTTAAGTCGAATATGGAAAGAGTCATTTCAATCCTTCCAAATAAAATCATTCCAAAGAAATGTTTCTCATTGGTTTATTCTTGTTACGTCAAATATGGAAAAACGAAACTCAATCCTTACTAATCTGGAAGTGTTAAGTTAGGGTAAAGTAGTTTTAGCCTTTCAGAAAAGAAAAATAGGTATACCACTACGTCGTCCACGGCCGTACACATGTCCTTCCTGTCTGGAAGGTTTGCCAACATTCACCACATCTGGCAGGAGAGCTGGGTGCGGTTTGGTGTAGTCATACGCAGGAAAACCTGTCGCCCATCTCCCGGACTTCCCCTTGGGCTTGATGTAGTTGTAGGCGTAATATGTACCTAGTTTCTGTGAGGTGGAGACTGTGGCTCTCAGCTCGTCCAGCTGCTTGGCCGAGCACAGCGGGGTGTCTACTTCGTACGTGTTGTTGAACTGTGTGTAGTCGACCTGGAATTATAAAGATAATTTGTGATCGCTCAGATTAGATGAGTTGCAATTTTGTATGCAAAAAATGTTAAGTCGATATTTAATATAAGAACAATTTGTATAGATTTTACTGTGCTATAAGTTTAGTAGTAATAATACTAGTGACCATAATCATAAGCTTAAATAGAGAATGATCTATGAAATCTTTAACGGTTTAGGTTTAAAGGTGTTTTGTTTCGTAAAATGATTTTTAGATATAAATAACTAAATAAATATTATTAGATAAAACCACTATTAACATGAGAATTTAACTCAATCGTACATATAGATTCTGCTACAGTTATACCGTACTCATTGAACACTTAGTAGGTACTCGTAAGTACTATGTAGTTAAATTTTTGTTTGTAGAAAAGGATTTACGCAACATTTGTATTCAATGATCGTACGAGTATTATCGTATTAATTTTGCAAGATTTAATTGAGTATCCAAATGTCATTGCTTTCGAGTACGGGAAGAAGGTCGATGCGATGCGGTAAATAAATCTATTCATAGCATGATTAGCTGTTTTCCTCAATAAATGTACCTATAGTAGATACTTAAGCATTAGCTAGGGACTTGTTAAAGTAGGTAGGTACCTACAAAATAAAAAACCCTATTCAGTAGGTAGGTAATTAATGAAGAACCAACTGCGAAGTAACATAAAACTAAAACTACGATAATAACATCTGTCAAGGTACCTAGCCACTGCGATATATATGTTAAAACATTGTATTTTGAACAATTTATAAATGACTAAAACGGTAATGATTTTATTGCTCGACCGGTAAAAATACTTCCTGTATAAATCGTGAAGTGGAAATACTATCGTGAGGCAGGTTCATGAATCAAATTTTTAGCATAACAAAATGTTTCTATTTTAAAATAACAATTAAAAAACTACCTTTTATGGATGTTTTATTTTTATAATTAATGTTACCTACAGTTTTTGTTGTTATGTTTATATTCGGGTACTGGCACATTTTTTTTGCATTGAAGTTGCTTTGAATATAGATATGCTCAAAAATAACAGATTTCTATAAAATGACCGTTTCGTTTCATTTATTAGGGATTACATAAATATACTTTATATATTCTACAGATATATTTCTTAGTAAATTATAAACAAAGTGTATGAATTTTTGCAACATATTAGTCGACTGGTCCTCAAGTAAAGGTTATTATGAACTATTCCAGCTTTTTAATAGTCAACTGCTGAATATATACCTACCCACCAAGAGCGAATGGGTCATATCCACCACACTGTCTGGCGGATTCATCTATACCATAAAATTTCTTCTAAGGACTTATGTAACGTACTTACGTTACGAAGTTTTCTTATGACGAAAAATGTTACGGCAAACCGTGCATAAATGTAATTCTGATTATTTGCAATCATCGTCTTTTAGACCGGCTAAAATCACCGTTACATTAACACTACCATACTGAATTGTTATATTTTCAATATGATATTAAAATACCTTACCTCGTATTCCCCAGTATCTTTCCGGAACGTAACCATGGTCTCAAATCGATGGCCCCAAAGTATTTCTGATGGTAGGAAACTGCTGCGAGCTTGCGTTGTCATGCCGGTTGACTCGATCACACCCTCTGAAATAGTAATTATGCAATTAATAACAATTATTACGAGAAAATTACATAAGAATGGGGATTATAACTCAAGAGAGCAATTTTTTGCGAAATGGCCATAGGAATTGCACAGTACCTAAGTAATGTTCGTTTGGAATTTTGATTTCTTGATCGTTCGCTAAAGTTAGGTATATGTTTAAATGTCATAGAACGCCGTTGAGCATTCGTGGTATAAGAACATCTTCAAGAAGATGGATTTTATCTAAGAAATACTAGAACTAAACTACACTAATTATAGATCTTGAAGCGTTATTATTTACCCTATGAAGTCAACAATTTCCAGAATTATAAACTTATAGATACGTTGTCTTATAAGTAGGTATTGTATTAGTTGCTAAGGAAAAATATGGATCGCTATACGCTTCTATGTTTTCCTTAGTTGTAGTATTTTGGGAATCCGCTGTAGTGAGAAGATAATAATAAGCCTACCTAAATTAAATTATATGTTCTGTATTGGTTCAAGAGTACCAGGACAAACCAATATTATTGCGGAAATAATAGCCACTAGGAAGCCAATGAGGATACGATACAATACTGTTGCGAATGCTAATATCTTGTTGTTTGTATCAGATAGATGGCAGAAATTAAGGAAAAAGATTTCAGAAATAGCATTTACAAAGTAAGTTACACAAGTAACTTTTTTCACAGCTCTATATAATATTGTCGGTTAGGTTTAGTATCTGAAGCATTTGCGTTAAACCAATAGAAGCACTGTACATATTTATCAACGAACTATAAGCACACGTGGTCTGTGAAAACTTTAGGGCAATCTACCAAATCGACGTCGCGGAAGTGCCAAGAGTTTGAGACTTGATGCGTGTGTGGTCGTATCGTGTCATCTTCATAGATTTAGCGGTTTGGCTTGGAAATGGATTCATCTTTTCTATATCTATATCTTGCGTAGTTTCCAAGCTCATTTTTGCGGTCGATACTAGTTTTATATAGATAATTATATATTGATATTATTAATTATCTTTATACCCACTGAAGTCATAGATACTTACTTGTAATTTTATTCTGTTAAGAAAGATGTTTTTTCCTTGATTGTAAGTAATGATGCATAATTTGACCTTTTTGGCTCGTCAGAGTTTTGGCTTGGAGATGTTGCATTATTTTGTAACTTTCTTTTGTCTTGTTTTAATCAAACAAATACTACATCTTAGCAAAAACATTTCCAACGAAACAGCTACTTAATTATCATCATGATGATCATAATTTATAGCAAAGCAAATTAAAGTGGCAGTAGGCAGGGCACATAGTTCGAAGAACGGATCGTCTTGAGATCGTTAAGTTCTAGAATAGAGATCATGGACCAGCAAGCGCAGCGTAGGACTGTCAACCAACCAACTGACCGTATTGGAAATCCATAGGGGAGACCTACGTTCAGCAGTGGACGTCCTGCGGCTGACGCATGGATAGATGCATCATATCAGCGGTAAGACTGCTGAATATTGATTTCTTTCTAGGTACTTTCAAAAAGGACAGTCGGAAGAGGTTTGTATCTCACTAATTTTATTGGATACTTTATTTTACTTTCTATCAAATATCTATTTTGTGGTTTCTAACTCACCCAGCATGACAACGATTTCGAATCTCTCCTTCAACATGTCCGAAGCAGACAGCCCGTACAGCGGAGACTTTTCGTTGATCTTGTGGACTATGGTCATGGGCCAGATGAACATCAGCCGGTCTTCTTCCCCGTCAGCACCAACCTTGAGCTCTTGTTGGTAGAATGGCAAAATTTCGCCTTCTCGGGTAGTCTGTGAATGTTTTGGACAATATGATTAACATACGTGTAGCAGTTAACAAGTCTTTCGTAGAGAAACAGACATGTGTTAGAAAAGTTTTATGTATGGATGTTAATAAATAACAGTTAGCAATAAAAAAAAACTGACTTAAAATTGCTGACTCTATCTAGTTTAATTTGCTAAATACATTAAGTCAGTTTTTTTTTATTGCTAACTGTTATTTATTAACATCCATACATAAAACTTTTCTAACACATGCCTGTTTCTCTACGAAAGACTTGAGCAGTTAACAAGTCTTTCGTAGAGAAACAGACATGTGTTAGAAAAGTTTTATGTATGGATGTTAATAAATAACAGTTAGCAATAAAAAAAAACTGACTTAAAATTGCTGACTCTATCTAGTTTAATTTGCTAAATACACAGAAGTTTTCGTCATTGTATTGTACATTTGTACATCTGTCGCATTAATTTTTTACCAGTGATTTTAAAAACACACTTATTTCTGTGACATTTTGACAGATAACAGCACAAACATTTCTAACTAAATAAGGATCTTTATAAACTCACCATCCCTCTAAAATTCTCTGGAGCTATTATTTCAAATGTAAAATAACTAAAAGACTACTTAAATAAAAAGTTTTTATTATACTTAGTAATCATTTCATACTGTCAAATAATTTTGGTGCAGAAATATGAGTAAGTTATAGAAGATTGCTATTATGTGTTTAATGTATAGGTATATTTACTGATACAAAATCATTTAGTGAAAAATTACAAAACTAATTATTTTTCTGGATAAACATGTTCTTATGCAATTCATAAGAATACATTAGAAGTTAACATAGAAGCGATTGGTAAAAGTATAAAGAAGAAATGAGAAACGAAGATTAATAAGCAATACACAGGCGTGCATATACCATGCGTAGTCCATAGATGGGTCTTAAAAAAATAAAACAAAATGCAATATACACGCAAAAATATAGGTACAACGAAAGCACATCCACAAAACATGGTCGAAAATGCCACCTTGTTACAAGAAGAGGTTTAAACAAACTTGAGCCAAATCAAAACAAATTTCTAAACTAATTCGCTAGCAAAATCGCTATCAAATTAGATCGATTTGAGCACAGAGTTTTGACGATGTTCAAACTCCGTCTTGTACTAAGGATGGTTGAGATGTCGATGTTGGTAATGTACCTTCTTTCTTATAATCTGTGCGCGGACGTGAGCTTCCAGAATATGAGACTTGCGGATGTCTCCAACGCGGAACAGAAGGCAGAACTCTCCGTCTCTCAGACATATGACGGCATTTCTCGAGAACAGGAGTGTGGTGTTACGTTTTTTGGCCCGCGCCAGCTTCGCGAAAATAAGACCCACCTAAGGACAAGGGAAATGAGTATTTAAATTAAATTGCGGATCTTAGGGAGCCGAAGACTGACAATTTCTGAAAGTTTTGCACAGGCTTCGACTCCGAGTTAGAGAGTGGAGTCAGTGCAAGTTAATAATCAAGTGTGCTGACTGAATTCCCCAATCACTAACCAGTCTCCGGTTTTGGTGGAATAATATACCTTGCGGCGAATCAACTGTGCTCTAATATGGGCCTCCACTATGTGGGACTTTCTCATATCGCCCACTCTGAACATGAGACATAGCTGGCCATCTCGTAGGCAGATTACGGCGTTCCGGGAATAAAGCAGGGTCTGAGCACGTTTTTTTGGTCTAGAGAGCTTTGCGAACACGATTCCCACCTAAAATTAGAACAACCTTGTTGTAGCGTCCATCATCGAGTAAATGAGAAGACTGGGTGAAACGACTCTTGGTTACTTCGTCAGTTAGTATTTGAACTACCAGTTGACATCTTGAGATATACTCGTAGTTTTATTGATGTTACATTGACGGATCAAAGTCAATTTAAATGACTCAGCGGAGCCAAATTAGACAGACTTAATCCCCATGTGCTCGATTTGTCTAATAAAAACTCAATAAACTCTAGTGGAATTAATTCTTAATTATTTTAAAGAGGAACATCTGGCTGGGTCCATAGAACAGATCCGTTGCGTTAATACATTGGCAGATTGCCAACACTGTATTAATAAACTTATCATATTAGCTTTGAAGCAGGAAGATTTTTTAAAAGCTGACGTACTGTAATAACCCTTTTACCTTTTACAATTTAAATAACTCAGTGTTTGTTTTTAATCTTTTCATGGTAACAAAACGAGCACTCTGTTTACTGAGGTCATGAATGTAACGAAGATTTATCGGTCAGTAAATGATGTTTGCTTTGACGGTAAAGTAGCCAGTATTTCATCAGTTACTGCAGTCAATGTCAGAGTAATGTAACATCGGCTTATAAACAATAACATGCCGCTTACCATGAATGCTTGAATAAAAACTCCAACGATGCTCTGAAGACACATGACGAATATGGCTTCAGGACATTCTTCGTTAGTCGTTCTGGATCCATAGCCAATAGTGTGTTGGGTTTCAACGGAAAAGAGGAAGCAACTGGTAAAGGTAGTGACGCCGTTGAGGCAAGGTGTGAAAGTTGTGTTTTCGTTGGGAGGGGGAGGGCTTAAATCGCCGTGAGTGAAGATGATGAGCCACCAGATGAGGGCAAAGAGGAGCCAGGAAAGGATGAAAGAGAGGGCGAATACAAGCAGCGTCCAGCGCCACTGTGCATCCACGAGGGTCGTGAAGATATCCTGAAGGTATCGGCGCCTGCGCTTGGCTACGTTCCACTGGACGACGTTGCAGTCTCCGTGCTTGAAGATCACGCGCTTCCTCACACGACGCGCTGCGTATCGGGCTTGACGGTATCTGAAATTGAAGTAACAACATTGAGCTATTGCATTGTGTCTAATAATAAATGGAGTACAAGTGTGTTGTTAATTTTGAAATCAAAGGAATTCCAAGCATTGTCAACATAGTAAAATACACTGATTTGTTGAAGATTTCAAGAATTTTAAGGTTTTCGCGATTCTTGCTATAACTTGTATAGGTACCTATACAAGACGTAGGTATGGTTTATGTTCTTAAAATCGAACTTATACGATTTTTCTAGCAGCTTAATGCTCTATACATATTTTATAATTAACATTAAATAACATTACACAATACCTACGAGTTAAAATATACAATATTATTTACTGCCCATGACAATAAATAAAATAATTAATATCTTCAATAGGAACTTCGATTTAGAAAACAAAAATCCTGATAAATTAGTACTTAATCCTTAAAAATTATATGACAGCATCAATTAAGTTTATTTATTTGGCTGAAAGTGAATACAATAAATGTGTTATTAAATTAAGTAAAATAAACGTCAACTGATATAACTAAGTGTTGCTATGTTGCTAATTTTTTACGGGTGTTGTCACATGTATTAATAATGATTAGCTGTATATGGAAAATTTGTCCGTATCTAAATAAGGAAACTATTATTCGAGTATTTATTAATGTGTATTTTACTGTCTAGCCACTATCATTATAATTGCAAAGAAATAACTCTATAACTGGCAGAAAACATGCGAGCGTTTATATGAATAAAATATGAAGAAAAATCTTTGTCTCCTACATTCAATTAGATTGAAACAATTAATAACCAATTTAAATTACTGCATCATTTATTACTAGTATTAAACGTACTTACTCGTACGTACGTATGTTTTCTATGACGTACCTATTTTCTACCTCTGCTCGGGCATATTGAAACCTCGCGTCTGACTTTCTTTTCTGAACATGTTTTATTTATCAATCTTGAATTTATTAATTGTGCACAACTGTTTCTAGTACTAAAAATATAAGTGAAAGCCTAGCTAGAACTGAGAGCATTTTCGCTTTCCTACTCGGTATTTTTCCATACCAATGGAGAAATGTGTACACACATATTTCAAGTATGGAAAAGTACTGTAAGTTATATGCATGCCTGTAAATGATGCTTTTATTTTACAACATTTTAGATACTTTATCACGTGCTACTAAAACAAAGCTAAGTGATATTGATATTTATCTGCTTGAAAGCTTTTTGTTCGAAAACATGTTTAATATATTTATCTTTGCCACTTTATGCTCTACGCATATCACTAAGTATGATGGATGTATTTACAAGGTTTCATATAGCCATGTTCAGCTAACACTGGCTTAATGTGCAGGAATAGAGATCTTGTATGTTTACTTACTGGTCTTAACTTGACGATTTATTACCTATGAAAAACGTGATTAATTTATTTCAAATCAAAATATCCTATTTCATTTAGATCTTTGTTAACGTATCATTGCATTGTAGAGTTTTGGATCTAGTGGTCTGTAATAATAATAGTATTTTCTTATAGAAGTTGTTGTCGGAACAAAGTATGTTTTATCATAAAGAAATTGAAACAAAGATGTAGCTGGAAGATTAAAGGATATTAAAATCATCTTTTCAAATAGTAGTTAGTTAGTAAATAACTAAACTAATGTTATCTTAGATACGAGTAAGTAAATAAAAGTGCAAAATGTGTAACGTGCACAAAAATACCGCCGATTATTTGTCACAGTTAGCAAATACAAAAACTAAATATTCAGAACTGATATCACTATTTAGAAAAATCGAAATGTAGAAATCCGGTATCCACAATACCGAACACGAAAAAAATTATTCTCTAGATGCTATATGACTCTGTAATAGGATACCAAGCTAAGTTAATATCTCGGATCTAGAAATTAGCTCATATTTTTAGATGTCCTAGACCATAAATTGGCAGTTTCACAACCAAGCTTCTAGGACTACTGACCTTGTTTTACCGGCGCCATTCTGACCCAGTATGCATATCGATAGTACACAGGACTAGTAGAATAACTATTCAACTTGACTGATTTGGCGTAAATGGGCAATCAATGTTTACATTCTTATTTATGAGTCTTGGGTTAAAAATTAATTAAAACTTTAGTATTCCAGACACCTTTAGGTGTCACACACCTATACTTACTTTCTATCACATCTGTGATCATAAGTCCGTAGCGCTCATAGCGTAGTTTGACTATACTCTATAAAATTTAACTTGATCTCTGCGACAGTGATATTGACATAGAAGATTGACATTTTTAGAGTTGAGATAGCGGTGGAAAAAATCGATTTTCAAACAATGTTGAAATGAAATCGAATGAGTAGTTGAAGGTGAGAAATTGGATTTTATTTACTTACTATTATTTAAGATCAAGTATGTACACATGTAAATAATGTTGTAATATTAATTAAATACTCATAATAATGTAAAGATAGTATTTATCGACGTTTTTCACTATTATCGATGCTAATGTAACATATAATCGGGCTTAATTTAATTACACATGTAAAAAATGTTATGATAATAAAATATACAATAAAATTAATGATAAATTAAGTTTTATTTAAAATATCGTCAGTATAAACTATCGATATTTTAACTAAAAATCTATCTAAAACTCTGTGGTCACGATCATTCGCCGCCCATCACTAATCGGCACGCCCACAAAGTATGACATTGACAGGTACTGTCTGTACTATTAGGAAATTCAGGACTTCATAAGCGTGATTTTTCTGACAGCTGTCGCAGAGATCAAGTTAAATTTTATAGAGTATAAGCAACGTTTGACACTGTCAGTCTTCGGATAGGTGACCGCGGGTGGCATTTCCAACTGGGCGCTACCGTGGCTAAATGATGGTACGTTAACGGTGTCGCTTTCATTCCATTTTTTTTCTCTAGTTAAACTCAAAGTCTATTCTTGCTCTACTAAAGCTGAAATTACCTCCAAAAATAGTAACATGCTTACTGTCCAAAGTTTCTGAAGTATAAACCACCAAAAATTCCTTAAAAAAAATCTCGTAGATAAAAGTTACTCGTATACAGATACTAAACAATAAGCCCGATTACAGAGGCGCCAGCGTAACTACATTAGCTAAATAGCATAGTTCTGTTTCTTTTTCACTTTAGGCATTCGATAGAGAGAACGCTTTTTACGTTGCTATTTAATTTACACTGGCGCCTCTGTAATCGGGTTTAATATCTGTGTAAAAAGTATAGGAAATCATTTATATATAATTATGCAGTTATATTAATATGTGTGTTTATTTATGACAGGTTAATAGTTAATCATACTAAGGTAATCACGATTTATTTATCTAAATATATACCTACAATGATCAATAAACACATAGCTGATAATAAGATATTGTGTTTGCAACAAAACGCGATAAAATCAAGGAAAATACGTAGAACATAAGGTGGGTAACATAAAAAACATGTTTAGATTTTCTTAGAATAGTTGTTTAGCGTCCGGACAAAAGTTTCTTGTCCCTACCCATAATCGCATATTGAGTGAGTTATTGTGTAAACTAATGATTTATTTATGAATGGAAAATATACCTGTCTGCTGCGTATTAATTATTTAAGTAGTGAAGTATTGAAGTAATTTGTATTGTATTTGGACTCTACAATTAGGATATATAGTCTTGTATAGGACTATTGGTACCAGACGCAACACCTCTAGAGGACACCATTGTATTTCTGGTATATCAAGTAGAACAAGATTTACGATGACATTAATCAAGACTCAGAAAAAAATCAGCTGTTCCATTAATTTTGTCGAAAGTGAAGTGTGAATGTGCTAGTTTATTTGCAATCCTATTGTAAAAACTATTCATTTTGATGTATCAAATGCGTATGTTGCACACTTTAAAATTAATAGAACGGTTCTTACTTATATCTTTGTTTAGGATATTACCTCGTTGCTCTAAAATGTCTTGATAGATTTTCCTTACACAACAATTATCTCTTTAGCGTCTTGTTTATACAAAATATTGGCATCAATAAACGATCCGTAACTAAATACCGTGAAGCGATGTTTACCAAGCAATTACCATCATATTATATTTCAATGTATTTATTCTACAATGGCAATTAATCTAATCGCTTTCGTTTATCGATAAAACGATCTACCATCACGAGCTCTCATTTTCGCAATTAATCATTTTATGGTACTGTATGAAAACCACAAAACATGGAAATTGTGTGGTCCAATTTATGCAGATCAATAAAGCAGGAATTATTTAATTGAAGCGTAGATAACTTTCAAGATATTAATTTAATTGCGGCAACAGGAAGGCTTTAAATTACTTTAAAAGATCATTAAGTAAGATTTCAACTAGGCACTTTTAATGAATTCTAAATGAAAGTGTGTGGTGATGTTCTATATACCGTGTGATGTAATAAAATATGAGATTAACTGCTAAGTTGGCTAAGTATTGTACATAATATATCGCACACATGTTTAGATACGTGAGTAAGGAAGTATACCATCAATACATTAGCTTAAATTGAAACGTAATTATTCAGGATACATTTCACAGTTTGAGTGACGCATTCAATGAAACCATTTTAGATTTGGCTTGTGAGTTAACCCAAAACGAGAGTAAACACAAATCATGAAGTTCATGTGAAAGTAGCAGACAGTCGCCTACCTCCTCCCACGAGCGAGTGACGTCACGTGTCACCGAGGAGATCAACTGAAAGAAAACGAGCTTAACCAACACCGACAGCCGAGACTCACACGAAATGATCTCCTGGAATAGATCGGAAGGCCACTCACGAAAAAACATTACAGATTCCGAGTCAAAATGTTGAAAGAAAACTATGAGACAAGTCTTTGTCCAAAAACTAGTTGTTTTGTATGCCAATTGCGAGAATTCTGAGAACTGCATGGAAAGTAGAGACCAGACTGTTGCCAAATATTTGGACAGATATCTGTGACAAAGACCTCGCGTATCCTTTCAATTTGATGACGCAGTTACATCAACATCACCCATACCCAGTGACTTACTTCAGTTCTTCTCTCCACGCAGACTCCGAGGAGTTTATAGGCTTCCCAGCCATGAACATAGACACTTGGCTCAAACATTTTTTCAGTCCCGACATTCTACTTTATTAAGAAGACTAGTTTTTTTATGTTATTGCCGTTCGTCAACAAATAACGGCTGTAAACACTTTTATATATCCTCAGTCGAGTAAATTTACTAGAGTATACAAAAATAGCACTTCTTTAATGTTTTAATACTGGATTCAATATCACTTTAACACGTGTGTAAATACTGCAATTAAATCGAGTATTTATTTATGCACGTTTAGTATCACAGTTTACAAGATCGTCTCCCCATCTTTCTGGAGCACATTGATTAGAGATTCACTGAACACTTCCTTGATATCAAAGAGCAAAACTACAAATCTTCGCAACATCGTCCCGGACATTTTCAGGATATTTGTGAGAATAAAATGGCGTCGTTTGGTTTACTGCGTGTTGATTATGCGACGAAATCTTCAGTCGCTCGATTGCGAAGGGATTTGGTCCAATACTGAAACGTGTGTTTAATGAACAGATGGGAAGACGCTCGGGATCGCAAACACTGGGCAGTCTCGTGCCAACATTGTCGGTGGCGCCGCAGCGTCGCGTCTCGCCTATTCTATTTTTCGAATAAAAAATCTTATCTGTGGACTAGACTCATAAGAAAATATCACTTATTCTATCTTCATAGGAACTAATATAGCACTGATTATGTGTATATTAAGCTAAACCTAGTATTCAGTCTAGCTTCTAGCCAGCAGTATAAATATTTTGACGGGTAGTTTCCAGTGTAACAAATTAAAACACTTATCGGATAGAAATAACAAATTCTCGGAGAGATAGGTATCTCAAAGTTTACGCTAAAAGAGTTGTTGGCAAAACGTAACGACTTGTTTTGAGGGCACGACAGGTTAATGGGATTTCTATTTGAGATGTGTCTTAATAATTGTCGAATTGCATTGTGTTTTTCTGCAAAATATTTTGACAAAATATTGCTAGTTTTATCATAGATACTATTTAGAGTAGATTATTCAAGCTACAGTGACACATGACAACGCAATGTTTTCTACTTTCCTTACGCTTGATATAGTAATTTACGACATTTTTGGCACGCTCGACTAAGCTTAAGCATTTTAAAGTTTTCTTTATGTTGTAGCCAACAACCCACGAGGAATAGCAAATAATAATATTACGCAAGGAACAATTACGAAATTCACAGAAATTAGCTTGGATTTTAAAATTTTCCTTATTTTGCTAAGATTATCATTGCGCAATAAATTGTAAAGGAATATTTGTTTGTTTTTTCTGTATGCTGTAATAAAACCAAATAATGAATTTACGACTGCCTCGGTGGCTCAGTGGTTAGTGACTCTAACTTCTGGATCAAAGAGGTGTGGGTTCGATCCCCACGCAGGGCAAATATTTATGTGACGAACATAAGTGTTTGCTCTGTGTCTGGGTGTTATTTAGTTACTATCTATATAAGTATGTATTAAATAAAATTGTAGGTCCCGGTTGTTTAACCGTTTAGCCATGTCAGAGGCCTTCAGGCGGCCTAAAAACTCTGACACCAGGGCTAGCCACCCGGCCTATACGAACTTACTTACTTACTTTAGTATGTATTTAAAAATAAGTATATGTAGTATATCAGTCTCTGGCAGCCATATCACAAGCTTTGCTTAGTTTGGGGGCAGAGGCCGTGTGTAAGATGTCCCAAAATATTTATTTATTTATTATTATTTACATTATATTATTGGAATAGTGACATATTTTACCTGGAACATATAGACATTAACACTAATATCGAAATTCGATGTAGAATAGGTACCCATTACTTTTAGAATCGTGGTTAGAATAAACAATATATTTGATCGTTCTTGTGAAATGGTGGTAACCTCGCGAATTGCAATTAGTATTGGATCAATTTCTCAGATATCGATACAAATCAGCAACTTTTCACGTTATGAATTATGTATCTTTTTCATCGTAAGACCACCAATAGTTATGAACTACTAAGAAAAAACGTGTTGTGGTGTCCTCGATCACATCGTTGGAACTGGCAAAAGTCGTGAACGACATTTGAAATCCTAATATAATTGATACAGACGACAAAACAGTATGACAACTTTCTACACCTGCCGCTCTAGTTTGCAAAACTTTCCTAAAGAGTATTAGATAGTATTCGATTGGTTTAATGATATGATTTTAAATATGCGTATAATGATTTACTATATTGATATGTTTTTATTCTAAAAGGTAGTGAAAATTGCATCAAAATTATAGGCATAGTTTAGAATAACTAAATATAAAGCAGATGTAGACATATATAACTAGGTAAATTATTTTATATTAAACAGAGGCTTACTACTTTTTTCCATCCACTGACTATTAAATGGATAGACAGGTTTCACCAACTCTTATAAATTAAAATATGAGTCTCAAAATAACATAGATCTATTGTCTTGTCAACTCTCTTGGCTCTTCTAAGCGCAATATTTTACCTCGTCTCGTTCTCGATCTGGTGAATTTTATTTTATAAATATTGCTACATATTGCGCAATTCACTGGTTTTTTCATCTTTCGTTTAGTTCAACAGTAAACCTTTTGACATTAATTATCTTGTCAAGAAGAATTGTTTTCCCGAAGAATGGTGTAATAAAACGACACCCATATTGTCACACGTTTTATCATAAAGCTGTTAAAACGTTGCTATTGGATTAGTCTAATTCCTCAGAAAACGTGTTCATGTGTTGAAAGATTTATTTATACCTACATTCAAGCAAGATATAGAATAAAACCTACACTTTTAGGTATTTTTAGGGTTCCGTACCTCAAAAGGAAAAAAACGGAACCTTTATAGGAACACTTTGTTGTCCGTCTGTCCGTATGTCAACACTCTTTATCTCGGGAAAGCGTCAAGATATCGAGTTGAAATTTAAACTATATTCGTATATCTATGGTCCCTTGCAGTTGTGTAAAAGAAAAACTTCTCAGTTATCGTATCGTCACACACAAAAATAAAAACCTACAGAGTACTTCCCGTTGACAAAAATCTATGAAATTTGGCGAGAAGCATTGTCTCTCTCATATAGGAATAAATCTGAAAATAGTACATTTTCATTTAAATCACAAATAAAATAGGACCTAGATTGCCTAGATGGTCAAAGTGAGTAAATCGTATCATAAGTTATCATACAAAAGGGGTTCATTAGCACATGCTAAAACAGGTTTTTAATTATTTTAACAATGTGTAATTTTCGATGTATGATGACAAGTGTGAAAAAAATAAAAAAACTTTTTTGCCGATGATTATAACAACTTATACCCACTTATAGAGATTTTAACAACTTACTTCCCAATTTCGTGAAATTTTCTGGATTTGTACGGAACCCTCGTTGTGCGAGCCTGACTCGCACTTGTCCGGTTTTTAAATTATAAAGATATGATGATATGCCCTGTGTTGATGAACATGCAATGACAGCGTACAAATGTCAAACAAATTATTGACTAAGATTTACGTGAGTATTCGTGCATTGTTACTAACCAATAAGTAATTCGTATTTTTACCTAATCGTAGACAGATATCTTGTTAGTCTGTGTACCTAATCCGTTTTAGGAAATGGCGGTGTTTCTTCGATATTTGTGACAGATGTATAACTTGTCCCTTTTCTAAGTCTATGAATGATTCAAGTAAACCGTGATCTTTACGCGTATCTTTTAAAAACACTTCGTTTAAGTTTTAAATAGCTATTACAGATGAATACCTTCATACTCTTAATATAAATTTCATCGTGCTAATACACGTGAGCAAAAAAAATATGCGAGACGAGAGACCTGTTCTTCAATTAGGTAGACAAAAATTCAAATTATACGAAAAGACAATAGTGATATGAACAGCTTTTGTCTTCAAGTTTCTAAGCAATCAAATTGTCTACAGCTGTGAAAATATTTACATGGAGAAAAAAAATCTACGAAAACTGAAAATATACTTTTATTTTGCCAAAAATTCAATATTACTTGACCGGACGTACGTAATTATATATCCTGCGATCAGTTAAGATCTTTCATGGTGATGCCAAGAGATATATAGATTATAGGTGTAAGTGAACGGAAATAAACTAATTAATAAAACACTGCACTGCACTCGCGATATAATTATCCGAAAATATAACTGAAGATAATAAAATTATACTTTTGGCAATTCTGAATTTCACCGTTGACATTTTGGCTTGTCTTTCTGTCATACATCCAATGGTTGTAGGGAAAACATCGCTCTTAGCGATAAACTGCCTTTTGAAATCTTATTTTTGTCTTAGTTTCCTATGTTGTTATTATTTTACCATCGTACAATCCGTAAAACGTCTTTTGTTAGCTATTATATGTCTCCCCTTATGATGTACAAAACGACTAGTTGGCCAACTATTAAGTTAGTTAGCAGTTAATATTTAAATAAAGCCTATATTGTAATGAATTACAATTCTAATGGGAAGAGAAGTTTTGCAAATTGTAGCACTTAGTTTATTGTGGACTTTGTAGCAATTTTTTAATACCCTGGGTTAGTCAGATTGCCTTTCTTTGTTCCACTGAAAACATGGTCGTTTTAAATACAAATTATTCTCTGTGGGGAAAATCAGAGGATTATATGGCTGTCCTTGTTTTTGTGTTTATCCCATAGCGTAGTGACATGGCCTAGTGAGGAACTATACATAAATCTGAAGTGTTATTTATTTATTTATAACAAATGACAATCATGTCCATTAGTTTTATTATTATAATAGTATAAATGAACTATTCTGCCTATAATATTACTGAAGGTAGCAGGCGTGAATAATTTAAAAGTTTATTTAAATCAAAATCTGTTTTACCATAAATTACCACAATTACACATAATTGAAGCATTTTGAGAAACTTTAGCCAATTTATTTGGTTTTTGCTCCAAGCTCTTGCGGAATCCAAGTTCATTATCCGATCCTCGGGTCACCCTTCGCAGACGTGGACTTTGAAAAGAAACAGGTGTGTTGTATACGTAGATATATTATGTCTGTCTGACATGAAGTGTAGTATATTATATATTCAGTTATATGCATAATAATATGCACATGTTCAACTACATGCGATAAAATATTGAAACTTTGTTTGTAGATGAAGTAGTGTATCTGTATATTCACTTATATGTAGCTACATACGTATGCATATATTGTGTCCCGCTACATGCGCTAAAATATGAAACTTCATTCAAGTTGAAAATACGACGGAAATATCATTGTATTTTATTTATTCATTATTATGGCTTACTATTAACATCTATTACGTTGGGTCTAAACCTGAAATCGCGAAAAATAGCCATTTTCTCGAAAATAACAAACTTTTTATTTCGTCTGCTTTATGCTATGATAATAAATGGCCATACTAGAATATGTCTGTCGTTTAGAAAAATACCCCCGCCCGTACTTATAGTAGATAAATTGGAACTTTGGTATATTCTATTTATATTTATCACAATAATATTATTTGAAATCTTTCATAATATTACGATGGTCACTCATATACCTAAAATATCACTAAAATGACACTCGCATTGGCGTGTCATTTTAGTCATATTTTCTCTAAGATTACTCGCAGAATCCCCAGAATGTAAAAATACACCTAGCTAGAGTGTTATATACCTAAATATTCCATACTGGTATTGCCAGACACAGGGACTTTGTCCACGGGACAAAGCATCGATGATAGATCGGAATAACGTGTCCCTACTACAGGACCTTGGGTTTCATAGGATTATACGGCCATTTCTAGCTGGAGGGGGTATAGTCAGTTATTTGATTCCGTTCAATTTTAACCTGTGACGCTCTCATGACATTATGTTGAACTTCGTATTCGATGAAATAGGAACACCGTCTGTTGCCAACTCGCTCACAGAATATATGATAGTTACTATCTGGCGACACAGTGCCGGAAATAGCTATAGGTATCTATTGGTATAGGTATCCCACGTCTATAGATACTTTGCTATGAATATGAGTGAAAAACAGCTAGATTCTGAAATTAGTGTCGCTACTCGCTGGTAGATGGCACTGTCTGAAACTGAAAAAGTATTACAACTCTACTAAATATTTTTACTTAGTAAACTAGGCAAATAAGCCAGCAGCACTGCAGGTTTGCAGCTTCGAAAGTTTTTAAGCCGGTTGAAGGCATCTGACATGGTTAAATGGTTCAAACAACCAGAGTCGACAATTTAACGTGTCATCCAAGCCGCGGTAGAGCACTGTGCTAAATACTATAATATCAGCCAACGTGATCCATATAGAAAATCGTCAATTCTCAACAGCAATAGGTCCATACTATACTGTTCTAAGAGCCGATGAACTGGTTGAACCGGTGAACTCATCTGGTTATCAGATGAGTTATGGGCGTTCTTCCACGTCTCTCCCGTTATAGGTACTTAAAATTGACGTAAAGCATTGAAAAGTCGAACCCAATGTCAACTCCCAATGTCTGCTAGATGCTCTACCAGCTGACCCAGGTCATGACAGATTGACAAGGTGTACCTTAATGTTGACAAGGAAACGTTTATTTCGTCATTGCACTCATCACGAGACTCGAGATATTTTCGAGCGCAGTTCAATGTTTTCAACCGTTTCTCAGTATTCTCACATAAACCTTGTCTGCTTTGATGCAAATTCACCTGCGAATTTTACCGAAAACCGGTCCGATAGTGACGTATGAAAAATCCATATACCTACTCCTTACCTACTTAAATATTTTATTATTATCTAAGAGCTAATTTATTAAGACTTGCCTATATTTTCCAGAACATATTGAATATTTCGATTCAAAAACAAACAATAGTGACAATAATCGATTTTTTAAAAGAACATTACGTCTAAATACATTTTAGTTTATCGTTAAATATTACCTACATTTATGTATAAACTTTCAACTGCAAAGATTTTCTTAAAAATTGTTCTATGTTTGCCTAAAGAAAACGCAACATACTCGTAGATACGAGTACACTAGACATTACAAGAATATTTTCTAACTGGACATAACAAGACAAAAATTAGACGTTTATACCTAAATACCTACTTACCTTTAGTAATTAAGGAAATAATTTAGACTTGGATGAGTTCTGAAAAACCTTCAGCCAACTGTGTAGGTACATAAACTAAGTAGGTAAAACAATGATGTAAGCAATGGATGATGATACCAGGTAAGGCCACATTTTCCCGCTAAGCACCTCAACGACCTACACATCTGCAATGTTTCTTTGAACACTCCAATCTTCAGACTTCTCAGAACGTCTAAAAATATCAAATAAACGTTCGGGTAACAAAAAATGATGCAAAAAGACTATTGAATTTAGATTTACGACTTGTATAGGTCAACGTCTTGAAATGAACTGGTTTTCGAGTTGACTCAGGCAATGTTCCCAAAACCGAATAATAATATCTGATGGCACTTTCGCAAAAAATTAGATGACAAAAAGTTATGGCTTCAACGGAAAACGTGAGTAAGGAAATCGTATTTTTAGTTTAATTCTCGATTTAGAAAAACTGATGGTTGTGGAGCAAAAAGTTAATGGTCAATGCAATCAATGACGGTTATAAGCAATTTTTTTGCGCAGGTTTACTGTACTCTAACAAAAATAGAAGGTAAATCTATTAGATCTGACGTCTTCTCAAGTTTTCGTAGGTACATTTTTACCAAATAAAAGATAATAACCACTTAATAACCTGTTTATAAATGGAAATGAAATTGTTTGATTAGATCTATTAATACTAACCATGACCAACGCTGGTCATGCGTAGATGAGATTGGCCCAAGATAGGGATAATGGCACATAAGAGAGGAGGCCTATACCCAGCAGTGGGTCGACACAGGCTGATGAATGATCAATAAGTACTAACTACTCTTTATTAGTTGTAAAAGTCATTCTAATGATAATTTTTTTACAAATGAATTTTATGAGTATGAGGGCGGGCTCTCAAGCTCTTTAACATTCTACGTTTCGTATTCGTATTTTTTAATTTATTTACTTAGTTGTAGTGTAAATAGCAAATTTTTAGTATTAATAAGGGGACAGATTCGTATTTTATCAAACCGGAAGTCACACTTGATATCTAAGTGTGAATAAACTTGTAATTTTTTTTTTTTAAATCTTTATTTATTTATAGAGGGTTTTATCCGCAGGATAATGCCACCCTCGACGCACTATTTACATTTTAAACTTATATATATCTTACAGTACGCTTAATTCCTAGTTTAACTATTTTATATAGTACCCTGGCTCGTCGTGACGATGGATCGGTCAAAATACTGTTATACAGCCCTAGGCTGTGGGCTTCTAAATCGTATTCGAGTAGAAATAAATCCCTCTCAGGTCCATTCCGGACACACTCCGCCATTATGTGGGTGACATCTTCAACCACCATACACTCGGAACATATAGGAGTTTCAATCTTACCCATGAGATGCGCAAAACTGTTCAGCGGGATGTGTCCGGAGCGAAGTCTAAAAGCGGTAACGAATTCCATTCGGTGCATATCTACTCCAACGAACCAGGGTGAACGGGGAAGGTCAGGTTGAATGGTTCTATACCAAATACCCTTGCTTCGTGACCTCTCATCAAAATATTCTTTCCACATATTCCTACACTGGGCGCGAACAATTGGGATGAGGTCGCTAAAGTAGGGTACAAAGTTTAATGGCTCACCATCTGTGACAGCTTCTTTAGCTAGGCGGTCTACTTCTTCATTTCCACTTATACCTACATGCGACGGTACCCATTGTAAAACAATATTTTTGTTCTGCATCTTGCTGAGGGAATCCAAGATTTCATACGCTATCGGTGCGCCTCGAAAATTCGAGGTGCAGCGAGCGAGGTGCTGTAAAGCACTTTTGGAGTCCGTCAGTATTACGTGTTTGCCAGATCCTAATGATTTTATATGCGATATAGCTTGCGCAATCGCTAATAATTCAACATACATAATTGAAATTTTAACATTGATTTTAAACTTTTTAGATATGCTATTTTGTGGATCGTAAATTGCTAGTCCAGATTCCTTCCTTTCTTGCGAACCGTCAGTATAAATGTAGTGATAATCAGGATAATTATGGTGGATGTAGTGATCACACATTAGTTTTAAATCATTGCATTTATATTGATGTTTCGCTTTTTTAACATTGTCTATATTAATTTTAATTACATCGGTTAAGTCCACATTGCTTACCCACGTGTCTAGCATATAACGTTCTAATTGACTGGATGAATATACGGGATAAGTATTGAGCAGATCACCAATCATAACTAGTGTAGGTTTTTTTTTACGTCTCCAATAGGTATTGTTCCTACATAATTCTGATAAATGGTTTAGTGCTAATGAAATTTTGTTATTTTTTATGGATTTTATCTTAAGCCAAAACTTGCCCGCCAAGTAATGCGTGGCTTATTGTACGAACGTACATTTTGAATGATTTCATTGCAAATAGCGAAATCGACCGGCAAATATTGAAACCTGGCACCTGCTTAGATGTATTTTTAACATTAAGATATGTATGCTAAGATCCGTTCAATGTGATTTATCAATATTATTGATATGTTTGGAACCTTGCAGTTTTACTTACTGAATGCTCTAAAAAAATAATTTACATGACTTGTCATTGTCGCCCTCTTATAAATTATTTAGGATACAAACAAACAAATAACTCTTTATTGTACACACAAAACAAACTAACAATAAATAGGTACATTAGTGAAATTCTTAAGGTAGTGCAACACTAGGCGGCCTTATCGCTGGAAGCGATCTCTTCCAGGCAACCCATATAAACAGATACACTTTTCATGTGTAGAAATGAAAAAAAATTGTTTACTTATATAATCTTTATAGAGAAGCTTTGATGAAGTCTTATCAATTCAATTCAGCGTAGATAATAAATTTAGATAACAAACACATGCAAGTAAAAATTGTAAGTAAAAATAGCTATATGAACTTCCATAGTTAAATCATGTAAATGGTACCTACTCATTTATAGGTACATATTGCAGATACCTACCATGCACCTATACTTACATAGTGTGTACTTGTACATGACTGTATGAATAGACCATAAAAATATAAATGAGATATGAATCATAGCGCAAAGTTTGTTACATTCAAAACATTTATCTTTGACACGTTCTATTATTTTTTCTCAGAGCTAAGTATTTACACGAAAAAAACAGTAAAATTTAAAGAGTTTATTGTCAGGCGACGGAAAAGTACATATCTACCTACAACAATGTATGCTCAGTAAGTATTGCCTATAAAAAACAAGAGAGAACGTCGTTGAACAGTCAAGCGAGGCCGGTTTTTTAAACATGTGTGAGTGCGTCGGTGTTGCGCCGCCATAGTTCGACTGACAAGCCAAGGCGTAGTTTCGTTGTACGTGGATGTGTGTGTAATTGTCTGTACACGGAGAGGCGTAGTTTTGGTTGGCTTCACTTGTTTATTCACAACATTCTCTCTTGATTTTTTTGCTCTGAGATTGTAGGTACTTATTTATGCCGCAAAAACTCTCATACGTGGTTCTTTGGTTGATCTAAAATAATCGTCATGCGATGAGATCACCTTACACGGTAAGGATACCTTCGTAAAAACTTGTAGAAAAAAGGGACTAAGTATTCATCTTGCGCAACATGATATTAATCAATACGCACTTACTTTGGTTTATTGGTTACCAGTTTTCCTAATCTGTAAGCACTTAACAACCCCATAAGAGCGACTTTAGTCCATCAAGGTGAATAACTGTTACCAAGGGACCAACCCTGAAATCGCAAAAAGTAAGCTATTGAAGAGTTGTCAATTGTCACTGGACGTTTTGTATTGAATAGCTCATGGCTTTGCGACTCAGGGTTTGTATCATAGTAAAAGTTGTTCATAAATATCAGTACAATGGCGTGTATGACGAATTAAAAGGTTGTGCGTAGGTTACCAATAACCCTGATTAATTAAATAGATAGCACACGTATTATTCTTGTTCCGTTACTCAGTAGCTACTTAGTTACAGATTGGCGTCATCTTGTGTTGTCTGGATTTTACCTACGACTTAAAACGTAGCGCCTATGCGCCACTGGCATGACTCATAGCTCTGTGATTCATTATGCCATTATTTTAAAGATTTCCGAGTAAAATATTCGCTAGCATATAATACCATGTAATTCTATAGACTTTATGACGAAAGAATATACCTATTAGTCGGTATTAAATGGTGTTTTCTCGAGATCTATGGTATAATGAGATTCATTGGAAAATGTACTTACCTAATAGCCATAATTAAATTTTGTGGCTGAATGCGAATTTGTAATATTGATGTGTATTTGTTTTTACAGAATTCATTATTGAGTCAATTTCCTAAAAACTAGATATTGAAGTGACTGACTCAATGGCATATATAATATATTACCAATTTTTTCCCATGTCGAGAATGCCACGATATGTGGGCAACAAAATTTCGTATCTACAACTACATTTTTAATTTATCCAAACGGTTTTGAATCACAACAAATATGTTTGTAAGACACGCGCTCTCAACTAAGTCACGAGGTTTGTTAACCTTCTTCTGCCTGGAGCATCTTATCTGCAACAATAATTATGAAAAACCGCTTGGACCAAGTGTCTTATGTTAAAATGTTTCTATACTTAGGTAACTCTGTCATAGTATGGTACAAGTCAAGGGCTCAAAATGCATAATAAATCGAAATGTTATTGAAAAATTTTAAAATACACATCAATCGTTCTTATTGTCAGTACAATATCATATATGTCATCAACAGCTGGATATATGCTTTTATCTCCAGCTGTTTAAATGTCCTATGTAATGTGACGACGACAATGTTGAAGTCAGCAACTAAAAAGTATTAGGTAAATTTCCTAAACTCAAATCACATTATACTGTACCTGACTATACCTTTGAAAGGTTTACGAAGTGTAGTAGGAATTATTGACTCCTTTATCACCTCAATAACGCATTAAAGGCTGTAAATATCCGTAGGAAAACATAAAGATACTAGCGGTTAGAATTATCGTTTGATTATAATTGCTTTGAACCTCAATTTACATTTTCTCGTTAATTCATGGAAATACGCCAAGGCATGGTAGACGGAGGATATACAATGTACTCGTACGTGTACAATATCCTCTTGTAACCTTGTTTACACAGCTGAATTCGTGTAGCGTGTACTGGTTTGTCATAAGCGTTTCGTAATAGAACACGTCATTAAATATCATCTTCCATTAATTATTACAGTAGTCGAGAATTTCAGCAGGAGTTACATTTAAATTTTAAGAAAATTAATATTGTTCAGGGAAGAAGGATAAATAGGATTTATGATACATATGCGTGTCGTATTGCATGTAAATATGTATTGACATTCCTCTGAGCTCTAAAAGCAGAATTAAGTTATTATCTTCTATGAGAATGTCCACCGCAGAATGTAGGTAAGCTCCCCTTTGTAAATGTCTAATAAGACCGGTTAAAAGTAGTTTACATACAGATCCTTTTTTAGGATAATTTTAAATTATTTTGATGTTTCTTCTTCTTTGATTCTTAATTTTGATCGTCCATAGCTCTACATATCGACATTCCTATCTGTATGTTATCAATGATTGCATTTATAAATCCATCTATGTAGATTCTAAGAAACTCCGCAGCTTAGTAGAAATGTAGAATGTGATGGATAACCTAAATATTTTGAAACACACTGAGAATAAGCCGTTCTATTAATACTAAAACCTATTTTCGAGAACATGCGCCTAACAGATGCATATAAGCACTTAGTCGCAAAGATAGAAAGATGGGGAAACGCTTTAATGGTCATATGCAGACAGAAATACGAGTATGACTTGGTTAATAACAAAGAACAAAATACATAATTTACTAGCGTAGATACGAACAATTTTTTGGATTATTTAAAGATATCAGTTGTGACTACATAAAATAGGAGCATTGTAGTATAATTCAGCAACTATTGCAAATTCTATCCCAGATACCAATTAGATCTTTGAACTGAGGGAATTCTAGCTCATTAACCTTCCAACAAAATGGATCATCAACGTTTCAATTGGGCTATTTTAGTTGAACTTCCGCTCCGCCATACTTTGTAGTGCTAGAAATAATACGCGATAAGTGAAGCGAAAACGTACATTGTTAGGGCACGTTGGAAATATTGAAAATCCAGGCCAGGCCGTGATAAGGCATGCCAGGAAACTAAACAATTAGAACGTTTCAGATTGCTCGTGTTGACTTTCAAACAGGCGACTATTAAATTACTTTGTAAACTCGCAATGAAAACAACCGCTTTCTCTACGAACAAAAACAAAATTCTAGAGACGTTATAGCGACAAAGTACCAAGATGGTAAGCGTATTTTGAATGCATTGTTCAGGACATCACGTCCATTTTGAAGGAAGCCAGTGGCCTCGCGACGTTCTTGGTACAATCGTGCTGAGAATCTGCACAGGTTTATTAGTAAAATACCAATTTATCGATTTCACACTCGATGCCAAAGCTTTCTAAGCGGAATCGAATAAACTTTTCTCGGTTACTGGTTGGAACTGAATATTAATGTATGGCTATAAATACTATAAGCTTTCTGGTTCTTAATGTATTGTATTGGCAAGATAGACACTAATAAAACTCTGCAAAGTTTCTTTACTCGTAATCAAACCAATAGAACAGTTACAGCGATAGTTATAATAAACATAATAAAATACAGAAAAATACATAGGTAAAATATAAGAGTAGGTACTTTGCAGGTAAGGTACATATGTAGGAAATCACAAAAGATGAACTGTACTGATGGGAATTGGCCTTTTAACAATCCATTGTTGAATATTGGCCTATCCACCAAGAGCCATTGGGCTATATCTACCACGCTAGCCTAGTGTTGGTTGTTGGTAGACAAAACGTGATATTATTGAAAACTATGTGGCGAATAACCGACACCGTGATTAATTGTCATTTTCCTCCGCCATTCAAGTCTACATTGTTACATTCAGAGAGGTTATATTGAACAACGTAAGCCAAGACTGCAAGTGACAAGCATTGGGTCACACTGCATTTTAAAATAACGTTTCGTGTGTTTTTCAGCCGTTTAAAGTCAATAATCTGTATAGTAATTACTTTTGACGAAGCGTAAATAATTAAATAAGTAAAACCATTATATTGTTACATTTTTATGACATACTTACATATTTTTAATACTTGTTTGAAAATCGACTTTACATTGTTAGTATATTGCAACCATGTAAGTATCATTGATGAAGCCCTGAGCAAAAGTAATAAAAGTTAAAACCCAGTTTTACATACAGGAAACCTAATGTTTTATCACTGTCCTAGGACTTAACCTAGAGCACCTATTTAAATCCATTACGATTGTTTCAATGTCGACCCTTATTCCAGCAAGAGGATATTATGATGAGAAATTAAAATTTTAAATGGAACATAGTAAAAGCGTAATATAATTTTTCTGCAGTGGGTCGTAGAACCGAAAAGATAATTAATTAGGTACACCATTTTTAGCTTTGTATGTCTGTTACTTAAATTTAACTGCACAACATGTTTGGTAAACTTTTTCAATAACATTAGATAAATGAGACTATTATTGTAAATACATGTTATCACAGTGAAATGCTCTAAAAATTATTGCGGTCGGTTACGTGGTACATAGGATGTAGCATTTGTAGCAAACTCCGATTTGCATCGTCAAAGAAAAAATGATAATCATACAAATTGCAGTGCAATAAATAGATTTTTATCTGCATACTTACATAATAACAGTAAGATAACTTGTGCTACTGACCCGAGACTAGAATGTCTTACAGATTGTAACATTACAAAGGTCATGGAACAAAAATGGGCTTATCGACATCGACATCATTATCATCTCAGTCGTAACCCGTCCATCATCACGGATCGGTTAACGTAGCAGTGAAGCGTGATATAAATTTTTACGTTTCATTACAAGAAATTGTAGGTCCCGGTTGTTTTAACCGCTTAGCCATGTCAGAGGCCTTCAGGCGGCCTAAAAACTCTGAAACGAACGACGAACTTACTTATTAAAAGAAAACTAATGCTAGATAATACAAGATTATCTGCTTGCCCTGTCGACCATAATTATGAACAACTTTTACTATGGAGCCAACCCGGAATTGGAGAATAAATATCAGCTATATTCCTTTTCATTGTCTAAAGTAGATTTCTTTTTCTATTTTTTTAAATGATTCAATGAGTCCTATTACAGAGACGCCAGCGTAAATTAATTAGCAACGTAAAAAGCGTTCTCTCTATCGAATGCCTAAAGTGAAAAAGAAACAGAACTATGCTATTTAACTAATATAATTACGGTGGCGCCTCTGTAATCGGGCTTAATGAGGTTTTAAACTGTTTATATCACGCGGCGGTTTGATTTAAGCGCTATTCGAACGCAGTACAGCTACAGGCGAAAACCCCTTGAACCTCTTGGTTTTGAACTTTCATTTAATAAGTTATTAAAATAAGTTGATTCTTCAACAGATACTTGTCGACAGTATCTATACCTCAGAGATACACTTATTTATGAAACAAGCTTCACTACGTTATAGGTACTGATTACGTCTACATCGCGATTCAGTATTTTACGCTTTGCTATGACCGATAGATTTTTTTCTCAGCCGTCTTGACGTATTGTTTCGATGTAGGTACTTATTATCTAAGCATCTCGAGACATAATGTCAAGTCCATCCCATTGTCTCTCTAACTCCGTGTTTCCTGCGAATCGACACCATCGCCGAGGACATCCGTTTCCTTTCTAGTTTATTTTGCATACGCCGCGAAAGTACCTGGCCGATATTATTTATTCGGTTATAAAACTAATTTATAAGAGGAAGCTCCATTCTGGTATTGTCATTAGACTTTTATTATGGGCGCGGTTGCGTCAGAAGTACCTAGTTCGTAGAATTCTTACACCTATTTAGCCATCTAACAGTACTATGAAGTTTAATGATCAATAAATAATACCTAACTCTATATACCTAAATCACAGAGATACCAGAACCAGAGGGATAATGTGATCGATCGAGAAAAGAAAGAAAGAGATGCAATAATTTAATATGGCATGAGTTAGAAAGAGACATTATATATCTCGATTCAGTGGCTTGTTGTAGTGTTTTACTCTCAGTAGTGTCGAATTCCAATACATATTTGACAGTTTTGACAGCGCTGAGCACAATTTTTTTCTACATTTTTGAGGTTGAGACTCAAGCCTCAAGCGACAACAGCCCTATATATCTCTCATGTTGTAATAGCTCTGTGGTATAAATATATAACAAAATTTAATATCAAGAAAAGCTAAATGTATTATTATTGTATTTAAATAGTCACCATGACAGTCAAAAATAATAAAATCAAAGTAAAAGTCCGACAGAAAATGCGTGCTAACATTCAAATCTCAGCAGCTACTAACGAATATAGTATTATCATAGACTTAACTTTTTTGTCATAAATGTACTTCTGTAAAAAGATCGGAAGTCAACAGAATCCTACCCCATTCGTAATCATAAAGCAACTAAACCATAACAAGTCTTCACCTTCACTAACAAAAACCAGACCGCAAAATTCTGACATCAACAGGTCACAAAACCAATCACAGAAGCCACACGGATTTCTAACCGTGAAGGTTGCAATAAACTGAAAAGCTATTAGAGGGCAATTACAGTCTATTACGGAGAAAAAGCAATAAGCCGTGACCATTGGCGTCCCGAGACGAAGCCATGGAGGCGCCGGACTTGTCCTTTCCCTTCATACTTTCCATAAGAATTCCTTCGAGCCGCAATCTACACGCATTCACAACATAAATTAAAATAGTGCTTTTATTCTCGCCTGTTATCATTAAAATACGAAGGTCGGGTCAGATTGCTCGTAAATCAGCAGCTGTGATAATATGAACCTCTCCATGCTTTTACTGGATTTACAGCCTATCAAATGTGCACTAGAAAACTGCACGTTTACGATTATTACATTATTAGTATTCCAACTTTACTGTACATTAGAGCTACATCATCTTAGCTAAGAACTAACCATAATACTTGTTTCAGAAATCTATGAGTGGTATCTGACTTGACAGTTTAGTTATTCAAAGTTCAAACAATAGTTTTACTTTCAAGATATTGGATAATAGCTAATCATTTTTGTCTGGTTTATCTGGTTTGTCGTCTACCTACCGACCTACCGACTATAAAAGATTATCGCAAGTGCATGTTCAACAAATGTCTTGCATGTATGCAGGCGATGTAATGCAATAACTGCTGTTAAAATTATGACTTCCAGGATATAAAAATGACTTACCTAAGTAAAAGGTTGAGAGAACTATCGTTTCTTGTCGTTGGCACGTCCTTGACGCTGGAAGGTTCGCTCCGAACGCCCCGGAGAGACAGTCTCAGCTGCTTCGGGATAGTGGCGAGGAGGCCACTGCTGTTCCTCCGCTGATTCAAGCTCTTCGAGCGCGTCAGCTTCCCCGCTTCAAGGTCTACCGCCCCTGGGTGAGGCGAAACGTCCTCCTTCGATATAGTCGTACTTGAAGCATTAGTCTTTATGATTGTTGGAACAGCAGTCTTAACCTCCCCTAACAACTTCTCCCACGGCGACGCTAAGTCCTCCTCCGAAATCGTCTCGAAACTCCTCGGCCCCACCGACGACGAGGTCTTGTCAGACATCTTGATTCACTAAACGGACGGGTAAGAACGGAACGTAGCACTTCAGACACCTACAGGGCACTTCGTCACTTTGGGTTTTTAGTTTCTTGACAGCACTTCACTCTTATCATAATATCCATTTGTAAATCATAATGTTTGGGGTAGAAATGTTGACACTGGAACAAAGAGAGGTGAGAGTTAGTCGAATGAATTATGTAATATTACGGCAAAAAGTGGCATTATCGAAACTACTTGTTACCAACGAGAGCAAGAAAAACTAACATTTCATTTTATAATATAAATTTGAAAGTAAATTGCATTCACGAGAGAAATCTATTATGTCTATAAAGTTGCTTAGTAGCGTCCATTAGCATTTAGATTCTAGTCGTTTCGTTTTTCGGTAACGTTGTTTTAAAGTCCTATAACGATTAAGCTAATTGAATTTACTAGTTTCAGAATGTGCTAAAACAACAGAGCTTTCTAATCTTCATTAGTAGTAGGTAGGTAAGTAAATAATTGTGTTCAAAGAGAAAGGCATAGACCATAGCAAATAATACCAACTAGTCATTACAAACGGTTTAGGCTGCCTACCATCATGCCTATTTGTTTCAACGGCAAAAAAATGTAAATTGTATTTAATTTACCATTTTCACCTCTCTTCCAACCGTAATTTCATTTAATAGCATACATTTCGTAAGAATTGTTATAAAATTATATCTTGAATTAAAGTTTGTGAAAGTTGCAATTAGGCTCTTATGTCGTAATTTTATATGAAAAAGAGATGAGTAATTTGTGAAAACGTATCACTTATATGAAATTGCTGTTTTTAACGATTTTTGTAATGTCTATTCAGACAATATTTGTCTGACATAGTATGATGTGCTTTGTATGTTCATTTCAGCTAAAGATCACTCGATTATGTTTTTAGAGACAACAGCTGGTACAAATAGGTACCAAGGTCAACAGAAAGCATGATTTGTCTATACACCTGACTTGTATTTAAAATATTTGTCATATTTTTCTGGTGTGCTCACTCACGTTACATGTTAGGGAAGGGCTAGCTCTTACTTCTTTAACTATTTTATAATTAGAGACACTTAGTCACAGTCATTTTTGCGAAAGCATGTCGTTTAGCTAACTGGCATTAAAGCAGTTATTTATTTCACCAAGTAAGTACTCATAATGTGTAAGGAAGCAATCGTTGTGAAAGTAAAAGTCGTAAAGTATAATTTTGCTGCTATATGAACCATTTCAAATTACTTTTTGAGCTGTCTGCCATCTCGTAACTTGCAGTGAAGTAATTTGCTTTATATCTGAAGTAAGTAGGTATGAGCTGTTTTTATCAATTCTATTCAATTATTACAGTTAAGAACATTATTGTATTTTAGACAGATTTGCTATATTTCTAGCAAGGCTTTACAATAAAATCATTTTATATATCTAGCAAATAATTTGATATACTAAGTGCAGTGTGTCTGTATTGGTATTCAGAAGCTCCAGAAACCAGGAATTTGTATACATATATAAAGACCAATTGTAAAGGCACCATCATAAAAAAAATATTGCTGTTTCTTTCAAATGCATGTAGTGAATAAGAAACAGCAATATTTTAAGTTGCTACTAAATTTTCGATGGTGCCTTTAAAATTGGCCACAATTTCAACATATAATTGGTATACATTGTTGAACACACCAAGTCACCTAATCAGTTAAGTATTAGTTCATTACTTATTTTCATAGAAAATAAATTGATACAGAAAGAAGAAATATAAATGCTAAATTATTAATTGAAAAACGAAAAATCCGGTAGAGTCAAAGTCATAGTCAAGGTAGTAATAGGTAGTAATCAATAAAAGGTCAAGAATTCCACCAAATTAAATAATGATACGTTTCTTGTATTTAACAATTAAATTAAATTCAATTTGCAATGACCATGCTGCTTACATTTCAGGAAATATACGGTCGTACAAAAAAAACTTCGTTAGTGATTTTCTGTGAAAAAAAAATTATATGTACCTACTACATAACTCAACACGTTCATGTTAAAATAATATAAAACGCAAGGTTTATTAACTATAACAAATAACACTAATATTTTGCGCGAAACATGACGAAGTTAGGTACTATACCAAATTCATTACTTTAAACAATTTAAACAAACGTGATATACCATGTCGAATTCATAGCTATTGAGAAAAATTTAACAATCATAACTGTTCCAAGAAAAGTTAATGGAAAAGTAGAGTTTTTGGAAGTTGGAAAATTGCATACACTACAGATGTGAATCACAGATAAAACTTGGAAATTGAAGTTAAAAACCAGATGCCTTATTGTCATTTGAAAGCATATAGGTATTACACTCGATTCTATATCTAAATGGATTTTGGATAGAGTATAGGTAGATAAGTAAATAAATGGTATTTCTAAAATTGAAACCGTATATAATGAATAATACAATGAAAATCATATTTTCTCAGTCGTCACATATTACTTAGTTCTTACTCTGTCGCTCAGACTGATATTAACACATAAAGACAGAAACAAAAACAATGCAGATTTATACTCGAAGTCTAGACACAACTAGTCGTCGAAGTAACAATTATGATTTATAAAACAAATAGCAAAACTTGAAATTAACCTTGAATTGGAATCACGTGGAACTATTTCTGATCACTGATGTGTCTGATCTTGCATGGCAACAGCGTGTATTTTGACAATCAAAAAGAAACATAGTGAAGATATAGAGACCGGAAAACGATACGAACTACGTGTTACACAGAAAAAAGTAGGAGGCACTGGATAATCAGGGAGAAAAATGCTTCTGGTTTTTTTTGAGTAGTCTTAATTGTTACCTATTTAGGTAGTCATATTTTTTTAATCATCTTACTAAATATTTAGCATACAATTTTACCACGCCACCTCTTAATGAATAGCTCATCAGCTGTTGTTATTTACCATTACGTATGTACCTACGTCTGCAATGTTTGCTGTAGAGTCATACAGCACAGTCACAAAACTTTTAACACACAACTTATTAGGTAGGTATATTTAAGTGCTGTGAATTTACCCAAATGTGACGATATATTCTGATAAGAAGCATTAACAAAAAATGACATCTATCACCCTTGACCTGCTACTATTGTTGGAACTCATAACAAAGTCCTCTGTTATTGGTTTTATGATGAACGCTTACGGGAATTTCAATAACACGTCATACTATTTAATTATACATATATTAGCTAAAGTCCCAAAGTTATGCGTGATACTTTTCTTTCTCCGTTCATTGTATTCCGTTTCGTTATTTTATAACAATCCATCACAGTTCGCTGAACCCCATTGATTAATTTGTTTGCATAATGAAAATAACCTTTATTAACGTATTGTAAAGTGTACATTGATCAACTTGATGCTCCCAAGTTCACGTGTTTGGCATTAACTCCCAAGTTTAAACATTTGGCAAGACGCTAAAATTCGAAGTAAAATTACGAAGTGACAATGACTTTTTCCCAAAATAGTAGCTGCTGAATGACTTGATATTCCTTAGATATATTCATGCAGTTTTCAATTAATCAAGTCTTTGAAAATCGAAAATTTATTATTAATTTATTTTTATTTTTTCTTTGTATGTTACGAACAATCTGTAGAGTCAGTTTAAGAGTAAGAGAATCAGTTATTTTTAATTCAAATTAAGAATTAGTTCAAGAGGTAAAATAAGCTTGACAATATGACAAAACCCAACATTTGTTGGGGTTTGCAAATCCCCAACTAATTAGACTCACGTCACGTTTGCAAAACCCTGATCAGACTCACGTTTTCATCGTTTTGCCTATAGTTTTTTAAAATTAATGATTGGCAAATTTATGTACGTAAATTTATATTAATTAATGCTTTAATCAGCAGACCACTCCTGATGCCTATTAGTGCAATATCCAAAAAACATAGCAAAAAATTCCCAACTAATGAATAATTACTAAACATTTCATACTATTGTATGCCTAATACATATATTATTTTGTATTAAGTCACGCCATCGTTTTGATCAAGCATCTTGTTTTTTTCTCTTTAGATCTACATTTTTCATAATTATAATTATTTTCAGCCAGCTCAAACTGGAACTGGAATAAATACTTACTACATACTGTAATTTTTTATCCTAATTATTATTATATGGATAACTTTTTAAGGCAGAGTAATCTACATTCTACATCTTCGGCAGTGCTTTCAGCCGGGCAAGTTGAAGGTTTTGTAAATAATAAAGCCACAGGACGAATACTACATTAACAACTATATATCAGCTACATAGACTGATAAGTCCTGCCTACATTGACCTTAGCACCCAAATTGACCTGTAGGTTACTAAATTGATATTTACGTATTTCCGAAAAATCGAACAAAACGCTAATAACCGATTATTTCGGCAAGAAATCGAACTGGCAACCTCAGCGCCACGGGCCGCGGTGGTCACGCACCACTTCTATCTCTCGCCTGTACGGCCCACCCGCGGTCGGTCGTATTTTAAACCAGGCCGCGGCTGCCAAATGTCCCGCTATCAAATCTGGGTCAATGCTCCAGTGAGCTGATTCATAATCTCTGAACATCGGAAAATGATTAGGTGCTTCGAGGAAATTTGACAAAGCCCGTAGTCATCTTCGTTGCAACAGCACCTCTACAAGTTGCTTTGCGTAGTGCAGGGCCTTTCAGGGTACCAGAAGTGTAACAAAAGGTGAGATGCTATGCGGGCAACCCCGCATTGTTTTGAGAAAATGTATGGAACAAATGAATATCCTCATTGTTCCCATAGTAAAAGTAATTCTCAATGATAAACATATATCACCCCTGTACTTTGTAAAGCAACATCTTGTACTAAACTTATACAACACCTAGGTTTGTAAATGACTTACCTAATCATTTATGGTGGGTTTTATTTTATATTTTCTTCGTGTTCGCTGTAACTATAAATTTTATGGTAATGACTTCATCGGCATGTTGTGATTTCATATTCAATTACCTATATTGTCTTAAAGGAAGATTTTCCTTAAATTTGCAGATTAAACATTTCGTAGAAAATGTGGTAGTAAGTGGTTTATACCCCACCATCTAAGAGCAACTAAATATTAATGTTATATGAGATATACAATATAATAATACTATAAATGAGTAAATATATTAGGCTCCAGGAAGTAGGTATATAAATGAGCAAAAAATATACAAACTTCAAATTCGTTTAGTTTAGTATTACATAATTTGGAATACGATAAGAAATGTATTTATTCTAGTTTTTGTTTTACTTGCTGTGTTTATTATACTAATGTAAAAATATTTATTAATATTAAAGAACTGATACATTATATGTTATGTACAATCTAATATGCTAAAAGAAAGTTCAACGATTCCTGCTATCAGCCAATTGGGTTCTTATCGGGCATTATATACTTTAAATATATATCATATTAACACACTACACCTACTCTCAAAACATAACGTTTAAACGATACGCAACATCTAATTCGACAATTTACGTTAATTTAGTATTAATTTACATTTCGTCAAATATATACCGCTAAAATCTAAATGCTATAACGTCATTTGCCTTTCTACTCAGGTAGAAATGTAAAATTGTGATGTAAAAGGTCTTCGTACCACAACAAATTATGTTTAAAGGAACTTACTCGTATGTAAGTGCGAGACCACACTTGGTCCTTAATCATGCTTTGCATTACTGTGTCAAGAATTAAGCAATCAGGAATACTCAGGTGCTTGTATTCATGTAGTACGGTTCTTATACGGTTAACTTATTTACATATTGACGGGGAAAATTTCAAACCATCATCATGTTCCACAGACGTCTTTGTCACACCTTGCTTAAGACTCTCACTGTGTCACTTGCAAAATTTCAAATATCGCACATACTCGTATATAATCACAGTAAATAATACGTCATAAACTAACGAGTTGCCCTCATTTCACTTCGAGTACCATCATAAAATTATCGGCCTTTCTCTACTAAAATATACATGATTAATATTTATAAACTTTATTCTTGACCTTACCCTATTGATAAAAATGGCATTAAAATTCGTAGCGTTATTAAAATATGAAATGTTTAGTCACGATTTCTGAAGAAATCTAAGATGAAAATTAAACGCAAATAAAAATATTGAGAAGAGTCTTTAAACAAAAAGCTCTGAGTACTTATATCCATATTGATCATTTAGATATAACGAAGACGTCATAAAACGATTTTATTAAACAAAGAGTTTGCTCTCTGGAGATATATCTCATTAACATGGAAATTCCACGCCTTTGATCTCAAGACACATGTTATAATACAAAGAGTACTATAATATAAATTCAATGAATAAAATAAATAATATTATGAAACTGCAGTAAAGACAATAAACGTACCTTGAAACAACAATAAAGAGAGAGACCATAAATAATACCATGAATTTATAGCCGTATCCATGATTCAAATTTAACTACAATTTATGAACGTATTTAAGACCAAGATTTGCTCTTGACATTCTTAGGTAATCTACCTAATTAATTAGGTAACCTGAGTTAATAATTACTGTAAATACATAGTGATTACACGCAAAACGGAAAAGATACCAACTTGATTGTAAACTCGAAATTGAGAGTTTGCGCGGTGGTCTAGAAAGCCGTGGTGGTCTAGAGGTAGTGACACCCACTTTACAATCGTGAGGTCGTGGGTTCAAATCCTGGTCCCGTACCAATGAGCTCTTGATGAGAAATTTGATGGCTTATGTGAATCCACCTACCCGCACTAAGCCAGCGTGGTGGATATGGTCCAACCACTCTTCGTGGGCAGGTCCTGCAGTGGACTATTAAAAGGCTGATACAGTATACAGCTGTTAAGTACTTTGTTTGGTTATTTAGGTAGGTAGTACAGGTACTCTGAATTTAAGATATACAATACTATCTATCTATAATACATATTTTTATTTAATTCGTTAAAGTAAACTCAAATAGTTTGACGTTGTGTAAATCGAATCTATATTTATGATTTCTACATTTACAAATTACTTTTCAAATTTACAAATTACTTGATCCCTAATTAGTAATTCCTTACTATTTTTTCAAATTCAAATTATAACATCACATTTAAACACTTAGATGTACACATATGTAAAACATATTTAAAATACATAGAATTTTAGAATCCTTGGTGACTTGGCCTACAAGCTATGATAATAGAATAGTATCTATTTTGTCGTTTCTATTCTGGTTAGTAGAGCTGCTGGAATTTAGAATGATTGTGAAATTCTATATCTTAAACTGAATAATCTTGGCAACTCTCAAGTATGTGGTTTAACCAGTCACATTTCTGAGCATTTGTAGTAAAACGACTACGCTATTTACTATATCTAGTTATATTAACAACAATAATAAATAACTGAAACTCAATTTTCGAATCCTTGACAGAAAAATATCACGTTTTTGCAATTAGTTCTATCAATCGTTTTCCTGTCAATTTTACTTCTGATGAACGATGTTTACTAGTTTTTCTAAACAAATTTCAAGAATCGTAAAGTTCTTCGGTATAATTTTCTAGAAACGCTTTATGATGGGTGACTTTTGTTTACAGTGCTTCCAGTTTTTTGTGAGTTCTATTCTTGTTAGCTACATTACATCAACATTGACGTCCCAGAACATGATTTCACGGCAAAGTCACAATGGATTTACATAAGCATTTGTCTTGTCAACGCCTGCTGTTGCGTCATGATCTTCAAGTACAGATTGTCTAGTTATTTTGCAGAAATTTAAATTTGCATCTAATTCTAGGTAGTTAATTGGAATACCGATACGATCAAGTCGTGTAATTACGCTTTGTCTTACTGATGGTATCCAGACTGCTAGGATGCAATTATATATTATTTGCATAGCATCATAACTTGACATAGAAAATACAGAACAGTACATCAATATGGCGAAAAATTTTAATCCATGAAGTATGAGTATGGTATCCGAACAACAAAATAGAGAGATTGCGTATTTAGCAATGCATTTGTAGAATATTCATACAACATTTTGACACAGTTTTTGTTGCAATTTTTTCCCAAAAGTTCAATAAATTTCTTTTTCCACTTTCTGACCTTAGACGAGTGCGGGTTACTTATCATAGTATCGCATAAACGTATGCATATATAATATGCATATAATATATAATATGTGGACTGCGAAACGCACCAATAAATCCGTTCTTGAGCAATTAAAGATTAAGACTAGGCTTTCCACAATTTGTTATCAACGAGTCTTAACTTACTTTGGTCACATCACCCGTAGGCAGCCCTATAATTTTGAGAAACTGGTTGTAGTTGGGAAAGTAGATGGCAAAAAACCACGTGGACGCTCACCTACCCGTTGGTCTGATCAGATTAAGTTGATAACCGGGCTTCCAGTTTCCATTGATCTGAAGAAAGCCGAAGATAAAGAGGAGTGGAAGCAACTCGTCACTGATTCTGTCAAGGCATTTCAAGTCGGGCACGACCTTCAGTAATAAAGAGGACGAATAAGAAGAGATATAATATGCATCTTGTATTTTAAAACACAACTTACAGAAAAAGTACTTACTGTACTGTACTTAAACGTTAACTGTATCTTCCTCTACATTTACCGTGTCCTCAAGTATGTTGATTGTTGATATTTTGATACGACATAGCGATAAGCACAATCGCGTTTCACGTGAGTGTTGAGAAACGTGCCAGGATGTTTAATTTCGACCGCAGTAAAACAAGTGCAATGAATTAACAGCAATTAAGAAATTAGCTCTGCTATAGATATAAATACTCAACTGTTTCTCTACGTGGGCGTTCAAGATCGTTGCAATTATAGATACAGCAGATTCTGTGTATTATTAAACTTGAGGTAAGTAAATATCTGTTGAAGTTTATTTAATTCTATGGGTGAGTATGTTCCTTTAGTGTATCTTTATTTCTGCTGTAATACTTAACAACTATGTTTTCAATGTTGATATAAGTTAAAGCCATTGTCCTTTGAGAATGAAAATCTTGGGCACCTATATACATTGTATCATACACGAAATTATATGTATTTTTAATTAAATTCCTTGAAAATTCACAAGCAATTAAGTCAGTAAGAAGGTATTTGTAACAGAACAGGCTTATTCTACGAATTTACTGGGTATTTCATATATATTATCGCTCACTTTATTTACATTGAATACATACGATAACCCGGTCATCTTTTATCTCATAGGTAAATGTTTTATAAATGAAAGTCACGAAGCAATGTTAAAAAATGCTTTGGAAATATTCCACTGTCAATACAATCACAGCGTTTCCATTTTAAAAGTGCTTTTAATTGAGGAAAAATCATTAATTTGCTTTTTGTGCCAAAATTAAACGTGACTAATATGTATACAAGGTTATATAATGTACAAACATACGGTGTTCATAATTTTAATCCTACTAATATTATAAACGCGAAAGTTTGTGAGGATGGATGGATGGATGGATGTATGGATGTTTGTTACTCTTTCACGCAAAAACTACTCAAATGATTGTAATGAAACTTTGCAATAATCCTACTAATATTATAAACGCGAAAGTTTGTGAGGATGGATGTATGGATGTTTGTTACTCTTTCACGCAAAAACTACTCAAATGATTGTAATGAAACTTTGCAATACTATAGCTTATATATCAGAATAACACATAGGCTATAAATTATAATGATATATTGCGTATGCGGGCGAAGCCGCGGGTAAAAACTAGTTATATATATATTTATATATATATATATATATATATATATATATATATATATATATATATATATATATATATATATATATATATATATATATATATATAATACATTATATACATTATAATTTATAGCCTATGTGTTATTCTGATATATAAGCTATATTATTACCCGTGGCTTTATATTAATTTTTGTACTATTCCATAGGAACCTTTTATATAAAAAGTAGTCTATGTTACTCTCCAACCTTTGAACTACAACCAATTAACCATAACAACCATGCCAAAAATCAAGCCTATCCTGTTGCTGCGTGAAAAAGTACGAAACCAACGCACTTTCGACAAAGATTCGAAAGATATAAAAAATAAGCAAGAAAGGCTCTTTCTTTTCATCAACTATTAAAATGTAACCTTGTATAAGTCTATTGTGAAGTTGTGTTCAAAAACGTGATTTACAATGTAGAGCCATCAATAATATTTGCAAACAGAATGTGTCGGCCTCTTGACATAGATTGATTCCAATCAAAGCAACGATTGATTCTGAATCACATTAGCCAAATAACGTAAACCAAACTAATGAAAAGTGGATGTGGAACGAAATATTCATATGTTTAATTAATTTAGTATTTGAAGTTTACATTTGTAGTGCTGAAAACAAGAGATACCAGAGAATAATGTGGTCGATCGAAGAATTTTGAAAGAGAACATTGATTTAAGACGAGGCACCGGGCCGAGAAACACGAAAACGGCAAAAACGAGTACTTTTGAATGCGCGATGTGAGAGGATGAATGATATCGATTCAAATTTAAAAAATGTCATAGATAAGGGAAAATCTTAATAAATTGAATGAACCGGACAAAATTTTGAAAAGTAACCGGCTTTATTAAAAAAAAAATAAAACAAATTGCTCACCAAAAAAATTTTAGTAATTCGAATGCTCAGAATTATCAGCGACAACACCCCATTATTTTTTACGATTAAAATAGCCAGATCCCTTTTCTTAATTATAAACCGAGAATTTTTTTTTTTTAAATTGTATATTATGAGTAATTAATTAAAAACTCAATCAAATCTCTTCGCGCCTACTCTAGTTTAGCTTTTACTCTACAGTGTTTGCTCAGAATATTTGATCCGGCACTATCTGGGCCGCCGCCGCCGTACCGGTGCGACGTTGCGACTCCGACGAGCGCATGATTCGCTCAGCGTCGGGCTGGCAACGCCGCAAAGTACGGACGGCGCGAGATGCGTGCTGTTTGTTTTTGGTTATTGTCTTCTAGGTACTCTGTGCGACGACAACCGAGTAATTTACTTCAGAATTATTTTCAAAATTATAAGTTAGACTTTAGTGTACTATATTATATTGTAGCTTTAGAACATTATTATAGTAGGTAGTAAGTTAGGTACTTAGTATTTTTATTTGGTAGTGTGTAAATAGTAGTGAACAAGTGTGCATAGAAAATGGGGAGGAAAAATAAGCGGAAAGAATTGTTTTTACAAAAACGAAAAAGAAAACCTAAAAAAAATGACGGAATGTTTGGGTAAGTCGAATTACATATATAATAAACTTGCAATAAATAGTTGCACTCTAATGCCCTAATAATAAAGTCTATATTTGGCAAATACACATTCGTCTACAGATTATGGATTATCACATTCTTACTACCTAGGTACTTCAATTTTTCTGCATTTACCTATATTTACAATTTTTTTAGGTCAAAAAAACGGAAACTGCAACCTGACGATTGTCAATCCACATCCTCAACAGGGCCAGTAGATAGAGAGTGAGTCCATGCCAAGTACCTATCTATCATGTCAGCAATCAATTTAAAGTATCTAGTAATAATACTCCGTCTATTCTTTATTTTCAAGTGTGTACCTACTAAGATTTGTCTGTACAAACTAACCATACTGTAGGAAACAAATATCAGAACAAAAAGCTATGGAGTCGTCTCTTGATATTTTAGAAACCTATCTAAAATAATGATATTTATTAGGTGATGTTCTATCACCTAAATAATTGTGTTAGCTTTAACTTTTTAATAATTATATAATTACATCATTTTATTTTGTAGCCACCCAGAAATATCACCAACATACGCAGAGTTACACAACGTGTTGCCGACATCTGGGGATTCAGAGGAAACGGTAAATTTAAACACTTTTTTTAAATTATCACGGTTATAGTATTGTCTTTTACCGACTTCAAAAAAGAGGAAGTTGTCGATAGGGTTATTATTTTTTCTTCTTTTAAATAAACGAAATTAAAATTATTCTCCCTGCTTTATCACAAAGATTTTCCAGGTATTTAGTGAGTAGTTAGTACCTATACCTCCGCCACTGTACTCCATTTTGTACATGTCTAATTCCTTTAATAGTAATGTAAGTAATTTAATTTCAGTTAAAAGAACCAAATCCTGAAAATGAAGAGTTACAAAATGTGTTGCCCACATCAGAGGATTCGGTGGAAACGGTAAACTTAAGTACCTTTTTAAACTATCGCGATTATTGTCTTGTCTTTTTACCGACTTCAAAAAAGAGGATGTTGTCGATTTGGTTATATTTTGAAAATGTCGTTTTTTACTTCGTCTGCAAGTTGAACTTGTGTAATTTTGTTTCAGTTAAATGAACAAAACCCTGAAAATGAAGATATTCCATACATATTCGAAAGTACCTCTGAAACTACAGTAAGGATTTTGTTATAGCTAAGGCATGTTTACATAATAAGAAATTCAAACTAAATAAATACTAAAATATGTGCTTAAATTTCAGATTCATACAGAAATACCCGACTTGGGGCATCGAGTAATAGATGTTAATCATTTTACATCACAACTAATACAACTCTCTCAACATGAATCTCTGTTTGACTGCGGATTAGCCTCAATGAAATTAGTTTCTGAACATCGAATTGGATTACAATCGGAATTTACATTTGTCTGCTCTATGTGTAATTATAAAAACAAAATAAAATCATCTTTGGCTGATGTAAACAAAGATGTTGTTGCAGGAATAATGGCAGCAGGTTGTGGTCACGCGCAACTGAAGCAGTTTTCCGCAGCAGTAGGATTACCCATTATGTCTGAACACACTTACAATAAAATGCAGGACGATGTTTGTGACGATTGGGAAGAAACTGCCTGGGAGGAAATGAAAATAGCCGGAGAAAAAGAGAAAGAAGCAGCTGTTATTGAAGGCAGGGTTACAAAAGATGGCATTCCCATGATTGATGTCATTGTAGATGGGTGTTGGAGCAAACGCTCATACAGAACAAACTATGCTGCATTATCGGGTGCTGCAGCCATAATTGGCAGACGTTTTGGCCAAGTTTTGTAGAGCTGTGCTAGACCGCACTCGCACCTATCCTACCAAATATCGGTAAATAAATGATTTATATTTTAAACCGATTAACTAAATATTTTATTTCTGGCATCCAAACCCTTTTCTAAGTGTGTGAAGCACGATAAAAATAAGTTCATTGATTATGATACCTGTACATAATCAACATTAATTTGTATACAGGGTTATTTCTAATCAATTAGCATCCTTTTAGAGGTTTATTCTGTATATGTACATCAAAACTAACAACTTTTGTTCTGCAACATTTCTCAAAACTAACAACTTTTGTTCTGCAACATTTCTCAAAATTAAAAAAAAAAAGCTGTTCCATACATTTTGTTGCGGGTCACGGGTAGACTCACTATTCTACGGAGTGTCTACCCTTGACCACGGTTGATGCAACTCGGACGAAACGTCGGGATGATGAGTTATTTATTTATCTCGTAATTTCAGAGCGCGATAAGTCCCGTAGTATATAATAATAATGTGTTCAAATCGCGAAAGTTTAAAAACAGCAGTTGAAATAACCCTGTATTGTATGAAAAAAAAAAACATTAAAAAGATCAAAATAATTTTTGCCTTTTTTTTAAATTGTTGATTAAGGACAAGGCGACTCCATGATTATCTATGCTCTAGGCAAATTGAGTTGACGCGTGCCGCCGCCGCCGCGCCGTTAGCAGCGCCACGTACGCTAGCCCAGCGTTGCCGCCCGCCGCTCTGGCGTGATCCTGTCAAGTGAGACCGCGTAAAATTTTGTCCGAGTGAAGGGGCGCGGTACTCGATTTTGAAACTATAGTTTATCAATGCGTCACCTTAAGAAAACCATTTCATTTTGGAATCTAAAATAAAATGAATAATCACTCTTTAAATTGCTAATAGTATACGCGACTTAACTCCCATCCATAGCAATATTTAATCATTTTTCACATCTTTTGTGCTAGAATCGCTACATCGTACACAAACACCATAAAAGTATTAAGACGAGGCACCGGGCCGAGAAACACGAAAACGGCAAAAACGAGTACTTTTGAATGCGCGATGTGAGAGGATGAATGATATCGATTCAAATTTAAAAAATGTCATAGATAAGGGAAAATCTTAATAAATTGAATGAACCGGACAAAATTTTGAAAAGTAACCGGCTTTATTAAAAAAAAAATAAAACAAATAGCTCACCAAAAAAATTTTAGTAATTCGAATGCTCAGAATTATCAGCGACAACACCCCATTATTTTTTACGAATAAAATAGCCAGATCCCTTTTCTTTATTATAAACCGAGAATTTTTTTTTTTTAAATTGTATATTATGAGTAATTAATTAAAAACTCAATCAAATCTCTTCGCGCCTACTCTAGTTTAGCTTTTACTCTACAGTGTTTGCTCAGAATATTTGATCAGGCACTATCTGGGCCGCCGCCGCCGTACCGGTGCGACGTTGCGACTCCGACGAGCGCATGATTCGCTCAGCGTCGGGCTGGCAACGCCGCAAAGTACGGACGGCGCGAGATGCGTGCTGTTTGTTTTTGGTTATTGTCTTCTAGGTACTCTGTGCGACGACAACCGAGTAATTTACTTCAGAATTATTTTCAAAATTATAAGTTAGACTTTAGTGTACTATATTATATTGTAGCTTTAGAACATTATTATAGTAGGTAGTAAGTTAGGTACTTAGTATTTTTATTTGGTAGTGTGTAAATAGTAGTGAACAAGTGTGCATAGAAAATGGGGAGGAAAAATAAGCGGAAAGAATTGTTTTTACAAAAACGAAAAAGAAAACCTAAAAAAAATGACGGAATGTTTGGGTAAGTCGAATTACATATATAATAAACTTGCAATAAATAGTTGCACTCTAATGCCCTAATAATAAAGTCTATATTTGGCAAATACACATTCGTCTACAGATTATGGATTATCACATTCTTACTACCTAGGTACTTCAATTTTTCTGCATTTACCTATATTTACAATTTTTTTAGGTCAAAAAAACGGAAACTGCAACCTGACGATTGTCAATCCACATCCTCAACAGGGCCAGTAGATAGAGAGTGAGTCCATGCCAAGTACCTATCTATCATGTCAGCAATCAATTTAAAGTATCTAGTAATAATACTCCGTCTATTCTTTATTTTCAAGTGTGTACCTACTAAGATTTGTCTGTACAAACTAACCATACTGTAGGAAACAAATATCAGAACAAAAAGCTATGGAGTCGTCTCTTGATATTTTAGAAACCTATCTAAAATAATGATATTTATTAGGTGATGTTCTATCACCTAAATAATTGTGTTAGCTTTAACTTTTTAATAATTATATAATTACATCATTTTATTTTGTAGCCACCCAGAAATATCACCAACATACGCAGAGTTACACAACGTGTTGCCGACATCTGGGGATTCAGAGGAAACGGTAAATTTAAACACTTTTTTTAAATTATCACGGTTATAGTATTGTCTTTTACCGACTTCAAAAAAGAGGAAGTTGTCGATAGGGTTATTATTTTTTCTTCTTTTAAATAAACGAAATTAAAATTATTCTCCCTGCTTTATCACAAAGATTTTCCAGGTATTTAGTGAGTAGTTAGTACCTATACCTCCGCCACTGTACTCCATTTTGTACATGTCTAATTCCTTTAATAGTAATGTAAGTAATTTAATTTCAGTTAAAAGAACCAAATCCTGAAAATGAAGAGTTACAAAATGTGTTGCCCACATCAGAGGATTCGGTGGAAACGGTAAACTTAAGTACCTTTTTAAACTATCGCGATTATTGTCTTGTCTTTTTACCGACTTCAAAAAGAGGATGTTGTCGATTTGGTTATATTTTGAAAATGTCGTTTTTTACTTCGTCTGCAAGTTGAACTTGTGTAATTTTGTTTCAGTTAAAGGAACAAAACCCTGAAAATGAAGATATTCCATACATATTCGAAAGTACCTCTGAAACTACAGTAAGGATTTTGTTATAGCTAAGGCATGTTTACATAATAAGAAATTCAAACTTAATAAATACTAAAATATGTGCTTAAATTTCAGATTCATACAGAAATACCCGACTTGGGGCATCGAGTAATAGATGTTAATCATTTTACATCACAACTAATACAACTCTCTCAACATGAATCTCTGTTTGACTGCGGATTAGCCTCAATGAAATTAGTTTCTGAACATCGAATTGGATTACAATCGGAATTTACATTTGTCTGCTCTATGTGTAATTATAAAAACAAAATAAAATCATCTTTGGCTGATGTAAACAAAGATGCTGTTGCAGGAATAATGGCAGCAGGTTGTGGTCACGCGCAACTGAAGCAGTTTTCCGCAGCAGTAGGATTACCCATTATGTCTGAACACACTTACAATAAAATGCAGGACGATGTTTGTGACGATTGGGAAGAAACTGCCTGGGAGGAAATGAAAATAGCCGGAGAAAAAGAGAAAGAAGCAGCTGTTATTGAAGGCAGGGTTACAAAAGATGGCATTCCCATGATTGATGTCATTGTAGATGGGTGTTGGAGCAAACGCTCATACAGAACAAACTATGCTGCATTATCGGGTGCTGCAGCCATAATTGGCAGACGTTTTGGCCAAGTTTTGTACATGTGTGTCAAAAATAAGTATTGTTGTATTTGTGCCCGAGCTCAAAACAAAAAAGAAAGTCCCAAAGAACATGTCTGTTATAAAATATGAAATATGAGCTCGTCAATTTTTGAAATGTTTGTCACAAAAAGAAAGTTTCTATAAACCAAGTGTGTGAAGCACGATAAAAATAAGTTCATTGATTATGATACCTGTACATAATCAACATTAATTTGTATACAGGGTTATTTCTAATCAATTAGCATCCTTTTAGAGGTTTATTCTGTACATGTACATCAAAACTAACAACTTTTGTTCTGCAACATTTCTCAAAACTAACAACTTTTGTTCTGCAACATTTCTCAAAATTAAAAAAAAAAAGCTGTTCCATACATTTTGTTGCGGGTCACGGGTAGACTCACTATTCTACGGAGTGTCTACCCTTGACCACGGTTGATGCAACTCGGACGAAGCGTCGGGATGATGAGTTATTTATTTATCTCGTAATTTCAGTGCGCGATAAGTCCCGTAGTATATAATAATAATGTGTTCAAATCGCGAAAGTTTAAAAACAGCAGTTGAAATAACCCTGTATTGTATGAAAAAAAAAACATTAAAAAGATCAAAATAAATTTTGCCTTTTTTTTAAATTGTTGATTAAGGACAAGGCGACTCCATGATTATCTATGCTCTAGGCAAATTGAGTTGACGCGTGCCGCCGCCGCGCCGTTAGCAGCGCCACGTACGCTAGCCCAGCGTTGCCGCCCGCCGCTCTGGCGTGATCCTGTCAAGTGAGACCGCGTAAAATTTTGTCCGAGTGAAGGGGCGCGGTACTCGATTTTGAAACTATAGTTTATCAATGCGTCACCTTAATATGGCACGACTCGGGAAAAAGAGGTATCATAATTATTTTTCGCAAAAATGGCATGACCGACTTCAACCGTGTATAGAATTCGAGAATATTTCGCACAGATCGATGTAGCATTGTTCATATTGTTGATTTATTAGAAATGGCTCATCCGAATTTGATAAAATTTAAGTGAGACCAATTTCGAAGTAGGTATACTCTTTTTAATAAAAAAAATATCGAAATCGGACTACTATTATATAAAAAGACTAGTTTTTACCCGCGGCTTCACCCGCATGATATTTTGATTTTTGATGCAATATCATTATAATTTATAGCCTATGTGTTATTCTGATATATAAGCTATATTATTGCAAAGTTTCATCTCAATCCGTTCAGTAGTTTTTGCGTGAAAGAGTAACAAACATCCATACATCCATCCATCCATCCATCCATCCATCCATCCATCCTCACAAACTTTCGCGTTTATTATATTTATTAGTAGGATAGTAGGATATGCGTACAATACGTTTACATAAAAAAATACGCGTCGAATTGAGTACCTCCTCCGTTTCGTCCGTCAAAAAATATCTTTAATCGGTGGCTGTTGTCGGACTTTGCGCCGCGGAACGTCAAATGCTAGTCAAATTCCATTATACATTTGACAGTTTTGACATCTCGCGGCCAGATTTACCATACACAATGTTTTGTGGTTGAGAATAGCCTCAAATGACAACAGCGTTATCCCTCTGGTATCTCTGTGCTAAAAAATAAACAAGACGTACCTAAAAAAAATATGCGAATTTGTGTTGCGCCGCGCATCGCGATAGCAAATAGTGCGAATTCATTTCACTCAGAGTATAGTACTTACTAAGTTTAACTTATACGTCCTTTTTTTCACTTCTGTTTTCATAACAATCAATAGTGTATATACGTGTTTAGCATTTTTGTCTTATTGTTTGTTAAAAAAATCAATCTGGTAATAAAATGACGCATCCTTGTTTTTCTTAATTCTTGATTGTTCTCAATAAATGCTTGATGTCTATATCTATTACAGTTCCACAAATATATTTCTATTATGATTCGTTCAATAAATATTTGACGGCCTCGTAAAATATTTTTACTACTGATATGAGGTGTTTGGTCGGAAGCTAATGATTTTTGAATGGATATTTATAGATGACTCGTGAGCAATTTGGGACTTTAGGTAAATATAAATATAGCTCAGAGTAGCTGAAACGTAAGACACTAATTTCGAAGTAGACCTATTTACTGGAATATAATCTAGGGCAGCGGCAATTCCTGAGGAAACTTCAGACTGTGTGGGAAAATTTAGTACAGTTTTACGTGCGCGAGTCGTATTTTCATTGAAGTACATTATACCTACACGAGCTAGTAGTTTCATTGTACTACGATCTTATGTAGAGCGACCTTATTTTGTGCGCAGACGCAGTTTACGTATATTATTTGTAATACAATTTTCATGCTGGCTTGAAGTATATACTTTTGAACACTGAATGCATGTTTTTTTTATCTTGATACCTACTACAGTAATTTTGCCAGCTCGCAAGCTTTCAAGTAAAATTTCAGAGAGCAGTGTTGCATTTTGAACTAGTCACAATTATAGGATGCTCTGACCAATTATGGGTGTGACGTCGACCGCTGTTTTGCTCGTATTGTTAATTAATTTTATGATAAAAAAATATGAGGTGAATCTCACTTTATATGGTAAAAACCTTATATAAAGCGTTATGGTATGCATGCTGTACGGTAGTCATATCAAAATCGCTTCCAAATTGAGTAAAATGGTGTTAAGACTCGCCCACTTCTAGGGATCCTAAAGTGCCAGTATGTAACTTGTCAGGTATAACCATTAACCATCTCAGGTCGTCTCGGCCATTGCTCTGGAAATCGCCGAATGAAACTGTATCGCCGTCCAACGGAAATAACCTCATTTTCGGAGAAGTTTTATATTCTTTCACCAAATTCATTTGTGACGTTAGTTCGCAATTTAATTTCAAAACAGAATTTCTTACAAGCGAATGTTCTTTCCTTAGTATTTTCTCATAAGTATTTTTTTATTTATCATTCCCTCTTATTGTAGATGTTGATGATAATTTGCGTGTGGTCACATATGATGTATGATGATGCAAACATGCATAAATTTAATTATGTTTAATTGTTTATCGTATGACATTTTGATTACTTTTCTTTGAATTTTTAATACAAATTCCAAATTTAAAATACAAGCTATCATTAGGTAGTTTGTATAACCTAAAGTTTACCTAAAGGTTCAAAGAATTGACGATTCAATTCAGGTTAAAGATGTGGAGACTGGGCTTCTTTCTACAATATTTCATTTTCAAGTCCATCCTTGATTTAATATTGTGACTGAACGGACAATGCTTTGGAAAGCGTCACAATGGAACATATCGCTTCCGTATACATTTTAGTCTGAATTAGTCATGGCGGATGATTGCGTACTATTTAAATGAAATCCAAAATGAGGGACGTAATAATGGCGAAATAATAATCTGCGTTGCAAAAAAGTTATATGATGCGCAAAAACCCATCATTATATTAATGAGACAAAAAATATAAGGGATTATTTTTAATGATATGAGTAAATAACACGAGTTTAGGTACGTGAAACTAGTTACCTAGAGTTAGACTTTGAACTGAATCGTGTCGGAACGAATGTTCGATATATGCGTGCAAATAGCGTGTCAGCAGATTTCACGCAGCATTTTATGCATTATAGTTATTTTATAAAAGATTTAAACTTGCATCTGAGTCATTAAAAAATAAGATTACTGTGGTTTTGTTGGTTGTATAAATAGATAGGTATTCCTAGCCATGTCAAAGGCTTTCAGGAAGTTTAACGATTTTGTAATCAAAGCCTATCCAAATAGCTTATACTAATATTTAGTAGGTACAGTAATGGTGAAATCAAGAATTAGGGATCTAACCTTTGTTCCACTATTAATCATATCTATTTTCCCGTGATACAGGCTGGGTTATAGTCTGACCATTTAACTGAGCCCGCGCCTGTCTCAGTCCCCTTTGTCGTCTACACCCGCGCCCCTGTATCGCGATGACAAATTAAGCAGTCAGACTATAGATCATAGTCCATTACGCTCAAAGCTTACTCAAGTAGAATGACAGATTATTTTCATACCAGAGATCGAATTAGATTTAATATTTCTTCCATGGTATATGTATAGTGTATATCAATGTAGATATACCTCTAATTTGATATTTAACCTAAATACATGATTATAATTTTATCACATGAAACTCAACCGGCAGTTTTTTTTAGCTAAAAGCGAAGCTAGAATCTTTGCTTACAAATGACTTCTCAGCTGTCTTCTACTTTTTGTCCAGTATTAATAGTTTTGCTTACAACTTAATTTTATTGTGTTGTCAAGTTGCCTTTATTCAGGGTTACATGAATGATGGTAGTAAGAAAAAAAGAGATAAATAAAAATTAGAAAAAAGTCATGTCCCAGTAGATGTAATAGTACAGGAGATTTTCTGCAAATTTTCCCGACACAAGTAAAGTTTATAGGGAAGCTTTACTTGTGTGGGGAAAATCTGCAGAAGCATAGCAACGTATCTGCAATAGCAACGTAACATAATCACATTATTCGCAATACTTTGGATATAATTTATAAACATAATTATGTGTTGGGTGTTGATACATAAACTGCCATATGTATCTCATAAAAATCAAAATTACAATCAATATGACAATGTCAGTTATTTTTTATTCAGTTGGTTTAATTTAGTTCTTAATCACAAATATATCAATAATATATAAATAAATAACATATAAATCCTCTTGTCAGCTACCTAGCTATCACTATCGCGCTGCAAATTGCACGCTTGTCCATATAACCCTGTATGATAGCCAACTTGATATCTCGCCACTCAACTGCATAGTCTTAACTGACTTTTGCTTAGAAATCTCGATTCCCAGTTGCCAACCGGGTTTTACTTTTAATAAGACACCAGTCTTCATTGTTATCGCTCCGTACTAGAAGCTGTGTTACTATGCGTGTTCTTTGTCCGTTAACGTCATAGATGGAGTAAATATTAATAATACATTATTAATAATTCACCTGCACGTAAGCAAGTTATTGTGTTTAGCTCACACTTGCGTCTGTTTTAATATTATAATACATACTTTAACCGACCGTTCGAATTAAGCTGGTGAACTGAAAATTGGCGTTTTTAGGGTTCCGTACCTCAAAAGGAAAAAACGGAACCCTTATAGGATCACTTTGTTGTCCGTCTGTGCGTCTGTCCGTCTGTGTGTATGTCAAGACTTTTTATCTCGGGAACGTGTAAAGATAGTGAGTTGAAATTTAAACTATATACGTAAACCTATGAATTCTTGCAGTTGTGTAAAAGAAAAGCTTCTCAGTTACCGTATAAAAAAGTTAAAGCCGTTTATGTTGTAAAAAAACGCATATTTCAACGCTCACAAAAATCGAAACCTACCGGGTACTTCCCGTTGACATAGAACTATGAAATTTGGTGAAGAGCATTGTCTCAGAGTACACAAATAGGAATAAATCTGAAAACTGTACATTTTTATTTAAATCACATAAAAATAGGGCCTCAAAATTCACAATATAGGTATGGGTTCAAAATTCAAAGTGAGTAAATCGTATCATGTAAGGTATCATAAAAAATAACTTCATTAGCACATGCTAAAACAGGTTTTAAATTATTTTAACAATATGTTTGTACGGAACCCTCGATGTGCGAGCCTGACTCACACTTGTCCGGTTTTTTTTCTGTTCTAAACGCCTTACACAGCTTTACATAAATTTTGTTCACGTATCTGTTATCGAGAATTATGAAATTTTTCTTCTATCCCTGAAATTACTTACATATTGTACTTCATGATAAACATAGTCGGATCTAACAAAAGTAGTGGTAGTAAAACCTTTCAACATCTCAAGCTAGCTTCTTTGATTGACGACTCTACAAAAGGAACTCTAATTTCTTTTGGACAATTTTCTACATTTTTTTTTCTAGACAACGATAGTTACTTTTATAACTTTTTGTTTCATACTTCAAGATCTATTTAAGAACAAACAAACTTGGTATTTAAGTACCTATTTATCACGGTGGTCTACAAATTTTTACGCTAAATTTTATTCCTAATCACGTATTTGTCAGGTCTATTATTAAGTACCTTTTGTTGTAAAACCTAAGTAGGTAGAGTAATAGACTTGTCTTTGTTTCTTTATATGAAAACAAAATTATATACTTATGTGTACATGAAGAAATTCTAAAATAGGATCTTTTAGAATATTTTCATTGTAACAATTTGCGTGATGGAAGTTTTTCAAAGTAAAATAATACATAGTATACGAGTATTTAACTATTTACTAGTGTTAACAATATATTAAATAAAGCCAAGTTATGTCAAGCCAATTGTATGTAAATTAATCTTAATAGTAGATTGTATCATATGGGAGCAAAACAATATTTTTACGGCGAGGGCGCTTTTTTGAATCCAGAGCGAAGTGAGGGATTCTACACATAGAGTAGAATCCCGAGCGTAGCGTGGGATTCTTTAGTAGATTCCTGAACGTAGCGAGGGATTCAAAGTACTTCGCCCGAGCCAAAAATATATATTTGCACCCGAGTGGTACACTCTACTTTTCATCACCTCTATGAGAAAACAAAAGGCGCCTCATATTTTACTATAATACTATTATTTAAGAAAACGTAGAGTGTCAACTTCATTGAAATTAAATGGTATCTAATAATAAAACAAATGAAAACTTATATTTACATTCTTTTCAGTCATTTTCTTGGCGCTGAACACTAACATTACAAATACTTCCAAATTCAAAAAGTGCGCGGCAAAGATCATTCCGTCGCACTTATTTGTACCAAATTTAAAAAGTGCGCGGCAAAGATAATTCCGTCACACTTATAAAGTTCATTATAGAAAACACCTCCTTTGGGCGCACTTAAAGGCGAACAAAGTAGTTATTTTCGAATAGATGTGATGAAACATACATTGGGAGCCCCGTGACATGTCGTAGCTGTAGGACTAGTTATATCAATTTCGAGCGCCTCCTCTCTTTTTAACCGACGAAACGGAGGAGATGCTCAATTCGACGCGTATATTTTTATGTATAACCACGCACAACTTTTTATATAGTAGTTTTTATTGGAAGGAGTATAATACTTCGAAGTTGGTCCCATTTAAATTTTATCGGAATCGGCTGAGTTGTTTTCGATAAATAAACAATAATGTGAAAACGTACACGGATGAAGTCGGTAATGCCATTTTTTACAAAAAATAATTATAAGCTTCCTACAGAAAGTAGATATTCATAGGGAGTTTAGAAGGTCGCTAATCAGTATTATTATCAAATGGATAGGATTACTAACTTAAATGATTAAAATAATTCAGCAGAATTATTGTATATGGTATATACACAAACTCTACATGGGGACTCACCCTATTCCTTTCTATCTCCAGATTGACAAAAGTGAGTTGCGTCCTTTCCCTCATAATGACATAGATAAGGCGAACGTTAGTTAGTGGGAAATTGGGAATTTATATCTACCTAATTTACGTATATATTAGGCCCAAATATGAAGGCGTCATCGTAATTATAATAGCTAATTAGAATATTTCTATTTATTTTTCACTATAGGCTTCCGATAAAGAGAACACTTTTTATGTTGATATTAAATTTACGATGGCACCTTCATTATTGGGCCTAATGTCTATGAAAAAAATAATGCAAAAAATGAGCAAATGTTTTGAAAGCATGTTCTTCTTCGACAGTAAAGAAGTGATACAGCATGCAGCAGGTGTGTAGTATGTAGGTATAACATTATATTTGATACAGTGTTACCACTGACGTAGTTTTAAATGTTTGTTGGACTGAAACAAAAGTAAATTAATGTTAGTCGTCTCGGTCCAGCGGTAACGATAATGTCATTGGTGGCGATGAAACAATGGGGCATAATGATAACAGCTGGCCTTGCCACCGGCCGCTCTTCCACTACATATTTATATTTTGCCGGTACCGTTATGTAACTTTATACTATCCTACTTCTACAGCACTTGCCACTTTTGCCAAAGCATTGTACAAAATCACTAATAGGAGCTAGAGTCATGAGGTTCTAGAGATAGGTTTTCCACATATTTAGCCTGTGTGGGAGACACTTATTGAAACAAATCGTCATACACTGCAAAATACTTGTTTACAAAACAGCTTACTTTTTATGTACCTAGTAGTAGTGTTAATTAGGTACGTAGTTTTATATTATTTCCTGTAGTTTACAGAGGCACTTGCAAGAAAAAATTGATGCCAATAACATATATACATATGTTAGCTGCACTTATGAAAGAGGGTACCTACACATAGTCGCAACACAGTTCGGTATTGCGACGGTGAGGAGTATATAGAATGAGGGTAGACAGAGAGATGGTTTGGGCGAGGGGCTGGAGTGCCAGTCTGTGATAATCACTATCACGGTGGTGTATGGGTGAGTGTGAAACAACTTCGATAAGCCAGTAGTTGAAGCAAGCCTTGTAAGTACTTTGAGTTTTATAATGACTGCCGAGATATTGGAGGTCCGTATTATTGTCCAATGGTGTATCATCTGAGTGTCCTACTAGAATCTTAGTAACCCTGTTGGAGCACTATGCCCATCGGCTAACACATACGAGTAATATCTACAAGCTGTTTTGCATTAGTACCAGTGACGGTAGGCTGATCAGTATATACAATGAATCATTACACGTGCTGCATTCATCCATGTGAGGTGCTAAGTACTAAGGGTCATTGTATATTAAATATATTAATAATATTATAGACCAGATCATTTTAACAACCATTTAGATGCCAGCATAAATATTTGAATGCTATGAAACAGAATTCTATCATTCTTCTAATCAAAATTATACATGGTAATGTTTTTAAAAATGTTACTGAAGCAATAATGAATTAAAGAGATATGGCATACAGTTAGTTTATCACTACATATTATAAAACAAAGTCGCTTCCCGCTGTCTATCCCCATGAATGCTTATATCTTTAAAACTACGTAACGGATTGTTTTTTTATTCATATTCATATTCATTTATTTCTTGCAAAATAGGTTAACAATTTTATTGTGATCTTAAATAACTTATAATAAGTACTCTATTTTTTAATAGATAGAGTGATTCAAGAGGCAGGTTTATATGTATAATACACCTGTGCGAAGCCGGAACGGGTCGCTAGTAGTCAATAAAAAAGAGTCTATAGGAAAATGAAAAGTCTATATGATATTTAATCTATATTTTAATTACGTCAAAGAAAAAAGAGAAGGATTTCAAATCTGTTGCATGTTTCTTGTGTGTTATATGTTCAAAAGAGGGTGGTTAAAAATGAACTAGTTGTAAAAATATAGCAAGTAATCAGACATAGAGTTCCTCAATTAAAATATTAGCTGATGTGATACAGCGTTTGTCAGAATTAATAGAAAGGTCAACACTTCAACATGCAACAGCCAATTTCATTCTATTAGGTTTTGGTCACATGTTTGGTCTCCATGTTATTATGTTTTGGTCTAAATGGACTCCACTACAGAGTAATTATCAACAATAGGTATTGTAATAAAAATGTTTGAATGCTGTCACAGCGTCAGAATCAAAGTCGAAGGTGTATAATATACTCGTTAAGATATTAACGACCAGTGGCGTCCGTCTAACAACATGGTTTGTAATTACTGCAGTTGGGTCAGAAAGGCTAAATAACTACCTATACCTATTATATGCTTGCATACCTACCTCTTTACATACCTATCACTTGAAAATATAAATTAGTTTTGCACCTTCATTATTTTTTATACTATTTTACCTTAACAATTATTGAAATTAATGGAAGTAGGTATACCTTTTTGAGTTTGATAAAATGTTAAGTACACACAGTACCTGGCTGACCAGGTACTCGTGACTGAAAAATAATTTCAAACTTAAATCATGAAATGGAAAATGTTTTCATTTATCTCTTGTTTGACATCTATTCACTACAAAGCTTTGATCCAATCTTGATTTATGTCAAAAATATATGAAACAATTTTTAAATTGATTCCACCCTAACTTGGTATCTGTATTTTAAGAAGTGGGTTTATAAATAATGTTTTATTTTACGAAAAGTTTTAAAAAATTGCTGTTTTATACATTTTACCGATTTAACAATTCGACATACGAGTGTTTGCGATTTCGTATGAGACAGTTGATCTATTTTCTCCGGGTTTTCCCGATTGTAAAAGTTGTTTATAATAGTGATTTTCATAACCCATTGTTGGCTTAGTACACTCTTTCTGAATAACCCTGTTGAGTGTATTAGTTTGAGTATAGTTGTAACTAACATAGAGTAGGTAATAGGTATGTTTATTAGAGGTTGATTGGCTTAACTGGCCGACACCATGAAAAAGTCCTCCAATCACAATATATCACGATTGAATTGCCATAATAGGTTTGTTTATCTGGAAGTCGATATATACTTCCGAAATAAGGAGGAGAATATCAAGAAGTTTTCATTTGATGCCTAAATCATATTTGGGAATAGACTAATGCAACTTATGATCACAAAGTGTGTCATTATGGTTATTTTTGTAAATATCTTGTAACTTCTTGGAATACCGTATTTACCTATTTGATTGCTGCTAGCTTTAAATGGAGAAGGAAACCCAGCACATGTTCTAGTCTAAATGTCCTAGTTTCTTTATGTTTTTAAAATGTCAAATCTGCCAGTCCACATTTGGGCAGCGTGGTGCACTATGACACTACTTACACATACAACTTGGCGGCGTTTGTGTTAGCTAGAAACTGCGGACAACCCAACCCTCGCACAACTGTTAAGTGAGCTTCTATCAGGATTGGGCTATCTGCAGCTTGTAGTTTCTTCTCCAAACTCCGTGCACCAAACAAAGCTAGCGGCAAAACTTCGAAAAAACAGAGGCATTGTGTCATGTGATTAGAAATCAGTATCACTGGGTTGACAATTCTGTGGTTCTCGAGACAGCCTATCGCAATTTCAGAATTCTTCAGTTTTAATTAAAGCTTTCGCACTGGGATGCCCTTGAAGCCTAACCTGAATGAATTTATCAGGTAAGTAGGTATAGTGTTAATACAATTTCTATAATTCAATAATAAGTGTATTGTGAGATTATGTGAACGTAATAGATAATTAGTAATTCCTACACAAATAGCGTATATAAACGAGAGAGTCAGACAGCACACAATTTGAGTTTCCGTATAGAATAGATATGCGTCAAAAATTATGCACGCATATTTCTTTGGCATTATATAAGTAACATTTAACAGTCTAGATGATAGTATAGTGACTGGGCGTGAAAGTCAATTTACTATTACAGTTAACGCACATCATTTCGCGGTTCTCAAACAAACTAACAATAGCATTTGAACGGGAAAATTACTGAGTTCTGTCAACTCGAAATAAATATACTGTCATTATCTCAATGACACGATGTGAATGATGCTCAGGCGGTGTTACTTGTTGATTATTTATTCAGTTCTATCATTTTAGTCAGATATTTTAAATTTATCTGTTTTACAACTCACGGGTTGCCCCGGATCTTTGAAGGGCATTGATGGGACCGAAACCAACACCAAGAGGCCCTTTTACAATCATTAAGTAAAAAAATACAGTTTTTGGGTGATATGAAAAGGGAAACTATTGTAAAGACGGGGAATAGGTACTTTTTGGGCTATTTTAATGAATTATTAAGGGATTAAGCTGGTCTATGGAATGAGGTGCGGCATCCGCCAAGTAATACCTCATTTCAAAATATTTATGCGGGTGTTGAATTCCCACTAAATGGGCCCCCCATAAAGGCTACCGTAATTTGGCTTCGGAGGGGCAACATTGGTGTGGACGGCTTAGGGTGTCGAGAGGTGTGATGCGCTTTCACTAGACGCCGCAAGTAGCGTTATGCCCTTTAACACTTCCACCCTGGAGCTTAAGTTCTTAGCTCTTGCGGTTTCCACTTCAAGCCAGCCGGTTAAGGCAAGAGAGAAGTCAGGGGTCTCATTTGGCCCCAGGGAATCAAGGTTCGCGGTATCGCCACTCACCGACGACACGCCACAAAGTCGCCCCTGCGATTAATATTTGGTTAATATTAATTATAATATTAATATTCTATCTGGAGATAATGTTTTTAAATGTAGGTTTATGATAAGAACTGGAGCATTCAGAATTATGTTTTTATGCTTATGTTCTGTAGTAGGTAGGTACTTCTGAAGTCTATATATGGGCTTACTATTTAATTTCTGCTTTGTAATAATGAATTGGTGAATTCCAAATAACTTATTCTTTCATAATTGATATTTGTATTAATGAGATAATAAGCCCGATTACAGAGGCGCCAGCGTAAATTTAATAGCAACGTAAAAAGCGTTCTCTCTATCAAATGCCTAAAGCGAAAAAGAAACAGAACTATGCTATTTAGCTATTATAATTACGATGGCGCCCCTTTAATCGGGCTTAGTAACTCTTTTGCTAAGGAGTTATTAAGTTTCTATCGTTTTTATCTGACGTAGTGTAAGAGCAAAAAAATAAATGTGATCAGCTGTTTAAAGGAAAATGCCTTATATATTTATTGGACTTACCTAAATAATACGTTGATGTAACCACAAACATTAAAAATATCAAAATAAATGTAAGTAAACTATGATAATGTCTACAAAATAAAAAGTAAATTGAAGAGAAATGCAGATTGTCTTTTTTTATTTCAATTCAAAAATATAACGTCAGCATAAATATTGTCATGTGTCAACCATATACTTAGGCTAAACACAATCAACAATATCACCAATATCAGCTTACTTCACTACAAAGTATAAAACAAAGTCTCCCGCTGTCTGTTTGTCTCTGTGTATGCTTTTATGTATCTTTAAACATACGCAACGGATTTTGATGCGAAGATTTTTAACAGATAAGAGTGATTCGAGAAGGATGATTTATACGAGTATGTATAATACACCTGTGCGAAACCGGGGCGGGTCGCTAGTGTATTATATTTTATAAGGAAACCCACGAGTAAACCCACACAGTAACGTTTTTTTAGGAGCTTTGTATCGTGACGTTTTTTTAAATAAAAAATTTCCTACTCCTTGGGTTTTTACAAGTTATGTAACTACACTCACTTTATTTACTCGTAGGAGGGATTCATTATTTTCCAAGACTTATAATAATTGTAAGAAATTATTTACTCAGCTAGTTGCGGTTATACTTACTTATATACCGCAATTCTTAATAAGAAACATATTTTTTATAGTAAGTACTAGCAATTATAACTTATTCGAATGCAAGAAACGACGTCATTGAACCACGTTTAAATATATTATTTGCTTGATGCACTCATATTTAGGGTTTATTAAAAATATATAGGTTACCAACCAATATTATAAATATTTAAGATACTAATGTAACACTATTTATTATTGACAATACTACACTACTACTACATAGAAAGCAATTGGATCATCCACAGACCCTTGAAGGTCTAAAGATAATCCAAGTGCTCAAGCCCACTGCCAGTTGGCAGCGTGCCCAGCATGCTGGCAGCATTGCCACGCTGAATGGCAATGCTTATACGTTGAGCCAAATAAACACCAGCATTTTAAGATACGTATGTGACTTCATTCTTACCTAAAACATTTTATTTATGTAGAGTTACATAGGTATGTATATTGTTCCATGTCTGTATACCTAATTATATATACCTGCACACTTACCGCCTTATTGATAAACGGAGAGTGACTTTGGTTGGAGTAGTTAGTCCTTACAAGTGAATTGAAATTGTCAAAGAAAGAAAAAGACAAAATCTGGACTAACTACTCCAAAGTTATTCTGAGTTTAATAATAAGGCAGTTATTGTTTGTTGTAAATTTATGTTTTTCTATTAAAAATGAGTGACTCTGATCTCTGATGAGCTACTAATGAAAAAGTAAAAAAAACCTTGATTTATCTGCAGCTAAACTAGCCGCATAAAAATACTCTTTCTCCCTTGCTGTATCTTTTTCCTATTTTTATTGTAAAAAAATTAAAACCCTTTAGAACCAAAAAAAGATTAAATAAGTACTTGATGCGCCTGATTTAACGCTCAAGAATAAGGCTATGTTATGTTGTTATTAAACTATCGCGATTTGAACACATTATTATTATATACTACGGGACTGATCGCGCACTAAAATTACGAGATTAATAAATACCTTATCATCCCGACGTTTCGGCGGAGTTGCATCGACCGTGGTCACCGGTAGACACGGGTCAGTCTACCCGTTATGTTATGTTATTTATTGCGTTTTGATTACACTTTCTTTGCATGAGTTGGATCTTAAATGATATCATTTAATTTTGTTATTCAAATAATATTTAACACAGCAGCATGTTGCAGTTAGGCATTGATAATACGGAATAATGACGTTGCCACACCGTGAGGTCGTAAAGTTTTTATGCACATTATGAGGTAACTTTGGCCTTTATTCTTAAATTGAGAATTTAAGATTACTTACAATTATGTCAAATAATATTTAGAGCTATTTTTACTACTCTCTATAAACGTTGTTAATTGAACTTGAACTTGAAAGTAATTTACTGTTATTATTATTTATTGTTTGTAATTTTGTTTGTTGATTTTTTCCTGGTTTTGTCCTCGATATATTATATTAGATATTTATTTCTATGATTGTAGTAGTAGGTAAATTTAATAAAAATCATTTAACGTAGCTAAAACTAGTCATCTTGCTGAAGCATTAGTTAAATCTATTAATATTCAGTTTTATTTTGAGCTCGTTTTTTATAGCCTAGTCACAGTTTATTTTTAGTTCACAGGTAGCTGTTTACTTTTGACAGGTAGGTAAGATGACGCACAGTTCCACTTTAACGAGTACAAGGGTACTGTGCGTAGTGACTGTTGCCTTGTCTGTAGTCGGTGACGACACTGAATTTTCCAAAGGGGCCAGCGTTAGTGTTTCCCCTGATTTTTGTTCTAAAACAGAATTTAAATTCATAATCCAACTCTCGGTACTAACGCGGTTTGATCAGGCTTTCGCGGTTTTACTGATACATCTATGGGCACATAATTATATCCTGGTTAAATTCAGAACATGTAGCCTACATTGGATTAAATAGATTTTTAAGATACATTTTAATTTATTTACTATTTTATTTCTGCTTCCATTCGTTCATCATCGATCTTGTTTATGGGCCCGCTGTTGTACATTAGTGTCTTTTAATTTCTTTATTTACATTTCAATCATTTATTTATCCATTTATATTTTCTTATTTTTCCATTACTAAATGAAAGCAACTTACCTACACCTACCGGCTTATATTTAGTGATACTGAGTTTGATATTCTTACTAATTTGATAAATTTGTATTAATTTGATACTAGAATGTTATCTATACGCCCCAAAATGACGAGCAAAGCATGCATTCATGACGTGATTGCCAATTATACAAAAGTAGGTGATATCACTAACTTTATTCCAAAGAGAGCAGTACAAAATTATACTTTATCCATTCAGTTTCAAAGTTCAAAGTCGTCTGTTAACGTAACACGCTTTCCGCAAAAAAATTTCGCCGTTGTCGCGACGGCAACGGTTAAGTTGCCAAACAGGGTCCATCAATAATGATGAATCATTGAGTACGAACATAAAAATATATCTGTCTGTTTGTGTCTGTCATAATGAACGTTTTGTCAACGTTCAACGAGATAGAAAAAATGAAATTTCAGAAACACTGTCTAGACATTTTTCCGAGAAAATGAAACTACAAAAATTGTCGGTAAAGACTGGATACTATTTGCGCAAATGAAATATGAGATGAACAAAACGTTCACACGATGGTAAGCGTCTTTGTGCAGAACAATTCATAGCTTTGAAGCTACTTACCTTCTGAAAGAATGTTGACCTCTTACAGTTCAAAGGCCTGTGAGCCAATGCAATGTCACGCGTGTCACCCTATAATATTTTACTAAATCTACTAATTTCTGGTACATCTAATGTATCTCGCGGTTTCAGGCCTGGCTTACATAGTAGTAGTTCAAAATGTTGAGTATATGATATGAGACCTCTGAGCGTCCCCACACTTTGCAGAACAACACCTTTTAAGTGGTACTTCCCCTGACGTACCCAATATGCTCTACCATCAAACTGACATATTGACGGATAATTATTTGCTATGGATAAATAAAACTCGTCTTATTTCTATGTTATATACAAGTAATGTCGCGATACCACCTCGTCTAGTATAAAAAACCCGGCAACTCATATTGTGTGTGGTCCGTGGTACTTACGCTATTCTAGGAAAATAGCCTTGAAATTTAGAAGTTGCCATTCAGTCTCAACTAATTCATTTTACGCAAACTGTTGCCAATATTTATTAGCAATATTAAAAAAAATCCTCAAACCACGCATGAGCTTTAAACTATCCCTTTATCAGTTTCATAAATGACTTAGTTGCCTTTGTACTGTAAAAATATCATATTATTAAAATTAAAAAATGTTTACCTAACTGTTTTAGCAGTGGTGATATTCAGTCTAAGATAGAGCTTGTTTATCTAGCTACAGTACAGTACAAGTATCTATTTTAAATTAAAAATATCTACCCATTAAAACCATCCAGAAAATATTCCTATTAGCTATATTATAAAAACTAAAGTTATTCCCCGTGGCCTTTGCCACAGAACACTTTGTACAATACCGCATGTAAATAGGCACTGATACAAAATATAATGGTTGCGGTCGTGAACATGTTATATAATTAATGAATACAAAACAGAATTTTACAGTTTCATCTACTCTCCTACGAATAAAATCATTGATCAGGAAAAAAGCAGCTTATGATGAAAATTCGGGATACAAGCTAAATAATCAAATCATTAATATGTTGAGCAAACGGACATAGAGAAAATTCTTAGATCAAAGAGGACACAAATATAATACAGATACATTATTAGCATGATGTGTCAGTTAGAAACTATACCACAGAATAACGTGTAGTATAATACCTTAATACCCACAAACGTGACGAAATATAGATTCGGAATTTAAATATGAATGGCAGAATATCTCGCATTAATTAACGTCGTCTATAAGAGATTTGAATTGTCTGGAATATTTTAATGGCATTCATTATTAATGTTCCTGGCGGATATTGTTATACAGTTAGTAGGTAGGTATATCCAAAGTTCAACTTTGTTTGATTTTAAAAAGGCAAACCGACCTAACCGTTCTCAATTTGTGAGCTCAGCGGCGGACGTAATAAGTTTTTTTTTTAAAGAAAAAACAAATCCATTATATTACCGGATAGTATTATAGGTACATATACTTACTTATTTATTACTACAGTTACATTTAAAAGTAAAGCAAAAAGGTAAACCTCTCAAATCATACTCCTATATCATATCCCTATAATATGTATTATCCCGATCGCCAAGTTTATTATACCTACCTAAAATTCCGTTTGAATTTTTCATATTTGTGAATATACTATATTACCTATATAATATACTGTATACTATCTTTATACCAGCAGAAGCCTATTGTAATATGATTGATGACAAATACTGATAATAAAAATATCGTATGTATTGTGAATATGGATCTTATTTATTTTTATGTAATTATAAGTATAATACTATATGCTTAGAGTATTAATAACTAACTCTAAGACTATATGTATGTTAAGCCGTGGTGGTCTAGTGGTCGTTACACCCGCATTACAATCGTGAGGTCGTGGGTTCAAATCCCGGTCCCGTACCAATGAGTTCTTTGGAATTTATGTACGGAATTTAACACCGCTGGTTTATCGGTGAAGAAAAACATCGTGAGGCAACCTGCATGTCAGTAGAAGAAATTCGATGGTGTATGTGAATCCACCAACCCGCACTGGGCTAGCGTGATGGATATGGTCCAAACACCCTTCGTGGGTAGGCCTACGTCCTGCAGTGGACTATTTAAAGGCTGATACAGTACTATATGTATGTAAAAAATATGGAAATTTTATACGACTTAATTATTTTGTTTTTATTCGCACATTCATAAACATTTTTGTTATGGTTTATCCGCTTTAGATATGGCAATGATACCATTTAACGCTTCAATTTTAGCATTCGTCTCGGGGATCGTTGCTAACTCAAATATAATAAAACAGTAGGTACAAAAACTTTGTACAAAATAAGCAAGAAAAATTCATGTAGGTACTTCGTGTATTATATTAGATTAGTCCCTTGCTAGTCTAGCTATTGATTTATTGATACTTTAAAATGACAATGGGTAAGTAAGTAGTGCACATAAAACAAAAAAAACTGATACCTTACCGACTGGTAGAGAGGCATGTTGCTTAATTTTTCAGGAAACTTTAGATTACTGCTTTACCAACTTTGTAAATCCAAATCGTGTTTGAGTCAATAAATATTAAAATCATATCCAAGTAGGTATTAAACGCTACAAAAATTTGAACGTGCAACTATGGTCATAATCAGGTTGTATCTATAAAAAAAAGTATGTAATGTTATCTCAAAGAAACAATTTAGTACTTATTATGTATCTACATTTTGCACTGTAATAATATTTTTTTATTCTGCTATCATTGATATTGAACGTGCTCTACCATGAACTAAGTATATGTGTAAATGTGTGTGTGTGTGTGTTATATTTCAATGATTTTTATTTATACTATAATGGAATGATTTCACTCCTATAATTATTCATGGTTAGGTAGACTACAAAACAGGTTTTGTTTTTAAATAACAAATGAGTTTCAGTTGCCTCTTTCAGCATTTTCATTTGCCTTGTGACTACCTTGAGCCGCAGACTGTCTAACCATGAACGATTCATAAATGCCGCTATTAAATGAAAAGAACAAACAGTTTCTGACCCAAATACGGTAGCATAAACTTAGACAACAACCTCTAAACGTACTGAAACTGATTATGTTATCACTGACGTCACAATACAAAAACAAACGAAACTCACCTTCATATATGGACCTATCATAAAGAATTGTTATTTAACCGTTTCGCGAAATCGAATTTCACGAAACCGATGCACTCTAACGAATTAAATATAAACTACAGTTTGAAAAGTTTCACAGCAAAATATCACAGGTTTTTCCTTCGGTGGCACTGAAACATGCGGGTCACAATGTCATCCACATAAGCACAAACTGAGCGAAATTATAAAAGAAACCGACTGATTATTTCTTTTTAGGCATTATTTTTAATTTTTAAACGGAGAACGTGTGGAATTTGGAACGTGTTTGAAAATTCGCGGCGAGAAGAGGCGAGAGCGCGCGCGAAATGTGCTCTGTGCGTTGTGCGAACGGTGACTGGCGGCCGTTCGAATTCTACACTAGTATATCTTGTATCGCGGACGTTAAAAAATAATACAATACATGTAGAAGCGATGATGGAAGGCCCACGGAACGCAAAACTGTTATTTAACTCTGTATTGCCAACGTGATAGTACAATCGGGGGGTAGATAAGACAGGTTTTTTTAGTGTCGTTTATTTTGAAACTTTGGGATACGTTGTCGCGTGTCGCGGTGACATTTTTCACGTGAGTTGAGACGCTTCTCATAATGGATATGGAATAATGGAGGTATTGAAGCCGGTGAGATTTTTAAAAAGCTAGTTATTTAAACATTAATCTTATGCAGCTATATGCTTAGAACAATAAATGTTTTATTTATTATTATTTATGCTACTAGGCCAATTTCCTCTCCCTAACGTACATAGTTACACCAGTAACTATACCTACCACCTCCATGTATGTATGTTTGTATAGAGATTTATATTCTCATACTTATGAATAACTTTTACAAACATGATAACATTGTTATATAGCCTCTATAGGTAGATACATTAATTTTATCGAGAGTTGATGAAGATTTTGAATATGACAGGTATGTTTTTCTCGCAATTTCGTTATAATTACCTCATGCAGCCCAAACAGCTGATCTGTAGATTTTTATAGAACCATGAAATAAAATGACATTTCCATTAATTTGGTAAGTGATTTACTCGCATTCGTCTTGTATATGTAACTAAACAGTAATTAATTTTTCTGAAATGGAGGAAACACAATAGACAAGCTGTATTTAGGCGATTTTGTAGATCACAATTTTTTATTTGCTCTGAGGAGCAGAAATACTTAAATAGCATCGCCTCGAGTCCCAAGGATTTCTTTTATGATCGATTAAACGCGGTTTGATACACCCAGCGTATTCCAGCAGTCTTAATCAGACCGTCGAACCGTTTTGACGTTGAATGTCTTACGCTGCACTTGCAGGTATGTGGTCTCTGTTCGAAAACTTTACGGGCCATTGTCATCCGTTCCCCAGTCTGTTCGTCTCGTCCACTGCCAATTCGACTTGCTAATCCGTTAGCATGTGTCAGTAAATTTGGTTCGTCTACTGATGACGTTGATGATCCCATCTCGTAGCTAACTCCTATCATAGCTCTCTCTTTAGAACATTGAATTGAATTAAAATTAATTGTCAAAATAGTCACTCTGATAACAAATAATTAAATCAGCATCGATGTTCCTACAGGTTCCTACTTATGAACTCGTACGACATGATATTATAGTAAAACAAAACAATTAATAATTAAGTAATTACATCAATTAAAATTATAATTAAATAAAAACTAAATAAAACTATGCTCAAAAACCTAGTTTGTGTCTCCGTCAGAAAGTGACAAATATTTTGAATATAGGAGTTTTTATGATATACCCGCAAATTTTCTACTGCACCAAATTAAAACGTCCGTCGATCAGCTGTACTGTCAAGTCATACCTAAACAAAGTAAACGACAATGTTTCAAAGTAATATTTGTAATTTTTAATCCGATGTAAAGGGGCTTCGTTACTAAACAATATCTGAAAATCACTCGCATCATAAAATACATTAGTTCATTTAAAATTAAATAATCAAATAAAAAAAATAATCAAACTAAAAATCGATTGAATAAATTGTTTTCAGCTGTATAGGGGCCTCGTCAAAAATAAAAGTAATTGGGTTACTTTAAGTTTAAGTTAAGTAAAGCCTACATTTTAAAACTCCAATAAAGCTCTAGTACCTTCTGAGCGTAGCCCTCTGTCTGTTACACGTTGGGCTACTTTGAGTTTACTTATAAAAGCTCACATTAAAAGGCCATACAATGAAGCAGTAGAATAGGTACCTAAATTTTTTTATACTTTAGTAACAACTTTGGTTCTGGAGTCGATAAAGCAGCGAGCCAGGAGGCTGATTGACAACGACACCTTGACTGAGTCGCAGCTGCAAAGTCTCGAGCATCGACGTAAGGTGGCGTGTTTGTCGGCCTTTTATCGGATTCAATTTGGAGAGTGCGCTCAGGAGTTGCACAATCTGGTCCCACCTGCCCCTTTCTTCTATCGTACGGCTACGCAGACGCGACCAAAGCGCCACCCTTTTATGGTGGACATTCCGCGCGTTAGAACCAAGCGTTTCGAATCCTCATTCCTCATACGAACAGCCAGAATTTGGAACGCTTTGCCTGGGTCTGTCTTCCAGCTAAAGTACAACGTGGGTGTCTTCAAATCCCGAGGTATCTTCTAGGTAAGCGTGCTACACCCTAGACCGCATAATTATCTGCTCAACATCAGGCAGTATGTAGTCAAACGCAAACCTATAATAAAAAAAACCTACTCTCTGATGGAAAGGGATGTTATATCCGAGAGAATTACCGATACTCTCAAAGTACACCCACCTAAAGCCTCAGAGACAGTTATTTCGTTGTCGATACAAACTTATTTTTTTTCAACCTTTACTTGCAAAACTCTGCGTTATCGAGCACGTACAGATCGATTTATTGCCGATTTAGTATTTAGATCGGTGGTAAAAAGCAGCGCGCTTATTTAGAGAGATAATGACCTCACGTGGTGGGAGGAATGACTCGGTGAAGTCAGTCGAATTGAACAGTATCACTAAGAAAGTGTGTGTAGGGTACAGGGTACTTGTGTAAGTATCTATCTAAATAAGAAAAAACACATGATCGAGAATTGAATTAGAATGGCTCTAAGTCGTGTAACAAAAAATATACAACGTACAGTCGTTTTAGTTTTGCGTGGACGTAAGCACTTGTTTTTTTTGTTCAATTTTCGGTATGCTGAATGAGCTTAAGCATTTGTGTTCGTTAACAATTGATTTATAATTCAAAATGCATTTATTGACTCATTCAACAAATAACATTTTATGACAATGCATAATGATCTCCAAACTAAGCATAGCTAGTATTTCGGAGATCTGTGCTCCCTTAACAAGTCTCATTAAGATGGAATAATGTTAATAAATTAGTGCTTATTCAAATAATTACGATATAATATTATCAAATTTAATTTACACAGGATACTCAAAGATTTGTCAATAAATTGAAAAAAAATATTTAATTTTAATTGATTACAAGGTATTTTTATAATTGGTAAAAATTAGATTAAAATGTAATGAAATATAATACATGTCAATCAACCTCAAAATAAAATGAAATGTAGAGTCTCCGGTATAAAGTGTGTAGTGAGTGAAGTGTTTGGTTGTGTTACCTATGAACTGAGGGCAGGCTCTTCTTGATATGATAATTTCTGTATTATGGCTGAGACAGCTTCAAAGAAAATTTTTTGAGCTTTTTTTAATTCCACTTCGATTCCGTTCTGATAGTTTGTTATAGACGTAACCCCCAAGGAAGAAAAGAATCTATGTCTGAACGTTCTGGAGCAAGGTATATTTTGATCACATTATCAGTACGACGGTTTGTGAGAGTTGTAGTTTCTAAGGTTTTTTTTGTGGACACAACTTGTGCTGCAATCCTCAACAATAGGTATACAATTGATATCGCACTAAAAATTACTTAAACCTCTTTTTTACTAATGTACTTCAATAGGTACTAAATTAAACCTCTTTGAAGCCTTGCACTTTCACAAGCAACAGCTTGTATATCGAAAACAAAGTCCCTGCGAAGTGTGGATACTGGCTACAATAAATCTGCAGCTGAAAAGCATACTTTGCCTAGAGTAAATATTTATTGGCGATTTCAAAAACTATGTGATTAATGGCGCCGTATTGCTTCGATAAAGGAAGTTTGCGTTATGATTCAAACAAAGGATTGGGTCACTGTCTGGGAAAGTAGCTGTAGGGGATATAGCTAACTAGCTACCGCTGTATCTGTCGTGTCAATGATTTCGATCCCCTGGAAAATAGAGCCTCGTTCGGGGCCCCTGTACATCTGCCTGTAGGTCCTGTATAGGCCGTATCCCAGCAGGCCCATCGCGTTAATTTTAAACAGCTGTCATGTCTGTCCATCTGTAATTCAGATAAAGTTCGGTTGCAATTATAGTTAAGTTTCGATTTAGCTTCAAGGAATTAGGTATTACGCTAATCATCATACACCAACCGTTCATTTGACACCGGTTACGTTCCAACTCTGATTGAGTTACGTTTCAACTTTAGTCAGATACGAAAATAGACAAAAAGTCGAAGTCGGTTAAAGTTCAATTGTAGTTCAGCTGTAATTTTTTAGTGCGATTGGCCTGCAGGGCCCTTGTAAGCGTTAATTTCAATAAGAACAGTTGGAATCAGCTTGTATCCGGCGTCATCTGCGTTCGGATTATCGATCGGTCCTCGAAACCTCAGCCCACCTCATGAGTGGCCTCTGTGCGAGAACATCACTATATAACTATAGGATTAATTAATACTGAAACTAATTTAATTCTGAAAGATGTTCTTAGGTATATGTCTATGAATACAAGAACTTCTTTTACAATACCATCAACCTCAGACCTCCGCCAGAAGTATCTAAGTTCAACTCATAATTTTGACAATATCTCCACTCCTTTGTTGTCCCGGGGCCCCCACATCTCTAAATCCGGCCCTGTACCACACTATACCTAATTCACCATTATGTCAACTGAAAATTTTATAAACTTCAGAGACGCCAAGAATGATGATGAATTTATGATTCCACCGGTGCACTTTATCAGTAGATGTACAATTTGGCATGTGCCGATGTCTACTTTTCAGGACTTTGCAATTTTTCTGCTTGGAAATCATTTGTTATCATCATTGCAATACCTACCATATTCTGCTTGAGTCCTCTGCTAGTTCAAGTTCAACCGGCAGTTTTGGCAACATCGTCGACCCACCTGGCAGCACAACGAGTCATTCTGCCTAGGTCACCACTCTGTCTGTTTCTGTTGGAATCGTGTCTACGATAACATTTTCTGAAAATACTTTCTAGTCATAGGTATCAATCGCAAAACCTTTAAGGGCGAGTCTAGTACATCTAGACAAACAACTGTTATACTAAGATTTATGAAAATTCGCAAAAAAAAATTAGCTTCTCCATACATTTTGCCGCGCGCTGACGAACTTTTTATTTAAAAAAGTTGATTGGTATCAGAGTTTTTTGGCCGCCTCAGGCCTAGGCTTTGACATGCCAAACGGTTAAAAGTTGTTCAAACAACCGGGACCCAATATAGGTAAGAATCATGTCTTCCGAGCCGGTAGCACTGAATTGAAAAAGCCTTTATACTACACCTGCTCGGAAAGTACCTTGATACTTTATCAAATTTACGGTAGAAAATACGTCATTGCATATCGAACAAATATGCGGCGCGAAAACGCATCTGAGCGGGAGAGAAAAGTGTATGAAAATCCATTTCTTACGTGGTTTTTCTTTTTTAATTTTGGGTAAGACAAGACTATGCGCTGGTAACCTAAATATCAAAAGCCAAAAAGTTTTTACAGTGAGTTTTTATCTCCAAGTTCGCAAAATGACACTGGCCACTAGCTGTGTGTTGGATGGTGTCAAACAATTTGAAAAAAGAACATGTGAACATTGCAGACGCCATTGGCGCCATTTTCAATTTGTGTGTTGTTTGAGGATTCAGTTTTCGTAGAATTTATTTTCCTCGTAGGTGTAGTATAAAGCACTATGTATCACTCGAGAGAAAGTGCGATTCCCGATCTCGGGTGTTCGGTCACTTACTCTCGGTGAACAATGTACTATTTGCGGTCACCCATCCATACCGACCGTTGGATAAATTCAGTAATCGATAAGATCAAACTAATGCCTAATCAAACTACTCTTGGTGAAAGTGATGAACTTCGGCTGTTCAACATCATTCTCGATTCAGAGTAGCACGTTAATTGAATGAATTTGAACTCCCCTGGTTTAAAAAACAATGTTATTTACATGTGTAATTTACATTACAAATGTGTATCTATTTCAAACGGCAAGAGTTCATAAAAGTATTTTTAGCAAAAAGAGTTTCCCGTACCGGGAATCGAACCCGAGCCTCCTGGGTGAAAGCCAGGTATCCTAGCCACTAGACCATACGGGACGTGAAGAGACGGCTGAAATTATATTTTATAAACTGTTGTATAAAATGTTTGTTTTTTTTACCAATTATTGTAAATCAGATTATAATGTGGCTAACGCAAAATAGAGCAAATGATTACTTAACTTTTTTATCCATATCTCTGACCTAATTTTTATAGTACCTGGTGGTATAGAATATACTCCATAGTGACATCTAGCGGCGAGTAGATATACTACGTCAAGTACAACTCGTCATTTTCTGTATTTTTTCGCAAAGAAGTTCTCAATGTGCTTGTTACTTTAGCTTCTTGCCACTAGATGGCACCGTGTACTTAATTTAACAAAATTGCGATAGATGGCGCTCTGTACACTAAAGTCAACTCTCTCAACTACTTCAACTAGACTCCGCACCAATAGGTTGTGCAAAAAGAGAAGCGTCGTAGAAATTGCGGTCGCCCGTGTGCCATTTTACTAATTTTGTTACGTTGACAACACTGCTCTGTCAATGCTAGTACATTTAAAAATGTTTGATACTTGGTAGACACTAATTCGGTTTTAATCAATTCTCGCGTCTTCCAAGAAGTCGGTTCCTTGGCTGCTGATTAAAATCGTATTGTTAGTTCACCGTAACGCCACGACGGTACTCTTTTTGCACATACTCAACAATAATAAGGCCGAATTGTGGCCAAATCATACAAGTCGGCGGATGTGAAGTTATCCGTAGTAAGATCCGCCGACTTAGAGTATTAATAAGTAACTAGTACTAGTACTTAAGTTATTTATACTCTAAGTACGCCAACTTGTAAATAGATACCTAATAGATAATAATTTATTTTCTGTAGGGATAATTACATACATACTAAAATATACTATGAGCAACACCCTACGAATCGTCAAAATAACAATTATTAATTATGTACTTAATTGAATTGAATTATTAAGCATGATATTAGGTAGGGTATAAATTATGATTCGGCTTATAATAAAGTCTGTTAGACTAGGCGCTTTAATCGTAGTTTCCAGATAGTTCGGTACATTTGTATTCATTTGGTTATATACCTACATATAGTTTATATCTACCTATCATAGATACAGAATATAGTTTAGGTAGGTACTCTCTAGAGCTATAGTTTTTATTTTACCCAGAATACTTACTTTTTGTATGCAGTTAATTATAATTGTCAATACTATGGAAAGTTGTAAGTATTGTATCGTCAAATAAATCAAACAATAATAAACCTGAAAAGTCAGTTCCTTTCCAACAGCTACCTGCCTATTGTTGTTTTCATGTGGGTTTATAATTTTGTTAGTTATTCCACGTTTCCGTCAGGGGCGCTATACAAAAATGTACTTATGCAGCCACACAGAAACTAGTAGATAGTTTCCGTTTTTTACATGTTTCATTCTCATACTACCTATCCACTCAGTCAGTACCGGATTAACCATAAAGCAAGATTAGCTGCCATAATACGTACGAAGAAAGAACTTTGGAACTTGTAACCATTACATAAACATATAATGTTAGATATACCTTTTCTAATAAAGTGAATCCTTTTCCACGTTACAGATCAAGGGCCCCGCTCTATAGAATGCTAGGGTCCCCGAGTTTGCTTAATCCGGCACTGTCCTAAGCTCAGCATTTATTAAATTGTGTACCTAGTTGTAGCAAGCCTCAAGCTCACAGCGGCCTTAGGTTAGGTAGTATTCGTGCATATGCATATTGCACGACGATGCTAATTAACACACTACACAGTCATGTAAAGACCGAGTCCGTTCGCAATTTGTATCAAGTAGGTACCTACCTAAACCTAACTATTATAACGCCGCAATCCAATATTGTCTATAGGCCACGCCACATAAGTTGGCGGATGTACAGCTACAAGTTGCGCAATATCCAATCCTGACTGAAGCTCACATAAAGCCGCACGTTGATTGGCTATTGCGCAGCTTGTGGCTAACTTCATGTCCGCCGACACGTGTGGCGCGGCCTATACCTACTTAGGTATTTATTTATGCACCAACCACGTACCTATGCATCTGATCAAATCCAAACACGACTTTAAATTATAAGCCGACAGGCACTTAATCAAATGCTCATGTCCATAGAACGCAATAACGGTACGCGGAAGACCCACGTTTCCTCGAGTGCAACGATGAATTTAGAACAGCTGATGTTTAATTTTGTAATTAAATTAATAATTGTTTGGAGCACTTTATCTTCAACATCGTCATCAAATAGTATTTTAAGTTAAAGCCGTAGGACGCTTAGTGCTGGAGGTCTATAATTATATACCAAGAATAGGCGAATAGGCGTCCCTATAGAATCAATGAAATGAACTTATCTATTTTAAGGATCAGATCTAATATTTATATCGCGATTTAGGAGTTGGTTCCTTATTAAAAGTTCTTCGTAATGATGAGTACATATGAGGTATACAAATACATGCACACCTGTTGACAACCATGCATTTTGCAAAAAAACACATTTCTTTTTATTTATAAAAGATCGTTTGGAAAAATCACAGGGAAATATGAATGCATCTAGCGCGCTCCTGGGGCCCTATTTTTGAACCTCGCACGCCTCGGAACGTATACGGAACTTAGACAGATTGTATGAAAACACTCTATATTATCTATGGAAGTTACGAGTGCTCCATACAAGTTTCGTATACGACAGGAGTACGAAGTTCAAAATTAGATCCCCAGTAGTCTATTTATTATACTCATAGATACCTATCAGCCCGCCTACCTTGAGGATGAACGTCCAAGGGGTGGAACCTGAAGTAAAACTTATTCAAAATAATTTTTATTCAAATACTACGCTGAAAGGGGGTGATTCAGATCATCGTTAGAAAACTTAATTTTATACTATGGGGTCGTCATTTCATACATTTTGCCGAGAGAGTCGATCCCGTAGTAAAACTTATTCATAACACTGGTGTTGGTGTATATAGGTACAGTGGTTTTGTTAACCTGGATGTAAAAGTGGTTTCGAGTAGTTATATGCTTACCATTCACGAAACCATGGATGGTTTTGAAAGATTGGCTCTACTCTTTTTAATCTTCTTTTAAATTTTTTTATAGTCAGAGAGAGAAAACCAATTTGTATGATCTCATTAGGCGGTTGAGTGCTAGAAAAACATAATTGGCTAAGTAATATGTTAGTGAGGTCAACGACCTATGAGCTATACAATACAATACAACACAAAAACACTTTATTGACACCACAAGTAGTAAAACATAGGTAACAGCAAAAGAAGTAACGACAGATGAATGGTACAAAAGGCGGTCTTATCGCTAAAAGCGATATCGCTATTCTTCCAGACAACCTCTACTGTGTAGAAACATGTAATTGACGTGGACGGTGGTGTAAACATAAATGAATAAAGTAAAGCTATAAATATCCAAAAACAATAAAATACACTATATAATAATAGGCATACACAAATACTTCTTATAATAGGTACATACAATAAAAATAAAGCTATGTGCAAGTTTAAAATTTTTAATTATTTTTATAGTTTAATTTAAAGTTATAATTCTACAGTGCTCAAAATAATTTTCAGAGAAACGTTTTTAATGTGGTCTAAGAAACTAATGTTTAACATTCTATCTTGTATAGGTACTTTAGAAATTAAGGGGAGGGGAGACACTCTTTTTTTAACTTTGGCGATCTATATCTCACTAATGGAACACGTGACTAAAATATGGTTTAAGAAATCTGAAATTCATTTTAAAAACCCTATTCAACGATACACCACATGAGGGGGTGGGGTTGAAATACATTTTTCATCCCCACTTTACATGTAGGTATGGGAGCTACCCCATAAATACACAATTTTGTAAAAAATTTAAGGTTTTAAAATTGAGATCTATACTACTTAAACTAATATAATGTCAAACATGCAATTCGGTTGGACATGCTATAAATGTGGAAGTTACAAGGCTTTGCAACATGAGGACGGACGGACGGACACAACGAAGTTATTTAAGGGTTCCTCCTTTTACTACGGAAACCTAAAAAGCTCATTATATTATCATCCAATGAGTCAACGTGGATGCACCTATCAGTAGTGGCACGGCGCCTGACTGTTTGTTTGTAGATGAATCATAACACGAGTATAAATCTGCATTTCCTATTGTTACAGTGATCTTCTTCGTGACTTCAATGTCTAAGTATTATATATTACTTCGATAGGTACTTGATACTAGTAGTAGGTAGTAGTTTAAGTAGGTATGTAGTTTTAGCTTAAGTGTAAACGCACTTGCCCTAATAAAAATAAAAGTATCTTTATACTTAGTCCTTTCACATTGAACAAAATAAAGTACCTAAGTTCTACCCAGTTCGAATAGGCCGGGTGACTAACCCTGCCGGGCCCTAGTATGCGCTCCAGGAGTTATTTCGTTCGTAGTATCAGAACGAGACAGCGTTATGGCAAAGTACATTTCTGTCACTTTTTCACACGTCGAAATAAATTCATTTCGTGGCTTTTCGTGGTTGTATGCTTGACTAGCTGGTGTCAGTATTTCTAAACCGCTTGAAGATCACTGATACCTATCGCTAAACGGTTAAAACAACCGGAACTCATCAAATTTAACGTGTCATCCGAGCGACGGCAGCGCTCAGTTATAAATGCCATCCGCGGTCACCCATCCGAAGCCTGACCATGTCGAATGTTGCTTAACTTCGTTGATTGCTAAGAAATGCCTGGTCAAACTACGCTATGAGCGCTATTGAAAAATAAAATAAAAATAACTTATACTTGATAATACAATACAATAACAATACTATTATTTATTGATCTATCTTATAACCACTATTACTAGATAATTTATATAATAGCAAAAAATAATAATAAAATAGAGAAAACATCATTATCATTCCCATGGCGCCTCTATGCTTAACATGAAACAGGATGTGGTCAAACACTAGCCTACATTGAGTATATCTGCTGAACTTTAGTCACATACCTAAGTTTTAATTACTTGTCTGTATTGAATGTGTGTTTCATTGGGTACATTTCAATATACCTATATAACCATTGTAACCTCATCAATTAGCAAATTAGTATGTATGCCATACCACTTAGGTAACTTCAATAGGCATGATGGCTGGGTAAAAAAATCATTATTAGGTATAATTAGTCCGCGAGTTAAATTAACGAAACATATCGGGCATGTATTTTTTTCTTTCGTCAATTAAACAACAAATGACAAAGATAAATCTTGTCAAAGTTTGGGAGTGGGGGTCGTGACGTCACCTCTCTTACAGAAATCCATACATTTCTATGGTGGTTGGTGACTGCCGCGGTGACTCAGTGGTTAGTAACCCTGACTCCTGGGTCAAAGAGGCGTGGGTTCGATCCCCACCCAGGGCAACCATTTATGTGATGAACATTGGTGTTTGCTCTGTGTCTGTTATGTAGGTACTATCTATCTAAGTATGTGTTTAAAAAAATGTATATGTAGTATATCAGTCTCTGGCAGCCATATCACAAGCTTTGCTTAGTTTGGGGTCAGAGATTTAGGTTATTATTATTATTATTTACTTGTGACGTCACGCGGAACTTTGACGGGCTATATCTTCATCAATTTTTGTTTATTTGACAAAAGAAAAAATACGTGTCTAATTATTTTTAATAGTCTATCTGACGGACTAATTATATTTTAATAGTCTATCTGACGGACTAATTATATTTTAATAGTCTATCTGACGGACTAATTATATTTTTTTAGTCATCTTGCCTATTCTCGACTAATAATTCGCAAAAAATGGCAAAACCGACTTCTATCGGTTGATTTTTCAAAAACGGATGCGTCAATTTTGATAATATTTAAATGAGACCACCTCGGGAGTATGCCCTTTCAAACTAAAAATGTTTTTTTTTTATTTGGTTGGCAAAAATAACAATGAACATACACAAAAAATACTTACAGGCGAGCATAGAAACTCTTCCTCCTCTTTACGAAATATACCTACCTACACTAGCTGGTCCGGCAATCGTTGTTTTACTTAGTATTAGTACATATAATACCTACATAAAAATAAATCCGGAGAGGGCCACCCTTATCACTTAGCCTTAGGACTAAATAAATTATTATAAAAGAATAACTTTTTAAATACGTACAAGCTTTTGAGATCGGCAGTAGAGTGCCAGCCAAGACTAGTAAAACGAGCCCAAACACGACGTGTCTATCTTGTTTAATACAGGAGTTCCTATGGCCACCTTCCGACTCCATCATCAGATCAGCTCCATGGTACCAAATTACTGCATTTTCACGCGATATATATATATATATATATATATAGCTGAAATTTGGCACGCATATATATATATAAAATTCCAAATTTCAGCTCAATCGGAAACCGGGAAATTGGTTAAATTCAACTCAGACTCACCGAATACACCAAACAAATTTAATAAAAATCGGTGAAGCCGATTCGTAGGATTTTGGTTACACACGACACGATAATTTTGTATAAGTACCTAGTAGAAGAAAGATCTATGTCGACTTGCCGTGCACCCAAACAAGTCGATGTATGTATATATATCTAGATAAAGGATCATAAAATCTGATCTCACACTTACTTGACGTCAAAGATCTAGGTACGTATAGTTACAGTGCGCGCCAAACAAGTTGAAAGATGTGAAGTTAGCTACAAGCTTCGAAATAACCAATCAACGTGCGGCTTTATGTGAGCTTCAGTCAGGATTGGATATTGTGCAGCTTGTAGCTAACTTTACATCTACCAACTTGTATGGCGCGGACTAGACTAATTATTTTTCGCAAATGTGGCAAAACCGACTTCCATCGTGTACGACATTCGAATAGTTCGCTCAAACTGATGAATGTATACAATTTTTCCATTATTGTTGATTTTTCAAAAACGGCTCAGCCGATTTCCATGATATTTAAATGGGAGCACAGTATAATTTCACTTATCGGGCACTATCAAAAACCAGAGGGTGTCGGATTATTAAAATGTTCGGATTACTGGATTACAGATAAATAAAAACCGGACAAGTGCGAGTCAGGCTCGCTCACCGAGGGTTCCGTACAAATCCTGAAAATCGGGAACTAAGTTTAGTTGGAACCTTAGGGCGAAGCTGGTCATCGATTGTTAACGCGAAAGTATACTACATGGCGTTAGTCCTTAAAAAACGCACCAAAAGGTCAAAATTAATGATTATTTTTACAATTTTCATTATAAATGGAAAGTCAGATGTCGTAAAAAGAATTAAAACTTGTTTTATTCTCGTGCTAATAAAGTTCTTTCATAAGATAAGTACATGATACTTACGATTAACTCCCTTTAAAACTTGGACCCTTTATTATTACTTTGTAGGTTTTGATTCCCTTGTGATTGTCGAAATATTCGGCTTTTATGACTTAAACGGCTCTAACTTTTTTCATGATAACCGAGAAGTTCGACATTTCACAACTGTAAGAAACCATAGATTTGCGTATATAGGTTTAATTTCAACTCAATATATTTACGCGTTCTCGAGATGGAAGGTGACACACAGAAGGACGGACAGACAGACAAACCAGTGTTTCTATCGAGTGAACATATTGAAGTATTGTATAGATTTATTATCAGTTTAATAAAGTTCACTATTGAGTATGGAGCCACACAATTTTTGCGCTATACCTACCCTTACCCCGCTGTACTGTCTGTGGGAGCACTATTTTGTACCTTATAAAAATACACACATGACAGGTGTATTCCTTAATTATGATCTGGGTATAGGCCGAATCAAACTTAATGGCGTCAGTGAACACGAAGAGAGTAGCTAATTCATAAGTCAGCGATGATGACAAGTGGGGATTGGCGCAGCTTGTCATTCACTTTACAGACGTCGCATCGGTTTTATTTTGAGATTTCGTAGTTGGTTGCCACAGTATACTAAGCGCCACACAAATCGACGGATGAGAAGTTAGCCGCAGATGACACTTCACCGTGATTAGCTAATTATTGCGCATGTGTGCACAATGCCTATACAAATGGCGAAGTAGTGAGCTCGGGCGTAGGGAGCGCGCAGGATGCATGATGTTGGCGGGAGGGTGTGCCCGCGCTAACCTATATTTCGGCTTTTGCGCAGAACGCTGCGCATAACTTCCCATCCGCCGATTTGTGTGGCGCTTAGTATAAAAGTTGTTCATTATTAGTTCATCATCATAGAACAAAAGTTGTTAGTTTTGATGTACAGAATAAGTCCCCAAAAGGATGCTAATTACTTAGAAATAACCCTGTATCCATCTGAAAATTTCTTTTCAAAGAAACATCTTAATTTATGATGTTACATTATAAATAATAATAATAATAAAAACTTTATTTCAGACACAAGATCCATAATATGTAACAAAACAAAGAAATTTAAAAATTACTTAAAATATGTCTTAGCCATAGTAAGTCATTAATTTCATTACTTAAATGTAATTAGTGGGTAATTCTTACCCAACGTCTATACGTTTCAGTCTGCAGCAGTCGATCCGCCAAACTTCTTATGATGGAGTTCTTACAGCTGTCAACTCTGGACATGAACGTCGCTATCCTCTTTCGTTGAATTGCGTTGAACGAATCGACCCTTGTTTCCGTGTACATTTCGGAAGCACTGCAATACCACTTCAGGCCCATCAAGTGCCTGAAGATGTTATTGTAGGCCACGCGAATAGCACCATGAGATTTTGAATAAAATTAATACATCCAGTTCTAAGCCCTGTTAAATAGATATATTATATATCTAGTTTCAAAATTCGATATAATAAATTATGTAAGTAGTTTCGATACGATATTTTGATATAGGTATGTATATGTAATTATTTTTCGCTAAAAATAGCACCACCGACTTCCACCGTGTACAAAATTCAAACAGTTTGCACAAATCGTTGTGTGGTCCGTGTAGGTTGATTTATCAGAAACGGCTCAGCCGATTTCGATAAAATGATAAAATTTATATGAAATCACCTAGGGAGTATACCTACCCTTTTGAAATAAAAAGGTTTTTTAAATCGGTTAAATAATATATACACATGAACATAGTACCTCCTCTTTTTTGGAAGTCGGTAAAAAGCGATATCACCCATTACCCGCTCCTACTAGGTTAGCATACGACCACTAAAAAGAGTTTTATTGAAGTGTGAAACTTATTCTGACACGTCGATAGAATTATTTCGTGGTCCGTATGCTAGTGATGCTACAATAACACACATACACGCTAAGCCTTTGCTCGTCTCGCTCGCCACATGTATAAAAACCGGCCTCACTTAAGTCACACATTCTGTCTTGCTTTTTATTTGGTCTGAGATGCTAGCCCGGCCACTCTGTCTTATTCTGACACGTCGATAGAATTATTTTGTGATCCTATACTAGCCGGGTAAGTAAGTATGACCACTACGACAGCGCCTGCCTACTGCCACATACCATTTCCCAATGCGGGTGTCGAGGCTGCGACTGCGCGCAGCCGCAGCTCGACCGAGACTGAGTGTCGCTTTTTTTTTTTTTTTTTTTAATGACTTATAGCTGTTGGCCTCTGAGGCCTCTACAGCTTACCGGACATGGGCGAGCGCGGAAGGCGGCTGAGCCCTAAGATTAGGTTATAGGGTGACTAGCGCAAGGGCACCTGAGAAGGTACGGACCTCGGCTTGGGCCGTCACCCGGCGGGAGAGATCAGACTTGCCCGGGCACCCCAGAAGGGGTGTGCCCTGTGGCCCTAATAGGTTGAGCTGATTGACTATTTGGAGAGAATCTAACCGATCTTCTAACACATCCTGAGGGTCCTCGACCTCGCCGCGGCGGGGTCGGTGTCTGACTGTGACTGTACTGAGTGTCGCGCCGGGACTGGCGGCGTATATACGAATGCGTCGTGTCACGAGATGTACTCGTGGCTGAGGGTGCGCCGTACTTTAATTATATTTTTACATTTCTCTTGTGAGAATTTCTCTTCTCATTTAGCTTGTGCTTTAAAAGATCTTTCATATGATACCCCACATGATACAGTTAATTCACTTTTAAATTATAGACCACTTTTTTTTGCATTGAGGTTTGAGGCCTTATTTTTTGTGATTAAATTAAAAATTAACAGTTTTCAGATTTATTCCTATATGTGTACTCTAAGACAATGCTCCTTGCCAAATTTTATAGTTCTAGGTTAACGGAAAGTACCCTATAGGTTTTGATTTTTGTGAGTGTCGAAATATGCGGTTTTTTACGACATAAACGGCTCTAACTTTTTTCTAAGTTAACTGAGGAGTATAGTTTTTTCACAACTGCAAGATACCGTAGATATACGTATACAGTTTAAATTTCAACTCGTTATTTTTACGCGTTCTCGAGATAAAAGGTCTTGACAAATACACAGACGGACAGACGGACAGACGGACAACAAAGTGATCCTATAAGGGTTCCGTTTTTTCTTTTTGAGGTACGGAACCCTAAAAACCATAATAAATAAAGCATTTCATAAAAATAATAAATGTATAATGTATGTAGGTAGGCGCGTGCTTAAAGAGAATAGTAATGCATGTACTATACCGCGGTAATGATATCTTAGATATATTATAGACTAGCTTTTGCCCGCGGCTCCACCCGCGTGGTATTTTGACTTTTGTGGTATCCCACAGGAACCCCTTACTTTTTCGGGATAAAAAGTAGCCCATGTCACTTTTCGGCTCTTGAACCATTTTCATGCCAAAAATCAAGTCAATCCGTTGCTCCTTTGGTGCTTGAAAGAGGAACATACCAACAAACTTTTCGGATTTATAATATTAAGTATGATATCATAGATGCGTAAACAAGATGCGTACGCACGGGCACGTGATAGCTTTTGATGTCCGATTGGTAGACGACGACGCGCGACGCGGCGACGCGATGGAGCGCATAGGCGTAAAACAGCGAGAGAGGCGCGGGCAGAGGGTGCCGGATTATTGGGCGTATCGGTCTATTAAATTGCCGGATTAGTGAGATTATACTGTAGGTATACTAAATCTGAGACAATATCACTAGCGAACATCATTGTCGAAATAAATAATTTTCCATTTCCGTCCGTGTTCTGACTTTAAAATGAATTATATGCCGATACTTTAGGTACTCTCTGACACAACCGAAATTTACTGAAAATGCTTAGTGCGACTTAGCTATATAATTATAAATTTAAGATAACGTGCAACACCCCTTCAAGGTTTTTTGTTAACATCAAGTTAAGAAACGCCAAACAAAAATATGGTGTTGGTAAATTTGGAAGACCAGAGTAAATTGATGTGTAGAAGTCCAAAAGCCTTTCCACTAAGCATGAAACTTGCAATAAGTTGTAGAAAGTTTGTATATGGCACAGTTGTAAATTTCAAACATCATGTTGCAGGAACATGTCAGTAACACAGATCTTATCGTTAGGTTGAAACTTATTAAAAGTTATTTTATTATGTTACTGTTATATTTCGTATGAAAGTCTACATTTCAACTTTGCAGGGATTATAGCCCTCCAAACATACCTAAATGTAAATAATTAACATTGTTGCAAAAATGTAATTGGGACGTTACAAATGAAACTTAACAGCAATATAATTATGCTAACTTCACTGTCTGGCATTGCCTGTAACTTACAAATGAAAGTTACTGAAATGTTATACTGTAACATCGCGACAATAAGTCTTTTGATATATATTTTTTTTCAACTTTGCTACAACATTATGAACTGTTCTCGTTACTTACATAACTTTTATAGTGTTGCTGGAACTTAATTTTCGAAAGTTGTGTGTATAACTGTAAAATTTCTTAGTTAACATTGAAAAACTAGATGGCGCAAGTATCGCACATTGATATTCTGCATCGCATTGGTGTTATGTTTGCAGAAATTAGTATCCCCATTTGAAAATTAGATTAAAACATTCCTTACTGCGGATAAAGGAAAAAAGTCTTTCATTCTTCCTCACACACACCCACACCTAAGACTTGTACCTAGAACTTTAACATCAACAAAATTAAAAAAAATGGTTAATAGAAACTGGACGACAATAAATGCAAGTTATGTGCAAGTTTCAGGTTCTACTTTTAAGAAAGGATTCATTTCAAACTAACCTGAAACCTACAAATGTAACTTTGCGACAACTAAATAAATGCAAGTCTCGTGCAAGTTTCATTTGTGACCTTTAAGCAAGATAGTTGAGACAAGTTACTACTACCTTTTAAATTGTAAGTTGTGGAAATGTTAAACGTTATACTTTCGGAAACAACTTTCAGATATGTTTCATGTGTAATGTTGCTGCAACTTAACGCTCTAAAGTTAGAAAAAGATTTGGTGATCAGCTCTGGGTAAGTTACAAGGTTTATCTACAGCGTGGCAGTTAGAGCATCGTTTCAAGCTCGCTGTAAGCTTGCATGAACGTTGCAACCATATATTTGTGAGTTACAAGCTCGTTGATTTAACGTTCAGTAATGTTATTGTAACTTTTGCTTCCTTAGCGGGTTAAAATTGCATCTGAAATGCATAATTTTTATGCATGTTTTTGCAACTGTATACAATTAGCAATTACCTAAGTATAACGTTGCAAAATATCTATACCGGTTACATGCATCGAGGACAAATGATGATAACAATTTATATATTTTTTATTTAGTTATCAGTAGTCAGGTCTTTAAAACAGAGTCACATATAATAGCAGATAGCTATAAGATGTTAATTAGATACTAGCCTTATATTTAGCACTTCATCTACGATAAGGTAGAGGTACCTCTATAAACCGTTATTTCAACTGTTTATAATTTTTATAGAGCACTAGTTTTTACCCGCGACTTCGCCCGCATGATATTTTGATTTCTGACGCAATATCATTATAATTTGTAGCCTATGTGTTATTCTGATATATAAGCTATATTATTGCAAAGTTTCATCTCAATCCGTTCAGTAGTTTTTGCGTGAAAGAGTAACAAACATCCATACATCCATCCATCCATACTCACAAACTTTCGCGTTATATTAGTAGGATTAAAACACACATAGAATAAAAAAAATCTCGCCTGAAATATTTGACTATCAATTTCCCTTTGTAGAATTCTCTATTGTTTTTTTCTATGTTTGATATGCCTTTTTAGGAATTGGATATTTGCGACTTGAAGGATTGGCTATTATAAGTACAATGCACATTAACAATAAAAATTTGATTTGTTACAAAATTAGTCTAACAATAATTGCAAAGCAACCCCGTGGAATTTGAACAGTCTACGCCGCCGTCGTCGGCCCCTACGTCTGGCTAGGGAGAGCTCCGCGACCTTGGAGCTCCCTTGCCGAGGACATTCATAATGCATGTATAACCGAGTCGCCGCTTATAGCTCGCTCGACTTTATGCTAAGCGGCCAGCAGATTGCGTGTTGATAATGGTGACGACTTCGTTATTTTTGTTTGTACTCTTATTTATTAGTCAGGGTCCGTTGTTTGCGTGGTGAGGTGACGTCGCGGTGTGCGGTCACGCGCGGCCCACCGGCGGCTCGCCGGCCGCCGCTGCTACTCCGGAGTCAGTCTGACAGTGAGCGTCGATCGCGCCACACGCCAGCATACCATGCTGCCCCTGGTGCTCCTCGCCGCGCTTGCCGCCGCGGCCGCGCAGAACGACACCGGCGCGCCGCGACCGCCCGCGCCGCGTCGCGAACAGTTCCGTGTCATCTACGAATGGAACGCCATCGACTTCGAATGGGACTCTCCCGCCGACCGGGAGGCCTACCTCAATACGAGCCGATACATCCCCCAAAACGTTTTAATATCTGGGATAAACTTCTACGGAGAAAACCTGTTCCTGACGATGCCGAGAATGCTGGACGGCGTCCCGGCGACGCTGGCCACGATTCCGGTGCAGCAGAGCGACACGGCGCCAAAGCTACGCCCATTCCCTAGCTGGAGCGACAACGCTGTCGGCGACTGCAACGCGCTGCAGTTCGTCCAGAATATCGAGATCGACAAGAATGGCATCATGTGGATCCTGGATAACGGTAGAGTCGGCACCCTCACCCAAAAGCCGGACACCAAGTGCCCGCCCTCGGTCGTCTTTATCGACCTCAAGGACGGCAAGAACGAGATGGTCCGTGTCCCGCTGCCCGCCGACACCGTCAACCCTAACACCACATACTTGAACGACCTGGTGGTGGACAACCGGAACGGAGACTACGCGTACATTACTGACAACAGCGCCGTAGATCCGGGTATAATCGTCTTCCGCCGCAGTGACAAAAAATCGTGGAAGCTCCGCGACACGCGTTCCATGTCTTCCGTAGCCGACGCTACGTTCTTCCGCATCAACGGCACGTCCGTCAACCTGCCCGTTAACGTCGACGGCATCGCTCTCGGCCCACAGTATAAAAACGAAGAAGATAAGATTGACAGGAAAGTATACTACTGCCCGCTGTCGAGCTTCCATCTCTACGCGATAAATGCATCCGTTTTGCAGAATGAGTCACTAGCTAGTAAGGGCGATGGAGCCCTGCGTCCGTACGTCGTCGACCTCGGGACCAAGCCATCACAGACGGACGGAATGAAGATGGATTCTACGGGAATGCTCTTCTTCGGTCTGATAGGCAACTCGACCATCGCCGAGTGGAACACGACGGTCGATTTCCACATCGGTCAGCGAACTATTGCCCGCGACCCCAACTACATTCAGTGGGTGGATCGCTTCGCTTTCGATGACAAAGGCAACGTCTACGTCGTCGTGAATAGATTGTATAACTTTGTAAAGAACCAAGTAAACGTAAATGAAGTAAACTACAGAATTCTGAAGTCTCATACGGGGTCTAAGAGCTACGTGTTTGCGGAAGACCTGGCGCCGCCGGAGACTCCGCAGCAGTCGGGCGCGGCGACGCGATCTCTCGGGGCGTCGCTGGCGCTGCTGGCGCTGGCTCACCTCTTCGCCTAGTCTACGACCCACTCGTGACTCAGCGAGTCCCGGCTCAGCCAGTGATCAAAGCTCGGATGAGTAACATTACCAAAAATTAATAGTTACCTTGACCCTCGGTCACATCGGTGATAATGCGCATGTAGATAAGCTTTGTATACAAACGAATTTTGTTTTGTAAGTTAATAGCTTTAAGGTAGACATGAACACGAAACCTTTTTGTATGGGGTCAGACCTCAGAGCGTGCCGAAGATGCCTCGTATCGAAAGGTCGAGGACGGTTGCCAAATGGCGCGATTCCGCTCAACAATAACATTCCAGCTGTTTCTATTAACGCAAGGTGCATCCGCACTAATATTTATTGCTACTTTACGAAGTAGCTTTAGTGTAAGACATTTAAGCTCAAATCCAAAATAAGTAGATTACGATGATGAGTGTAATTTGCGACAAAATTTCCATAGAGATATTTAAACGTAAGTTAAAAAATGATATTGTAACCTGAAGTAGCGTGCCCGTGGTGTGGACGTGATAGTGTGGTTCTTGAATAAACGTGTTTATCACATTATTTGTAGTTTGTATTTGCACGGGAATATCGACTTCATGTCTTGAGCGTGCTAATGTGTTGACACTAGATACAAGTAGTTAATTTGTTGTGCATACTTGTTAACAAGGATGTAGCGAAATACCTAAAGATACGATAAAGAACATCATAACGTACTGACCGCAAACGTGTCGGTACTACACACTAGCTAAACCGATTATACAGGGTTATCTGCTTCTCTGTACTAAGCCGAAATTAAGAGAGTTATTAAGACCATCATCACGTACAATTTTTACTATAGGGCCAACCCGGAATTCTAGGAAAAAATCAGCTGTTCCATATCAAATTGCAACTTGTAATCGCCAAAATCTATGAAACAGCTGAATTTTTTTCTCGATTTCCGGATTGGCCCATAGTAAAATTCGTTCATAATGAATAACTGAATCACCTCCTTTCGGCTTAGTAAACGAGTTCTGGATAACGCTGAATAGCTGATTGTATCTCTATCTATGAGCTAAACCACAGTCAGAAACAGCGTTATCTTCAATGCAAAAATAAATATTACCTGCCTACTTTCAGCTTAACTCTACAATGTAGTTTAATACTTTTATGGTCATGATATGTGTACGAGTTAGTAGTACATAGTAAATACTATAATATTTACATAAACTTTTACGAAACAAAGACTCATCCTCATGCCATGACTCAAATAGAATTTCTTTGATTTTTAGCCTTTAAAACAGGTTTCTAATCAATTAGCATCCTTCTAGGGGCTTATTCTGTACATCAAACTAGGTAACAACTTTTGTTCTACGACTTCCGTCGAAACTCAAAAAAATTTTTTGTTGTTCCATAGAAAAATTTATTGCACCTGCGACAAAATGTATGGAACAGCTGATTTTTTTTTAGTTTTGACGAAAGTCGTAGAACAAAAGTTGTTAGTTTTGATGTACAGAATAAGCCCCTAGAAGATACTAATTGATTAGAAATAACCCTGTATACACTGTATACCTACCTTACCACCCTTATAGTTAAGCGTTACCATTACAACCATTCTGTTTAAAAAATTCCATGTCAAGTTCAGCCCCTATCGATGACATACTCTGCAGTATAAATACCATCAACTATGTCACTATTCTATAGTAGTCAAGTACATACAATACAAGCTAGTAATCATGATTATTATTTATACATAGATGTTCACTCAACACTAATACAGCTACTGTGGTTACATACCACAGATACCAATGAGCATAAGTCATTTTCATTAGCATAGCGCATTTCCATACATATCAAAAGTTTCCAACCGTCCTTCGTTGCATTTAACTTTACTTCAAGAAACGCAATAATGATTGCAATTTATATACCACAAGATGTTCGGTAATTCCGTCCAAGTACTAGATAAGCATGCTACATCCTACACCGCACAGGATGCGGTCAAATGAGAATTTATGTAGGATAAAAAAGATGTGAGGTTGTGTAGTAGAGCAGTGCATTCTCCAATGTAATAAACTAAACACAACCAATAACTAAATACCTACCTAACTGTTCTTATTGCCACAATAAAACTGAAACACTCAGATCAGACGAAAATAACAATTTGCTTAAAATTGCACTGTTTGCACTCGCCAAAGCTTGCGTGTGGAGGGACAATTAGGCTGCAGGTCTGTCTTGGCAAAGCTAAATAAAATAGAAAAAAAACCGGACAAGTGTGAGTCAGGCTCGCACATCGAGGGTTCCGTACAAACACATTGTTAAAATTATCTAAAACCTGTTTTAGCATGTGCTAATGAAGTTCTTTTATATGAGACCTTACATGATACGATTTACTCACTTTGAATTTTGAGCCCATATTTTGTGAATTTTGAGGCCCTATTTTTTAGTGATGTAAACAAAAATGTACAGTTTTCAGATTTATTCCTATATGTGTACTCTAAGACAATGTTTCTCGCCAAATTTCATAGTTCTATGTCAACGGGAAGTACCCTGTAGGTTTTGATGTTTTGTGAGTGTCGAAATATGCGGTTTTTTACGACATAAACGACTCTAATTTATTTTTTAACAACTTTTTTAAACGACAACTGAGAAGTTTGTCTTTTCCACAACAGCAAGAGTTCATCGATATACGTATACAGTTTAAATTTCAACTCGATATCTTTACGCGTTCTCGAGATAAAGAGTCTTGAGAGAGACGAGAGACACAGACGGACAGACGGACAACAAAGTGATCCTATAAGGGTTCCGTTTTTTCCTTTTGAGGTACGGAACCCTAAAAACAACAACGCGTTTACCGAATGGCTAGTTATATACTCCATTTGTTTCTATTCTATAAGTAGGTACCAACCTAAATACTAATAAAGACTCGGATAAACTGATTTGCAGATTTATTCTCTATGAAAATATGTTCGTTACGTAGCCCAATTTTTGTTTTCATGAATTTCGTGTGAAATATATTTCTAATATTACGACTTAATAATTAAGTTTTATTTGATTTTAACGCCATAACTGCCAAAAATCATTAATCCAATGAAGTTCGCGATTCTAAATAAAATATAATTATATTTCTTTAAAAAAGAGCACAACCGACGTTAATCGTATACACAACCATTTACCACACAAACAAAGAATCATCAAATGATAAAAAAATACAATTTGTAAGTACTATCCAATTATTTATTATAACAAATGAAATAAAATAAAAAAAAACCGGACAAGTGCAAGTCAGGTTCGCACATCGAGGGTTCCGTACAAATCCAGAAAATTTTAACAAAATTGGGAAGTACGTTGTTAAAATCTCTATACTCATCATCATCATCGACATAAGTTTTTTTTTTACTTTTCTCGTCCTTTATCGAAAATTGACAAAATAATTAAAAATCTGTTTTAGCACGTGCTAATGAAGCTTATTTATATGATACCTTACATGATACGATATACTCACTTTGAATATTAAACCCATATTTTGTGAATTTTGAAGCCATAAAAATATTCAGTTTTCAGATTTATTCCCATACGTGTACTCTGAGACAAAGCTTTTCGGTTTTAACGACATAAACGGCTCTAACTTCTTTATATGATAACAGAGAAGTTTTTCCTTTACACAACTATAAGAGATCATAGATATATATATACAGTTTAAATTTCAGCTCGATATCTTTACGCGTTCCCGAGATAAAGAGTCTTGACATACACACAGGCGGACAGACGGACAGACGGACAACATAATGATCCTATAAGGGTTCCGTTTTTTCCTTTTGAGGTACGGAACCCTAAAAATATATATGAGGTACGAACATCGTACCTCACTAAAAGCAGTAACAGTGTAACAGATCACTTAAACTTTTTTGACTGCATACTCTGATAAGCACAACATTATGAAATCCTTACGTAATCGTAAAATAAAATCCCGTCCCGAGCAAAAATTATGATGAGACGTAACAAAAAAAGGCCATCGTGATCGAGTTGCAGAAGGCAAACCGCTACAACTTATGAGGAGGAAAATAAAGCATTATCAAGTTCAAAGTTTTTCTCAAAGGAAACGATGAGACGCAATACAAACCAGCGCATGAAGAAAGGTCAATATTGCTGTACCGTAGAAGGAAACTAGGTAGGTAGGTCATGGCGCGTTATACACATAACAAAATGTAAATAAGATGTACATATACGATTTGTAGGTACATAGTCTAGTGGATTAAGTTAATATGGCAGTGGGCAGGGTACAAAGCGCGGAAAACTGACGGCCGATAGTCTTAAAGCTTTCGAATGGAGACCACGTACGAGCCAGAGCAACGTTGGATAAGACGACCTGATTAAAACCGCAGGTCTGCGTTGGATGCAAGGCACAACCAACCATCTTATTTAAATTGTATAGGAATGGCCTATGTTCAGTTGTGAACTTCTTACGGTTGATATGATAATCTGTGTACTTATTAATAAAATAGCCCAAGTTACTTACCAAGATTTTCTTCGAAGAAAATTTGATGAGATTTGTATGAGCAAAGCAACCTCGAGTGCAATCAGAAAGGTCAACTTTGTTATTTTGAAGAAGGTGAACAAGTATGGTAGGTTGTAAAGTTATTCAAATGAAATTCCAATGTAAAGATGGCAAGATTTCTTAGGTAGGCAGGTATAGCATATTATGACGTAGTTAAGTAAATAAAGTAAGATCGTATAGACCGACCTCTGGTGCCAGAGTTTTTAAACCGCCCTAAGGCCTTTGACATTTCTAATCTGTTAAATCAACCGAGACCCATAACTTAACGTTTCACCTGAGCGGCGACAGCGCCCAGTTCTAAATGAAAATGAATTTGTTGATAACCGTACTGTGTATAAAAATTTGTTGTTTTCTCATAATATTTTTTGATATTAATAAAATTAAATATAGTAAAAGTTGTTCATAATGAGTCTAGTAATTACCTGTAAAATTACCAGTACTTTGCAAAGGACCACCCTGTATTCTTATTAATCATACATTTTACATGATAGTGAAATCATCACATTTTTTTTTCCTCATCAGTCCGTTTACACTATTGTATTTGAAATAGCTCTATAAAATAAACTAACTACTGAGTACCCCAACTAAGTAAGTACTAATTAAGTACTACTAGTATCAAGTAGTATTACCTTATTAGTCGGTGGCATTCGTGGACATCTAATTTCCATATAAGAAGGTAGTAAGCCACAAAAAAGGCTTATATTAGTACTATTGGTGCCAACTTAGCTACTGCCTGAATGTATTTTTAAATGGCAATGACATGAATAATTTATTTACTTATTAATGCAAGAATGTTGCTGAAGATATTTATTCCTAAAACAGTTTTCGTGAATCATTCTGAAGCTTACACAAGTTCGTATTAAGAAATCTAGTGATAAATAGTCATTTCCTTTATTTATGTTACGTAGCTGTATTGGGAAACAAAATAACTCCATTAAGTATAGGTTTAGGTTAATACTCATGATATTGCGTTTTCTGATCGATGGGGTTGTAAAGTTCTCGAATTGAGAAAACTCACCCACTTACACTGCCGTTATACCAAAGAAGATATAATAATACGCAGCGTATAACACGCATGTACGAGCAAAGAAGATATTATATCTATTATATAAAAGGCTTCCCTGAGTGACTGACTGACAGACAGCCTACAGCCCAAACCGCTTAAGATATGAGCTTGCAATTTGGAATATAGGTACATTGAACGACGTAATGGAGCACTAAGGACGAACATTTTGAACTTTCGACCTCTAAGGGGGTAAAACGGGCCCTTTTCGTTTGTATGCAACTTTTTATTCCCCGTACCGATTGATTTGAAACTTTGTATACGTGCTTTTCAAACAAAATAAAAGTTACGTTTATTCCTGTTTTTCCGAATTTTCTTCATCTAAGGGGTCAAATAAGGTCCCAAAGTTGGTGAAAAAAGCGTCAATTACTTACATCGAACCAGCTGAACGGTTATGGTTGAAAATAGGTATGAAAGAAGCCCACAACATGTTTTAATACAGGAACTAATAAAATCCAGGAAAATCTGTAAGGTTCCTTAGGGATACGCAAAAATAATAAGTTTAGGCTATAGCCCAAACCGCTGAAGATATGAGCTTGAAATTTGGAATATACGTACATCGTACGACATAATGAAGCACTAAGGATGAAAAACGTACCCAACTCTAACTTACGGGGTAAAACGGGCCCTTTTTGTTTGCATGTAACTTCTTATTCCCTGTACCGATTGACATGAAACTTTGTATAGATGCTTTTGAGACTAAACAAAAAATATGGCTGTACCTGTTTTTCTGGATTTTCCTTAAAAAAATCCTTAGGGGTCAGATACGTCCCAAAACTTCAATGCGCTTTTTTAAATAATGTAGTATCTAGAATAGGATTATGATAATGATAGTTTATCTTTAAATGGGGCAAAATGGGTCCCCAAAAGTTTACATGAGATGAAACATGTCGAATACCTGTACCGGCCTTAATTAATAGTGCACTACTGAAAATAAGTACTACGGATAATAAAAACAGGTGGCTCTTAAGATGAACATGGACAAGACGAAAGTCATGTGTAATTCCCATGTTTTACCTACCCCGATTTCTGTTGGAAACTCGGTTCTTGAAGTCGTTGACTCGTACGTCTGCCTAGGACAAGTAGTCCAGTTAGGTAGGTCCGACTTCAATAAAGAGGCCAATTGCCGAATTCAACTCGGCTGGGCAGCGTTCGGAAAAGTGCGTAGTGTCTTCTCGTCCGACATACCTCAGTGCCTCAAGTCGAAAGTTTTCGACCAGTGTGTGTAGCCAGTGATGTCTTATGGCACAGAAACGTGATCTCTCACTATGGGCCTTATTAGTAAGCTCCAAGTAGCCCAACGAGCTATGAAGAGGGCTATGCTCGGAGTCTCTCTGCGAGATCGAATCATTAATGAGGAGATCCGTAGAAGAACCAAAGTTACCGACATAGCCCAATGGATTGGCAAGTTGAAATGGCAATGGGCAGGGCACATAGCGCGGTGGGCTGATGACCGTTGGGGTCGAAAAGTTCTCGAGTGGAGACCATGTACCGGCAAGCGCAGCGTAGGACATCCACCCACAAGGTGGATGGATGACCTCATTAAGACCGCAGGATCGCGCTGGATACAAGCCGCTTCCAACCGGTCTTATTGCAGATCCCTAGGGGAGGCCTATGTTCAGCAGTGGACGTCCTTCGGTTGATGGAAGACTGAAAATAGGCCTATCCGCGAAGGGTAATTGGGCCATATCCATCACACCGGCCGAGCACGGGTTGCTGAATTCACATAGGACATTGATTTTTTCTACGTACGTACAGGTTGTCTCAATGTTTTCCAGCAATGAAAAGTGGTGGCTCAGTGGTTTGTGAGCCTGACTCCTGGGTCAAAGAGGCGTGGGTACGATTCCCAGGGCAAATATTTATGTGATGTTCATATGTGCTTGCTCTGTGTCTGGGTGTTATTAATGATTTTTTTTATTTGTTTAACACTTTCTTGCACACCATTTGTACAAAAGGAGGACTTAACGCTAAACAGCATTATCTGCCAGTCAACCTACAGGTACATGTATATGTAGTATATCAGTCTCTGCCAGCCAAATCACAAACTTTGCTTAGTTTGTGATCAGAGACCGTGTGTGAGATGTCCCCCAATATTTATTTTACATATTTATTTATTATTGAGTTAATTTCAGAAATTCGGCAATTGATCATCCAAAAATTTACGTACTCCGTAATAAGCTTTAGATACAAGTAAATTAAATAACCAAATACTGAGACAATTCAGGCTAAACCGTGGGCATTATTTTGCAAGTAATACGATAATAGGCTCAGTAATGAAGACGCCATGGTAAATATAATAACAACATAAAAAGTGTTCTCTCTATCTATAAGTGAAAAAGAAACAGATATAATTATGATAATTAGCTATTATAATTACGATAGCGCCTTCATAATCGGGCCTAATGCGGGCTTAACCACGAGCTACTATTATTTTAAGTAAGTGCCAAGAAAACGCGGGCTTAACTGTGGGTTTTTATCATTTTAAGCAGTTACGAAAATAACGCGGACCAGACCATGGGCTATTATCATTACAAGTAATACAAAAACGCTGGCTAACGGCATGCTATTATAATTTTAAGGATTTATTAAGACAACACGGGCCAGACCGCGAACTATTAGATATTATTATAAGCAAATGCCAAGATAACGCGGGTTTAACCGCGGGCTGTTATTTTAATCAAGTAAGTATTAAAACAACGTGGGCCAAACTGTGGGTTATTTATTCATTCATTTTAAGTACCTAATTATTAACACAACGCGAGCTAAACCGCGGGCTATTATAATTTTGAGCAAGTACTAAGACAATACGGGCCAGACCATGGGTTATTATCATTGTAAGTAATACGACAATGCAGGTCAAACGGCAAGATTTTATAATTTTAAGCAAGTATTAAGACATCGCAGTCCATGCTGCGTGCTATAAATAACCATCTTAAGCAACTACTAACAATACGCGGGCCAACCGTGACCTAGTATCATTATAGGCAAATACTGTTACAATTTCAGACCAAACCGTGGGCATTATCCTTGCAAGTAATTTTAAGCAAGTATTAAGAAAACGCGGGCCAAATCGCGGACTATTAGATATTACGGTACAAAAACAACGTAGATCAAACCGCGGGCTATTTTAAGTAAGTACCTATGTAATAAGACAACGCGGGTGAAGCCGCGGGTTTTAAGCTAGTATATAATATAATAATACGTAGTATAACGGCCATCCACAGGATAGCTGTAGGCGATCTCTTTCAAACCGCAGGATCGCATAGGATGCAAGTGGCATTTTAGAAATTTATTAGGGAAGCCCATGCTCAGCAATAGACGTCCTACGATTGTTAGAATTAAGCCATGTATTCACTGAGCATCAATTGTTTATAAGCTCTGTTTCAGAAACAAAATGTACGTGTTTCTGAAACAAATCATAATGTTTTAGAGACAATTATTTTGTTTCTGTAAACACTACTCGTCTCACCACAAAAGTTTTACGCGCGCTATATATTTAACAGTACAAAGTGCACCGTAAAACAGTGTTTAATAATAATAAATAATATTTTTTTGTAGCAGTATGATTAACATAGATTTCAGCAACAAAAGTGACATGAAATAACAATTTATAAGTATTGAAATTATTGAACTTGATTTACATGATCTTCGAATTTTCGAATACTACTGAATACTCTAGTCATCGCTGTAGGATACCCTGTGTGGCGATGACTAGTCTCTTCCAAGGGATAAAGAAATAATGGCTAAAAATGTAATAAATAAACGTATTTTAAAAATATTAATATATAGAAGCATGTGTTGGTTAATATTAATAATATAAATTTAGTATAAAAGTAAGTATAGAACAACAGTGAATATGTAAGAGTATGCCTTAGGTAAATATTTGTGTGCTATTATCACCTAGTATTATGTATGATTGTTTAACTGACAATCGCATTAAATCTTCTGTTTCTTTGTAGTTCACATTATTAAAGTAGGTTATAATTTTGTGTTTACTTTCCCATTTAGTGCAATTTAAAAAATCGATTTGTTTGTTTAATTTTTTATATAAGTAGCTTCCGCGAAAACTATAGCTTCTTTGGCCTATTAGTGTTCTTGTCTGAGTGACTGGCCAGTGGGGTTTACGTCTGGAACTTGAGCTTTCAAGTGCTGCCAAAGCGTGTTTAAATCTTTTGTGGTAAGGTAGTATGAGTTCACTTACGCAATCGAATTTCTTCTACGGACATACTCGTATGCAGGTTGCCTCACGATGTTTTCCTTCACCGAAAAACCAGTGGTGTGAATTCCACCTACCCGCACCGGGCCAGCGTGGTAGATATGGCCCAATCACCCATCGTGGGTAGGCCTACGTCCTGCAGTGGACTATTAAAAAAGGCTGATACAGTACAGTACAGTAAGAGTTTATCGGTATGTTTCGGTGCTGTACCTGGCAACATCTAAGTGATGTTTCAGAAACTGTGTATCCGAAACATTGTTGCTCAGTGAATACATAGCTTTATGAAAGGTAAACCACTTTCAGTTTCGAGTGTTATTGAAATCATTTCTATAGATCAGTCATTATCACAAATTAATTTTAATTGACACTTGTCAGATGAATAGCAATATTGCCACAAAAAAGCAGTATGTACTAGATGTGTCAGTTTTTTGCTGAGAAGAAAGGATCAGTATCGAGATAGAAAGTACTTGCATGTTTTTGATGAAAGTGTTATCAAGCAACCAGTTGTCCGTGTTATTATTTTTGAACTTGTTTTGAAAGGATCGAGATGCTTCAGTTCCGCATTCGGAATGCTCGAGAACTTTGAAGCGTTGCATTTCCTGGTCATGTAGGTCAGGGCGGCACGAATAGGGCGCTTTCAAGGTGTTTCCCTGTCGTGGGTTCAATATTTTCCCTGAGCCTACTTGTTCATAACCACCTTGTCTATTTGACTTAGTTTTAGTTAAGTTGTTCACCTTGAACTGAGAAGTTGCTTTAAATCTCACGACTCAGGAAAATGCATTGTCGCCTAGTGAAACCTTCGTCTTTACATTTTTTTTATTGTTAACGCTATCATGGCTAGGGTATTTAGCGCCTAAAATAAAGTATTTGAAAATTTAAATTGAACGTATTATTATTATTTCTTACGATTGAATTCTTCCTATTTCAACCTAGAGCTTATTGAAACCACAGAAATTACCTACTTAAAGGTATTTTTTAGAAACGCGTGCTTTGCTACCCCGTCCGCACATAAATTTTCAATGATCTCTCCTACTCTCCCTCCGTCACAACTTACGAGACCGAGTGAGAACAAAAGCGAGTGTTTCCAAAAGTTGTAAACCTAATTCGTTTAATCTTTAATCGCCTTTTATTTTGCGATCCGCAGAAGCAATTGATGTCGATTATACCATCTTTATGCGTGAGTGTCATTGGTTAACTATTACTAAATAGATATATGGCAAGAGCAATACTTTTTGTAATAATTTGGGACAAACTAAGTGACGACACGAACAACTCGCTCGCCTAATAGTAACCGTCACGCACGTACATTACACTTTACACTTTTATACCTATAGCTTACTTATTAGCACAATATCTACCAATAAATCATTAGACGACTGGATATTTAATTTACTCTACCTCGAAACCGTCGAAAAATAAATACATTATTTTTTAAGATATCAGTGTAGTTAGGTATGTACAATTGTACATTACTTATCAATACAACCAACTTTCACAAGGGATCACTGAAATCGCTAAAAAAGTCAGGTGTTATGCTCTACATCAAAAGTACATCGCTTGCGCAAATATGTGTTTAATATGTCTTCTAATAGAGTACACAAATAAATAAGATAAGATATTATTCGTGATCTCAAATATACCTTTTTACAAACTTATTTAACTTGCAATGGACGTACCTATGTACATATGTATGTAAGTTCGAGTATGGAATCTTGCAAGTTAAATTTGACCAACTTCCTGGTTTACGGTTGAGGTAAAATTTGCACGCACAGGTATGTATATCACATGACAATGCAATAATATAGTACTACGGAGCTGATCTGATAATAGAGTCGGAAAGTGGCCATAGGAACTCCTGTACTAAAGAAGATAGACCTGTCGTGTTTGGGCTCGTTTTACTTGTCTTGGCTAGCACTCTGTTGGTACAAGATATCCAGGATCTCAAATGCGTGTATTTAAAAAGATATATTTTTATAATAATATTTATAATTTAATTATATAATTATCTGTTGTATAGGTATACGGATTAATTCAGGCTTTAACTAAACGCTAAATTTTATTGCCATTTTTGCAATCAATGAGCCGTTTCCGAGATCCGATTATTTATTAAACAAAAAAAAGGACAAAACAAATGGGAAAATGGTTATTCGTTATTCCACGTATTATCGTGTTATTAATGTAGCATCTATTGTTTTCTAAGAGCTCTCGAAGGCTAGAATTTTATGCAGGCTAGTTAAGGGTCATGCGGGCTCAATTTTATCCAACGACTAGGCCCTGATTCTTTATTGACATAACATAACGTAACGTGCCTAAGTATTCGTAATTTTTTCCGAATTTTGTTTGGAATAACGCTTTCTACGTGAAAATGACATTGAAAACAAAATAAACCGAGTACAAATTTTCAAATTATTTTTCTTGTTTATGTATCTACATATTATTTAAATCGATGTTTATCCAAAAAAAAAGATAAACAATGAAAGATTTTGCGACACATGCCAGGTTAGTGCGAACTCTAGGGTATATCATGCATTAATTTTATCTGTAATTTGTTACAATTACATAAAATGTTTTTTCTCGTGTTAAATACTTAAATAAATAACTGGTATGTTTTCATACAGAATCACCCTGCTGATTATTGTGAGTGGATATCTATTTATAAACAGGACGTAGCGCTCGCGGCAGGTAAGCATCTTCAAGATTTAATGATCTCATCACGACCGCAGATTCGTCATATCAATCCGATCAGCACTTAGAATATTAGAATCCATGATTGTGATACGAGTATGTGTAAAAAACTAACACAACCTTAATAGTGAATGTAATAAACAAATTAATTATTGACTACTAGCGACCCGCCTCGGCTTCGCACTGGTGCATTATACATAATAAACCGTGCTCTTGAATTACTCTATTTATTAAAAAAACCGCATCAAAATCCGTTGCGTAGTTTTAAAGAATATATAGGGACAGACAGACAGGGAAGCGACTTTATTTTACACTATGTAGTGATGATGCTTATTGAGGTTCCGCAGAGTAATTTATCGGTCACTGTTTGGATGGGTGATGTGGATGGATAATCATATTTTAAAAAACAACGTTAGATTTAAAAGTAATTTACAAAAATAAAGGTTTTCTTATAGTGGCTTTAGCAACATCGATCTCTTCCAAGCAACCAAACACAGACTAGTAAAGAAAAAATAAACGAAACCTTAATACCGATTACAACAGTAGCGAAGCATTTAAAATTGAGCGCTACCGTGGAATCAAATGAAATTCTAGGTTCCGGTTCTTTTAACCGCTAAAGGTATTTGGTACCCTATATTTATTTATATGTGCTTAAAATGTAAGTACTTTGACACATTAAATACTATCATAGTAAAATGTCAAATTAGCAACTTCCAATTAATCATGCCTTATACGTATAGGTACTACTGATAAAGCAAATAATTACCTTACATTGTATTGACAGAAAATGTTATTGCCAATAACTTAGTAATTAATAACTTAATTTTTGAAATAAAAATATTTTATGTAGTGCTTAAGTAGATATTACAACGTACGTATTTCAAGATATTAAAATGCGTTAACCGTTTAAATGCAAATAATCACATACTTATGAACAAAGTAAGCGTATAACGACCGTCAAAGAATCATCATTTGTCATCAACATTATCTAAATTACCTTAAAGATTATTGAAAAACAAATAAGAAAATAAAAATTCATAATAAAAAGTTGTATAGTACGAGTATAAGTAAGTAGAATGATCAAATAAATTCATCAAATCGACAACTTAAAAGTTATACTTAATACTAATTATTACTCTAGTAGGTTTAGGTCACCCAGGTAACCCTTCGTGGGTAGGCCTACGTCCTGCAGTGGGCTATTAAAAAGGCTGGTACACTTACAGTACTTGTGGTTAGAAGACGAAACTAATCTTTTCTACTTAGTTCACTCGTAGTCGTTGAGTCGTAGCTAAAAGCTCCTAAGGACATCGCGAACCATAATTTCGTCCCACCATTGCCCAGTAAACAAATAATCCATTATTTGCTCAACCGACTACACTAATAGAGCTAAACAGGTGGCAAAGAAACCTCTTTACAGTCCAAGAGTCACACAAGCTTAGACCCAGATTCCACCGAAGCGGAGACGAACAGAAATATATATTTTATACCTACCTAGTATAAGAAAACTAGCATTGTTATCGTGTAGCCATTACATTTTGTTAGTTTCTGCTAAGAGCGTTTTACAAAAATGTATGGAGCCACACGGAAACTATTTAGAAAACTACGAATAAACTTAAATTAGGTGTCCTGGACAGCGAAACATCGGAATGACTTAGAATTCGTAGCAGATGAATTCTATAGCAAATACATGTTGAACCTATGAAAGTGGCATTTAAGTGGCAATTTTACAGTTTGATAAAAAGAAGACAACTCACATAAGACGATCAAATTGTGATTCGGGAAAACCCGTTTTAGTCCCATAGAACGTGGTTGATTGTAAGATACATATACTTTTAGACTAACGAAACAATTTCCGCTCGGTTACAATTGTGTTTTGATTTTTACTGAGCAAACATGACCTTTCTGCCACAAGCTTACAGTTTACAACGCTCGCTCCAAGCATCTCCGCTCGTCTCCGCTTTGTCGGAGCATGGGCTTTAGTGACGTCCATCCAGCGTGAAGGCCGATCAAGTTGGATTTGCGACCATCGACATCGCATCGCTAGACATCCATTGTTTATTGACGAAACCATGGACCACCAAATAAATACGACAAGTGTTTTGATTAGCCTCACAAATACCCTGTCGAATTTGATAATTAAAGAGGTATTTATGGTGACTTGCATTTATTGAACTGTAGACCCTTCGACGTGTATTGTGTATCTTGTCTTTCTTAACCTTTCGTGGTCAGAGTTGGTCAGTGACCGATTTTTAATATCATAATAAGCCCGATTACAGAAGCGCCAGCGTAAATTAAATACGAGTAGCAACGTAAAAAGCGTTCTCTCTATCGAATGCCTAAAGTGAAAAAGAAACAGAACTATTCTATTTTGGTCATATAACTACGGCGGCGCCTCTGTTATTGGGCTTAATGTATATGTATGTTTAATTAATGGGCTTTTCTATCTATGTAAGTAGTACGTATCTATAACAAGAGAGAAAACTCAAAGGATATAAAGCTATGTAAAATAAAGTTTATTAAATACCCCATGTGTGTGAGACGAGCGCTCTATAACTCTATAGTATGAGTAAGTGACCTACCGACCTAACATGATGTAAACCAAGATCTTAATCAAACTGTGGTGTGCAAAAAATATGTTTCGGAATCATTTTTGAATAATTTTATTAGTTGTTTGCTTTTAAGTAAGACAAAGTACTAAAGAGATCGATGGTGGTTGCTGTTGGTTATACTTATTGAATAATTCAGCACCTCGAGTTTCCTAGAGCATGACATCAGCGACATTGTTCAAAACTTATTTTAATAGGCGCACTCATATAAACAAACGTTGCTAATGCTTTGTAATTAAGATTTTATTATCGGTGAACCACTTTGGATAAATTCTTAAGAAAGCATTCGTCGCGTATTTACCGTAGAGCCTTGTGTTTTATTGTAGAGCAAATAAATGACATTTTTGCACGGTTTGTCAAGTAGGCTAGTTTGTAACTAAATGACACGAATCAAATGAAAACAGGAATTTCCTCATTAGGTACACAAATTAGGTGTCGCAACACAATTGCATCATCATTATGAAATACAATTATATTATCAGAGAAACAATTAACCTTGAAATCATCAAAGTAATTTTAGGATACACCAGTTTATATAAAATCCATCTTTGATTACAGTTTTATTTCTTTTAGTATAGGTACTTCTTCTTACTTCAAGGTTGTACCTACTACTTACTATTTAGTGAAAATATGTTTTTCACGATGGTAAGTAACTGCTACATATAAAACAACTGCAAACAAGTACAGCAGGTACAACAGTTCCAAAATCAGCAAATATTTAATGACTGATTTTTCGGAAGGGTTCACAACCTTTCGCAACCAAATGTGACAATGTTACGTAATTTTTTTGTCTATTACTAGTCAATAATGAATAAAGAACTATTTGAAAGAAAATATTTCGTGCATCTACATGATTCCCCGTGTTACTCTGACAAAGCGATGCTGTGTTTACAATTTGGCTTTTAATAAAAATACAACATCTAGATATTAAGGTGTTAATATCTATTTTAAATGTTATGTTGAGTGTTTATTATCCAGTAGATATGATTAATCGAAGAAAAATCCGAATAGTTGTCAGTTATTTACATTACCTGTCTGTTTATCTCGCACCATCTGCATAAACAATAGACAATAGAAGCGCATCATTTTGTCGCATTGTTTTACTCAGTCTTGTGTTGTTATTAAAATAACGGATTATTATCTACCGTCGTGTGGGACTGCATTCTTGTTTAATCACTCTTAAGAATAATTGCCACAGCAACTCAAATTGCAAGTTAAATGACCACTTTGCACTGTTTTTTAACGTAATGCGAAAGTGGCGGATTTTTTCCTAGTCATGTAAGTTTATTTATAATTCTGTCATGGGAAAAAACTTATGTCCAACCTGGGGCCTTATTGTGTAAGCGCTCTGACGTTCGGCTTCGCTTTTTCTCCCGCTCGCTCTTGTAGCGTTAGTAACTGGCGCGAACAGGAGATAAAGCGAAGTCGAACGTCAAAGCACTTACACAATAAGACCCCTGCGCCTGGATAGCGTGTAGGCCCAGACTCTACCAACGAGGAGCGGAGATAAACAAAACTGGGTAGAGCGTTCTAGTTCGTAAGCCCTGTGCGTGTAAATGCCATATTTGCTATATCATCATCATCATTCCAGCCATACGACGATAACTGCTGGACCCTATGTCAAAGGCCGGTTGGAAGCGGCTTGCATCCAGCGCGATCCTATTCAGATTTGTTTGACTCACAGGACCGAGATGTGTAGTGCACAAGAAGGTGAGTAAAATAATGATAATTTATGGAGAGTACAATACTCCGAGGATAGAGTTAATATTTCAGTACTAAGTACATTTAATAAATCCACATGTGATATGTTTTACAGGTGGATTTAGCTTGGCAGAAGAACGCCTCGCCTACGCAAAACCTTGAAAAGCCTGTGGAAATACTTCGCCACAACCTCAGTAACTTACACTTTCTTCTGACTTTGGTGCGTTTTTATTGAAAGCGAAACCTGTTTCACCAGCTTTTTGTTATTTACAATTGAAAAAAATAAATACAGAAAAAGTCTAGATGATAAAATAACTGAACGAATCGAAAGTAAGGAGATCTGTAAAAGAACCGAAATTACCGATATAGCCCAACGAATTGTCAAGTGAGCACGTATAGATATAGCGCTTAGGACTGAGAGGATAGGGTCGATTTTTTTTCTAGTAAAGATAACGTACCGGCAAGTGCTGCATCAGACGTCATCCACATAATAGACAGATACCCTCATTAAGACTGCATGATCATCCTGGATACAAGTCGCTTCCAACAAGATTGGTATTACAGACTTATACGTAGAGCTATTAACTATATTGCTTACAACTATTGTAATATAAAGATAGCATGTTTTTCTAAACAATAGTACCTACCTACTTACTGCAAGTTTTGCAAGAAAACAATAAAAATAGATGTCTTGCCAACCTGGCAAAGATTAGCAGATGTGCATGACCAAAGACCAAGGAAAATCAATCATTGCTGTGATTAATGATCTATTGTTCAACGATTCCGGCACTTTGTTCTACGTGCAAGTTTTATTGCTAAACAATATTGTGCCTTGCAGAAGAACTGTCGTCACGAAGGTCAGTTTAGTACCTCAGTTCTTTTCAGGTTCTTTAGTACCTCGTAAAAACCGCTATTTAATAGTACAGATAAGAAAATATCTCACTGAGTGACGTCAGAGGACATTTTTTTTTCAGGTTATTTTGGTTACCTATAGGTACAGCCTGTATAATCACGCGACGAAACTAGGTACAGCTTAAACGTAATTATAGCAGTTAATCATAATTACACAATGTTAGTGTTTAAATTAATTTAAATACGATTTCGTCAAGATCTAGCCACTCTCCCCCAATTTTTAAGCAATATGAAATTCTAAACGGTCTACGTTGAAACCTTGCAACGTAGTCGAATTTAAAACCAAATGCTGTTAAAATGGTTTAGGTCATTCACCGAAAATTATGTTGATTACTTAAAAGCAACTTGTACATATTTGTATTGGCGTAGGTATTTTTATGAACACCTATGAATATGTAAAAACTCTGAATAAATTGAGTTTGCTTTATTGATTTTGTTGAACTTTGACTGTGAGGTCAACAAAACTTGCAGAACACAATAATCGGCTTTTTAAATGTAAACTACGTTTAATAAAGTTATACTTACTTAGTACTGTATCTGGGGTTATTATACACTAGCGTTCTTTTCAGTTTCGCTGTGTTATCTGTCCGTAGGTAAATGTAAGTGGAGCCGCCATAGGGTTTGTGAACGATATAAGTAATATCTATCAAGAAAAATATCTCAAGCTAAATGCACAATCTCTACAAAAAACTGTGGAACTCGTCTGTGAAAATCAATGCTATTGTTGTTTCAATGTCACTCAAACTATCATAAATAGTAGATCGTGACCATATAATTACCTACCGATGCCACTGTGCAACCTTGAGAGTCATATTTATTACACAAGAGCTGATAAAAGACTGTCATAAAAACTATAGAATTATAAAATATATCTTTGACTAACGTTAGAGTTTAAATATTATTTTAGAATTGATTTATATACATATTAGTAAGTAATTTATTGTTTGTGTATGCACCTTCCTAAGAGCAATTTTCAAGACAAGTTGTGAAAAACTGGTAAAACTACATAACAAAGTTCTAAATATGCATAAAATATCGCGTTCCAGTGAAAACAACGTTTTTCAAGCTTGAGTAAACAATGTGATGTAATAACATTCATACAGCGGTATTTTGCGATGCAGAAAGAAACAGTTTCATATAAAACTGTTCGAGTTAAGTGCAGATGCAACACCGGATACGTCACACATGAATTACTTTACTAGTAGGAGTAGGTATGCTATCTTTAGACTTTCGATGTAGATTGTAAATAACATTCAATTTTGATTGAAACAATAGCCAAGGTGATATACGAGTGAACACGCTTTAAACACTGTTTCACCGTGCAATTTGTGCAGTTAAAACATTGTTTAAAACGTGCTAAAACTTTTGTGTTAAGACGGATAGTGTGCACATGATGACGAATGTTATGTGTAATGATGGCCTGACCGACGACTCGACTACAGGTACTCTGCTTCCAACCACTCTTATTGAAAATCTTTTTAGAAAGTTTAAGGATTGTAATGATGATAATGATCAAGATGCACAGCATATTGTAAAATAAAATGTATACAAACGGGTACCGTTTGTAAAACAATGAATCTTCACAGCCAGATCTACCCACCACAACCCGCGTGTTCCTTGTAATTCTTAATTACAGCCTTGTAAGTACTGTAGGTAAAGAATCATGTATAGTAGAGTAGCATTATAATAATATTATGTAGTATAGGCCAAATCAAATATCTTGGTGGCTGTAAAATTAAAAATCAATCCAACAAAATCGTTTTCATGTAAAATCTCAGAGATTTTTTATTTGCTCTGAGTGTAAAATGGGGCCAAGACGAGACTACTGTTCGCACTATCAAAAAGTTATCAGATCTCATGTAGAACCAAGCTTTATAGGACATAACTCTACAAGATCTTACTTCACAAACTCTACACCTTAGTCAATATATGCGGCTTGGCTGTTTCGAAACTTTTTTATGGGCGTAAGGTGAAAATTTATTCACTGTCCATTATTTCACGGTTATACAAATAGTTCTTGTAGTAAAGAAACGGCTAAGCTACATCATATATTGACTAAGGTGTAGAGTTTTTGTAGAGTTTAGTCCTGTAGAGTTAGAAGCTTGGCTCTACGATCTAATAACTTTTTGATAGGTTCGAACTGTAGTCTCGTCTTAGCCACATTTTACATGAAATTGTTCTTTGTTAGATTTCACTTCTTTTTGTAGATTATTACAAGTATTTTTATCAATTACCAAACCTCTACCACCGAAATATGCAGAAGTCGTAGACAAATTTCCATCCCCCGAGTTATAAGGGCTGGGGGCGATTTATTAAAATCTTGCAAAACGTATTTAATAATTATAAAAAGAAGTTTTTATAGCAATGTTATGACTTCTAGCGTGAAAATTTTGTAGAAGTTTTACAATAATTCTTATCCCCCAGTTTTAGGGGTTAAGAGTGATATACTAAAAAAAGCTGATTTTAGCGGATTTCTAGTATACAATGTGGTTTATACAATGTGGAAGTGTCATACAAACTTTCATCATCCAATTAAAGGGGTTGGGGATGATAGTGCCTAGTTTTAGAATTTTCCTGTTGTACGTGTACCATAAGTAGCCTACTTACCAAATTTCAGCTTTCTAGGACTTCAGGAAATACGCTATAGGTTTTGATGATCATCAGTGAGTCAATGAGCCAGTGACAAAATCTGTTTTTTTTTTTTAAATATCAATAAAATCTAAAGTATGAGAGCTATGCAATTGAAACTTTATATGTTTACTAAGTCTATTATAACCATAATATCCAAAGAATTTCGTTTATCTAGTATCTATACTTATAAAACATGAAAACAAAACTTAAATAAATTATCCTATCTAAACTAAAATACCCTATCTAAAGAAAACTAGTTAAAAATTAGAGAATGTTTAAACCTATAAAAGGTTTAAACAGTCTCTAATCACAGGCAACGTGCCCAAAATGCTGGCTGCATTGCCTCGCTGAATTGCGAGGCTGACTTTCTGCCCAAAATACAGGCCAGCATTCTGGTCACGTGTACTTTCTTTTAATCTCCCCGACAAATCTTTGAAAATCTCTAGAGCACCCGGCCCCCACGGTCCAAGTGTCTCTACCCCAAATGGCACAAATAAATATCCTCTGTCGAGAGATGAATATTTGCGCCGTTTGAGGGATTCTGCCGCAATTGCTGCACCGCTAGGCTGCCTTGATGTCTCTAGAAGATGTGACGGCGCCAAAGTATCGACACAAGTAGCATCCCACACCAAGGGCCGTCCCATCTTCCAGGGAATCAAGGTCATTCCATCGGGTCTTTTTCCATCGTCTCGTAGTAGTCCTGTTGGTTCCAAAGTAGCTGCCACGTTTACGCTACCAAAGGCACGACGGATGATATCATTTAAAGCGCTATGGCGAGCGATACGGCCGGCACTCCTGCTGCAAGACAAACCGTGGTGACCGAGGCTGTCTACATTTTCTCCACAGACGCATCTGTGGGGGAAAACACAAGGAGCGCCAAGGCGTAGCGAAATGGCTAACCGGAATGTATTGTTGTCCAGTAAATTTCCTAAATGAAACGAAGGTAGTGCCTGCAGCCAAAGACCCGATTCCCAGCGAGAAACAGCTAGGAGACGCGCCCGATCTGTAGGAATGTTTGTGGATAGTAATTTGTTCCATTCCAAATCACAGATCGGCGTATCCCATTGTCTCTGTGACGTTGGGGTCTTGGGCAGGGTAGAATTTGGGCAGGCTAAATAAAAGAAAGTCGTGTTAGTTACTCCACTTATAACTCAAGAACGGCTGAACCGATTTAGCTGAAAATTGGCAGGGAGGTAGTTTAGAGCCAGGAGAAGGACATAGGATACTTTTTATCCCGTTCCTTTATTTTTATTTATTTGTATCTATACTCCAAACCCAAGTTATGAGGGTTCAAAAAATCAGCGAACCGCTTCGAGAAAAGCTAGGTAGTGCCCTTGCGCTTCGCTGACCAGACCTGTCAGGATTAGGCTATCCGCCACTGGTAGCTAACATCATAGCAGCCAAGATGTTTGATTTGAACCATATTATCTATATTTGTAGGCATAGCGACACCAAATGTACATCGTCCTATGATATTTAGAAAAAGTCGACATCCTGTTCTATTATTACAAAGTTACCTAGTGCCAGATTTCGTGTCGTAAATGAGCTTACGTGGACATTCACGTAAGCCCTTTTTTGGCTCGGTTTTCAAACCTCGGCCATGTGCCGTTACGAGGGTTGCAAAACTGTTAGACATTGGTTTAGACGTTTGGTGGCTGAATAAGTATCAATAACAATTATTTATTCACCTACCACATGCCAGACACTTGCGCAGCCTACGCGATGCCAAGCGGAAATTCCGCCATTGAAGATACTACTATCGGAATATCAGTTGACGGTTATCCTACGGAATAGAAAATTGTATGGATTAAAATGGAGAGACCATTTTACTCCATACAATTTTGGTTCCTAAGCGTATTTCAAGTACCATTGTAACATATTGTAACATTAATAGGTACGTTGTTAGAGAAAAAAAGTTTGTCATTACGACTTTGGTACCTAGTGAATTGTGTTATACGCATATCTATTATTTCGTCTACGAATAAAAAAGGCTCTACTTAGTTGAGATAATTACTTATCAGTCCTAGCTATATGAGAGTAATTTTCAAAATACTAAGGTAGAGCTTATTATCATCTAACACTATCTAGGCTAATTGAATTCTGTCTCATGACATAAGTATAAAACAAACAGTGACGGAAACAATCTCGATTGCGATTGTGCTTCAGAAGAATAACAAGTAGATAATAGAAGTATTGCTAAATTTTATTCAAATAAAAACTGTCAGCAGCTGTCTTATCATAACTGGTTATACAGCATACGCGAGCGTGAGTGGAACTAAAAAACGCAATGTCTGTCGCATATGGCAAAATCACCAGTTGGAATGTCAAAATGGTTAAAACTTAGGTTAAACTTGGTCTTTTATCTTTTTCGAAAAGGAATTGGTAAACTTTTTATATGGGAGGCGGTCCTTGAAAACCGGCAGCGATGCTAGCTATATTAATGTTTAGTGCCATATTTAAGAATATTATTTCACGCAAAAACATATTTTTGTGTATCGCCGTTTTATTATAATATCTCTTTTTTATTTCACTAAGTAGAAAATATTTAGACTGAACTGGTAATACTAAGAGGAGGTCTACGTAGTCTACGTATCAGACAGGAATCTTCAAACAACCAATAGCGGGCTGGTATTTTAGAGTTTGACATTTATTTATTTTTTAAAATTTAAAACATGGCGACCAGCCCTCTATTGGTTGTTCAATATTGACAATGTCATTTCCTTTTGCTGTTTCTTAATGTCACTGTCAGGTTTTTTTTTCAATTTAGGCTTAATGCAGTTATTTGGTGTAGCACATAGTTCATTTTTCTAATGTTTTTAGAACCCATTTGAAAATTAAATGGCGATGAAAAAAATTCTAAAAAATATGTGTTTGAAAAGATAATTATGTAAGCTTTCTATTGGTATAACTTTTGTTTCTGCAAGATTTCAAAACCCGCATCTTTTCCATATCCTTTGGACCCTCTAATTCTAGTAAGAAGGTTCAAATTTCTAATCATTTTACCCTCCTACTTTTTTGAATTTCGAAAGCCGAGATACCTCAATGCTAGTTTGTGAAACCCTTCGAAATTACGTAAGTTCGGGTGAACGTGCATCTTTTACTGACACTTTTAAATTTCATATTTAAAATGGGACAAAGTGAAGTATATCTCTTGCTATTTTAGTACGGTTTCTATTACTGTTCTTATTCTGTGGATTGTGCTCAGTGCTCTTGACTCAGACGGTGTCACAGAGATTTCGTCTGGTATCAATTACGTCAGTGTATCGTAAAATGCACGAAACAGCGTGTTGCAACGCATGCCCGTTGAACCGTAGACGTTTCTACTATTATTGCGGACTGTGAGAATATTTGACCAGTCTGAGTAATTTTGAGCTGTTTCTCAAGAACACATATCCTCCTAAGGCTGCGTTTCCACCAAGAATGCGTTGCGAGGTATGTATTTGTTAAGAACCAATATAATTGGTTCATCTATCTGCGCTTCACTAAGGAATTTTGTCAAGCTTTTTTGATTGGTTCTTAGAAACACGCATCCTCTTAAAGCTTTGGTGGAAACGCATCCTTATAGTATAAATTGATAATTTGTGAGATATAATGCATACTAATAGTATTTGAAATTGATCAATCATCTTGATTAGCACTTGGTAACCCATTGCTGGGCACAGACCATCGTTTGTTGTTGCCATCCTTGTTTAATTGCATCCGCTTGCAGCCTCCTACTCGTTTGATATCATTGACCCATCGCATTCCCAGTTAGCCTGTGTTTCACCGTTCTGATTTGGGCCACAACTAGTTTATAGGGATGCACAACGACAACATGCCAAAATTGACCATAGCATCTAAGAGGTTCTGGTTGCTTGAGAGATCGCTGTTGGCGATAATTTTAGTAGGTATTCGCCAAAGTTGTGACAAGTGTCACATTAATATATTTTGTTTTTAGCCTAATTTATCGAAACTAAGTATATCTCAGTTGTTAGGCATTATAGGCTATGTATCTTTAGAATGTCAATGCTGAATGCATTGGGACGAATTATTGTCCAAACGAACGAAGTCAGACAGTCTCAGTTTTGGCTCGACAATTTTGCTTTTAATTCAACTCTACAGGTCATATGTTTTTACGAATATTGACGAAACTTGGTACACGGTTTCTAATATATATATATATATATATATATATATATATATATATATATACATATATTTTTTTTGTCGTCGACAATTTTTGATTGGGGGAGGGGGGGCTATTTTCCTCAAAAAGGGGTCCTCTCTTCGAACTTTCGGAGAGCTACAAGTAAAATGAATATTGATCAAATGAGATTCAATCAATGTTATTGTATAGTACCAGCCTTAAAAAAAATCGACTGCTGTAAGCGCTGAACATAGGCATACCCACGAAAGTCATAATCATTTACGCAGCACGCTGGCCCAATGCCGCTGGGTGGTGTGACATTTACTCATTTGTACAATACCGAGTTTGAGCCCACTTTTGTAAGGCGTTTTACCACCACGAACATCAATAATTACCAAATTAATTTTATTTCCTGTTTAGTAAACAGGTATATCAATAGATAAAATTATCCAAGCATGATATTAATAATAGCCGATTCGGTTGGCCAGATATTACTTAGAGGATGACCTTTTACTTTTACAATAAAACATAGTACTTACTTGCCAAATAAATCAGGGTTGCTTACAATTCACAGAAAATGATCTCGTAGATAGGTCATCTTCATCGTATTTAGCAACAGTTACTGTTGGTCTATGAACTATGACTAATTCCGTCAGACGACGGCTTAGAAACTCTGACACCATAGTTAGCCACCCGGCCTATACGAACTTATGGTGCCTATATATTATAAATAGGTACTTAGATTCCGTATAAAAGTAAATATTAAAACCGAGAACAAATATGAGTATGTAGGTAAAATATACATTGTCTCTAAAATAAAGATTAAAAGTAAAAAGAGTTATGGACGCTAGGGTTCAAGAACAAGAAAAACCGCGAAACAGTAGACGTAACTACTGTAACTGCAATTGTAAAAGAAAAGCCTAAAAATGTTTGTTTCTTTTTCCGACATAGGTATTATTTATTTTTTTATTATTTTCATATATTTCAAAAAGGCTTGGGCAAGGCAAGATGTTTGGTAAATTGAAAATAACCCTGTACATACAAGGAAATACAAAATCAAGTAAAAATTCGTCGACCACTGGTCACTGCGATTCGCGTGACCACTTCCACGGTCTGTGGTAACTTAATTATTTCTAATCGATTACAAAGAATATATGAAAGTGTCACCTACTTTTCCACATAGATAAAAGAAACACACAATACCTACTATATGTATTCGTCATAACATCACACCTATGTATAATATTATTATCACCTAGTATACTTAAAATATTACTATTAGTAAATAATAAAACACGTAGACCTGCAGGCACACATTGTCACTAGCTTTAAAGGCGCGGAAATTCAAAGACGTACCTGCTTTAGGCATGGTACCCGCTTTGAGCGAGCCGCTCCTATTCCTAGATTTTTCGTAAATCACCCTCAAACACCTTAAATTAAAGGATGACGCGATAGACTTTACACGTTTTCGAGATAAAAGGACATACGGACAACAAAGTGATCTTATGAAGGTTTCTTTTTTTCCTTTTGAGGTACGGAATCCTAAAAACATTTTCATGTAAAATATAGCAAAGACAAGACTACAATTCGCACTATCAAAAACTTATCAGATCTCATGTAGAGCATATTATGTTCTAACTCTACACGTCATAACTCTACAAGCTCTTACTTCACATACTCTACACCTTAGTCTCTACATGTGGTTTAGCAAAATTAAGCCCCTAACAAGCGGTGTAACCACGAGTCTGGACCCGTTTTTTTTAATAAAAATTACATTTTGACAAAACTTCATTTTAGGCTAGTGGTACATCTTGTGCTTGATCGACCACCGATAAGAAAATCATCGAACACACTGTAAAGCATCCGATAAAAATGTATATTTTTTGACGCTTCTCATAACAAAATTATTAGCTGAAAAAATACTTCGTTAATTTCAGCCCGTAACAGAAAATACACAAAACAGATTATTGTACAAACAATAAAGCATTTTTGTATACATACGAGTAAGTACTTTACTGTGTGTATTTAATAATATTTCAAGTCTTATACTTCATTATTTTTTTCGTGTTATGCCGGTCACGCTCTCAATTTACTAAATGTTATCATATTATAATGAAGTAATTAATAGATATATTATTTATGCAAAATATAGAGGGATAAAATGTACCATGAAGTACGCAACGAAGTTACGTCGCAGTGGATAAGTATAAAAGTATACTAAGTCTATATTCAGAATTATATTCAGGACATCAGGCATTTATAAGTACTAAAATAAAAAGTCATCAGGTCTATTCTTAACTATTGTGTTATCATATGTACATACGAGTATAAGTGTGTACTAGTTTAAGGAATTATTACAAATAGCTTATGTTATACGGCAGTTTCACTAGTATCATGGTTTTGTAATCTATATTATACATAGGTACCTCTTATCTTCTTAAACTCTACATTCATTTCCAAAACTGCACCGAATTACCACCTTGCACGCAAGGCCTTCCACGTCACAAGTTACGTAGAAAAGAAAATCGATGTTACGTTTCTTTGTAAGTAGTGTTGCTGGCTAAGTATAGAGGAAACAGAGTTATCATAAAAGTTGATGATAATATAGAACTAGTTTTCAAACAAGTATCTCCTCAAAGTAATGACTTTCAAACCTAGGCTTTTCTCCACAAAACAATTGTTTCAAGAATGTGCCGTACTCTCAGTCCGACAATTGTTTATAAAATCACTGATAGTCAGGCAACATTTACAAATCAGCAAACAAGATATCCAAAAAATTAATATAAAACGACGTAAAGATCGCATATGTGAAATTGTTAGAAACAGAACTACATTTGGCACATGGTCTGTACAGTCTTTGGGGCCGTTAGTGTACAATAAAATACTAAAAATTGACAAACTTAATAAAGGAGTTGGTAAACTTTTTATATGGGAGGCGGTCCTTGAAAACCGGCAGCGATGCGAGCTGTATTAATGTTTAGTGCCATATTTAAGAATATTATTTCACGCAAAAACATATTTTTGTGTATCGCCGTTTTATTATAATATCTCTTTTTTATTTCACAAAGTAGAAAATATTTAGACTGAACTGGTAATACTAAGAGGAGGTCTACGTAGTCTACGTATCAGACAGGAATCTTCAAACAACCAATAGCGGGCTGGTATTTTAGAGTTTGACATTTATTTATTTTTTAAAACATGGCGACCAGCCCTCTATTGGTTGTTCAATATTGACAATGTCATTTCCTTTTGCTGTTTCATAATGTCACTGTCAGGTTTTTTTTTCAATTTAGGCTTAATGCAGTTATTTGATGTAGCACATAGTTCATTTTTCTAATGTTTTTAGAACCCATTTAAAAATTAAATGGCGATGAAAAAAATTCTTAAAAATATGTGTTTGAAAAGATAATTATATAAGCTTTCTATTGGTATATATTTTGTTTCTGCAAGATTTCAAAAACCGCATCTTTTCCATATCCTTTGAATGTACCCAATCCATAATAAAATATTTACTGTCCCTGGACTATGAACAAACAGAAAAACTACTAGAAATAATAAAATGATATGGTTATGGATCAAGTAAATCAAGTTTCGAAGGGGGATGAACAAAGGAATTACCTACACACAACAAACTGAATATTATTATGTAAGTATATTATTTATGTATATTTATATGACAACAAACTGAATATTATTATATAAATATTATTTAAGTATGTAGGTATATTATTTTATTATCCAAGTATATTATAAAAACAATTTCACAAAACATTGTATATTAATTAACTTTACTGACTAGACTAATGAGTATATTATTATTAGTGTTACTTATATAGCATATTAAATAGTAAGTAAGTAAGTAAGTTCGTATAGGCCGGGTGGCTAGCCCTGGTGTCAGAGTTTTTAGGCCGCCTGAAGGCCTCTGACATGGCTAAACGGTTAAAACAACCGGGACCTACAATTTAACGTGTCATCCGAGCCACGGTAGCGCTCAGTTGGAAAATGCCACCCGCGGTCACCCATCCAAATACTGACCGTGCGGAACGTTGCTTAATTTCGGTGATCGCTGACAATCACCTAGTCAAACTACGCTACGAGCGCTATTAAATAGTTAAACATACCAACTATTCACTTCACACACATTATTATTATAAATAAAGCTCGTTAGAAATTAACAATATACAAAGTGATAACTTGTAATTATTAGTAGGTAACTTTTAGTTATTTCTTTATTTTTTATTTTTTTTATTTATTTATAAGTATCTGTGTTCAAATTAGGTTACTTTAGCGGTCAAAAGACCAACAGAAAAAATGTACCCTGCTATACAGGCTCTGACGAGACCTAGTGTAAGGTCCAAATATTTTAACGGTACTTTTGCGATTTTCTACCGCACCTGATTTTTAAGATTGTTTGTAAGTACCTCCACATGTTGTAATACGTAATAATTTTTTTTTTTTTTTTTTTTTTTTATAGTATCAACTTCATTATCAGAATACGAAAACTGCTACGTGTGACTCCAAAGATATTTTTATAAAGCGAAAGTAGAACGACTCATCTGTACGAATCATACATATAATTAAAACAATGGATGAAACCACACGAAAACCACAGTGGTTATTTTTTATGGCCAGTCTCCAAGTAAAGCCTCAGATTTCAGAAATTCGTAAATTTCAGCAAACTAATAACCACAGAAGAGAGAGAAGGAAATCTGCTGTTCTGTCTAATAACACACAGTTAGTGTTGCCCATAAAACGTATTCTGTTTATGTCGAGTCACGCGTTTGTCAAGGCTCATCTCTGAAGCTCAATTTTTGAAACTTTAGCTGATATTTTTTATCGCACTTTCTTAGATTTTTAATGCTCATTCCTGCTCTTATTTGGTACCGTGAGTCATTAAATAATTTACCCATACGTCCTAGCAAGTTATCGGTTCAAAATGCACGTATTTTTTTTGTATCGTTGGCATTCGTAGAGCATAGAAATGTTTCCCGTGCGTAGCACTATGTAGCGTCGTCGTAGCACAGGAGGTAGCATAATCTCTATTGCTTAAGTACCATTGTCTTACCCCCAAAATGCAAGTTCAAAGTTTTATTTTAACAAAACTTTCAACACTAAAATTTGCATTTTTTTTTTAATTTCTTTACTGACATTTCAAAGTCAATTTATCAATGACGTAAATATAGTAAAAATCTAATTTATTTTTATATTGTTTCAAAATATTTAGTTAGTCACGCTACGGATAAGAAGTAAAATTAAAATAAGGTCAAACGGTTGATGCGTGATTAAATGAAACATGGCCATTGGTAATTTATTTGTATTTTATTAAACACAACTAAGTAAGTACTCAGAAAGGTAATTCTATCGTTGAAAAACATAAGTTACAATAATCACTGGCTCACAGATGTCTACAAAAACAAACTATTTATTCTAAAACAAACCGAGAATATACCAATTAGGTAGGATTTGTTGGTTTCACCAGAACTGAAGTTTAGTTTTTACTGTTCAACTTCAGTTTTAGTCACAATATAAATGAAACATGGAAGTAAGTACTACAAAACAGGAAATAAAAAAACTAAAATTTGATGCGTTATCTGACTATTTATAAAATTAAAAATCATAAGGGCTGTTCCTTTGTAAACAGTTTCAGATTAGATATCATTCAATTCATTACATTTAGGCTGAAGTAATAGGGAAGCGTCTACACAATAGACATTCGTAGTCGAGTAAACGCCCAGCATTTTCAAATTATTCGGTTGAACGGATAAAAAGCCGATATTCTGCAAAATGTTGTATTTTTTCATATAACATTTTCGGAAAATCCCGCTCCCTGCTACCTATCATATGTTCGGACGTATGAGAGACGACGGAGTTTCCGCGTAGTGTGACCAAATAAAATGTCCTATTTGTATAGTCGCTCTCATGCTCCCGTCATTGACGACCAATAACCAATAGGAATAACGCATCAATTAGAAAAAAAACTGATTATTTAAAATCCGATTAGGATCAGAAAAATCCAGAAATAAAAATACTGCTGAAATAATTGAATCTGAATTAATGAAATAATTATTTAGCATTAAAAATACGCATATTAACAAATAAATTGGCAAAAAATACGAAGTTATTATTTTATTAATAAACTCATTTATTCTTTAATTTATGATCCAGAAAATAGAAATACGAAAATAATGAAAACCTAAATTTATTATTTTCTTATCTGTATTTCTGAATCATAAATTAATGAATAAATGAATTTATCATTGAAATACATAACAACTTCGTAATTTTCTTATTTTTGTGATTCATTTAATATACATCAATTGTCACGCCATCCGCGTGACACGCTCGCTCGTTTGTAGTTTGTCCAAAGCTCTATTCTTTACGTTCTTTCCGCTGGCTACGTTTTGTTTTGAAGAACTTACGCGGCCTTTCAGGAGGCGACTGGGCCGGGGTCGGGGCTGCCAGCAGACGATCCGGCGCGGGCATGTCGCTGACTGGATTGGGCATCTGCGCGGAATCACGTGGGACCATTGATATTTTTATTTGGACATGAAGCTACCTACAAACTATAACTTACATGCTGAGGAGATCAATATTGCTGCAGCTACTAGGGCAGGAAAAGTAAAGTCCACTTAGGGCGGTTTCAGATTCGCGTATTTTTCTGCGCGTATACGGTCGTTTCAGCATACGCGCTTACTAGGGCATGCAAAAACCGGGTGGTTTTGAAAAACCGGGTTTTTCGGTTTTTGATTTAAAAAACCGGGTAAATCGGGTTTTTCGAGTTTTTCGGGTTTTTTTGGTAAGTATATGAAAATACTAAAAATAATGGTTTGTTTGTTTGTTTATGACCCTGTACTGTCCCATTGTTGGGCAAAGGCCTCCCCTCGAGATTTCCAGTTGCGTCGGTCTTGTCCTGATGCCTGCCAATTGGGATTAAATGTATTCGCGCTATCTAATAGAGAGTGCAGACTCTCTATTAGATAGGCCTCTACGAGGCCGCACCGAGTTGGGACCCCATTCGGAGGTGATTTTATCCCAAAGGTCTTCTGGCATGCGACTGACTTACTCGGCCCACTGCGACTTCAGTTTAGCGGCAGTGAAAGCCAAATCTTTGATTTGAGTTCTGGAACGCAGTTCGGTGTTTTGTACTCGGTCTATTAGCCGTCACCGAGAATACTGCGCTCCATCGCTCTTTGGCAAACCTTGAGTTTGGACTTTTAGACTTTAGTTAAAGACACCTGTTTGTCAAAAACAATGTTTGTACACCATAAGTCAAAATGGAAAAATTACATACATCTTGCGCTTTAGTGTGATCGGAAGGTGTCTCTTTATATGCTTTTTCATGGCCCAATAGCTCTTCCAAGCTTTCTCTTCTAGGTCTTGTCTCGTCTGGAAAGTGACTATTTCCCCAAGATAGATGTAATCGTGAACGTATATGTCTTCGTCATCGACAGTTATCCGACGTTTGATGCCATTGGTCATCAATTTGGTCTTTAACATGTTCATCCGCAATCCAACCTAGAGGCTTGCAGTGGTTAGATTTTGTGGCATTGATTGCAGCTCTCTGGCTGAGGAAGAGAAGATAACGATATCGTCTACAAAATGAAGATTAGTTAACCTTTTTTTTATCGATATCAACACCACTTCTATCCCAGCTTGCCGCCAGCTTTCCGAAAACTTCTTCGAGGACGCCCGTGAATATTTTCGGGGACAGTGGGTCTCCCTGTTTAACATATTTCTCAATTGCAAATGCTGGGCCAGAAGATTGTAATTTTGTTGCAGCGGTACTTTGAGAATAGATGAGGCGGAGAACATTAACGTGTGTGATGATATCAAATGCTTTTCAACCGAAGAAACAGAGGAGGTACTCAACTCGACGCGTATATGTATAAATATGTTGTGTATAACCAAACCAATAACCTATATAACCAATAGCGCGGCCAGAGATCCAAGACCCAGCTTACCTGACAGTTCACCAAAGATATCCCGGACATCAGCCTGTACGAGATTAGAATGGCCCTGAATCAGTTTAAGAATAACAAGGCGCCGGGTGATGACGGTATCACATCAGAGCTGCTGAGAGCGGGTGGAACACCGGTACTAAAAGTCTCCCTAAGCTTTTCAACACCGTCGTCCTCGAGCGCATCACGCCAGAAGCATGGAGCAGAAGCGTGGTGGTGTTGTTTTTCAAGAAAGGTGACAACACCTTATTGACGAACTATAGACCCATCACACTTCTGAGCCATGTTTATAAGCTGTTTTCAAGGGTCATTACGAACCGTCTCGAGCGTAGGCTTTATGAGCCTTCCGAACAAGCCGCATTCATACGCTGCGGCAGGTTATACAGAAGACCGAAGAGTATAATTTGCCACTTTGCTTAGCGTTTGCGGACTATGAGAAAGCCTTTGATTCGGTCGAGGCATGGGCTGTGCTCGAGTCTCTCCAACGATGCCGTATTGACATCGAAGTGTTGCAGTCTTGTATAATAACGCCACTATGTCGGTCTGGGTACAGGAAGAAAGCTCCAAGGCGATCCCTTTAAAAAGAGGCATAAGTCGTAATTTCTTCGAAACTGTTTACGGCTACTTTTGAGAAGCGTTCAAGCTCCTAGAATGGAAAAGATTGCATCAATGTCAATGGCGAATACCTCACTCACATTCGGTTTGCCGACGATATAGTAGTCATGGCAAAATTGATAGAAGAGCTCCACGATTCTGGAAGGCCTCAATCGGGTTTCTCAACAGTCTTAAGATGAACATGGTCAAATCGAAAGTCAAATGTGATTCCCATGTTGTACTCTCTTCGATTTATATTGGGAACTCGGTTCTTGAAGTCGTTGACTCGTACGTCTACTTAGGACAAGTAGTCCAGTTAGGTAGGTCCGACTTCAACAAAGAGGTCAATCACCGAATCCAACTCGGCGGGAGCGTTCGGAAAATTGCGTAGCCTCTTCTCATCCGACATATCTCAGTGCCTCAAGTCGAAAGTTTTAGACCAGTGTATGTTGCACGTGATGACTTATGGCACATAAACGTGGTCTCTCACTATGGGCCTTATTAGTAAGCTCCAAGCAACCCAACGAGCTATGGAGAGGGCTATGTTCGGAGTCTCTCTGCGAGATTGAATCAGAAATGAGGAGATCCGTAGAAGAACCAAAGTTACCGACATAGCCCAACGGATTGGCAAGTTGAAATGGTAATGAGCTGGGCACATAGCGCGGAGGACTGATGACCGATGGGGTCGAAAAGTTCTCGAGTGGAGACCACGTACCGGCAAGCGCAGCGTAGGACGTCCACCCATAAGGTGGACGGATGACCTTATTAAGACCGCAGGATCGCGCTGGATGCAAGCCGCTTCCAACCGGTCTTATTGGAGATTCATAGGGGAGGCCTATGTCCAGCAGTGGACTTCTTATGGCTGATGGATGGATGGATGGATGATATTTCTTTTGTTTGTTAAATTCAACAATCGAGCTTTCCTTTATGTATAATTTACAAATATTAGACAAACGTGCAAAATATATCACGCTTAGTTTTACTACTTAGCGTCGCAGAGACTGTCAGACTAATGTAACAATACAAAAAGGCGGTGGTTGATAGCATTTCGGTCAAGACGAGACAAAACGCGTCCCATTACGCTTATAACGCTACAGCGCTCTGCCTATACGACGATACTCACTAATTCACTATGTAAAGCGAGAGAAAGAGAGAATGAGGACTTTCGCACTTGAATTTCATCCTTAGCACGTAGTTATATAATAGTCATTGGTCAATGGTACATTAGGCGTAATTTTATACATAGAAAAAAGTGTTAGAGCAACTAGATGACAATAATGTAATACGAATAATGTATTACGAAGGAGTTAATATGTGAATTTTAAAAAATCGTAGAAAAACCGAAAAACCCGAAAAAACCGGGTTTATAACTAGAAAAAACCGAGTTTCAAATGCGGTCGGTTACCCGGTTTTTTCGGTTTTCGGTTAACCGGGTTGCATGCCCTAGCGCTTACACACGCGTTACATTACGCGCTTCAAAAAACCGGACTCGCGTAAAAGGGGCACATTTCGGCGTGTTCTTTAGAACCAGTAGTGGTGACGCTCGCGCTTATACGAGTTTAGAAGCGCGTTAACGATCGTACGAGTACGAGTTGCGCGTGTGCCAAAAGGCGCGCCTATACACGCCTACATGCGTTTCAAAAAACGCGTATAAAACGCTAGTCTGAAACCGCCCATATTTGTACAAAGAATTTGACGGCAGCCGTTGTCTTTAGTCTAGAACAAGTGGAACAAACTAGGAAGAGAACGTGAAATTCCATAGATCCCAAACTCTAAACTAAAAACCAAAATCTAAACTCTATGCGTGGGACACATTACGTCTAATCATATTTTATACCTTGTTTACATGCAGCCCCTGCCGCTGCCACTCAAGCTGCCGGTAATAATTCCGTTGATACTGCCATGGCAGGATCGAGAGAAGTATAGTGTTTACATACTGCCCTACCACTCACATCCCTTTCTACTTTCGGCAATGGCAGACGTCAAAATATTTACTGCTTCCGCGCTATGTCTTCTCGCAAAATTTAAAAAAGAATTCAAGTTAAAAAAAGAAAATACGTCGCCGTAGAAGATGGTGGATATCTAACTATCGTAATAGAACTCTGTAAGTATCTACCTAACTAAGCACGTCCACTTCGTTCAAGCGCTTGAACGTTGTCATTAAAACTGCCATTGCCGAAAGTCGAAAGCGTTGTGAGTGGTAGGGCAGCATGTAAACACTAATCTTCTCTCGATCCTGCCACGACAGTACCAAGGGAAATATTGCCGGCAGCTCGAGTGGCAGCGACAGGGGCTGCATGTAAACAAGGTATTAGATTTAGAATCAGCACAGAGAGTAATAAAGAAATTCGAAATATAAACCCACAGTAAGAACGGTAATTAATTTACCGTTCAAGATTAGTAGTAGTAACACTGGTAATAAACGAATTTTTCACTAACGTATCCAGCTTGCCGGAGCCTTTTCTCCAGTCACTAGATTACGCTAAAGAAACTTCACTACCTAACCACTCTGCAGCTAATAGGTATAACTGCTCTAGATGTTGATATTAATTTATAAGACGTATCCAAGCCGTAGATCACATGCTGCTGAGATACCTACCTTATACTTGTACTATGAGGCTTATTGTGTAATGAATATTATTGTGGAGTGTCGTGATGACAATTTCAAACTGAACTATACAAATAATAATTGTGCGAACACCCAGTCAGCTAGTGATCGCGGCCGATGCAACTCGATCGAAATGTCTGGATAGTGATAGATAAGTTGATTGGGGAAGGTTAAAATTTCATAAATAGATACCTGATTGCGTAAAACAGTGTCATGTTGTCGCTTTATAGCCTGCAGAATCGTCGACGGACCGTGGTGAGATATGTCCTTGAAGTGGCGATGGTCATCCCTAGGTTTTGGCTGAAACAATCAATTTTTCCTCACGTTACTATGGATTTTTTTTATATAGCTATATTTATTTACATAAGTACATATATATTTACAATATTTATTCTGGGGAGAAATGAGGTCCTGTGTGAGGTGGTCCTGAGAAGGACCATTTGGTGTTGGGCCCTGAAAAGAGCCGTTTGGGTCCTGAGAAGGACCTTTGGATTAGCCATTGTGGTGAAAGGATTAGTCACGTTTTCACGTGTCCAAGGTGCGCCGGACATAGTGTTAGATAGTCGTAGAAACATTCGCCTCTTGGGGAGAGAGGTTCCTTCCATGCACCTCATAAGCCGGGTGGCTAGTTATTTAGTTACGCCACCTACGTCCATAGTCCATACTCATAATAATCCCTCATTTTATTTTTTCTTCGTGTTGATGATCCAAATAATATTAAAGTGAGAATTTATAAGGTCCAGTGCCTTGCCACTGCCACTCCGCGAGGGGAGGCATCGTAAAGATCCTGAAGTGTGCAGATATTTGGGCAGTTAGGGCATGAGGGAAGATGTTGGATATTTTGTATCGGAGCACCGCACTGGCAATGTGCGCTTCCTGCGAATCCCCATTTCACCAGATTTTCCTTACAGCGGCTCACTTGGGTCCGGAGTCGATTTAGCAACTTCCACGTGGGCCACGGGAGGTTACCGCCAGCTGGAAGTTCTTCGGAGAACACTACCGTGAGTGAATCTGTGTTTTATTTATTTAATGCTGTACAAAAAAAATAGCGTTTCTATTTTTTTTACTAAGTTCACGATTTGCCCATTTTCACTTCGCTCCGATTCGGTGTGGAGTTTGGGAAACGAAGTCCAATCCTATCACTTTTATGGGTCATTTTAATTGGTCGTTAATTCAGTGTTTATACAGCAGAGTCTCCGAATACGTGCTATCAACTAATGAAAATGAAGGTAGGCTATATATATCTTGGTCGCTATATACGGCATGCGGGTATTCGCACGTGGCCTAACAACCAATGAAATTCATCAGTTGGTGTAAAGCAAGCTAGGCGCGGGGACTCGATACCCTAGCTCTGGACCCTCTTTCAAAAACAAATGCGCGGTGAAGAATATCCAAAGATCCGCAAGCGGACCCTATCGACTAATGAAAACGGCTATCGCATGCTGGCCCAATATGGCCAGCTTGCTTAAGCAGAAACATCCTGTATCCCGCAAGCGGGCAATGAAAACGATTACAGCATGTGGCCTTTATGACATGCGCGAACAGATATCTCTCGTACCTCGAAAGCGAGCTAACGACCAATGAAAACAAGTCTTTAGCCGATGATGTGGGAACAGTTTAGAGACGATGAAGAAAGGTGGAGAATTGAGTATAATCAAATCGGTCAAGAACGAGTCGAGATATACCTAGGCTTAAGACTTAAACAGATGCAAGGTCCACTGTTAGGAGAACTACAAGTTTACTATCTATTAAATGGGAAGAAAAAGCCTAAAATGATATAAATAAGAGGGAACACATATTCCTTAATTTCATTGATCAAATAAATCGAATATTTTGCCATACTCACATTGGTCGTCTTAGGCCAGGTCTCCATACTATTACTTTCCTGGTTGAACATATATACAGCATCGAGGACGTTTTCGTTCGGCTCGAAGCGCGGAACTAGCGGGCGGTGCGCAGCCTACAAAAAAATAACATAGATTTCTTCAAAAGAGATAATGCAAAAATATATCAAGCTTAGGCCATCACCTTGTACAGTATTCAATTAATTGCTTTATTTGTTCTGGAAAATTATTTACTTATTATTTTCTTTCATAACAATCTTCGTTTAATGGAATTTCATATTTTTGGATCTTATTATTGTTGCACCGAGTTGAACAAAAATATTAAAATTGACGATGCGCAGTTTGGTTTGCGTCCCAATCTCTCCACAGATATCGCTATTGTCAGCTTAAAAAGTACTATTACTAATACATCTGTGTATGCATGCTTTCTGGATCTTAGTCGCGTATTTGACCTCGTAAACTACGAGCTATTATGGGCTAAATTACGAGCGTCAAATTAGCCTATTCAGATAGTAAACTTGGTGAGATTATGGTACGGAAATCAAACAAACTGTGAAACAAAGGTGGGGCAATGCGACTTCTATTGGCTTCTATTGGATCTTCTTACTCTCTGAAATATAATGTATGCAAAACAAAGATGACGGTATTTGCTTCAGTTCGGGGTCCGGAGAGAGTACCGGAAGTTTATCTGAATGGCGCGACAGTTAAACTCGTGAAGCAATTTAAGTATTTAAGGCACCTGCTGTCGATGTGACTGCAGGGTGATGCGGACATTGAACGAGAGCGAAGAGCCCTCGCCGTCAGAAGCAACATGCTCGCCCGCCGATTCGCTAAATGCAGTACAGACGTAAACTTCTCTGACCACTATCTTCAAAGCCTGTTGCTAACGCATGTATACGTGCCAGTTGTGGATAAAGTTCACGCGGGAAGCAATAAACACGTTAAGAGTTCAGTATTATGACGCATACCGAACTTTTATGAAGCTACCGCGGTGCTGCAGCGCGTCGAGCATCTTTGCTGAGGCGGGGGTTCCCGACTTCTTTGCAGTAATTAGATCCAGAATGGCCTTGTTTTGGCAGCGTCTGCGTCATTCCGACAATGAACTCTGACGACTTCCGGAGCCCTTTGTTTGATCATTGGGTTTCTGTCCCACATGGACGCGAATAAGAAATAAATATACTAATCGACTCAACATTATTGTGCGGTATTATTTATAAGACTGGACGTTACATCCTTTATACACTATTATACAGGTGTAACATTTTATATTGTTTTACTTAATATTTTTTGTAACTCTGGCTCCCTGTGCCTGCAATAAATGGATTTTATTTATTTGGTTTGTTTGGTCCTTTGGTAGGCATCAGTAGGGCCGAAGCCAACACTGAGAGGCCCGTTTACATCATTTTTTATAAAATTTATATAAAATGTTGTGTGCATAAAGTAGAATGAAAATATAAATAACTATTGCTAGATGTGACTTACAGTATATCGGGCTATTGCGATGTGCTGATCGATGACTAAAAAAGATAGGCTATGGGAACCACCCGCCAATTAATGCCTCATTTCAAATATTCAGGCGGGTGGTGACTTGCAATCCACTAAATGGGCCCCCACAATAGCAACCGAATATTACCGACGGAGGGGCAACATTGGTGTGTCCATACCTTGGTTGGCTTAGGGTGTCGAAAGGTGTGCTGCGCGTTCACTAAGAGCTACTATCGGCGTTATGCCCTTTAACACTTCCACCCTGGAGCTTAGGCTCTTAGCTCTTGTGATTTCCACTCCAAGCCAGCCGGTTAAGGCAAGAGACTCCTTTATTCAGGAGTCTCATTTAGCCCCAGGGAATCAGGGTTCGCACTTACCGACGGCTCGCCACAAAGCCGCCCCTGCGCCTTTATTTTATTTAGTATTATCTTTTGACATTTAAAATAATAACAGTCTTGAACAAAAATCAAATCGGAAAATATGAAATTCCATTCAAAGTAAGAATTCAATGCGGTTATTTTACTCTGCGTATTTACGAGTAATTACCATATTTTAATGGTTTTTTGCGCTACTATACACAGTTTAGTCCCACTTTGCAAGATTTTCTTTCGTAAATAAGGATCTTCTAGGTAAGCGTGCTACACCCTAATCGTATCTTATCGTAAATCTGCTTAACATCAGGCAGTATAATATAGTCAAACGCAAACTTATTTTGAAAAGAAAGTCTAGCATGAACATAGGTTCCTAACTTTATTAACCAAGCGAACGAAGTGAGGGACCTCCATTGATGAGATTTTTTTGCTTTTGTCTATCCGGATGTTGATTCTCCTCTACAGCTCATATTTATAAACGAATATCAACAAAACTCGGTATAGGCCGAATTAGACATCTTGGCGGCTGTGTAATTAGTAACAAGCTGCGCGAAACTCTATCCCCGCGCAAGTGAACATCAGTCAGAAATAGTCTGGATTCCGTCCATACATCAGTCGTCCATACATTGACATAGGCCTCCCTTATAGATCTACAATAAGACCGGTAGGTACAAGTAGCGGCACGTAAGTGTAGCGCTGTGGGTAGTGTGGAGAGGATCGTTGCGCATCGTCGTTGGTGAGCGCCATACTAAACCCATGCCCAACCATCCCCTCCACACTTCGCTCAGCGCTAGACTTACGTGCCGCGACCTGTAGCAGCTTGAATCCAGCGCGACCCTGCGATCTTAATGAGGTCATCCGTCCACCATGAAGATTAACGTCCTACGCTGGTCTCCACTCAAGAACTTTTCAACCCCTTCGGTCATTAGTCCTTCGTACTGTGTGCCGTGTCCACTGCCATAGTAGCCTTGGTTCATCTACGGATCTCCTCATTTCTTATTCGATCTCGCTCTTCATTTTTCCTGGTCGACTTAAAGAAACTTCTGAAAGAATAATTAAACCCAATGGATGGAATTGGGTTGAATTATTCTGGAAGAAACTCCATGCATTGTGATTTGGGCTGATTTATTCTGAAAGAAACTCCATCCATTATTCCTCTGGGTTGATATATTCTGAAAGAAACTGATGAATAGTAATAATTACCGGGCGCACAGCCTGGGCCGGCGGCGTGGGCGGCGCGAGCACGGCGTTGTCGTCGAGTTGGGAGAGGGCTGTGCCCGACTTCGGATCCGCAATTTTTTTAATATTTTTTATTGTATTTTTTAACTCTTCATTATTCTTCTCCACCAAATTCTAAAGTAGTGGCAGAAAAAGTATCAGTCTCGCCGCTAGGACTTATGGTACAATAAAAACACTCACGCAAAACAATATCAAACGTATAATGAAGACCTCAGAATGAGAAGCGAAACTATAAAACTAGTGACGTAGGTAGTTATAAAAAAGTACAAAGAAGAAGGAAATTTATGATCACGTGATCACGATTACTTAATTTTACAAAATGAAATTACTTATTCAGTGATTCGCTCAAGGGAAACTCGCTCATGCGAGCGAGTCACCTCACCACCTTCCGATTTTACCAATTTTTGTGCCGTTAACTCGCTCGATAGTGATTTTATGTACAGTCAGCTACAAAAACGTTTTAATAAATTTTATATAGGTACGAGTACCTAGTCCAAGTTAGATGGCACTGTAATAGAGGCCTAGTACTCGTATATGCATCAGTGGGATAGAGGAGAATGTGGATAATGATAACCTAGTTTATTTGTATTCACAACATTTTATACAATTTGTGTTTAAAATAAAAGGAAGCATAGTTTCAGTTGTATTAATAAATCAACACTATAAAAATAATGGTGAGTCTTGCGATTTTGCTTTCTGGATTTGATCCCATTACAAAATTGGATCGTGATGATGAATACTATACTAGCACTACATATGTTTGTCGTCTAGATGTACACCCTCTATACGAGTATAATGGCTTCTATATCTTATATTTCTAGCAACAATCAACAACACCACCAATCAACAAAATTACAAAAATTACAATCATCATCATCATCCACAGCCTTCTTTATCCCACTGCTGGGTATGGACCTCTCTCTTACTGTGCCATCTGCTTCGGTCATGTGCCAATCGTGACACGACTATTATCATCTAAATATAAAAAAGTAGTAGGAAATCCATGATATTATGAGGCATAATACGGCGATCACTAGAACTGGCATGGACACAATGAATAAAATATGGAGGAACCGGAACCTCATTAAAACCACGAAGACCAGGCTCGTACGAACACTAATTTTACCCATATTTTTGTACACCTCTGAGACATGGACGCTGCGAGATATTCAAATGAAAAAGGTAGATGCTCTAGAGATGTGGTTCTGGAAAAGAATGCTTGGGGTATCGTTGACTGAATTTTGTACCAACGTCTCGATACTACAAGAACTCGGCTTCAAGCAGCGTCTATCAGCCATAGTAAAGTCTCGCATACTCGCTTACTTTGGACACATCTCAAGGCGAGGTAGTCAGTCTTTAGAGCGTCTTGTCGTCCAGGGAAAAGTTGAGGGCACAAGATCACCCGGAAGGTCGCCCATGAGATGGACAGATCAGATCAAGTCTGCTGGGGGTGGGTCCGTGCATGAGTGTACCCGATTGACGTCCCATAGAGAGAGATAGCGAGACATCGTGAGGCGCATTACATCTGCCCCTACAAATAAAAATACTACTTAATGACCACGACCGCTCTGTCAAGAGCGCAAAGATCAAAAAGAAGAAGAAGGAAATCAACATTATAAGGAACTCTCAGTCAGTATTTAACTGGTCAAAGCTACAGCTGTTAGTTAGGTATTCAACTTATTTGGTTTAAATACTTTTTCTTATGACTCTATTTCGTAGGTGCGAGTGACTTAACGACACAATAGGTAAAATCGGAGGGTGGTAACTCGCTTGCACGAGCAAGTTTCCCTCGAGCGAATCACAGAATAAGTCAAAGAAAGAAATTGATATGAAATTCTAAATAATGCTCGTAACAGCTGCAGCCTTAGTGTTCGACCAATAACAGATATATGCTGATATATTTTAATCCAGACCTGTGATTGGTCGATGACTAGGGTCTGCGAGACCCGTCGATCTTTGTTTACCTACCTTTTCATTATTCAGAGACCTGATCATTCTTATCTGTTTCCCATTTTCTATTTCTTTACGCTGTAATTAATAAATGTGGATGTTATGTAATGTACATTTTCAAAGAAAGTTACGACGCCTTAATTTATTTTCAGATAAGACTAAGATAATGTTGTTGAAATCACACACGATTTATTTCAAATTAAAAAGAGATTTAAAGGGTTTTGCTGTGAAAAGAACTAGGCGTGTTCTTGACATCAGCGAGTTGAACTTAATTCAATGCAGATAATAATAATATAGGCCTGACGGTATGACGCTGGTCTCATGGAACTGTGGTCGGCCCTTAGCGCTAGCATGCTGCAGGCACGCTGCCAACTAGCAGTGAGTTAGAGCATCTGGATTATCCTTAGACCTTCAAGGGTCTGCGAATGAACCAATTGCTTTTTATGTAGTATAGTCATCACAAAATAATAGGCCCGTTGACATTTGTCTTCGCAACGTAATTAGTGGTGTAACCATACCATGGATAGTATGAAAAATATCGTTATGAACAGCACTTAGCCAAGTGGGCGGTACCCATCAATTAAAAATGTAATTAGGTACGTTGCACATTTCGATCGGTAAAAAATAGAAAATCAACTGTCAAAACGGGCCTTTTATTTTGTGATGACTCTAGTAGTAGTTTTAGCAAGTAAGTAGTATTGTGATTTGTTGTAGTTGACAATAATAAAGATTTAAAAGATTTGTCCTACTTGCTATACTAATTATTACCCATTTATCGGATAGTTCTCCCCTACAGAAACATCTGCTATAACTTTATGTATTTTCCATAATTCACTATTTTAAATTAAGAAATATTTCGACTCATAAGGCTTCGTTCACACGGCATTGTCCTGCACGTATTTTTGCAGTTTACGTCATAACGTATAAATAGTGACTATACAACGTACATAGATCCATTCACACGTCGATTGTACTGCAAAAAAACGTGTACGGCACATGCCACACGGGCGTTGACGCCGCGTAATTGCACCGCGGCGTCACCGCCGCTGCACCGCCGCGGTGCAGCGGCGGTGCTGAGCGTCGTCGCGGCGACACCGCGGCGCCCGGTGTTGCCTTAGACACTGATGACATCTAGACAGTTAGCGGAAAAAAAGGTTTTAGGGATAACCGAACCTTAAGCTGAAGATAAGTAAAATCTCTCATATACATTCTGATTTTGTGTGAGCCAACCGCGAAATCGGATCGTGTGTAGCGTCAGCGGTCCAACTTTGTCCTCGCTAACTCTTTCTAATATTATAAATCAGAAAGTGTATTTTTTGTTTTTCGTTTGATCACAGATATACTAGAGGAATAATGTGATTTTTCACGAGTGTCACAGTAACAGCTGTTCAAGTGACAGCTGTCAATTTTCAAAGTGATTTATCTTTGTCATTATCGATTCTACACTACTGCTGTCTTCACAAAAGTGATAGAGCTCAATGAGATCTACATTCCAGATGACAGCTGTCAAACTTCAACGTGATTTATCTCGGTTATTATCGATTTTATACTACTGCTGTCTTCACAAAAGTGATAGACCTCAATGAGATCTACATTTCAGATGACAGCTGTCAAACTTCAACGTGATTTATCTCGGTTATTATCGATTTTAGACTACTGCTGTCTTCACAAAAGTGATAGAGGTCAACGAGATCTATATTTCGGATGACAGCTGTCAAACTTCAACGTGATTTATCTCGGTTATTATCAATTCTAGACTACTGCTGTCTTCACAAAAGTGATAGAGGTCAACGAAATCTACATTTCGGATGACAGCTGTCAAACTTCAAAGTGATCCGAAATGTAGATCTCGTCGAGCTTTATTACTTTTGTGAAGAGAGTAGTAGTCTAGAATCAATAATTACCGAGATAAATCACTTTTAAGTTTGACAGCTGTCATCCAAAATATAGATCTCGTCGAGCCCTATTACTTTTGTGAAGAGAGCAGTAGTCTAGAATTGATAATAACCGAGATAAATCACTTTTACGTTTGACAGCTGTCATCTGAAATGTAGATCTCGTTAAGCTCTATCACTTTCGTGAAGTCATCAATGGTCTAGAATCAATAATAACCGAGATAAATCACTTTTAAGTTTGACACCTCGCATCCAGAATGTAGATGTCGTCAAATTCTATCACTTTTGTGAATACAGCCGTAGTCTATAATCGATAATTACCGAGATAAATCACTTTTAAGTTTGACAGCTGTCATCCGAAATGTAGATTTCGTCGAGCTCGATAACTTTTGAGAAGAGAGCAATAGTCTAGAATCGATAATAACCGAGATAAATCACTTTTAAGTTTGACAGCTGTCATCCGAAATGTAGATCTTGTCGAGTTCTATCACTTTTATGAAAACAACAGTAGTCTAGAATTGATATTGACCGAGATAAATCACTTTGAAGTTTGACAGCTGTCACTTGGAAAGCTGTTACTGTGACATTCGTCGTGACAAATTACACGATCTGATTTCTAACGCGTACGAAGAATTTTTCTCATCTTCAGTTTAAGATTGTCTACGATTAATTACGGTTGTCGTCAAAACCTTTTTTCCCGCTAAAAATTCATAGAATACTCGAATACTCTAGATTTAATGTCTAAATCGCTACCGGCAACACTGGTCGCCGCGGTGACGCCGCGACGACGCTCAGCACCGCCGCTGCACCGCGGCGGTGCAGCGGCGGTGACGCCGCGGTGCAATTACGCGGCGTCAACGCCCGTGTGGCATGTCTGTACCGCTTATACGTTTAAACGCATACTCAACGGACTTGTCAAGCAAATCGAATGAACTTTGACGTATTCGGTTCGCTGTTGCATATGGTATAGTTTTGTCTCCTTCACACGACACGATGTCATACGTCTTTTATCGAATAGCAACCGAAGAAGCGTTTAGTAACTGGGCGTCTTTCATTTAGTTAAAAAACATTTTTCATCGTTTCTAAGATTTTCGAATAATTTTTCAAATGTGATCGTACGCACAGGTTCTTGATTAATAGGATGTACCCAAAACCTTCTGTTTTGTCGGCGGCGAGACAGTTGGCGCCTTCGATACCAAAAAAGTACAATCAAGCGTGGATCCATCAGTGACGTCTACTCACTGTGACATCTTTTTACACGAACGAAAATTTACCATATGAACACCCGGTTGACTTTACGTTAAAAAAACGATTACATAAAAACGTGCAGGACAATGCCGTGTGAACGAAGCCTAAAGCCGGAAACATACTACCGGGCGCGGCTTACGGACGTGACTGACAGCCGCGACTTAGTAATGTGCACAGTCTTAAGACATCCGGTGTGCCAGATCGCTCTTGGTCGTCCGAGCGCTCAAGGTTGTCCGAAGGTGACGTCCGCGACTTATGGCTGATAGTGTGCACGGCTCAGTGTACTTTCATAGTCTAGGTCGCGGCTGTCAGTCGCGTCCGTAAGCCGCGTCCGATAGTATGTTTCGAGCTTAATAAGTCGCGGACGTCACCTTTGGACGTCCGAGAGCGATCTGGCACACCGGATGTCATAAGACTGTGCACATTGCTAAGTCGCGGCTGTCAGTCGCGTCAGGAAGCCGCGTCCGATAGTAGGTTTCCGGCTTAACAGCGCTAATATACGTCCGTTTACACCGGACAACGGACCGTCAATAAACGGACTGTTTGATTTGTTTGCCGGACCGATGGCCGATGCATCTACACACATTTATTTATAAGCTATACACCACCGCGAATCGGGTGAAAAACACGACCATTGTCCGGTGAAAAATAAACGGTTGTATACAAGCGCTCTTCGTTTTGTTCACTGGACTACAAACCGTGTATTTCAACGGATTCACCTACAAAAGAACGCTTCGCAAAACTTACCCAGGCCTCTTCTCTAAGTTTCCTGATTTCTTCGCGGTTTTGTTCCGTGTTTTTTATCTCTTTGTTCAGTTCTAAGCGAATAGCACTTAATTCAGCCTCCAAACGCGCTCGCTCTTCTGCCCCAGAAGAAACTTCTCGCCTAACGAAATAAAATTACTCATGCCCTTGCCATGCCATATTATGCCGGGGTCACACATCAGCTATGTTGGTTACTAAGGGATTTGAACATTTTTGTACTATAGTCTTGGTTCCAACACTCCAATGTGTGGATCGGTCTTAGACTGATATTGATCATCCAATTTCAATCGAAGACGGATTCCCCAATACTTTTGTGGGATTAGCAAATGATTAGAGATATAACTATACAAGGACCCTATGCAATTAAGACATTTAGTATATACTCTATACAGGGTTATCTGCTAACCCTGTACTAAGCTGAAAGAGGGTAATAAAATTAATGTCAATATTTTCAGCAACTTTTATCGAGAAAAAATCAGCTGTTCCATAAAAAATTGCAACTCGGTATCGACAAAATGTATGAAACAGCTGTATTTTTTCTCGAATTTTGGGTTGGCCCATAGTAAAATTTGTTCGTAATGAAGGTCTCAATCATCTCCTTTCTGCTTAGTACACCAGTTTTGGATAACCCTGTACACTACAAGCTCGTTCTTTTACATGTTTAATCTAATAATGCCTTACTAAATAATACATACCTGAACTGTTCAATGGTACTATTCCGCTCCGATAGTTCACGTTCAGTAGTTATATGTCGCTCTTCAAATTCGCGATGCTCGCGGTCGAGTTCAGCCTTAACCCCGGCCAAGGCGGCATTCGCTCGAGAAAGCGCTTCTCTTTCCTCGGCAAGCTTATTTTCTAGACTCACAATAGCATTTTCTAGACTCGCATTAGCATTTTTACATTCTAGTAATTCGCGCTCAATGTTCGTAACGCGATTTTCAAAATCACGTCGTTCAGTTTCGCGTTCTTTTTGAATATCAGCCAATGTGGTTTTAGCCTGAGCATGGGCATTTGTTTCTTCCGCGGTGCTAAGCTCAAGACGAGCAATAGTTGTGGCGCACTCAGCCAATTTAGATTCAAGCTCATGTACGCGTTGATCCCTATCCTCATGGTCTTTTTGAAGTTGTTTAGTTAGATCTTCAATGACGATTTCTGCGCGTGAATGAAGCTGTTCGAGCTCATTCATTTTTGCAATTTGTGTTGTGAGGTTATCGATGGTTTCAACGTGTTCTATTAGTTTACGTTGGTTAGAGGCAATTCTTTCTTCATATTCAAGGTGCTCGCGTTCACGCACCTCTTTTATTTTTGCGATATCATATAATAACTTTTCTATGGTACATTGATCAGCGGTAGTTTTTTCTTGACAAATACTGCGTTCACGTTCCACTTTGTTGCTAAGATCTCTTAATGCAATTTCAGCCTGCTGACGGGCGTTTGCTTCTTCAGTGATTTCACGATTAAGACGAGCAATAGTTTTAGTGTATTCCGACAATTCCGTTTCAATAGCCTCGATCTTTTGAACGCTATTCTTACGCTCTTTTCCGATTTGTGCCGCCTGTTCTGCAACTGTAGCTTCAGCGTGGGACATAACTGCTTTGGTTTCTGCGATATCACGCGTGAGCTTTTCAATGATTTCAGCGCCTTTAACCAATTCACGTTGATTGGCGGTAATTTGTTCTTCGAAATCGCGACGTTCACGTTCATGAATAGCTTCGCGTTCTTCATAGCTGCGGTGGTCTCGTTCACGCGCCTCTTTTATTTCCGCGATATCACTTGTAAGTTTTTCAATAGTTTCGGCGCGTTCGCTCAAGTCGACCATTCGTTCGTTGATCTCTTTCTGATATTCAGCAGCAACTTTCTGAAGTGACTGAATATTCTGTAAAATATATAAGAGTTCTATGAAATGCGGTACGTACACGTCTTAGAAATCTTGGCGTGATTAAATTCAATTGTTAACTAACCGTATTAAACATCGCAGTTAGTCTTCACGTATTACATTTTTTTTTTGTAATGATTTATTGTAATTAAAATTTCAGGAAGAAAAACTTACTTCGTCCTTTTCCTTTATCTTCTCAATCAAGCTTTCGTTAGTTTTCTTTATATAATTCATAAATTCTTCCATTTTTTGAATATGAGATTGCGCTTCCTGAAAATGCAACATCGTTGTTATTTTTAACCGACGAAACGTAGGAGGTTCTCATGCATAACTTTTTACAGAGTAGTCCGGTTTCATTATTTTTTTGTTTGGTAAACTTTGGTTCTACGTACTACGTGGGCAGCGATTGAAAATGTTAGTGACCTGTGCTTGCAGCTTGAGCGAAGCGACGGCGCTCTGCTTGTCAGCCTGCGCAACGGCTAGTTCGCTGGCGATCCGAGTGACGTCACACGCCGCGCCTTGCGCGCGCATCTCGGCCTGCTTCAGCGATACGCGCAGGCTCGAAGCAGCTCCCGCCCTGATGCAACACGGAATTACTATCAATATCATACTATCAAAATTTCAGCCGTAGACCGTCAACTGCTGAATATATGCTTTCCCTGTAGAGTGCCAATGAGAGAGGTTGGAAGCGGGTTGTTTGGGTAAGGTTGGGGTTCGCCGTTTAATCAGGCGAAGCGTCCCAGTTCCAGACCCATCTAAAAGGAGCTTACTCGTAACAATCAAAATATAGGCTACGTGAAATGCTGTGACGGAGCTATTATACAGAATACATTAGTGACATCTCTCACTCTCGCTCGAGTTCTGCGATGGTGGCGATCGATCGCTCTTGTCTTTCGTTGAACTCAGCTGTGAATCGCTGCAATTCATTTCTGTGTTCTTGGATAGCTTTTTCTCTCTGAAATGAAACGTGTTCTTTTAAGCTCGCGATCATAAGGCTGATCGTCATTGTTTTTTTTTTTGTTAGTGGAATGTTGTGCACAAACTGGCCACAATTTTGGTTTCTATGTGTATCTATATACCTACTCGTAGCTCGTTAACACTATCTAGTCATGGCCGATGTATGAGTTTTTTTTTTATTATAATACGCAGTTTATCTATACACCTACAAATACCAAAATATCGCAAAAAATAATTAATTTCACGCGCAGTACTAGTGACCTTTCTATAATTCACCCTAATATAATTCTAAAACACCAGAAAGACTAAGTGCGCCTGAGTCTACTATATACTCGCTAAAGCAAAGATTTAAGGTTTGTGCACATTTTGTTGGGTCGCAGCGGGGCGGAGCGGGCCGCAGCGCAATATGAATATGGAAATGCGGAATTTGCGGCCCGCTGCGCCCCGGCATAGTGTGCATTATTTCATATAAAATGCATTTAAGCGATTTAAATCGGTTATAAAGCCAGTATACAGGGTTATTTCTAATCAATTAGCATCCACTTAGGGGCTTATCCTGTTCATCAAAACTAACAACTTTGGTTCGGCGACTTTGCCAAAACTCAAAAAAAAAAATTGGTGTTCCATAGAAAAATATCGTTCACCCGAAAAATATCGAACAGCTGTTTTTTTTAGTTTTGACAAAAGTCGTTGAACAAAAGTTGTTAGTTTTGATGTACAGAATAAGCCCCTAAAAAGATGCTAATTGATTAGGAATAACCCTGTATAGCTATGGATTTAGCTCACTTCTTGAAGCAGGGCGTTGGCGTGCGCGAGTTGTGCGGCGACGACTTCCTTCTGTTCGCGCAGCTGGTCGGCGGCGGCGGCGGCGCGGTCGGCGCGCGCGCAGTCGCGCCTCGCCGCCTCCTGCGCCTGCGCGCCCGCCTCCTCGCTCGCACGGACTGACACCACACAACACCAGTTACTTATAGCCCGAACCACGCCACTTCACGGCTGTCATCTTAGCTAAGTAGGTTCCTATAGGCTGGGTAGCTAGCCCTGGTGTCAGAGTTTTTAAGCCGCCAGCACGGGTAGCACGGCAAAGGGAGAAAACCATTTTATCCACTTCCAAATGTCAGTTGTCATTATCAATCCACACTTTAATTCCTCTTCGAGGGGATACAATGGTGGAAAGACTATTAGTCCCTTTGCAATGCTTCTCGTGCTGAAGAGTCCTAGCCGTGGTGATCTAGTGGTTAGTGCTACACTCACCTTACAATCGTGTTACAATCTTACCAATGAATTCCTTGGAATTTTTGTACGGAATTTCATACCACTGGCTTTTCGGTGAAGGAAAACATTGTGAGGCAACCTACTCAAGGACATACGTCCGTAGAAGAAATTTGATGGCGTATGTGAATCCACCAACCCGCAATGGGCCAGCGTGGTGAATATGGCCCAATCATCCTTCGTGGGTAGGCCTACGTCCTGCAGTGGACTATTAAAAAGGCTAGTACAGTGCAGAAGGGTCCTAAATGGTTAAATCAACCGGAGCCTACAATTTAACGTATAATCCGAACCACGGTAGCGCTCAGTTGTAAATGACAGCGGTCACCCATCTGAAGACTGACCGCGCCGAACGTTGCATAACTTTGGTGATCGCTGACAGACACCTAGTCAAACTACGCGATGTTAGCTACAAGCTACGGATAACCCAATTATCGTGTAAATGTTAAGTGAGCTTCAATCAAGATTCAATCATCCTTCGTGGGTAGGCCTACGTCCTGCAATGGGGTATTAAAAAGGCTGGTACAGTACAGTACAGCTGTACAATCAAGATTGGGCTATCCAAAGCTGGTAAGTTGAATGATTCAATCTACCTATATTTACACGTAAACTCCGCCACCATTGAAATCCGATAGACGAGGCGCCTCCAATCTTTTAGTTCCTTAGTTTTCGTAGTATGGTTCCTAAATGTTAAAGTCGGGCTTGTGACCCGCAGTCTACAGTGCGCTATGGAGAGAGCTATGCTCCGAGCTCGCCGCTCAAACACACAATATCGGTTCCTAAATGATGTACCGTAAAACCGTACAACATTGCCCAATGGACTTTGCGATGTGCAAAGTTCTATCTAAGTTATACTCGTAGTTCTATATTTTCCCTCGGTATATTTTTGAATAAAGTAGGTATTGACAAGACTACGCAAGCACTTAGCGCTCTCACCCCGTAGGTTGACCAACAGATCATGTTAAAATTGGGTCTGTGATTTGCGGGCCAAAATCAGTGCCAAAAACTTTCGTGGAAACTCGTGACTTTGTTCATTCAAGTTTAGCACGTAATATGATAAATTAAACGTAAAATTATTGAAGCATAAGCAACGTTGACTATTTGTTCAAAATTCACTTTTTTTTCATATTGATTAGGTACTTTTTTCCGTATTGTAAAATAGGCAAAGTTGTAAAAATCACTCAAAATTTGGCCCGCTCTCTTAATTAAGGTTTTTGGTGTCATACTCCCTGGCAGGACCACATCGTTATATCTATATAATAGATAGTGGAAAAAAATGTACATAATTTGTACAAATTTGTACAGAAATATTAAAATTTGTACATAAGTACTTTTAGAGTAATCGTCAAATGAAGGTGGTCCTGCCAGGGAGTATACTCCCTGGCAGGACCATACCCGAAATATCAACTTTTCAAGGAGGTGATGCATGTAAATAATTGTACAGAAATTGTACACCTCAAAAGCGCTTACAGCTTTGGTCTATGTTAGGTGAATGAAATTTTAATCACGTTTCATTATTTTCAAGAAAAGTGCTCCTGTTTTAATTTACATAGCAACGTGAGATCAGAAATGTATCGTAAATTTAAGTAGGCGTTATCCTATATTTTGTAGTCGCTATTTCATTCCAAAGACGTGCACTGTTGGACATAGGCCTCCGCTATAGATCTCTAATAAGATCGGATTGAGGCGGCTTGAATTCAGCTCGATTCTGCGGTCTCAATGAGATCACCCGTCCATCTAATGGATGTACATCCTACCGTGCGCTTGCCGGTGCGTTGTCTCCACTCGAGAACCTTTCTACTACCTCATTAGTCATCAGCCCTCTATGCTAAGTGCCCTGCCCACTGGCATTTCAACTTGCATATCCACTGGGCTAAGTCGGTAACTTTGATTCATGTTACTTCTACAGATCATGTTACTAAGACTGTTAACACGTTTACCTATTAACACGTTTATTTCTTTCAACTATTTGTATATTGTCTTCCATTCATACGTACGGTTCATCGTAATAATTCGAAGGGTATTCTATTAATATGATATTTTAAGATGTCAAAAAAAAAATGAGATACTGAAATACTGACTAGGTGTAAAGCAGTGAGACAAAATAAATATTTACATCGATGATTTTAAAATACACATTTGAGCTGTAATTAGGAATTCAAAACCATTAAAATACAAATTCTAGCGAAAAAATAATCGTATGTATGCTTCTTTTTTGATGAAAATTTTATGTGTAACACATAGTGACAAAGGCAATGGGTGCAATGGGCAAGCCAGTGGGCAGGGCACTTAGCATAGAGGGTTGATGACTAATGAGGTAGTAGAAAGGTTCTCGAGTGGAGACAACGTACCGGCAAGCGCACCGTAGGATCCATTAGATGGACGAGTGATCTCATTGAGACCACAGAATCGAGCTGAATTCAAGCCGCCTCAAGCCGATCTTATTAGAGATCTATAGCGGAGGCCTATGTCCAACAGTGCACGTCTTTGGAATGAAATAGCGACTACAAAATATAGGATAACGCCTACTTAAATAGGATACATTTCTGATCTCATGTTGCTATGTAAATTAAAACAGGAGCACTTTTCTGAAAAATAATGAAACGTGATTAAAATTTCATTCACCTAACATAGACCAAAGCTGTAAGCGCTTTTGAGGTGTACAATTTCTGTACAATTATTTACATGCATCACCTCCTTGAAAAAGTTGATATTTCGGGTATGGTCCTGCCAGGGAGTATACTCCCTGGCAGGACCACCTTCATTTGACGATTACTCTAAAAGTACTTATGTACAAATTTTAATATTTCTGTACAAATTTGTACAAATTATGTACATTTTTTTCCACTATCTATTATATAGATATAACGATGTGGTCCTGCCAGGGAGTATGACACGGTTTTTGTGATTGGAATTAGCCCATTTTTGGTGTTATGAGAAATAATTTGCGAGGAACAAGACATTTAACGATGATATGGCTAAACCACGCATCAGATTTTGAAACACAAAATAGTTATTCACATTTGAACGAAAAAAAGCAAGAAATTCGGGAAAAGTTGTACGGTTTTACGGTATAGGTATCTACTATCTACGTGCGCGGCAAAGACGGTGTTGGCGTCACACGCGCTCAAGTTCTCTCGTAGATAACTCACGCATGTTGCGAATCTGGCGAGCCTCGGTATCGGCTTCTTGCAGTCGTTTTTCGAAGTTGGCGTGCGCGGCGGTGACGGTGGCGTCGGCGCGCGCGTATGCGTCCGCCAACGCGGCGCGGTCGGCGGAGCTGCGCTCCAGCGTCGCTCGCACGCGGTTCATGTTCTCCTGCAGGACACGCCGCAACTCGCCCGCGGTCGTCACCCTGCCGGCCGACAACTTATAAGTATATCTAGGAATTTCTTCGAATCATATAAGTCGGCGGGTGTGAAGTTAGCTACAACTGCTACAAGCTGCGCAATATTCAATTCTGACTGCATCTGCTCACATAAGCTGCGCGTGGATTGGATATTGCGCAGCTTGTAGCTAACTTCACATCCGCCAACTTGTATGAATCAGCCTTTATCAACTGTTTGCATCAATTACTATTAAGTCTATAGAGATATAGAGAGAGGCCTTCAACCCGACGCGCGAGACACCCACATCTTATTCATCTATGCGGATATACCTAGGTACCTAGAGAAAAAAAATACACCGCACAAAATGCATGTTTACGAAACGTTACAGAATAAAGTAATGCGTGTACTCACACAATTTGTATTTATATCTACTTGGTTTGGTTTTATCAAAATCAGTTTTACTAATTTATAAGTCAGAGGGATAACAATTTTGAAAATGTTAGGTACCACTGATCTACGTAGACACACCTGTATAAAAGTATATCTCTAAAAATCTATGCACATTGGAACAGTTGGCACAATCATCATGAAAGTAATATCCACCAATCCACACTGGCCAATGTGGTGAATATCTCCGCTAGGAGTAAATATTTTCTTTGCATTAGATACTCTTTGTAGGTAGTATGTAGGTATTGTAGGCCTTTGTTCAGCAGTGGACTACTAAACATGCCAGAAAAGGAAACCTTACGGAAAAATTAAACATTCTAAAAATACTCAAATCGCGTTGCAATCTGTTGTGTGGTTTATAAGATTTAAGCTGATATGTAGACAGATACACAAAATGGCGGCTTTGTTTTATGATATAATTTTATGTAGTGATAGTGATATGCTGTAAAACATAGGTTCCAAGTGAAGTGTAAATCGTGTGTTGAGTAGCTCGGGCCGCTAGCGCAGCTCGCTCCATGCCCGACAGCTTCTCTTTCAGGCGGTGTCCTACCCGAGCTGTGCCACGTGTATAATGTGCTCACTTGTTGAGTAGCTCGGGCCGCTTGCGCAGCTCGTCCTGGTACTTGGTAGAGAGAGTCTCGTACTCCATCTGCATCTGCGCCATGTTCCGCTGCAGCGCCTCGTGGTCGCGCTCCATGCTCGACATTTTCTCCTTCTGCTCCCAAAAGGCAGTATCCTGCCCCACCTGTAGTGAATAAATCAGCAGACGTAAGTATCGAGCTTACTAAAACTAAAAATACTAACAACAATCTGATAATGATACATAGTACCGCCAACAATAGGTCTCGTCATTCTACAAACTAAATACAATAATAATTTTATCAAAATTGAAATATCTGTATTTATAGGTACCTACCTCGCTCTGTATATGGGGTTCTCCATAACTAGTGTACCTAGTATGCTGTATTTGCTGTTTCATACATTTTGTCGATTCCTAGTTTCAATTTTGTATGGAACAGAAGTTTTTTATTGAATCAGGGTTGGCCCCATAGTAAAAATTGTTGATGATCATGAACCGCCCTTTCGCCTTAGTACAGGCAAAGAGGATATAATAATACTACGTACAGGGCAAGCAGAAAATGTACTCGTATATCTTAATACTTATGCTATTTCTAGGGTGAATCAAATTCTTGGGAGAAGGATGTGAAGTTAGCTACATAAGCTGAGCAGAACCCCTTTCCTCGCGCAGCTGACATAAAGTGTTTGCTACAGCGCAATGAATCTCCTCATGTTCACAGACGCCATAAAGTTTGATTCTACTTACCTATACATATGTAAGTATTTAAAAATAATTATGTATTTATACTTATATTTTTTTTTATTCATACCTACTTATAGCGCTACGTATAATACATAGGTAAGCCGATATGGAGACCAAGCGAACGAAGTAAGCGCGTGTTCCATTTTTGACTCGACAATTTTGCTTTCGCCTGTCCGGATGTTGATTCTCCTCTACAGGTCACATTTTTAATGGCGACGATCTTAATCAAGATCAAAAAAAATCGGCTGTTCCATACATTTCGTCGGGGCTGAACGATATTTTTATATGGTACAACAACTTTTTTGAGATTTGACAAAAGTGCCTAAAATGATGCTAATTGATTAGAAATAACCCTGTATATGCGAGATTCATGCGGTGTATTTTTTTTTTACTGTTCGGAGAACTACCTGCTAGTCTCCCAGGAGTATACCTACTGACTGCCTCGGTGGCTTAGTGGTTAGTGACCCTAACTTCTGGATCAAAGAGGCGTGGGTTCGATCCCAGGGCAAATATTTATGTGATGAACATAAGTGTTTGCTCTGTGTCTGGGTGTTATTTAGTTAAGTACTATCTATATAAGTATGTATATATTTAAAAATAAGTATATGTAGTATATCAGTCTCTGGCAGCCATATCACAAGCTTTGCTTAGTTTGGGGTCAGAGGCCGTGTGTAAGATGTCCCAAAAATATTTATTTAATATTTATTTTAAAAATTGGTTGTCTGTAAAGACGGTATACGGACAATAATTTTACGTGATAACGTCATATGAAAACATTGTCGGATCAACAACTGGAAGTAGCCGAACGCGCCGATGCCGATCGTGCCTCTCTATCGTTATCGCTATCGCTATCCGCGCTATCTCTTGCACGCTCGGCTCAAGCAGAATGTGACACTTTTTCGTGCGTGCAGCCAGAGTTCATCGATTTATATGACTTATCACGTCCAAAAATCTTCTATCGACTAAGAAATGTTTTGCAAAAAACAGTGTAAGTAGGTAGTATGTTTGAAGAATTCGGCTAATATAGTACCTACAACCAAAGTACCTATCTGCAAACTATACAAACAGTCATACAAAAGCAATGTGAATAATAATGCGATCCTAAGTAAATTGAAAATTTTTGAGCCGTTTTTAAAAAGTTTTATTATTCGCTAGACTAGAGGATAAAGTAGGTATATTGAATGTAGAACATCGTCGTGTGCACTAAGTTTGTGATTTCATAACATCATTAAACCTATTTACTTCTACCTCCGTGGTGCCGCATTTATCATATTTTTTTAATTTGTTAAAAATTTAAACTCGTAACTTTTTTGTGACCTTACCTTTTTTTGCATTTAGTCATTTTCTCGCTGTGGTGGGATGAAAAGTTACGTGTTGCACTCGAGTGCTAAGATTTTTTACATCGTGCTCTTGTGATTTGCTAACGCTCAGGATTCTAATTCTAGAATCCTTCGCAAACTCGGTCATCAAAATTAAGCACGCGGTTAAAAAGCAACTTTTTTATCCCCCCATCTCGGAAAGAGTATTTTTGCTCTTCGAAATCTGAGGACAAAAGCCGTTTTCATCCGCAATAGGATAAAATAAAGTTGAATTTAGAACATCGTGTGCAGTAGTTTGGGAATTCAAAACATAAAAGTATATTTTGTCGCCATTTTCTCGTGAAAAGTTACGTGTTGCACTCTAGTGCAAAGATTTTTTACCTTGTGCTGATTTGATTCCCTCGCTAACGTTCAGAATTATATTTTTTTTTTAAATCGCTGCGCTCGTGATTCAAAAATTATATTTTTAGAATCCTTCGCTTGCTCGGTCATCAAAGCTCGTGGTTAAAAAGCAACTTTGGGCTCTTGACTAACAAATAACTATTATTATTACCGCAAAATAAGTAGGTAGCTCTATATGTGTGTCGATAAAGCTTTCGCCTTTGATTGGGTAGGTATGTACTCGTATTTATCTCTCGCTTTCGCCTTGTATTTCGGTGACGAATGTACAAGTTCGAGTATCTAGTCATACTTATTAGGATATACATACCTATAACCTAATATACATACCTACGAAGATTCTAAATTCGAATTTCAAAATTTTCATACTTTTCCGTTTAAATGATTTTTATGTTGTCGATATTGAAATGAAAAAATCGGCAGACAAACTAAAGTCGCCGATTATTTTTATCATCTTGGTAGATAAGTAGGTACAAGAGATAGGTAGCAGGCATGCCACTAAGAAATTATTACCAATGATGACGTAAAATTGTTGTGGACTGAACTTCAGAAACACATTGAATGCAAGACGCTTTCAACCGGTTTTATAGGAGATGTACTCGTATGTTGACTAATGAATGCATAAACGAGTAGGTACCTAAGTATATTATATAGGACGCTCCATGGATGAAATGATAAAAAATAAGTAGGTATAGGCCGAAACATGCAACTTGGCGGTTGTTAGCTACAAGGCGCGGATAGCCCAATCTAAGCTCACGTGAGGATTGGAATATCTGCAGCTTGTAACTAACATCACAGCAGCTAAGTTGTGTGATCCAGACTATGCCTACACTAATAATTTTTATCATATTCCTATTCTATGTGATTTTAAACAACGTAAATCTACGCCTGAAAGCTTGCACGTAAAATAAGCAGACTTAGCAAAAAAGTTAATACCTACTAAGACTTACCCTTAATTTTATAATTTTTTCATTTTCATGGGCAATCTTCCGCCTCAGTTCTATTGCCTCGGTCTTGATTTTGTTTCTGTCAACTATTTGGTTTAATTCAGCAAAATTCATTTTGTATTCTTATGCGTCAAACTTTATAAAATATTATTTAGTTAGACGTTCTTCGACACAACGATTTACAACTCTTCACTCTTCTCGTTTCCCGCCAAACAAAATTTGTAGTTTTTTTTTTCTCTTCTTTCCCCATTTGGGGCATTTAACATCGCGCGATCGGCGCATTTGCCATATTCGAGTTCTTTTTAATATAGTAGAAAATAGCGTCTTTTTTTCTCTTTTTTTTCTCGCCATGCAAACTCCTTGTATTCAGCCACCAAATACCAAATAGCAAAATGCCAAGTCGATGTTCTAGATTTATAACAATTCCAGTAGGTACATTTAGATACATTTCAATTTTAAAGATCTAGAATTGTATAGGTACCTAATAGTATTTAGGATAAAGTAGCTTTAGAACTATTTTTTCGTTTATTTTTTTCGATCGAGCGAAGTTATTCTTTGTTTGTATCAGCCGGGCTAGGATGCGCACCACGAAATATTTCTTTCGAAGTCTCAGAACGAGTCAGCGTTACAGCATAGATATAATCTATTACTAAAATCGGAAGCGTTGATAAAAGTCGTTAAAATTGTTAGTTTTGATGTACAGAATAAGGATTAATTATGGAACCCTTTAAAGGATGCTAATTGATCTCAGAAGAATGACAAGTAATAGAAGTATTTCAAAAATTTACTTAAATAAAAACTACGTTACAGCTCTCCAATTCATATCTGGTTATACAGCATACGCAAGAGTAAGTGGAACAAAAAACCGCAATGTCGTTGCATACGTCAAAAACACATTGAGGAAGGAATCAAACAAAAACACCAGTTGGAATGTCAAAATAGTTAAAATTTGGTTCTACATGGTCCTTTGTCTTTTTCGGAAAGAACCGTCTAGTTCCAGTAAGAAGGTTAAAATCTCTGATCTCTAGTTTGTGAAACATTTCGAAGTTACGTAAGCTCGGGTGTATGTGCATCTTTTTCTAACACCTTTTAAATTTCATTTTCAAAATGTGACAAAGTGATGTATATATTTTGGTAATTTAGTCTCAGGCCAAATAAAAAAATCAAGGCAGAATGTTGTGAATTAATAAGTGAGGCCGGCAAAACTATGCCTCGCCGTGTACAGACACAAGACACACATATATAAAAATCGTCTCACTTGTCTGTTCACGACGTTCCGTCTTGATTTTTTTATATGGTCTGACATTTTAGTACGGTTTCTATTACTTTAGTTCTTCTATGTAATCGATTACCTGGTAACCCTGCATACCTATGTCACTTTTTCACACGTAGTCGCATGCTTGACTAGCTGGTTACCTACATTTGCCACTTGAAAATATGCTCTAGAATCACAAAATAACACACAAAAAAATATTCGATATTTATTATACCTACCTACCTATACTGATTTTTTTTCATATTGAAAAAGTCTGTATTCTTACACATATCTTGATTTTACGTGATTACAGGTTGTTGATTTACGTGTTTTTTAAAGTAGGTAAAGTAGGTGAAGTAGGTTACCATAGCATGGATAATACATCCATGGTAATTTTGTCATTATTATTGATTTATTCACATGGCTCAGCTGATTTCGATGAAATTTAAAACAGGACACCTGAAGTCATTAATCTACCAATAAAATAGATTTTTTGTGATCGGACTACTCTGCCAAAAGTTATGCGTGGTACTTACATATACACCAGACGTCAACCAGAAAACCTCCTCCGTTGTTTCTTCGGTTAAAAAATAAGTAGGTAGGTACTTACCTACTTATAAGTAGATGTGGTAATATATTATCTAAACGGCGGCCTTATCTTATCAAGTGATTTATTCCAGGCATTCCAGGCAACCAAGAACGGACAGAAAATAGCAGATTTATTAGGTATTCTTGCAATCACAGAACTATTCTTTCAAGTACCTAGGTACTTACCTAACTAGTACCCAGAAAAAAAAAACTATATTTAGTCGAGGTATCTAATTATAATCGTTTATCGTCATGGTACGTAAATGTTATTCAGCAATAGCAAGTGATTTGCACAACATCGGCCGTTTCACCGCTCGTCGGAAAAGGAAGGCGGATACGTCACGGCTCACCGAATTAAACAAGTGTTCGAGAAAACATGCTCATATGTAACACATTGGCTATTTGGGTACATGATAATAATAGTAGAATCGAATCACAGTCTGTTGAATTAGGGGCTTTGAACAACAAACTTCAATGTGAAATTCAGGCAGTAAATCAAAAGCTAAGATCGATGTCAGAACAATTTCATCAACAAAACAGCAATGAGACCCAACCGGCCCCGGATACTCAAATGTATATATTTGAGTTCTGTATATATATATATATACAGAATCGGACCGATGTACCATCTCGAGCGGTTTTTACGCTATTTGTACAAAATGCAAAGGCTCGTTAACGAATTTCAACATAGTGACTTGGATATATTATATATATTTTCAGGTACTGTGACCATTAATTTCACAATTTTCCGGTGACTTTTTCACTAAAATGATCCTTAATAAACGTATTAATGAATCGCAATCACAAATTAAGCATAAACTGTTACTAATGGTTTGAAAAAACTACATCACTGAACCCTCGGCAAGTTTTACCAAAAGATGGCCCATTTAGTTAAGATTTTGAAATAGTGTAACACTAGCTCCTTTTCAATCTACACATCTACAGGGGAGGGAGTATACCAAATGATCATCTAAAACTACATTTATAAAAGTAGGTACCTACTACTATATTCCACTCATTGCAGTAAATAAAACCAATCGTATAAATAAAGATAATGTATATTCATTTTCTTACAAAATTATTTACAACGCCTTTATTATGCACAATAATCATTGTCATATAAAACATTACCACCGATAAATTAAAGATTTTAGGCGAATTTACAGCATAATACTCGTAAACCTATATTATACTACTGGCGTACTATTTTCTAGGGCCTCGTTTGCACCAAACCAGTACTCGCTTGCACAGAAAGTTACTGATTTATACTGACAGCTTTAATCCAGTGATGTGGGCAACAGACAAATCCTCTATCTCAAATCTCAACCCATTGGATACTAAACTGGAAAATATAGCTGGTCTGAATTTAATGTGTAAAATGATCTAATAACTATTTAGCGCTAGGTACTGGATAAATATAGTGAAGAAATAAGATTAGCAGGAGAATTTTTAACAATATAAATAATGCAGTAGCTGCATCAAGTACTTTGTCAGTGTAAACGAGGCCTTAACTATGCTAGTAATAACAGATCGATTTTAGGCACCATTCCATAAATTGATTAGCAAACACCTAGTGTGTTTGAACAAACAATTCATAAAAAATAGTTTTTATTTAATGCCTGAACAAATGATTACAGGGTCATACAGAAATGGGCTAAGTCGAAAGAGAGTGATCCAGGCCATCATAATAAACAACTTTTTCTATAGAATCTACCCAGAATTATAAAAAAAAAAAAAAAACAGTTTCATACATTTTGTTGATTCCAAGAAGCAATTTTGCATAGGACAGTTAATATCTTTTTCTCGAATTGCTGCTTGGTCCCCATAGTAAGTGGTTCATAATGATGGGATTGATTATCCTTTTCGGACTAGTACACTCTTTCTGAAAAATCCTGCATTTGATGCATTCAGATTCGGATCTGAACGTGATATTGTTCAAAACAATAAATATTAACTTCATCCGAACACGCTAGCTACACATATGCAACAATTTTATTTCATCTGTAATGTTATATTTCATAGAGACGTAAACAATTATTTAATTTATCATTATCAGCTGAATTATACGTTACAAACGTAATATTTATTTATCACAGCTTATAGCAGTATTGAACATAAATATATAGCTTGCAACAAATATAAAATGTATTTTAAATAAAAGGAATAGTATGCTATTTACATTGAAATTATCGAAGGTAAAAATATATCATCAGTAGTTCTATAATTAAATTACAAGAAGGATAAGTAGTACAAATTTCTTAGAGAATCAAACCAGCCGAAATGTAAGGAATGTTAAAACACATCAATTTGTTTATAATCAAGATATAATATACAATGCCAACTGAGCAAGTCAATCGCTGGATGGTATGTACCCAGTTTGCTCATAAGTTTCAGAAGTCCCAACTTCAACAGATTAAAACCTTGTATGACATTGCACTTCGCTCTAAGATATAAAATCATGACATCCCGACATTTAAATATTATGGTCCAGGCTTCCATACACACATAATTAAACAAGAACATAACTTAAAACGAAATCAAATAAATACAGTGCGCAGTAAAAAATATGACACGTCGGAATTAAGAATCAACAAAAAATTATACGTCCTTATTCAGTTAAATATAAATTTATATCATATAATTTACCGCATACTGAATAACATTACAAAGCACATTTACACTATCATAAGCAACAATTACTCTAACCTAGTCTACATTACCTACACTATACAATATGAATTACTTTTCACCATTCATCTGTATGATACATTACATTAAAAGTAATACTTGTTGAATACAATTCTATCCAGCTATTTTATAGTTCAAATTGAGTCAAACTATGTGAATATGGCTCTGACAAAGTGAAATCAAGTAGCATAATAATGTGATACTTAACTAAATGTGTAAATTAAATTATTGCATTGAATATTATTATGACAATGTTTTACCCGACTGTCAAGGCTAAACATTTTTTTACATGATATAAAAATGTTTTGCTTGTTATCTATTAGCTCAAAGGCTTAGCTGATATACGAACTAGTCATTTGATTTGCCTTTGTGGTTTTGTAATTAGTCATGAGTGAGCATTTTGCAAGAAGGCTAGCGAAGTCCAGGCCGGTCACCAACTCGCTGGACCGATCTAATTAAAAAAGCCACACAGTCTATCGTGGTGCAGTGTGCTCGTGATGCGACTGGTCGGCACAGATGGAGGAACATCGCGAGACGTGCCGCAGCCCTGGGAAGAGATGACAACGGCGAGGAGCCTCCGCGAACCATCCATGCAACCACGACCACTCTGACAAGAGCGCACGATTAAGAAGAAGAGCATTTTGCAGTCGGGTGGTAGCAACAAATATTCTCTGATAAATAATAATAGTCTCTTCACCACATTGACTACCATTAAAAATGAGGTCTGATATAGTTAATATTTATGAGAAAATATTAAATAAATACATTTACATGAATTTACTGTGTGGGTTACTGGATATGTTCACTTTATTGTCCCTCTGTCAGTGCATTTCACTAAATAGATATAATTATTGTCAAGCTAACGAAGCTATGACGAACACATACATAAAAGTTATATCATAAAACATAAAAAAAATCGTATATAGTTGAAAGAAGCATTCCATTTCATAAAAACGACATTTATTACCCAGAACAAAATATCGCAATTGCTATAGCTCAATGTTTTCATTTTTTAGACGCACATGCGGACGTACTAAACAGTTTTCGATGAAATCATGTATAAAATTACATTTTTTCAGTCTTACCTTCGTTATATACATACATGGACAAGAACTGACAATCATTGTAAACTGTTAGTTCATAATTACTGATGTGAAACATACAATTAACTGCCATGGTTGGGAATATCACATCTCCATTACAATTATATGGACAAAACGTAATAACCTAGAAATTGTTTTACCAGATATTGCATTTTGTTGTAGCTAAGGTTATTTTATATTTGCCATGTTTATCTACTTGCATTCCACGTATTTTTCCACTAAGCGTATCCAGTGTTAATGGTATTGACAATAACACAAGTTCATTAATCAATAAGCAACTTGGCTAACGATTTATGCAAATATTAAAATGAATTAATCATGTTTACTGAACCTTGGAGCTAACAATCATTCATAGCAGAATTAGGCTCAATGAGACCTTGTGACAACATTTACCCAACAAACCAAACGATCCATTATCACCAAACATTAAGGCATCTTATACTGACCGCACACTGCATAGAATCTCTTTAACAAATACAGATCAGTATTTTTTTTAGTACTACCGAATCGTGCAAGTCAGCGCATTTTAAATTAGCTACAAGCTGCGCAATATCCGATCTTGATTGAAGCTCACATAAAGCTGCTTGATTGGATATTGCGCAGCTTGTAGCTACCGTCACATCCGCCGACTTGTATGATTCGGCCTATACGACAGTTGTATGTCGAGAATCAATGTACATGTTTACTCTCATGACCAAAAACTTTATTTTATTACACACTGTTTATAATTATATTTCAACGAAAGTCCCTCAAAAAAGTTTGAAACCTTTCAGTCGATTCAAAAATACGCACTATACTCTATAAAATTTAACTTGATCTCTGCGACAGCTGTCAGAAAAATCACGCCTAAGAAGTCCTGAATTTCTTAATAGTACAGACAGTACCTGTCAATGTCATACTTTATGGACATGCCGATTAGTGATGGGCGACGAATGATCGTGACCACAGAGTTTTAGATAGAGTTTTAATTAAAATATCGATAGTTTATACTGACGATATTTTAAATAAAACTTGATTTATCATTAATTTTATTGTATATTTTAATATCATAACATTTTTTACATGTGTAATTAAATTAAACTCAATTATTTGTTACATTAGCATCGATAATAGTGGAAAACGTCGATAAATACTATCGTTACATTATTATGAGTATATTATTAATATCATAACATTATTTACATGTGTACATACTTGATCTTAAATAATAGTAAGTAAATGAAATCCAATTTCTCACCTTCAACTACTCATGCGATTTCATTACAACATTGTTTGAAAATCGATTATTTCCACCACTATCCCAACTCTAAAAATGTCAATCTTCTACTGTCGCAGAGATCAAGTTAAATTTTATAGAGTATATTTACACTGTTTTTGTCTATGCAGTGTTCGAGTATAGTAAAGAACCTCCTCCAACCCTTCTCAAGTCTTTACCGAATTATTTTTGGACGAAGGCCGTCGCGCTTCACTTAACGAATTGACATCTCTCGCTACCGTGAAGGTTTGTATCCTATAATCTGAGTACAGATCGAAATAAAGGCCTTAATACTCAGAAATGAGAAGAGCATTCACGAACCTTCATTGGCTCGATCTGTACGCAGTATAACGAGTAGTTTTTCTTTTTGACACTATATTTTTTGACCCAAAATAGATACAGAAATCGTATCACAATGCGTTTCATTCTGATACCGCCACCTCGCAGAAATCTAAACCAATCTGACAGCAATACAATAATACAGCATTACTTTTCATGTTATTCCGAGAAAAATGGAAGGCAATCATTGTAGGAGCTATCAAATCGGACTTAGTTTGATTAAAAAAAACATCGCAACAGAATTGATGCGCTTTTAAAAATAATTATTGTATATCGCCGCGTAAAACTGAATTGTATCAATAAGAAAAACTGCTCATTGCTTGGCCTTGTTTAACACTATCACATTAACCTACAGTATTACAGGCAGTGACCTGATACACGATAGATGAAAGAAAACGCTTTAAAGTCATCAATCGCTTAAAACATTTCTCTTGTTTCTATTATTTTTTCTATAGAATACTAAACGAAGAATTTTCTCATTTAAATTACTCTACAGCATAAAAACACGCGTCGTATTAGATCACTGACTGTTTAGAGCGACATACCACTGTCCAGTCTTCAGTAACGCAAGCGTATCATGCACTTATAACTGTATCACTGTAACACTGCTGCCTTCAATTGTTCTATTCCAGAAGTATTGATTTTCCAACGACGAGTGTACACTTAACGTGTGTGGGCTTCTTGCATAACCACTGTATCACTGCTGCCACTTAATTTTTTTACTTCTGGAAGTTTCTATAACGTTCCAGACTGATGCGCGTTGTGAAAATTGCACTTTCTATCATTGTAACACTGCTGCCACCGAATTATTCTACTTCTAGAAGTCGATAGAAGCTCCTAGAACGTTCCAGGCGACTAGTGCTCGTTGTAAACGTTATTTTGCGCCTTGTGACACTGCTGCCACTGGATTGTTTTACTTCTAGAAGTTGGTAGAAGTTCCTAGAAAGTTCCAGGCGGCTAGTGCGAGTTGTGAAAGTTGTTATCACTCTAACACCGCTGCCACCATATTGTTCATCTTCTAGAAAAAGCAGGGTGGCCGCTAGTGAGCCTTCTTCTTGCGCTGCGCGAGCATGTCGTAGAAAGGGATGTAGCTGATGGAGCGGCGGAGGCACTCGATCTTCTAGAAGTTGGTAGAGGCTAGTAGAACGTTCTAGAAGGCTAGTGCGCGTTGTGCACGTTGTGTTGCGCCTTCTTCTTGCGCTGCGCGAGCATGTCGTAGAAGGGATTGTGGCTGATGGAGCGGCGGAGGCACTCGATCCACTCGTCTCGCTCCTCGGCCGTCGCTGCCGACATTCTGTAACCGAAAATTTATATAATACTAGCTGACCCGGTGAACTTCATGTCACCCTCATCTCACTAATTCGGTCGATTCTAATTTCGATGGCGTTTAGCGCCACCAATGGTAGAAATATTTTGTATGGGAAAATTAAATCGACGTTTTTGTTATTTTCCACGCAATTTTCTATTTTTTTTTTCTTTCATTAGAACCTTTTCCTAACAATAACAAATACAACAAAAAAAAAAGAATTAGCGAAATTGGTCCAGCTGTTCTCACGTGATGCCGTGACCTAGGAATAAGCAATTCATTCATATAAAATAAAAATAGATATAATCTTGTGTGACATCCAACTCCTCTGAAAAGACAAGAACAATATTGATGATTTTATTTGTGAATATTTGGTAGTTTTCAGAATAAGTCGTACATAAATGAATAAGCCCTCTCCAGTTTATTTTTAGAAGGCAAAACAACGTTTGCCGCTTCAGCTTGTATAATAATATTTTTATAAATTTCATTGACGAAGTCGAACGAAAAAAAAACATAAAATAAGCTATGGTCAGAGAAGGTCAGTCTCTTTAGCTAAATAATAACACTGCTATTTAACTTAATAAATCTTTCAAAAATTCAAATGTTTCAATATGATTTTCGTACAGGAAAACCCTGATATAATTTAACTCAGTGCCTAGAGTGTTCCCAAGTGCGATTTTTTAAAGGACAGAAAGGCCTCAAAATTCACCGTACGCGGTGCCATAAAAATAGCCAAATTACACTTTCGGCCCCTATTGCAGGCTCTGATGGAGCCAGCAGCAGTCCCGTGAGCGCTGCTGCTCCTTCCAAACCGCTTTGGGAGGTTCTTAGCTCACTCAAAAGTTCTCTTCCTGTTTTAAAACGCATCCCGCGTGGTGCACGTTTTTCGGTTGCGCAGTGTTTATCTGCTGCTATTCGGAATGTTATTTCTAAAAATTCTTTAGTCGCCTGGGAACACCTCTTGACTTTTCCCTACGTTGTGCTTTACGTACATTCGGACCCAACAAACAAAAAATCCCTTACCACTAGGGTAAAGGAAAATTGCGTAAAGTACAGCGCATTGGAAGAGAACTCTTTAGATTTTGAAAGCATTATTCCGCCAACAAGGCAGAATAAACCAAATTCTAAAAAAACAGACGATTCGGTTACCATTAAAATAGTAGAGAGCAAAATTAGTGATGGCGATATCAAAGGCGCCGCACGGGTCCTGTTCTCCAGCGACACTATTGCCCCCCACACACCCGATACGGTCCAGTCACTCCGTGACAAGCATCCGCCGGCAGCATGTCTCCACCTGCCTGAGCCACCACACCCTGATGACGTTGTCATAAGCTGGGTACTCACTTAACAGTGTTGCATGTAACGTATCAGATACGGTATCAACCTGCAAGTGGGTACGGCTCGTCCACGGTCCACCGCGTATCTAGCCACGAGCTGACGGACCCGCAGTGCTGGCGACGACGCCATTGACAACATGTCTCAAAAAGTGGCTAGTGCTACGTTCATATGCATGTACAATATTTTTGCTGCGTTCATATGCATGTACATTTTCTCTCTCCTGTAGCTAGACAATAATGTGATCATCTTACTTATAGCATGTCCAATATTTTCCCAAGCATCCACATTTAGATGTTTTTTTTTAATAATTTTACCTTTAGGGTCCCTCAAAACTGGAGTATTTTTGTAAACCTCAATTAGATTTTATTTTTCCTTCAGTCCACTCCATAATGAATGCGTAAGTTCATTTAAAGCTCACGCCTACGTACTCACAACACAAGCGGTCTTGTCACCGTCCACGAGCACACTGCGAGCCGTCTTTGTGTTCGCAGTGATACCGCCACTCGGCGGGTCGATGCGAGCTTACAGCGTTCCAGGCGCGAGCGGCTCGCAGCGGGCTCGTGCCTACGTACTCACTTGATACCGTATCTGATACGTTACATGCTACACTGCTAAGTGAGTACCCAGCTATAGAAGTGTCAGCTCAGGAGATTGCAGCGGCCGTTTCTTCTTTTCGGAGCGGCTCAGCCGGAGGCCTAGATGGTCTCTCGCCTCAACATCTAAAAGATCTTCTATCTTTTAGCTCTGGTGAGGTGGCTGAGTCTCTCTTGAGAGAATTAACGGGTTTGGCAAATCTCATGTTATCTGGGCAGGTCAATGATGACGTTATCGAAGTCTTGTATGGCGCTAACCTATGCGCACTTGTCAAAAAAGATGGTGGCATCAGACCTATTGCTGTTGGCACCACATATCGTCGTCTCGCAGCCAAAGCCGGTTGTGGAAAAAAGGTTGCTCTTTTGAGTAGCCTTTTTCAACCAATACAGCTTGGCTTTGGTTCGCGGGGTGGATGTGAGGCTGCTGTTCATTCGCTTCGTACTTTTCTCGGTCAAAATTGTGGAGAGGTGTTGCTTAAGGTGGATGTCAAAAATGCTTTCAATTCGGTTAATCGAGACGCCTTGTTGGCACAGGTCAAAGACAAAATTCCCGATCTTTTCAATTTTCTTTGGCAATGCTACGGCAAACCCACTAAATTAATTTACAAAAATGATGTTTTGCTATCTTCCGTTGGCTGTCAACAAGGTGACCCTCTCGGACCAGCCATTTTCAGCCTGGCCATTCATCCAATTGTTCAACGTCTCCAATCTAAACTCAACGTTTGGTATCTGGAAGACGGGACTTTGGGTGGCGATGCGAGCACAGTCCTACGTGATTTGGAAATTCTTATAGACGAGTTTCGTCAAATTGGTTTGGAGCTAAATTTTTCGAAATGCGAACTTTTCGTTTGCGACTCATGTCCGGATAAAGATTAGATACTTAACAAATTTAATGATTTGGCACCTAACATCAAATCGGTAGACAAGTGTTCTCTTCGCCTTCTAGGTTCGCCGATATTAGATGAGTCTTTTCCGCCTTTCGTTCAAGAAAAAATTCAAATTTTTTTGAGTGCCTCTGATAGGCTACTCAAAATTAACGCCCACATGGCTTTTACCATTATAAGATGTTGTCTGTTTGTTCCAAAATTTATGTACGCTTTACGATGTAGTCCATTGTGGAAACACAATGAGCTCCTTTTGAGCTTAGACGATGTTGTAAAGCAGTCCCTAGTATCGGTTTTGAATATTGACATGAGTGAAAGGGCGTGGCTACAAGCCTCCTTGCCTGTTAGGCTTGGAGGGTTAGGGGTCCGCCAAATTTCAAGTGTTGCTTTACCAGCTTTCTTGTCCTCCATTCATAGTACTCAGAACTTGATTGAAAAAATCCTCGCACCTTCTTTAGGCCATTCTGGCGTAGATGTAGCTCATTTGAATGAGGCAACGAATGCTTGGAGGGTCGCTTGCCCAAATGCCGAGCTTCCAAAGACTTTATCGTCGCAGAGACTGTGGGATCGGCCGATCTGCGAACTAGCACGGAAATCTCTTCTAGACACGTGTCCTAGCGTCGCGGATCGCGCTCGTATCCTTGCAGTCTCTGTATGGGAGTCCGGTCTTTGGTTGCAAGCATTGCCCTCTTTCAATACTGGTAACCTTTTAGACCCAACTGCATTTCGTCTAGCTGTCAGCTTACGCTTGGGTGCAAGGTGTTGTGAAGCCCATCGCTGTCAGTGTGGTACTGCAGTTGACCAGCTCGGTCACCACGGTCTCTCTTGCTCAAGAAGCGCTGGTCGGATTGGACGCCACGCCAGCCTTAACGATGTCATACGCAGGGCTTTTGTCACCGCCAATATCGCAGCCGTACTCGAACCGAGTGGGTTGGCGCGTGGTGATGGCAAAAGGCCTGACGGCATGACGCTGGTCCCATGGAAGTGTGGACGGCCCTTAGTATGGGACGCAACTTGCGTCGATACTTTGGCACCGTCACATCTTCCTGAGACTCAGAGTAGGGCTGGAGCGGCGGCCAATTCGGCTGAGCAGCACAAGCGGCGCAAATATGCTAACCTCGGGAGTGGTTACATATTTGAGCCATTTGGAGTTGAGACATTGGGTCCGTGGGGGCCGGGAGCTCATCTTGTTTTCAAAAGTCTTTCTGAGCGTCTGGTGGACGCGACGCGTGACCAAAATGCTGGTGTTTATTTGGCTCAACGTATAAGCATTGCCATTCAGCGTGGCAATGCTGCCAGCATGCTGGGCACGCTGCCAACTGGCAGTGGGCTTGAGCACTTGGATTATCTTTAGACCTTCAAGGGTCTGTGGATGATCCAATTGCTTTCTATGTAGTAGTAGTGTAGTATTGTCATTATATTTTAAATAAAAAAAAAAAAAAAAAAAATTTAAAAAAAAAAAAAAAAAAAATTAAACTCTGATATAATTACTGTAGGTACTGTACAGTATAGTAGTTCTGTACCAGCCATTTTAATAGTCCACTGCAGGACGTAGGCCTACCCACGAGGGGTGATTGGGCCATATCCACCACGCTGGCCCAGTGCGGATTGGTGGATTCACATACGCCATCGAATTTCTTCTACGGACGTATGCAGGTAGCCTCACGATATTTTCCTTCACCGAAAAGCCAGAGGTGTGCCGTACATAAAATCCAAAGAACTCATTGGTACAGGACCGGGATTTGAACCCACGACCTCACGATTGTAAGGCCGGTGTCATTACCTAGACCACCACGGCTAAGTAAGTAAGTTCGTATAGGCCGGGTGGCTAGCCCTGGTGTCGAGAGTTTTGAAGCCGCCTGACAGCCTCTGACATGTCTAAGCGGTTAAAACAACCGGGACCTACAATTTAACGTGTCATCCGAGCCACGGCAGCGTTCAGTTGGAAAATGCCACCCGCGGTCACCCATCCAAATACTGACCGTGCGGAACGTTGCTTAATTTCGGTGATCGCTGACAACGATACGGCTACCACGGCTTATATAGTTACTATATTATAATAATCCATGAAAGTACCTGTAGACGGTGTGTTTCCCCTCGACGACTTTTCCTTCGGAATCAGTTTTGCAAGCCTTGATGAGATCAGCGCCGCCGCTCGCGTACAGCTCGAGGCAGTGCGGCCGCTGTCTGTCGCTCGCGGGACGGACCTGGAATTACGTACATATTTTATACAAATAAATTCAGTTTGTTTTTATACCTTCGAGATTTGAACACATTATTATTATGTACTACGGGACTAATCGCGCACTGAAATTACGAGATAAATAAATACCTCGTTGTCACGGGTACCCGTGACCACGATCGATACAACTCGGTAGAAACGTCGGGATGGTGAAGTAATAAATTAACTAATTAATTTGGTATATAAATAGTAATAAATTAACTAATTAATTTGGAACACCTTACGCGCGTTATTTGACTCCAAACTAAACAAAGATTGTAAAATAGCTGCCTAAATATATATTTTTCAAATACTAATATGTATAGATAATAACATCCGGACACAGAGCAAGCACCTTTCATAGAAATGCTTCTGGGTGGAAATCCTAGCCACGCCCCTTAGGCACAGGAGCCAGGATCACTAACCACTGAGCCATCAAAGCAGCCTAAAAAGTCTAAATGATGAAGACAGTTAAGTTTGCCTGATGGTAAACCTCACAATTGTTCGTTCGTTTCAGACAAAGGACAAACACTGTTGAACATAGGCCTTCCCTATAGATTTCCGATAAGCGCGATCTGTGCAGCTGTTACAAGGTACCGATGATGATCATGACGCAACTTTGTAGACATTGAATTGAAATTAAAATAAAAAGTTTTTTTTTTTTTTTTTTTTTTATTTCGAATAGGTTTGCGTTTGACTACACACTGCCTGATGTTAAGCAGATGTGCGGTCTAGGATGTAGCACGCTTACCTAGAAGATACCTATTTACTCGGGATTTGAAGACACTCACGTTGTACTTTAACGGGAAGACAGACCCAGGCAAAGCATTCCACATTCCGGCTGTTCGTATGAGGAATGAGGATTCGAAACGCTTGGTTCTAACGCGCGGAATGTCCACCATAAAAGGGTGGCGCTTTGGTCGCGTCCGTCTAGCCGTACGATAGAAGAAAGGGGCAGGGGGGACCAGATTGTGCAACTCCTGGGCGCACTCTCCGAAGTGTATCCGGTAAAAGACCGACAAACACGCCACCTTGCGACGATGCTCAAGACTTTGCAGCTGCGTCTTAGTCAAGGTGTCGTTGTCAATCAGCCTCCTGGCTCGTCTCTCAATCGACTCCAGAGCCTCCAGTTGATATTTGGCAGAGCCATCCCAAAGGTGAGAGCAGTATTCCATGCAAGACCTGACTTGTGCTTTATAAAGACTAAGCAGTTGCTCAGGTGTGAAATACCGTCTCACCTTAAAGAGAACACCAAGTTTTTTGGAGGGTAATTGGGCTTTGGACTCTATGTAAGAGCCAAAGTTAAGAGAAGATGAGAGTGAAACGCCTAATAATTCCAAGCTGTCAGTTACCGGAACGGAGACACCACGGAAAGCGGGAGACAATTGAAAGGGTCTCTTTTTGGCCGAAAACAGACAGCCCTGAGTCTTTGTGGCATTAAACTTGACCAGGTTAGCATCACCCCAGTCGGATACCGCCTGCAGACTCAAGTTGAGCCGTTCAACCATAGCCTCTCTATATAACTCGATCTGTGGCCCGCTGGTTCTTGCATCGGATGTGTAGCTCTCCACGACTGTACTGTCATCTGCGTACCCAAAGATCCCGGGCTTAAGCAGATCGTTGATATGCAGTAGGAAGAGTGTCGCAGAGAGCACAGACCCCTGAGGAACACCGGCATTGATAGCCATTTGGTCTGACGAGTAGCCATCAACGACAACTCGTATCGACCGATTCCTCAAGAAATCTGATATCCATGTGCGGAAATCAGCAGGCAGGCCGTAAGATGGAAGCTTGCCAATAAGGCTCTCGTGCCAGACCCTATCAAAAGCTTTGGAAATGTCCAAGGAGACAGCCAACGCCTCCCCGTGCTTCTCCAAGACCTCACTCCAGATGTGTGTGGCGTACGCTAGAAGGTCCCCAGTAGACCGGTTTCGGCGAAAGCCGTACTGGCGGTCACTGAGTAAGTCATTCGCTTCCAGGTAGGACAGGAGCCTGTTATTTAGAACACGTTCCATACCCTTACAGAGTATAGACGTGATCGAAATTGGCCTGTAGTTGGCAGGGTCGGCACGGCTGCCCTTCTTGGGTACAGGTTGCACGTTAGCAAGCTTCCAAGATTTGGGCACTTGACCTGTCTTCAGAGATAGGCGAAAGAGGCGAGTCGGCACAGGCGACAGCTCAGGCGCACAAGTCCTCAATACAATGGCCGGAATACCATCAGGGCCACTGGCTTTGTTCACATCTAGACTGCGGAGAACTTTGAGGACCTCCTTTTGCCGGATGTGTATTTCACTCATTACAGTGTCACAGTTTGGCAAAGTTGGAGGTCTCGCACTACCGGGGTCTAGACTCGAAGACTCAGCAAATTGAGATGCAAATAAATTTGCTTTCTCCACCGCGGTATGGGCCAGTGAACCATTGGGTTTCAGCAACGGAGGCAGTGAGGGGCGGCAGAAGTTCGCTTCAACCGATTTAGCTAGGGACCAGAATGCCTTACTACCCGCAGGGTAAGAAGCAAGCTTGTTTCCTATTCGACTAATGTGGTCAAAGCGAGCCCTCCGCATAACCTTTTTGCAGGACTTAGCAGCCCTATTGTATGCCTTCTTCCTCAGACTAACGTCCCTCAACTTACGGTTTCGAGCATCGACCCAAGCCAGGTATGCCTGATGCTTTTGCGCTTCGGCGCGTCCACATTCAGGCCCAAACCAGGGCCGAGCTTTGCTAGACAGAGGCACGTCCGAAAATGGGATGAAGTATTCCATGGCGGTACGAAGCACATCTGTCACGGCATCCGCGCACGCAGAAGGATCATCGGAAGAAAAACAAACAGGCTGCCAAGGATAAGAAGCAAAGAAACACCGCATCTCGTCCCAATCTGATGACTTGTACCGCCACACGCGCCGTGACCTTTGGGACTGGGGTCTGATGGGGAGTAGACGGATACAGATTTCACCAGACAGTGGTCAGATGTACCTAACGGTGGGGAGATCGCCACTGAATAACGGTCTGGATCGGTAGTCAGCAGAAGGTCCAAGCAGTAGGCCGTGTGCGAGTCAACATCAGGTACCCGTGTGGCGCCTTGAACCAGCTGGGTGAGATCAAGTGTCAAGGCAAGCTTGCGCGTCTCAAGCCCAGCATGGTTTGTGTCCAGGTATGGGTGAAGCCACTCTTTATGGTGGCCATTAAAATCCCCCAGGATCACTGATTGGGCCGAAGGGTAGCTGAGCTGAGCAGCATCCGCCGCCTCACTAAGGTATTCGGTGAGTCTGGTCGTCTCCTGGTCTCCGCTATGTGATCGGTATACACAAGCGTAGATAATTTTCTCTACGCCAGTGTCCGCCAAAGCCCAGAGCACGGAAAATGAAGGGTCTTCAAACCTACGAAGGCGCAGAAAGCAAATGTCATCCCGGGCGTACACGCATACACCCGCACGTGGTTTGAAACGGTGCTCCAGGGAGTACCCTGGGTAGGAAAGATACGACACGTCGGATGGACTAGCAATCTGCGTCTCCGTGAGAAACAATAGGTGGGGACGATCTGTCTCGAGATGATGATGGACAGGCGTGAGATTGGAGTGCAGGCCCCGAATATTGCACAGGTGCACTTTAAGTGAGAGGGAGTGCTGCCGCTGTGTACACGTTCTTTTTCTTCTAGTGTTTCTCATGGTTAATGGCGGAGTAAAGTAGGTAGAAAGTCGGAAGTGGAACGAGACGTCACTCTACAGATTCAGTGGTACAACACAAAAATCACACACATCCACGGTAGACTAGCCTGGAGACCGCGGGGACGCCCGAGCCCCCCAAGGATGTCCATCGGGCCCTCTCGTCCGGTCGCCAACCGGCACGATGGCGCATCCCTGGGATTTTTCGACAGATGGCGGGGCAGCCTTTCGTGAGTGGCTAGCTCACTACTTGGGCCCCCTACTATCTGCGGTCGGCCAGCGACAAACCGTGCCTCGGATCCCGCTGCCCTCCTCGACTAGTCGGCCGATGCGGAAATCAATGTGTGCACCGTATTCGAACCCCCAGAGGACGCTACTGTTCCGACCGGACTCCCAGAATGGCGTCACCAAACTTCGCGCCGGAACACGAGCTCGAGAGAGTCGCTTGGCGGGGCGGCTTAGTCTGGTGGGTGGTCTCTCGCCGTGGCTATAGCCTACCACCAGTATGGTTGCTGCCTGGTTAGCACCACCCAGGACCACGTGTGTGGGACAAAAAATTAAAAGGGTTCCTACCCACGGACGAAGGCAGCTCGGTCCCAAAGTATTACAAAAACACCACAAAATTATTATATACTACGGGACTAATCGCGCACTAAAATTCTAAAATTACGAAATAAATAAATATCTCCTCATCCCGACGTTTCGGCCGAGTTACATCGACCGTGGTCACGGGTAGACTCCATCCCGTCTACCCGTGACCACAGTCCGTCCGATTAGTACCGTAGTCTATAATAATAATGTGTTCAAATCGCGAAAGTTTAAAAACAACACCACACAAACCTTTATGAAACACTGGAATTAAAATAATTGCTACTGTAAAGTTTTATATAAAAACCCGAATAACTAAATGAAATTCCCGAATTAAGCTTAGGAATTATCTTCAATTTACGATGTTCCCCCGAAATCAAAAAGCTTGACATTTCGAGTGCTTTAATTTAGAACATGATGCAGTATTGACGCAATCGTCCTCACAATAAAACAGCAAGGTTGCAAGCAAGTGATTGAGCAACCCACGCGTTTAGCATCGCTAATGCCTGCAACTGTGAACAAACCTAGCGGAAATGTACGGGTAGCAACATTCTTAAAATATCTGATTACAGAGAACAGACTTAATCAGATATATTATCGTGATATCAAGATTTGCCTATCTTTGATGACATTTCGCGAAGATCAGATTATTTCCACGATATGAACACACTACTATTATACAATCAAACTTGTTTTTGTGTTTGTGTAATGTAGGCAAAAATCTGAGCGCAACCGTGGCTCAGATGACACGTTAAACTGTAGGTCTCGATTTGTTTTCACCGTTTATCTATGTCAAAGCCTCCCCAGGCAACTTAAAAACTCTGACAACTGAGCTAGCGGACTATACAAACTTACTTTTGGACAAAAATAAATCCATTCCATAGAAATAAATACCTACCCAATATCACAGTCAGATATTAACTGTCTCATTACCTTAGAGGTAAAGTCAGTAACCTTTGTTTACAATATGATGATAATAATTAAAAAAACAATGTAGATTTTAATGCATCTTTTTAAAGCCATCCAATTAGGGTTAATACACTTATCTATATCATATAATCTAATCTTATCATTTATCTTGTGTAAAAATTCTAACTGCATAAAGCCTATGCACTATGCATCATATAGTTTTCGATTGTTTAAACTTTTTCTTTCTGTAATATTATTATTAGCTATTACTGTTGTAAATTTCTTTTTTTGGCTATTAGCTTTAATTATTATTAGTTTTCCCTGCGGTTTCGGCCGTGTTTTTTGAGTTTTACGCTATAATTAACTTTTTAATTCCGTCCTTTGAAAAATATCGATGCCAAAAATCACATTATACGTTGCTGTGTTGTAGCGTGAAATAGTAAGAAACTAAGAAACACTATCGAAATAATAATATTAATCCTTATTGCCATAATATTTAAGGTAAGTAAATTCGTATGGGCTGGTTGGCTAGCCCTGGTGTCAAAGTTTTAAGCTGCCTCTGGAGGCCTCTCGACTAGGCTAGACAAACAACCGGGGCCTACAATTTTAGGGCATATTAAAGGTAACTTACAGATATGTTTTCTAATGGAATGATTCCTCGGGGCTCCTTGTCGGTCGTGTATTCGAAGTAGTACAGGCAGTTGTCGTTCAGAATAAACCACCGTCTCTTCCACGACTTATATCTAAAAGAAAAGGAAAATATCAAATTAATTATTATTTGATGTTAGAGTTAAACTTAACTGAAACTTTACTGTGCAAGATGCGAGAATGTTACGTACGAGCTCAGAGCAAATAAAAAAATCAAGAGAGAATGTTGTGAACAAACAAGTGAAGCCAACCGAAACTACGCCTCGCCAAGTACAGACAATTACACACGACAATTACGCTTTGGCTTGTCAGTCGAACTATGGCGGCGCAGCACCGACGCACTCACACATGTATAAAAAACCGGCCTCACTTGACTGTTCAACGACGTTCTCTCTTGATTTTTTATTTGCTCTGAGCGTACGAGTGGGTTGTTTTACTTTAAAAGATTTTCAGAACTTAGAATATATTGCCAGCTCGTATATTATCTATAGATGGTAAAATGTAAATACATATTTCACATGAGTACCAGTACCACATAGCAAATCTGTGCATTACTCGTATTCAGTGAAATGTGCAATTTCGTATGCAATTTTGTACGGAACATTTTTAGGGTTCCGTAAAACGAGGAACCCTTGTAACATCGTTTTCTCTAATTTCGGGTTGGTCCCATTTTAAGTTGTTGACAAGGATGGTCTCAATCACCCCTTTTGGGCTTAGTACAGAGCAAGCAGATAAAATAACATAGAAGATCGAAAGTGAATAACCCTGTATAAAATAACATAAAATATCGAAAGAGATAATATATCTGCCGGGGTTTTTGCTGAAACGCGGAAAGGTCATGTGGCCTCATTATATTATTTTGTTAAACTTGTGCTTTTATCAGTGATAATTAGTGAAAAATTGTGGTATTTCGTTGATTATGAACTGATTTACGTGCATGAGTGTGGGCAAGTGATATAATGTGACGTATCATGTCGTTCCGTGTTGATACCAAAACTCCATAGACGCCTCTAGTAAAGTCTCCACTGCTTTACTGAGTGTGACTTGGACTATGTTTGGACTTGACCGCGACTTTATTGGACTAGGACGTGACTACGACAGTGACTATTTTGGTAAAATATCAAAAATTAGTAAAACTTAATACTTGACACTGGCAAATGCACAACAATGCAACGCCAAACAAAGAAAGAAGAAGATATACCTGCCGCCCTGCTTCCACAGCCAGCCCTCCTTGTCGGGGTTGAAGAATGTGTGCATGAGATCGTTGCCGTCGTCCTCCGGGATCTTGAATGGCTCTGTCTTTATAGACTCGTACAGTGACTGAAACGTTACAATTACACTGTTAACAAAATATATTAAGCGCCACACAAATCGGCGGATGGCAAGTTATGCGCAGCGTTCTGCACAAAAGCCGAAATAAAAGTAGGTATTCGCGGGAGCCAGAGAGACGAGACGCAGGGGCACACCCGCCCGCTAACCTCATGCCTCTCGCGCGCTCCCTACGCCCGAGCTCACTACTTCGCCATTTGTATAGGCAATTGTGCACACATGCGCAATAATTAGCGAATCACGGCAAAGTGTCATCTGCCGAAGTGTCAATTTCTCATCCGTCGATTTGTGAGGCACTAAGTATATCTACTATATTATTTTTAATTTTTTAGATTATTTTATGTTGTAATTAATTAATTTGTAATTTGGTGAATATGTAAATTTGTACCCATAATAAATCATTATGTTATCGAAAACCTTTATATAAAGACGATTCTAAGCGCATTTTCATATGTCCAAAGAATAAAGCAAATTTTGTTTTTAAACATCTTGTGACGACTACAAACGCAGACATTTATAACATACTAGCTTTTACCACCAGCTTCGCCCGTTTTGACGTGATGATGTTTTATAAATCGATGAACGCCGGTTGCGCGCACGAAAAAGCATGACTCATTGTCACATTCCGCCTGAGCCGAGCGTGCAAGCGAGAGCGCGGACCAAGCGATAGAGAGGCACGATCGGCCTAAGCGTTCGGCTTGTGTCGCATATGACGTTATTAATTAATCATTTTTTTTTGTTGGTTTTAGCGCCATCCCATAGGAATATTTTTGGAATAAAAGTAGCCTATGACACTATGATCTTTAAAAGGTAGGTGGGTATATTCAAGCAAATAATCAAGTCATTACTCCGTCGCTGCGTGAAAGAACAGAAACCAACAAACACACATTCGGATTTATAATAATAGTAACAGTAAAGCTTACTGTAAGAGGATCAGGCTAGCTAATCAATAAAGAGCAATGGAAGTACCACGTAAAGGTAAGCGCACACTGGACTACGATATAATCAAGACCATAGCACTCTGGATGCAAGTCAATTTTAACCGGTCTAATGTGAAATGCATGGGGAGGCATATATCTAGCAGAGCAAATCCTACAACAAATAGGTGGATCGTTAATTTTATGCAACTACCAAAGCTACTGTTCAAACTGAAAGCATACTCATAACATAATCTAAGCAATTAGGTATTTTTGTGGATTAAACCAATATCGTACGATAAAATAACTGCGAAAAGTCCACACCCATGTTGCAATAAAATGATCTGCACGCAACACAGGGGTGACTGGTGACAATGATACGTACCTATTTCATATTATACTAATAAACACAACACAAGTTTTCTGTTTGGATTCCGCTCGATAACTGAATGTTTACAGATAGTGATCTGGTGATAATGATACGGCAACATTAGCGTATATTGCAAGTTCGTCAGTTACCAATGAGTAAAGAGAAAACAGTAGGCGTTGCAGCCACGGATTTTTTATCGAAGTAATTTGACATTTTGCCGCCCACACTTTTTCGTAATATGTTCCCAAACAGACCAATAATTCGGTAAATTCATCATTTGTATTGCGAAAATCTTAAAAATAATTGGTTTTATAGTGACTGGGAGCACTTACCTAAGGACGTGTGGAAATCACATTTCCATAATGTCGATACTTTTTAGGTTAACTATATAATGGCGGCCATATTGTGTCCCCTCAATCGTACTCCCTAATTGGTAGGTATTTCGAATCTATATAATTAAATGGTCTATCTACGTCAGCACGGACTGGCATTAATGGAAGTTATCGACGGGTTATCGATAGTTTTGGCAGTGCAGGGTCAATATAATTGAATTGGCAATACGCTTGTAAACATTGTGTTAGGTTATCGCAATTCTTATAAGATAGCCGAGACTATTGCTTTTGACCAATGGTTCAAATACAAATATTTCCTAAATTACGCGTGTGTTTATGTAAAATGAAACGTTGAAATTATGTTTCAAACTATTAAAGTGTCATAAACGCTAATGTAGCCTTAGATACGTTTAAAATCCCCTGATATCTACTACGGTTTAACTCATAGACGGCGATCAACAACCAAAAGACGATTCACTATATTAAAACACAGAACAATTTTAGAATAAAGTTGAAACTTCAATTCATTGTTACGGCAAAGGATGGTAAGCCACGGTACTCATTGACATTACGATACAAATATTTGCATTTATAGCAGGTATACAAAAACCAATGATAACGTTTTGGTTTACATTCAACTTCGTTAGAGGTAAAATACAAATACTCGTGCAAATATTTAAAGACAAAAATATATGCGAACAAGGAAAATAAATGTATCTATAGTTGTTATCGCATGGATTTACCATTTTTGAGGTTTTCCTCCTAATGTGTAGTTATATGTGTAGTTATTTATCTATTAGCTTCATTATAAACTATACAATATGATAATACCTAACCTAACGCCAATACACTATCACCATACGAGTGTTGGTTTTTACGTTCCATCCCGATCGATGATACTCGTACGTAAAAACCAGTGCTAGTACGCTTAGCTGCTAAGGACAATCAGAGCTTAGAATTTAGAAGATTCTGAATTGAATCGCTTTGTTTGTCACCTCACTCTCTCAAGGAAAAGGCTCGCAACAATTCAGTAAAATATTCTTGCTCTTGGTATGTCGCCTTCTTTATTGTTTTCCCTGTTCGTGATGATAGAAACCAATAGTTCCAATCCTAGGCTCGCTCTAGAAGTTTAATAAAACATACCAAGAGCAACTCCTGCGGTAAGTCGCCTTCTTTATTGTTCTCCCTGTTCGTGATGATAGAAACCAATAGTTACAATCCTAGACTCGCTCTAGAAGTTCAATAAAACATACCAAGAGCAACTCCTGCGGTAAATCGCCTCCATTGTTGATCCCCCGGTTCATGGCGACGAACTGCTCAGGCGCGGGCTTGTCCTTCACGCTGGGATTGTGTAGCGAGGTATTCAGCATGATGATCGCGAAACTGAGCACGTAACACGTGTCAGCGTTCGTGAAGATATCTGGGTTCAGTTGGCAGTATCGTTGTGCGAAGCATTCCATCATCCGGTCGATCTTCTGCGCCTCGCCTGGCAAGCGAAAGCTCCAAAGGAATTGTCTGAAAATTGATGAAGGATTATCATTAGTCGAAATTAGAATACCTCTAGGTACCTTACACTAATTTATTAAGAGAGAGATAGCTTTTTTTGTTTGTTATAAATGTCTCTGAACTGAGACGATTTCAAAAAATCTTCACCTATATGATTAACGAAGCGATTTTCATAAAAAAAGGCTTTTGGGATGGCCGGGGCTTCCTATCTACTACAACTACTACTGAATTTAATTTTTCTTATAATTAACTACTGGCCCCGGTGAAGTAATGATAATTTTACTAAGAAATTTTAAAATTTAGAAAACGACACAAGCAAAAAGTAAAGTGTTCCGGGAAACAATTTCACGACTAATTTGTCACGTTGGCGCCAAAAACCGGTTTCCTGTTCATAATTTATATTGTACCCAGAAATCGGGCAGTTAAATCAGAACAATACAAACTCTCTTTCATGTTGGTATTTGAAAATGCGCCAAGCCCGCGTACTCGATTGTGAATTGCACATGCAATTCTGTACGTACCAACGCTAATCGTGAAGTTGATTTTCATAGACCATTTAGTGTGTTTGTCACGCGTGTATACCTTCAACCAGGCATAGGGGTTAAGAGAACGTCGTGAGCTGAGCTTCTTGGCACACAGACATAAACCAGTGTTTGTAGAAAACACCGCGGCAAATTGACTAGTGGCCAATTGGTCACGGGAATTATTTTACTCGCCGTACATGCATTATTTACTCTTGCAACCCGGGGTTTTTGATCCGACACAGTGACTACATTTAACTAACGGCGACATCTGTGTAAGGTTAGTCAGCAGGTTTATTTGCCTAATATTCGTTTACTAGACACGAATAGTATTTATAAATTTAATAAGTTTAAACCTAAACCGTGATTGAGCTATTAGAAGGCTTTCAGATTGCGTGCAATAGGATTAGTAGACTTCGCTGGGGTTACTTTAGATCATGAGCACGGGGTTCATTAAGGATATTACTTACTTTAAGGCTATGTACATTTTAAGTTCGATGACCGGTGGTCAAAGTAATGTGGATAAATTTTGTAGAGCCGTATAAAAAACAGTGACTCAGAACTTCAATCTATAGCAGTGTTTTTACTGGAATCATTAGGTAAATATCGCAACAATAATGTAGATCGAAGACAAAAACCGTCTTACCACAAAAGTTTTACGAACGCTTTAGACAATGTTTAACGGTACAAATTGCATAGTTAAACAGTGTTTAAAGCGTATTTAACTCTTTTGTGGTAAGGCGGCTAGTCTTCTCACGTAAACGTCTGGAAAAAACTCATGATAGGAATCACAATACCACAGGACGCTACTATATTAATAAGTCGTTCTATAAATATATAAGTTTAGCGTTGTCGTTTTATTTCGAAAAGTTTTACACAATAGCCACCCCACTAGACTTATTAAAACTGCGATCTGCACAATACCTACTACAAAAACAAGTTATAATGGTAATTTGTTATATTGTAATCTTTAACCAACATTTCAAATCGGACGTAGAAATTTCCAAATCAAAACATAAAATGTACCTAATTAAAATCGATCAATCGACAACGCTGCCAGATTTCAGAAAGTACACAATATGGAATGCATCAACCGGATATGACATAACACAAAATACCACGAACAAAACCGTGGGCGTAAGGCTAGGCTCTTGAATAAGAATATTACTAAAAACCTGATACCTATTTTATTCTTACGTAATCGTGTAACAAAAAATGGTATAGACTTTGGTATTGCGTTCACTATTGCAATTTAATTTGAAAAAGTCCATTTTTATAGAAGGGTATATTGTATTTGGCAGTTCTACTTTAGATATTATTATCCTACAATAAATATAAACGCGAAAGTGTGTAAGGATGGATGTTTGTCATTCTTTCACGCAAAAACTACTGAACAGATTGAGATGAAACTTTGCAATAATATAGTTTATATATCAGAATAACACAGAGACTATAAATTATAATGATATTGCGTAAATTTTAAATAATATAACGATAAGTGTTAAGTAACTAGGAAAAATTCTGCTATCTGCGAGCTATTCTAGAGAGCGCTTCAATAAATGTAAAAAAAACAACTGTCGAATCGAACAACCGTCAAATCGTTTTTTTTTTTTAATTGATTTTTCACCTCCTTTATTAAGGGTGGTAAGGTAGGACCTCGGGTTAGAAAGACGGAAAGAGACAGTCTACTTTTTATCCCGCATAAATAAAGGGTTCCCAAGGGATAGCGCAAAAATCAAAATATCATGCTGGCGAAGTCGCGGGTAAAAGCTAGTAATACATAAATATCATGATTAACATAAATTAACAGTTAGGTACATTGAACCCTATTTCTAAATTAGTTTCTTCTTCGAGACATCATCGCTGTGTACTATATCAATCTTACAAGATGCATCCGACTCTTAGTTTCAACTTGGGTTTTAAAACAAAACGTTTGAAAACATTTCTATCTCTTTATATTTATACTAGAACCGGTATGAAATAACATAACAAATCGTAGAGATATAAAAAGTCAGACGTAAGCAAAAGTTTTCGAAATCCGCTTGCAGTCAGGATTTGGCTGCCAAAATAAGATAAGTAATGCTAGATATTTTTCATATAAACCGTCTAGAAAACTGAGCATTTCTAACTTGAAAACATTCCAGACATTGAACAAGATATTATTTTTCGTCGATGTTTTTCGTAAACCACTTTTTTCTTAATTCATGATCTGGCAAGGGCAGTTTGTGCCAAGCAGTCGATTTTGACGAGTATAAAAAATAGTTTTAAACGAGTCATCCGATATTTTCCGAGAATATCAGCTAAACACTTACTACTTTTTAATGGGTCGACCTTTTATTAATTTTAAGGTTTAAGGAGTCAAGTCATTAAGTACCTAACCGAAAAGAGTCGACACGCCTAAGCACCGAAGTCTGCCAAGTCAGTGGGGGGTGAAGAAACGCACACAAACCAAAATATAAGCAAGTTTACACGCACACAAATGTAATTAACTAACATTAGCTGAAAATTAACGCAACACAAGCGCAACCAGACCGATATATTTATATAAAGAGCATGACCGCCGGTCGCGTACTTTTGGCAGAGATGTACGCTTCGCAATGTCGACTCCTTTTGGTTAGGTACCTAATGAGTCGAGTTAACCAAATAAACATTATCCAGGTTCTTTGCTAGAAAATAAATATGTATCTAATACCGTAATTACAAACGCATTCCAAGAACATGAACAAATGAACATAGATATGCAAATAATGATAAACAATCCTGACACAGTAAATATTATAAACATTTACATATCTTAGTCATATCACAAGAAACAAATCATTTTTAATAATTAATTTATGAGGAAGATAATGTAATTAACAAACTGGGAAGATGTAAGAAAGTGGAGGAAACACTGAAGTAAGCTGACCGTACTTCTGTTGACTACACAGCCACATAGAGCCAGAGAGAGAAAGAATCAGAAAGGTGCACAATTTTTTTCATTTTCTATACACAAAGACTCTAGTTCAATTTGTAATAAAATATTGAAAATAATATCATCCCACGCTAAGCTAAATACAAACAAATGATTAAACGGCATACATATATATCTAAACACAATATTTATTTTGTCGCTCAACGCGATAGCTATTTCCTGGCAGAGTGGATCGCGCAAAAAAAAACCCACAATACAAAACAACATTATCTTTGCCTATAGTTTTATTTTTTAATGTCGAGATAACGGAATAACGAGAAATTAATCATGATAGGTTGTTTTTATGGTGTTAAAATTAAAACTGACTACTATAATGTTTACAATTTTACGTATTTAAACAAAATATTTGGAAGAGGAAATTCGTAGAAATAATAACTTTTATTTTGACTAAATAGTAACAACAGACTTTATACAATTGGCATCAAGTCAAAAGCAGGGAGCGGCTGGGAGCGAAAGCGGCGACTATGCTGTTCGATATCTATAGGAGTTGTAATTTTTAGAAATTGCTTCAAAACTACTGAATCCAAGTAAATATTTTTATGAGACTTCATCGCGGTGTTGATTTTCAACAGATTTTTAAGAATACTCGAGAATCGGCCCAAAATCACATCAATAAAAATATTTTATAAGCTGTGATAAAGTATTGGTATATACATATTATACGACGAGCGTGGTGTTTAATTAGTTTTTCTTATCAGTAATAAAAAGTGGTGCAACTAATACCTTAAAGCTTGAACTAGTATGAGATCCGTGAAGTCGTGAAGTTCAACGAATGCCTTGAGCACCGCTTCGTTGAACTCCGACCGCTCCCCGAGGTAGTCGCCGATGGCCGTTTTACTGAGGCCTTCGCCTTTGTGAAGGAACTGAGCGACGTCTTCCGCCGTCCTCTGCAGTAGCCCGTTCTCATATAGGTATTCAATACCTGGAACAATAACACTCATAGTTACACATCTAGTAGGCAGTATGATGTTATTTCAAAGTCAGTGAAAGGCATTGCTACTATGTTACATTATAGTTTCAGGGTTTCTGAAAGGTCATATTATTCATTGTTATGTAGAAAGTAACGAACAAAATAAATATCACAGAAACGATGCCAAGATTATATCACGGGCGAGAGTTAAAAATGAAATATTTTCCCGATGTTAAATAATATAATCGAACAAAAAAAATCACACGGCAATTTATTGCCCTGACGAAACGATCAATTCTGTACATCGAAGCTGAATTAATAAAATTCGGTGAAAGGTGCGAAGACAATGGAAATTGGCACGGTCTTAGAATTTACACTCGAATAGTAGTATTTAGTAACGAATTCCAATCATGCGTGAGTCCGAGAGAAAAGTGAAAAAGTGCGACGAAGTAGCAAACGCGGCGAAAGCGCGTATATTCTAACTTCAGACCCTCTTGTCTTCTAGAAAATAGATTCAGGCACGTTCCTGGGCAGCGTATCATACGGCCAAGACATTGATATTCAAATCAGGTCGCCAGCGGAGCCTGCTAACCGACACTGAACGTGACAATGTATTTTTATCCCTAAGGAGTAAAGTAAAGAAGACACCTGTAATGTTGCATAGGTACCTATTTTGTCATCCACAATATTACGTCTCACAATCACTCTACCTGCAAGCGTTGCAGTCATTATGCTCTTGTGGCTATATAAAGCATTCTGCAAAATGTAATGTATTTTACAATAGTTTCGTATTTTAAAAGCTTCAAGTATATGCTGAAAGTGCGGCGCGCTGAAAGCTTAGTCCCGTAGACGCTCTATCAAAGTATGCGAAATGCCGTGAAAGCACAAGTGCCTACCGGCACTGTGGCGGTGGCCGAGCTCGCATCCATTTACGAACTAGCGGTAGAAACGGAGGAATGCAACAGCCTTCGAACAATAGCCAAACGAATGCTTCATACCTCGACCTTTAAAAGCTTTGAAATTCATGCTACAGATATGTTGAAACGTCGACGAGACTAGAGTAAAGCGACGTAAAGCTCTCGAAATAACAGCCGTATCGATGCTTATCTTATACATATTCATAAAGTGTACAAACCGATACTACAATACTTCCACGTCAATGAGCTATTAGAATAATAGTCAATTTTCACGTAAATGACGTCATTGAACCTGGAGCTCTGTGCGCAGAATACTGATATCCGAGAGCATGATAATGCGTATTTTGTGACGTTACTCTCCCCCACAAATTTTCTCCCTACAATGAAAGGGTAAGTATACTCTCGAGCTGCCATTTTCAGCAGATCTGCGTCGTATTTGTAGATAAATCCAGCGATTTCCGAAAATAATAAGAGGGTTGAATTTCTGAGTAAGACGATAAGATTCTTTAAATGAACTGGAGATGTTGAATGTTAGATATAGTTATTTATGTAAGATTTGCACAGTGAAAACAAGTCCACGTGTTTTAAGAAAGTTTATGTGAAACCATATTTACGCATCATTCGCGTTGCCTCAAACAGCAGCAAAAACAGAGGCGTCAATCTATCTTCAGATAAAGTAACGACGAGCGAGGCGAGATATGAAAGGAGCACGTTTTATAAATCTCTGCACTCTCTCACCGGCGCACACTGTTGACTCGGCGGCATGCAAAATTGCTGATAGCAGTGTGAGTGATCGTTTCAGGCTGTCAAGTGAGGAGAAACAGCCCTCGAATGAGCGATATGCACAATAACAAGCTTGTTAGTGAGCTGTCGTGCCCACTTCAGTATCGACTCGATACGGGTAGGCAAATACATAGACAGGGCTTTTGCCTCGATCCAACAAGCATACTAATAACCTTGGCGCACAGGGCACGACTCTATTAATGATAATAAAATCGCGTTAGGTAAGTAATTAGGCTTTAACTACACTACACGCAGGTCACACAAACAGGAAACATGCTTTATTATTTTTTTACACACGTTTGTGAAATTTATAAAGAACTTTGACTGAGTAAAGTTGAGTAAAGAATATTGATACAACATAATTATTTAGTTTTTCCCGTTTTGCAATTCCAAATAACACGCTTATTTAACTTCAACACACGTTTATAAAATTTAACAAGAACTTTATTTGGTACAACAAATATAATTAATTTATCCCTTTTTGTAATTCCAAGGAACACGCTTTAATTACTATGAGCTTCTAACGGCTTCGCCCGCGTGGCCTACAGGAATCAAAATGTGACGTACTGTTTTTTCAGAAACAAACATTATAAGCGCTCTTACGATAATAATCTCAATTGAAATTACAAGATGACAAAATTCCCAAACAAAGCATTATTGCTTTTCAACAACAAACAAAGTTATAAAATCGACAAAATTAGCCGTAAAACGTAAACTTATCGCCTATAACAATAGCAAATATTAGATCATAAGTAGTAGTAAGTAACAATATTGTTCCCAGAACAAATTATTATAAAATGATTTTACGCTATGGTCTTGAGTCAAGAGTAAAAAAATGAAGAATAAGCATAGCTGCTGGATTCTAAACGCTTACAAATAAAAAGCAAATTTTTGGCTTTAACATTTAATAAGGTATGGTTAAATATATGAAGCTATTAAACGGAAACGGAAAAAGTTTACGTTTACTATCAAAAGTCATGGTAAGGGCACTGAAGTTACTGGAATAATATACGAGATAAGTTTACACTTTAATACTCGAAAAATCTCAAATTAATACTTATGCATTAATTCTAATTGCATTAATTGGCATTAAATTTTTTTCTGATGCCGCGTTTTCTGTTCCCGCCAACGTCGTTGAAATATCCTTATTTGACGGCTTTGGCTTTGGTTTCAGTAGTTCAGTACACTAAGTATCATACGAGTACTTCGTACGGTTTGACATGCTCTTAGGCGATTAGTACTATGTACTTACAAAAAAAATCCACCGCGTTGGTACCTAGATAGGTACTGGTATAGACAAGTATTGGTATCTGATATACGACTGGTTTGGAAGATGAAAAAAAATTGATTTACCTTGTTTTGTAATTACAAGCGTGGGTTTAATCATTTTCAAAACTCGATTGTCATTTGTATTGAAAGGAAGAATAATTTCAAGCATGAGGCTTTATTAATTTCAAGACACTATTGTAATTTTACTACAAAACTTTAGTTAATGCAACAGAAACATTTAGTTTTTGGTCTATTTTGTAAATCCAGCAATAAGCTAAGTAATTTCAACGAAATGTTTTGTTATTTCCAGTAAAGTGTCCGGTGAGTTTTGCTTTATGAATACGATCCCGCCTTTTCAGCAGCCATTTCGTAGTTGCTTGCAGTAGAGTAAACATGGAGAGTGAAGTTCAGTACCAACAAACTGTGTTTTACCAACAGATTTAAACACTGTGAGTGACAATTGACAATCTTACCCAGGAGTCATTGTTATAACAGCTATACAGTCATCTTACTGAGTAATTGGGGTCTCAGTGAATACGATCCCGCCTTTCCAGCAGCCATTTCGTCGTTGCGCGTAGTAGAGTAAACATGGAGAATGAAGCTCAGTGCGTACCAACTAACTGTGTTTAATAGTGTAGTGTCATAAGTACAGATTTAACCAGTGTAAGGGAAAATTGACAATTTTACCTAGAATCTACTGAGTAACTGGGTATCTCCGTGAATACATTATACTCGCCGGCAATGTAAATTATGTTTTATTGTACATGTGGCTGTTTCGTGTGTTATATTATAAATGTATAATACTTAATAAATATCTAACATGACTTCACTTGAATCTTTATTTTTATGTTTGCAATTTTTATTCACCTTGTAAATTACATTTAGTTTTTTTTTAGTTTATAACCTTAGATTCGTTTTGTAAGATATGTAACTCAAGTAGTTTCAATAGCTTAATTTTGTATTATCTAGTTGGTTTTTGTAATGTCTAGTTTAGTTCTGTGATATCAACTTAATAAACCCTTTCCATAAAAAAGTTATAAAACACTTCAAATTGAAATATTTAATACCGTATACTTATAGGTAATTGTTATAAGTAGGTATTCAGTTTTTAATATTTCAATTTGAAGTGTTTTATAACTTTTTCTTGGATAGGGTTTACTAAATTGATAACACAGAACTAAACTAGACATTACAAAAATCAACTAGATAATGCAAAATTAAGCTATTGAAACTACTAGACTTTTACTAGATAATACTGAACCAAACTTTCGAAAGTACTAAGGCTTACTAGATATTACAAAACTAATCTATCAAAATTACTAGGTGTTTACTAGATGATACAGAACTAAACTTTTGAAAGTACTAAGAATTGACTAGATATTACAAAACTATTCTATTAAAATTACTAGGGGTTTACTAGATGATACAGAACTAAACTTTTGAAAGTACTAAGACTTGACTAGATATTACAAAACTATTCTATTAAAATTACTAGGGGTTTATAGATAATACAAAACTAAAATTTCGAAATTACTAGGACTTTGCTAGATATTACAAAACTAATCTATTGGATTTACTGGGGCCTTACTACATGTAACAAAACAGGTATTAATAATTCCTACTAAATATCAATTTGTATTTTTTACAGGGCATTTGTTGTCCTCGGAATTAGTAAAATCTTTAGTATTCTTTACTAAGATTTTACTTTGACTTTGCTAGCTATAACAAAACAGGTATTAGTAATACCTACTAAATATCGATTTGTATTTTTAACAGGGCATTTGTTGTCTTCGGGATTAGTAACATTTTAGTAAAGATTACTATGGACTTTACTAGATATTACAAAGCTAATCTATTGAAGCTACTGGGACCTTACTACATATAACAGAACTGATATTGTAATACCTACTAATTGCAGTAACAAAAATCGATTTGTATTTATTACAGGTCATTTGTTGTCCTCGGATTTAGTAAAATTTTAGTAAAGATTACTATTTTTTTGTTAGTTTTTCTCTCAGTGTAAAGCATTCTGCAAAATGTAATGTATTTTACAATAGTTTCGTATTTTAAAAGCTTCAAGTATATGCTGAAAGTGCGGCGCGCTGAAAGCTTAGTCCCGTAGACGCTCTATCAAAGTATGCGAAATGCCGTGAAAGCACAAGTGCCTACCGGCACTGTGGCGGTGGCCGAGCTCGCATCCATTTACGAACTAGCGGTAGAAACGGAGGAATGCAACAGCCTTCGAACAATAGCCAAACGAATGCTTCATACCTCGACCTTTAAAAGCTTTGAAATTCATGCTACAGATATGTTGAAACGTCGACGAGACTAGAGTAAAGCGACGTAAAGCTCTCGAAATAACAGCCGTATCGATGCTTATCTTATACATATTCATAAAGTGTACAAACCGATACTACAATACTTCCACGTCAATGAGCTATTAGAATAATAGTCAATTTTCACGTAAATGACGTCATTGAACCTGGAGCTCTGTGCGCAGAATACTGATATCCGAGAGCATGATAATGCGTATTTTGTGACGTTACTCTCCCCCACAAATTTTCTCCCTACAATGAAAGGGTAAGTATACTCTCGAGCTGCCATTTTCAGCAGATCTGCGTCGTATTTGTAGATAAATCCAGCGATTTCCGAAAATAATAAGAGGGTTGAATTTCTGAGTAAGACGATAAGATTCTTTAAATGAACTGGAGATGTTGAATGTTAGATATAGTTATTTATGTAAGATTTGCACAGTGAAAACAAGTCCACGTGTTTTAAGAAAGTTTATGTGAAACCATATTTACGCATCATTCGCGTTGCCTCAAACAGCAGCAAAAACAGAGGCGTCAATCTATCTTCAGTTAAAGTAACGACGAGCGAGGCGAGATATGAAAGGAGCACGTTTTATAAATCTCTGCACTCTCTCACCGGCGCACACTGTTGACTCGGCGGCATGCAAAATTGCTGATAGCAGTGTGAGTGATCGTTTCAGGCTGTCAAGTGAGGAGAAACAGCCCTCGAATGAGCGATATGCACAATAACAAGCTTGTTAGTGAGCTGTCGTGCCCACTTCAGTATCGACTCGATACGGGTAGGCAAATACATAGACAGGGCTTTTGCCTCGATCCAACAAGCATACTAATAACCTTGGCGCACAGGGCACGACTCTATTAATGATAATAAAATCGCGTTAGGTAAGTAATTAGGCTTTAACTACACTACACGCAGGTCACACAAACAGGAAAATTGTGTATTCAAATAAGCTAAAACCGGCTAGAGGTGTGGAATTTGTACCTACTAGAGCCACTGTTATTTCCTCGGGGGGAAAAAATCATTGGAGCGATGTGCCGCATATTATTTTGAATTATTCATGATTATTGTGTATGCAAAGGATTCAGCGCGAGTTCTGCAATATGACGGGGTAGGCTGCCTTCTTGTTCATGAGGGCGTCGTGCGTAATATGAAATAGTCTGTGGTATGCAGTTCCATTACAGAGAAATGCGCATTACAATAAGTGTCATGTGCAATAAAACACATCTATGGATAATGATTGCCTGAGCTGAAAATAATACATGTACTGAGGATAATGACGGGTCCGTAAAGTAGTGTAAATTTTAATAGGTATAGGTTTTAGTAATACAAGTTTTAGAACCTATTATAGCAACTTGTGATTGTTCTTGAAGTCGTCTAATTTTTGAGATGTCACTGTACTTAATCGATCCTAGTTAATTCCACTATATGAGTTTTCTATATACAAAGTGTTTATTAAAAGCCCAGTAACACAGAAACTACACATCAGGCACATAAAATGTACCTACCTATGTTAAGGACAACTTTTACTAAGACATTAATACTGAAATCGAAAAAATAAATCGTGTGTTCCACACTTGGTCGAAAGTCAATGAACTTTTTATATGAAACAGGATATTTTCCCAATTTAGGGGGTTGCTGCCATATCAAAAAAGTTGTTCATAATTTAAGTTGTTCATTGATGGGTCTTTAAAAAGACGTATATCATGATAATGCTTAGTTTCGTACATAGTAGAGTATATTATACCACCCTTCCGCAAGTCGCATAATCCGTCATATTTAAGCGAGAAGCCAGCTTATGGCGAGAATAAGTTGCGCAACGTAAAGCCTACAGGAATTAAAATAAATTACATTATATGCTCGCGCTGTACTGTGTTATTTCGTTTCGTTAGATATTCACAAAGGATGACTTGTAATTAAACGCAGATTTAAATCAATTTATATTTAGACGCCCACTGTACAGCACGTTTGTTTTATCTGAATTAGTTTGAATTGAGTCCGAAAACCAAACCAAAATTTCGGAACTTCCAACAAAATTACCAGTCAAAAGAAATTTAAAAACATCAATAAGTTACGGAGGCGAGCGCAGTACTGCGCTGTGTAGTTTCGAACTGTCGAATTGTAGTATGGACAGTCGTTGGTCCATAATTATGACCTGTGCCTAGTATGAAAGAATTCTTAAACGAAAACTACTTATAATCCGGGAGGTAATCGCAAAAAAATTCAACTACTTTCTAAAAGCTGAATTTTTGTTATTAGGTACTCATGGTGGTATACAACAATACTCCGGAGTCAAAAAAGTGTATGAAGTGACAGGTAATCGATTAGTTTTCGTTTACTATACAATCACGTCCAAAAAGTTTGAGATTAAAAGACAGTTGAATATCCTACTAATATTATAAACGTGAAAGTTTGTGAGGATGGATGGATGGATGGATGGATGGATGGATGGATGGATGGATGTATGGATGTTTGTTACTCTTTCACGCAAAAACTACTGAACGGATTGAGATGAAACTTTGCAATAATATAGCTTATATATCAGAATAACACATAGGCTATAAATTATAATGATATTTTGAGTATGCGGGCGAAGCCGCGGGTAAAAACTAGTTATACATGAACCTTTATGGGTTGTCGAATGGCTCATTTTATAATAGAGTATCAATTTGGAATAGTAAGTATAGGCCGCGTCACTCAAGTTGGCGAAAATGAAGGTGCGCAATAACCAATGAACGCGTGGAAGGATTGGATATCGCACAGCTTGTGGCTAACTTCACTTCCGGCAACTTGTGTGACGCGGTCTATACTTACTATTCCAAATTGATACTCTATTGGCATAACAGACTTCAGCCGTGTACATAATTCGAGTAGTCCACGCAGATCGATCCAGTAATTATTCACACTATTACTTATTGATTTTTCAAAAACGACATTGACATTTCGCAATTGGCGAAAATATCGATGAACATATTATTATACAAAAAAAAAACATTACAGACGAACATAGAACCTCCTCCTTTTTGGAAATCGGTTAAAAAGAGATAAATACGCGATTCAAAGTGAAAACAAACAGAAAGCAGCCCCGTCATCAGGTTCTCAGTCTGAAATAGGAAGAGCTCAAACGAGCCAGTTTCGAGAGTCTAGTTGGCGATGCTCGTTTCAAGTCGAATCTACCAGTCTGGGTTTTACAAGAGCAAATTCTTGACATCGTGACCCAATTAATGATCCAATAAGAAAACATTTGCACTGAAATCATCTTCGATAACTTAATTTTAAATTAGTAAAATTGTAGGGGACGTACAGATCTCGAGTGGACACCAACCGGATTAGTATACGCACCACGAAATAATTTAATTATTTCGAAGTGTCAGAACGAGACAGTCTTAGTGAAGTATACATAAAATATCTGTCATTTTTTCTCATGTCGACAAAACTATTTTCGTGATCTAAGCTAACTGATCACGTACCGGTATGCGCAGCGTTGGATTTCCATGGACATCCTGTCATAAGGGTCATACGATAAGAATAAGATAGGATAAGATTATTATATTCGGATATTTACGGGAGTTATAAAGTCTCTCATATTATTATGTATTTAAATATACCTAATTTAGTAAAATACGACATAAAAATAAATTGTAGAATCCACAAAACAATTGCACAAAACAAGTCTTGTCCTAGATTGCAGAGATGACATCATTAGTCAGTTGCCGTGAGTTGCAAGCTAGCAGCTCTTGAGGATGCGAGTGCTCTAGTGAGCTTAGAAATGCGAGTGCTATACTCAAACTGTACCTGTATTACTTAGGAATTCAGTTTCTTAGAACTTGACTTAGTTTTACTGCTGCCTACGTGACAGGAAATTTCTAGCTTATATTTGTTTACAAACAAGTTTGTCCCAGTTTCTAGAACTCCGGAACAGACAACTATTGTTTGTGACATGATACCAGCCATGAAATAATCGCAAGGAAGCTTACCTAGTACCGATCCAGAACGATACTTCAGGAAGAAGACCTGTGCTACTCTATTTGGACTAGTTTCTCAAGACAACTTCGGGATGTCTGTCAAGTGTCCTATAATGATGAGTATCGTATTATCCACTTCCCAAATTGCCTGTAGTGTCATACACTGGCACGGTATCATGTTGTTACTCTTAATCTAATCTGTTGTATCACTATGTCGCAATGGTCTAATTCCTAGTAATGAAAGAGTTCATTGGTTATCCCGGCTTTTATTGCAAGATATATTCATGTCAAAAGGAAAATATACGATTTGGAACCGAAAACTGTATCTGTGTCATTCACAGTCATGATAACAATGACGTAGAGTCTATAATTTGAATCAAAGCCTTTCTTTGAAGCTCAAAGCTTTTCTTTCTGAGAGTATAGACACTGAACTTTTCTTGAACTAGGTTTTTCTCAGTCTAAGACACTAAGTATCATTGAAATTTATTCAAGTACTAAGACTACGTAAGAAACTTCGTCTTAATTTAAGTTACGAACACAGTGAAAGGAAGATACTGCGAGACTTCAGCATAAAAATTGTTCAGGTGTTTCGAGCTTTTGAGCAGAGAAGTACTTTTGTAAGCCTAGTTAGTCGAGCCCATTCAGATTCCAGACCCAGTTCTCGCCACGCCCGAGCTTGTACCTGTCGCAATGACCTAATTAGAGACAGACTTTAGCTACCTTTTCATGAAACGTGATGCTTTTAAAGAACACTCAATTTCTAAAGCAAACGTACTAAAGAAAGGCAAAGTAATGACTCTAGATAGCAAACTCAGGTGGGTTTTTGTCGCTAATTCCAAAGCTATAGAAATTGAAGAAGATTAATCACCGTAATGCGGTTAGCAATTTGCTACATTACTGGCAGAAAACCTGACCTACATTGAGACTACATTCTCAGTGATTTTATTGAACGATCACTGTCACAAGTGGCGCCTGATAAAATGCGCAACAAAAATATGAAATCAATATTTGTCAGACAAAAATCATCCGACCTAACAAATCTTCAAATTCGCGTATAATGTTCAAACCATTATGTGTAAAATTTCATGATTTCTTCTAATAATAAAAAAAATTAAATATCAGATGCATTTTGTGAGTAATAAATATGTTATGGTGCGAGCGAGAGAGATAATAAATCTGTTTCCTGCAATTAAATACAAACAAGTGTGGCGTAAATAAATTACAAAAACAAGTACCTTTTGCAGTTTAAAAAACTTAAACATTAAGCGGAAACTGTTTAAGCTATAGGAATTTCCGATTCAACCTGTCGTTAAATTTTTAATGACGTCGCGTCGGAGGATACAAACACAGTAATTTATTAGTGGCATTCTACAAGAAGATCGTTGGGCAGGTGGACGTCGCAGGAATAGAACAATTTGCAGACAACTTGGTGTCGTGGGAACAAGCCACCTGCCTCGCTGCATGCCATGACACCGGGAACTTCTCGTTTTACGCCATAGCATTATTATTCGTTACGCGAGCCATTCCTTTAATTGTTTCTCATATGAGCAACAAGCACGCCAACTCCGTGAACGATATTTTCTTCTAATTTACTATGTGAGATTCTATTGTTTGCAGAACCTACAAAAACGTACGCAAAACAATAAAGGAGAAACTTATCTACGCCAGTGCTCATAAACCTGAACGTTAACTTGGGACCAACTTGGGTTTACGTTTGAGTTAACGTGTGTTAATTAGTTACATCCAAACGAACGAGTTCACACAGATCTTTGCGTAGAAAATGGTGTGAAAGGCTCACCTTTCTTTGGGTCCATATTGAATTTCTTTCTGCCTATGCTCATCTGTTTGGCTTTGCTGTTCTGCTTGCATTCTTCCTGGCCGTCGAGGGCTTCCAGCTCTGCCACAACTTCGCCGAGCTCATCTTTGAGTTGCTGTAACAAAAGAAAGATACGTTTATTTCAACCAAACTCCTACAGACTCAGCGACCATAGAAACCATTTAAAGGTTCGATTAATCTTTCATTCCGGTTGATCGGAGTTTACGAGCTATAACTTTTCATTTCGGATAACTCGGTCGCGTTAAACCGTCCGTTCGTGTTTGATATTATGTCGATATACCTACAAATAATATCCTGTAGGCATAATTAGCTATTGTATTGATAAGTCTTTGTTGAATTGAACCCAATGTTTGTCAACATTCTTGCGTTGGACAGAGTAACTGGTCTCGGCGGTGTCGAGCATGCGACCGCAAGGCAAACCGCACGCTTCGAGTTCTCCGCGTATTCCGCACAGCTGCAATACCAACACGGCACTGGGGACATGCCAACTTGTAGATATCGTTTCAAATTCACGGTAAAGTTGGACCACACAAGACATGCTAGCGCTTACAATTCTTCAAATAGAAGTTGGGGTTCAAATATGTAAGAAAGGTGTGAAAGGTGAATTGGGTATACATTTTAATTTTAAAGTAATTTAGAACTTCGTGTAAAAAGACAACGTAAAAGTCTAAATCTAATACTTAATAAGATTAAATTCTATTGAAAAACTAATCAGTCGAGGGCTGCACAATAGTTTGAAAACTCGTAACATACTTAATTCAAAGTTTGATCAGGTGTGTGATTAGGTAAAATGGATTTACCAAATAAATCATTCGACCCGTAACATGAATCAACATTATGGCTTTAGTTAAAATCCCTCGGACAAGGCGAGTGGGTGGGTTTATTTTAGTGATATAAACACAACAATCACTTTCAATACATGATTGGATTTGAGTAATACAATACCATTAGAAAGCTTGTCGCGTTTAAAGTAAATAAAAGTTATTAGAATGCAATAGCACTCACTGTTATATTTCTAAGAAATGCCATCATCAGAAATGTAGGAGTATATATATATTTGCATACAAAAATTGAATAGCCGTATAAAACAGGGATCATTCAGGACAATTCCCATTTACAAAAGACCCAAATCAAGACCCAAAATTACTGTGTCAAATCGAGTACAAAACGCCCCTATATTACTTTCACGTCGGGAACAGAAGCCGAGATAAACGTCCCATTTAGTGTAACTGCCTGTATTTTATCGTCTCATCACCCAGATTGTACAACATTTTATCAAACATATTTTCCCTAGTTTTGCCAAACATAATAGTTAAATAACAAAATACGTATATATGTATCTCCAGTCTCCACTAAGTCACGCAACACATAAAATCTATACGGTATCTACTATTGATAGTGCCAATGTTTTAGAGACATCTAGGACGGCATAAAAAAGAAACAATTAAGTCCGTCAGTGATGCGCATAAAATGGACTTAGCAGAAAATCACAAAGACAAACAAAGTGGGAACAATGACCGCTCACAGAAGCGCTGATTCGTTAGTGCTTCGGTTTTGTCGCTCGCCCAACGAGGCGCAGTCTGTGTAGGCATTGCCACAACAAATATGCCTTTCCGACATCTATTTGCCTACCTTTTGTGGAATTCCAAACTAGATTGCCTGCAAAACTTTTACAAAATGTTAAGGCGAAACCTGGTTAACGCCTTATGTTATTTACCTTGTTTTTGGCCGATTACAGCACAATTAGTCATAGTCGGTTCACATGCACAAATAAATTTTGTGATATTACGTTGTCTTTAACAAAAAACGGCATACTTAGACTAATTTTTATCCGCATTTGGTATGGTTTAGGAAGCTATGTACATAGACTTTAATCTTGGTTTATTCCGTTATATGTTATTTGTTAATACAAATTATGTACATAAATACTGTAAGAAAGTCTTCGTCAACCCAAGATGAGTAATTAAGCTGTAATCGGCAAAATCGTCAAAAAATGCGCACGCTGATCGAGACGTTTTAACCTGAATTCTTTTCACGCTGTGCAAAAGCTTGAGTAACATTAGGTATACCGTTTATCAGAAATTGAAACTTATTTGCATATGAACAAGGTTTCGGTACAACAAAGCATCGTTAGGTCCACAAAGAGTGCAGCGTGGGTGTGTTAACCCCGCGCCTGTCAAGGTCTAGTGAGCGGCACCTTTACTCTCTATGATTAAAAGCAGATCAATAGCGGTGCACACAATTTGAACACATCCATCTCATTTTCTACGCTTTGCCGGGATCATCGCAAGTGATAAAAAATAGTAGACAGCAAAAAGTTGTACAGTCGAGGAAGCAGCGAGCGCTCGATCAAAACTTTCAAGTAAAATTCATATTTTTTACTCAAAAGCTACATATTTTATAAATATTTGCTACAAAATAAACTTCTGCCAATAAAATGTGTGACAAGATAAAGCCATTGACCACGTCAGAATAATACCGTTAGTGTGAAATAGTATTCTCATAAAATCAAAGTATCAATACTGTAACATAAAACAGCCTTTGTATCGGTATCGGTAGCGCGAATGCGGAATTCCCTGGCCATGCATAAAAGATGCCAAAGCACCTATTTATTGCGTGCCACTAAATAAGAGGACTATAAACAGTGGAATGTATGCGACTACGTATATAAAAGCATTGGCCAAGCATATATTTGGTACTACATCTTTGGAGGTCTAGGACTCTATGAGAGTATGTAGCAATATGAAAATACAATATGCAATCAAAGACAACGTGGAATACATCTTCAAATAGATACTCATTTGCAAAGTAATCACATTACTACATACTAAAACGAGATGGCAACAAATAGACATTACAAAAGCGTTTGTTTCTGCTACGGTCTAGATACTTTCAATGATGTACAGCTAGACGTAGTGTTATTGACAGATGGTAAATCCACAAAATCTCTACCCATAACAAAAGCGATTTTCCTTATAGATAAAGCGAATCCAAATGGACATCACTGAAAGCCGAAATCCCTTGTTGAACGTAAAAGATAGGGATATCCATTCACTGTATGAGTATAGGCGGCGGTAGGTACTAAAAATATACAAGGAGTGTATAAAACAGTACAATGGCTCTTGTTCCCGCCACGCTCTGGCAGCGACAACAATATTTGCGGTCCGCTACCTATTCCCTGGAGACACGATACCGGCCTTCCTCGTCTAGACGATACTACTAAATAAGGTAATGAGTTCGAATCGAGCTCACGTCACTATTCACGTAAATACTACGCCATATAAATGACGTCAAAGTGGTGAAAACTAAATCACTACCTAAACTAATTTACTTTATTACATCGCTATCATGGAGGAGACTGGAGAGCGCATGGGCCCCGTTTTTGTTGAAACAATAGGTCACCGATTTTAAGCGGGGGGATAATCGATATTTTTGACTTGGTTCTACTTTGAATAAAATATCGTATCGCAATAACTCATCTTTTTAACTATTGACACGATACTGGATCAAATATCGTATCGAAACCACACAATCGTATCGTCTCAACAAAGAGCGGCTTTAGAAAATATTATTTCTGTGTACTTTGACACTTACAGGTTGGCCGACGTAAATAAGTATTGTTTATGTACCTAAAACAATAAACTTTGATGGTATAAAAGACAATATGTTCTATTTTTAAAATACAATACGATACGGATCGATCCAAAATATCGTATCGAAACAAGCGGATCGAAACACTGCGATGCGATCCATTTCAATCCAAAGTATCGATACAAACACCTGGATCGAGCATCCCTAGTCGGTAGTCATCTAAAGCGCCTATCGATGGTGAGCGAGGCCGCCCCGCGCACTTTCTCCACTGGTTAATATGCTCCTTGATCGCTATAGATTCTACCTACTCAAAACGGACATTCTGACCAAAATACTAGACGAATTGCTAGTCAATTGAAAGCAACATAGAGGCAGTAAATTTCATTCAGCTCTACAATTGTTGTATCAAGAGAGAACACTTGTTCACTTAACAATGTTATTTCAGACAAGGACTGAGCACACCCTGCTGAGCCGGATTGTCCTCACCCTCTGAAAGGGCAAATGCATCGAATGGAACTAAACCATATCGGTGTACCATCGGTTGGTTTGAATGTCGCCCACTTCAACCGTGACGATAAGGTCGACAATTTATTGGATGCTGCTGCATTATCAACATGCAGCATAGGCATGTGCTCTATCGTTAATGCAGCCAGTCTAGACGGGTTTTTGCTCGACTAATGCAGCAGGTGCCCGGATTTTTATATGGAAAGAAAAGCGATATTATATTTATCATGTACGTAGTTGATTTGCTTCATTCAAATTGCGTTGTTGGTGGTAAGATGTCAAATATGTTACGTACTAACTAAAATTTAAAATTTTCACAATGTATGCGGCGTAAACGTAGGTACTTAAACAGACATGACGTGTTCTCAAATGTTCCAACACAACATCAGCATCAAGATAGTCATTTCCGATGCAAACATCTCGACATAATGGTTTGTAACGAGTATTTTGCAATTAGCACAGACATGTATACTATAAATAAATAATATAAATTATAGCTTTTACGACTGAGACAAAATTTCACTATATCAGAAGCGCGAAATACACTTTTGATAGTTTGAATAAACCAATACGAGAAATACTCGAGCTTTATTTCCATCCCGATATGTATACCACAATACAATATTCACTTTCGCTTGATGAAGCCTTTCACCAATATCGAAGATTACCAGAAGTGAATGCTGTGAATTTGGCACCATCACAATATTGAGTGACAATTACGTAATTTTAATCACAACGTAGTAGTTAATTACTTCACTATGCATTTTGACTAAGTAAAAGCCATATCGGTCGGCTGGAGCCGGATTTTTCAGTCTGCAGGGTCAATGTCATTTGTAAATGTTGCCAGATCATTGTCGGCGACACACGGCTACAGAAGCGATTGGTCGGTGAAGATCGAGTAGCTCGCGATGTCGTTGGCAAAGATTAATCGCGTACGGTCCGTTCGATCATGAAGGCTTTATCTCGTCTAGACGTGTTCCCTGTTCATACACCTCAACATACACGAACAAAATGCTTGTCGATGAAAAACAGAGGAGGCCGAGCGCCTTGTGATCAATCCTTGCGAGATGTGACATCGTCCTCATTAGGATGCCATGCGAGCGGAGTCAGTAATGGGTAGCAATTACGACTATATATCAATAGTAGGGATAACACACAGCCAGTGGGGGCAAGTCGTGAAGAAAACAGCGTCATCACGTGAGGCGATTTTAAATAAACTCTATGTTAGGTGTGCGGTTGTGCTGTAATACGGCTTTTGCATGCAGACTATCCCGAAAGGGAGCGACGCGTCATAACAATGAGTCATATTCACACATCATTGGCTAATAATATGACTCAAAGACCGTTGAACAAATTCAAATTGAAATAAGCAACACCAGTAAACCAGCGCTCAAAAATAAACTATTTAAATCCGTGTATATCACTCGTGCAATTTAGTGATGCAGAGATACAGTTTATTCAATTTTCGTAATGGTCCACCGAGCCATATCCGCTGTTATTATAATTGAACTATGGAGTAAAAGTGTGACCCAACTGGTTACATCATAATGTTTATTCATAAAATAACTTTCTACGATTTAGATGAACTCGATAGACAATCAACAAATCTTAGTTACGGCATCATTTTATTATGAGCGTATCGAATAGCAATGTTTCAAGTTTAAATGAAAAATCGAACTTAATTACCTATTCGGTAGCCATTTTGGGATGTAGGGTAGAGTAATAGAGTTCAACTCTATCAATCGAAGTGGCGTGATTGAGATACAATGTGAAGAGCTGGGATCAATAGAAATCGTTTAGGGACACGTCCCGCGGTCTCAATTTATAGGAGAGAACAAGAATTGATATTTGACCCAAACTTACTAGAGCACAAATGATGGTACTGACAGTTACATTTATGACAACATGGTTATCAATTCAACCCATACAAACTTGATTACTGATCGCTATAATTATGGTAGAATATTAGACATGAAAACTATAAATTAAAAGCGTAGTTAAATTTAGAAATATACCAACCAAATGCCATTAAGGTCTCAAATTAACGCACGTGCGCTTCAGTTCTCATTTTACTGATTTATTTTCAGACTAATTATTGTGTTTCAAAATATTGGCCGTCGTTGCGTGCGTTATAGTTATTTAAGTAACTATCCTCATGTGTATGATTTAAAAGGAATAAGTTTTAACTGTTGCTAGCTCATGTCCTTTATCCTTTTCACACCCTTAGTCAGACTAGTTCACACAAACCTTCTATTTTACAAGCTTTTCTTTAGTTTCACCTGTCCCGTTGTCTGTCTGTCGGTCTGTAATCAAATCTTACAAGTTAAATTTGATCCACTTCCCGGTTTCCGATTGAGCTGATATTTTGCATACATGTGTAAATTGCGTGACAATTCGTCTTGGCGAGTACTTGTGCAGTAAAAGCTTGTTTTTTTTTTTTAATAAAAAAAGGGTTTCTTTTAATTATTCTTGTTTACATTAATAAAGACCTTGTCAGTGAACGGGCAAGTGGCATGTCACTTTTTATTTACTGATGGAGAATAAAAATAAATAATTTTATTAAAACAATTGCAACTACATACCAGCTGATTGGCAAGTTAAAATGGCAGTGGGCAGGGCACATAGTACGGAGACCGACGGGGACGAAAAGTATTCGAGTGAGTGGAGACGACGTACTAGCAAGCGCAGTGCAGGACGTCCACCCACAAGGTGGACGGATGACCTAATCAAGACCGCAGGTTCGCGCTGGATGCGAGCCGCTTCTAACCGGTCTTAATAGAGATATTTAGGGGGCCTATGTCCAACAGTGCACATCCTATGGCTGAAACGACGACTAAAACAATAACTTCAATGGGCGTAAAACGAGACAGATCTGCTTACACATAGATTCATAGAATATTCTGCGCACGTGTCGTGAGCCGAAATTCGTGGATAAAGACATAACATATAGCGCCAACGACATGGATAAAATCATAGGTATTTAACGATTATATACGTTTATGGTGGAAGGGACGGCGCGGCACGTGACCCACATATAGAAACGTCCAAATATGTCAGTAATGGTTGACGGTTTAAATTGATTTATTATAAAAACGTATGGGCTGTTGAGATTTTTGATAACTTTTTTACCAATATTTTACAAGCCCAGCGTGTTAATTATGAAATGCGGGTCTTAGCCCGCAAGCCTATATAATTGTAGCAATAATTCTGTAAGGTAGTGTTATTAAAATAAGTTGTTCAACACTTTCAAAGTTAACCGTCTTTGTGCAGAACAGATAAACTTGGCCGGCACCAACAGTACCAATTGTACTCCCCGTGCAATCATCTTCATGAAATCTATTGAGTGGCCACTATAAATCTACATCAACACTGACGCTGCAGCGAGCAATCATGTAATTCAAACTGCAAAGCTCAGCCTATTTGCAATTTCATCGCCAATTGGTTATAGGGCAGTTTATCAAGTAACTGTATTAGAGGCTGTTATTTAATTAGGGCCAACTCCCGATCCGATTTCAAGGATATTCTGATATCGTAGTTTTGCCTTTTGCGCTGCTCTGCGCTAAGTGACTAATGTAGTTTGGATGTGACATTGGCGTCACGTAATGAAAGCGAGCTCGCGAATCCTTAGAGACTTTCCCCAATTAAATCACTTTCCCATTTCTGTTTGGCTTCAGTTCTGTGGAATCGTTTTGCGATTCCGTGGAAACAGGCCTAAGTATTGTGAGTAGAGAGCATCGCAGTGAAATGTCGAATCCCTACAACATAGCAATGTGAATTGTCAAGCGAAGAGAACACGTGGGCATTGAAGCTAATGTTCAACATAAGCCGGCTAATGTTGAGCCCTTGTCGGGTTCGCTGGCTGCCACGTGAGCGCTCACACAAGTTCACATGAGCAAGCAGCCGGAACCCCCGCTCAGTCAAACTATTGAGCGGGTCTTCGATCAGTCTATTAGTGATCGAAGGAGCGGGTGCATGTTTACAAACTTTCCCTCCGCGTCCTGCCTGACAGCGGATAAAATATTAACTTCATTAAGTGCCAGGATATAAATAGGGACGAATGTTTTCAGAAGCCAGGCCGTAACCATTAAAAGCAAAGATAATGCGCTATATCCAATTTGAGTTTAACACAAGCCGTTATGGTTTCAATACTCTAAATTACGACGCTGACGAAATCGAAATGACTTTACTTCCTCGGTGCTCAAGCGGTAAATTTACCACTTCGGTTAAATTCTTCGAAATTAAGAAGGGATCCTTTTGTGGTTTTTATTGTGAGAAAGCAACGGTAGAGTAAAGTCTAGAGTGTTAATATTTAGAACTTCCAATAATAGATTTTAGGTCAACGCTCAGCCCTTAACGAGCCCGTCCATCGACTAATGGGTTGGCTAATGTATGCCGAGTTATTAATAATACAGCCTACTTTACAGGGAACGAGCATTTTCCGATAGCCATAGTTTATGCAATGGGGTAATCATTGTAAAAGCTTCCTATGTCAACAATGACTTGCGTAGCAAGTCTAATAGCATCATTATCGAAGATCTGTTACAAAGAGGTACCTAATGTGGCTGTGGTAATTTCGAGATATGTAAGAACTTCGTGATTATATTACGTCTATTATTAAAGACTAAGCTCTATAATCGAGTGCTAAATTAGTGTCAAATTTTGTTACATTATTATTTACGACTCCACATTATCGTGATCCGGTTTGACTGCAAGCGGTTGAGGTGATTCGCCTTCGAGCAAATGCGTACAGTATCTGGCAACGTTCCCAACCTCCCCGACAAATAACACTATTGTCATTGCATACAGAGTTTAACCGACCTTCACACAAGAAACTCGAGAACGTTTTAGAGCACAGTTCCGTTAATTTTATACAGGCTGATGGACGAAGACCTGTTTCAATTCATGCTCAGGGTTAGCGCCACGAGAGCGTCAAAATTACTATTAATTAAGCTCTATGATTTGTGGCGAACTTCCATGACGCGGTTTTTTCTTCAAACGTGAACGATGACATAGTCTCTAGGATGATAAAAAGTTCAATTGATGAGAGAACATGTTGCGTAAACAAATGTTACAATGGAATTTGCGAGTAGTTCGACACAAGTCTATATGTTTTCAAGTACTGCTACAGATTAAACAGTTGTAGTAGTCCCTGTGTTTGTTCAGCCAAAGCGATATATTTTCGGTGCTTTCTTCTGGCCCAGTGATATTTGCTACTGCGGCAGTGTTGTGCCTGCCAAGTTTTCTATTAACGGAGCCAACATTTTCAGATGAACTATGAACTTTACGGAGGACATATCTGATTTCACTTTTATGGAATGTTGTCTGGGTTGTATAAAAAATTCAAAGTTTCTCCATATTTTATGATTGAACATGTCAATCATAAATTCCTTGTAAATAATATAAAACCTCTGTTTGTGACTCAGATGTGGTGATTGGCTCGGTTCCCATACAATGTCCTTAAGGAAATGAGATCACACATGAAATTCGTATAACGATACGATCAAAATTGGTCTCATAAATGTAAATTCGTAAAAATATGAATGAGGTCAAGATCATTTTGCTAATAGCCTTAGTCCGAATAAATACAGAAACGGTACAGCTTTTAAAAAAAACATTTTCTTGGAGTTCGATGAAGTACTGAATGAATGAATTCTGGTTGAACTGCCTATTACCATGGATTAAAAATGTGTTTTTTATAGATTCTGACAACAAACAAATTTACTTACATAAATCAACATCAACAACCAGAAGCAAGTAGGCTACATTTCTCTTTTGGCGCGAATCGTCAACTTGAATGTCCGCCAAATACTTTACAAAATTGCTTAGTGGAAAACGCTATGTTGAATTTTTACAACTTAGTGAAAGTTACAACAGATATTACAGACTAATGTATCATTAAAATATCATTATCGCTTCTATACAATAATATTACGTAGTCACTATTATATTTGACATTTATATCTTGTAAATACATACTTATGTATGTACGCACTGTTATTCCTTATTTATTCTCATGACCTGTGACGCATTTCATCATAACTATAAATGTTATAGTATATCATAATTATTTCGTCTTCAATAATATAAATCGCTAATCTTTGTGTAACAGTCATTCAGTTACTGAAATAATACTTCAAAGTAATGGTTATAATAAGCTGTTTATTGTTTTGTAAATTATGAGGTGTTATTCATACAGGCCCATTCGCGCTAGTCGCTCTGATAACCGCGCGTTATTAACTGTAGAGTTAGTCAATTCATTGTAACGTTCTACGATATTTTATGCAATCGAATAATGCTATTACATTACATCAATTACATGTGCTTTACCATTCTGCATTGTCTTCATTTTATTTGTAAGCCATTCTCTTCGAAAATCATTTTTTACCCAATGATTTTTCCAAAATGAAATATCTTAGGCCCTGAAATCTTTTCAACTACAAATAAAATCCGCACTCCATACTCGTAACTTGAACCATTTAATATCACAGTCTTTACTAATATATAAGATAACAAAATATAAAAAGTATAGAGTATATATACAGTAGTGTGTCTGCTGCATAGAGTCAACTAAAAAAGGGTTAAATTAGATACGTGAGCTTCATACGATCATACCTTATCAGCTTGGTAAACTAATCCCTCGTGTAATTGCACTGATTAGGACTTAGTTTTCAAGTGACAGTGCAAGCCTTCAAAGAAATTCTTGATCGAAGGTGCAAGCAAATATAAACCGATTCCACTAAACGACAAGTAACTAATTTGCTCGATGCTCGTGCAATCCGGCTTTTATAGCTAAAGCAATGATTGTAACTCATCGATCTTTGATAAACTGCCTGATAGAGGAACTTGCTGAAACTTAATCAAGAACTATCCGAGGACAGTGCGACTTCTCGCGAGATCCGCAATAACTTCAGCTACATCTTCCCAGAAATCCCAGATATATAAAGTTTGCGTACTGCTCAAGTTTGCTAATTCTAAACTTGGAACCTATATCTTGTAATCAAATTACACGCTTCTGAAACTTTCATTAGCTGTTAATATATAAGGCTGGATAATAAACTGATGACTTAATTTGCTTCACAGGAATCGATCAGCGTGAGCTATCAAGTAATCAGAGATGAAGATCCGCTGGGCTATCTCGGTAACATTGGCGCGACTACGAATCGCGCCAATGTTACCGAGATAGCCCAGCGGATTAGTAATGTTAGTATAGTGGTAATGGCATTAAGCACGTAGAACTGATGGCAGACACAAAGACATGGAATGGAGATCACGCACCGGCGAACGCAGCGAAAGGACGTCAGACGATTTGATAAAGATCGCAGAAATGCGACGAATAGACATAGGATTGTTCAAGATGATGATGACGATGATAAAATTGTAGGCAAGAATTCAATAAAGCAGAACCAATGTTATTTGACTACAAAACTATTCCTAATCTCTCATTTAATATTTGATATCTCATTTCACGACAAAAGTTTATGTAAAAAGTAAATATGTTCCAGCATAGTTTTTTTCCGCTTCCTGTTTCAGCGGCTGCCAAAACAAAGAGATTCAAAGTCGAGAGTAAATGTTTATCGTATGTGGTAATTCTTGAAGAATTTTCCGAGGCGACATCATCGCTGTGACAAGTTGACCTTCAGGTAGAGGCGAACATTATGTTTACTTGGAATGATAAATCAATGCGATGACGCAAACGATTCTGCAAGCCGATTAGTACAATCTGAAGCAAGATAAATATTTGCTTAGAGAATGTGAGAAAAATAGTAAATAGAAGTAAGTACAAATACAACATGTCCAAGAACATACATTTGAATGAGGAAGATATTTCTTATTTCATTAATATTATATGAACCATGTAATTTGACGTAGGCATGACGACATTAACATTGACGTAGATACGTACGGATACGAAACAATAAATAAAGTTAATTACATACCTATTTTTTTAACCTATACTGTCCCACTCTTGGTCAAGTCTCCCCCATTTCCATCCATGAAACGCGATCCATCACATTAGCATATCTATTTAGGAAAGTATATCATTAATCGACGACTTCCAGCAAATATCTATAGAGTCACAATCGTGCTAAAAAGTGTCCGAGCCAAAACTCTGCCCATGCTATGTAGTGGGCAGGCTTTTTAGTCAGACGTAAGGCGATTGAAAGCCGACTACAACTCCGCTCGATGCCAAAGCGCCCGGTTACAAGCACTAATTAGGTGACATAACGTCGAGATTCGGGAAAAAGGGTCATTGTGAATTTATTTAATCTGAGTCGGTATGTATGACGGCGCTCGGACATCTCGAACTTAATTGTATGTTGCTCTACAGAGTAGAAAATGAAGAGGACATTAACAAGTCTGTTCTATCTGTCAGTTAAATCGGTCGGTAAAAGGAATTAGGTCAATTAATTATTGTGAGCGTTTAAATGAATGCAGAACTCTAGAATCAGGCCAACAAACCGGTGCCAATGCAAACATTTCGGAAAAGCACATTGAAATGATAGATGAATTTTGTTCATAATAGTTTGGCATTATCGGGAAAGGAAAAGAATGTAAGTAACATACGACAACGATGTTATCTAGTCATCGTTTCTTTTTTTAATAATTAGTAAAAGGAAGTAGAGACATTTTAACACGGCATTAAGCGTGTTTGTGTTCAATAAGTACTCGAAAGACTGAAGAAGATAATTATATAGTAGGTACCTATGTGTAATATTTATTTTGCGGGTGAATGTACCGAGTAAAACGGAAAAACAACTGTGGCTTAATCCAATAAAGTATTGTGTGTGGCTGAAGTAGTTTTGTGTACAATTCAGTTTAAATTTAACATTTCGTAGGTAGAGCGAAGCTGTACGCGGTTGCAGCACGTAAACAACTACTTCGAGACTATTAAATTCAATACAATTCGCATACCTACTCCTACCTGTTTAGTGTTTAGCTTTAACTACAAGTATTTTTAGATAACTACGCACAATAAAGTCAAACAAACTTCAGAGCTCCACCTACTCGTTCGTCGTAATTACCGTCGACCAAAGGAGAAAATATTTTTCAGAGCACATACCTGCAGAAGTATTCAAAAACATAATGAATTTTCATGTCGCTCCAGAATTTCATGAGCCATTTTAAAGCCAAGTGGAAGTCTCCTAATCAAATGCTAAACTAATATAAATAACATCCATTTTTAGGGTTCCGTACCCAAAGGTTAAAAATGGGACCCTATTACTAAGACTCCGCTGCTCCGCGACTCCGTCTGTCCGTCTGACTGTAGGTCATTAACCGTGATAGGTAGACAGCTGAAATGTTCACAGATGATGTTTTTCTGTTGCCGTTATAACAACAAATACTAAAAACAGAATACAAATTTAAATATTTAAGAGGGGCTCCCATACACCAAACGAATTTTTTTGGCGAAGAGCTCCCATACGTTACGGAACCCTTCATGCGCGAGTCCAACTCGTACTTAGCCGATTTTTTTCCAAACATTGATCTATCAAGCACAAGGATACGTTGATGTCTCATTTAATTGCACAGAAATAAGTAGAGTTATTTGGCCACGTGTGGCGCCAACTTAAAGTTAACAAGCACAAGTAAATCTGATCCGATGCAATGTTAGCGAGTTTGTCCAGTATAATATGATCGGTGCACTAAGTGGGTAGGTGCAGTTTGCAGTGATTCAATCAATGTCGCTACGACCTCTCCGACCTCAGTGGTCATCGCCACCACATTCCTGACTCATGTTACCTCTCATCTCGCTGATATAACGGATACGCGGAGAATAACCTTACCTCGGCGAAATCCTTATATTATATTATTCATAAAATTAAACTCGACCCTGCAGCCTGTATTTAAATATTCTTACCGCATCTGACCCGTAAACAGTTACGTAAAATAAACACGTACCTGAAAAAGAGAGAAAAACGGTTAACTTCAAACGAAAGGATCATGTTCCCTAATCACTTAAGATAGCGGGAATGGTCATACGAAATTGCAATTTTTATCGTCATCGAACCACACTCTTAAAAGCTTGACTGATCCGGTTCGGGCGTGGAGACAACATTGGCAAATTGGCTCAAAATATTTATATTGCGTGCGGGTAAATATCCGGGGAATGGTGAGCATTTTTGAACAGTGGCAATTTTATCGAGTTCCGTGGAATTGCATGTGAAATAAAAAGAGTGGCTGTGAGTGATTACAATAACAGCCCCAGCGGTGCCGAGTACAAAAACCCCAGACAGTACCGTACAATATAAACAATGGGTTCATATTTCCGGGCCGCGGTCACGGGGCGGGTAGTCGGATTCTCTGAGAGCAACTTGTAAAGATTTTCTTTTGCAGGCTCCAACAATCCGCGTGTAAATTAAGGCCGGTTGTAAATCTGGCAAACGGCCAAAAAGGGAAGAAGAACGAGCAGAGACATTAGAGAGATTTAAACACGACGCGCGCCGAAACACTCACGTCGATTACCGATAGAATCACACAAATGTTACACCACGTTTGCCCTGTTTTCGCCAAGGCCAGAGATAAATCACTAGAATATAAAAAAAAAATCTGTTCAAAACGCTGTTATGTTTAACATAAGATAGCCAAGCTTTCTATCAATTAATTCATATTATATCACTCTCGTCGACTAATTAATATGCAAATAATAACCGAAATCAGAGCTTTCATATTAGTCGTTTAAATCGAAAGATTTTTCATTTTAAGACATATGCTTAAACGTTACTTCTTATTTATCAAAAATATGACGCAACATATTTTATACATCTCCCCAGTTTCTCACATCCATGAGTGAGTTAAATGACGCAGCAAATAAAAGAAGAATTCATTTCAATTAGTCGCGCCGACAAACTTCCTAACAAATAAAACAAGTGCTATGTCCGTCGGCATTATACTTCGATAACGAACGAGGCCTCTCCCGTCGAGGGTTAAACAGGAGCAAAGGCAAAAAGAATACAATCAAGTGATGTGAGGGAACTAATGAGACTGGTGGTGTGGATGCAATACGAACGACTACAGACAAGGAACAAGTACAACACATAATACTTGAACACAGATGTGGGGGACAAACTATAGCGAACACAGATATCGCCGACGACGCTTAGGAATGAGATTCGAAACGCTAATCAAATAAAAAGCAGCCAACGAATACCAATACAGAGAATAACTAACAGCGAAAACGCGATAAGAATTGTTAAGTGGATAGAAATCCCAAAACGCTTAGACTCGCAGAATGCCGAAGCGTTAAAGTTAGGTATAACGAAAATTAAAAATAATGAAGGTTTACGTAAGGATATCATCCACTCAGACAAAGAAAGTTTCTACAAAGTTCACATGTTTAAATTTGAATAGAATTAATTAGTGACACGTCTGGTTACAGAATTAAGTAACAAAAGGTCGGGTGATGCAAATTTCACAAACAGGATTTCACATCCTTTCCGCGGAAACAGTTAAGTGTCCAAAAACTTGTTTTAATGAATTCTAGCGGATTTCTATACTGTTACCGTTGAATTAGTACTCGAAAAATGTCAGGAAATAGATCAAATGTACTGATATTTTATGGGAGTTATCACCGTCAACCCACGCGGTGTGCCCCCACATGGTCGCAGACGATTCAAAGTTATTTTAAATATTTATTGTATTTGTTGTACCTGCAGTTGAAATGACTGTCGTCGTTTATTGCACCCGTTTTGTAAACAATAATAATTATTATCAACATTCATAAATCATTTTAAAAAATATATGTAAGTATGTAGTTTCATTTGAAATGTTCCGGAAAGTAAGTTGGTCATGTTGGCCTTTCAGTGTCATTATAATAATTGTATCTCGTGAGTGCGTCACCACGATCGCATCAGGTCAACAGTCCCATAACCTCTGAGAGCAAGATGATCGCAACATGTCTCGTATAGTTCAGTTTTTTTTTTATACATAATAGGGCTACGTTTAGACACCTACTCGCTTGATGGAAAGCAACATTGTTAAAACAAAAGCGGCTACCAAGACGAGGATAGAGTATCCAGACCTAGAAGATACCTATCCACTCTTGCCTTAAAGATATCACGGTAGGGCATCCAATCCCTATTCTAGTTCGACACTTAGTGCACATAAGTTACCTACATAGAGACGTACTCTGGAATTTGTAACCCAGCAAATATAATCTAAACTTCAACCCAATCTAAAAGGTTGATGTTTTGAATAGGTGCGAGGTTAACTAAAAAAGATAACTTGTTTATCTAAAAACGCCCATTTCCTTTCAAGTGGACGAACAACGTGCACATGGCTAAACACATGTTGTATCACTAAACATTTTTAGGATTCCGTAATAGAGCGAAGAAACCTAATTGTAACTAGACTACGCTATGCTGTAAACTCAATGTTAAATACTATTATTTTGTAAGAAATCATCACACTGCCATGACTACTGTATCAATGAATATTTATCTAGAACACATTTTGCAACTTTTTGCTTGATTTTATTTGTGACATCCATTAACCATCGAACCCATCCAGTCCCTTACAATATGACAAAACCTTAGTATTAGCTTCGTGCTAAAAACCTTGCATAAAAATCTAGGAAAATGCCTACGGAACCACATTGTTAGCTTCGGCTTACTCTTTACCTCTTATTTACAATGACCATGACCATGATACTTGAACTTCGACGACTCAAGATTTATCGATTGTTATTGACAAAACCTCCCTCGGGTTGAGTTTTTGCAACTAAATTACTTAAAGCGACAAACTACATACATACTTGGTTAATATCTTAAATATCAAAAATGATACATTTTTACAAGCGGCTTAACTTTTAATCAAGTGCACATTACTATAACTTTGCCTAAACTTGATCATTTTATGTGTATTTATTTATACAAACTTAACGATTGAACTTAAAACCTTCCCGCACGAGCACTAAAATCTATCACTGAATAAACATGCAATAATCCATAAAACCGTGTAACAAAATGCTTGAAATAATAATGGATTTACCTTATGTACAATAACCTAATGAAGAAATTATTTTTTCGAGAAACAAGGTTTTGGACAAAAATAAAATGACACGAAAAATTCTCCAATGCGACAACTGACATACCAGTTGCGTTGCGTGTACGAATATAAACAATGTTTTGTATTTATAAATAAACCGAGACGATTGCGGCAAGACGCCACTTTTAAAATAGACAACTATTTTCTAAATAAAAATGCTAAACTACCTGGTTTACTAAGACATATGACAAAATTGAAGGCGGTCAAGGCCGCGACAGTAAAAACACTTGCAAAAAGTGGGCTCGATAATAATAATATATGGCATTTTTGAGAGCGAGACTATTTGGGACCACACATTGTGGGTTCCGTATAATTTAAAATATACAATTCAGTAAAAACCCGACTTGCGTTAATTTCAATTATTTATCTTTACTATATTTAGTATAAAAATCGCATCAAAAGCATACAAAAATTCAAAAATTTGGTTACAATCAAGAAAACCAATATGTCTGGAAGACTACTTAAATTACAAATACTACACTAAAGCCAAGATGTTGCCTTTGCCCATAATGATTATGTAGTACAAACAATGCGAAAAACGGGAGGGGGTGAAATACGTATTTTATGAAAACTACCTTTAGAAAAATAGAGCCCAGTAAAAATAGTACAGACACAAACAAGGATTAAGCGATTAAGATAGTAATAGGGTCCACATTGAGATTTAACCACTTGAGTAATAGAACCCTAAAAATGATATGTACATCGTCCTTTACAAAACGTTGGCGATCGACGCGACGAGGTTTTTAGAAGGGCAATTATGTCTTTAGCTGGGTTTCAGCGCATTACCGACCCCGCGGGAGTAAACCCTCCCCTACATTAAATGCGCCACGATTCAAGTGGTCCGTTAGTTATGGATCACTAAATAAATTTTCGAGGTAAATGTTTACGACACAAGTTGCCAAATGTTAACGTTGAAGGGTAGGGTAAGGTGATAGAACAAGATAATTTTTTGCAAAACATAGCATGATTGACTTCACCCGTATACAGAATTCTCGAGTATTTCACACGCATCGATGTAGCATTTTTCACATTATTGTTAATTTTAAAAAAATGGCCCAGCTGATTTCGATAAAATTTAAATGGGACCAATTTCGAAGTATACTCTTTCCAATAATAAAAGAATTATTAAAATCGGACTCTTATGAAAAAAGTTATGAGTAAAAAGTTAAAAGTAAAAAGATATAAAAAAATACGCGTTATACATAAAAAAAAATTGAGTACCTCCTCCGGTCCGTCGTTCAAAAATAAAGGTTTTAAAAGAAGTCCTAATAATATCTGAATAAGCCTATAATGGCGCATTCTTAACATATGTATACATGGGGAACATACTACCCGCGTAATAACATTTTAATAGATTACAAAAGTTACTTAAAAGCTAATAATACAGCTGTTATTAATAGTAGATTAGTAGCCAAGGGCTGTAATCAATTGCAGCCCGAGATATTTAGGCGCATGAGCGCAGCGAGGGCGCCTATAGTTCGAGGGTGCAATTGGTGCTTACACCTGAGCTAACTATTCTGCTTTACATCTCGATTGTGAGGTAAGTAGAGAAAAAACAGCATTACAAGAATAATAGTAGATTACTTACCCCCCTAGGTAACCTAACCTAGGGGGGTAAGTAATCTACTATTATTCTTGTAATGCTCGGGCTTTTCTAGCTACATTATTACCCTAGAGCGATAATTAGTCACCTACAAGCTCCATTTGGAGGTAATAAGAACCTACTTACCGAATATGAGAGATGTAATAGTAGATTACTTACCGCCCTAGGGCTTTTCTAGCTACATTATTACCCTAGAGCGCTAATTAGTCACCTACAAGCCACATTTGGAGGTAATAAGAACCTACTTACCGAACATGAGAGATGTAAAACCTTTTTACCAATTAAGATTTTTTTATTTAAATAGCTTGGCATCATCGACGTTTTTTTACATAATATTACGGGGACACCGCCCGAACTCTACATCCGACCTAATGCGACGCAAAAGCGAGAAATGTACGACCACATCCGAAGATAATTAGACAGTATCGTTCATTACATGTTACAACCAACTCTCTACGCCTTCAGTGTTATACATCTAACATAGTACCTACAGGCTGCAGGCATAATGAAAGGTTAAATCAAGGATACATTACACTCGAGCCAAACGACGAATGTCGCTCTCTAATTACAATCCATTTTATGGAAGCAACCTAATATTCCTAACGTAACCTAATAAACTGTTCATGGAATATTTTATATCCGAGATGGAATTGCTGAAGTCGGAGATTGTATTTCTCTGGCCTTGCGCTCCCTCTCGTATTGGATTTATCGCAATGTAGAAAGTCTAATCACGCACATAAAAGCTGCTGTCGACAAAGCGGTCCACAGATAGATATCAGCTTTATACATGACACGTAAACCTACAATTCAAAGCGTGGATTTACTAGATCTTCACACGCGATAGCTTCTTACACTAGTTTCGTTTAATTTTACTACTTGATTTTACCTGATGGGAACGGATTAGTGGACCAGTAAATCGGTCATAATTGAAAAATCTGCTATTTTACTACCTATTTTTAATTGACAGCAAAAAGGTGAATAAAGTTGTAAATGCCATAGTTAGTTTTTAATTTCATAGAAGTTGGGGATGATGATGATATTTTTAAATTGTTAATTCATGTTTACTTTCTTGTTACGCTACGAGTATAACGTGATAGTAAGCCCGATTACAGAGGCGCCAGCGTAACTATATTAGCTAAATAGCATAGTTCTGTTTCTTTTTCACTGTAGGCATTCGATAGAGAGAACGCTTTTTACGTTGCTAATTAATTTACGCTGGCGCCTCTGTAATCGGGCTTAGTATCAAAGTAGTATTTTTAAAACAATATACACGTAAAGGGCGCATTTAGAGCATAGCGTGTTAACTCTACGTCCTGTACCTCCGCATACGTAAAGTGGTGCTGGTACAAGAGAAATCACTTAGAAAACTTCAAAGAAATCTTGCCTCACAAAGGAGGTAATTAACTTGGGGTAATAGAAAAAAACTCCGCCTTGTAGGAGACGTTCTGAACGCGGCTGAATGGCTTCAAACATCTTTTTAAACTCATTTCCAGCTTCTTTCATAAGTTAGTGGTAGAATATAAATCGCAGTTTTAATTGCTAGCAATATAAATAAACAATCATCACACGATTTCAAATTCTTCAGAGGCCGTCACGTCACGACCTAGAAATATTACGAAGCAAATTAATTATTTGCGAAACGGTGTGAATTCAAGGCTGCCAATATTTGGCCTCATTAGAATGCTCTAGTAGATTATGTCTAAATTCAAAATGGTCACAAATATTTGTATTTCATATTTTCTAAATATACACTCATTTACTGACGACGATGACAGTATACGAGGCCCTAACATATTGGTTTGCAGTAAAACTAGTCAGACGAGTCAGTGACCGGGCCGCGTGCAGTTCGCTCGTGCCCTGCCCCTTGCTTCCCTTGGCAAGGTCAAGGTACCCCCTCCTGCCCGGCCCAACTGCACTCGCCTAAAGATATTCCAGGAACGTCCTCATTCAGCAAAACCGGTGTTTAGTGCTGATCGAGACCACTTTTGGTATTCCCCGTAGCCGTTTTTCAACGGTGCAATTTTGTTGAGACAAAGTAGGTATTATTAAGATTGATGACGTGTTAACAATTGTGAAATAATCGTTTCAGAACGACTATTGATACAGGAAAAACAGTTAACTAGTCTAATGAGTTAGGCACTTAGCGGTTTTGATTTATTGATGATAATTTACAAGCAAAAATTAAACACCTACTGCACGCAATCTGTGATGAATACAAGGAATAAATTAAATTAACAAAACCGGCTGTTCAAAAGATTTGTTTTAAAAATATAGGTATGTATTAGATTTGAAATTTTACTATTTTTTTTTACTGTTGTATGCAAAAAGCATAATACATATATGTATCTATAGCTTTGTTCCTAGCGTCGTCATTATCTTTTAACAGCTAATTTTATAAACACTAGACCTAACACGAACTGCATACTAGGGCAAGGAAGTGGATCACGAGAAAATTTGCAAGTTTGTGACAATGTGTCAAGCATGTCGACCGTGGCACGCACACTCCGCTAATAAACCGGCTGATTATCACAGTTGACGCAAGACGAGATGGAGAAGGTCAATCCCACACAATAGGCACGGCAGTACCGTAGCTAAACTACGGAAACGGTACGGATTGGCAAATTGATGTTTACATAACAGTTTCGAGACTACGGAACTGCGGACGTCTCGCGATCTTTCCCTCAGATACGACGAAATTCAGCAGACGAACTTGTTATTCTGAAGCACAAAAGGCAATAGTTTCTGCTAATGCTGCATTCTGTTTCACAATCTACGATCTGGATTTTACGTTCTTATGCAATCGAGAACTTATTGTAGACAAATATGTTGGATTGAGATGGAACTTTAGGGTGACTAGGTAAAGAAAAGCACTATAAAATATTGAATGTTATTGGGAGTTTTGCATTATCTCTCCTTGACTATAAACATATAATTCCACATAACACGTACAGTTGATATGTAGTGAATATATTAGCACTATTCGCATCTCCACATTTCCTCGTAAACTGGTCGTATAAAATCTGGTATGGAATAATGAAAATGAGAAGTTATTGCAATGTACGGCAGTAATACGAATGTATACGTCAAGCTACGTAATTGATAGTTATTTCTTGCTACCTAAAACATGTTTAGGAAGTTGAAAATAATATATTTCGAAGTCACGACTTACAGAAATATTGAATTAGACAACATACAATATACTCAAAAATAATATGTAATTAGGAACTCATTTATGTATTAACAATTATTGTTAATATGAGACTAATCCTAAAATTGTGAATATATGGTTAACAGTAGATAATTTTTTTTTTATTCCTTGTAGGTTTGCGTTTGACTACATACTGCCTGATGTTGAGCAGATATGCGGTCCAGATATTTTTAATCAGCGAAAATGATTAATAATGTTCACAAATTATTTGGTAAGAAGAAACGCTCATGTCAGAAGGTATGTAATAACTTCAGTCTTATTAAATTCTCTTTAAATTTATAATGACCATGATTTAATAAAATTGGAATTCATGATACCCACTCGAGAATTCTAAGTTTGAACTCTGATTAACCTACCTGGCAGTAAAAATACAACGTCCATGTTCATAAGAAGCAAAAGGTCGAATATTTTTCAAAGCAGTTCGATGCATCAGTGTGTACCTAAAATACAGAGTCATGCATGGCCGGATCTTTTATGTCGGGGTTTTATTCGAACGAGTCACGGCAAGCGAATACGTCATTTGGAAATTGAAATTAAATAATGTACCTACCATTGTAGTAAAAGGGGAAACCATGCCTCAAAATACTCCTTATGCTGGTTTGATCAAGAAATCACTTTACGAAATTTTGTAGTCTTTTTGAATCCGAAAATCTCTCTAAAATGTAGTTATATCAAAAACTAAAAAGTTTAATTACGAATCTAAATAAATAAACGTTAATCAAGTCAAGACGTTCATATACAATGTATAAATTGAACAACCATCAGATTTACACTTAGTAAGCAAATTACACAAATCTTGAATACGATAAAACGGAACGTTAGAGCACTAAAGAGAAAGAAAGAAATTTATTTATAAAGAGAGGAATGATAGTGCACTGACAATAAGACTGACATGCAGAAAGCTGTTAAGGAATTTGATGTTACTTTTACGATTGAATCAAAATTCAATAGTTAAGATTCCAGTGAGTAGTGACGATAAGGAAGCGACCACCGTTAATATCGAGTAGATAACATTACTATTGTTGCTAGATCTATGATAATTTAATGCTTATTTTTAAGTATAGGTACATACTTTCTTTCCATGCATTGAGCTCTATTTTGCAGACTTTAGTCGACATCTAAACTTACATAGATAAAAAGTTGCTGTCTACGTCTAATTTTAGCAAATAAGCACTAGTGTTAATGAAATAAATAATGAAGTTCATAAGGATATAAACGACGGGAGAGAGCACGATGATGGCTGGCTATACATTCTTGCAGTCACTGCGAGCTAGTCTAATCCCGCCAATTTACAGGAACTGGCGCCATCAACATCATGCATTATTATGTGTTTTCAGTCTCGGCGAGGAAATGAAGTGAGAATAGGTGGCTCTACCACTGGTACGAAACCAGGAATAGAAACATTGAGATGAGAAGAATTCAAAAGAAGTGAGAAAACTGACTGACTGACTGCACCACTACGAGATACAAATTTAGAAATAGAAAGAAAGATGAGGAAATGAAGCAATAAGATGAAGTAAAATGAGAACAGCTTTTTGTGATTTTACTACTGTAAGATACAAATTCAGGAATAGAAAGAAAGAGAGATTAAGAAATGAAGATAACTAAGAATAGCTGGTTTTACACAATGAGACACAAAATCAGAAAAACAGTGAAAAGGAGATCTGCGATCTAAAGCCTTCAATATTGATCCCATCGGACAATTTTAAGCTAAAGCTAGTTATAGCTAGTTAAAAGGATGAATAGCGGCAAGCTTCATAAATAAAGCATGAGTTCTAGTGAAGTATGCAAATATATTTACGGGGCATGGCCTGCAAGCTTGACACATTAGTCAAGTGGGTGACCGTTGACATTGTAGGAATACTTTCAAGCGAATGCAAATATCGCTACAGCACGAACCAGACCGTTGTGAAACAAAGAACTGATTTGCATTTAATGACGCCGCGAACCAATGACAATCGTTCCGATAAAAATAATAAGTAAATGTCGTATTCATTATCTACACATCAGTTATAATTGTACGTTACGTTATCTGTATCAACAAAGCTTGTGGAAGTAAAAAAACGTGCGTCCAAAGTATTTGCAAATGTACTTACATAAACAATAGTCTCTTGGTAGATCTTAAAAGTAACTAAAGATAGCATTGCATTGAACGATATTTGCATTTTTCTTCTCGTGTTGGCTCATATTCAAAAATCTTTCTGCACACTCTAACACGAGTAAACAGTAGTCTTTCCGCAGCTAAGGAGTGGAACTACGAATCGACCACAGGAATTGACAAATGAGAACATATTATGATGTAGAAACGATGTACATATATATTGTTGATACATTTTTCCTTTACCATTTTATTGTCAGGGGCCCAACACTAAAAGTTGCGATTCTATACAAAATATTTAATGTTTGAGCAAGTGGACAATAGTGACAGAACTGACAGAATATCGATGCCATGTGCGTCGCGCATTGTTCTCCTAGGTATACCTTTATGTGAAATATTAGGTCGTTCAAACATCGTTTTTGTTAAACATGCCGCAGCTATTTGTACAGTGATGTCACGGTATCACGTTACACTGTAATCAAATATCGCTACTTGCTATACGTTTAATTTAGGGAGATTTGGGATATCCAGGGGAAAGCAGCCGAGTACCTTGTTAAGATTCCTCTTTAAAAACGGGAATACTAGTGCTGCACTTCAAATATTTGTGTCATAAATAAATTAAGTGACGCCCCTAATTTTTTTCCTCTTTTCACATGGCCCAAGTATTATTACCAAGCTTTATTTTAGACAACCGTTTATTTATCATCAGTAACACGGACATGTAAAATCCCGTAAAATATTATAGCAAAGATGATAATATTAAAGATGAAGAATAGAACATGCAGTAAACTAAACGATGAGTATGACGAAGTAAAGGTAGCACGGACGTAAACAGTGAAAACCACAATAAAACGTGTGAACACGACAAAACTCATAAATGTAAAGCCCCGAGTAGAGCATAAAGCATACATACATTGTGAATGTCATAAAGAGATCACTAAACAGAAGATATAGGAACAAACAAAACTACATAGAAAATATTTTGCGCGCACGTAAATTTTGATTACTAAAAAATTGAATGAAGTATCTAATGACATAAAAAATATGCTAAAGTAATAATAGAGAGTTTAAAGGCAAGACTAAATAGTCTTGTCTATAATTTTCTTGACTAGATCTAATAAATAATTAATAGCAGTCATTTTCGATTTTAGCGCCAATAAGTCAGTAGTTTTACTATCATTACCTCAGCTATAAGATGTCAACAGCTTATCATAGGGCACCACTAATAGTCCTCTATACAGATAGGTAACTTGCATCCAGCACGCTCTCGAAAATTTCTAATAGTGTTTAGTTTATTGAATGGGCAAACATAGTCGTAGACAATAAATAGGTACGTGGAATTTCTAATGACCAAGAAGTATGTCTAATGGAATGAGTCATTGGCAAAATATTTTCTTTGATAAGTTGAATTTTAACAATGAGCTAGAGTATAACTATGAAGATGTTTAATGATATTATGACTAATGCCATGTGAATATTACACAAATGATTAGTAATTAAACCACAAGCCTCAATTCTGATGCTATTATAAACTAATAATAAAGTATTTATCAAATATAGGATATATCAAGGAGACCTTAATATACAATATAATGTATACATTCAGCAGCGGTGGTAACGACAAATCTTAAGAAGCTCAATCGGAATATCTATAGGTACTTCATTCGTCTTTTTGATATTGGCATATACTAAAATTTGGCTAATTCCAGATTAGAGGTCAAATCTACGGAACTCTACCATAATATGCGTGCTTCGATACTCAATTATTAACTCGTAAAAAAAAATACGGTATGCAGTAACTTCTGCTAATCTTTAAAAACAATAACAATGGATATAAAGTATTTCCGATAAGTGTGACTCATGTCCCAAAACAGACATTGCTTGAACAGTAAGTAGGACAATATCGGTTGATTTATCAGGCCTCAAATCACGCGTCACGCCGATAACAACAAATAACGCAATTTTTCACGTAAACATGGGAAAGTAACCATTCTTGTACGATAACCGAATAAAATAATAAACCTAGGCAAAAAACCTAAATAAAAAAATTGTGCAGTCATCATTCCGCATGCAGATGCAGACACAAACTACGTGATCGATCCAGCCACTTGGATATGCGCCAAAAGTCGTCTCCAGCGGGCTGTCGCGCCGAGGCAAAAATTTTGCGATAAAATGATATTGAAAGAAACACAGATACAGACCAGTCTAGTAACGGTGGTGAGGTCCCAGGCGGACCTAGTCTTGCCGCGCGGCTGCGTGCCGTCCTTCCGCCGGCCGAGCGAGCCGTAACCGGCGGGCACGGTGCCGACGGTCTCCTCGCGCTTGCGGCGGCCAGCGCCGCGTCTCAGAGACGAGAACCAGTTGGAGACGGACCCTCGGCGCTCCTGCTCGGCCGGCGCCGGCCCGCCCTTGATGAACATTACTTCACAGCGGCCCGCGCGCCCCGCACATCACACTCCACTCGAACCACGTCGGCTTTACCGCCGCACGATCACACCGATATTAGACAAGCTCGCAGCACACGTTACCTAACAAAGCCAATAATTTGAAAACCAAAATACGCAAATCATAACAAAGCAAAGTGTTAGGTGGATGACTACGCGTCGCCGGATCGTCGTGTCGTGACCTGGGTACGTCGTATTTGTTGCCAAAACAGAGCGGGTGAAGCTACACAACAGAGAGTTTGGCTGATGAGGGGTGCACAGTAAGCGCGATGGCTGGAACACACCTGTTCATAGTCGTCGTCGTAGGTCCGCGCGGCGCGAGCGCACCGGACCAGCAGGGGCCACCACAGAGCGCCGCACAGCAGCCGAAAATGTAAACACATCGCGCGCCATACACTTCTCTTCTAGGTACGCACTCGACTGAAGGTAGTCGCGGGCGCCGCTAATGCTTGGCACGGTGACAATTACATTGACTATAGTACGTGTGTATAGCTTAGTACGCTACGTACACCTTATCTTTTTGCACGACTCAGGCAAGGACGTCACACCTAATTTATATCTTGGACGTTCATTTCATGATAACAATTACATAACAAATCAGAGGCAGGCCTATAGAAAACAAAATAAGTAAGTAGGGAGATGGATAGGTATTCCACGTATGCAATTGAAAATTATCATGGATGGTATTCTAAGAAACGAATTTATGATTCAAAAACTATTAGAATGAAATTAATTATCATCAATTTATCGATTAAATCACTGGTGACGAAGTTAACCATCTATAAATGACTATAAAAATCCCAGTTAGGTATATAACCTCAGGGAAAACGAAGTACGAATGCAACATTCGTTTCTGTGCATGAATCATGGCGGTCGTTATCTGAGCCAGCAGCCTCGCTGCGGAAGCGGTAAAGGAAGTCTGATAAAACTGAAATGAATCGCGAACATTGTCCAGTCGGTGGAACTTCGCAGCTCGATGCAAAAACAAAACTCTGCATGTGGGACACGTGGAGTCGGCATAGGGTTACCAGCTGAAAATAAATTAAAAGTCCGGAGAAGCCTGAATTTATTGATTAATCCTGTGATTTCTCGCAATTTGCAAATCTTCTGAGAACGTTCTCCCAGTGGAATGTAGATTAAACTAGCCAAAGCACGGGGGGTCTCCGAGTCTCCAAGCTTGATATGCCAAGGTACCTAGCTTAAATTGTGACCATGCGCCACTTCTCAGCATCCGAGAGAGATGAGATATTTCCAATATCCAAAATCTGGCCGCAATCGTGACAAGAGCCTAAATATCCCGAGATCTCAGGACAAATTCTGAGGTAGTAACCCTAGGTCGACATGATCCGAACAATAAACCCTATTTTATTATTACGACCATACGGTTATTACGAGCATACAACCTTGTCTCGTATGTACAAAAGCTAAGGGGAGAAAGTAAACATTACGAGAATTCAACGTGATGCAATTTGGGAAGTAGACGTTATGGTCGAACATAGGCTCATTTTTCATATTCTTTTGTGTTTATGACAGCAACGAGCGTGAAGTGGAAGGCGTAAGAGTGCCGACCACTCGTACCACAATCATGTATTATATTAGCTTGGTTGCAAAAAGAATACCATACGCATTTAAATTGAATTACTAAATATATACATGACTAATTTATTATTCAGTAATTATATAAAGTAATAATTGAACTTATTACTGACTTGCTTTACACGAGTTGTCAATCAATTGAGAATTGAAGGTAGTATGACTTTTTATAAAAACCGTTGAAACATAATCTAATAATTACTTAGGTCTTGGGTGATTAATTATGGTACATTATAATTATAGTATTGAAGAACCGGAAAATGCATTAACTCCAATGAATTCCAATTATCCTAGGATTTTGCGATAAGGCAAGCAATACATAGAATACCGTTATCAGAACAAGATCTCAGAAATGAATAACTTAGAAAATTAATCATCAGCAACAACTTTAATATTTAACAGTTGAAATTTTTGTGGCTAATGTATACGGAATTTGTTATTATACAGATTTCGTTATTCGCGAAATATTTTTCGCGCGCTATAGATGCCCGAGATCGAGAATTATAAGACGCAACTCAAATTGTGACAGAAATTAAATAACCAGGAAGGAGGTTGTTCATGGCAGAAAAAAATATTCAAATAAATAGCAAATATATTGCTATAGACACTTAACACAGAATCTATACTCAATATTTAAAGTTTCAATCATTCAAAAATTGTAAATGAATACTTCAACAACACATCATCCTGTTTGGCCATCCATTAGCGGCAAATATTTTCCTCGAACAAGATGACTAATAGGCAAATAACTGACACTGAATGTGAAAGTCCCACAATTCGACCAAGCCAAGAGAGGACATTCTTGGTGTCTATAGAAAAAATACCGGCTACCGTGCAAAATGATAATACAATAAACAGGGAGTCCTGACGTCCGACGAGCGTAGTCATATCCACATATCCATCGTCACTGAACTTACGCGGGAGATAACACTGCACGACAAAATCTATGAATGAAAATTCTTCAAGCACGCACTATTTTTATTTTTGTCACAAAATGCGGTTATGTTGTGTCACAATGTTGTATTGCGGGTCGCGAGTCGGGCGGCGCGTAGCGACGGTCCCGCAGCCCGGCTCTTACTGAGTTGCTTTGGAGTAGCGATAGCGAGTGGCGGAGTACCGCCTGGCTGTATGCGTAGTACGCCCAACCCTAGCTATACATTGACGGCTGACGTCAGAGTGGTCCGCATACAGTATTGAATGAACGCAGGGGTCGCACGTTTAGGGACGTTTGGTTGGGATGTTCAATTTTATTGTGCCGGTATTTTTTGGAGCTCCAAGCTAGATTACTGGTTCAGTTTTTCGGTTTTACAGTATTTTCTTTAATTTTGCATTCTTTTTTATCCATAATTTTATTTCTCGTTTCTCGTTTTTACGTTTCAAAAATGTAAAAATATATCACGTATATGTATAATGAGATCACGAGACACACACATTACCGGAATGATTTCATGTCCTAATAGGTCATTGAGATTTACAAAATTTTGTAATTTACGAAAATGAAATAAATGGAAATGTTACAATTTTAGAAAGAGTATATTGGATATAATATCCAGAGATTTAATCAATAGACAGTACGATATTAAATCTTTAGTAATCATGAGTTATTTGCACTAGAACATAACTAAGTTCTTAACATGGGTCATCCTATATGAATGTTTGTAACTTTCAGTAGAAAAATTGAGTGGTGAGATGGCACAGTAGCTATAAGAAAAATTAAAAACTTTTGAAAGACATAAAAACATGCTAATATGTAACATGAATTAGGTATGTAATTCAGTGATATTGTAAGTAACATAGATCAGATTCGCGACAATAAGTCTATTGGTAGGATATAAAAAAATGTTGAAGTAAATGGTAGGAAAAATGAGGTTTATCGTATCAAAAATAGCAATAAAAATAAAGTGCTTCCAAAAACCATTCCCCTGTCAGAAGCAATGTAGAAAATTCTGATGCATGTACAAAAGAGCTATGCACTAAAATTACTATCATATTGTACAACACTATCATTATCATCCATATCAGTACAAATAAAGAAACAGTTTGGAACAAATAAAGAAATTTATTTATTTAGTTTTATTTATTTCATAACTTTGTAACTTACCACCTTGTGCCATTAAATCATTAATTCCAGTGGTGGGTAATCTAGACTCGAGGCAGCGTGTCCAGCCAAGTTCAAATAATAAGGAACTGGCGACGCGAGCCGTGAGTAGGTACTCGAGCTACTTTTAACCCCTTCATAACTCGAAAACTATTAAACCTACAGATATGGAATTTGGCATATTTACTGAAGTTTTTGCTTGACAACCAAAATTTAACCAATTTTTCTCAAAGAGTTAATGATATATGTATTAACGTTTAAAAACCTGAGTTTCATTGACTGATTCACTGACTTATATGTAGATCAAAAACATAACCCACTTCCAGATGACCTAGGAACTTGATATTTGGCAACAAGCTAGACTGTCACGCATATATACAAAGGAAAAAATCTAAAACTTCGAACTTTTATCCCCAATCCTATAAAGTAGGGTATGAAAGCTTGTATGAGACTTCCACTAATTTTTATGCTAGAAGTCTAAAAATTGATATAAAGACTCCTTGTCAAAAATAATAAAAGACGTATTTTTTAGGGTTTTTCAATAAATCACCCCCAACCCCTAAAATTGGGGGATTGTTTGTATGCAACTTTTTAAACTTTTGATGCTGGGAGTCTGAAATTGGGTATAAGAACTCGCCGTAATAGATAATGTCAGGCGTATACAAAGGAAAATATGTAAAAACTGAAACTTAATGATAATTAGTAGAACTATTAGCAAAGTTTTTGTGCATTTTAGCTAACCGTCACAGTACTAGACGTCACTAGCATTGTGAGGTGCTACTTCTAGACTGTGGTGATGGAATTTTCGCGGATTAACCAATAACCATGCCATTTATGATTGTGAAAAGAAATCGATTGTCTCAAAAGAATGAAGAGTAAAATAATAATTATTGATGATAAATAGTTGAAGTTTCTGAACAAAAAGTAAAGATATCCCATCAAAAACATTAATGCGAAAGGAGAGCCAAGTTCAATATCAAGAATATACTATAATGTCGTTGTCAACCGCGCCGACAAAAGGATTGAGATCTACCTGTACATGGATGCCAAGTTCTGAGGAAATAAATCTAAAATTTTATTTACCAGACCATAAAACATTCCAAAATAAATTTATTTTGTAATGTCTTGTTTCTTGGAGCTAATACAATATTTTCTACTTAATAGGTAATATCAAAACTCAAAATTTAACAGACAATTATTCACAAAATGCAATTATTTCACTTGATATGTAATTTAAGCTATGTAAAAATTTGACTTAATTTAGAACTCGAAATTAATGACGGCGACAGGTAGATGCTTAAAATATTCACAGAATATTTAGTTAAATATTTTCTTTTAAATAAATAATGAACTTAAACTAGAATAAATATTTATGCTCCTGTACAAGAAACGTGATTTTTGCGCGATATTAATAACGACAACAGGAAGCTTGAAATATTCACAGATCGTCAAGTTGTATATTCCCTTCAAAAATAAATATTCACATTAAAATAAAAGATATTAAAGGGGCTTCCATATGGTACGGAACCCTTCGTGCGCGAGTCCGACTCGCACTTGGCCGATTATTGTTTAGATAGTTGATTGAATCAGGCGTTACTTTGCGGAAATTCATCTTCAAATCTATGTTTTGAATAAATATTTAGTGTATTTCCGCTATCTTGTGGAAATACACTAAATATTTATTCAAAACATAGATTCGATTATTGTTCAAGTCATTTGTATAGAATAGCTGTTCTTTCATCCTGATTTAGTTTCCATAGCAGGTACTTCTTGTCTATAATAGAGAGTCCAATTACCTCTATAGACTGCTACGTAGGATTACATCCTACATCACATCTTTGCTTAAGGAAGTGGTCAAACACTATTAATATCTTATGAAAAGGGAAACTCATCAAAAATATAGTTTTATTATACCCATCCTTTTCAGGAATATTTAGTCAAATTATTAGAGGTTAATGTAAAATACCTACAAACAAACAAACAAACAAATAACTCTTTATTGTACACACAAAATGAACTAACAATAAATACATTAGTGAAATTCTTGAGATAGTGCAACACTAGGCGGCCTTATCGCTGGAAGCGATCTCTTCCAGGCAACCCATGTACGGAAAGGAATGTGCTAAAAATAATTGACGGGGAGTACAATAAATACTAAAAAAAAAAAATACATTATAGACCTAAATGCTAATACTACATACAATACCTAACACATACTAATACTACTACATAAATAGACAATATATAGACATACATACATAAAATATATAAAGTACATATGTAATAACAGAAAGAAATAAATGATACAGTACCAAATTATTTACAGAGATAATGAATTTTTACAAGACGTTTGAATGCATCCAGTGAACGTGCACGCTTAATATCTAGAGGCAATTCGTTCCAAAGGTTCACAGCCTTCACCGCAAACGACGAACTGTAGAAAGAGGTTCTGTGGGAAGGAATATCCAGAGTCAAATTATCTGCAGATCTCAATGTACGAGAGTTAACTGTGCTCCTAAACTTGAAGAGACTAGAAAGATAAAAAGGGGAAGTAGGACAGAAAAGAGTGCTGTAAAGAAGCGATAGAATATGAGCATCCCGGCGACGACGGATAGGGAGCCACTCGAGCTTAGTGCGAAATTCAGAAATATGGTCATATTTACGCAAGCCAAATATGAACCGAATGCTGTAATTTACATACCCTACATAGAATGTATCATGTACACAACGTGTATTTGATGTTTACAGAGAGCAACAGTGATAATATGTACATTCATTAAAAGTTTATTAGTGAAAAGTAGATCAACATACTAATATCAATGAGTGATGTAAATAAACCATCATAATCATAGTATACTAATTAAATCGTTGTCTTTAAGCCTTCTTCGCCTTCGTATTTAAGCTCAGGCATCACTTTTTGACCGACGAACCACCGGAGGAGGTATATAATTATGTCGCAGGCAATTTGTATGATTCCGCCGTTTACATACGGCGTCGTCAGTTTAAAAACGCTCGCAGTTGTTTGTTACATATCGACCATCGTGAAAAAATGGTCAGAGGATATAAATGGAGGCTAACCTAAACAGTTGAAGTCGAAATACCTTAGATAAGTGCTTAAATTATGTTGATTAGTTAAAGGAAGGTCCTAAACTCATAATAAGGACATATTGTTTCTGGCGCTTCGCCGGCCGCTGCCGCGGCACGCTCGCTTCGCTCGCTCGGCTCGCGCGTTGTTTTCACTGTTCAAACCTAACCTAACCTACAAACCTTATATAAGTTTGGCCTAAGGTCACTAGGTTTGGTCCACTTATCCTGGCGTAAAAGTCACGGGATCAAGTCTTGGAGTCAAGGTCAGTATTTCCCCACCCTTATACTCCCACATCCCATCGCATTCCCAAGGTCGGTTTAGGCTCAGTGCCCCCTTTCGTACACTCCAACCGTTAAACAAACTATATATCGAGATTATACACGATCTGATTGAATTGATTTGTCTGCAGTGTGTTTTGTCATGGTCACCCTAAAACTACAACCGACGTTAAAATTATTACTATTGATCGAATTGTCATTTTGCCTTCGGCATTTTACATAACTGCGAGCGTTTTTAAACTGACGACGCCGTATGTAAACGGCGGAATCATACAAAATGCCTGCGACATATACAAATCGACGCGTATATATTATATACTTTTTTTTATGTATAACATCGTAACTTTTTTCGTAGTAGGTAGTCTGATTTCAGTAATTCTTTTTTATTGGAAAGAATATACTTCGAAATAGGTCCCATTTAAATTTTATTGAAATCGGCTGAGCTATTTTTGATAAATCAACAATAATGTGAAAAATGTTTTATCGATCCGTGCTAAATATTCTCGAACTCTGTACACGGGTGAAGTCGGTCATGCTATTTTTTGCGAAAAATAATTATCTCTGTGACACTCACTCAGTCAACTTAGGTTTTCTAGCTATCTTCTTATATCAACTCCATCTCACAATACTGTTTTTTACGATTCTTCGTTCAGTGTCTGAGCTTTAGATCTCTGGAATGACCTTCCAGTGACAATCAGCGTGTGCGCGTGCGCAGAGTGTTGTATCTTTCAAGACTCAGGTCAAGGAATACTATCTTGCTAAACTGTCTCAGTAACTGATGTAACTTATCACTCATGTTTTAACTATCTGTATTTATTTATGTATGTAAGTAGGTTTATTTTTATTGTATGTATTATAAGAAGTGTTTGTGTACACCGATTATCATGTAGTGTTTGTAGTGTAGACATACATCAGTGCCTCAAGTCGAAAGTTTTCGACTAGTGTGTGGTTGCCAGCGATGACTCATGGCACAGAAACGTGGTCTCTCACTATGGGCCTTATTAGTAAGCTTCAAGTAGCCCAACGAGCTATGGAAAGGGCTATGCTCGGAGTCTTTCTGCGAGATCGAATCAGAAATGAGGAGATCCGTAGAAGAACCAAAGTTACCGACATAGCCCAACGGATTGGCAAGTTGAAATGGCAATGGGCAGGGCACATAGCGCGGAGGACTGATGACCGATGGGGTCGAAAAGTTCTCGAGTGGAGACCACGTACCGGCAAGCGCAGCGTAGGACATCCACCCACAAGGTGGAAGGATGACCTCATTAAGACCGCACGATCGCGCTGGATGCAAGCTGCTTCCAACCGGTCTTATTAGAGATCCATAAGACCGGTTGGAAGCAGAGATCTGGGCAAACATCATTGCCAAATGGAGCCCAAACTCAGTGCGGCCTCGTGACAGACTCCCTACTAGATGGCGAGACGAACTGAACACCCTTGATCCAAATTGTCGGTCTTGTGCTGATTAGCACAAGACCGACAAAACTGGAAATCTCGAGAGGAGGCCTTTGCCCAACAATGGGACAATACAGGCTCATAAACAAACAAACAATTATTTTTATAGCATTGCATATCTGTTGATTTTTTGTAGTGTATTTTATCTCATGCGTGATTGTACCATAAGAAATACATAATACTGATGCGGGAAATAGTTCTTTATCAACGTGGGCCGAAACAACCTCTTCTTTCATCGTTCTCGGCGATTCGCCCCGCGGGCCGAACCACTTGCGGGGCGAAATGCCGCAATACCCGAAAAACTGTTGTTTTTCAATCTTCTGTCAAATTAAAAAATACCAAAGTCAAGCTTTTTAAAATAAATTATACATGTTATGATTGATGCATTATAGTTTCTGAAAATTCAGTGCCTTTGAAGGGGTTGTTTAACTACCTAAAACTACCTAAAGGTAGTTAAAGTAACTTGCTATAACAAGGTTTGATGATATCAGAATATAGAGGCTTTTACATACAACAAATTATATTTGTTGGCAAAGGGAGATATTTTAAATAAGTGTCAAAAACATCATTGTCCGGACCAAGATTGCAAAAATTTTCTATACAGAATAAACAATACCCTTTTGTGGTAGTCAGGTAAAAATGCAATCTCAGATCCAAGAGTAATCCAGGATTCGCAATATGATCTACTACATGTCTTACTTACTTTTCAATACACTCTTTGTGAGCCAACAATTTCGAAATCTTTTTTTTGACATAAAATCTCTAAGAAAGCAATATGTATTTGTTAAAATAATTGCCTTCTTTTTCTTGAATTTTAGAAAAATAATGTTCTATTTCAAAACACTGGTTTATTGTAAGTTGTATTATTAATTAATGTAGTGGCCAAATACTGGGAGAAAATTGTATAAAATCATTTTTTGAACTATTGACTCGACGAAGAAGAATAAATGTAGGAGTGGACATTGTGTGTCTTACTTAGAACAAAGTATTCAAAGATTTACGAAAACTTCAACAAAGTAAGTTCATTATAGACTGGGTAGCTAGCCCTGGTGTTAGAGATTATAGGCATGGCTAAATGGTTCCAGTAAAATATAATTTTCTTAGATTGTTTTCTGTTTTCCAAGCATATATAAAACAAAGAATATAACAATGACATAAATGTAATAATTGTAGGTACAAACAGCCAAGAACTAGATACCTAACATTTATTCAAGCAACATACCCTTTATATCTAGTAAACTCTAGTTTCTGACTCATAACTTTGAAGTATACAGTTATTACTGCATTATTATTGCTCAAGGTTTCGTTCTGCGATAGAGACGGAAAGGCGAGACTGTTCGCAATAGCTTTTACGATATCTAACAAGTTGAACAACATTGGATTCTAAGGGAGACATACCTGAATCTCTAACAGCAACTCTGTTTTACGACGTCGGATATCAATCAAAGTTTTTTGCTGGTCCGGTGTCAGCTCTGAAAACAACATAGAACCCATATATAGTAGAAGAACCTAACCATTGAGGTCATGTTATAATTGGAAAACAACATCCTACGTCTACAACATCTATCAATAAAGATTTGCATAAAACTAACCCGTATGTGTGAATGGATCACCATGATTACTTGCAGCATTGTTTCCTCCAAGGGACAAGTTCTCAAATTCACTTATCATTTCTTAAAATTGATTAAAGAAACAGTAAACAAAGTTTACATCGTTGAAAACTGCTGGGCGGCCATATTTATTGGGAGCCAATAATGTACGACCCAGTAATTCACGACATGATATTGTACAGCCTGATATTGTACGGCATGATAATTTGTGTCACTGGCCATGGAATATCAGGCTGTGCAATATTGGGCTATGAAATACAGGCCGTACATTATCAGCCTGTGTCGATAATGTCCGGCACAGTATTGCACGGCACGATATTGTACGACCTGATATTTTGTGTCCCTGGACCTTGGTTATTTTGTACACAAGGTATGAGTTGTAATTTGATTCTGTTGGTTAGGTTCGGTTAGGTGAACAGTGACAACAACGCGCGAGCCGAGCGAGCGAAGCGAGCGTGCCGCGGCAGCGGCCGGCGAAGCGCCAGAAACAACCTGTCCTTTTTACGAGTTAAGGATACTTTAAAAGTATGCGCGGGAGCCAGAGAAACGAAACGTTAGCACACTCGCCCGCCAACCTGGTGCCCCCCGCGTGCTCCCTTCACCCGTGCTCACCACTACGCCACGCGGCATCGGCATTGTACACACATGCGAAACAATTAGCGAATCACGGCAAAGTGTCATCTGTGGCCAATTTCTCATCCGCCAACTTGCGTGGCGCATATTATATCTATTTGGAACTGTCAGAAGTTACAGACAAACCAACCCATAGGAGCAAATATTCTTCGTGCCAATAATGTACAGCCCGTATTTTGCGACACAATAATGTACAGCATGTTATTTTGTGTCCTTTTCTTTGGGACACGTTTTATCATGCTGTACATTATTGGGTCGCAAAATACGGGCTGTACATTATTGGCACGAGGTGATAATGTACGGCCAGTATTGTACGACACGTATTGTACAGCCTGATAATTGGTGGCATGGGACATGAAATACGGGCCGTGCTTTCCTGCCCGTACAATTTGGTGTCATCAAATACGTGCCGTACAATATAGGGACTCTATTTATTTACTTCAAATATTTTAATTGCCAGTTCTACAAATATGATTTACAAAACTCCTAAGTTTTCTTTTTTATCCTCCTATAATCCCTATGCATGTTTTGTATGTAGGTACAGCTTCGAGCACATGTACAGCTTCGAGCATATGTACAGGGGTCCGTTTACGCGTTCCCGACTGAAATAAAAATTCTGGTTAAGTCTATGTCACTCGTTTAAGGCATCCGTCAGGCGAAAAAACGTTGCTGGCTAACAAATAATATTCCGTGGGGCCTGATTTTTCAACTTCTCACGGCTTGGTCGTATACGGAACTTGTATAGAACTTATACTCGTAAGACCGAAGGCGAAGCGTTGGGGGCACATTGGCGTTACTTGACAACTCATCTTGTCAAGTAACGCCCAATGTGCTTTCAGAAAAACGAATATTTCATAGTCAGTAACGCCGTGCAGTTCAAGTAAAGATTTTTCTATGTTCGGTATTTTCTTATACAGGTATTCATATTTACAAGGGCCTTAAGCCGGAAACATACTATCGGACGCGGCTGACGGACGCGACTGACAGCCGCGATCTAGACTATGAAAGTACACTGAGCCGTGCACACTATCGGACATCAGTCGCGGACGTCACCTTCGGACGACCTTGAACGTTCGGACGTCCGAGAGTAATCTGGCACACCGGATGATATAAGACTGTGCACATTGCTAAGTCGCGGCTGTCAGTCGCGTCCGTCAGCCGCGTCCGATAGTATGTTTCCGGCTTTAGTAGTGGATAGAGATTGTTTCAGAATCCAATTCAACGGGGGACCGTTTTTTAAACTTCGAACGCCTAAAGCTCGAAACATACTATCGGACGCGGCTCACGGACGTGACTGACAGCCGCGACCTAGACTATGAAAGTACACTGAGCCTTGCACACTATCGGACATAAGTCGCGGACGTCACCTTCGGACGACCTTGAGCTTTCGGACGTCCGAGAGCGATCTGTCACACCGGATGTTTTAAGACTGTGCACATTGCTAAGTCGCGGCTGTCAGTTGCGTCCGTAAGCCGCGTCCGATAGTATGTTTCCGGCTTTAACGTATAATTGAATCTCAAGCTGAAGATGTAATGAGTAAAATCGACCATCGAAGTTGAAAACGTTTTTAATTAATATAAAATAGCCATACAATCTGCCAAAGTTACATACTATCGGATGCTAGCGGCTTCTTAGATTATAGAGGGAATAGATACGAAGTAAATTCTTATGTCTCCTCGCAAAGATTCAGACCTTATAGTGGTCAGCTAATTTGAGGTCCTGTAGGAACGAAGGGCGTGGTTTATATTCTGATTTTTGCCCTGCAACTCTCATTACACCACCTCATTACTTTAATTATATTGTTTGCTTCCCTATATTTTAAGATTAAGGCATTAAAAATATGTAATGAAATTCTTCGCCCCCCACCATCGACTATACCTCAAAAGGCTTTTGACAGTTGTTGCCGTCATTATTCTGAGACCATCCAACCAATAAGAAATGATCTCCAGATTTGTGTTTTGGTTACAATAAAGCTGATTGTAATTTCTACAAAATATATTGTATTGAACGTGTAAATAAATAGAATTAAGTATAACATTGTAAGGGCACAAACAATAACAACCATGGTTACCTGCTGCGTTCGGGGCTGCGAGTCGTGTTCTAAGAACAAAAGCGAAAGTTTATCATTTTTCAGGTTAGTCGTAATTTTTGTATTTTCACGTCTATTTTTTTGAAATATGAATAAGTCTTCAGTGCAGGAACTATAAATGAAGTTTAAAACTATCTATTTTAATTCACAACACAGCATAAAACGATAATTTTGAGAAAAGCAAATATATTGAATGTTTACAATACTTTAAATAGTGATGGACAAAGTTACGATTTTATTGCATTGCAATATGTTATTCGATACTTCTCTCGGTGCATAATCGGTAGAAGTCATAATAAATCTATGGTTGTACAGTACTCGTTTTTGCCAAACTTCCTTTTAACCCGACTACCAATTAATGACTACCTATGTTTTTAAGTAGAATCTTGGTTAACTATTAGCTATTAGGTTTGTAAAAGACAACACTCATATTGGGCTAATGCTGATAGTTCCGACCAAAGCAATTAATTGGGAGATAGTATTGATGCATATAATTATCAACATGTTATACTATGGGACTAACCCTCTATGATCACTCCCTGCGTAGTTACCTATCGAATTTTAAAATTAACTATTTTCATTTACTAACAAAAAATATGTACCAATTTACCTGCTCATTGGAACCGTTTTGGTACCTACTTAATTTTCTTTTGCTATTTTTATTTCACGTCATTTTCAGTAGTATTAGATGCTTTTTGCTGTAGTTAATATGTGCTGGCTTGTCTTTTATTTATTTTATTAACACGCTATTTTTAGTTTCACCTGTACGTTTGCTTGCTTGCTTGTAACCAATCCCTTTGAGCTCGATTTTGATCTACTTTGAGTGGTCATATTTTTTTTAAACTTTGCACACCTATCAAAGACGCATGACAATACATTTATGAAAAAAAATTTGAAAAACAACGAATAAATGCTCTTTCATTGCATATCAAACTAAAATGTATAAAATAATAATCAATACATATAGGCAGAATATAATAATGAACGAAAAATGTTAATAATATTATAAAAAAGCGTGGGATGCTCGATTTACGAAAAATTATGGCACAAAATGTTATTTTTTTATAATGGTATTAAAATTTTTCGTTCATTATTATTATTTGCCTGTATTGAAAATTATTTTACACTTTTTTATTTGTTATGATATGAAAGCGTGATTTTAGTTTATTTTTAAACTATAGTTATTTATATTGATTTTGGATCTCGGAAACGGATCCAGTGATTGACAGAACTGATGATTGTCATTCAAATAAAAATTTTTGATGTTCAATTGTATACAATGTGTTTGTCTACCGGTGTCGGAGTCTTAAGCGGTGATATCTATGGCAAATTTTGAACAACTTTTACTGTGGGGTCAACTCTGAAAACGCAAAAAAGACAGCTTTTCCATACTTTTTGTTAAAGGTTCATAAAAAATCGTATGGAAAAGCATTTTTTTTTACGTTTTCAGAGTTGGTCTCATAGTAAAAGTTGTTCAAAATTTGTCATAAATGTCACCGCTTAAGGCTCCGACACCGGGAGACAAACACATTTAAGTTATTCCTAAAAACACAATTTATAGAAAAAAACCTTTCTCGTGGCTAATCTCTGGCTAATACTGACGATTACTTTATTACTTATTTAGAGGGCAGCGCGTATAGCAGAAATTAGTAGTTAGGTAGCACATGTGTCACACTCGTGGCTGAGTTTTATATTTTTCTGCTCATGTTTGACTTGATGAGTAATGCATCGCCTATTTTCTATTCTCTATCTTTTCGCCTATTTTAATATCTTTTTGCAAGTCACAATCATATCAAAAAACATATCAAAATGCCGTTGATTTTTTTAAGTAATTACAATTGAGATCTATACTTGAACTAGGTACTATAAAATCAAATTTTATGCAATTCGGTTGATAAATGTGGAAGTATAATGCGGACAAGTTGTAAAGGAACAATAAATCCTGATATAGAATTAAGTTTTAGTTAGAAGTACCTATAATTATTTAAGAAAGGAAATAAGTAACTATAAGTAAGTAAGTTCGTATAGGCCGGGAGGCTAGCCCTGGTGTCAGAGTTTTTAGGCCGCCTGAAGGCCTCTGACATGGCTAAACGGTTAAAACAACCGGGACCTACAATTTAACGTGTCATCCGAGCCACGGTAGCGCTCAGTTGGAAAATGCCAAAGTAACTATGATTGGACCATTGATATTTCATGCCACCAAAAACATATAAACTAATTTATTATTTCAAATTAAATGCAATTATTTAAAATATGTTATTTTTTATTATTTCGATACACATTTCCTAATAACATTTGTTTTTAACGAGTTTGACCGATCAGCGCGTCAAATTGTAAATGGTTTTTTATCATTTTCAGATTTAGTAACTAAAATTCATTTAGCAATGATATATGGACATTCTGTTACGCTTTTTATTGAAAAAAAAACTAAATTTGTTCGCTAGTCTAAGTGTACGATACATTTAACAGTGTCTTAGTTTCATACATATATTATCTGGTTGCTTAGAATCTTTTAGAAAATAATTGTTTTCAAAACTCGGTAACTACACAGGAGGTGTCATGTGGGATAAAATGTACAGGATAATAATAATATTACCTACTAATATACCTACTAATATTATTTCCTAAATATTTTTTTTGCAGGCACTTTTTCAGTTAGCCCAAAATGAATGATGTCTTTTATATAGTGGTTTAGAAAGAGCGAAATAATGAGGAAAGTTATAAATAAAATTTATGACAGTAAATTTAAAAGTGTTGTGTTAATTATGAAGGTGCCGCCGTCGTAATTATAATAGCTAATTAGCATATTTCTATTTTTTTTTTCACTTTAGGCATTCGATAGACATAACATTTTTGACATTGCTATTAAATTTACGACAGCACCTTCATAATTGGGCCTAGTATAGGCTTAGAAATCTTTTAGTACATCGGCAGTCAAGTATTTCTCGGAATAATCGAAATTTTATCGATTCGAATTTCGAATCGATTTACGAACTATTGATTTAGCACAACGCTTCAAGGGGGCGGGGCAAAATCGACGCCATGTTTCCGAGATTTGCTATGACGTAGCCGAGACTCGTTTTTTAGAGCGCTCGGGCGCCCCTATGAGCGGCTTACGGTCGCGACTGACAGCCGCGACTGATAGGTGTCTAGACTTCCGATCCGAGGTTCGAGCTTATGTTTCCAGCTTTAAGCCGGTAACATACTATCAGACGGGGCTTACGGACGCGACTGACAGCCGCGACTTAGCAATGTGCACAGTCTTTAAACATCCGGTGTGCCAGATCGCTCTCGGACGTCCGAACGTCCGAAGGTGACGTCCGCGACTTATGTCTGATAGTGTGCACGGCTCAATGTACTTTCATAGTCTAGGTCGCGGCTGTCAGTCGCGTCCGTAAGCCGCGTCCGATAGTATGTTTCGAGCTTAACTGTTATAGATACAAACTTGGAAAAAATACAGAGCACACAATAATAGTTCCCTCTATAATCTAAGGCTTAACCAAGGACTTTGTATACTATCTGGACTGCGCACAGACGAAATTTGGCTCAAAATTAGTTTAGGAAAATTCAACCTTAATGCGTTGTACAAAACATATATTCCTTTGAAATGGCATAAGAGAGACGCTGTGCCGAGTGAGACTTCCCAAAGTGATGAAGGTGTCCCGCTCGCACTATTGCCATTTCGAAACGACACTTATATATGGTAGAATTATTACCTGTAAAGCCGCGACTGTCTTAACCATTTCTTAGTTTTTATAACAATGTAGTTTGATAAGATGTTAGTTAAAATTGCGAATAGATGCCAATAAAACAGAGTTTGATATTTATTTTGTAAGAATATACAAATCTTTATGACGAACGGTTATTTTTTATTTTTGACTAAAGTATCACCGTCGATTGCAAATGGCGTACTATGGTGTATACAAAGAAGTGTAGTAGGGTGACTATGCTGGATATATTTCTTAAACATGCTGGGTGTACAATTGGTGTATAGTCGTGGGTGTCATTTTTGATTTTTTTGGGTTGTAGATTTCAAAATTGGCATCCATTTTGGAATTAAAAATAGCGGACTCACTTTTTTAAAAAAATCATCGGTGTAGTTTTCGAGATTTTTGGGGGTGTAGATTTCAAAACTGGCATCCATTTTGGAATTAAAGATGTCGAGCGTCACTTTTTTGAAAAAGTCGTCATGGGTATCGTTTAATAGGTTTTTTGGGGTATAGATTTCAAAAATGGCATCCATTTTGAAATTAAAGATGGCGGATGTCACTTTTTGCTAAAAGTCGCGATGGGTGTCGCTTTTGAGGTTTTTGGGGGTGTAAATTTCAAAAATGGCATCCATTTTGAAATTAAAGATGGTGGACGTCACTATTTTGAAAAATTCGTCATGGGTGTCGTTTAATAGGTTTTTGGGGGTGTAGATTTCAAAACTTGCGTCCATTTTGGAATTAAAGATGAAAAAATATCACTTATGACGACTTTTTCAAAAAAGCAACATCTGCTATCTCTAATTCCAAAATAGATGCCATTTTTGAAATCTACACCCCCAAAAACCTCGAAAACTACACCCATGACGACTTTTTTAAAAAAGTGAGTCCGCTATTTTTTATTTCAAAATGGATGCCTTGTTTACTACGGAAGCCTTAAAATTCTGTTAACTACGGAAGTCTATTCGTGGACAAGTTTTCGTGATTAAGATTTTTCGTGACAAAGTTTTCCGTGAAAAAGTTTTTGTGAAAAAGTTTTTCGTGGTTAAGTACTGACACGGGTTGCGTGATATGTGTCAAGATTACACTATGAAACTTAAACGTTGTTCAACACCGTAAATATGGATTCCAGACCATTACTGTCGTAACAAAAGTGAAGGAACTCATCGAGATCTACATTTCCGATGACAGCTATCAAACTTAAAAGTGGTTTATCTCCGTCATTATCAATTCTAGACCAATGCCGTCTTAACAAAGGTGAAAGAACTCTTCAAGATCTACATTTCCGATAACAGCTGTCAAACTTCAAACTGAATTATCTCCGTATATTTTAATTCTAGACCATTGTTTTTATGGGGATTGGTTTTATAGAGATCTTCAAGGAAGGCCTATGCCCAGCAGTAGGCGTCCTATTGCTAAAGCCGACGACGATGACGAAGGACGACGAGTTAGGGGTAAGATAACTGCGATTCCTGCGTGCAGTAACATTCCAAAGAAAAATTATATCCCAAGATGATCGAGATGTTTTGGTCATCCTACTTGGAAAAGAGACACAATCATCTGATGTGGTATCCTTGTCGGCATGTTTTTCTTTGCCAGTACTCAATCCTGTTTTAATGTTAAATCCATGGGCTTAACCCAGGGACGTTTTATCTCCGGACTAGTAACGCTCTACCATTCGCACTCACTACATTCTGTCAGCTTTACGTGAGGCGCGGGGGAGGAGGTGTTCACTGAAATTTCGACCTTAAACATATGAGGGTAAAGTCGAAACGTTAACGGGTGACGGGTTTATGGAGCGGAGCGAGCGAGAACAATGCACCCAGATGCTGATAATCCATTTTCGCCTTAATTGCTTGAACGCTTAAGTCTAAAATTGTGTAATAAAATGTCCGGTGTCTCTTTTACGTGTATTGTATTGTTTTCTTATACCGTGGCAGAGGGGTACGCGTACTGAATTCTTCTCCACAATAGACAATAATAGATTGTAAGGTATGGACATATGGCTGAATGTTGCATAAACATGGGAGGATATGATTCTCGATCTTTGGCGGAGACTCCATTACTGAATCGATATATTCGATGCCGGTCCGAGTGAACTATTTTAAGTTTTTATATAAAAATAAGCTTCAATGAAACAAAAAAATACTTACATGTGAAACGTTACACCATCTTTTTGTAAATTTGAGGTATAAGATTTATTTTCACACGTTCTAACTGCACAAGCTGGCATTTTTTCAATGAGCACTTCGCGCAGCGGATTCAATCAGATGACTGTTGAAATATCGATTGGTAAGTGGTTTTTATAAACGTGTAAGAATTATAGTTCTCATACCATGACAGAGGGGTGCGCGCGTAGAATTCTATTCCCGAGGATAACTCTTCCAAGGCTTAACCCTATAACCAGTGTTGCCGTCAGCGACTTTGACACTGATGACTTCTAGTCCAGAGGATTATATAAAGGCTCCATTACACACAGGCGGTACGAGCGGTATAGCAGACGGGCGGGCATCTGTATTGTACTGGTTATATAAGAAGGGCTCACACAGGTCCGGTCGCGGCTCGCGTTTGTAAACAATTGCCCGCGCCTCGACCGCGGACAGATCGCGCGGGGCCATAGCAGGCCTGACGGGTACGCCGGTCGTTGTTCATTCTTTCGGCTGAAGTTTGACGTAACCGAAGAGTTTGGATGGAGCCGCAACAGCTCTACGGCGCTTTTGCGGTCACTTGTGATTTTATACAACTGACCGTGACTTTTTTTTTTAATTTCATTTTCTCTTAGTAAACGGTGAGGAGACGAGTAAAATTGAGATGCGGCATTGTAAAAACTAGTAGGTTTACAGACAGTAGACTACACAAACACCCACCAAGGACTATAAGGTGCATTTATTATCAGATATTGTAAGTAACAATACACATTTAAATATGCTTTGTGTAACTATGGATGAACAAATTATTATTGTCTGATGTACTTACGCCTTCAGAAATAAAAATTCAAGGAATGTCTTGTTTCTATTTATTTAATTAATAAGAGTACTGTACTGTACCAGCCTTTTTTAAGGCTCCATTACACACAGGCGGTACGAGCGGTATAGCAGACGGGCGGGCATCTGTATTGTACTGGTTTTATAAGAAGGGCTCACACAGGTCCGGTCGCGGTACTGCCGTACCGCCGTACCGCCCTTTACCGCTCGTACCGCTCTACCGCTCGTACCGCCTGTGTTTGATGGAGCCTTTATTAGTCTGGACGGGCGGGCGGACACGCGATCTAGGGTTGCCATCAAATACTGTAAATTACTAAATCTTTTAAAGTTGCGTCCTATAAGATCATGTCTTTTAAGGCTGATGACCAGAAATATTTGCGGCCTTTGCGTTTGTTATGATAGCTGGAATTGAAATTATGTTTCTGTTGAATCAAAATACGGCAATTTCATATCAGAAACACGGCAATGAATTTTTATTTGATAGCAAGTTCGCCGACCGCGCCCGCGGCAGTGTGTGCAGGTACTGCCGTACCGCCGTACCGCCCTTTACCGCTCGTACCGCTCTACCGCTCGTACCACCTGTGTGTGATGGAGTCTTAAATAGTTAACGGGTAAAAAGGTTTTAGTTTAGTATCAATGATTTCAAGCTGAATATGAGTAAAATCCCTCATACACATTCTGATTTATTTAATTTGTAATCAGACTTATAATAAGATTTCTGATTGGTTGACAGTTAGGCATGGAGGTATTAACAAAAAATCCTCTGTCACTGGCCGCGGCTATCGGCGGGTTCAATCGGTTGCTGTCATAAATTATTTTTGGGATTGCCTAGGTATTTTTGGTAGGTATATAATTATGGTTACACTAGCGTATCATCTGGCAACTCTCTGTTCCGCACTCCGCAGGCTTGCTAGCTTTGCGTTTGCGTATTTTTTTGAAAGAAAGAAAAGAGGAACACGCCCCCATCCATTTGGTATTTCATCTGTTTTTGTATTTTCAGTGTTGAATAATTTATCCAGTTTTAGTTGATTATTTGTTATCACATTACACGCCTGTGATTGTCTTGGTCGATTTTCTTTCCAGTGGAGAGCAATCAAATTCATCTCAGCTTCAATCAGCCGGTTCACAAGTTTTACGAGCAAAGATGAATGATAGTGGTTGCATACACTTGAATAATTTTAAGGCTGCGAAGGGTACTAATCCTTATAAAATTATACATGGATATTTCGTAACATGCACTTCGTTTGAAGCTCGTATGTACAAGGTGAGACTGACTAGAAATCATTTCGTTTACTTTTATGTTCTGACCTCTACAAAACGACGCAAATTGAACGAGGATTACTTATTTTACGAGGTTGCTTGTATGTCTCTAAATCTTTGGGAAATAGACTATATTTAAGGTACTATATTTAATAATAAATTGGTGAAAAATTTAGGACAGCTACAAATTGTGATCAGCTGATTAGTGATCTTTGACCTCTAAACAGCTGTTTCTATACAATGTTGTGCGTCTTTGTGTTTGACTGATTTAGTTTTTCTTGCGAATTCTCTAGAAATTGTAGATTTTAATTATTAATTTTTGAAGGCTCTAGAATTTATGAAAATATGATTGTGTTGATGTACAATACCTGTACTTTCAGCCAAAAATAATTGGGGCACTGTTCAAAATAAGATTGTAACTACTATCACTAGAAGAAAAACCAAAACTGCATGCACAACTAGAATATCCCTTTTCATTATTCTTTCATCAAATCAGATGGCCTGCTACTGATGCTTTGTTATATTATACTAAATATAAATCAAATCAACATCTCAATCATGGAATGTAGATTATTCGTTTTTAAAACAATTTTTGGTCACTTTGGACTGGATACAAGTGTGATTTGACATCAACTACTGATTTACATAACTTAGTTTGATATAATTTCTCTACTTGACATGCCAGAGGTGCAGTAGTAATTACAATGCTAATTATCAGGTGACCATGCTTTTAGTTGATACAGCTCTTAAAAGGCTTCTTAGGTTATGGATAAGGTATAGGTTGAATCATGGCAACTTGGCGGCTATCATGTTAGCTACAAGCTGCGGATAACCAATCCTGACTGAGGCTCACTTGACAGCTGCATGAAGATTGGGTCATCCCCACCTTGTAGCTAACATCACAAGTTGTCGCCAAGTTGTATGATTCATATTCATGCTATAGATAACGTTGATGGTTTTCTCAACAAAAGTTGTAACTCCAAAACAGGCATATTGGAGTTTCAATCTATGGTGAGGGAACTGGATGGTTATACCTATTTCTAAAACCAATGTTCTGGAGTGATTGGTGTAGATACCATCAATACATAGATGTATGATTTGGAAAGGTGTGTAAGTAAAAATGTAAAAGTAGAGACAAGATATGAGTAACTGTTTATGTAATATTACAGACCTAGCTGTCTATCGCAGCTTCACCTGGCTATGAATGAATTATGTCACACTTTCTGGATGCTTCCCTAACAAAATCATCTAAAAGAGTGAAATCCGCATTGCAATCTGTTGTATAGTTGGAAAGATCTTAGGGGATACAAAGACAAACAAGCTAAAATGGTGTCTTTGCTTTATAATATGCAATAATATATAATTATAATCAGTACTGTAGTGCTCAAAGCTTAGCTTTATTTTTAATTTACATTTGGGCTACATTTGGCCACCAACTCACCTGATGAAAAGCGAAGTTTGGCTAGGTTTGTCAACAATCACCAAAGTCAAGCATCGTTCGGCATGGTCAGTCTTCTCGGATGGGTGACCACGGACATTTGTAACTGGATGCTACCATGGCTCATATGAAGTGTTAGCATCAGAGGCCTTCATGCTACTCAATAACTCTGACACCAGCACTAACCACCCGGCCTATACAAACTTACTTTAATTATTATTGTTTCAGGCTACAACAGGGCTGTGTTTTGCATGCGGCCAGCCGGGCCCTCGCATGCACTCCTGCCTTCACTGCATCTACTTTGCTTGCTACAATGGCCACATACAAGAGCACTCCAAAAACAAGAAACATTTCCTATATGTTGATTTGAGCTATGGCAATGTATACTGCGCTCAATGTCAGGACTATATCTATGACAGAGAATTCACAGAAATCGCTATGGCACACAAACTTCTGCAGGCCAAGTATGTTAAAATTAGTTTTATAGTTAGTTTTTTGCATGACACATATGTAAGGAGACACAACCATATAGACACTAAATCAATGTCTGCTACTATAATGTGACTCTACTGTATTTCTATTTTTCACAGTGTCTAGAATAGCGATAATCTTGGCTAGTCTTTTCAGTGATCTTTATTGAAAAGAGTCAATACTGAAATTAGCTTTGCGCTTCACACACATGTAGGACATACCTCCTACTAGGATTCCTTGTGTCAAGTGTGCCATGGAAGACACATACATACACACACATTGTCAAAAACAACTTACACCAAGCCCCAGAACAGATATTGAAATATATCATCCAAATATCTCCTTGGCCAGGAATCACCACTCAAGCACTCTCAATTGTGCCAGGAGAGTCATTCATTTGAAGTTCAAAGTTTGTATTTGTTTCTATGTAAAGAAAACAAATTGGATAGCCATAGCCTCTGGTATTCCACAGATCACTGGGTATGAGCGTGCCCTACATGACGTGGATCCCCAACAACAACGAGGCGATGGCGCTGCGCCGGCTGCGTCGGCGGCGACTCATCAGCCCGCAGACTACCATCGGCCTGCGCGGCCTGCAGAACTTGGGCTCCACTTGCTTTATGAACTGTATTGTGCAGGTACAATTATTATTTTATAAGACTAAAACATAGATAGAAGAGTTTCTTTCATCTTGATAGTTTTGAAGTTAGAAACATTATGAACAATAGATTTTACCATTGGATAAAGAAGGAAACATTGCCTTGACAGATAAAACATTAATTATTTAACACTGCTTGATACACATCAGCATAATTATGCAGTTCGCGTATAAATAGATAGATAAACTCTTTATTGATTTACAATTTTACACCAGGAACTCAATTTTTCGCATACGTTCTACTGGGCTATCTGTTCAGAAAAAGAGCCACAGATTTTACAATATGCCAGAGTTCGAAAATATCTTTGTGCTAAAATAGATTTCCAATGCTTGCTCTTACCTGTCTCATGACTTTTTTCGCATACGTCCTAGCGTGCTATCGATTCAGGAATAGAGCACCAGATATTACACAATATATACATAGAAACAAAAAGCTTTAAATTAGAGAACCAACTTGCGGTCTTATCACTAAAAGTGATCTTGTCAAAGCAACCTAAGGAAGTGATACAATAATAAATAAAATAAATAATAATAGTGTAGATTTTTCAGTGGTACCATTTTAACTTTATTTACCAAGCTTCTTGCAGTTCTTAGAAGAGTATAAAACAGGGCATAATCTATTTATGTAGCTGTAAAATAAAACTTTGGACTGTGTGTATTTCCTGTGTCTAGTAGTAAAGTAAATTAGATGGGCAGAAACTATTTATGGACAGTTATTATTTATGAAATTGAAGATTTATGCAAAAGGTAGGTGTCCTGTAGGTTAACATTTACACAATAGCTACAAAGTATCCAGGTCTACAGTAGGTAGTTACTTAAAAGTAGGTCTGAATAATATAACCCATTTCGCTTTGTGGTTTTGTAAACAATCCATTCAAAATGATATTCAATTGATGTAACCTTTCTCAATTGAAAACAACGAGTTAACTGTTATACTTTGAACTTAGTTTGAACACTGTTGCAACTGGACATACAAATGTGATTATAGTCCGAATCATTAAAGTCGGCAGATGTGAAATTGCTTGAAACTCAATCAACGCGCAGGGTTATATGAGCTTCTGTCAGGAATTGGATATTTTCGGGTTTCGGGTTTCGGACGACGTATCTTGTGTGGAGCTCTTTAGGGAACTGCGCGTACTGCCACTACCGTGCGAACTAATCTATCAGGTAGCCCTTTTCACGCACAACCATTTAGGATTATTTGAGAGGAAAGGTACCTATTCTAGGTTAAATTTAAGAAGCAATGCTAGAAAAGATCAACTGGTGACTCCTTCTCATAGGCTGGCAAAATCGGAGAGGTCTGTATATTTTGGTGGGCCATCTATATACAACCGAATACCCGTAGAAGTTCGGGATGCACCTTCCGCTGGGTCGTTTAGGAATAAATTAAAGTGTTGGCTACATGAACAACTATTTTATGACGTAAATGACTTTTTGAAATTACCTGAATTGTTTTAAGATTTTGTGACTTATTTGGTAATTGTCAATTTCTTTTATTTTTTTTATTTTTTTTGTGCTATATTGTATAGTGCCCTAATGTAATTTTTACTTATTGACTTGTAACAAATGGTGTTATGAATAAATGACTATATGACTATAGGGGGAAGTCCCCTAGTGACGGACACCTAAGGTTTTTTATAAATATACCAAAAAATGTTTTTAGGAATATTTATTTATTTATGATTTTCAGTAGATAACAAAGTTATAAATCAAATTAAATAAAAAAACCACAACCTCAGCTTAAAAAAATATTAATACCATCAATCAAACTTTAGTAACGAAAAATGTAGTTTAGAAAATTGGCACCTAGTACCGGACAAATATTTGTGTCATAGCCCTAGCATCGGATATTTCAAAATAGACTACATCCATCACATATGTAGCCACCTCTATACTCTGGAATGTCTGCACATGCTTTATTACTTCAGCAAAGTCGTAGGTTAACTTCTAAAACTCATTTTTCATGAGCGGAATACATCTGTTAGAAAAATATTTGACTTGGTCCACTAAAACTAATTCATACTCTGCTGAGAAGGTGCTAGTGAACCAACTAAACTTTGGTTTCATTGTCACTTCTTTTCCTCTATTTAACCCCCTACATTTTGCCACGCACAGTGCTTTTAGGAGTATTGCATCACGTTGCAGCTTGCCTTATACTCAGTTTCTGGGACAAAAACATCATCAATAGCAGTTAGTGAGTTCTGTGGCTCCTAGGATCCTTTCTTTTTTTTTCTCTTGCATTTCAATTATCTTTATTCTTCTATACTCGATAACAAAATTAAGTAATTAGAATAAATACAGTAAATTCTCACAATAACTATCAATATGTTTACTGTCCGGTGCTAAGGGATGACTAAGTGTCCGGTGCTAGGGGACAGACTATTTTGTCAATTAGGTGGTGCCTACTAAAAATGTTTAAAAAAACTAATTATTTACCACTAGCTTATGAATAACAATAAAGTACTATTTTAATTTTTAAATACCACTAAAATGTAAATGCATAAATATGCCAGAATAACTTACATCGATTTTTACCGGACGCCGTGATTCACCGCCAAAAACAGCAAACACCAGCTCTTGCCATGGCCTTGTGCATCACAGGCGAGCTGCGGCGCGTGATCATGTACCTATGTGCCCTCCGCACCCCTTTCACTTGTATTTTGAATCGAACAAGTTTATACTTGCTTAGATAATACGGGTGTCCGGCGCTAGGTGCCGTCCGGCGTTACGGGACTTCCCCCTATGACTATATTGCGTAGCATGTCCGCCAACTTGTACGATTCGTCTTGTACAAGTAATATCTTAATTGGTGATGCAAATGTTAGTTATTTTGTTTGTAGTCTTGATGAGGAAGGAAAATAGGTAATATCCTTGTATTGTATGAGACTTAGATAAATATGTTTGTTATTGTTTCTGATATGCCTATAGTTCACAAAACAAGGTCATGTAAGGTAAATTATTCTATTAAAATTGAATTTGTTTCATTTTAATGGGTCGAAGATAAAAATCAAAATCAAAATCGCAGATCAAATTTGGACAGGATTGACGACTTGGATAAAGGGTGATGACTCTCTTAGAGAGAGGGAGGCCTATACCTAGCAGTAGGTTAGAGAAGGTTGCAAATGCATTTTGCAGTGTATGATTATTTGCTACATATACATATATGTAAATATAAGTGACTCGTGCATCGCGTAACGAGAAGGCTTATTTCTAGATCCAATCCATTACCTATACCTATAGAAGTATAGGTAATGGATTGAAGATATTAATTGAATTTAATTTTTGAAAGACTTTCCTAAAACTTAAGTATATTTATTAAGCATATCAAACTTTTTCATGGTTGCTGTGATGTTAGCTTCAAGCTGCGAAAAACCCAATCCCCTAGTGACGATCGCAGGGGATTGGCTTTCGCGCAGCTTGTAGGTAACTTCACAGCCGCTAAAAAGTTTAACTGGGCCTTAACTATAGGCCCAGTTAAACTTTTCTATGTTCCTTCGATTTACAGACTTTAATCCACACGCCGCTCCTTCGCGACTATTTCCTCGGAGAGCGCCACAAATGCAAGTCTCAGAGCTCAGGGAAATGTCTTGTCTGTGAAGTCTCTAAGCTGTTCCAGGTAAGAGTTAACGGCCTTTCAACCGGTCACACGGTGTCTTACTCGAAAATTTAACAGTTTGAGTAGACCTCGAATTTCTTAAAACTATATGTACTATTTTTCAAATGTAACACGTGTTATAATGAATATAAGAAAGGTTGACATTCATATTTTGTGATCAGAAGACATTGAAAAAAATCTGTTGTTTCCTTTTTTTGTCGGTTTGTTTGGCAACAGTCTACGGTATCATTGTACTCATAATTAATAATCATAATGGAGAGTACAGGTAGCGGCACGTAGGTTTAGCGCTGAGGGTAGTGTGGAGGGAATGACTGCGCATGGTGACCGCTATACTAAACCCATGCGCAGCCATCCTTCCCACACTTCGCTCAGCGTTAAACTTATTTGCCGCGACTAGTCCAGTGCAATTACGGAAATTAATGGAAACAAAAACATAAAATTATGTAGTTTGGGGATTATGAAGGATCGATATGTTTTCTGAGCATATATTCCAATTTGAGCGATTCTGGCGAGGTCAGCTCAAGGTCATTTCGATGAAAACGCGTTTAATTCAATATCTGGAGAACAGTTAGTGTTAGGCAAAAAATAATAGAGACCTTTTCTCTTTTAAATTAAATTTACTAACTTTTTTATCTGAAATTCTTCCATCGACCTCGGGTGCTTAATTGCGGGTGCGGGAGGAAAAAAAGTAAAATTTTTGCCTTTCGGAAGCAATAAATTGAAAAATATTAATGAAAAAAAAAAGTTTCAGATAAAAAAGTTAGTAAATTTAATTTAGAAGAGAAAAGGTCTCTACAATTTTTTGCCTAACACTAACCGTTCTCGAGATATCGAATTAAACGCGTTTTCATCGAAATGACCTTGAGCTGACCTCGCCAGAATCCCTCAAATTGGAATATATGCTCAGAATACATCCCCTATCGCTCCTTCATAATCCCCAAACTACATAATTTTATGTTTATTTCTGTAATTGCACTGGACTAGACCTGTAAGTACCATGATACCCTAGAATATGTCTATTGTCTAGACTTTTCTCACTATTTCCTAGGCTCTCATGGCCCGGGTCATCGTTTTCTATGTGCACTCTCTCGTGTCTCCTTGCACTACATCCATTCTTGTCTTGACAATCATTTCACTATGAAGGCTGACCACTGAAAAGCGGTGCGATATATTGTAATGTGTTGTGTAGGAGTTCTACTCGGGCGCGAAGAGTCCGCTGACGCTGCACCGACTGCTGCACCTGATCTGGACGCACGCGCGCCACCTGGCGGGCTACGAGCAGCAGGACGCGCACGAGTTCTTTATTGCCACGCTCGACGTGCTGCACAGGTAGGTAACTGAGTCCGCCGGCTATAACTCGAATAAAACTTAATACCCTCTGAGAAGTTAGCTACAAGCTGCACAAAACCCCACTCCTCACCCACCGCGGGCATATGAATTTGCTACTGCGCGACGTCTCATCTCATGTTCACGGAAACCATTAAATTTAACTGCACCTACACCTGCCCCCGATATAGGGGTCTATTCGCGCGCTCGCTGATGGATTACAAACAGCAGGACCCGCTAATAGTGGATTTACCATAGGTTGAGTAGGCTGGAGCCTATAGCGGGAGATTTTAGGGGGCGGCAAAATTAGGGGCAATTTTTAATTGATAACCCTCTTCCTAACTTCATTGGCTGATGGCCGAATTCGCCATTGAAGATAATGGATGATGAATAAAGTTATTGTTTTATTGTCAAAATTATATTTAGGTTAGGCCTAGTACTTACTAGGCCTTCCCTTAGCTACGCCTAAGGCAACGTCGCGTATCCTCGGCACACGACTCGATCTCGAATGCTTTTGGTATACGCAGAATGCCATTTTTAAATATCAAGTTAAGTTTAACCCATATACCGAGTATTCAGTATTATTTAGGTGTCTATTAATTACAATTGAAGAAAAAACCAGATAGGACCTACAAAAACATTCTGTAGAATAACATTAAAATACCTAATGTGTTACACAACACAAATTACGCATTAAAAAGTATAAACCCACATATAACATTGCTATGACTAAGTGAAGATAACATTAGCACCCTAGCTTAATTGTGTACCTAACAGGCAAGTGTGTTTGATCAGGCCACTGACCCCAGATGATGTGAGGCTGAACAATGTTGCGTCATCCACTAAAACACTACATCAGCGTATACATATTATACCTAAGTGTAGAATAATGTATTTATACCTAACTGTAGAAAATAATATCTTTTTACGTGTTAGGAAAATAATAGGCAGGTCACGCGCACGGTCATTATAATATGGCTTCTCAGTAAAATTAATCAATTTATTAGATGAGTCATTCATAAAGTTGTTCAATTTTGCGACGAATTGACTGAAATATAATGTTTCAGTTGACTGAAACATTATATTTCAGTCAATTCGTTGTTAAGTCAAGTTCAAGTCTAGTTATTTTATGTATAAAAAAACAGAGATGTAACAAAGGATTTCCGTATTTTCCAACTACTTGTGCATAATTTTTTATGTAATGGTGAACTATTTAACAGCTCGCTGTATGTTAATGTTACTTACATAACAAAGATAACCACATGATAATCGTGCAGATGTGAACACTAGCGTGTGTTTGTTCTCCTCGTACACTATAATTAATTTGGTATAGGTCGGTTGACTATCCCTGATGTGTAGAGTTTCTATACTGCACGAATATCTCTGTGGAGGCTCTGACATAAGAGGGACAAGGAACGCGAATATTATGACACTTAGATTGCTATGTACCTATTGTATTATAGGCCGAATCAAACTTCTTGGCGGCTGTGATGTTATCTAAAAGCTGCTGGAGGACCCAATCCTCGCGCAGCTTTTGCTGTTGTTGCTGAACTTCAGTCAGGATTGGGTGATCCGCAGCTTGTAGCTAACATCGCAGCCGCCAAGATGTTTAATTCGACCTGCACCTACTTATTAGCTACTAACTTTTGCCCGCCGCTTCGCCCGCTTGATATTTTGACTTTTGTGCCTCCATAGGAACCTTTTATATTTCCGGGTTAATAAGTAGCCTATGTCACTCCGATCTTTGATTTATACCCATCTCAAAAATGAAATCAATCCGTTGCTCTGTTGCTGCGTGAAAGAGTAACAAACCAACAAATACACTTTCGGATTTATAATATTAGTAATGATTTCTAAAACATTATTTTTCTCCATTTCAGACATTGCATGAATGGCGTGGAAGACATCGAAAAGAAAGAAAACGGCCGGTGCAACTGCATCATCGACCAGATCTTCACCGGAGGCTTACAGAGCGACGTCGTTTGCACCTCGTGCTCCGGCGTATCCACCACTATTGACCCATTTTGGGACATTAGCCTCGACGTGGCCGGCCCGGGCTCCCTACAAGCCTGTCTCGAAAGATTCACCCGCGCGGAGCATTTAGGCTCCGCTGCTAAGATCAAATGCTCAAACTGCCACGCGTACCGTGAATCCACAAAGCAGCTGACTCTAGAAACGCTCCCGATCGTCGCCAGCTTTCATCTCAAACGTTTCGAGCACTCATCTCAGATCGACAGAAAAATTTCGGCGTTTGTTTCGTTCCCGGCGGAGTTAGATATGACTCCGTTTATGTCGTCGCATCGACGAGCTGCTGACGTCGGTGCCGATAACAATAACGCTCCTGAAGGCTTGTTCGAAGACAATCGATATTCTCTGTTCGCTGTGGTGAATCACCTGGGGTCTCTCGACGCTGGTCACTACACGGCCTATGTCCGTCAGATGAAAGGAAGCTGGTTCAAGTGCGACGACCACATGATCACTCGCGCCTCGCTCCGGGAGGTGTTAGATAGTGAAGGGTGGGTATATTGCAATGTAAGTTCTTTAATATTCGGAATAAGGTTACGTTTGACTATATTTTCGCTTGATAGAAATCAGTCAGTGATGAAATATATCTACTTAATATACCCGTCAAAAAATGGATTGTCTGTAAAGTCGGTTTACGAACGATAAATAATTTTATGTGACAACGTCATAAGAGAATATTGTTGAATCAACAGCTAAGACAAGCCGAATGCTTAGGCCGATCTTGCCTCTATAGCTTGTTCCGCGCTCTGGCTTGCACGCTCGGCTTAGGCGGAACGTGACACTTTCGTGCGTGCAGCCGGCGTTCAACGATTATAAGACGTTATCATGTCATAATATCTTGAAATCCTAAGAAAAAAAACCGGACAAGTGCGAGTCAGGCTCGCACATCGAGGGTTCCGTACAAACACGTTGTTAAAATAATTAAAAACCTGTTTTAGCATGTGCTAATGAAGTCTTTTTATATGATACCTTACATGATACGATTTACTCACTTTGGATTTTGAACCCATATTTTGTGAATTTTGAGGTCCTATTTTTTTGTGATTTAAATAAAAATGTACAGTTTTCAGATTTATTCCTATATGTGTACTCTGGGACAATGCTTCTCGTCAAATTTCATAGTTCTACGTCAACGGGAAGTACCCTGTAGGTTTTGATTTTTGTGAGTGCGAAATATGCGGTTTCTTACGACGTAAACGGCTCTAACTTTTTTAAACGATAACTGAGAAGTTTTTCTTTTACACAACTGCAAGAGACCATAGATATACGACTACAGTTTAAATTTCAACTAGATATCTTTACGCGTTCCTGAGATAAAGAGTCTTGACATACACACAGACGGACAACAAAGTGATCCTATAAGGGTTCTGTTTTTTCCGTTTGAGGTACGGAACCCTAAAAAAGCATTCAGGTTGTAATAGACTGCATCACGGCTTGACATCAGATAATGGTCAAACGTAAACCTTAGAGAAAAAGATATATGCCAGCAGTTAAAAGCTAATCATTTAAATTATAAAGCATCACTATCATATGCATCTCAGTTCTCTAATTCGGAGGGACTAATAGATACTTTTAGGTACACTAGTAATTTTTTTACTTTTTTTTTACAGATACCTACTGTTCTACCACAAGACTGTTCTGGAGTATGAATACTGAACGTCTGCGTCCGCAAATAATTATGTTAACTTAATTATCTCCGAATGATCTACACAAGTCAAGCTATTTTACTTTTATGTAAATTATTTTAAGGTTCATATTCGAACCAACTAGAAAGCTGATGCCCGTATTATGTTATGTCTGTTGTGTTTGCTCGATTGTTTTCCATTCCCGCTTTATCGGAAAATTTGGAATATTTAACGTCAATTCAACTATGATTTACGAATTATGGCATATTTATCCTTGATCTCTAAGATTTTATATCGCTCTATCTTTGTTAAATAACACGCGGCAGAAAAAGAGGCATGCAATTATTCTTATACGAACGACGCAGAAATGAGTGGAAAAGTGATCCGAATCGATTTACGCACTGTAAAGGTGCTCACTGACGATACATTCTTATGGACGACGTCATCACATCAGACATCAGTGTTGCCAATTTAACGAAGGCAATGGCTCCATAATTTACATTTCATTTATTTACAGTACAAGGTGTTAGTGACAAATTTAGTTTAGTATGGACCCTATCGGGCACTGCATATTCGGTTGAGAGTAGTTACTTATGTACCTACATAAACATTAGTTCAAAATATATTTAACCAAAAATACAGTGTAGGTACAGATGAATCCACAATTAATGTTTCAATTTCAAAAGTCGCTAAACTATTTTTCTTTGGTGACAAAAATAGTATCGCGACTTGTTTCATTGAAAGTTTTATTTGGACGCCAACAATTGAGAAAGTCGACATCTCGTGAAAAAGCTGCTAAATTGGAACAAATTGATGACATCCATTAGAACGCTGTCCATTCGGGTGTGTCGTCAATGGGGACTTGTAACACGCTGAGAAACTCTCAGAAGTGTGTTTTAAAGTGCATGTGATTCGTAGAGGGTGCTTGGATGTGTGTGGTGTGTTTACTGGTTGCTGTGCTTAGGATAACGAGCCATATTTGAAGATTGGCATTGACTATGTGTAGAAATAAGTCATTTCTTATCGTGATACTAGAATAGATGTTAAAAAAACCATCTCGATGTTATCTGAATATAAAAATAATCATTCACGAATTTGTTAGTACTAAGCTAAACGATCTATATAGAAATTTCCAAATCTATTTTATCTTCCCTGAAATCTCGGTCCTCTTTTTAATATCGAAATTAATGACAAGAAATCAAGTTATAAGTTAATCTAAGTTACCTACGTCTAAAGACATTATTATATATAAATGTTACTATGTGTTCGTATTTAGCGCAGTATATTATGCTATTGTATGTGTTCGGTTTAGTTGCCTCGTACAAATATTCCTGTATTGGAAATTGCTATGAAATACGAATACGCAGATGCAGTACAAGAGTCGTCCTAGTAAACTAACCTAAAAGTCGTTATATTTCTGGCTTTAAATAAATGTCTGGTGTCTTTCTAGGTATTTTCATCGGTAAAAAATAAATGAAAAATAGAAGTCTATATTTCTGTAATTTTATCGAAAAAAAGTCAAATAGGCCATAAAATGGCAATCAAATTGAAAAATATTCATTATACATACGTCGCGTCACGTAAAATGAACGCTGGAGTTAAAACTGCGTACTAGGAGATTAACTCTTATTACCTGTGCAATAGGAGTTACATTTCCTTGTGCGCAGTTTGAAGTTCCAGTGTTCTTTTTACATGACGCGACCTCGACAGCCTGTTTTAGGTAGCCTCGACTAGTATAGCAAATTAGCAACCAATCTAACCGCTAGGAAAGGATACCATGCCTGCAATTACATATAAAAAACATTGCATAAATTCGTACTGCATTTGTATTCCTGTTTCTAGCTTTGTGTCTCTGTTAGGTAGGACATACATCAGTGTGTCAAGTAATTTTCAATAAGCCATAGCGTATCATTCCTAATCAATGTTTGTGTAATGTTTCTAAATGTTATTCAGATTGTCTTCAGAACAAACATTTCAATCTACCTCGCTGTGTATACTTCGTTTGCGTTTCACTTGGGCCTGTGAGGAAATGTTTGATTTTTGCGCAAACCGCTTTATATTGTAGAGTTAAATATGCATGAGCGAAATATTCTTTTTGAAGATGGTTCTATTTTCAGTCGACTGCAAAAAATGTAGTTTATTTTATTATTATTCTGCCAATTAGAAACCGATTTTGATTATTTTGTTGTTTAGTAAATCAGACTTTGTCCCATTTAACTTTTAATGAAATCGGTCGGTTTTTGAAAAATCAATCTAAAAATGGCATACACAGATTATTATTTTGTTGTTTAGTAAATCAGACTTTGTCCCATTTAACTTTTAATGAAATCGGTCGGTTTTTGAAAAATCAATCTAAAAATGGCATACACAGATTATTATTTTGTTGTTTAGTAAATCAGACTTTGTCCCATTTAACTTTTAATGAAATCGGTCGGTTTTTGAAAAATCAATCTAAAAATGGCATACACAGATTATTATTTTGTTGTTTAGTAAATCAGACTTTGTCCCATTTAACTTTTAATGAAATCGGTCGGTTTTTGAAAAATCAATCTAAAAATGGCATACACAGATTATTATTTTGTTGTTTAGTAAATCAGACTTTGTCCCATTTAACTTTTAATGAAATCGGTCGGTTTTTGAAAAATCAATCTAAAAATGGCATACACAGATTATTATTTTGTTGTTTAGTAAATCAGACTTTGTCCCATTTAACTTTTAATGAAATCGGTCGGTTTTTGAAAAATCAATCTAAAAATGGCATACACAGATTCGAGTAAACCATTAGAATTTTGTACGTAGATTGCAAAAATATTACGTTTCAATTTTATTTTATCGATATAACAGTTGTTGTGAAATTTTTTTTTTGTTGTCTTTGTTTCGTCCATTAATTTTCTTTAATTCCTGCGACAAAAATGTAGTTATTATGAATTTAATTCATTTGCTATTTTATTTGCTCAAATATGACTAGAGCAATGACTCAAAACTAACATTATTAATTGTTCTATTTCTTACAGTATTATTTTACTTGTTATGCGCTACGGTTAGTGCAAAACACACTGAACGACTTAAAACGTCTAAAATATAAAAAAACAAATATGTAGAACTTTATTTTACGTGACCATGATTTTTTGTTGTGTGTGTATGTGGTTGTGTTATTTTACGCTCATGTGTATTTATCGTATGAATTAGTAGATCGTAACCTATGACTGGACTGACATTAGCTTAATGTGATATTTAATATTTATAACTTGTATTTATATTGTAGTTAGTTGTACGGATTTTATGATAACTGGTAGTAGAATTATTTTTGTTTGGTGCTTGTGATGCTCACAAATGGTTGATTTAAAAATTTCAAACAATGTGTTGATACGAGTATGTTAATGTAAGCTCCATAATGATATCACTTAAAAATTCTTGTACGAGTTCCTCGATTATTCGATGGATAATTTCGATAAAAGTTGCAACTGTTTCCAACTATTCGGTTTGCATCTATTTGTCTAATTTGAGATAGGCAACTATTTGGACACATTTTGACAGATGTTGAGCAAAATTAATATAGGTGTAGTCGAGTGCTTTCACTCTGCCCCACCAAAGCGCCCCACTGGTGGGGCAGATGCCACTCACTTTTTAGACCAGTGGAATCTGTCCCACCAGGCGTGTCGCATGATTTTAAATTAAATTATTAGTGCCATGAAGTGCGAAATTCGACTTCAAAATCTGCCCCACCAGTGGGGCTTTGGTGGGGCAGAGTGGAAGCACTCGGTGTAATCCTACCGCTTAACTTAGTACTTAGTTATGTAAAATGAAACAAATCCGTTATTTGTGAGCATTATGAAAGATTTTTATTTGCATTTAATATTTTAATTTAGTTGGTTGGATCCGAGCCTAATTAAGTATCTGAATTATTTTAATCTATGAAATGTTCTATGAGGTTTTGTTTTTATTATATCAAGATATGAAAGCCTCAGTCAATGTGATAGACACAACTATTCTGTAATTAATGTTAGAATTATTTTTAAAATACAATCAATTTCAATTACAAAAATTGGACATGTATACTACCGATCAAAATTTAGGTATAAGAATCAAATTAGTAATGTATTATTTCTACTTCAAATTCGATACAGGTATATATAATCAAATAACGTATGTTGGATATGTGAAACAATGTGTTCGGTGATCAATATTTCAATGCAGTTCGTAGTAATAAATGTTTGGCGTCAATCTAAGGTTTGGCATCCGCTTTAAAGCTGGTTTTGGATACATTATGTGATATTGACCAACATAATTAGTTTAGAAGTCACCTAATTTTAATTGGTGTACTAAGCCAAAATGACGTGATTCATTGTTTTGATGGACAGAATATGCCATTAAAAGGATGCTGATTGATTACCAGTAACCCTATATTATACGCTCAACATGCTGATTGCTGTTTCTTGCACTATAATGGAGCCATGATTTGAGTAAAATCAATCGGAGAACAGATGTGCAACGAACAAAAAATATGTTCGATGTTCGCCCATGGGTTGGGCGAGCGGTCCTGTATTTAAACTATTTTTCTGTTGGGCTCCTTCGCTATAGTGGATACCGGGCCTTAGGTTTGAATAGTTCTATTTTGCGTTGAATACGTGCCATTATCTACAACTACCTACGTTTTGGCATATACTTTCTTTAGCCGTACTTCACGCCTAATCATAGTAGTTCTCGAGTCGATATCGAAATAAATCCCATGGTAGCAATTTTTGTCCCAGCTTGTAAACCTAAAACTTATAGCAGACGATGCGCAGTGTAGTCTGTGGGTGTTTCCTTATAGTTCGATCGTTGAGATATTACACCTTTGTTATTATGGTGCTAGTTAATCGCGCCACCCAGCTATACTCTTCAGTCTGGCTGACAGTGATCGATCAGAATAGAAGAACAAAAGAACCGAAATCGCGTTTGTGATTAAAAGAGATCACGTTGTGCAGTTCTTTCTTCTTCTATGCTGATTACCAAGACTGTTTTAGCCTGTCAGTCTCACTTGTACCTATGTATTTAATTTTACTGAAAATTTTAAATACTTATGTATCGATTTTTTTCCTGCTGGTTTCCTAATGGCACGAAAATCTTCTAAGTAAATGCACATGTTCGGCCCAGCTTTAAGAACCACATAATTAACCCACATAAGTATATATAGGGGTGTTTTCCCGAAAGAAACTGAATACTGATTGTAATAGATTTGTGCCGAGCGAAACATGTGTGTAGAGTGTAGCAGATCTTATTTCAATGGTTGTACTCACAGAAAAGAGAAGGAAATAGAAAGGAAATGTGGAGGGGGGTTTGTAGCCACTATCATGAGTTATAACTCAAGATTCGTGAAATCGTGACATTTACTGTTTCAGTCGTTCAAGTGATTTCAGAGGTAATTTTTGCCCAAAAAATGCCAGTTCGCGCTATTGTAACGTGTCGAATACAGAGCAAAGACTTTAGTTTACAAAAAGGAGGAATATCCTTCCAATAGCAAGTCTAAATTGTGGGCATTTTTTTTATATAAACGTTATCTTTTACTGCCTAGAATTTCGTTGATAGTGGTGGCAAAACTTGCAAACATTTTATCAACATCGATAAATTTTGCTACAAAGTTATTATATGTCGGAATAAAAAAATATCGATGTCAATATAATTATTTTAATTTCAAATGTTTTGTAATTATAGCATATTATAATCAAAAAAAATATCGATATCGATAAATTTTGATAGTAAGTTAATATTTTCGAAATTAGACATTTATTGTTATCTGCATATTTAGTAAAATATTTGTGATTGTGATGTACTTTTTAGTAATACATAATTGTATTTGCACCACATTCTAACTGTTATACTACTTATGAATAAAAGTTCCCGCTAGGATGCCCACGAAATAATATTTCTTTCGACGTGTCAGAACGAGCCAGCGTGATGGCGATGTATATATCTGTCACTTTTTCACACGTTGAAAGATTTCTTTTTGTGGCTTTTCGTGGTCGCATGCTGGACCAGCACTGACAAAGAGTAAATGGATCGAGGCAACAGGACGACATGACTGGATTCCTACATTTTTTTTGGAAAAGTGATTGCTCACATAATAAAGATGCCTGAAGCCACCATCAATACCTAAAATAGAAACCGTAATTATACATTCGATGATAAGGTATACACATAATGTATTCTGTAATAGAATTGAAGGAAGACGTGTTTAGTGTTTTGTTAAAATATGAGTTATTTTGGGGGTGATTTGCCATTGAATTAAATTACATTTTATTTTGACGTATGTTTGAAAATATAATCTGATTTTATTAGCATAATCGGCCTTGTGGGAGTCGCGCACGAAGGATGCCGTAGTAAAGATTTACATTTTCTGAAGTACCTACCTAATACAATTTTATAGTTCATATAAAAAAATTTAGTGTGTCTAGGTATAGCGGTTCCGTTTTTAAAAGATATCTTTAATTATAATTATATTGACTAAGAGACGCTAAAATTGAAAAGATGTAAACGAATCACCCCGAAAAATCTCCCGCTCGCACAAGCACGCGCTCTCACTCGACCACGTAACCATTTACGTATACATTCAGCTAATCCAATGATTCAATTATAGAGCTCCAAACTAGAACAATTCGATTGTAATAAAATTATTCTGCTTCTTTTAAATATTGGCGTCGCATGGAATATGTATTTGCCAGTGTCAAGTGTAAGTTCTATTATGATGTTATGATAATTACTACTATTGTTACATGTAATTATGGTGTTGTTTATTAAAATGTTTCTATTATGATTTTATAATTTTATAAATAGTCACAGTCGTAGGCAGCACAAAAATCTAGATACAATTGATTATTTTTTGCCAACAATGGCATTTGGCCGATTTCCACCGTTTACAAAATCCAAATAGTTCGCAGGAATTGATGTGGCATCCATGTAGTAATTTTTAACACTATTGTTGATTTTACATTTTTTTTTCGGCTCAGCTGACTTTGATATCATTTAAATGATTTCAGCTAGGGTGTACTTGTATACCATTTCAAAATTAAAATAAAAAATAAAACGGTCCATAATTGGCGAAAATACCGCTGAAAATATACAAAAACATACATACAGACGAACATAGTAGGTAGTAAGTAAGTAAGTTCGTATAGGCCGGGTGGTTAGCCCTGTTGGTAGGTAGTAGGTACCTACCTTCACTTTTTGGAAGTAGGTAAAAAGTCACTGTCACATCTAAGTCATGCCTGAGTAAAGCAGTAGCGAATTTACTAATAGCGCCGCCCTTTATGGAGTTTTTGTAACAACACAAAAAATCACGTTACACATTACATTATTTTGTCTACACTATTGTACGTAATTCAGTTCATAATCTTCGAAATAGCACAAATTTTCACATATTACCACTGATAGAAACACAAGTTTTACAAATTAATACAATACGGCGCGTTGACATGATTTTTCAGTGTTTATTCCAAAACTTCCTAAATACTAATAAAACTGCACAATCATTGTCATCAATTATACACTATATAGATTCAGTTACATAATCCATATATTATGCAAAAAGTATAAAATCACGTTATCGATAAAATTAAACTGCACAATCACATCGCTCATCACTAGCTAAATGCCAAAAAATAACTGTGATACCATATTCAAATTCGAGATTGGCCCATTATTTTTTTTTTGGCTTGGCATGTTGGTACATTTGCCATTGTGATGTAACATTAATAAAATAAAGTGTAATTAATAACTTAAACTCGGCATTTAAATTATGACCAAATTAATGTTATGGGCTTTAACGTATCTTGGTGATGTGACAGAAAGTATACTACGCTCTATTTTAAAGTAAAAAAAATATTTCCGAAGCTAGTGGAAATTGCACAGTTATTGTGCAGATATTTTACAGTGGTAATACATACTTGGCGACAGCGGTTTTCATTGAAAATTGTCATCGATTTCCTTTCTAATTAAAGTAGTTCGCTGTTCTGTGGTTGTACTCATAGGGAAGCACCAGTGCAAACACGAATGATGAAAAAAAAAATTGCATTGTGGGCATTATTCAACCGAGCGCGTTTTTGCCGCCCATTATAAGAAAAGTAGCCTCGATTTTACGTATGAAACACGACATGCATATTTATCTTTGTAACGTATATTATTATGAAGATGAAAATAATATGCATGTCGTGTTTAGTCACAAAAAAACCAAGTTACTTGCTAATAATCAAATGTACCTACTGCTAGCTAAATATCTGGTTTGATATTAAATGGATACCTACTTCTCAACATACCTACTTGTAATCGACCTAATTAATGTCGTACTCGATGTATGGAAATCAATGTGAAACAATATACAATTGTGAGAATATGTTTTGTTTACTTTCACTAGATTACAGGTACCGGGACCACCTACGGTAGAAAGGGAAAGAATCACAGTAAAATTTGCTTACGCCATACTTATGCATCTGGAAAAACGCACGTTTAAAAATAACGATGGTTCATACCTATCAGGTGTCACTAGGTAGAGATGCTAAAATCATGATGGGCAAAATTCCTTAGTGACAGCACGGTAATGATATTGTTATACTAAGCGCCACACAGGTCGGCGAATGGGAAGTTATGCATAGAACGCTGCGTAAAAGGCGAAATATAGGTATGCGCGGGAGCCAGAGAGACGAGACGCTGGGGCAAACCCGCCCGACAACCTTATGCCTTCCGCGCGCTCTCTACGCCAGTGCTCACCACTTCGACACGCGGCTTCGGAATTGTGCACACATGCGCAATAATTAGCGAATCACGGCGAAGTGTCATCTGCGGCTAACTTCTCATCCGCCGACTCGTGTGGCGCTTAGTATACCGTGGTTACAGATTATGTACTTCGATAGGAAAAAATACCTATGATTGTACACAGCTAAGGAATCCTAGACGCTTATGCTGGCACTAGCATTATTTTTATACAACTAGGATTACATAATTTACAGACAACTTTGCAAGACTAGCACATTGGATAAGTACAGCAGAATAAAACAAATATTTAACAAGTTACATATAATTTTAATACGATAAAAATATCACAAAACTTAAAAAAAATGCTTCAAGCAACGATACACTACAAAATTTACAAGACTTTTTTTCCAATAAATAATAAAGTATATTTTACTACTTTTAGTAAACAGGCTCAGAAATTGACTTATTATCGGGGTATTTTTAATTTAAAAAAATGTCATTTGATGACTTGAATTTTGATTCGAATACAACCCCTACATGACTCAACATATACAAACAGGATTATTTTGAATTCACAAAAACCTTTCGCAGACTGCTTTCCTACATCATAGATGATATCTTTTGATATTATGCAATGCATTTTCAAGAAATAAAAATACTGCCGATTCATTAGAAGCAAATGTTTGCCTTCAAAGCGACAGTCTATCTATTAAATATAATAATCATTGAATATATAGTACGAATATTTTTTAGTAATATTTGTTGCAAAGCAGTCTTTAGGAGATTCTGAAGAGCCAGTAGGATAGACAAATTAAAAATAACCCTGTATGTACCTCTACATTGGTTACTCGGTACTATCCACATACTAAATCTAAAATAATCTAACAAACTAGGTATCTTATGGCATTCTAAGTCTTCTTAAACTACAAAACGTGATTTCTGTTCACCAAATTCAGCCTTTACCGTTTCTTTTATATTCGAGCGATGATTCCGTGTCCAAATAGTTTATAAATTTAATTATGTACTCCCTAAAAGAAAGATTAAACTGCTGCCAAAAGTATTATAAGTAGAGATTTCGTAAAAGTGTATTAAAATTATTCAACTTAACTGAACACGGCAAGTACAGGCCGCGCCACACAAGTTGGCGGGAATGAAGTCAGCTACAAGCTGCGCAATATCCAATCAAGGCGCGGCTTTATATGAGCTGCCGTCAGGATTGGATATTGCGCAGCTTCTAGCTAACTTCACATCCGCCGACTTGTGTGACGCGGCCTATAGATAAGACGAGAGTAGAACTAGACGAATACACATTTTTTTTTTCCAAATAGCCTTTTTTTGCAAATAATTGCACAAAATAATGTCTATTGTTTTTATTATTTTCATTATGGTCCCCCCTCTGTTACCCATACGCAAGAATAAATGATTTATGATTTTATGGAATAATGGGTTTTCTATACCTACTCTTTCACCAAAAAATTGAAATATTTTAAAATTTTAAATATTTTTGGCAATTACATAACATGTAGGTAAACTATACACAGAAAGATAACAACAAAATTACAGCAAGTAAAACCGAAAGTGCATTCGTTGACTAAAAATATTAAACTGCATCTACTAGTAGAAATTACTATGCTAGAGATACAGCCTTGGCCAAAAGTATTAGCCACCTATAAAAAATCAAAATGCATGTTTACTACTTAACCAATAACTGAGTGCTTATCTTAAATGACTTACCGGGGTCATAAATAACTTCTTGGATATTAAGCGGCTCTTTGTTAAGGTCATAAAACACCTGGTGACCGAAAACAAGAGACTCCGTTTTTATCGGTACTTGTCAGTCAATGTTTGGTCACTTGTGTTCTGGACTCTAACAAGTAAACAAGCTTTCATTTCTGTTGATGTGATTAAATTGACACCTAATTGTGTTAAAAATGCCAAAAAGGAGCGAAATAAGTTTAGGAAATAGAGTAAAAATACAGGGTGCCTAATACTTTTGGCCAAGGCTGTAGAATCATTCAACAACATTCAGCTCACATAAAGCTGCGGCTTGATTAGATATTACGTAGCTTCCAGCTAACTTCACATCCGCCGACTTGTATAATTCGGCCTATACTAGATAATACATTTAAGTGAGATTTGAGTAGTTATACAATTATAGACGATTTATCGTCGTACGCTACGCAATAGGTACCTATTTAGGTACGAGTTATGTTTTAACCAAGACAGGTACACTAAAATTATCTGTTTTACAACATATTTTCGGTGAGAATATTTTCGAGTAATTTAGAAATTTATGCTTACAAGCCAATAATTGAGATCAGATACAGATTATTTTATGCTAGTTAAGTTTTGTAGGGAAGTAAATTTTGTTTTAATTTCCTTTTGTGACCAAAAATTGTTGCATTTCTGCTGGAACGACTTATACTATCAAGTTGTCAAAAACTGAATCTAATCTATTGTCAAATACACATTAAATAATTTTCTTGGTGGGCAATTTAATGAACGAAACCACCTGATTCGCTGATCTAAATAGTATCAAATTTAGTGTAGGGGCGGTTATTGAAGATATGAAAATGCTCGACATGAGGCAATGCTAAAGGCGCGCGCGCTTTTAGATATCACGTTCACCTCTTCTAGGTTAGGTAAAAAGAAAAGGAGGTTCGCTTGTACAGGTCGAATCAAACATCTTTATGGCTGTGACGTTAGCTACAAGCTGCGCAAAACCCAATCCTGACTGAAGCTCACTTAACAGCTGCACGAGGATTGGGTTTTGCGCTGCTTGTATAGGCCGAATCATGGCTCCATCAAACACAGGCGGTACGAGCGGTAAAGGGCGGTACGGCAGTACCGCGACCGGACCTGTGTGAGCCCTTCTTATATAACCAGTACAATACAGATGCCCGCCCGTCTGCTATACCGCTCGTACCGCCTGTTTTTTTTTTTTTTTTTTTTTTTTTTTTATTTCGAATAGGTTTGCGTCTACACACTGCCTGATGTTAAGCAGATGTGCAGTCTAGGGTGTAGCACGCTTACGCTTACGTGTGTAATGGAGCCTTCATACAAGTCGGCGGTAGTGAAGTTAGCCACAAACAGCGCAATATCCAATCTTGACTGAAGCTCACATAAAGCTGCGCGTTGGTTGGATATTGCGCAGCTTGTAGCTAACTTCACATCCGCCGACTTGTGTGATTCGGCCTCTAGCTAAGTTCACTGCCGCCAAGAAGATTGATAGCTTATATGACCATGTCAAACGCGCGATCGCACATTTCAGTTAGGTTGCGTTAGATCTCCATTAGAGAAGCAGCAGGTTTCATTCACTAAAGCAGCCCCTTACGCATCCTTGAACTGCCGTGATACCGTTGTGACTGTAAAGTGATTAGAATTAATTCACAATAATTTAGAAACATGTAAATAAAGTTACGTCTTATTGGGTACAGGGGTCGGTGCAGCGTCTAAGATGTCTTCGAGCTGCTTCACATCGGTAACCGGGAGAGAGCACGCGTAGCGTCGGCACACGTACGCTGTCGGCACGTCGTTAGCTTTCCTCACTCGACTCAACACTGCAATATGAAAAGAATAAATTAATTTAAACATAGTAATGTCTGAGACAAACAAGCGATCACGAATAATGAAGGGTTCCGTAGTCATGGGCTTCCACGGCATGTCTAAATTAACACCCCTATCCCTGCCGGGCTAGGATGAGCAATATTTCTTTTGATGTGTTAGAACGAGATATCATAAATGGCAAAGTATATATCTGTCACTTTTTCAAACGTCGAAAAGAGTTATTTTTGTGGGTGTTCGTGGTCGCAAGCTGGACTAGCTGGAGTATACTATTTACGACACGAGGTCACTCGCAAAAAATAATTGATTTTACTTGCGAGAGAGCTCAAGAAGTATATGTAAGTAATGGTAAGGGTATTCAATTTTCTCTAATTAAGTTTCTTATTTATTTGAAAGTCTACCTAGAAGTGCTCATGTAACTTTTATGAACGAATATCTAAAGTTGTGCATTTTTCTTATTATACTTAACGGAACAATAGCTTTAAGTTTATTTTTAAATAGTGCCACTTAGTATAATTTCGAAGGACTAGGAATGGAAGTGGCAACATTCCTGGCGTAACGCTTGTGACGAACGCTGCTGATTGGTTCCAAGTGACATCGCATGATTGGCCGATGGGCGGGAAAATGCGATGATGCGGATCCTTTTATAGATTCGACATACTTATTACTAAAAAAAAGGCCAATCAGCATAATATTTTGAGAATCTAAAACTCATTTTTGTCATTTGATGTACGATCAAATCACGGAGACATCACGAGCTATTCTTTACTCTTCAAACTCTACTGTCTCTACGATATGAAAGGAGGTATTTTTTGCCGAGTTAAAAATTGTCGTAAAATCTTAATTCTCGAAATGACTACGGAACCCTACATATTAAAACAATACGGTCACACCACATACGTAGACGTGACAGCAAGCATATAGGCCAATTCAAACTTCTCAATGTCTGTGAAGTTAAATAAATAAATAAATATTTTGGGACATCTTACACACGGCCTCTGTCCCCAAACTAAGCAAGGTTGTGACATGGCTACCAGAGACTGATATACTACATATACATATTTTTAAATACATACTTATATAGATAGTAACTAAATAACACCCAGACACAGAGCAAACACCATAAGAGTTAGCCATAAGCTGCGCTCATCACTTCTCGCGCAGCTGACAAAATTTATTTGCTATTGCACAACGGCTCGCATCGTGTTCACAGACGCCAAGAAGTATGATTCGGCCTATACCAGATATGTGCTAAAACGTCTCTGTCCGCTGCATACTAGTTTCGTTAATCAGGCAATGCTTTGAATATGCAGTGATTCTCACTTTGATTGTGTTATGGTGATAACATACTGGCTATAGCAACAGTCTAACGGGCCGACTTCACCATTGTAGGTACTCTAGATTTTTACGTCTAAACACACATGCGACCTTATTAAAAATACGCAGAGTTACTTTGGAGTGGTGAGATTTTGCAGAGTTACCTACTTTGGAGTGGTCTGAGTTATGTCTTTTCAATTTAAATTCACTTGTAAAAGCTCCACTTTGACTCCACTACACTACTCGCGAAGTTGATAGAAGATAATCGTGTTCTTGAAAGCTCGCTTCGCCTCGCTCAACTTCCGATCGTTGTCGGTTTTTGCCTGAGGTTTTTGCGCCCGACTCAAAGGACTCGTAGTGCTCCGAAGTTCCAACACAAAGCGTCTCACCACACTACTCGCCTCACTTCAGTTCGTCGCTGTTCCTGTACCTTGCAATCATCCAACATATTTTTCTTGACTCGCTTCTAACTTTGGCTAACTTCTAACGCTAATGTAGTGGAGCTTTAAGTCAAAAGACGGGTTGATAACTCCAAAGTAACTCTGAGTTTTTTAATAAGTTCGTTTATGTCATCATTCTTTAAACCTAGAGTTCGATAGTGAAATCTGACATAAAACTAACATAACTAAGACTTGCTCTTGAATACATGCATATTTCTGTAGTACACAGCATTAGCTATCACGTGATCGGCGAGTGACGCATGAGTGAGTGAGAGCATTAGTCACTGGTTAAAATGCATCGTCTATGATGTGAAGGCACACAACGCTATGATTTTAACATTAAAATTCTTACTCTCGTCTGGGATGGTGGCAACTACCGGAAAGAATAAAAAGAAAAATCAATTTAATTATTTTTTCAGTGTAATTTCTAAACTACACTGACTATAGTTAATAGATAAAACTCCTATAGAGGAGTTACATAAATAATCTGCATGCATAGGCATGCAGATTATTTATGTACGTTGGCCTAACAATAACTTGTATTTGCCGAGTGTCAACAGTTACTGTAAGAATTTGAGCAGTAATAAATATTTTACTCCGAAAATTCTGGTTTCAGGCTAAGTCCCAGTCAAAGTAAATTTCAGTGGTCTCGTACAATTTACACTTCAATGAAATGGTCGATGCTTTAGTGTAAATTTCAATAATCTTGCTTTACTGGAATTGTTATTATCAAATCAAATAAATAACATAACATAACACCGCGCGCACCAGCTCCAGCGGGCGCAGGTCCAACCCGCACCCGAGATCAGCGCCCTAGCTCGACATACTCACGTATGTCAGACATACCGGCGACGGCGTCGGCGGCGGCCGGCTCCGACACGCACAGCACGCGGCCCGGCAGCAGCCGCGACCGCACCGCGCGCACCAGCTCCAGCGGGCGCGGGTCCTACCCGCACCCGAGATCAGCGCCCTAGCTCGACATACTCACGTATGTCAGACATACCGGCGACGGCGTCGGCGGCGGCCGGCTCCGACACGCACAGCACGCGGCCCGGCAGCAGCCGCGACCGCACCGCGCGCACCAGCTCCAGCGGGCGCGGGTCCTACCCGCACCCGAGATCAGCGCCCTAGCTCGACATACTCACGTATGTCAGACATACCGGCGACGGCGTCGGCGGCGGCCGGCTCCGACACGCACAGCACGCGGCCCGGCAGCGGCCGCGACCGCACCGCGCGCACCAGCTCCAGCGGGCGCGGGTCCTACCCGCACCCGAGATCAGCGCCCTAGCTCGACATACTCACGTATGTCAGACATACCGGCGACGGCGTCGGCGGCGGCCGGCTCCGACACGCACAGCACGCGGCCCGGCAGCAGCCGCGACCGCACCGCGCGCACCAGCTCCAGCGGGCGCGGGTCCTACCCGCACCCGAGATCAGCGCCCTAGCTCGACATACTCACGTATGTCAGACATACCGGCGACGGCGTCGGCGGCGGCCGGCTCCGACACGCACAGCACGCGGCCCGGCAGCGGCCGCGACCGCACCGCGCGCACCAGCTCCAGCGGGCGCGGGTCCGACCCGCACCCGAGATCAGCGCCCTAGCTCGACATACTCACGTATGTCAGACATACCGGCGACGGCGTCGGCGGCGGCCGGCTCCGACACGCACAGCACGCGGCCCGGCAGCAGCCGCGACCGCACCGCGCGCACCAGCTCCAGCGGGCGCGGGTCCGACCCGCACCCGAGATCAGCGTCCTAGCTCGACATACTCACGTATGTCAGACATACCGGCGACGGCGTCGGCGGCGGCCGGCTCCGACACGCACAGCACGCGGCCCGGCAGCAGCCGCGACCGCACCGCGCGCACCAGCTCCAGCGGGCGCGGGTCCGACCCGCACCCGAGATCAGCGTCCTAGCTCGACATACTCACGTATGTCAGACATACCGGCGACGGCGTCGGCGGCGGCCGGCTCCGACACGCACAGCACGCGGCCCGGCAGCAGCCGCGACCGCACCGCGCGCACCAGCTCCAGCGTGCGCGGGTCCGACCCGCACCCGGAGATCAGCACCTAGAAAATCAGGATGTTTATTGTCAGCTGTTTACATTACTGCTTACAGTCAGATGAGAGTGTTAACTTTACTCCTTATCACCTAATATATATAATCACCTATCACAACGACGCTAAAAGGCCCAATTTTGAAGACACCATCGTAATTATAACAGTTAATTAGACTATTTCTGTTTCTTTTTCACTTTCGGCATTCGATAGAGAGAACACTTTTTACGTTGCTATTAAAGAAGGATGCGCGAGCCCATACATACCAGGACCTGTTATATACGAACAGACTAATTTTTCCTCACTTATTTTCTAAGAATGATATGTTCACCAATGTGATTTATGACGCTTCTAAAACTGTTCAAATATGTTATTGTAATTTGGCTAAAATTGAATATAAAATAAGAAAAAACGAAAACAATTTTCAAGCTATAAGTACCTATTTATAGACATGTATACACACTAAAGATTATGGATTGCCAGGTTTGTTATGTTCAGAGTGCTAAAATGGTGCTCGATTTTAAAAACTTGATGTCATGTATTTTTAGTCAATATTGTCTCAATGATATTTATATTGATTTTTAAAACCGTGCATGTCATCTTGTCTGTAATATAAGATTACTTTTTGGAGTTCATCGATTTATAAGACGTTGTCACGTCAAAAAATCAATGTCTAGGACTGATATAAAAAGAAAATGAAAAATGGAATGATAAAGAAAATTCGGTATTCATCCATTTCATTAGCAAAAGTACAAGAACCGCAACTATAAGTTAAGAATATAAGTAATTTCGAATAAATTCAGCTCGGCTGCAGCCTGCGGATGCAGGTTGCGAATGGTGGTAGCACACACATGAGCCGCTGCTTGTATCCGCAGTCGGGAATGATTCCGATGCTGGTTGCCTACGTCGTACATCGCAGGTACGTTGGACTTGTTTAAACAGGCTAACAACACTTGCAGCCGAGGCTCGGTAGCACATGCTGCTGCAGCCGTGTTCGGAATCTTTTTGTAGAAATTCATACAACTACGTAGATAACCAGAGCCCTTAGTCCAGGTTTTGTGTTGTTTACTTAAACTTTTGCGTTCGCGTGTGGCTCCATACATTTTGGTTAGTTCTTCATCGTTTCGGCCAGGGGCGCTGTACAAAAATGTATAGGGCAATATCGAACAGATGTAATTTCAATTTATGTGTAAACCTGGACTAACGCCTCAGTTGTGTAGCCACAGCCGGCCTAGTGCAGCTGCTGCAAGTGTAGTAAAGCAAGTGAAAGATTCGAATAGCACCCTTAAGGATTATTACGAGTAATATTAAAATTGCGACGAATTTCTCGGATAACTTCAACTACTGCTTTTTGTTTTTAGTAGTAAAGTTTATGATAAAAAGTACACATAAAAATAATAAGAATATTCTTTCTTTTTGATAATCTTTTAGTATACAAAAATGTATGTTTCTATAAAAATGTATAATAACACCTCAGTTTGTAAACATTACGGGCTAAAACGAGTTAACGCAGGATTATGTGCCAATAGTTAAAAAAGAAAATAATTATTACATCAACACGTCAACATTTCCAAAATTGCTAAGTCTGGATACCGAGAACGAAGTCTGGCAACACTAAATACGTCATCTGGTTGACTGAATTTGACATTTCCTTTTTTTTTGACAGCAACAGTAATAAAAGATTGTTTTTTTTTTTCAAATAATTCGCCCATTTTTGGACCCTAAAGCCTTAAAGACCATACCGCCGCTTCTTATGTATGTAATACGTAATGTAAAAACAATAAAAAAATCATTGTAATTTTTCTGGTGGGTTAATTTTAATTTCAATTAGTGATATGAAAACAGCAAAAAATCCCTATATTTTTGAAGCACATATCATTTTTAGAAAATATGTTTGGTTTTTTACTAACAAAAAAAAAATAAAAAATATTGACAGGTTAATTCCGTGCATCCTTCTTTACGATGGCGCGTTCATAATTGGGTTGATTGGGCCTAACATGGATCCACAAAACGTAATTAGATGACAGGTAAGTAAGTAAGTAAGTTCGTATAGGCTGGGTGGCTAGCCCTGGTGTCAGAGTTTTTAGGCTGCCTGAAGGCCTCTGACATGGCTAAACGGTTAAAACAACCGGGACCTACAATTTAACGTGTCATCCGAGCCACGGTAGCGCGATGACAGGTGAAATACATTGACTGCAGAGTTTTATAAATGTCTCGCTTAGCATAGCAAAGAGACAAATTGTCTTTCCACCATTATAGCTCCTCGAAGAGGAATAAAGTATGAATTGACAATGACAACTGACATTAAAATTGGACAAAATAGTTTTCCCTTTGCCATACTACATATTACAATAACGTTTAATACTGGGCCGTCATTTCGTCTGACATGGCTAAACGGTTAAAACAACCGGGACCTACAATTTAACGTGTCATCCGAGTCATGTCAGAGGCCTTCAGGCGGCCTAAAAACTCTGACACCAGGGCTAGCCACCCGGCCTATACGAACTTACTTACTTTTATTTCGTCTGACATTAAAAATATTTTTAAATACTTTTAGTTACCACCATTAGAGGTTAAACATATTTCTTTATTCTACCTTTATGGTACAGAATCCATGCTAATATACGAAGAAACGGATCGACTTGATTTTTAAAAGTAGTATGGCATGAGTATGAATATCTTGACACGTGCAGCCTGGCTCAGTTGCGGCACTCCTCATGAGGCACGCAACTTGCCGGCCAGCCTCTCAGCTGCTATATTTAAAAACCCCAGAAAAGCGGCCCAACCTCGAGTGCAAACTTCTAAACTGCCTAGGGGGAAAAGACCAAAAAGAATCGAGAGACCTCGAGCGCCGCCTTCTCAGCTGTCTCAGAAAAAACCCAGAAAAGCGGCTCTACCTGGGATTCCCGCGCCGCCCATAAGCCTCGGCTACTAAGTTCTCCTGCCACGACAAGGCGGGAACCTATGGGCGGGTACACTCTAACCTTATCTTAATCAACAGAAGCATTTATAAGTATAAGGTATTTTATACTACACCTGCTCGGAAAGTACCTTGATACTTTATCAAAACGGTAGAAAGTACGTCATTGCATATCGAACAAATATGCGGCGAGAAAACGCATCTGAGCGGGAGAGAAAAGTGTATGAAAATCCATTTCTTACGTGGTTTTTCTTTTTTAATTTTGGGTAAGACTATGCGCTGGTAACCTAAATATCAAAAGCCAAAAAGTTTTTACAGTGAGTTTTTATCTCCAAGTTCGCAAAATGACACTGGCCACTAGCTGTGTGTTGGATGGTGTCAAACAATTTGAAAAAAGAACATGTGAAAATTGCAGACGCCATTGGCGCCATTTTCAATTTGTGTGTTGTTTGAGGATTCAGTTTTCGTAGAAAAGTAAAATAAAACTATCAAAATGATAAGTAAGTAGTGATAGTGATGATGAAGATTTTTTAATTCCGCCGCAGTTGAAGGAAACAGCAAAAATACTGATTGATAACCTTTTACCACAGAAATCAATTAATTTCCTCGTAGGTGTAGTATAAAGCACTATGTATCACTCGAGAGAAAGTGCGATTCCCGATCTCGGGTGTTTTAAAGCCTGAGCCGTAGGCGAGGGCTTCAAACGACACCCTCGACGGTAATCGGTCACTTTCTCCTCTCGGTGAACAATGTACTATTATACTACACCTGCTCGGAAAGTACCTTGATACTTTATCAAATTTACGGTAGAAAGTACGTCATTGCATATCGAACAAATATGCGGCGAGAAAACGCATCTGAGCGGGAGAGAAAAGTGTATGAAAATCCATTTCTTACGTGGTTTTTCTTTTTTAATTTTGGGTAAGACTATGCGCTGGTAACCTAAATATCAAAAGCCAAAAAGTTTTTACAGTGACTTTTTATCTCCAAGTTCGCAAAATGACACTGGCCACTAGCTGTGTGTTGGATGGTGTTAAACAATTTGAAAAAAGAACATGTGAAAATTGCAGACGCCATTGGCGCCATTTTCAATTTGTGTGTTGTTTGAGGATTCAGTTTTCGTAGAATTTATTTTCCTCGTAGGTGTAGTATAAAGCACTATGTATCACTCGAGAGAAAGTGCGATTCCCGATCTCGGGTGTTTTAAAGCCCTCGCCTACGGCTCGGGCTTCAAACGACACCCTCGACGGTAATCGGTCACTTTCTCCTCTCGGTGAACAATGTACTATTCTAGGTGTGTTTATTTTACCTGAGTAGGCGAATCATTAAAGAACATAAGAGCGGACATCATCTCTGGCAGCGCAGTAGGGGTGTCGATCAGCCTCTTAGCGAACGCTTGCAGCAGCTGCTTGGCCATGTCCCGCTCCGAGCCCGCGTCGGCCGAGCTCCTGTGCGCGTACGCCGCGAGCCGCTGCAGGTTGTGGCAGGACACGCTGTTGCCTGAAGGCTCGGCGCCGTCTTGATCTGTAAATGTACAATATTATTATTTGGATTAAGATTGGCTCCCAACACCAAACGAACGACTAAAAATAACACGTCAGTCTTAACTACCAATTTTAAACCTAACAATGCATTACAATGCGAGCGTTTCTGTTGAAGCTCCGGCGCCCATACCAGCCAGCGCGATTATAGAGACGCTTCGTACAAGTCTTTTGAACAAAGTGACATAGTATAGCTATAGCCGCTATAGTATAGGATAGTGTAAATATAGTATATCAGCATGGCTGATCGTGACGGTAAATAGTGCAGAGCTGTCTATTGGCATTAAAAAAAAATTGCCCGTATTATGCTTCTTGCCCGGGCTTCCTTCCAACTTGATAACTAAAGGAGCAAGAACTCTATTCATAAACAAAAACATAAAGCTTTATAATAAATTTAGACCCCATTACCCTCCCAACAAACAATATATAGTATAATAAATAATAAACATAATTATAGACTTTCTCTACCTTCTTTTAATCTCAAAACCACTGTAGCATCATCAGTAGAGCAAGTGAAGTATCCTCCGTTGTCCTTGTCCCAGAACAGGTCGTTTTGCTTCAGTTGAAGTTCTCGCGCCCACGCCAGCCAGCGCAAGTCTAGAGACGCTTCATACAAGTCCAGCAGTCCTTTGATCAGATACGCGTAGTCGTCTAGAAAACCACTAATTGGCTTCTCTCTGAAAAAAAAAAATATAATAACAATAAATACCTATACTCTATAAAATTTAACTTGATCTCTGCGACAGTTACCTAATGACATATTTAGAGTTGAGATAGTGGTGGAAAAAATCGATTTTCAAACAATGTTGTAATGAAATCGAATGAGTAGTTGTAGGTGAGAAATTGGATATTATTTACTTACTATTATTTAAGATCAAGTATGCACACATGTAAACAATGTTATGATATTAATTAAATACTCATAATAATGTAACGATAGTATTTATCGACGTTTTTCACTATTATCGATGCTAATGTAACATATAATTGGGTTTAATTTAATTACACATGTAAAAATGTTATGATATTAAAATATACAATAAAAATAATGATAAATTAAGTTTTATTTAAAATATCGTCAGTATAAACTATCAATATCTTAATTAAAACTCTATCTAAAACTCTGTGGTCACGATCATTCGTCGCCCATCACTAATCGGCATGCCCATAAAGTGTGACATTGACAGGTACTGTCTGTACTATTAAGAAATTCAGGACTTCATAGGCGTGATTTTTCTGACAGCTGTCGCAGAGATCAAGTTAAATTTTATAGAGTATAAGTAAAAATATCTGCCCGGCCACGCGTTGCTGTGGCTAAATAAATTAAAATTGCGACTATAATTTGAGATTTAAACTATCCTATCTCTCAAGTTGGATCGAACTGCACATGGTGTGCGAATTTTATTATAATCGGTTAAGTGGTTTAGGAGTCCATTGAGGACAAACATTGTGACACGAGATTTATATATATTAAGAAGTAAAAATATCTTATTCAAGTCAACACCAAAAATGACACAGGTAACCGACTTCTTCAACCATGTTCAGAATCCGAATAGTTCGCGCGGATCAATGTATAACGGTGGGTAATTGTCACAATATTGTTGATCTTTCAAAAACGGCTCAGCCGATTTAGATAAAATTTAAATTATCTACCAAACAAAAAATGATCATCAAAATCAGTTCATAGTAATTTTTTTTTTGTAACAATAAGCGCAAGTTTTTAAGTAATCGCGTAACATACATATAAAAATCAAAATTCAGACAAATTGAGAACTTCCATTTAAGAAGTCGTTTAAAAATAGGCAAGGTATGTTAAAATGATAAAAATATTTAGCCTTACGTTTGGGCAATCTGACCATCATCTCCTCTGTAGCAAGAATGCAGCAAAGTTTTTGATGACTCATCATAAAGGTGTTTTTTAATAAACTCGGCAGTTTTAATAGCATCGTCGACAAACTCCTTTTCTCCCAAGCCTTGCCCAGCTTGAGCCAGCCCGGAGATCATCAGACCATTCCAGGAACATAGCATTTTGCTGTCCAAGTGCGGTCGAGGCCGTTTCTGACGCGCTTCGTACAAAATTCCGATACATTCGTCAATAACTTGTTTGAATTGATCCAGCGTGATTCCAAACTTCTTGGCAGTGTCCTCCTTGCTCCCGTAAATGATTAAAACGTTTTTATTTGTCAGTTCCTGGTGAGGGTCACTGGCAGGAGATATATTACCATCTTCTTCTACACTGAAGTAGTCACAGAAAATATCCAAGTATGGGATGGCGTCTAGTTTTTTGTCACCAAGAAGTGATTGAATCTCGTCATACTCCCAAACACAAAACGCCCCTTCTCTCTTGTGAGCAGCTCCAAATTTAGGATATGAGTCGGCATCTTCAGCACTGTAGAATCCTCCAGTTTCATGCCTCAGATCTCTGTTGACGTACTTTATGATATCTCGAACTACGTCAGCGTAAAATTCATCTTTTGTCGCTAGAAAAGCGTCAGTGTAAGCGACTGTCAGCTGGGCTTGATCGTAAAGCATCTTTTCAAAGTGTGGCACATGCCAGTCATTATCTACTGAGTAGCGAGCAAATCCACTAGACACATGATCATGAATACCACCCTTGGCAATTTTAGTCAGTGTATAGAGACACATTTCCAAACATTTCTTGCCTTCTGGATGATTTTTATCACGAGCATAATAATGGAACAGAAAATTAAAAATGGAAGCTTGTGGAAACTTTGGCGCTGAACCAAACCCTCCAAATTCTGGCTCAAAGGAAGACTTATATCTGCAGACACATTTATCCCAAGTTTCTTCACCTGGAACCGAACTGGCAGTCTCTCCATCAACAAGTGATATTTTCTGTAAAGCTTCTAAAATATTCGCACCAGCTTCTAGAAACTGTTGATGATTTTCTTTCCATTTCTTTGCCAAGGACAGCAAAACTGTTTTAAAACCTGGGCGTCCCCAACGATCTTCAGGAGGAAAGTATGTGCCTCCTGTAACTGGGCGTAAATCAGGTGTTATAAACACAGACATTGGCCACCCTCCACTTCCAGTAGTAGCCATAACAAATAACATATAAACTCGGTCAATATCTGGTCTCTCTTCCCTGTCTACTTTGATGTTGATGAAATGTTCATTCATAATTTTTGCAACTTCTTCATTTTCAAATGATTCCTTTTCCATAACATGGCACCAATGGCATGTGGAGTAGCCAACTGACAGAAAAATCAGCTTGTTTTCCTTCTTGGCTTTGTCAATAGCTTCTTGAGACCACGGGTACCACTGCACAGGATTGTGGGCATGTTGCAGCAAGTATGGAGATTTTTCTGTCACCAGCATATTGGTGTGCTTGTGCTGGTCAGTTTGTGGAGTTTCTGAACTTGGAGTAGCCATTTTAATGGTGTGGTCACTAAAACTCCGTGATATTTGTGAACAGGGCAAGCTGTTGTGGCCAAATACTGACAATCTGGAATGAACAGATAATTTGTTATTGACCTTTAAATGCTATATTATAGTTATCATAACATGGAGTGACCTATGTGATTGTACATGAGGTAATAACATTGACAAGGCTATCTCTTTGCTGGGACGAATGACAAGGGCATTTGAAGACTTATCAGGTGGTTACCATAAATTCTGTACTCTTACTTGTCTGTAAGGTTTTAAAGTTTCCATTGTTAAGGATATGTGTAATTTTTTTATGGCAGAACTACTCGGACTGTAGTTATGATGGAAACAAAATGATAATCCAGCAATTATCACTATAATATTGGTCTCTGTTTGACTGCAAGTTTCTGTAAAACTGAATTAAAAAGAATTATTTAAATAAGACTACTTTGAAAAATGTTATGCATGGTTACACATAAAAAATATATACACATTGAATTGTATACCTCCTCTAGTGGTTCATCAGTAAAAATGCAGTCAAAGCAGGTTTTAAGGCAGCAGCTTTATAAAATAGCCAAAAATATATCAGACAAAAACTGTTTCAAATAAAACACTAATAAGATTTTGAAATGTAATGCATGTTGTACCTTTAAAAATATTTCATAAAACTTTGTATAATTTTCCAGCCCCCGACCGCCTAAGCAATAGCAATCGTTTATGACTTCATTTTAGTCATTTGGCACCGCCTATGTGACGTTAGCCATCAGAGTTGTTCATTCAACGATTGCTTTCGCGCAAAGCAATTGATGGCTAACGTCACATAGGCGGTGCCAAATTACTAAAATGAAGTCATAAACAATTGCTATTATGATTGCTATTGCTTAGGCGGTCGGGGGGCTGGTCTTCATTAAGTTCTTAAACTACTCTAGAACCTGCTAGAGGATAACAAAAACATATTTTCATCACATCTATTCGAAAAGGACTACTTGGTTCGCCTTTAAGTGCGCCCAAAGGAGGTGTTTTCTATGAGAAACTTATAAGTGCAACAGAATTCTCTTTGCCGCGCACTTTTTGAATTTGGAAGTATTTGTGTTTTAATGTTCAGCGCCAAGAAAATGAATGAAAAGAATGTAAATATTCATATTCATATTCAATTTATTCATAAAATATTTCATTTACATGTCAATACTATTAGGTTTACACAATCACTATCTAGAAAAATAGCCAATTATTGACAAACACTTCAGCATGAGGATGTCAATTACATTAAATATTATAATGTCATTGTCATTATACAAATAAATATGTCAAAAATTCAAATTAAATGTCTTATTGTAAATAAAATTTTACATCTAGTATAACCTAGAAATATCAAAAAATAATTATTATGCATTAATATTGCATAAGAAATCTATTTTACACATTTAAAAACGTCAAAATCATAATACGTCTGCTCAATAAGTTATATATATAGTTAAAATGAGTTATCATTTGTTTTATTATTAGATACCATTTAATTTCAATTTAGTTGTTACTCTACGTTTTATTAAATAATAATACTATAGTAAAATATGAGGCGCCTTTTGTTTTCTCATAGAGGTGATGAAAAGTAGAGTGGCGACGTACTTTGAATCTCTCGCTAAGTTCAGGATTCTACTCTAGAATCCCTCACTTCGGTCTGGATTCAAAAAAGCACCCTCGCCGTAAAAATATGATTTTACTCCCATATGATACAATCTACTATTATATGTTACATATTATATAATTATCTATGTAGGAATTACTAAGTTTATTTATTTAGTTTTTTTTTACTTAGTTTATAGGTATTACAGGGGTGTGGACACTATTCCCACCTGTACTTATTGTCTTTGTTAAAGGAGTGAAAATATGCACTCTATAGTTAGGTATGTAAATATTTTAAGTAAACTATAGTAAAATATCAGCTATAAGTCTTATGGGCACAATGATAACTGCTGCCTACTCGGAGACGAGGTTTGTGTGCATTGAAATAAAGTTTTAAAAGTACAAATGTACAAAATATTTCTTGGATGAGACAGTCATATGAGCTGACCTGAATGTCTTAGACACAGGAGGACCGGCCTAAGTTTGAATCTTTCCCAACTATTTATTGATATAATGAATTTATAATAGTATTTTATTCTATACCTATGTAGATGTAGGAGTTGTGGGCACAAAACAACTCCTAGCTTGGAGGTATGTATAGGAAAAGGTATTTTCTGACATAAACTTTACTATGTACAGTAGCATGCAAAGACCTTAGGTCTCTGGTAGCATGTGTCAGAAATTCAAATAGTAATATCTACTTTTGTAAATCTTTTTGCAGGAGTTAATTATATTAAATATTAAAGGAGTTAATTATGCTGTATACAACTTTACCTTGGCCAGTCGGCTTAGAATTACTAGTTTTATAAGTTCATAGACCTTATTGAATAATTTATAGCATGCTTTGGCAGGTCCCTTCTCTTTGAATTAAGTAAACACAACATGTAAACAAAAACAAGGTCACCAACCAGTCTAGCCAAATGTTAGCAATAATGGAATGCAGTGAAAGTGCTAACGCCCTGAAGATATATTACAAAGTATAAGATAATTTAAAGCTCTAAATACCTTTTAGGTAGACCTAAATCCCTGTGACTGCAAACCGGATTCCCAACCAGCGCTTCCAAGCTGGTGTTTTGGTTCAAACTTAGGCTCTTGAATCTATTGTCACCCGTCGACAGTCGCCGCAACAGCAGTACAGCACGGCCAGTCGGCATAATAAGATTATAAATTATCGATTTAGAGCTTTACAGCGCGGATTTACCCTTAATTTTATCCAATCTTACATAATTTTCTCAAGTTTCTCCATTTACGTCGAAGTTTATTTTGACATTTTGGTACCAGTGTTGACATAGCACAAAAGCAGTGCTGCTTTTTTAAATAAAAATAAAATTCCGTATACCCTATAGATTTACTCATTTGCTAGATCCATACGAAAGTCTCTATATTATTATTATTATTATATCAAGAAAACACCTAGGTATAAAGAATAAATAAATCTAAAAAACTAAACAAAAAAAAAAACGGAGGAAGACTAAAAATCTCTAAATCTGAGAAATAATTATTCTAATGCTGGAATTACTCCTACTGCTGGAATTCACTACCTACCTACTACCTAAGTTTTATGAAGACTTATTAAGTTACTAAGCAGTAATTATTAATGCACACACAAAACTAGCTAAACAGGGCCATATTTTGCACGAAAGCAAACAAACCATGAAGTAAACAAACCTCTCAAAATGTTAATAGCAATTGCACATAGTTTTTTCCAGGCGTTAGATTTCATTCAGTCAGGCTGACAACCGATTTTACTGAAGACTTAACCTTTACCGAAATCTTACCTTTACCTTTAACGAAAAGCTAACCCGTTGTAGAAATGTTTAAGTTTAAAACTAATTTACTAATTACTTTATCATATTTACAGATTGCGGCTTGCAAAACCAACAATGACTTAACATCTATGCCCGAATTTATTAGTCGACTTAGAAAATAAGGTAAAGTGTAAAAGATGTCGGTACCACATGTGTAAAAGATGTAGGTAAGTAGATGCGACACTTTCTAAGCAAGTTGATCCAGGCTCCAAAAAATAGAGCAAGCAAGGACAGTCCTAATGCATATTTAAAATGATGCACCCTTTCATTATCTTCAATGGGAATAGGCACGCATGCGCTGAAATCTGGACGCCACCACCGTTCCGTTCTCACTTTCACTTCCATACTGTTTTGACGGATAGCGAAATGTCCACCGCATTTACTCTGCCTAATGTGTTCCTGACACGAAACGTACGATAATTTTGAGAAATGGAGCCACGTGTGAACTTCCCCTTATGATAGTGAAGTGTTTAATAGAGAAATTAAAGGTGAGTCGTGTAGGTTAAGTCAAGAATGTATTGTAGTTGGGTTTGTTTTCACCCGGCTGTTTTATAATGTAAACATGGACTGCATGTTAAATTGATGACCTATCTCACTCGCATATTGAAATCAACAAGGCGTTTTAGTCTAAATTGAATTTATTCTTCAGGGTGCTAAGAGCAATTAAAAATCTGTGCCTGATAAAAACAAGTTATTTTTAACTCAAAGGGTCAATGACATTATTTGAACCTACAAGCTTCCATAGCGTACTTTTCCCATTTTCCAAACACGGTTTGGCTAAATGGATTACATGACAGTCACTTTTCAAAGCATATAATTTTAAGGCTCGTTCCACACTATCGAAACCTCATTGGAACTAGTCACGTGCTGTATCCACGCTATAATGTTAGGTGGGGTATGTAATTTTGTGGCTCGTTTCCATAGTAACTGCAAGAGGGTAGAGCCCTCCGCTTGGACGCGTTTTGCTCACGTTCATAACCCTCAGCTGATTGCCTATCTCGGTGCTTGCGAAATTGAGTTTAGTTTCATAATGAACGTTAGGAACGAATGGCCTAAGGAAAACTTTGGCGTGTTTATCATCTCATTTTCAGAGATTTTTTTTTGGCTTTTGGAGATTACGTATGGTTATCTCTAATAACTCAGTATTTTCATGATGATAACTACCTACCTACAATACGGAAAATTGTACCTTGCAAATGATCAATCCAGGATGTGTCAATAGCTCTAGGCTCTAGGTCGCGCATCCGTAGCGGCCTTCGTCATTAGTTCATTACCACAGAAAAGAGAAATAAACTTTTTTGTTCTGTGGTCGTTCATTACATTGTTACCTGGCCGGGAATCGAACCCGAGACCATAAGATTCGAAGTCCTTTTCTACTTAGGTATATACCTACATCCATATGATTCATAAAAATAAATAATTAAGTATCATCAATTATCCTAATTGTTGCTAGGTACCTTTGCTATTTTAGGTAAGTTCGTCTAATGTGCATGAGCTGCACCTACTTAGTAGAGTATCTTAACTTTTTTATTTTTAGCCCAGCATACGAGTACCTACCGAGTATGCTTTTGATAATAACTAGGTCAAAAGCTTTATTGCACACGATAAATAGCTTTTTCTAACACGAGGGTTGCATTTGAATGAAATCACTTGGGTAACCATGTAAGTACCTACCTTTATGAACAAAGGTTCGCGCACATTATGTCAGGCCGCAGCGGGGCGAAGCGGGCCGCAGCGTAATATTTATTTATTTTATTTTATTTATTTGTTTATAGGCGAGCAGTGTATACTGATGTGCCTATATCAAGCAGTGTCGAAAAAAAAAATTAGTATTTGTCTGTCAAGGAAATTTTTTCCTTCTTTATCCAAAGGTCTAGTCTATTTTTAAATGTGTTTATAGTTCTAGCTGAGATGACATCCTCAGGCAACCTATTCCAATTGTAGACAACTCTATTGCAGAGGATGTGGTGTGCAGTGATGGTTTGTGATGGTGTAGGCTGTAAGAGAACTGTATGGCGTCTGCTATCGCGCATATTTTCCTTCAAGGTGTACATGTCGTGGATATCCGGAAGATTATAGAAGCCATTGAGAATTTTGAAGGTCTCAATCAAGTCTCCACGCAATCGTCGTTCTTCGAGGGTTGTGAGACGAAGAGTTTTTAACCTATCTTCATAGGTCTTGCGGCGCAGAGCATATGGAATCCTGGTGGCTTTTCTTTGTGCACTTTCAAGCAAATCAATATCTTTCTTAAAGTAAGGACTCCATACCTGGAACCCATACTCTAGCAGAGGCCTTATATAGGTTTTGTAAATCTTAATAAAAACATCCAATGTTACTGTCTGAAAGGACTTGCGTATGATATAAATAAATGAGTTAGCCCGTTTGACTATCATAGATATATGCTCTTCCCATTTCAAATCTGCAGTAATGATGACTCCCAAATCCTTCTGTTGGTCTACAGATGCCAAGGCAACTCCATCAAGTGTGTATGTCTCTCTAGGGTTGGTTCTACCAAGATGTAACACACTACATTTGGTTGTGTTCAACTTAATAATCCAGTCCCTGGTCCAGTTCTGAATGCGGTCTAGATCCTTTTGAAGCTCTCCAGACTTTATCAATGCATTAGCAAAAAACTTCCCATCATCTGCGAAAAAAGCTGACTGACATTCTATGAGCTCTATCAGATCCGTTATAAAAATTCCAAACAGCTGAGGAGCGGACACAGAACCCTGCGGGACACCACTGGAAACCATTTTTCGGTCCGATAGTGAGTTCCCCACTCGAACCTGAAATGTTCTACCCGATAAGAAGCTCCGGTACCACTCAAGCAACTTACCACGCAACCCATGGTGTTCAAGCTTGAACAACAAGCGCTGGTGAGGTACCTTGTCAAATGCACGTTCAAAATCGAGGTATGCAACATCAACAGGTTCTTTTTTATCAACTTGAACACTCCAGGAATGAACACATGTCACACAGTTTCTATTTAAAAATTGTGCTACTCTCTCGCTTATAATCCTTTCCATAATCTTCACCACAATGCTAGTGAGACTAATGGGTCTGAAGTTTTCCGGTTTAGTTTTGTCACCTTTCTTAAAAATTGGAGTTACTATCGCATGCTTCCAGTCTTGAGGCAAGTATCCAGCTTCAAAGGAAGTGTTCATTAATTCTGCTAAGACTGGAGCAATAGTATTAGCACAATTTTTAAGTATGCAAACTGGAAGTTGATCTGGCCCGGGGGACGACTGGATATTCAAATTCGCAATTACTTTCTTTACATCACTTTCAGAGAAAGAAATGTCACACAAACTTTCCTCTAGACAGGGAGTTGTTATAGTTATAGTGTTTTGATTGAGTGCTGATTCTACTGAATATGCTTTTTCAAATTCAACCGCAAAAACATCAGCAATATCACATGGTTTAGTGACTAGATCTCCATTGTGGTTTCTAATTGCTGGTGGAATACTGACAGTAGAGGTAGTACAGCGTCGCAGGTATGAATAAAAAGCTTTATCACCATAGTCAAGGATTCTGGCCTCATAAGCACTCCTTTGCTTCCTGGACAAGGCAACACACCTATTATTCACTTCACGAAACTTCTTATAGTCATCTTCATCCTTAGACATTCTGTACTTGTCCCATAAGATTTTCTTCTCAGAAATTAGCTCAAGAACGCTATTATCAATCCATGGTTTATTTTTAATTGGTTTAGATCTTACTTGGCGTAGAGGCGCATGTTTGTCTGTAGTAACATTAATAGCATTTAAGATACCATCCCATAGTTGTTGAGGATCATCCGTTTCGCAAACAGCTTGCAAAGTCTTATACAAATCAGAATTGTAACTGTCATAATTTATGCTTTGATAGTTTCGCCTGAACATGGGTGCTGTCCTTTCTTTTTGCATTAGACACTGGATAGTGAATTCCAAGACACAATGATCACTTTTTCCTATGGGTGGTTTATGGATAACTTCTGTAATTAATGTTTCATCATTGACCATTATAAGATCTAATAGAGAAGGTGCCTGGTTTGATTGGTAACGTGTAGGTGTTTTTACGAGCTGATGCAAATTGCTGTTTAGGTACATATTTATAAACATATTTTCTGGTTTGGCATTCACATCCCCAGATTGCTGCTGATCAGTAGTCATTGGCCACTTTAAATTAGTGTAGTTGAAGTCACCGGCCACTACTATAGTGTTGTTTTCAGATGCTGTAAAAAGATTTTCCATCAGTTTAGTGTCACGTGATCTCCATGCCGTCTCTTCCTTATCGTCAGGTCGATATACCCCCACTACCAAGAAATTATGCATACCAAACTGAATGTCAAGATAGAGTGCTTCCACATCTTCACACATATATCTCTGATTACGTTTAGCTATGATCGGTACACCATCCAAGTGGTCCCTGACATATATTGCTACTCCTCCAGCTCTAGTTTTCCCCTCAGATTTCTTTTTTTTGTGGCTCCGGTCTAATCTAAACAGTGTATAGCCAGGGATATTGTATGTGCTATTACGGTCACTACTGTTCAACCAAGTTTCTGTGATTATTACTATCGAGGGATTCTGAGCATTAACACATTGCAGGAAAAGGTCGAATTTAGATCGAATAGAGAAAAGATTTGTGTACATGAAAGTAAGATCACTATAAGGGTCTCTGCGAGGGTCTAGTTTTTTGGTACAATCTTAGGAATTCCTTTGATGTACCTTATAGTGAGATTGGTTTCACCCTTTTCAATTCGGCTTTTGAGAGTGTCCCGTAATTTATTGATCTCTTCCCTTTGTTTGGGTGTCTTATCATCATAAACTCTTACCTCTTTAGGGGCCTTACTCTTATTCTTCAGAATCTGCACAGCATCTTGACGGGTTTTGAACACTACCTTCAGCGGCCGTTGCTTTCCAGGTTCTCGACGACCAAGACGCTGCACTGACGAAACCTTAGACGAGTAGTCCTCCCCAGTATTGATATCCTTGAGGACCTTACTCACAAACTTTTCATCATAACTTTTCCTGTCCGTGCCACTGTCTGAACCACTCTCCTTAATGCCCACCAGGATCACATTATTTGCTCTGCGTTCGCGCTCCTGAAGTTCCTCTAAAATAGCATTTGTGCTGAGAGGCGACGGCTCGGGTGCTGCTGCCGCTGCCGGCGGCTGCGCGTCGTCCCGACCCGCACTATTCGTCCGAGACAAGAGCTCCTTCACTTCGTCAAGTTCCTTTCTCAGCCCGTCATATGATTTTATGAGCTTGGGCACTTGAAACAAGGCTTCTCTGCACAAATAACATAGATACAGAAGCGTGCGTTTGCCCTTGAGCCCCATGACGCGCGCCTCACTACTGGTTAAGTTGCTGCATTGCAAGCAGATGTATCTCTTGCAACCATCACATTGCACCACGGAGTCGTCAGTAAAGTCGTTTTCGCACATAAAGCACTTCATTTTTGTTGATCGATTTGAATTCACAAAGAGAAAAAACACGGAAAAAACGGTCCAATTTTATCTCGTATTTTACAAGTCACTGCAGCTAAATTCCAAATGGACTACACTGTTCACCGAATAATTGACAGTTTATCGACCAAAATAATACTATTTTAACACGGAATTAACGAAATTCACAATATTTTAAGAAATTAGAAATAGCAACGCAAATTCGACACTGCTTCACTCTCGAGGGTAGGCGGCAAAAAAAAAAAAATATTAGTAAGGTAATGCGGAAAATGTGGCTCGCTGCGCCCCGGCATAGTGTGCGTTAGTTCATATAAAATACATATAATAAGCGAATTGAGCAGATTTTTGCGCTGCGATGCAGCTCGACATAATGTGCGCGATCCTTAAGGGGTACTTAAGTATAGAAACATAGTGAATTTGTAAGTTTTTAGGTATGTAGAACACTTCTTCTATAGGAGGTACGGTAGGTACCTAATTAGAAAATATCATTTTAGAATTTCTTACGAAAAAAGAAAAATACCTACTAGTTATTGAAGATAGCATGGATTTGCCCAGGGAACGCCTTTTCTTTTCTAAAAATAAATCCAAAGCAACATGGAATATAATAAATAAAAATACGTTTCACAAACCTCCTAAAACTGATATTAAGCAAATAAAACACAACAATGAAGTATTAACAAATCCTAATGATATCGCAAATGCATTTAATGATTTCTTTGTAAATGAAGTTAAACTTAGCAATCAAGACAATGACGCCTCTAAATATATAAACTGTAACAATCCAAATTCAATGTTCAAGCAAAGTTCTACTCCAGAGGATATTTTCAGAATTATTAATTCGTTAAAAAATACCCCGAGCACAGGTTACGATGAAATTACAACTAAAGTCTTGAAGTATGTTGCAATTATAATATCGCCAGTACTAAGCCACATAAATAATCTTTGCATAGAGTGTGGCTCATATCCTGATAAATTAAAAATAACTATAGTTAAGCCACTTTTCAAAAAGGAAGACATAGAAGTCATGAATAATTTTAGACCAGTTGCTCTAGTACCAGTGTTATCAAAAGTATTTGAAACTTACATTCACGCTAGTCTTTATTCATACATGGACAAGTATGGTATTCTTATCGACGAACAAGTTGGTTTTAGGAAAAATAAGTCCATAAATATGGCCATTTACAATTTGTTAAAAACTGTAATTACAGCCAGGGATAAAAAACTACCTGTGTATGCCATGTTTATGGATTTGACAAAAGCCTTCGACTATGTTGACCATGATATATTATATTCCAAACTAGAGAAATATGGAGTAAGAGGAAATCCTCTAAACTTAATTAAATCCTACCATTCGAATCGGGTTCAGTACACACAAATTGTGCAAATAAGTCCAACATCGAAAACAGAGAAAAAATATTTGTCATCTCCTAGCGTAGTGAAGTGTGGGGTACCGCAAGGAAGTATAGCTGGACCCCTATATTTTATTTCTTACATAAATGACTTCCCTAATGCTATCAACCATCCCATGGTTCTTTTTGCTGACGATAGTACAGCTATTTTCGTAGGTGATAATGATAAACCTTTAGAGCCAGAAATAAATTTAGCATTAAGTAATTTAATTAATTGGTTGACATATAATAAATTATTAATTAATTTGGACAAAACATATGTAATGACATTTAACAAGTATAGAAAATTGACATCTGGAATTAAATATTTAAATAACGATATTAAGGAAATTTCAGTTACGAAATTTCTGGGCCTTCACATTGACTCTGATTAAAACTGGAATAAGCAAGCAGAAACTGTTTGCTCTAAATTAAATAGTTATTCGTACGCCTTATTCATGTTGGGGAAAGTTGTGAACCAAACAGCAGTGCTTACTTCGTATAATGCATATGTTACATCGACTTTGCGATATGGAGTTATATTTTGGGGAAACTGTACCGAGAGGGAAACTGTTTTCAAAGCTCAGAAAAAATGCTTAAGGTCAGTGTGCCACTTAAAGACCACAGATTCCTGTAAGGAGTATTTTAAGAAATTAAAAATATTGACATTTCCGTGCCTGTATATTTATGAAATCTCACTATTTATAAGGAATAATTTGCATATGTTTCAAGCCATGACATCAAAAAGGAATCATAATAAAATTTGTATGGCACCTCACAGTACTGCATTATTTAACAAAAGTTTTTTAGGGATGGGTCCAGTAATTTATAATCATTTGCCCAAATCAGTGCTGGAATCGGAGAGCGTAGCTACATTTAAAAGGAAAGTTTTTGAATTGTTAATACAAAAAAGTTACTACAGGGTAGATGAGTTTCTTAAAGATAAGCTACCTAAATAAGTCATACTTATATTTTATGAACGATTTTAATGTTTACTTATTCTGCAATTTAATTTTATTTTTTATGTTATGACATTATTGACAAATTGAAATGTAAATTAAATTGATTGTGTATTAAATTGATATGTAAATGTGTAGGTAAAGGTTTTGAATTTTTTGTGACTAGGTACTAAAAATATTGTATGCCCATTTTGGGCGAAACTGTTGGTACTGTAACCTATTTTTAAGACCTTTTTATTTGTAACACAGTTTAACAATAAATATATCTGAATCTGAATCTGATCTGTCTTTTCTTTGTTTTTGTTTCAGGTCAATAAAAAAAGCAATATAAAAACGTGCCTTAAAACCTTCCTCCGTTTCTCTAGATCTCTATATCACGTTGTTATACTTAGTCCATATTGTTTCTGTCCACAATTTTATGTCCATTTAAAACTAGCCTCGTCCAAAGTTATGCCGATTATAGACAGTGTGTGAAATTCGTCAAAAAATATGACCAACGGTGAAACAGTTGAAACAAACTTAATCGTCCCGTGCCAAGTTCCTGCCAAAGTAGAGAAGTAGATAATTAAGACATATCCTATTCAAATAAAAACTTGGGGCAAAATAAAAAAGTTAGAAACCAGCAATTTTACTCGTACCTTATTCAGATCATCCTGGATCTACAACGAGACTACGAGATTCAAATTTTCGGACCTACCTACTTAGTTACTTTAATCCCGATTGACTTTGAGAGACTGCAGTGACTGTGAAATATGTATTGGTGGACCAGAAATGATAAATAGATGAAGTGAACCGAGAGTGCAGTGGCGTGGATGGTGTTGCCAGTACAATGTCGGTGTGGGTGGGCAGCGGCCAGGCGGGAGAGGCGCGGCCGCCTGTCACGACCGCCGCCACCCTTATGTCTACCAACACCTCAATGGAGTCCGGCATCGAGGCTGGCGTACTCCCTACGGTCACCGGCTCCCTGGCCTCGGCTAGAGACTCCCTGGGCTCCCTGTCGAGGGCTGCAGAACCGCTCTACGACACGGACCATACTGACCTCGGGTCAGAGCTGGACGAGGCGGAGATCAGGAGGGAGTTGATGCATGATGTAAGTTTGTAACTTGATAAGGATTGGATATGAAGCTCGAATATTTATCATGGTTTAGCGTCTGACGAGACAGCGGTCAAGTCAAACGCCTTCATGATGATTTTCTATATCTAAGACCACGTAAGACAGGTATCTACCTACTCTTCAAATAACATTAAGCTAAGCGTCTACTAGGCGGGCCGCATCGGGTCGCACCTCAATGCAAAAATCCGCTTGCACATTTGTATGAAACTGCCTCGACCTGATGCGGCCCGCGTAGTGAAGTAGTTAGTGGACGCTTCGCTTTTAGTTCATGACGTGTTGAGGTTGATGATGAACAATAAAAGAGGTTTGTAGTACGCAGTAGGGCACTTAGTTTCTTTTTTAAGAAATATTTTTTTATCAATAAATAAATCATTTATATCCACAGATATATCTACCTATAAATTTTATATCAATTGCTTCTGCCACGACAATTACAGCAATATTTCACTGTGTACAACTAATGATGCATTTTCTTTTCAGAAATGGCGACTGCTTTTCGATCGCGTAAGTTAATCTTTAGCATTTTTTTCCGTCACTTAGTACTTGGCCTTTAATTTCGACAACTCACTCATACCTACGAGTAATTGAACAAGGACACATGTAAAAGAAGACAAGTCTTGCGATGACACCCACCAGTGCGCTGATGCTACGTGCTTGGAAGAGTTATCCTCGGGAATAGAATTCTACGCGCGCACCCCTCTGTCATGGTATGAGAACTATAATTCTTACACGTTTATAAAAACCACTTACCAATCGATATTTCAACAGTCATCTGATTGAATCCGCTGCGCGAAGTGCTCATTGAAAAAATGCCAGCTTGTGCAGTTAGAACGTGTGAAAATAAATCTTATACCTCAAATTTACAAAAAGATGGTGTAACGTTTCACATGTAAGTATTTTTTTGTTTCATTGAAGCTTATTTTTATATAAAAACTTAAAATAGTTCACTCGGACCGGCATCGAATATATCGATTCAGTAATGGAGTCTCCGCCAAAGATCGAGAATCATATCCTCCCATGTTTATGCAACATTCAGCCATATGTCCATACCTTACAATCTATTATTGTCTATTGTGGAGAAGAATTCAGTACGCGTACCCCTCTGCCACGGTATAAGAAAACAATACAATACACGTAAAAGAGACACCGGACATTTTATTACACAATTTTAGACTTAAGCGTTCAAGCAATTAAGGCGAAAATGGATTATCAGCATCTGGGTGCATTGTTCTCGCTCGCTCCGCTCCATAAACCCGTCACCCGTTAACGTTTCGACTTTACCCTCATATGTTTAAGGTCGAAATTTCAGTGAACACCTCCTCCCCCGCGCCTCACGTAAAGCTGACAGAATGTAGTGAGTGCGAATGGTAGAGCGTTACTAGTCCGGAGATAAAACGTCCCTGGCTACGTGCGATAACTTTACTTTATTTTCTCACTACGCCATAAATTACCCATTTTAACACTTTAAAACTGCAAAACACTATCTCCAGACTAATAAATATGACGAACACCACTTCCCCCATAACCAATTTGTAAAACACAGGTGTAAAACACTCGTATTTCACAAAAACAGTTTTTACGATTCGGAAACAAATTTCAAAGAATATCCTTTATTTTTAAGCTTTTTGACTGATTAAAATGTACAGAAGCGGGATATAAAAGTTTTTTGATGAGATAAAGGGAGCGGTAGCGCCACGGATCAAAAGTCAGGGAGTCACGTAGAAGACCCCAGGTAGCATTTATACGTTATTATGACGTCCGTTTACGGTACTGCTCGACGTAAGAGACGTCATTATCATGACGTCGGTAGTTTCTTCAGATGACGACAATTTGTCACAGCCTCATGACGTAAGTTGGAGGACGTTGGAGTGACGCCATATACTGACGTTGAAGTGACGTCATATACTGACGTTGGAGTGACGTCATATACTGACGTTGGAGTGACGCCATATGCTGACGTTGGAGTGACGCCATATACTGACGTTGGAGTGACGTCATATGCTGACGTTGGAGTGACGCCATATACTGACGTTGGAGTGACGCCATATACTGACATTGGAGTGACGTCATATGCTGACGTTGGAGTGACGCTATATACTGACGTTGGAGTGACGTCATATGCTGACGTTGGAGTGACGCCATATACTGACGTTGGAGTGACGTCATATGCTGACGTTGTAGTGACGCCATATACTGACATTGGAGTGACGTCATATACTGCATTCATAGAGACGATACTTGGACGTTTATAATAGGGCAGCCACTGACGTTGGAGCGACGTCATTCACTGTATTCATAAGGACGTCACTAGGCCGTACATATTAGAGCAGCCACTGACGTTGGAGCGACGTCATTTACTGTATTCATAAAGACGTCACTAAGCCGCACATATTAGGGCAGCCACTTACGTTGGAGAGACGTCATTTACTGTACTCATAGGGACGTTACTGGGCCGTACATATTAAGGTAGACACTAACGTTGGAGTGACGTCATATACAGTATTCATAGTGACGTTACTGTGAATCCTGTGTATGACGTCACTACTATGTCGGCGGCTGCCTTTGTATGTATGGCCCAGTCTCTGTGAACTAAGTAAATGACGATACTCCAACGACGATGGCTGCCCTAATATGTACAGCCCAGTCACTTTCCTGTGAACAAAGTAAATGACGAAAAGAATTTAGAATTTAGTTTGCGATAGCAGGCATCCTATATTATACACGTACCCTGAACAGACTCTTAGGACTATGGATGAAACCAAACAAAACAATGTAAGTAGCATAATAGATTTATATTCAAGAAGTATATACATACATAGACTGTTATATATAATCAATAATTGTTATGAATCCATAGTCTTAAAATTACAATGTCGATCCCATAGCAATTTTATGACCATGGCACATTTAGATTAACTATTTATTCTCTCTTGGAGAAATTACTAATGCACTGTTATCACTAATCAGGTTGGTGTTAACTTGTTTCTGCACCTGCATCGGACTTTTGCTGACACTTGAAATTATTTGATTTGTTTGTGCATTACATTACAATGACTCGATGCGCTGGTTGCGGTCGCAAAGCATTTTAAGTAGGTATATATTGAGGTCAAATCGCACGAACATCGCCTATCTTTTATAACGGTCTTTAGTACCTGAATTTCATCATTAGTAGCTGAACATACATTTTGAATTTGTAAAATATGTTGGTCTTGCGTATGTAATCTTTTTCTAAGTTCCCGACGAAATTCTTGGAATTCTGATAACAAACCGCCGTCATTCTCCAGCACGGAAACTTCCATTTGACTGCACTTGCTACCCCGTTGGTTATTGACATAATTAGGGCTCGCTATTGTTGGTAACTTCCTATGTTCTGGAGTGCAAACTGGCGTGTCATTCCTAGCACGTTTTCTTTTTGTGCTGTCACACATCGGGCAAATCCATTAGCGCACATAGTCCGTAGAAAAAGACTCGAAATCTCGTCTTTTAATACCGAGACACAATATATGATACACTTTTTCACAGTTTGATAGTGTACACTTCATTATAAGTTCACCGGTAACGTCTTTTTTACAAGCTCGGCAAAACGTAAACATTGCGATCGAACTAAATAGAAATAATTGCTGCGACAAAAAGTAAACACGTCCGCACCGATGCGAGCGCGCGTGCAAACAATATGGTACAATATGGTACGTCCTAATATTGACCCTAAATAGAGGTCAATAAAACGTCCCCTTTGTGGCGAATATGGTACGTCCTGATATTGACCCTAAATGGACGTCAGTAAAACGTCCACCAGAGACGAATATGATACGTCTTAATAATAACCCTGAAGAGACGTCAGTAAATCTTCCACTTTGTGGCGAATTTGGTACGTCCTAATATTGACCCTAAATAGAGGTCAATAAAACGTCCCTTTTGTGGCGAATATGGTACGTCCTGATATTGACCCTAAATGGACGTCAGTAAAACGTCCACTAGAGACGAATATGATACGTCCTAATAATGACCCCAAATAGACGTCAGTAAATCATCCACTTTGTGGCGAATATGGTACGTCCTAATATTGACCCTAAATAGAGGTCAATAAAACATCCCCTTTGTGGCGAATATGGTACGTCCTGATATTGACCCTAAATGGACGTCAGTAAAACGTCCACTAGAGACGAATATGATACGTTCTAATAATGACCCTGAATAGACGTCAGTAAATCGTCCACTTTGTGGTGAATATGGTACGTTCTAATATTGACCCTAAATAGAGGTCAATAAAACGTCCACTTTGTGGCGAATATGGTACGTCCTGATATTGACCCTAAATGGACGTCAGTAAAACGTCCAGCAGAGACGAATATGATACGTCCTAATAATGACCTCAGGGTCATATGAAGAGACGTCAGTAAATCTTCCACTTTGTGGCGAATATGGTACGTCCTAATATTGACCCTAAATAGAGGTTAATAAAACGTCCCCTTTGTGGCGCATATGGCACGTCCTGATATGGACCCTAAATGGACGTCAGTAAAACGTCCACCAGAGACGAATATGATACGTCCTAATAATGACCCTGAATAGACGTCAGTAAATCATCCACTTTGTGGGGAATATGGTACGTTCTAATATTGACCCTAAATAGAGGTCAATAAAACGTTCACTTTGTGGCGAATATGGTACGTCCTGATATTGACCCTAAATGGACGTCAGTAAAACGTCCACCAGAGACGAATATGATACGTCCTAATAATGACCCTGAATAGACGTCAGTAAATCGTCCACTTTGTGGTGAATATGGTACGTCCTGACTTTGACTCTAAATTGACGTCAGTAAAACGTCCACTTTGTGACGAATATGGTACGTCCTGATATTGACCCTAGATGGACGTCAGTAAAACGTACACTTTGTGGCGAATATAGTACGTCCTGATATTGACCCAACATGGACGTCAGTAAAACGTCCACCAGAGACGAATATGATACGTCCTAATAATGACCCTGAATAGACGTCAGTAAAACGTACACTTTGTGGCGAATATGGTACGTCCTGATATTGACCCAACATGGACGTCAGTAAAACGTCCACCAGAGACGAATATGATACGTCCTAATAATGACCCTGAATAGACGTCAGTAAATCGTCCACTTTGTGATGAATATGGTACGTCCTGACTTTGACTCTAAATTGACGTCAGTTAAACGTCCACTTTGTGACGAATATGGTACGTCCTGATATTGACCCTAGATGGACGTCAGTAAAACGTACACTTTGTGGCGAATATGGTACGTCCTGATATTGACCCTACATGGACGTCAGTAAAACGTCTACTTTGTGGCGAATATAGTACGTCCTGATATTGACCCTAAATGGACGTCAATAAAACGTCAATTTTATGGTGAATATGAGACGTCGAAATAATGACTTTTAATTGACGTACATTATGACGTCATCGACGACGCATTAACGACCGACCCTATTATGACCTAAGAGTGACGTCGTTTATGCGTCACTGACGTCACTTTGCTACCTGGGACATTGAAGCTACCTATCTTTTGGTGACGGTTCCTATCTGAGTTCTCCGTCTCAGTGCGATAGGGCGCTGTTTTTTGTTGCCGTTGTTTTTCGGAATTGAATTGTTATGATGGAAACATGTATAAAATGAAAACCTGAAGTTAAGTGACGCGTGATTGTAATATTCTGGGATGATAGGGTGGGAATATAATTATAGAGACGTGACCGTGACTTTAAGCAAGAGACGAGACTCCGTGAGTTATATGTTTTATCTATGACTTAGAGACACTATCATTTCTCAGATATCCGGGCAAAGTACACATACCTACTTTCCATCCATCAGCCAAAGGACGTCCACTGCTGGACATAGGCCTCCCCTATGGATCTCCAATAAGTCCGATTGATAGCGGCTTGCATCCAGCGCGATCCTGCGGTCTTAATGAGGTCATCTGTCCACCTTGTGGGTGGACGTCTGCCAGGGATTCTTAGCACCCCTTTCTCCGCCGTTACCGGGGCCGCTACCGTAGCCCCGGGCTAGCGGAGCTGCTGGGGACTGGGGGCCTGGTCTATTTGTTTCTTCCATATATTGGGGGTATTTGCCCATAATCGCCGCGCTGGGCAAGCGTGGTGGCGATCGCAGAAACGTAGCTTCGCGACAGAGATGCTGCTCCCCATCCCTGCCCTGTGCCATTTTAGCTACGTTTATATTTGAATGGTTATACCGCCATTAGTCGGTTCCGCTGTACCTCAGTCGGCTCTTACGACACCTGAAGAGGGGGGTGCTATTCTACTCTGCCGGCACCCCACGGCTTCACATATACCTACTTTGCAATAGCAATGTACAGCGCAAAATGTTTTCATTATAAATAAACTAATGTTTCGTAACTAGCACAATTGCGATGTGTGTATAGCATAATAGAGAGAAATGCAATAGCAATAGCAAAATAGCTTATCGCCGTCAAAATATTTATTAGTAGGCATGTATGAAATTCAAAAAATCATTTGTTTCAGTTCGACCCGGAAGGTTTCGGAGAGATACCGTGGCCAGATTTCATTCAAACATTGCAACATCCAGATTTTATAGCGCAAGTTTCTCTTCATAAACGTGAAGTAAGTTAAAAGACTTTCGGAATAATTTATGACTTAACATAAATCATCGTTATTTTTCGCAGTGACACCTAGTTAAGTTTCAAATGAATGGGTAAAGTACTTTTATTAGAATTTATTCAAGGCATAGAACAATAACTATACCTAAGCACTACACCTTTTAAATCTATGTAATTATGATTTAGGTACAGGTAAGTTAAGTACTTACTAATAACTCATTTTAATTAATTTCAGATTCTCCTAGATAAAGCCCAGAACGCAATGAGCGACGCCATCACGTTCCAGGAATTCGTCAACGTGGTAAGTCCCATTTTCATTAGGTACTACATCGTGAAAAATTCTAAAGAAACTTGCAGAGTCATTTTCATATCTCTATAATCAATTCAACCTACTGACTCAACTAGCTCGTAACCTAGATTTAAAATGTAAGGGCAATGGTACATATTTCCCCAACGAAACCATTTTTCTCTACCAGGCTCATAATAGAGAACTAACAATATTTATCAATTTCCATTTTACCGTGACACGCACACAATTAGGCTAATATATTTTTACGGCTTCGTGTAATAAATACGACGATGTATACGCCACGGGGCGGCGGCGGCGGCCTCGCAGTGGGTTAGGTTATGGGCCCAGGACTGGCCGACTGCCTCCCACTGTACAAGACAACTAAATTAAGATGCAACGCCGATTAAACCACGCTCGCGCCCGATCTCAAGCCACACAAGTCTTTAACACCAGACCCGACACAAGAAACGTTAGCTCTTAACACCTTCGCCACAAGATTCCGAAACGCAGTGCACTCGAATAAGTTAACCCTCAGGTACGCGTCACAGTAAAGGACCACGTCTTATCTGGTCCTTACTGTCACGTCTCCAAAGTCGATAAGGTCCGCCGCGATTTATTAGGTGGACACTTATTTTTGTATGGTAGATATATTATCTTAAATGCGTATTAACACTGAGCACCGTCGTTTATTATTTGGTTTTATTTTGATTAGATAAAGTTAAGCGCTAATTAAGTGAATTTAGGAAGATTATCTATGGGCGGACATTTTTTAAGTTGAGCAGTACGCTTTATTATGGTAAAAGGGTTATAAATATGTTGGTTAAATATTTTTGAAAGGATATTATTTACTTTGCTACGTCACTTTACAATGGTCATTCAATAAGTAGCAGGAGAGGTAGAGCTTTTTGTTGAAGACAGTCGAAGTTTCAACCTTAAGCTTTATCTTATTTCCTATGTATTTTCTTATTTATATTTTTTACATTTTATTACACAACAACACAAATTATTTAAAATAGTATTTCACATAAAGTAATGTGAAATATTCTCTACACAATTTTCTACTTAAATTAACTGCTCTTCTAATTCTGTTTACAATATCCACATAGCGTATAACATTACGAATATTACACCCTCTTATTGTATGTAAAAACCCGTAACCATAAATATATTTTTATTTGAGCTCTTAAGATAATTAAATGATCTTATTAACCCTCATTTATCACATTAAGACTCCAATACGACAAATCCGAGGGTGCCTCCAATTAATTTATATTCCGAAAGCATGCGATATTTTTAACAATATTTGCATAAAGGGAACCTCAGAAGCACTTTAGCCGACCTAACTTTGTGATTTAAGAGTCCTTAGTCCCCTTTTAGGCTTTATTAATTAAGTTATTGAAAAGGGACCCTATATATTTTATTGGTGACGCTTTTAGCACATTTTGGACAGATTTGGGTATTCAATGTTTTGAGATATTTTAAGAGTAGTCTTTAAATGTAATTTTTATGTTTATCGATTTATGATAACAACGGTCGCTCTTTAAGTACAAACAAGTAGTTTTCAATTAAATGTTATGGTTACCTAAATAAGTGTTTTAATCAAAAACATTGAATCTATCTTTATGTTTACTTCAAGATGTTACACAGCTTTTTGTATTCGTCGTCATTTTATAAATTTAGATTATGTTTAGATACTCAGATCTAATTTGATACAAATCCATATAAGACCCGTCTCTGACTCACGTCGTCAGTCGACACCTTCTACAGTAGGTATTCATTCCAAAAAATGCTTTACTTACATACAATTGTGTATATGGCCGTAAATCAAAATTAAATTCGACGTATAAAGAGACAACGAGGGATTCTTTGGCCCGTGGGCGTTCTGATGCTGCATTCTTATGCTAATCTTGTGAGGACAATGATGTGCAACGTTTATATATCGATATTAATTATTTATATAATTATAGCTAAAAGGAGCAAATTTATGTTACAATTTTTTTCGAGCATCGTATAATTAGGAAAATGTAAAAGTTACCTACTTGTTCTCGTCTTATATACTCGCGTGTTTAAGTATAAGTATAAATATGCGTATTTATTACTTCTTATATATAGATAGCCATGGTGGTCAAGAGGTAATGACACCCACCTTACAATCGTGAGGTTGTGGGTTCAAATCCCCGGTCCCGTACCAATGAGTTCTTTGGAATTTATGTACGGAATTTCACACCACTGGCTTTTCGGTGAAGGAAAACATCGTGAGGCAACCTGCATACGTCCGTAGAAGAAATTTGATGGCGTATGTGAATCCACCAACCCGCACTGGGCCATATCCTAAGGCCTAAGTCCTGCAGTGGACTATTAAAAAGGCTGGTACAGTATTACTTCTTAGGGTTATAAAATTACTCCACAATACTCCATTTCCTATTTTCTGCTGTATCAATGTAATCTGCGTAAGGATATATCACATAATTATCCCCTATCCCTGTACCCATATACTACTTTATCTACCATCTATATAAAATTTGGAACTTAAGGTGTCCAGCAACCTTTAAAAGCCTGTAATGATAGAGCTGTAGTCTTCTTGGTTCGTCTTGTTTGCGCTAATTCATTTATACTTTAGTTTGAGTGAGATGAGACAACTTCCATTAGGTTCACAACTAATTAATCTAAAAATAGAAATTGATGACAACTAAAACAATTACCGGGCAATTTGGAATGTTAGGGTGTTAAGTTAACATGTTGCTCTATTTTTAATTATTTTTAAATAAATCTTTTATCGATAAACAAATCGTTACATCTCTAGTGGGAGCACACCACACACGAGCGGGGTGGCCAAATTGTTATTTATATTGTCACCTCGCGCTTTTTTGTTCAACGGGCTAAATTACCTTCTGACTTCATTGCCACGGCTGGGGATGGGTTGGCTCTGTGCTCGTGATATATATGCCGGAATATTTGCGTTTAAGGATTCCAATACCCATACATGTTTCCAACACCATATAATATTAATTTTCATGATCAGTGCGAATAAAAATATCCACGGATACGAGTACATCTGACGATTAAGAGGAAAAAGAGTATATTAACTACAACAACATACAATACTACTTACAAGCTAAAACTACACAAACTACTACTACACAAAAAGCAATTGGATTATCCACAGACCCTTGCAGGTCTATAGATAATCCAAATGCTCAAGCGCACTACCAGTTGGCAGCGTGCCCAGCATGCTGGCTGCATTGCCACGCTGAATGGTAAAGTCTAAAGAGTATATCCATCTGTGGGAATCATTCTAGAGAAAATAGTAGTAGAAATAATAGATACACCACAAATTCAAGTGGAGACAAGGGTATATACGAAGGGAAAATGATTGTAGAATTGTAAAAGCTCTACTCTACATTTTTAATTCGATTTCATAATTCTATTGGAAATCCACATAGGGTAGTTCTGTATTCAGTAGTAGACGTCCCACTTATTATGTATGTCTGACGATAATATTAACATTAACCCTACATTTAAAGGCTACATTATACTTATCTAATATTATTGGCGAAGAAAATGATTAATGTGCATTCGATGACTTGGAACAGGCGCTTTTAAGGAAATCGCATTCATCGACGAAGCAATTTCCTCACGGGAAATTAGTTCCCTCCATTTGGTTCATTTGCTAGACGCGTTTGGAGCTAATGGCGTACAAAGCAGCTGGTTTGGTTCAGAAATCTTTCGCATGCTAGCTGTTCAACTGAAAATGACTCATTGTTCCGTCATTAATAACTTTTACATCTCTCATGTTCGGTAAGTAGGTTCTTATTACCTCCAAATGGGGCTTATAGGTGACTAATTAGCGTTCTAGGGTAATAATGTAGCTAGAAAAGCCCTAGGACGGTAAGTAATTAAAAAAAACACTTCTTTCTTTCAAAAAGTTCGCGTACATCTAACCATCATAATGGCAATAGACATCATGCATTCAGCCCAATGACCAAAGAGGTCGCTTTGCTATTCAGTCTTGTCTTCGTGTGAGTATAATAGTCATCAATTTTAAATATCGAATGGCAAAGCTCAATTTCGTTCTTGAAAAAAAAAATAGTTCTTTACTTTACTTGATTCTTTTTAATGAAAAAAGGCGGGAATAGAAAACTTTTACTTTAAATATTGTTTATTTATGGGATTTTTCTATAATTACGTGCTATTAGAAAAAAACATGAGTTCTTCTTGTGATGAAGATATAAGCTGCACTCCCGATTCAATGAAAATGGAAGCTAAATATTTTATTCTTGTAATGCCGGCTTTTTTCTACTTACCTCACAATCGAGATGTAAAGCAGAATAGTTCGGGTGTAAGCACCAATTGCGCCCTCGAACTAAATATCTCGGGCTGCAATTGATGCTTTACAGCCCTTGGCTACTAATCTACTATTACTATAGGCTGAATCATACAACTTGGCGGCTGTGATGTTAGCTACAATCTGCGAATATCTCAATCCTCGCGCAGCTTGACATACGACCCATACCCATTTACTGCAGCTATAACCTAGAATTTTCCTTTCTAATAAAGTTTATCTGTATTAGCATCAGATGAGATTTGATTAAAAAGACAAAGATTTATGTGATAACCTCAATTACGCCTTAAAATCATCTAACAATAAAATCAATTACAAAAAATACCTTACCTAAAAGTTATAAGCAATTACTCAACCCTATAACTACTGTTATGCATGAAATACATTTCAATCAGATAAAATAATAACCTTTAATAATCTCCGATAAAATTATAAGTTAACCCTGAAACGGCGCAGTGACTTGTTACCTGTCCCGCCTCAAAAAAACTTTTGTCCGCCGCCAGTGACCTCTAATCAATTTATGGGGCGCTAAATGGAACATGGAAAATGTATTAAAGCCTTGTGGGAACCGCTCACACGCCAAATGCCTTTCGACTAGGTATAAAATACTTAATTATCGCTCTAGCACGTTTTTCATTCGTTCCACTTATTCGCGTAATGGTAGCTTTTTATCAAAGTAATTATTTATTACATGTGTCCATTTTTTTACTTTTCTGGCGTTTACCGGTTTCATTTGTATAATTTACAATTTCAGCATAAATCTTTTGATTATAATTAATTGATATAGTTACGCATGAATCTATAAAAATAAATATTAAATTCAACTTATCGCTGAAAAAATAAGTTGCCTATCGACATAGTCATACTTTTAGGAATTTTATTAATAGGAGAATTATGGAGAAGCATATGTTACACAGTAGCCGTCTTACAGCTGAAAATGATGATGGTAATAGTGATAGGATATTCCCTGTTTTTAGATAAGTATACATACTTATTTGGTTTCTAAATATTAGGATTACGTACATATTTTAGTAAAGCCTTTTGTGAAGCGTTAGGAAAAACTCCTCGTACGCAACCAGTTGCGAACATTGGTTGCGTACGCGGCAGAAACCGCGTTATTCGGCGAAATACCTACTGGCTACTAAATTTTTGAATTATTTTTAAATTTGATCATACGTAGTCGTTATTTTTTTTTGTGTTTTGACAAAAATCGCAGAACAAAAGTTGTTAGTTTCTATGTACAGAATAAGCCCCTAAAAGGATGGTAATTGATTAGAAATAACCCTGTATATACGGCGAGCAGAGATCGACAACAGAATATTCCATCCCACCAAGGCTCATCTGAAAACATTTTATTGTGTCCAAATCCATATCATGAAGCGTTTCAAATCCCCATTGGGAACAAAAACAATTACTTAATAAAACACACCTCAATCAAAATTAATTGCTTTACGCATTAATCTCTTTATCTTTCCACACCAACAAAACAACGTGTCCGTTCTATAAGGTAATGGAAGCAATCATTCCAGATAAGATCCCCTAATGTGAGAAAAGGTGGACGTTCCGTTCGGATCGTTAATTTAATTTGAAATAATAAAAGTTATATCCATCATTTATCACTTTCGACAAATTTATTTTTAAATGCCCACTTTTACGTCCTTCTTATCTGTGACTGGTCGGTGTGGTGGGGATAAAAAGAGAAAAAAGTAATAAATAGGCGTAGGCGTTCCGTTGTCGGCGGGGCCTCATGTGGCCGAAGCGTAGAGCCGCGTAGCGCGAGCTGTAGCACGCTAAATTACGAGTATGCGCTCTAACTGCTCTAAGCGCTTCGTGCTCTACAAGTACTGCAACATTAGCATAGAAGATATAATAATATGTACTACCTAACATTAGTGAGTGCTTGACATAAACTTGGCTTGATGTTTATTTGGTTAATAACACACATTAATTGTCTAGGAGAGGAGAGACTGATTGATATCCTAATGAAATAAGCGTAGGAAGTAAATTTGGAGTTCAATTTCTAAAACTGCTTTATAAAACCCTACTCTAATTTCTCCTAACTTTACGTAATCTCAATTCCTAAATAAATCTTCATATTAACATATTCCTTGAGAATATCAAGAGAAGAACCATAACAAAACCTACTGAGGCTGACCCCAATAAAAACAGATTATAAATAAAAAATCCGTGAGCACCTAATTCGTTAGCGGGGTCCTGCAGCGGCATTCCTCCGTCAAGTAAGTTTTCGTGTCCGGCGGCGCGACCGTCCGTATTTCACCGGTATCGGTGCCATCTCATGAGATATACAATCTAAGGTGCCATCTAAATTGAGATTTTATAGTCGATTACTGTTCTAGAGGTATCGTTGCGATCTTGGCGCCCGGCGACGACGCGTCGGCTTTGATCCCTGATGAACGTGTTTCCACTTTTTTGGGAAAGGATTTTTTGGGACCTGTCGAAGTTGACCGATTTCTCTTGGCTGTGGGATGTGTTGATTGGTATATATTATGTAGCATAGTTTTCTATTATATACACTTTAGTTGGTGAAGGTGAATTACTGAATTGAAACCTTGGAGTGCTTGCCGTGTTATTTGGGAATTTCCCATAATGTTTTAAGTTAACCTATTTTTGTAACTGATAGAAAATTTGTGAAACTTCATAATTACCAATTAAAGACCGCGTTACTTACCTACTTAAGTTTTTTTTCCGACGCAATCGCTGTACTAGCCTTTCCTTTTAACGCATTCCAATTTTAGTACATGTAAAGTGTCCCTGAAGAGGAGGGAGCTCTTGAGGAGACCGTAGAGGCATTTACTCAATGTATAGTACTTATATAAAACACTCTAAGATTCTGAGGCACAAATTAACAATATTCTAAAAAGTAACTACAGTCTTTAACGTTTTAAGTACTACTAGGGAATCTAAGGCTTTCTCATTCCAGTCTAATAAAATTCACAATATTTGAGCTCGTTAAAAACAAGAATAAACTACAACGTTCTTCACCGCGCGGAATCCAGCTTATATAGTTATTGGAATGCCAGGCATAACTGCCATCAAAACAATAGTCGATAGAGACATCGTGCCCGAGATCAATGTCAGAATGTCATAAAGATGTCTCCTTTACGACATTTATCGATATTAGCTGGATGCTCTATCTTTTACGGGACTCATAGACCATTATATCCCGGGCATACATTTATCTGTAAAAAAAGAAGATAGTTTAGGCTAACTGCAGTTTAGCATAAGTTTTACCCATCGGTTCCTGACGTTTAATTTTGTCCATTAGCTTGCCTCGTAGTACCTACGAGGTACGTAGTGCCTTCACTTGACGAGGTGACGATTTTGTTGGTGGATTTTTTCCTCGCACATCATTTACTTTATCTACTTCATCTCTCATCTCGGTGGATACGCAGCCTTACTGCTGGATATAGTCTTGACCTTGCTAGTAAATAGGTATACCACACTCATCGCGACTTTGCTAATATATAATAATTATTTTTTGCAAAAAATAGCATGACCGACTTCACCCGTGTACAGAATCATTACATAGTATAACACAAAGTCGCTTTCCGCTGTCTGTCCCCATGTATGCTTATATCTTTAAAACTATGCAACGGATTTTGATGCAGTTTGTTTTATTAGATAGAGTAATTCAAGAGAAATGTTTATATGTATAATACACCTGTGCGAAGCCGAGGCGCATCGCTGGAACGCAAATATTATGCACGGATCAATGTAACATTATTCTCATTATTGTTGATTTATCAAAAATGGCTCAGCCGATTTCGCTAAAATTTAAATGGGACCAATTTCGAAGTATACTCTTTCCAATAAAAAAATAATTATTGAAATCGGACTACTATGAAAAAAGTTATGCGTGGTTATACATAAAAAAAAAATATACGCGTCGAATTGTATACCTCCCCCGGTGGTTCGTCGGTCAAAAATATTTAGAAAGATAGAATGTTTTGCGTTATTTTAGCAATGAAATTGTTGTTTCCCATTGCTTTTTTGTTTATATTTTGGTTTACTAAATAACACCTTATCCTTTCTACACATTTGATATGGATAAATCTCACTCCCTTTAATTTATTCGGGGAGGTAAATGATGATGATCGGAGCTCTCCGTAGCAAATCGAAGCCGGGGGTTGATGGATCGTGTAATCGTAATATTTTTTCTTGGACCACACCGACTGGCAACACTCCACCTCACCGTACTAACTATCGCCTAACCTGTAACTTTCCACGTATAAACTATCACACAATCTGTGTCATCTTCGAAAAAACTGTTACGAAATCTGTGGTGATAAGTGACTATTGAATTAACTGTGTGCGAGGCGAATTTACAGTAATTTCACGCGCGGTGGGTTCACACGCACCTGTCCCTTACAAAAGGTTTGTTTACGCAATAAAAGGGTTGTGATGTCTATATTTTTCATAACAAACGGTGATTGTGAATCGAAGCAAGTTAGAAGTCATATTGAGTCGTTTCAGACTCTATTATCGAAGACGTTTCGTGAAGCTTGGATACTCCGAAAGACTTTATAAGAACTCGCCAAGTTACATAAAGCTGGCTGATTTAGGGTGCAGTGGGATTATGTGTGATGTGATTGTAATGACTGAAGGTAGCCTGCCTGTAAGCAATTTAAGGGCAAAATAATATTATAATTACGTTAATATTAAAACGTATATATTCAACAGCAGGAAAGAAATCCTGTTCTGTACTGTACCAGCCTTTTTAATGTGTGTGTAGTAATTCTTACATTCATTAAATTAAGTTTGTTTAAGTTGTTTCTGTAATATAGGTGGGCGCATTGGGCCGAACCTGTAACTGCTCACCTATTTATATTATCAAAATAAAAATAAAATAATAGTCCACTGCAGGAAAAATTCCACAAGAAGGGTGATAGGGCCATATCCACCACGCCACCGATGGCCGGTGCGGGTTGGTGAATTCACATTCGCCATCAAATTTCTTCTACGGACTTAAACTTTGCCTCACGTCCCTCACGATGTTTTCTTTCACCGAAAAGCCAGTGGTGTGAAATTCCGTACATAAATTCCAAAGAAATCTTTGGTACGGGATCGGGATTTGAACCCACGACCTCACGTTTCTAGGGCGGGTGTCAGTACCATTAGTCCACCACGGCTGAGGAAAGTCTACCTATAGGTACATAATTATATCGCTGCGCTTTTTGCTTTACTGTAGGTATTTACTAACTTAAATTAGGTTTAAGGGATTTCATTTGTGTAATTAATAAAGTAAAGTAATTTATTGGTCTTATAACATCTCATCATATTGTGCAAGTCATTTATAGTAAGTGCTTATATCAATTACGCGATTCTGAGTGAGAAAATTTTATAAAGCTTAACGGGATGCTAATCTACGTATTATTACGTATGTACAGACTGTCTAGATCCATGGTTATAGGGCACAGTAGATATGGAACGCCCATAGTTTAAGTCCTGTTCAACTTAGGAATCGAGTCTTTTAGCCATCCGGTGGTTCTTACCTACAATGTATTACTCTGTTTACCTACTCATATATCATTATGTCACTTAAAATGCATCAGTTGAAATCTAAAGACGTTATCGCACTGGCCACCTCGCCACTTGAACATAACTGCCGTATCCTCTTCCTGCTTACATATAAAGCTCAAGGTTGTTCAAACAATGCGATTGTCATTACATAATTTTAAATGTCCTTTATAACGAAGTCACAGACCCTTGTGCATAAATCAGGCGCCTATTTTGAATATAAAACATCATAGGAAAACCCAGCGTTGATTGCGGCCTTCTATTTCATATTAGGGCTGGCTAAAATTCATACTATTAATTAATCATCATCACTATGAAGCGACCCTCTTCAGGTTTGAGGTGTCTCTTCAACTCTCCTCCCTTCTATTGTTCTCTGTCTTTGGTTAAAGTCATCTATAAAATATGGGTGATAGGACGGACGACAGTCGAAAGGATGTACTAATTAATTATTTACTCTGTAAATATTAGGCCCAATTATGAAGGCGCCATCTTAATTTTGGACCGACGAAACGGAGGAGGTCGGTCATGCCATTTTTTGCAAAAAATAATTATATTATATTAGCTAATAGCCTTAACGACATAGTCCGAAGGGCTTTCGTTTCTGCGAATATTCCCTGCGTCTTGGAGCCGCCAGGTCTGAGTAGATCGGATGGCAAGAGGCCGGATGGACTGACTTTGGTGCCTTGGAAGAACGGGAAGTGTCTGGTATGGGATGCCACGTGCGTCAGCACTGTTGCTTCCTGTCACCTTAATCGCTCCACCCAGTCTCCTGCGGCGGCCGCGGAGGAAGCCGCTGCTAGAAAACGGCAGAAATATGCGGTATTGGAGGCGCAATATTACTTTGCGCCCGTCGCCGTTGAGACTTTGGGTTCTTGGGGGACCAAGAGCAAGAAGCTGATTCGGGAGATTGGGCAACGGATCAGTGAAAGAAACGGTGACCCCCGCTCCGGTTGTTTTTTGGTGCAGAGGTTGGCCATTGCCATTCAGCGCGGTAATGCAGCCAGTGTGATGGGGACCTTTGCGCCGTGGACAATCAGGGTCGGGCTTTTCGATGTAATGTAATTTGACTTGTGAATAAATTAGCTAATTAGAATATTACTGTTTCTTTTTAACTTTAGGCATTCGATAGTTGTTGTTGTATCGATGTTGGTATAAGAAGTTTGTAACCAGCCTTCATCTTTTTACATAGTTTCACCACTCTTTGAATTTTGTTTGTGTATTTCTAAAACACTATTCATGTAGGTATATTATTATGTATCTAGTAATATCTATTAGTAATTTATTACATTCATTGGTAACTCATCTGATTAACAAATCTGTGAAAATGAAAATGTCAATATTTTACTCGACAATACTAAGGACTACTACTAGTCTACTAAGGACATTCTTAAGTGAAAATGAATGTACCATATTCTGAAAATGAGTCTAGATAGATCATTTTAATGATATAAAATATTTTTTTTTTAATTTCCATCACTTTGTAATGATCACGTTATCTCTGGAAATTCCTCAGTCAGATTATTTTTTCCGCGATTCTTGGATTTTTTTCCAAGTTGACAACTGTAAATAATGAAAAAAAAAAACAATATTTTACATAACAGGAAATATTAGTCAGTTAACCAATCATGGATACCTTATGATTTTTAACGCAACTTTCTTCGTATCAGACCTTTATACACATGCAGTCAGGTCATAAATTCTGTCACATGTTTAATATAAAATAATTGAAACAAGTTTATTCATTATGTAACCATTTATATACCAAAATGAACTTAACAAAACATAGATTCTTATGACAATAAAGTTTATTCAAAATGACCTCCGTGATTTTGAATTCATGGCTTTCAATCTGCGCGGCCAGTCGTCTATCGCCGCACGGACGAGGTCCATGTCAATATCGGCGGCTGCCTTAATCAAGGTTGTCTTGAGTGACTCCAAATTGGGATGAGGCTTTGAGTAGGCCTTTCCCTCCAAGTGTTGCCATATTTTGTAATCTAATGGACTCAAATCTGGACTGGAGGAGGGCCAGTCTTCGTGCCGGATGAAGTCGATTTCACGCGCCGCCAGCCAGTCTTGTGTGCTCTTCGCTCTATGAGTTGGCGCCGAATCTTGTTGGAATACCCAGGGCCTGTTATTGATCATGGTATGAGAAACAGGTTCCAAAGGTTCGTCAGGACTGTATTTTGATACACAACCTTTCTCACAAAAATGTACCTCTGTTAAGCCCCAATAAGAAACTCCCAACCATACCATGAGCGAGGATGGAAAATGACCTTGCACACGCGGAATACGGTTGCTCGCTTCTTCACTACTGTGTGCGTACACCTTATCATTTTGTTTGTTGTAGCTCTCTTCTACGGTAAAATTTTTTTTCCCGCGTACCGCTTCAACAAAGCGCGGCATCTCTTCAGTCTCAGGTCCATTAGACAAGTATTTAAACGATGTCCTGTCTTTCTTCGATATGCCCGAAGCCCTAAGTCTTCATTTAACACCCTTTTCACCGTGGTTCTGCTATTTATTTATTAACTTTTGTTGTGTTCTGCTATCTATTTATTAACGCTTACGTTTGGGATTTCTTTGAATTCGCGCCTTCACAGCTTTTATCACTGCTGGAGTCCTAACAGACCGAGGGCGACCACTTCTTGACCTGTTATCTACACTAGAGTCTTCATTGTATCGTTTGATGGTACGATAAACGAATCTTCTGGTTATATTCAAATTTTACAGTATGTCAAAAATTTGAATTGGCGCGTAACCGCAACGATGCAACGCAATAACTGCAACACGGTCTTCTTTAAGCGTCCACTCCATATTTAAAAATGAGTAAAATTCTAAAAAGCATACATTTTTATTTTCATGAACAATTCGAAATTCGAATTCAATAAACTTTTTTATAGAATGCTGGCCATTCTAAAAAAAAAGTTTTTACTGTGTGACAATACTTATGACCTGACTAGGTAGATACCTACTCGAAAATCAGTTCAATACTTTAAAACCTTAGCAAAATATTCAAGCTTAAAGATTTTGTAAAAAGGTGTTTTTATGAACGACGTCGTAAAGAAAAAGTTATTCAAAGTTTCACCAAAGCCACACAAGAAGATAAAATGATATCATCCGCAATTTTGGATTTGATGACCCACTTTCCAAAAATCTGAATCGACAGCCCTATTATATGGCTCGTGCGGTAACTTAACAGACAAATCCACCAACTTATCTTTAATATTTGACTAAATGTAGAAACTAAAAGATATTTATGGGTTAGTGACAGTTTTCTTCGTCTTCAACCTTTCTTAGAAGAAATCTCTTTGTTTATGTAACTCGATAATTAGCTCCTTGATAGCGGATTGATCCTTTGTAATTATTCAGTTGTGTCAGCACGGTGCGGTGGTGCTGCGGCAGGCTTAACTTTTTTTACTATTATAGTAAATAGAAAAGAATTGTTCTATTCTACCCCGTTTGTGTACCCGTATTCAAGTTAATTTTAGTAAAAAATAAATAAAAATACTGAAAATACGATTGTGGCTCCTTCAATCAATGCTATAGATTATTTTGCCATAGTTATTACTTGCGAGACATACAACAATTGATAGTCGGAAAAAACAAAGTGGTGATTAACTTGTGGATGCTCAGGTCATAGAAGAAAGAAAGAAAGTGGAAGTGCTATGAGGTCGGAAATCCGAAAGCATTGTCACCGCAAAATGACATCGAAAATGCACGGAAACTGTCGTGTAATCAGCGACATAACTTGTCATATATGACATTTGAACTACTTTCTGATCAAATATCACTTTGGCGTTTCCGCTATATGACAGACATATTTCAACTGACTGACTTCAAGACCTCCGTCTTGATCTTTGTATGAGGAATTTCTAAGCACCGGATCTGCTTTAATTTATTATATCTATGCATCAGATAAATCTTTGACAATGACATTCAAATTCGCGCGTGGCGGTGTGGCGGTGAACGAACCGCGAGGTGCGGAGGTGTCGGTCGTAAAGACTCCAAAAGTGGCCCCCAATGATGGCACCAGCCGATGGTGACATCACCTGACAATGTAATATTAATAAACTAGCTGTCCGTCCCGGCTTTGCTCGGCTACAATTGAATTGTAGCTTTAAACCTAAAAACATCATTGCATTCTAGTGTATAGTTTAGTTAATCCAAGTGGAAGCACAGACCCACGCGAAAAAGTCTTTGTTTTATAATTTGTAATGATGAAGTAAATAGCAGCACCCTGCAGTTCTAATTTCTATTCTATAGGGATTAATATTTTCCAAAATAAATACTTAGTAGCTTGGGTATCAAAATAAAGTCAATTGAGGATATAAAGGATATGGAAAAGATGCGGTTTTTGAAATCTTGCAGAAACAAAATATATACCAATAGAAAGCTTATATAATTATCTTTTCAAACACATATTTTTTAGAATTTTTTTCATCGCCATTTAATTTTCAAATGGGTTCTAAAAACATTTGAAAAATGAACTATGTGCTACACCAAATAACTGCATTAAGCCTAAATTGAAAAAAAAGCCTGACAGTGACATTATGAAACAGCAAAAGGAAATGACATTGTCAATATTGAACAACCAATAGAGGGCTGGTCGCCATGTTTTAAAAAATAAATAAATGTCAAACTCTAAAATACCAGCCCGCTATTGGTTGTTTGAAGATTCCTGTCTCATACGTAGACCTCCTCTTAGTATTACCAGTTCAGTCTAAATATTTTCTACTTAGTGAAATAAAAAAGAGATATTATAATAAAACGGCGATACACAAAAATATGTTTTTGCGTGAAATAATATTCTTAAATATGGCACTAAACATTAATACAGCTCGCATCGCTGCCGGTTTTCAAGGACCGCCTCCCATATAAAAAGTTTACCAACTCCTTTATAAGCTTATTAATTATTTAGCCTTCTTTGCGACGGGTATTTAGCCTTCATTAGCTACGGGTAATTTTGGTCACTACCATCGACTTGGCATTTTTTTCTGTTTTAAACATAATAATTGATGGGCACTACATATTTGTTTTTCAATTAATTTTATAGTTTCAGCCTCAGAGCAAATAAGATGTTTTTATTTGCTCTGAGGTTTCAGCTTTGAAATTAAATTGAAGTAGGCATGTCAGTAGTGAACTTTGACTTTTAATGCGTTTGATTTTGTTACATTTCCCAGGCGTCGCGTCTAATTAGCGGAATAATTCATGAATAATTCTGAACCACAGATAAGGTCCTGTCCTATATAATCCTAAAATGATGTTGTGTTTTTCTCTATTTGTTACCTCTTCATGTGCGACTACCAGTGTTCACAAAAACTGGGGAGGAAATTGTAATTGTATAATCTCAGGACGGGCCGCAACTCGCACATACATATTTTATTGGAAAATTTCATGAAAATTCGACAAAGCTTTTATGAACAATGAAGTTCAAATAAGGATCTTGCGTATCGAACTCGGCTCGCAACTGGCATTTAAAAATAAGAAATTGTAATCTAAAAAGGATAATAAAACAATTCAACTGTCGAGAACAAGGCGCGTTCTTCAAGGAATGCAGCTCTCTATATTTAGCGAGCTCGTTTGCGTTGTCCAAATGGATATTATGTATAGAACAGAAGTCAAGTTACTTACTGGTTATAAATTAGGAGATTATCGAGAGACGTCACCTGCCAGGGGATATGTCCATGGCCCATGCCACGCCACAGCCACTTGTTATATGATATAGGTTGGCTAGCATAAAGACCGGTGCAAAATATCTATCTGTTTTTTGTCTCGTTAAATTAAGCTATCTATATTTAAATTTTAGTATTGATGTGAACTTGAATTTTATAGAAATATTTCGTTTGCAAAAGATCATTATCTTCAATATTTGTCGTCGTAATATCGCATTGTAATAAAAACCCTGTCAAAATAGACGCAGAAATTACCTATACATAATTTTAGATATCGATTTTAGTATAACATATCTAAACGAAAGTCGCTCGTCGAGTAGATAATGCGAAGAATCACTTCATCTTCCTATATAATTATAACATTTTGCTCTATTGATGTCATTAATTCATACTGAGCGCACTACATAATAAGATTCAGTCCAAACACACCGCAAGCGTCTTTGATTTTAATCAGGAAGGTAAGTTGCATTTTTGTTTTCTTTTATTAACACTCCAGTGTTTATAGTAAATGGTCTACCAGAGTACTTAAGCTACATAAATAAGTAAAATCAGGCTTGTTGGACCCATCAGTGAGCTCTACAACTTGTAAAATCTGTCTTGCACGGAACACAAGAGTTATAAATTTTTAATTTTTGAACGGAACCCTTGTTTTGCTACACCAGTTCGACGCTGCCTTGTCGGTTTTCTAATGATACATCTATCTGTTGCCATGTTAGCACGTGTCTTGCCGCCGCTGACGGATGTAAACAAACATTCGGGCGATTGAGAGGAAGCTATCAGGAAGTAGCTGGAGATTAGAGAAACGAAGGAACTGTTGTGATGCAGGTGTTACTTTCTATCTGTGTTGCTGTGGAAACATTTGTGATATCCTCATTCGTAGATAGAATGTGTAAAAACAGTGTTATCGTTATCAAAGTTTTTGTCTCGGATTAAAACTTAAATTAGTTGGTTCAGTGAGGTCTCTTCCCTTTGTATATTTATAACTACTATTTAGTAGCACCTACAATCTACATGTAAACTAGATTTACAAAAAATCACTAACTAGCACAATTATTATCACACATACTTTTAGGTATACCTATTTCATAGTGTCCAGCTTCGATCTAGAATACAACGATCGAAGGAGTGCAGTATTGGTCGGATGGCTAATTACTCTTATCTACAGACTAGATAAAAATTAGATATTATTATACTATTGAATATAACATTCTCTACAGGATAGATTTGCCCAAATTTGGGAAAAAGCTCCCATCTGGTAATACTTTCCCATCAATCGTCCACGTCCACGGCCCTGCTTCCAATTCGTTGTCGAATCACCCGCGGGATACCGAGGGTATTGCCAGATACAGACGCCGGGATTTACTAAATACGCAGCTAAATATTTACCGTGCCACTGTAGTATACAGAGGTCTAGAGAGCGGCCTTCTCTTTACCCAGCGCGCTCATATGTAGAAAATACTCATACACCGCAAAGTACATGTTAATGAACGTACATACAAAACTATGCACAATGCAGTGTTGTGTAAGCGGTCAATGTGTTAGCGCAAATATTATATTAGTGATTTGTACTCTGTAAGTAGTCGTTGTCGTTGTGCAATTATTTTTCGCGCTACGCGTACTTATTTGTGATTTTAAGTAGAAAGTTTTGTGCGCAACTAGGTCTCCGTCAGATCGATGTGTCTTAATAGTAAGCAAATAAATTAACAAAATGGTATCAATCAAGTCTTGGCAAGGTATCAACTAGGGCATGGGACTAGACAAGTTCTGTCCAATTGCTTATCTGAGAAACTGTCCAGCTGAAAATCTGTCCAACTGAAAATCTGTCCAACAGAGAATCTGTCCAACAGAGAATCTGTCCAACAGAGAATCTGTCCAACAGAGAATCTGTCTAGCTGAGAATCCGTCCAGTAGCTACGGTACTGTGGAGGGGAGACGACATATCCCATGTCGTGAGATCTGTGCACACAGCTAAATATTTACCGTGCCACTGTAGGAAACATAAATAGTGGTCGTCCGACATTCGTTAGCTGTTAATTGGCCGCGTCATGTGCCCGCTGGCGGGACAATCACTGAGTGAGGATAATCACAATCAAACACCCACTACACATTTTTGTATGCTTTACAAACACGTGAAAGTGTTACTTTATGATATTTTGATACTTTGAAGTTTTTATTACATAGTTATGTTTCTAATTTTTTTATAACTTTGGACTAGTACATTCTGCTCTACGAAAGGCAGTGTCACCGCAACAGTGATGCTAATAATGAAAAAATCTAGCTAGGACATTTTTATTTATTCTAGACTTGAAGTCATTTTTGTGAAAATTTGGTGGAGTAAGATCAACATCCTCGTTATTTGCTCGTAAAATTACTTTAGAGACCATATCTTTAAGTAGGGGAAACACGGTAACATCTAGCATGTATCACCAGTTTACTTGCAATTTTTGATTCATAATTATAAAAGGAAATAATTAGTTTATTATTATTATTATTTGGAGCCTGTATTGACCCACTACTGGGCAAAGGCTACCCTTTCCTCTTTCCAGGCTGCGCGATCTACTGCGTTGGTGGTCGTGCGAACTCAGTTCGTCGCGCCACCTGCGTCTGGATCGACCCAAAGGTCGTTTGGATATTGGAATCCAGTCGGTGGTGACCTCTGCCCAGTTTATAATAGTTAGTTTTTAATAATCTTAAAGAAAAATCCCATAGACACCCTGACTGTTCTTAATTTTTAGGCGAAAACAGTCTATCAGCTGTGAAAAGACTCTGTAAAAGCTCTGTAAAGACGAAATTAATTCAGTCACAAAAATACTATATAGGAGAAAAGTACAATACTAGTAGCTAAAAACAGTGATTATAGCCACCAATATAAAATTAACATTTCTAAAACCCATGTCATTTATTACTGAGAATGCTCATGTTAGGTACATTAGTCGAGCGCAAATTGCCTGAATAGAATAGGTGCGCGCAAAGAGCCATAGAAGAATGGGGTACGTAACCTAAAAAGGCCCAAACTCCATCAAAGTGAAGCGAAGATGTGCGAAGTTAGGCAGAAAGTTGTCGAGTGAAAATCAAAGCACGTGAGCGAAGCAGAACATTGTTTTGTTTTTCAAGTATAGCATATGCTATATTACGAATATAATGCCTGGAAATGAAACTGCATTAGAAAATTACACAAGAAAAGTTGTGTCCAGTGTGTCACTGGTAGGACATTTTTCTTGAAAGCGCGCGAACCAATTCCTGCTTTATTCTGAATTTAAAAACCAAGCACCAAGCATTTCTATTGGTAACTTCAAAAAGGATTCCTATTTTGATTTTTTAGTTTGCACTAATACCACTTATAGCGTGGAATGTGAATTTATTTAATCGTGAGGCATATTATGTTTCTGCACTACGCTAACGGTCTACAAGCTGCTTCTGCTTCTTTAGTGGAGTCTAAGCATTACTGCCTCTATGTGGAGTAATAACACAGGGTGAGACACCCAACAATTAGAGCACGGTTCTCAAAGACTAGGCAATTAATACGAGCACTGAATCGAACCGTACAAATAGCTAATGAAATGCTGAGTCGATTATTACGCCACAGATATGCTGTTTCCAGTTTATTAACCCTGATTTTGCAGAGACGTTAATGAATGACTTAAGTACCCAGAAGACTAGTAATCAAATTACTTGTATACTTAGAAATTAAGCTTGAAATAAACATACATAATTGACTTCAATTCCTAGATGCTGTTTAGAAAACAACTTGCAGGAATTTTCTTTGAAACTTTTCTTATTCTTGAGTACCCGTAAATTTCGCCATTCGGCATAAACATGTCCACGGTTTCCTTCAAATTACAAATATTTGATGTTGTTATCAGTGAAATTGGGATGAATTGGATAGTTATTTAATAATATAAGGTTGTATTTGTAATTTGGAAGTCTATTTTATTTTGACCATTAATTATGGTTAAAATAAAATAGAATGGAAAATCCTTTTAAATTGTTAATAAGATTTGCTTCAATAGTATTTGAAATTGCTAATAAATAACTAATTCAGCACCACAGTTACTATTTAAATTCTATTTTGTCACATTGGTTTCATTGTGAACTTACAAAGTTAGGTACATAATATAGCCTCAATGCTTTGGATGGCGTGCGAATTATGTTGTAGATCGATAAAGAATAGAAAATAGTTTTTCATTGTTTTGAGCAATATGTGGCTAAGTAGTAATTTCACGGTGGATGAACAAAGCAATTAGTCACTACGGACATGAGAGGAGGCGATGCTATCTCGCAAGAGGAAAGCAGGTGGTTACATAGATCTAACGAGGGGATATGTCGGCTCGATCTTATTATATGAGCTGTAGGAAGTGCACTGCTGAACAACCAATCCCTATAGATTTCCTAAAAGATCGGTTGGGGCGGCTTGCATGCAGCCCGTTCCTGGGGTTTTATGTAATGGTTTATGTACCCATTGTCATTGATATGGTGATAAATTTAAGTTTTTAACTGGTGACTACAGGGAGACTCCGAGCGTAGCCCTTTCTATAGCTCGTTGGGCTAGTTTGAGCTTGTTTATACGTGAAAATCACAATTACGCGTAACTCCAGTAATTTCCAAATTATTACCCACAGAGTACAACAAATTACTTATTCATATGCGCTCACAAAATACTAAATGCACATTTACGAAATAATAAGCCTGGCAAATAATCATCGATTTGGTATGTTTTTTTTTTAAAATATTTTGCTTCATATACTTTCTCGCGCGTCAGGTAAATAGGTCGCTCTCTAGATGTCCATGGGTTACACCGTGTGCCCTCGTGAATGGTAGATTAGGCGCTGTTCTCACGGCTGCTGTTATCTTTAACAGTACGGGCGTGGACAAAATAGGGCTTAATTATTTTGTGGTTGTTGATAAGTAGAGCTTTTTATTAAGACCTTTATGTACATACAATTATTGGTTGTCGCATTGCACGAAAGTTGTAAGCTCCTAAAAGTTTAAATACGGAACTGGCTTCGAAACGATTTGAAACAATTTTCTACCGCCCGGCTTGTAGCTAACTTTCTAAGCCCTAGAAAGTACTTACTCTATACCATCATCAATCCATTCATCAGGCATCGGACGTCTACTGCTGGTCACAGACCTTAGTGATCTCCAATAAGACCGGTTGGAAACGACTTGCGTTCAGTGTGATCTTTCTGTCTTAGTGAACTTGTAATACCTACACCTTATGGATGGACGTCCGATGCTCAACTTGCCGGTATCAAATACGGGTAAAACCACCCGAGAACTTTTCGACACCATCGGTTATTAGTTTTCCTGGCCATGTGCCCAGCCCACTGCCATAGTAACTCTATACGCTACCACCAGTCAACATTTAATTAAACTCTGTATAGTGCACTCACAGCTTAGCAGCGTAGGTGCCTTGTATTTTTGCTTATATTATTTATTGGTGTTTTCAACTCTGCGATTTCATTCGATAGAACAAACTGCAGTGCTGATGCCTCAAATGCCTGTATATTATTATTTTTACTCAGTCAAGTGCATCATCCAAAGATGGAGGGGCTATGTTAGTTAGAGGTGGCATGTAGTGACCACTAGGCATTAGCCTTTATCGGCTAAATGTAATAGCAATGGTATTCAGATTTCATTCAGCAAATCCACCGTTCTTATTCCTGATACTTCTTTTACCTATGACCCTTCTAGGTCAGATTCTAATCATGATAGCGACAGATTGAGAGTTAGATATTTATTTGAATGCGAATAAGCTAGATAGTGTGCTATTTGAACATTAGTCAACTTTCATAGAGATTTATTTCAATTTCAATTTGTTTATTTACAGAAAATGTCTTTATCTTTCCTACTAATATTATAAACGCAAAAGTTTGTGAGGATGGATGGATGGATGGATGGATGGATGAATGGATGGATGTATGGATGGATGTATGGATGTGGTTGTTACTCTTTCACGCAAAAACTACTGAACGGATTGAGATGAAACTTTGCAATAATATAGCTTATATATTAGAATAACACATAGGCTATAAATTATAATGATATTGCGTCAAAAATCAAAATATCATGCGGGCGAAGCCGCGGGTAAAAACTAGTATATAAATAATATGACCGTGACCACGGTCGATGCAACTCGGCCGAAACGTCGGGATGAGGAGGCATTTATTTATCTCGTAATTTTAGTGCGCGATTAGTCCCGTAGTATAAAATAATAATCGGCTGGGCTGCATTCGGAAAACTGCGTGAAGTCTTTTCGTCTGACATACCTCAATGCATCAAGTCGACAGTTTTAGACAGTTGTGTGTTGCCAGTAATGACATATGGAACCGAAACGTGGTCTTTTACTGTGGGCTTTATAAGCTCAAAGAAGCCCAACAATGCCCAAGTATGGAGAGAGTTATGCTCGGAGTCTCGCTGCGAGATCGAATCAGGAATGAGGAGATTCGCAGACGAACCAAAGTTACCGATATAGCCCAGCGGATTAGTAAGTTGAAATGGCAATGGGCAGGGCACATAGCTCGGAGAACTGATGGCTCATGGGGCAGTAAAGTTATCGAATGGAGACCACGCACCGGCAAGCGCAGCGTAGGACGTCCACCGACCAGGTGGACCGGCGATATTAATATGTCCGCAGGAACGCGCTGGATGCAGGCCGCTTCCAACCGGGCTTACTGGAAATCCATAGGGGAGGCTTTGTCCAGCAGTGGACGTCTTACGGCTGATAATAATGATGATGAAGTGGTGGCCATTATCAGCGATCTCTTCTAGAATATTTTAGGGCACAGAAAAACTAGAAGAATAATACGATAAAAGGTATTTGAATAAAAAATGGACAGGAATAGAGAGTTTTTTTTAATTCATGATACCAATAGGCTTGCATTTGCCTTCAAATAAATGGAAATGAAAGGTGAAGACTATCCCCATCGTACAAATACTTAGGCAATGAGGCATTCAAGGCTCATATGGTCGCGTGTTTGAGCGGCGGATTAGCAGCGTCCGCCCGCGAGTTCCCACGCCCACGCCCACGGCTGGCCTTTCTTCTTTATGGCCTGACAACGGGCTTTGTCCTATGATTGCTGTGGGGAAAGGTGCATTGCGTTTTGCAAATTATTGTGGTACTTAGGTGTGTTGAGTTGAGTTGCTTCTTTGAAGTCGATTTATTGGATAATTTGAAAAATGAAGAATGGTATAGGTACATTATAAGCAATCACACACAGTTGAGTATGTAACTGTATAAGTATGTTATGCTCACAAAAAGCAGGTGCGGACAATTTAATTGAACAGTCGTTAATATCATTAAAATAACGTCAATTAAATTAATCTTAAATAGTAGGTATATTAACATCCATCCATCCATCAACCGTAAGACGTCCATTGCTGGACATAGTAGGCCTCTTATATAGATTTTCAATAAGGGCGGTAGGAAGCGGCCTGCATCATCTTTAATATATCGTCGGTCCACCTGGTTGTTGGACGTCAAACGTTTCGCTTGCTGGTCCATGGTCTCCATTCGAAAACTTTACGGCCCCATCGGCCATCCGTTCTCCGAACTATGTGCCCTGCCTATTGCTATTTTAACTTCCTAATCCGCAGGGCTATGTCGGTAACTTTGGTTCGTCTGCGGATCTTCTTATTTCTGATTCGATCTCGCAGATAGACTCCGAGCATAGCCCTCTCCATAGCACGTTGGGCTATCTTGAGTTTATTCATATTTATTGGAACATAATTATATATCATTTTCATATTTAGTTGTCTAAAGAATTTTGGTTCAATACTGTCTACCATAGACTTACACTATCTACTCACAGTTTTTTTCAGTTTATCCCTGAACTGAGTTGCAAGCGCTATGCATGCAACTGAGCCGAAATATTAGAAGCTCCATACAAATAACAATCTCAACATAAACTTCGTAAGGTTTGTATTGAAACTGTACTGGGTCATTACACATTTTAGAATCTGTTTTAGCTTTAACAATACTAATGCGTCACATTTTGCTACAAAGCTATTTTAACATCCGAACGGAACTAAGCATTAGGTTCGCAAGTCCGCCACACAAGTCGCGTTTAATCCTTGCTTACTGAGAAACGGACTGAAATAAGCTCTACACGGAGCTTGGCCAATTGTTAGTGTCACTAAGGTGTTGTTTACTTTACATTAGAAGAGAGCAGCCACAGATTTAAAAAAGGATAAAGAGGATTTGGTTGAATACAGCTTGAGCGAAAAAAAATCCTATCTTGCAAATAGTGGGTTAGACTCGCATAGAAATGGTTCAGTACAGTTCTGCTGAAACGTTTTTATATGCTTCTTCCTTGAATGTGGAGCGTGGACTTTTGCTACGGCAGCTTTGCTTGTAAGCAGTTGACAGTGATCAGGAGGGCCTTCTGATGGGAATATGTCAGTATGTCATCAGCCTGTTTGTAATTTTATTAACTGACTTCCATAAAGGATAGAACCTCCTCATGTTCGTCTGTATGTATTTTTAGGGTTCCATACCCCAAAAGGAAAAAAAAGGACCCATATAGGATCACTTTGTTGTCCGTCTGTCCGTCTGTATGTATGTCAAGACTCTATATCTCGGGAACGCGTAAAGATATCGAATCGAAATTTAAACTATGTACGAATATCTATAATCTCTTGCAGTTGTGTGAAAGAAAAACTTCTCAGTTATCGTATAAAAAAGTTAGAGCCGTTTATGTCGTAAAAATCGCATATCTTGACACTCACAAAAATCAAAACCTACAGGGTACTTCCGGTTGACATAGAACTAGGAAATTTGGCGAGAAGCATTCTTTCAAAGTACACATATAGGAATAAATCTGAAAACTGTACATTTTTATTTAAATCACAAAAAATAGGGCCTATTAACAAAATATGGGTTTAAAATTCAGAGTGAGTAAATCGTATCAAGTAACGTATCAAATGAAAGAGCTTCATTAGCACATGATAAAACAGATTTTTAATTATTTTAACAATGTGTAATTTTCGATGTATGACGAGAAAAGTGAAAAAAAAAAACTTTATTGTCGATGATTATAGTATAGATATTTTAACAACTTACTTCCCAATTTTGTGATATTTTCTGAATTTGTACGGAACCCTCGGTGTGCGAGCCTGACTCGCACTTGTCCGGTTTTTATTGTTGTATATGGACATCGATTTTTCGCCATATGAACCGATTTCAAAAACTATTTTTATTTCTAGAAGGTATACTCCTTAAGTAGTCCCATATTTATTTTATCGAAATCGGCTGAGCCGTTTTGAAAAATCAACAGTTATGTAAAAACTATACTTCAAATCCAGCGAACTATTCGAATTTTGTGTACAATTGAAGTTGGTTCTGCCATTTTATGCGAAAAATAATGATTTCATTAAAATTCAATTGAATTTCATTGGCCACCCTTAGTCGTTCCTACTTCATTGCTTAGAATAAGTAAGGAACCCTAAAACTGAGATTCAAGAATGACAGTTAAAGTGTAATTCATTAGTTATTGGTGCATTACTACAGGATCAATGCGGCGGAGTTTGACGGTAGTCTAAGCCGATAATGCGAGGATTAGAGCAGTTCCGCTTTTTTATGAACCATCACCACCAGGGCGGCCTCAAAGTCTCGGGTTTGAATGAGAATAAGTAACAAAACTGAACTCAAACACTGATCATTCCTTACATTCCTATCTATTTTACTTATTAAAATAATTATTAGCCAAAACTGGCATAACCCACTTCAACCGTGTACAGAATTCGAATAGTTTGCACGAATCAGTGCAGGTATCAACGATGTAGTAAATAGTAGTAATTTTTACATTATTGACGATGCGACAGCAGCTTTTTTTCATTACGAAATAGTTCTAAATGAGGTGTAGCTACGAGTATAATGATGACAATATGTTTGTCATCTACAGAAACACCCTGTAGAGCTCAGAGCCAAAATATCGACAAAAAATAAAAATGTGGATCTAACAGTTATAGGTTTCGTGACTTTGCCAAATAACGAAGTCTTGCCTCCTCCTAATGTGTCCCCGCCCGCGTGGGCTGAATCAGTCCTGTCATAAATACTGTCTTACACGGCATTATGGTTTTATTTTCCCTAATTGCCTAGTTTCTGTCTGTTTATGTTCGATTTAGTGTGTGACGTCACGTCTCCTCGCCGTCTGGTTTTCTAAGTGTGGGTAGACAATGGGCATGTGTGGGTGGCGCGACAAAACGCGATCCTACGCACACCACGCCATCGCATAGGGTTGTTAATAAAATTTATAAGCGCAATTGACCTAGAAAGCCTGCTAAATGTTTTTGTTAAATACAATGATGAAATATTAGTAGTCTATTTAGTTAGAGGCTTTCTCTTTTCATTGTGATTTTTTTTGGAAAGTTTGTCGCCTCTTTTGGTTATTTATCTAACCATAAACCAACATTGATAGTTCTTTTTAACTATCTTTACTTATTTTTAATGATTTCATCACCGAGAAACTGGAAATATAATCTAATAGCAAAGTAGAGCTTTCATACTTAAAGTACCGACGAGTTTGTTATTTTCAGAACTAAACTTTTAAGTATCCGACGTAAAAAAAGATTTTGTTTTTTTTCCTTGCTAAACTTCCTGACTGAAACAAATTCGTAGGGAAATTGGTGAAACTTATCATCCTAACCTGTCTTACATTACACTCCTATTTGTAAAATATAAATTATTTTTAGTCAAAAATGGCACAACCAAATTCAATCATATCAATCTACTTACAAAACTAGAATAATTCGATGTACCTAATCGACCTATTTTTGATTTTTCAAAAACCACTCAACTGATTTTGATAAAATTTATACGAAACCACCTCTGATACAAAAAAGAACCATCAAAATATTTTCATAATTTCCGAAATAATCGCGTTGCATACAAACTAAAAACAACATACAGTTGACTTGAGAACCTCGTTTTTTGAAGTCGGGTGAAAAGAGGGTGGTAACAGCCCTACCTGAGTCGTCGACCGCTCGACCCCATGCGTGTTGTGATTAACATTTACATAATATTTTATTGATTAATTGCTCTCAGATATGGAACTCTAGATAAAAAATGTTTTATGGTGGAAAATTAGACTCAATTGGAACATATAAAATGGAACGGAACCCAAAATACTTATTTGCACACATGTTCAATAGTTGTAAATTGTTGCAATAATCTAGACACGCGGTAGCGTGTCCAGCCAAGACCAAGAAAAAGGAAATGGCGACGCGACGTGTGTAATATTACACGAACTATTTCGAGCCACTTTTGACCCCTTCATAACTCAAAAACAATTTAACCTAATATATGAAAAAAACAAACTCTACACCTTACTCAATATTTGCGGCTTGGCTGTTTCGCTAACTGCACATGGGCGTAAAGTGAAGATTAATTATTAACTGTTCACTAATTCTATTATACAAATAGTTCTTGTTGTAACGAAACGGCCAAGTCACATATATTGACTAAGCTGTAGAGTTTGTGGAGTAAGGACTTGTAGAGTTAAGGCCTGTAGAGTTAGAAGTTTGGCTCTACATAAGATCTGACATCTTTTTAAAGGGCGAACTGTGGTCTTGGCTATATTTCACATGAAAATGTTTTTATTGGATCACTTATTACCCACTACTCGCAGCAGTCACAGCACTTATTTTTTAAGGGTTGTTTCTTGAAACGACGGCTTCATTCTAATCTAGGGTGTCATTTTACGAGTATTAATCCGTATTGCCAACTTTGGTTATGCGCTATGTAAGTATATGAACCAACCCTGAAATGCGACTAACTAAGGTATTCATATTTTCACGAAAGTCAAAGAATAATTTTGTGTGGGACAGTTGATTTCATTTTACAACTTCATAGAGTATGAAATGTCACGATAGAAAGAGGTAAAATAACGTCTTAGACCTAAAATTTATCATTCACTTAAAATAAATGCCTTGTACCAGCCATTTTACCCACGAAGGGTGATTGGGCCATTTCCACCACGCTGGCCTAGTGCGGAATGGTGGATTCTCATATGCCATCGAATTCTGTCTATGGACATAATATATGTCCTGCAGTAGTGCTTTCCTCTCTTACTCCAGATTTGAAGACACCTAAATTGTTTTTAATTGACGTAAGAACCATAGAGTTAGACCATCAACATGAAATTACATTATTTACACTAAATAACCAATTAATCAATAGAATTTGTGGTGAAAAATTTGAATCTAATTTGATTTTATTCTCCATTTGACTACCTAACAGGTCTGAAATATTATTACATTATGTTTACAACACTATGGTATTTTACTATAGTTGAATCCAGTAAATCGTGTATGCAAATCTGGTAAACCCGGTTAGAATTCTGTAGAAATGCTGTTTACTACAACATTGTTTTCTTATGTATTGTATTGTAATATACCTAAGTATTATTCACAATTTAAATAGACTAAACTTAGATTAGATTGTTGTGTGTTGTCAGTGATGACTTATGGCACAAAAACGTGGTCTCTCACTATGGGCCTTATTAGTAAGCTCCAAGTAGCCCAACGAGCCATGGACCTCTCCTTGGCTCGTTGGGTTACTTGGAGCTTGCTAATAACTATGCTCGGAGTCTCTTTGCGAGATCAGAATGAGGAGATACGGATCTCCTAACCAAAGTTACCGACATAGCCCAGCGGAGTTGATATAGCAATGGGCAGGGTATATAGCACGGAGGACTGATGTCCGATGGGGTCATAAAGTTCTTGAGTGGAGACCACGCATCGGCAAGCGCAGCGTAAGACGTCCACCCACAAGGTGGACTGATGACCTCATCAAGAGCGCAGGATCGTGCTGGATGCAAGCCGCTACCAACCGATCATATTGGTGATCGTTAGGGGAGGCTTATGTTCAGCAGTTGACGGCCTATGGCTGAAAAGAAGAAGATTAGGTAGATTATTTTTTTTGTTTGAGTTGAACATTATTTGGACTAGGTGATTACGATGATCCAACCTGGTGAACCAAGAGGAACCCGTGGTGGGGCCGCTTCTCCGGGCTTTTGCCTCCAAGCCTAAGTAGAAGCTGGCCAAAGTAGGTTGCGTGCCTTATGGGGGGCACCGCAACTGAGGGGGGCTGCAGTGTCGTATGGGAGGCACTGCGGCTGAGGATTGGAGGCCGCGGCGGGAGAGGACTGCTGGTGTGTCGTTGCCACTTTCCCTGCCTTCCGCGGCCTCGACGGGGTCGCCACCGTTTTGATGGCGGACGCGGTGGGGCTGCAGGGGAAGAGGAGTGTCGGTATGTCGTCGGCCGCTCTCCCTATCCTCTGCAGCCGTAGTGGCAGGCGCGGGGCCACTTTAATTGACCCGTTGCATTGGGGCCAGGGCTGTCGGACACGGGTACTGTCTGACGCCCAGTGCTGGTTGGTCCCAAGTGGGGGATGACGATGTGTCTGGTGTTCGGCACATCGTCATTCAGGAGGGAGCGCAAGCTCCGAGGTGGGGCCCAGTTTGGGCCAGCGCTGTCGGGTGCCGCGGAGGAGTGCGCAAGCGTGCCCGTAGCCCCGACGCCAAGCGCAGTGGCGGAACACCCAGGGGTTTTGGTGGGTATGCCGTCCAGCAATGGGCGGAGACTCCCACATAACCACCCGCCTGTCCCGAGGTGCGGTGGTATCTTTAAAAGATTTCCCCTGGACAAAAAAAAAAAAAAAAAAAAAAAAGGTGATTACGATGATAACGATCTTCGTTTGTTTGTGCCTACGTATAGTAAAGCAACAAAAGAGGGGCTACAATTTGAGAGCTGTCAAATTAATATCAGAAAATGGTGCAACATCAACAACAATAATAATCTTTTATCCAGTTAAGTCATGTCATAACATTGGCCATTGGAATAAATAACAAATATTTACACGGTTGGATCGGGAGGCATCGCATATTTCACCGGTAAAGCGGCAGCAGTGCACCGAGGTGTCGTTATTACGATGCCCACTGACGATGCTTCCGTACGGACGACGTCTGTTCAATGTTGACAATTTATCGACGATCACATTTTTCGTGCGACGACCGACGAATTTTCTTTATTTTGGCGAACAAATGAACTCTTTAGCCACCAAAATAGTTTAGCAACTTATTATTATCTGATTAACTTGCAACTAAAATATCTGCGGACTTATCTATAGGCATTAGGCACACTATATTTCTGGTTTCCTAAATCTTCAGACAATTTTGTAAAATGTAAGCCAAATTTTGATTGCACTAAGTAGGCATTTTTGACCACACGACCGAATGGTCGTCGTTTATTGAGACGCATCGTCAGTGGTACCCCTGCCTCGCTGTGGGTCCAGTGGCGACCCCCGGGGCCTTTGTCGGCGCCCCCCCGCAGGGCTCCGCCACTTACGTGAAAAATTGACCAACTACACCCGCGTGTGACAACTTAATCGATAAATATGGACTTGTACAACATCGTTTAACGCTCTTCAGTGACTGCTGTGTTCGAAGATGTTTTGGGAAGCGAGAATTTTTCGATGTTTGCTTTTGTCTTTCTTTTGTTTTTCTTCTTCTTTTTTTGATTTAGACTGACTAAATAGTACCTAAATACTCTAATTTTGCTTTTTGAACGTTTACCTATCAAAATCTTATACCTATTTTATATTTTCTTAGGTAGTTTTTGAATCACTCAATTGGCTTTTCGTAAGCCATAAAAAGCTGATTTCATCTTAATCATTCGAAATGTTTCTTATGTTCATAATTATTGCGAAGTTTATTTGTATGGCAATTTCTTATGCGAATATCGTTAGGCGAGCGGTTCAAAGATAGAGCCCATGCGCCCCAGTTCGAAACCACTATAATTCGAACTACGCAAAATACTACGCAAATAAAAATATGCTTTTTGACCAACGAAACGGAGGAGGTACTCAATTCGACGCGTATATATATATTATTATTATTTTTTTATGTGTAATCACGCATAACTTTTTGTAATAACATAGCGGTCCGATTTCGGTAAGAAATTTTTTAATCATTGGAAAAACTGTCTACCCGTGACCACGGTCGATGCAACTCGGCCAAAACGTCGGGATGAGGAGGTATTTATTTATCTCGTAATTTTAGTGCACGATTAGTCCCGTAGTATATAATAATAATGTGTTCGAGGTACTCAATTCGACGCGTATATATATATTATTATTTTTTTATGTGTAATCACGCATAACTTTTTGTAATAACATAGCGGTCCGATTTCGGTAAGAAATTTTTTAATCATTGGAAAGACTGTCTACCCGTGACCACGGTCGATGCAACTCGGCCAAAACGTCGGGATGAGGAGGTATTTATTTATCTCGTAATTTTAGTGCGCGATTAGTCCCGTAGTATATAATAATAATGTGTTCAAATCGCGAAAGTTTAAAAACAACATATTGGAAAGAAGTTCGAAGTTGGTCCCATATAAATTTTATCGAAATCGGCTGAGCCATTTTTGATAAATCAACAATAATGTGAAAAATTCTAATAGATCGATGCGAAATATTCGCGAATTCTGTAGATACATGGTTGAACTCAGTCATGCCATATTTTGCGAAAAATAATTATTAATTAAATCATTTACATAATTATACCTAACTTCAAAATTTTGTATTTTGATCCATTGACAAAGATCGATTGATGTTTGCGATGAATGTTTTTTGACGTATGGAATAAATTCGGTAGAGTAGTTTTCCCAGGTAAATAGTTAAGTCGTGCGTAGACAAGTCGCTCGGTATGTCGACACAGTTCCGACGAAGTCGTCGACGGTCGGCAATCGATTCGACACCGGTCAGTGGATGTGATCTACCGGCGCGGGCGGACCGCGGTCGTGACTTCGTGACAGCAGGTGGGATCCGCTGAATCCGAAACAGTGATAAAGCTCGCGCAAAAATATATTTTACGTTAGACGTTTCAGTAATAAGTGTTAGAATAATTTTTCATTCATCCACTGAAAATTCAGGAGGAGGGCTCTTGTCGGTGGCAACTTCCTCGTTTTTTTTAATGCAAAATAAGGCTACATTTGGCCTACAACTTGCCTGATGGAAAGCAAAGTTGTAGCCGAAGATGGAGTATGTAGACCTAAAAGATATCTATTCACTCTTGACGATATCCAAATTGTAGTACTGTACACTGTACCAGCCTTTATAATAGTCCACTGCAGGACGTAGGCCTACCCACGAAGGGTGATTATGCCATATCCACCACGCTGGCCCAGTGCGGGTTGGTGGATTCACATACGCCATCGAATTTCTTCTACGGACGTATGCAGGTTGCCTCACGATGTTTTTCTTCACCGAAAAGCCAATGATGTGAAATTCCGTACATAAGTTCCAAAGAAACTCATTGGTACGGGATCGGGATTTGAACCCACGACTTCACGATTGCAGGTCGGGTGTTACTATCACTAGACCACCACGGCTTACTAGACCATCACGGCTTTATTGAAATACCAAATTGTATTATTTACCAAATTGTAGTAATTGACAGGAACCAATGACGGAGGCAGAACATTCCAATCCTTGGCGGTCCGCATTATGAAAGAAAAAGCGAATCGTTGTGTCGCAGTTCTCTGCGGCTGTTTTCACCTCCGTTTGCGACATGACGTACCTTTTCTTTAATTTGATCTGAAAGCGCTGTCCGTGCTCTTCCCTTTCCTCTCTTTTATTCTCCCTACCCTTCTATTATTGTTTTCATTATAATGTCATGTCGTATATATTGTCCCGGTGGCCAAACATTTTCCCTCTTCTGTTCTCGATTATTGTTAAAAGCTTTCTTTTCCCTTGACAACATTTAGCACTGAAAATAGTTGGTTTTTAGTAAAGTTTTAAATTCATTATGTAGTTTTATTAAAATAAAATTTCAAAGATAGAAATGGCGAATGTTTTGGTTTGATTTTTTATCTGTCCAGAAGAATTTTTAGTTAGAAAAAAATGATTAAATCACAGAAACTACATGCTTTTAACTCAATACCATTTCATCTTTAAATCGAAGGTTCTATATAGGTTCAAATCCGAGACCACGCACCTCTACACATTTCTAGCGTTTGAACTAAACATTTTGATTCCATATTCTTTATACGAACAGCCAGAAAGAAAGTATATATATTTTACCTGTGTTTCCTGTAAGTAAGATTCAACGTAAGTGTATTCAAATCCAGGGTAAATTGGTACCTTTATAAGCGTTTATTGCTATACCGTATACCCTATAACGCTTAACATCCGATAAGACGTGGTGAAACAAAAAAAGCCATATTAAAATTCAAAGTATTGCATTAGGTAATTACGCAGTTGTAACTTTGTGTACTGTTAATATTTCAACTACATCGTCTAAATAGGAAGCAAATTAGAAGCACAACATCTTTTTCCTGCAGTGGTCGAGAACCAGTAACGATCAGATTATTTACAAATTGTTCGATTCTCGGAGACACGATCGATAACACGGTCACGTTACGAATCGAAAAAGTCGATATGACAATCGTGCAGAAAGCTGTGATCTTTGATTTCGTGTATGCAGACTTTTTCTTAGGTGTGAAATATCCGGGTTTGTTATTTCCATGAATTTTCCGGTTGCAAAAAGGCCGCACATAAAAAAAGTCATCTGTAGAGTAAGAAAAGGTTTACAATTTTATTCCAATTTTGTCAGAGGTTTGGATACAAAATAAGTAAGAAGCAACTTGAATCTTAGTTGAATTTATGGTCTCTGTAGCTTTCTTACCAATAAAACAAGAAGTACTTAACTAACTACTTACACACCTAAATTTATATTCTTATATACAAAAAAGAAGGTTAAACACAGACATTTTTATTGAAGTCTGTGAGGTTAAATATAAGTTAAACAAGTTCAAGTCATCCGAAGCGCATCATCATGCAATGCAAAAGCTCACGCTAGCCTGTTGATAAATCACTAAATCAGGCAGGTAGCAGGCGCTGCTAGTGTTGGGCCGGTATTGTCGATAAAATTAGAATTATTGAACGAATCATACAAGTGAGCGGATGTGAAGTTAGCTACAAGCTGCGCAATATCAAATCCTACTTGATAACTCGCATAAGGCTGCGCTTTGATTGGATATGCTAACGTCACATCCGCCGAATTGTATGATTCAGCCTATATTGTATCTAATAAATACATAAATAAAAAAATATAGCCATTGACACGAGATGAATGAATGATTAAATAAATCAAATCTTTTTCCAATTTTTTCCAGTCAATTAATTGCAACCATTAATATAAATAATGTACGTACATGGGTCCCTATGTAATATTTTTAAGTCAAAATTTTAAGTATTTCATACACTTGAATAGCACTTATATTTTAATGTTATTATGGTATTTAAAACAGATTACTTTTACTTTAATTGAAATATTTATATCGAGAAAATTATTAATAGAATTTTTATGCCAGTCGAAATGGTCAACTCGATATAAAAAAGTGAAGTAAATATTACTAGATAGACTTTAGTTACTTTATCGTTAGTACCTAATTATTTATTTGCAACACATTCTATCGACAACATTCATCAACATCCCCATCAGCTAAGCCCCATTTATAATAAGTTAATTTTTGACAAGGCCCGTAAACCGATTATTACTAACAAGGTGGTCTGCTTTTCCGTCCCTTTCCTTCGCGTGGCTCGAATAAATTGTCTCCTTTTGTAAAAGGTGATGATGCTCTGTAAACACAGCGAGATCCCGAGATTGCCACCTTTGGAACCCATCTTTATAATAGAGGTGTCCGAGATATTCATATTTATTATTCTCCCCAAGCTTCTTTGGACGTTCTCCGACACCTTTGTGAATTATATAAAGAAGACGATATGTTTTATTCTGTATCGCGGTCGCATCAAAGAGCGATTCAAGCAGTTGCAGTTTTGTCACTGTGACTCATGTTTATTGAAGCTCGTTGGGTGCGAGATAAAGTAAGCACATCCACAAGTGTAAACTTTTATAGCATCTTCAGACTATAGGAACTGTATAACTTATTGGATAAATCCCAAGAACGTTAATAAATATCGAGAAGAACCCCAGCAATTGCGACAAAATTGACTGTTCCATCATACAGCTTCAAGTCATAAATCAGCTGTTTTTTTGCGATTTTAGGTTTGATTAGGTCGATAAATCTATAAACTTGGTCATAATTATGATCACAATAGTAACGTAGTACCAGAACATGTCCGTCATTTTGATTCAACGATGGAAACATTTATGCAAGCAGATTTTCTGAAAAAGATAATCAACGCGTTTTTCTATCTATAATATTTAGTACCGAGTGAAGCTCACTCGTACCATGTGTGTTGTTATAGACATTGATACACTCATAAACGTTTCTTATAAGTATGGGATAACGCTGTCTGAAAAGGGTTTCAAGTGTTGATTGCCATTTGTGCAGTGAGCTGAGTATCACCGGGGCTATTCCTGTCTTGTCCCGACATAGCGGTTCTCGGAATGCAGCGGAAGTCCCGCCGGATCCCGCGAGCCGCCTCCTTATTAATGGCCAGTTTAGACGAGCTCCTTTGTTACTCGCTCACGTCCTGCCACTTCAATGCACTACGCACCACAATCCACAGGAAAGCGCTACAACATCCGACTCTGCTTTTATTTTCATCTATTTAGGGTTGGTTCTGACAGAAACGATGCGACGTTTGATGCACAGCGCGTCCTTGTCCACTGAAATTGCCTGAATTGTGAGTTTTTATGCTGTAATGTAAGCAATGATCTTCTATTTCACGAGATTTTACGATGTGCGTTGCAGTGCGTCGCAACCAGACCATTTCAAGTACATAGTTAACATTGCGCCGTGTCAGCCCGTGTCGCATCTCGTCTTGGTCTGAACTGACCCTTATAGATCCCATGGCTTAATGAAGCTACGGCGTGCGACTTTATATCTACTTTTAGAAAACAATAGGAAAGTGAGCTTTAGGATTCAATTCTCAGTTTCGACTAGTTTAAATTGACGCATCCTGCTGTCAGATTTCCTGGCGGTGATCCTGTGGATCGGTGTTTAAAGTTACGAGCTGATCTTCTTTGATGTTTGATCGGGTCTGTTAGTGAGTATTTATAGTGCTCCCTATTGTTTCCTTAGAACGACTTGTATCGTTACAGCCACGTATCGGGTTGGATATGTGACATGACTGCCAGACTATCACAATTAAGTAGAGACTTAGATTCCTAGATTTTGAGTCAAATGCATTATTGATCTTTTCGTATGGAACAGTTTTTCGGAGGGTTTAACAAGTTTAAAACTACTAAGTACACAAATAACAACTAATTGGTATAAAATAACTTATTACGATAAGTACTTACTACGGTAAACGACTAAAAACTAACAATACTAAAATTATTGTTATATACTACGAGACTAATTGCGCACTAAAATTACGAGATAAATAAATACCTCATCATCACGACGTTTCGGCCGAGTTGCATCAACCGTGGTCACGGGTAGACTGGAATGTGAAACAGCTGGTACCGCCAATTCAACTTGAACTTGAAAAATTGTCACTACGACACAATGTGTAGTATAATTATAATACTAATGTGTTCAAATCGCGAAAGTTTAAAAACAACAAACAAACAAACAACAACACTTTATTAGACAACCACATTACATAAAAAACAGATTATAAGGACAAAACAAAACAATAGGTCTCTAATTGGCGGTCTTATCGCTTTAAGCGATTTCTTCCAGGCAACCAAGACAACAATACTAAAATTAACTTAAAACTAAATTTACAGACCGAGGCCCAATTTTAAAGGCGCCATCGTAATTTTAGTAGCAATTTAGAATATTCCTGTTTATTTTTTGCCAGGCATTTGATAGAGAGAAAAATAATGTACGTTGCCATTAAAATTACGATGGCGCCTTTAAAACTTGGCTTTAAAAGTATTGGCTGTAAGTCGTTTGGCTTAGCTGTAATTTTTTTTACTTGTAATAACACTTAATATTACAAGTAAAAAACTTACACAAAAAAAAAAGTAGGACTATGATTAAAATATCGTGGAAAATATTGCAGACAGCCAACCGGATTGACTACAACATCAAATCCATGAGCGTCAAATTGTCTATAAGTACTCGTATGCTCTATATTATTGTCTCATGCTTAGTCCCATGCTAATACACGTGCTGTTTAAATGTCACACCAAATGTCACCCGTCCAGTCTACTATACCAAGTAGTACATACAGATACAAGATACAATAACACTTAGCAGTCTGTTTACTATAGCAAATAATATTACTAGTATTACTAAAAGGAAAGTCGTTGCTTTGGTTTGTTTCTTTGGTTTCCTCTTTCACTCTGTAAAGGCGGGTTTAAAATCAAGGAACAGATAAAATTCAAGAACAAAATGGACACATTACGTTGGCAATTCGGCGGATCAATAATTATTTTTCGCAAAATATGGTAAAAACGCCTTCCATCGTGTACAAAATTCGGATGTTTCGCTCAAATTGTTTACATTATTGTTGATTTTTCAAAAACGGCTTAGCCGATTTCTGTAAAATTTAAATGGGACCACCAATTGGAAGTCGTTTAAAATGTATGCTGAATACCATGGTTCGATACGAATATATGCATAAATGTCATTGCGAATGTTTGTCGGGAATCTAAACGCGATACAAAATGGCTTGGAACAAAACAAAAAAAAAATACTAAGTCGATGCTCCGAATCGAAGTGAGTTATTTAACTGATATATTTAGTTTAAGAACGATTTAATGAAATGTCACTGAATAGGTGTTACGAGTATCTATTACCAACTATGTAAGTTTAGGTTCATAGACTTTTCATTATTAAAGATTTTGCTTGCTTACATGATAACTTATCGACAGATTTAGTCTGTGATACGGAGTATATTACACACATACAGGTTAGGAAAATACATATTTACTATAAACAAAAATTCATTATTCATTTAGTAATTACCTGACTTGAGGAACAACACAATCTTGAAAATATTAAGCTTCAGATTTCACAACGTAAAACCGCGAGGTAAACAACACTACGTTGAAGTATATAAAAATATAGCAGGTTAGTTGCATAGATACGAAAGTAGAGACCGGTCTGGATATCATGTATTTTGGCCGTGAATCACGCATGCCATTGGATGAGTCAAGCCCGGGGACACTTGCAAGGTCGTGCTATTGCCCCCGCTGGCTTAATTTTATATCGCACATCCTTGATCACGATTATTAGAAGGCCAAACTAGATGTTGCTATCGTCGATATTTATTTAAATTATACCTCTATTGTATGCTTACTACGGGTCATTGCATGTGATTAGTTGATTTGCACGTAACTAAACAACGTGTGAAATATATCTTTAATCTATCTATGGAAAGGTCTACTGGAACAAACAAACTGCATGTAATTTAGTTTCGGTTGTGAAAACGTAAAAGATAAGAAGTTCGCGAATTTACAGTTTGTGTCTAAGTAAATACAAAAACCATAATTATTGGAAACTAACTAATTGGATTTAAAGTCAAACAGTTGAGTAAATAGCTGAACCACTAAATGACTTCTCGGTATTCTGTGCCTGAATCTAAATTAGGAGTATGTATATATAATACGCATTCAATTAATTATATTATTATCTCGGCTTAACGTAAATAACTTAGACCCGAGTTCACTAACGCTTCTTTAAGTTAAACGTGTGATTACTGTATCTATATAACGGTTTTTCTTGGTGAACAGCAACATTTCGTTTACAAGCTGTTTAAGATTTAACCAGTGGTTAGTAAATCAAACATCTGTTGATGAACTTGGGTCTAAAACCCGAGGTTAACCATTGTTTAAATACAGTAATCACACGTTTAACTTAAATGAGTGTTGGTGAACACGGGTCTTAACTGGCTTACAAAACTAACTTAGCTTTTATTAACACACTTGTAGTTATTGGCGCCGGTAATCATTGTAGAGATCGTAGACTGCCCTAGCACGTCATTGTAGTTAAGTACCTAGTAAGTCAGTACACTGCCTAATTAGAGAGCACACTTTGTACGAGTGCTAATATTATTATAATCTCGAGTAAATATATATCTTCTAGGTAAGTGTGCTACGTGACCACATATTTGCTCACCATCTGGCAGTATGTGGTCAAACGCAAACGTATTTTAGTAAAAATATCTGCTACGAATTCTAAGCGCACCTCCATGCTACAGTATATTTTTTCACTTGACACTTAAGTAGTAAATGTTGGATTACGTATGTTTACTTCTTTTGATCAAACAAAACAACGAAAACAAGAGCAGTTGTAAACTAATTTTCAAGCAACAACAAACTAGTATAAAACAAATAGTAAAACCATTTATTTTTGATTCGTCCGTCGCTTACCGCAGCGAGAGAGTAGATGATTGCTCAATTACTAGGACCTCCTTAGTAGAAGCTCAGTGAAACACTGAGATATCTGACAAGTTACACTTTCGACTCTACGACATCGGGATAAACACTTTTTTGTGTCGCAGCTTAACCACTCCGTTGGAACAGAATTCGATGTTAGGGAAAATGTCTGGAGTCGTGCTACGCACACATGCATCACTATAAACGCAAAGTAAAATAGACTACGTTAGCTTTGAAAGCACAAAAGTGTGTTGCAAATGTATTTTTGCCTGTTTTCTTTTCGCTTAGTATTTTTTACCGCTTTGAACAAGGGCTGCCCAAGGCTGTAGTCTCCAATAACAAACTTTCATTATCCCAATTTTTAGTTTTCGCACATTCTAATTTATATACAGGACAGGGTTATTGGTAATCGATTCCTTTCAGGGGCTTATTCTGTATATCAAAACTAACAATGTTTATTCAACGACTTTTGTCAAATCACATAAAAAAATGTTGTTCCATAGAAAAATATCATTCACCCGAGACAAAATATGTGGAACAGCTGTATTTTTTGAGTTTTTACGAAAGTCGCGGAACAAAAGTTGTTAGGTTTGATCTGCAGAATAAGCCCCTAAAAGGATGCTGATTGATTACCTATTGGTAATCAATTAGCATCCTTTTAGGGGTCTAGTACAGGTATTACTCACGTATTCCTGAATAATGTTTAGTATCTATTCGAGTTTCGATTTGGTGATCTCTATCAAGTTCTATTCAGACTTTAAATATGAGCCCGCGTGCTAGTACTCAAGTATTGAAAAAGATTAACTAAAATTTAATAAGAATGAGTTATGAAATTGTTATGAAAGTGTCAAAATCGAATGTAAAACTTTGTTTTTTTTTGTATGCGTGATTACTTTGTTGGTGTGATTTTCAAACATGCGAACCTTACGTACCGTGTATCAAATGCAGTGCGTTAACGATGTCCGTCGGCGTTGAACAAAAGGAGCTCGGAGTCCGCGCCTTGTCATTAGGCCTCTATCAAATATTATGTTTAGGAATCGCCGACAGCTTAACCTGGGTTTTTCATCCATTTCATAATTTGTTATTTCGGATTATAGGGAGCGTGCCGCGAGACAAAGTAAACATTAGTGGTTCGTTGCGGAGTACACGTCGGAATAACTCCGGGTGATAATTGAACATCATCAAGTTTTTTATTGTCTCTCGGCATGCGGTAGGTATACTGGCGTGAATATTTTGCATTGCTACTTAAGTATATTTGGTGGAATTACTGAGTATGAGTAGGTTAAATCAGCGGTTTGTTTACGATTGCGTCTGCTTCCTTGAGAATTTCCTTGTTCCTAATTTATTAAATAATTACTGTTTGTTTTACTTGTATTGGTGTGTAAAATACACTAATACGCCTTTGGGAGTAGATGAGTAATGAAAAAATAGAGTATGTCAATTGAAATAACTCCCAATAGAGTTGGGAGGACAATGCCATTATGAATTAGTCATTATCGCTATTGTTTTGCCTAAAAGTGCTTTAAAATGGTACTCGTATCTTCTTCTATTCACTTATGGCCTGATTGGTCAGTGTAAGTACCTCTGTAGTTTTATTTGAGATCTGTATCCAATTTAAGTATATTTACGCTGAGCTCTATAAGGTAAGGAGATAAGGTAAGGCTAAGCTCTAGATACACAGTAGTAAATAAATATATGGAACGGAAAAATATAATTTTAGGCTTCAGTAATCAAAGATTTTCGGAGATAATGACTTAAATAGTGTTGTAGAGAATCCCACGCGAGAAACTCATAAACAAAATTAATAAAAGTACTTAATCACAAAAGTTATTAACTCACTAATCTTCAACGACGTAACTACGTAAGTATATACTAATTTGCACTAATTAAACGACTTTCACACTATTGTTGGATGTTTTAAGACCCAGGTGAATTGTTTTTAATAAAGCTGGTTATTTACTGCTACGTATAATTAGATGGGAACTAGAATAAAAATATCGTAACATTTCATATTTTCTCAGGACGCTTGGGTAATTTTTTAATTCTTTTCATTACAAGATATAATGTTTTAAATTATTTCAAGTCTTACTGAGAGTTCAATGAAAACATTAAGTGATGAATGAACATTATTTTAATGTGAGAGTGCACACCAGATTGTAATTATTCGTTCGTTTTATGGAAATGATTTTCCTCCTTTTTTTGTTAACAATGGAATGATTTAATTTTCGATTATGGTTTCTTTTGTGATTTGTTGTTATCACACGGTCTTCTTCAAACTCAGCAAACATTTTATTTGTTTCCTCTTATTTTTCTGCAAACGGAGCTTCTACTTTTCAAATTCTAACTGTGGTTACGTTTATCTACATTTTAAACGCTTAATTTAATTGAAAAACTTAATTTAACTTTAGAATAAATAATGCTTTTTAGGTATGGTATGGTATGCGAATGGTAAGTGTAAATATTAAATCGCGTCATTTACCAATGACAGAAAAAACATAGAGTACGTATTGGTATGCACTTTTGTGCATTTAATTTTTTAATTGCTCGCTTGTATCTTGAGTTCTGGCAAAGAAGATATAATAATACTGGTTCTGGGGCTCTGTTTTTACCCGACTGAAAGAGGAGGAGCTTCTATGTTCGTCTGTGTGTATTTTTTTGTGTATGTTCATCGATAATTTCGCCAATTGTAAATTGAATCGAAAAATTCTTTATTAGTTCAAAAGAGTATGCCCCCGAAGTGGTCCCATTTAATTTTAACAGAGATCGGCAAAGCCGTTTTTGATAAATCAATCAATAATGTAAACAATTCGAGCGAAATATTCCAATTTTGCAGACGATGGAAAGCGGTTTTGCCATTTTTTGCGAAAAATAATTATTGAACTGATATCACGCTAGGACGTATTTACATAAATGTCAAAGAGTATATAAATAGTAGAGCGATTATAATTCTTTATAACGTTTCAAAAATGTATCCTTTGAAAGCGACAAGCGTATACCTATACAGTTAACAATACCCTTCCTAGGCAGTCGGGTAAAAAACCCGCGTCAAACTGTTTCAGTGAAACGCGTGTCTATAGCCATTTACATAACTCTGCAGTTACATGTGGCAACACATGTATCTGCACAGTTGCGTGTTTGAGTACTCCAGTAAACGGTACACGGTGCTCGTAATGTCGGCGCTTAGTTCCGCCACATGCCGCCTTGTGTTGGTGACCACTGGGCCCATTTTACCTATAGGAGGACGTAGCTGTCTCGTTGGTATAGGGTTGTCATCCAAAATTACGTCATTGCTGTCATAATAGCTTTTTCTATTGATTATATCTCAATTCGATAAATAATGCAGTATACTGGCATTAGCAAAATTTTTTGGTTTACGTATTTTTGTAGTAAGGGAAAACCTATGAAGAGCATACTTCGAAATTGGTTCCATTTAAATTTTATCGAAATCAGCTCAGCCATTTTTCATAAATCAACAATAATATGAATTCTGTACACGGGTGATGTCAGTCATGCTATTTTTTGCAAAATATAACAATTATCTAGCTCTATATTAGTTTAAATTTCACGTGCGAGCGGACCTAAGTTTAAGTTCAAGCCATTTAAACTCTAGAATGGCGGTGTTAAAATATGTAGATATTTTAACATTATTTTTTTATTTTTTCAAATATGGGCCCAAATAAGTTATAGAAAATTAATAAACCTACCTCTATTTCCTCTATTCTTTTAATTTCTTGCATGTAAAGGAAAAATTCTGTCAAATGCAGTAAATTCAACTTATGGTCATAACACTTAGGTACACTCAGATTACTAGGTACTTACTTACTCAAAGTTTTTCGACTTCGCTTGAGGTAAGTAGTTGTGATCAATAAACTAGGTTACCTAGCAAGCTATTGTTAGCTTTTTATTTTTTTCTTCGTTTATGTTTTTTTTTCAACCGTGACAAAACAGTCATAGCCCTAAGCCCGTCACGGTTGACGAAGCGCTAACTACTGTCCGGCTGCCCTTTTCACCGAGGGATTTGCGTGGGATACCGCGCGTTGCGTAACAGCATTTTCCTTTAGTAACAGGTGACGCCGACTTTTCCGGTATGTCAACGGTAGGATTCTTCCGCGGTGGCTTTTATGTAAAGCTTTTTTATTTTGAAGGGTTTTAGTTTGAATCAAACATGCTGCTGTGATGCTTGCTTGCTTTGTTGGTGCTTGGCGGTGTAACCCGACCCTTACTGAAGCTCAGTCAACAGGCGCGCGAAGGTTGGGTTATCCGCAGGTTGTAGCCAACATCACTGCCACCAAACAGTTTGATTCGGCCTATAACTTTCGTGCAGGTATTGCAAGCGCAACCACACAGAGCACCCTATCTGGACAAACTTATCATTGTCAAAAATTTTGAGTGTTTCTAGTCTTTGTTTGTTTTTGGGGCCATGTTTTACTATGGGACTAATCCTGAAATCACAAAAAGTAGCTGTTCCATACCTGTTTCATTTGGGATTTCAGGGTTGGTATACGAGGACGATTAAGAAGACACTCATTGGCTATAACAATATGTTCGTCATCGATATAATTACACTCCGAAGTCAGTTATAAGTCTTCTAAAATACGTTTGGTCGACATTAATTCTTTATCTGTAGCACAGTAGGTACATATATGAAAACGTCACGCTGAAATAAATACACCTAACCAGGTAGGTACTCGGCGTAATAGTTGATCAAAGAAGACATACCTAATTATATATCCGACGCTCTCAACCTTCATTGCTTCACAATTCCATTGAAACGGTTAAATACACCGAATTAACCTTATTTAAAAATGTAAACACTAATCGCAGTGAATGTCTAAAAAAATCCACAAAAAACGATTGCAGAATGCGTGTAACCCAATTGCCCGCAACACAGCTGATGCATTCCGACATTTATTGCTCACGAAATTGCGAATTTGTAAACATTGCTAAATCACAATAAAAAATTACAGGCAAATAGAAAAAACACACAAAGCCGTACCCGGATCTAGGACCTCTTACCTGCGGCTTCCGAATACACAAAAAACGTAAAATTGATTCAATGGGTCGGAACAAAAAGTTCGCATTCGTCCCCTGTACTTAGCGATGCCGATCCTCTACAAATAAGCTTGAGTATTTATAATAAAGAAAACCCAAAAACGAATCCAACAATGTACTTACTATCCGTGCGTGTATCAAAAGAAGCAATTGTGTCGAAAATATTTGATTGACCCTGATTTGCTCGGAATTCTCGGAAATTGGGTCAGTGTCTTCTGAAACCAGACAGATTAGGATCCTATAGGTGTATATGCTCTCAGTATGTTGACCTTACTTGATACATTATATGTATGTGATATGTATGATTAGATGTATTAGATAGGTAGGTATAATTGGTTATTCATTAATTCTAAAGACAATGCTGCTTCGCCGACCGCGAAATTCTGGCCTAACCTATTTTGACCCAGGAAAATCAGGCCTGCGAGTGCTATTGTGAAATATCTACTTCTCTGGCTTATTTGTGAGTTCATACGCCACCTTTCTTTTTTAAACGCTTTATTTAACTTGCAATGTATTTATGTATATATGTAAGTATGTCTGTCAGGGTGGAATCTTTGAACTCAATTTTGAAGTAGATATCTTCAACCGATTGAGCTGAAATTTTGTATACACGTTTAATTTGGATGACAATGCACGATATGGCTACAGACTTTCAAATCTGTGGATATGGTATGTGACATCATTTTAAATCCAATATGGCGGATCGTTCAAGATGGCGTAATAGTTATGCACTTCTACAATATGGGTATCAAATGAAAGGGATGGTTGATAGTAACTCGAAAAATAACGTGATGACATTCTAAATCTAATATGGCGGATCATCCAAGATATAGGAATAGTTATTTTTTATGCAATATGGGTATCAAATGAAACGGCTCATTGAGAGTAAATTGAAAAGTGAGCTCCAAGCTGAAATAAGTTTGACTTGTGTAATTTGGCGAGATGGACGACATCAGCATTGGGGTGTTAGGCTGGTGCCATACGGGCTGCACCGCGGCGACCGATTAGACATTAAATCTAGAGTATTCGAATATTCTATGAATAGTAAGCGAAATAAAAAGGTTTTAATGAAAACCGTTCAGTCTTAAGCTGAAGATGAGTAAAATCCCTCGTACACATTCGAAATCGGATCGTGTGATTTGTCTCGACGAGTGTTCTAGACTACTGCTGTCTTCGCAAAAGTGATAGAGCTTGACGAGATCCACATTTCGGATGACAGCTGTCAAATTTGAGCAATCTGAATAAAAATATATACTTAGAACAATATTCTGACATCACGCTTTTTTAGTCTTAAGTTTTAATGCTTTCCTATAGTATGGGTATTAAATGAAATGGTTCGCTGATAATAAAAATGCAGGTTCCATAATTAAAAAGTAAAAAATAAATTAAAAGCAAAAAATATTTTTGATAAAAAGCTTTTATTTAATTGCTCTAAAAAGAAGAAAACAAGATTTTCCTTAAAATTTTACCTATCAACTTCTAACCTCATTATATATGATTTATATGATCATAAAAGCGTGTCGCGAGGTTTGCGTAAGTATACCTGTATTGTACTGTATCAGCCTTTTAATATTCCACTGCAGGACGTAGGCCTACCCACGAAGGGTGATTGGGCCATATCCACCATGCTGGCCCAGCGCGGGTTGGTGGATTCGCATACGCCATCGAATTTCTTCTACGAAAGTATGCAGGTTGCCTCACGATGTTTTCCTTCGCCGAAAAGCCAGTGGTGTGAAATTCCGTACATAAATTCCAAAGAACTCATTGGTACGGAACCGGGATTTGAACCCACGACCTCACGATTGCAAGGCGGGTGTCACTACCTCTAGGCCACCACGGCTTATAAGTATACCCATAAGTATTTAGTTAAACAAAATGAACTAAGCAGATTTAGTCACTTAATTAAATAGGTACTAGTTAATTTACACAAGTAAATCGCGCGACAAGCTTTTATGATCATATAAATTGTTGTATATTGAGGTTATAAGTTAATAGGTAAAGTTTTAGAGGAAAATCTTGTTTTCTTCTTTTTAGAGCAATGAAATAAAAGCTTTATATCAAAAATATTTTTCGCTTTTAATTTATTTTTTAAAGATGTAACTATGTTTATTAAATTCTGTATACATACTTGATCTTATACCTATTATTGATATTTTGGAAAACTCTAAAAGAAAAGTTGTTTAGAATTATGAGTATTATGTAGGTATATCTACGTATTTTTTGGCAGAGTGCCAGTTTTGGATAACTCTATAACAAACGTAGTTGGAATATGGGAAGAGAGGCAGGAATGCAAAACGTCAATGTCTTCGATTGACAATCGACCCAGTCGGGCAATATTCCAGCAATGTGGGTCAGTGTTACCCTCAGAAGTGGGAGCAGGCACGTGGAATTGGCAGGAAGCAGGTAATGAGGATGGCCGGCCAAGTGTCCAGTTGACGTCGCCCACACGACTCCACGGCACACCGCATAATACTCCACTTTGCATAAGACTGTGTGTTATTAACTACCATTGATACAATTCATCTACATATCTCTTTCTGTACAGTAGTCCTACCACGAATGTGTATTTTATAAATGATGATTTCCTAGTACTGTATCTTATCTAGCTAGAAGTTATTACCTGCTAAACATAACATAAATTATCTCTTTTCCATTAACACATAATGCTTATGCAATATGCTTTTGTCTGAACTCGTATCATCATCATTATATCATTCGTAGGACGTACCTACCCTGCTATGAATTATCAATAACACCGTTTGGAAGCGAATTGCAAACAGAGTATTCTTGATCAAATCGTCGTCGTAGGTGTATGTCCTGTGCTGTGTTTGCCGGTAAATCGTGGTATCCATTCGAGGACTTAACGGCTCTATTGACCATCCGTTTTACGAACTATATCAGCCCTGCCCACTATATCAACTTGCTTGTATGAGCTGTGCGCTATACCATACATAAAAATTTTCAAGGGCGCATAACAAGCTCTCTTCACAAAGAGCTAAGTAGTTTCGGCACAGCTCATATTTAACAAAATATCATCATATCGCAACATTGTAGTATAAATTACAATGTAATCTGCCAAAAGAACCAACTGTGCAAAATCGAGACAGAATTCTTGCCACTAATCGAGTTGGTAAGCGCATCCGTCTTGCAGTGAATGTACTCTACTACATTATGCGACAGTGGCTCGCTTGTGGTAAATCGGTGTACGCGTGCGTGTTATGCTTCGTTTAGTTTGATACAGTTGTTGTTCCAGTATCTACAACTGTACCAACCAAAGTAGACTCAAGTAGGTAGATGTTGTGGATTAAGCGCAGTCTGATTAGAAACCTATTATTTTATTAGACTAACAGTAAATTTAGGTATACCTATAGCATTAAAAAAACATCATTTTCTCTCCTCTATTTGAAAATCATACAAAGAAGGCTTTCCCTACTATACTTATGACAATCTCTTAAAATTACGTTTACAAATCCTTCCGTCCTTGTTGTTTTCTACAAAAAAATATGACTGGACTTAGCATTTAGTAAATAATAGAAACAAATAATCACTATTGAAAACTAGAAAAATGATTATGATAAAATTTATCGCTATCGTAGTATAAGTTACGCATCAAATGTTTTAAACATGTTTAGTCTAATTTAAGTGTTTGCTTTTACGCACTGAAATACTAAAACAACCGTCCTAAAAAGCAGGATGTACTAAAATTCCGATACCAAAATGTTAATACACCGTTCAAGTGATAAATCTCAGGTTCCAGCTAGGGTGTCGTTCAAACGAGCTATGAAGCGCATCGCTCGACATCCGAAGCATTTCCTCATTGTCGCACGCGTCACGGCGGAATGCTCGCGGCAGCCGCTTTTTGTCGCTCGCGTGCGCTTTGTATGTTAACTGTATCATTGTCACACAAATGTCGTTTCATTTCTTGCTGTTGGTAAGAATAGGCCATTATCTTCGCCAAAGTTTAATGCAAATCTAGATTTAGATGGATTTTCCATACCTAACGTTTTCCACTTCCACTGGGCCAGCAGCGGATATAGCCCAATGTCTCTTTGTGGGTGGGCCTGTGTTCAGCAGTGAACTATTAAAAAGCTGGTAGTATATTATAATATTATTAGTAAACTTACATACCTATACGAAATAGTCTCTGTGTTTTTTGCGAATTCAACATTATGAGCCGGAGCGTTTTTTTTTCACAAAATAATAATGTCCTATTGATTTTTGCTTGAAGCCAAGATAAAGTCATGTAAATCTCTAATAAGTCTTAGATTTAGATTGAACGAAGGGAAAATAATGAGATATTCGTCAAAGTCATGTAATGTGTACGAAGTGGAAAAAGTAAAATAAAAACAGTCATCCTCAAATTGCACGGAATCGTTCTTTTGCAAGGTTGATCCAGCAATACGCTCAATTTTGTAAAAAGCTAGCACATCTGTCGTGGACGATAAAAATAGAGAGTTTTTTGATCTGGTCCTCAAAATCATATACAAAAATTCAAAGTAATGGTTTGACTAGAGCCGACACGAAAATGTAGGTATCTGTTATATCGTGGATGATGTCATAATGCGCCTATTACTCGGCCAGTCATGTGCCGAGGTGCGAAGTGTTCTTCGAACACACCTAATGATGGGCAATTGAATCTTCGGCACGACGCGGCGCCAGCAATCATTCAATGATGTTATTATGGTACTGCATGCAACTTGTCTTATCGAGCTTTGTATCAGATATTGATTCTCTAATGATTGGTTTGCTCTTTGTGATTTCGATAGAACATTGTTAGGTATAGTACACGCAATTAGGTATACGGTGTATTTCTAGATGAGGGACAATTGGACATATTCTAGTAAATAATTGTAGGTACTACAATATATAATATAAATATATATAATATAAGCCGTGGTGGTCAAGAGGTAGTGACACCCGCCTTACAGTCGTGAGGTCGTGGGTTCGAATCCCCGTACCAATGAGTTCTTTGGAATTTATGTACGGAATTTCACACCACAGGCTTTTCGGTGAAGGAAAACATCGTGAGGCAACCTGCATACGTCTGTAGAAGAAATTCGATGGCGTATGTGAATCCACCAACCCGCACTGGGCCCGCGTGGTGGATATGGCCCAATCACCCTTCGTGGGTAGGCCTACGTCCTGCAGTGGACTACTAAAAAGGCTGGTACAGTACAGTACAGTACTACAATATCATTGTACTGAGCATAGGCCTCTGTCCTCTTTTCAACAAGAATACAGGAGAGAGGCATATGCTAAACAGTTGGCAATTAAGGTCTGAAAATGATGATCATTGTAGCTACTCATCATTATGACCAAATTTTATTACGAGACAAACTCCGAAATCAAAACCCGATTTTTAATTTAATATTACAACATTGAGTTTCGATAAAATGTACCTATATCCTCTCTATAAAAGCCTCTCTAACCACCACACCTCGAGTGCAGGCGGGTGGTTGTCCCCGCGTAGGAGTCTCCGCCGACTGCATAGTATACCCACTAAAAACCCTGGGTATTCCACCACTGCGCCTGGTGCTGGGGCTACAGGCATGCTTCGGCTCTCCTCCGCGGCACCTCTAAAAAACTCTGAAATCTCTAAAATATATCAGATTTTTCATGCAAAGAAATCATTTACTTTCGGTGACTGTACGGAACAATAGTTTTTTTTCGATTTCAATGTTGGTTATGTACTAATCTGTATATCTGTCATTTCAATCTCTAGGCAAGTACCTAGTCATTATTTTTATTCGGATTGCTATCAATTTCCATTTATTCGTTGCCATTTGAATCCGCGCGAAGTTTCCGGGTTATTCGATAAAAACACCACCATTAATGTCGCCGTCGATGTTCTGACCTTGTCGTTGACGTCAGCGAATATAAGCAAGTTTTCTTCATTTATTTCGCTTATCTAGCATCTAGCTAGGCTACGTGGAAAAAGCTGCCACGTGGTTTCAGCTGTTACTTAAGCTCTGGTTTCCTGGGATAGCGGTGCCGTCCTAAAGCGGCGGAAATATAAGTTCTTCTCACTTGAGGATGTCAATTACAATTCTCTTTAAAATTATAGAATATCCTACGAATTAATAAGCAGATATTAGCGCCGTTTTGTTTGGATAGACAACATTCTAGTGATGTCATTCACCGTTGTATTACAGCCGCTATATGACTATATGACGGCACCGCTTTCCTAGGAAAACTTTACCATGCCAAGTATTCCCTGTCATTTTTATCTAGCGGGATCTAATTTGTCAATAAACTCTACTTGAAATCACAAAATCGCATAACGCCCATAATTTCACAAATATTATTTGCAGAGCACAACAAACATATACGCTCACGCAACACTGCGTTTTGCAAAACGCAGTAAACATGTGTACTTTGCGGTGGGTATAAGTATTTGCTACATATACTTATTTATAAGCTGGGCAAAAAGAAGGGCTCTCTCTTAATCTCTATGGACCTTGTTGTTGACGTCAGTGAAAATAAGCGAGCACTTTTCTTCATTCTTTTCGCTTATCTAGGGTACGGGGAAAAAACTGTCTGCGTCACAGTTTTTTCTATAATTATTTTAATAATATTAATTAATTTTAATATTATTTTTTTTGTAATTTTAGCGGTAACTTTAATCTCTTCGTAGCAAATATTCAGTTCCTTTAAATAAGTAGGAAGTGACGGATTACTTACGCTTAGTATTTTTTATTTGTTTCTTGTGAATAATTCTTATTGTTTCCGGTTTGCTGTAGATGGAAATTCTGCTCGAAAGCAAGAGATCACTCCACGAGTGGCTCGTTTACAGCACCTACTAACCTTGCTTGATAGTCTACTGTTGAACATAGGCCTGAATTGTTCAATACACACCTAATTTCTTCTACAGACATATAAGTTTCCTCACAATATCTTCCGTCACCGAAAATGGTAGGTAAATCCGAACATAAATACCAAATTACCTTTTATGACCTTAGTACTTATTTGAGAGAAGAGGCGCCATATTCAATTCAACCAGCGTTGATTGGATAATGAGGTAATAGCAGAACTTTAATGCTCGACGCAATCGGCTCAATTTTAGAGTCACATAATGAAGCCACTATCGCATTTTTCATACGAAATCTATATAAAACCGTAGTTCTTTCATTTGGCCATTGCAGGGGATAACTTTGGTCGGCATGTAAGAAATATTCATGAGTCCTGCAGAGTTGGCCAATTGAGTTATTGAATGATTGTCGTCGTCATAGATACAGTAGTTACGCGACTTTCCTGTACTTGTTTACGTTGTGTTGCGCTGAATATTATGAATCATTTCTTCGAACTAATTTTCCAATCTGTCTGATAACTGCTTGTTGAATAGTAAAGTAGGGCAGAGTTCACCTTGACGCTTATAAAACTTTCAGTAAACGTTAATTTTACTCAATTACGAATTAAATGTCAATTGAGTAAAATATGACCTAAGTACCTACTTGGATAGTTGATAAATGGGTATTGCTGGATAATGCGAATAATATTATATGATATTTTCGCAATAAAAATAACTCAGCAGGCAGGTATACCTACCTATCCTCTAGCTTTAAAGTGACTATTATCCACTTTAAGTTATTAATCCGCTCAAATTTACAATACGGTTTTTACTGTGGCTTTGACGATACGGTCTCTAATAGTTTTAGGTAGCTGTTTAGTTAGGTAAAAAAAGCCTATAGATAACTAAAATCATCAGTCCCAAAAAAATTGCTGTTCCAGACGTATCTTTGAATAATATCAAAGAAAAACATGATAAAATCACGGCCAGACGACAATTTGTCCCAACAATCAGACAAATTGGATTTATGTGCGCAATTTGTATTCCCTGAAATCCCGCTGCGATCCCGCAATCAATCGGCGGGCTCGTTGCTACGTTACCTATAGGAAAAACAAAACGGAAAAATGAAAAGGGAAAATTTTCCGCACAATTTGTTCTCTATTTCGCTGTATTTGACTTTTTGAATGCCATATCAATTATGCGTTATTAGGATAACAAGTCGTCTTTGTAATTTAATACGAGTATTTTTTATGGGATTTAATCTTACTTGGGATTTCCTGAGATAAAAAAAAAGCTTCCCTCAGAAAGTTCATAGAGGCTAGAAAAATGAATGAAACAGTTGATTTTCTTGAACGATTTCAGGGTTGGTCGCCTAGTAAAAGTTGTTTATAATGATAAATACATGAAAAAGGTAGTAGGTAGGCTGATTATTTTCGGAAAATTGTTAGATTACCTAAAACTAATACCTAAGTACTATTATTTCTTCTGTGACGAAACCTTAATATAATTTTAGTATTCAAAATCGGCGTAGATAGATAGAAGAAATTTTTATGCTAGTGTAACTCCTCAATGTGGCCGTATCGCTGGAAGCGATCTCTTCCAGACAACCCATACTGATATACCATATCCATACTGATACTGAGGCGTTCTGATTAACTGCGCTGGGTATATCAGGTTTAGTTGCTCTTCAATGTAAATTTCCTCTAAAAAATGTTTCTAGCTTTTGTTTGAATATTTATACATGACTAAAAACATAATAACCTATTATAATATGCAAATAATCATCGCTCACTAAAGATAATCGCGCGGCTTTATCTTTCCGATTGAGTGAAGTCTTGATTTTCCTTATTATTGGGTAGATTTCTTAAATTAATTACTGAACAGACGTGGTCGTAATGTTTTTTAATAAAGTACTGTAAATGTAATTGTATCAAAATAAAATTATTCTAAAATTCGTTTATTGTTTCTGGACAGTCGATTTTATTTTACTTTAGTCCAATAAGAGAAGATTTTTTCAAGCCTTTTTTTATTTAACTTCTTTCGGAGTCTTTATGTAAAATAAAAGAGAGTATATGAGTAAAAGAAAAAAAATATCCCTTATTCTATAATATTATTTATATCTATGTTTGATTCTTCCCCGGTCCCATACCAATGAGTATCTTGAGATATTGCGTTATGATTTACACACCACTCTTTTCGGTGATGGAAAACCTCAACTTCAACAAACTGCATACAAAAAATAATCGATCGCGTATGTGAATCCACCTATCCGCACTGAGCTAGCATGGCACAAGCGCCTTTCATGGGGAGGCACATGTTCAGAAGTACACTATTAAAAAAGGTTGCTGTGAAGTTAACTACAAGTTGCGCGAAATCCATAGCACACTCAGTTAAGATTGGGTTTTGCGCATGTAGCTTGTAGCTCTAGCTGTAGCTGTCACAAGCGCAGTGGCGCCAAGAAGATTGATTCGGCCTGTACATGTAATTATATCTTTGAGGCTTCTACTACGCACCGAAATCTACCGTCCCGATATCAATCGCCTTCAGTTTTTGCAGAGCCCCAGTTTACTGTGGCCATACCGGCCGCCACGGTGTCTGGTTCTTTCAAACTCTAATTAACTCTAATGAAGATCAGCGGATTAGCTCCGCGGGTGTCATCCCGAACGTTACAAACAAACGGAGAATACAACGGTAATTCTAACATTATTGTACTCGTTGATATTGTTTTACGATTTACATACCACCGCGTAATGGTTTTAATGAACTTTGGGTCGATTGTTTTTGCTGCTGCAGTGCAGCGACCGTGTCTTTCTATCTTGTTAATCTAATTCTTATGGGAAAATTAATAATGACGTGTGTTAAAAATAGGTACCTTAATTTTACAATCGCTATTTTTAAAACAAAATTTATACGAAACTGCATATATTTGACCGACGAAACGGAGGAAGTACTCAATTCTATGCGTATACAGTAGAACTCCAACTATCCGAATTAATGGGGACCGGGACCCATTCGGATAATCAAATATTCGGATAGTCGGATTTTTTAAAAAATTGCCATTGGAGAGAATAAAAGCTACGTTTTGATATTGCACTATTTATTTTATTGAATTAAATGAAAGAAACATGAAATTTTCACATGTTTTAAATATAAATAAAATGTACTTATGTACAAGTTTAGAAATAAAAATCATTGTTTTTTAAACATCTCCGTCAATGTAAGCTGTTTTGCGGTCTTTTTTGTGATTCGGATAATCGGCGATTCGTATAGTCGGAGTTCGGATAATTGGAGTTCTACTGTATATTTTTTTATGTAAAACCACGCATATTTTTTTACATAATACATAGTCCGATTTTGATAAAAAAAATATATTGGAAAGAGTATATAAAATAGAGTTTATAAAATGACCCATGATGATGTATTGTAAGCTCATGCATTGAACAGTATGCCATTGTAGATACCTGTATATTCATTTTCACTACAAGAGAAGTTACATAATCAAATAATTTATGATTTTAGTTTTGTTTTTGTACTAATTTTTTGTTTATGTATTACAATCTATTATTGTTTATGTAACTTTTTTATTTCTTCACTTGTCCACAAAATATAAGCTGTATACGGTTATTATTGGAGAATAGGTTTAGAAAGTTTGGCTAAAATTAAAATTGTATCATACTAGTTCTTTATAAGCTTAATGTCTGTTACCGAACCAATCTTGGTGCAAAGGATGTCTATCGCTATTCAGCGTGGCAATGCTGCTAGCATTATGGGCACCTTTTCACCGGGAACCATGAGGAGCGGGTTAATTGACTTGAATTTGTAAGTTTCGTTCTTATTTGCATTTATTTTTTAAATTGACATGTACCTAGTAATAAATTTGACAAATTTTGTAAATACAATATTTACTTTTTTGACGTGACAACGTCTTATAAATTGGTTTGCCGGGTGACACTTCAAGAAACTGCGTTACGCTCCGCTCACGTTATGCGCTCACAATGAGAGCGAGTGAGAGGCACGCGTCATGGTTAGCCCGCCTAAGAGCGAGAGAGACAGACATTTTCATCCTTCTTCCTACTATACGAATGAATATTCACATTAAAATTATTTTACCACTCAAAGTCGTTGTCACGTAAAACTTTCGCCCGTATACCGACTTTACAGGCAACCAATTTTTTTTTATAAATAAAAACAAGTTTTGATGGTCCGAACCAATTGTAATAAAAAAAATAAAATACATTACATAATCCACCACTCTTCCGCACTTGGGCAAAGTGCGGATCGATCATCGACTCTGCTTTACATACATATCTTCTAGAACAAAAACTCTCAGATTTGGAGTTTGCCTTCATTGTTTGATAAAAAAATGCGTATATGTTTTGATTGAAACCAAGAGGATATGGTTCGCTGGGTGTTCGAATAAATTGTCCACAGATCTTTCAACGATGTACAACATCGTTTACGTCATATCATCATATTATGATGATTTATGGTCGTCATATATCTTAGCAAATACATAGTTGAATAATTATCTTCGCCAGAATGGCATAACCGACTTCAACCGTGTACAGAATTCGAATAGTTCGCACGGATCGATGTGTCATCGATGCAGTAATTTTCACCACAAACCGCCTCTGAAGTGTGATCTACCCATAGAATCAGAACTTAACTTTAGTTCTTATCCTATGGATCTACCAGACAAAAAAAACGTCAATTCTTGGCGCAGTAATCGCGTAACATACAAAAAACAAAACAAATTGAGAACCTCTTTTTTTGAAGTCAGTTAAATCCTAAATAAAACTATTGACCTATCATAACCAGATCGTCATTTCGCTTAAATTGCCTCCGGGAAATTCCAAATTGCCGTTTACCGTTCCGTCTACCATCGTATTGATTCAATTTTGTCCACTGCCGCCAATAAACGTGGCTAATGTGCCGTGAAAAGCGGATAATGATGAAACAAATGAAGGCTTAATAGGCTAAAAATATCACGTACTTGGCGGGAAACTGCCTTCGTAGATCCTGGTTCAGTGACATTGTTTTGCATCACGCCTTTTTATTGACACGAAGGGCAATGGTCATAAACAGAGCTTCCTTGGCTATATAGACACAGAAGAGAAAAAATCTGCTGTTCTGTGTAGGTAGAAACAGATACGGGGAATTAAGCCCAGATGGATGAGATACTACGAGTAGATCAGAAATAAAATAACTTCATTAGCACATACTCAAATAGGTAAACACTATCTTAAGACATACGGTAGATGAAATTACGCACAATGGCGATAGCAGGAGGAAAATATGATTATCGCTGAAATACTTACTATCGATGACCATTTGACATTGTTGTTTTTACGCTGACAGAGCTATTTTATTCACGTAAAGTATTTAGCTAACAAACTTTAATACCATCAATATGATATAAAACAGAAAAAATGCCAAGTCGATGTTTAATACTGATTCAAAACTTTTTTTTATAAAACTGAGAAGTAATGTTTATTTTTGTACACCTATCTCCAATTACGTGGAGTTTTAGCTACAAATTTCCACGGCATGGCTTTATAAACAACACCATCAGCTTCCAAACAACAACCTCACCAATCACCACACTAGAAGGCGATTCCCATAAAAATCAAACACCAAATGTTGACCAACCACGAGTTGAAGTTTTCCCATAAACTTAGAAAAATAGTCTTCGACACGTCTGTTGGTCAGCCAGGTTACAGGGCTGCTACCTTTATAATCATTATTACAAGAAGTAGCTTTTGACATATTTTGTCCTATGTTGCTGGATAATCATAGTTGCGTATGTATCAAATATTATATAGGTTTCTGAAGTCTTGGTAGCAAGCAGACGCAGATGTGTTGTCGTTGGTTCTAATCCAGTTCACATAAAACTTAGTAATACCTAGTTATAGTTCTGAGTAATAGTCTCACTAAGCCAATAATAATATTAATTTTCGGTCTGCATTGTCCCACTGCTGGGCAAAGGCTTCCCGTCCCTCCCTCTAGACTGCGCGGTCTAATGCTTTGGTGGCTCAGTGTTTGTCGTATGAGTTCACCTTTCATAAGATCTTTCATGGCCCAAAACGAGAGCTTCTCTTCCTTCGCTCTTCCTGGAAGAGCTATTGGGCCAATACAAATAACCTTTAATTTTCCTTTTATTATTTCAATTTCTTTTATTTCGTATATTCATACGAAAAATAAAAGAACTAATACTGAATTAATGAAAAAGGAAGGAAGCATACATTTGAACTAACTGACTATAAAAAAATCAAGTATGCACCACTAAAACCTTACCAAATAAATTAACAGATTTTAGGAACATGTAACCTTTTCAGTTGTGTAACATATAGTCAGTACCAGAGCCAACCACCCTTCCTGTGCGAACTTGCTTCCTTGAGTAAAAATCTGCCAACATAATTTACTCGTAGATAAAGCCCTCCACCCCTTCAGTCAAGGATCAGCAGCAGCCCTGGCTTTTATTTGTTAGGAGCGGCAAACTGTCGGCGCAAACAAGTGGTCAAATCCCCTAAGTAGCCAGCGGGTCAATATTTTTGTTAATAATTTAGTCCGAGCTTGTTCCCACGGCCGCGGTAATGGAGAGGGCTCGCTTACAGATCGCACCCTCTGGTTTGAGCCTCTGTTTAGACAGTGTCGATGACAATACACATATTGTGCACATATTGTCATTCAAAAGGTTAGTTATTTTGTCTTGTTGACTGTGGGTTATGGGGTAACTAGAGTTCAGGGGTTTATACATACCTCATCACTCATCAGTTTTTAGTCACTGTTTCCCTTGATTAGGTAGGTACAGTCTGATTCAGTTGGGAAAAGGAGTCATTCTGGAACATTGGCTCTAGGCGCCATATCTGATCAGTGTATTTTCAAAGTCTCTGCTGGGTAACTTCCTATACCTACACCTCTTCTTTTTCTCACCTTTTTCTCTAAGAAGAAAGAAATACAAAATACTTTGAATTATCCATTTTTTCTTACAAGAACTTGATACTTTAAAGTCCAAGACAATAAACGCCAATGTTTATTCGTTAGGACATTCTTATTTAAATCATCATAATGGCAATCAAAATTACGTTGTGAACATAACAAAAAGTTTGTCAATGTGCAATTTAACACCACAATGCGTTGAAGATACAATCAAAATATGATGTAATGTTTGCACAATGGGATATCTGCGTTGAGCTAAACACTGTGAATACGAAAACGATTGTTTTAACTGTCAGTAACATTGTAAGTTTTGAATCTGTGAAGTTCATGTACCTTATGTTTACTTGTATAGGTATGCGTAAGCTACTCGTAATCAATCGACTCAATAATATTCTTTATACAACAATATTGTCATATAGCTACAACACACAATAAAAACTGTTATCACCACAGATCGGCCTTATTCCCTGATCTGTGGTTAACAGCTGTAAGAAGTTCTAATTTGCGCTGGTGCAAAACCTCTCTGGATTTTTTTACCAGAATTTAGACAATGCTGAACCGAATATGAGTTTACCAACAGGTAGATTTCTTACATTGCCAAATGCAGGTTTTGTAATCTTTTGCTAAAATAACAAAACGTGTTAAATATACTGTTTGACTTATTGATGTGACTAGGTGTTATCTCCGACTTTTCTTTTTCTTCGCCGTCTTATAACAAATCTCGTATAACTTATAAGTGAAGGTCTCATCACGTATGAAAGTATCCGTGAAATTAAATCTTCAGTGTCTCAAAGCTAGGCAAATATTCTAACATCAAGTAAAGTGCTGTCTAACCCAAGACTACTTATGAAAACTTTTAATAAGTAAATAATCGACGCATAGAGGTTTTCTTGAGCATTTGTATGTAGTTTGGTTAACGTAGTTGATTAATTTTCATTCTTCAAGAAAGAAGACTACTTACCCAGAAGACTTTTACTGTTGTGTGTTTCTGTCGATAACTGTATCGACAGAACACACACCTTTTTCACCATATCTCTTAACGAACTTGTGTGTATGAAGTAACCTGTGGCAAGGCTGGCATTGTTTGTTGGAGGGAAGTGCGAAATGTAGAGCACTAACATGAGAAACGTAAACTTTTGAAGGCTGTTCCCATGCCATTACACGGCTTCTATTAGCACCTTCTGGGGCTTCTTGTTACTGTGTTTTCGAGTGGTTATCCTTATTGGAAGTTGCGTAAAGCTAATAATACTTGTTTGTTTTTGTTTTGCACTGTTACGGCATGTTGGTTATAGCCTCAAGTCCAGAGGTTTAAGCAAGTGCGTGTTACCATTGAGGAAGCCCAACGTGCTATGGAAAACGCTATGCTTGGAGTCTCTTTGCGGGATCGAATCAAGAATGAGGTGATCCGCATTATATCAGCATACGCATCTAATTTTAAAATCTGAATTGGCATTAGTGAAATTTGGCAAACAAGATTGCTTACTTTCATAAAGACATATAATTTTGTTTTTCCGTTTGACCATTATTTTTTCTCAGAGTATGTCGAACTTGAAAAATTGTAGGTATCAGATTAAAATAATGCATTAAATATAATACACGTATTCATAAAACGGTTCTCTCATGCCTTTAATCATTATAATACGGAGGTACGAATATAATTAAACAGTTAGGTAAGTTAAGCAGTTCAACGACACCATTAACTCCAAATTCAATACCAGTAGGAAGTTAATAACAATAACGTCGAACGATGTCCGTGCCATCACGAAAGTGATCAGCGACCAGTGATCACGGTCACGGTCACAGATCTTGCAAGATGGGATATGTCACCTCACCTCGATCTAGCGGGAATTGAATTTAAAAGTTCATTGCTGAACACAGGCCTGCCCTCGGAAGGCGACTGGGCTAAATCCACCACGCTGATGCCGCTAATGGTAATTTCACATTCGCCAAAGACTCTTTTCTACAGACTTATGCAGGTTGCCTCACGATGTTTTTTGTCACCGAAAGGCTAGTGGTGTGTAAATCTATACATACATTCCAAACAATATATTCGTACAGGATCGAGTTTGAACCCACGCCTCACATAGCCACAGTGATCACTATATGCCAACACCACTGTGAACGGCCGATAAAGGGAACGCACCGAAACAATAACAATAGGTGCGCGTGCGCAGCGTACATCTGCAGTGTATGCGTATTTGCTACATGCCAGTGTCGCATTCGTTGAGTAAGTTTAAAGCCTTACTCCAGATATCATAGGCACAGTGATCACTATGTGCCGACACCGCTGTGAACGGCCGACAAAGGGCACGCACCGAAACAATAACAATAGGTGCGCGTGCGCAGCGTACAAGTGCACCGCGCATGCGGGATGTAATTGTCTTTTTGTCAATGATGCTGTTCAATGAACTGATTCCTTTTGATTATACTTATTAAATTAGTTTTTACACGTGATACATAGAATAGTTACCCACATATTAGGAAAGATTTATTTTATTTAGGAATCAGAGAATCAGCGAATTCAACTTATTACATACCAACTTATTACGTGTATCTTATATGTGGTTCGGGACAGTTAATGCACCACATTGACCGGTGAATTGAATCGTCTAGTTCTAGGTACAGTAAGTACTACAGGTTTAAAGTTCAAAAATATTTGATTTGACTGACTAAACGGATAAAAACAAAAATGTTTCATAAGTGTTTTCATAAATAAAATTTAGACCTGTAGTTTCAGAATTTGAATCATCGTCAAGCTAGAACTTACCTGTAAATGGTCTGTGGATAATCCATTGAGCTATATTATTACGTAGTAATATAGGGATAATCTTAGTCTTTTTTTAACGGGTTTATTTAAACCGTCTGTTTTTTGGGTCAAGTCAAGTAATTGAATTTGACCCTCTTTCCGTGGACAAATTGATCTGATACAATTGATCTGAAACAATAAAATATTCTTTATCTATACGAGTATCTCTACAAAACAATTTTTATATAATTTTCCTACATTAAGTTTAAGTAGTCGCACCCTAGGTAACTTTATTTTGTACTTATTAATAAACCCTTACGTAGACAGACAACAACAAAAGGTCAGTCTTACCGGTATGAGTAAAACTAATCCTGCCCGAATGAGCAAGCCCGGATATAGTATTGATTCGAGTTATCAATGAATGAGTCAGGCGTACTTTCCGCCGGAACGGCATGCGGCAGGCAGCCAGCACCGCACAGCGGACCGGACGTCGCTCGATCGGAAATGTGGCATGCAGTATATACCTGCGTCATAGAATAACTAGCTAGATGTGTTTTATCGTATTACTAACCGACAATCGTTTTTTATTAAATAACTAACCAAATTCTGAGAAGGAAAAGATTTTTGTACGCCTTTAATAAATTATTATATTGGTTTTTAGGGTTCCATACCCAAAGGGTAAAAACGGAACCCTATTACTAAAACTCCGCTGTCCGTCTGTTCGTCTGTCTGTCGCCAGGCTGTATCTCATGAACCGTTATAACTAGAACGTTGAAATTTCCACTGATGACCTATATCTGTTGCCGCTATTACAACAAATGCTAAAAATAGAAAAAAATATATTTAAGGGCTCCCATACAACAAACCAGAATGTATAGACGTTTTTTGTTCGATTAAATTAATAACGGTGACAAGTATTTACCATACTTAAAATATTCACATAATATATTAAAAATGCACTCTAAAAACAAATAAATAAATTTAAAAAAAATTATGGGGGCTATGTATGGACATGTAACGTGATTTTTTTTCTCATGATATTAATAGCGGCAACAGGAAGATTCTTGAAATATTAAGTGGTATATTTGGTTCGTTCCTATTAGTTCTACTGGTAGAACTTTTTCAAAAATAATTAATAAATTAAAATAAAATATATATGTATTAAAGGGTGCTTCCATACGATGCGGAACCCTTCGTGCGCGAGTCAGACTCGCACTTGACCAATTATTTTTTATATACTGGTTGGAAAAGCCTTCCATAACAGCTTTTCCAATCATTATTATTTGTTTAAGTTTTTTAAGTTGTAAAGATGCGTAGGTATAAAGAGAACAAAACTTACAGGTGCCTGAGATTGAGTATTTATAACAGCTCATATTTGTGATTTGGGATTAAGTATTATTTACATAAATTAATCAAAAGTATTCGTTGAATGAGAGGAGCAAAAACCAAAACAAACATGACATTAAACCAAAACAAAAGAAAGTTATGTGATATGTATAAGGTATCTAATATGATGGAGTGAATGGAGTGACGCTTCTGCACGCTATTCTTTTTCCTTGCCTACTACAACCGGTCGCCACGGTCGGACGTGACTACACTACTAGAGCTCAGATGGGGCTGATCATGAATGAACTCATGAATGGACCTTCCTCTACGTACAATCACAACCTCAGTCATTCCTCTGAATGCTCATGTAGAACCTTGTCATCGCAATTTATTCCTTATCATAAAACAAACCATAAATAACAATTCTAAAAACAGTACAGCGACAAGATCCTAACCGACACGTTCAACATTCTGTTGTTTGAAGGGCATTGAGTATTTTTTTCTAAAAGTTTCATTTAGGCACACTTGTTTACATTTCACAAGCTCGTAATAGAACAATGGTAAACGAAACGTAACAAGCGTCACGCGTTGTTTACAATAGAAAGGAACGTGAGAAATCCTTACCGAAGAAGATTTTAGGGTTTCCTTCTACGTGCAAAGACAAACGACAGGTAAAGTTTGCCCTTTGTAATAAATACTATTGTAGGCGGTAACACAAAGACATAAACAATAACTATAAAACTTTTTTCTTTTTTTTCTCGTCTATTTATTGGCTATGGCCGATACAGCTAAGCTGCCGGAGTTGCATACAATCACGTAATGATTTTTGGTTGTAATGCAATTGTTATGTTTTTGTTAGAACCGTGGGAAAGAACGACAAAGGTTGGTGTTAAAACTTCCTGTTTTATGTATGCTTTGCAAGCTTTAATTCGTATTAATTAAACTAACTGCACATCTTATCGCATCATAAGAAAATATTGTTGTATAAATTGTGTGCGTAGGAAGTTGAACCCGTTCTTTTTTCTATAAAATCTGGTAGACGTATGAGCAATGGAAGGTTTATATCATAGGTACAAAAAAAAAACAAAATAATATGTTTTTATCTATAGCATAATAATTAATTAGCAAATAAATCACTTTAAATTAAATAAATATTTATTTATTTAAATTCTAAATTAATAAATAAATTCTAATTTTTTTTTGTATTCTTTTAAAAACATCCTTCAATCTATACGTCCAACTATTTGTAGAGCAACCGTTTTTGTAGTGTAAGTAATCAATAAATCAAAATGGTATTATCAACACTGTTTAAACGCTGTGCGATGACTCAATATATTTGTAAGGCACTTGTTAAACTTTATTTAAATCATTACAAGTGTCAAATTGGCTTGTAAAGTAATGCCTGTGTAAGTACCCGCAAGTACCGCAAGTTCGTCGGTGGTCTACATCCGGCGGACACGCTTCCGACCGCCGTCCATTGTCCCTGTCCCTTTATTAATGCCTTATGATATAAGTACTTTTACCGGCCCTATGAGTCGTAGAGTAATTGTGATTTCAGTATTCACTTCACATTTTTTTAAAATCAAAATCTTATCAAGCGTAGATTGAGTAACGAGACGAACAATACGCATGCCCATGACAAGTCAGCGTCACTCAGAATTTTGAACTGGACTAGTTTCAAACCCTGCGTGGAACTGTTCTGTTCAAATAAACAGAAGTAGTCAAACGCAAACCTACAGTTAAATAAAAAAAAATCATGTTGCCCATAATTTTGCAAACACACACTACAACTTCTCTCCAAATAGTCATCCAGCTCAACCCACTAGAGCCACAAGCTATACCCCTTCTGGGTTGCCTGGGCAAGTCTGATCTCCCCCGCCGGCTGACGCGATGACGGCCCAAGCCGAGGTCCGTAATTTTTCAGGTGCCCTTGCCTTTTAACTCAATCTTAGGGCTCAGACGCCTTCTGAGGCTAAAAGCTAAAAGTCATTGAAAAAAAACGCACACTACAACAAAGGTGAAAAATGAAGGAAGGAAAAGGAAGCTCGGAAGCCTCAGAACGATATGAGCTGCATCGATCTGTTACATTATAGTATCAGCCATAAAAGAGAGAGAAATAGATAGGAAACACCTCACTCTCCCTCAATTTTTCTCTATCTAGATCAATTCTTATCTGATGCTAAGATGATATCTTTTTTAGGCCTAAACTTCTCTAACGTACATTTTATGTAGATAGCAAAATGATTGATTGATCTCTAGATAATATACATTGTTAGAACAGGAGTATTAGGGTGGTACATGTATATCCTGGCAATTCCCTATATGATGACCCAGCTACAGTAGTGATCTCTCTCATGAGGTGAAATCTGAGAAGAGTACCTACTCCAAGCCTAGTAATTTCCTTTATGGTAGTAGATTAAATGATACTGAGCGACAGCCTACTGATCCCTGTTAGTTTAGAGATTAAACCTATGACTAGAACCCAACACTCCAAAGATAACCTAGGTTATGATGATGTTTTAGGAGGCTAGACTTACTAAATTCGTTAGGAAAAACACAATTGTAAACACTGATATAAGTCATTAGATACAGCATTTATTATGTTACCTTCAACATACATTTTAACACAATAGGCAACCTGAAACTTTAACAGGTTACATTTTATACAGATTAACAAGTACAGTAACATCATTATTACAAGTCATATGTATTCTACAGAATAACATTAGTGACGGAATGACTTTTTACTTGATCTGAGGATGGAGTAACATAATCAATCGTCGAGTATGTACATTCAAAATACCTCACAGGTTGAGAGCAACATTTAACCCTTAGTATGAACCCCTATTTGTAAAATAATTAATGTATACTTAACTTTGTGACTTCCCTCACGTTTTCAACTACCTTTCCTGTATTTTTATGTCCTTTTCGTCTATTTCCTTAATACTTTTGTTTTTCTAACCCCGACACCCTTCCATGTTGTTTTTCTCCCGTTCGTTTTGTAGTGTTGCTAGTCCGTGAAGTGTTAAGTTCCTAACTTACATTTTCAATTTTTGTGTAAATTAATATGGAATAATCTTATAATCTAACAACATATAAGATATATAACATGACAACAAAACTAAAAAATAGCGTAAGAACAGTTGCCCCTGTCACTAACAGCGATCTCTTCCATGCAACCTTAGTTTTAGTTAACATGCATGTAGTACTTTGCATTCATTCTTTGATCCAACGACATTTACGTTCCTTGTAGTTTAATATTTAGATCTGATTGTCATATCATTATGTTGCTCTGTTCATCGATGGTTAGAAGGCTTTCTTTTCCCAGCCTATAGGTTTCTTTGAAGAAAGGCACTACATCTGTTTAATTGTAAATACTTTCCCACCATCTGATTAGTAGGATAAATTGATGTGATCAGTCACTGTCCTGTTATCGAAAGGGCTGTGAGAATGTAACCAGCGCTATTATATCTAGAGTACAGTACCTAAACGAAAAGTAAGTTATCGCTTCGGAAATAAGAGTAAGATGTTTGAACAAAATGCATTTCAATTTTAGTGTTTTTTTTCTGTGTACCTAATACTATTGTATATAGTTAAGTAGCTTTATACAGTGGACATTGAAGAACATCTTCGATGTTTACTAGGTATCTAATTCTTGTTGTACTGATTTATACGCCTCCAGAAGCTAATTTAATTAAGCTAAAATAATGATCATTTTGAACAACTTTAACTATGAGACCAACCCCGAAATGACGAATAAAAAATCACCCGTTCCATACATTTTGTCGAGTCAGCGAACTTTCTGTACTGTACTGTACCAGCCTTTTTAATAGTCCACTACCCACGAAGGGTGATTGGGCCATATCCACCACGCTGGCCCAGTGCGGGTTGGTAGATTCACATACGCCATCGAATTTCTTCTACGGGCGTATGCAGGTTGCCTGACGTTTTCCTTCACCGAAAAGCCAGTGGTGTGAAATTCCGTACATAAATTCCAAAGAACTCATTGGTACGGGACCGGGGATTTGAAACCACGACCTCACGATTGTAAGGCGGGCGTCACTACCTCTTGACCACCACGGCTTCTGTATTGTACAGCTATTTTTTCTAGTTGTCCATAATGATAAGTAAGTACAACCACGTTGGCACGTTGCTATATTTTCGGCATCGTCTCCCCCACACTCCGTATATTCAGGTATTATTAGGTACCGATAAATGATTACGCTTGCATATTAAAATTTCCAGTCATGTTACTGATTTTACCATCATCAGTGGCAGCAGCATTTTGTATTATTTTACCTTTCGTTCCTCTTTCACTCATTTTTCTGACACAATCCGTGCACAAAAAACATGATATAAAAAAAAATTATGTTAATAAAGTTGCAAACCATAATTTTATAGGTTTCCGCAAAGTGAAATCGAATAATTTTGATTTTAAAAATGAAGTCCCGAAACGACAATTTACATTTACTTAAGTGCCTACGGATGCTTACTTTACCAATAACGCGTCAGTAATAAAAAGCGATTACTTCCTTGTAATTGATTTCGCCAAGACGAAAACCAATCCAATTAAATTAAACGCAACTTTTTAATTTAACTATACATCGACATGGAAAGGGAAGTCCAATAAATGCTAATTGGCGTTTAACAGCTGTTTAAGCGGTCGTAAATACGGCTTAATCGGCGAATCGAGCGATTAAGCGAAATCCTCGTGTCTTACACGTTTCTCATTTAATTGTCCTGTTTTTGAATTGCTTTTAACTAGGTTTGAGTACTCCTTGTATTGAAAAGGTTATTGGAATAAAAAGACAGTTAATAAATCGTTTACATTTAAACTACTGATTAAACAAAAATAAGTTCTTCGTCAGCTTTAATTAGCCCGTTACTAATAACTTTGTCTTCCTTTTTAATTTATTTTATTAAAACCCAAATGATAATGATCACACAAACTATCCAAGGCATATGTCCACTGTCCAGTCTATAAGGCTATGGCCTATGTCCAACAGTGGACGTCTTATGGCTGTAAGGAACGAAAAGATGATATGAACTACTCGTATCTTCATGTCAATAATGTACATACATATGCGTAGGTGTCAAAAATAACAAAAATTCACAAACAACATAAAGGGAATAAATTCACCGATTTAATTAATTATATGCTCTCACATACTGCTATTATGTAGTGTAGTATGAGTATAATACAAGAAATAATATAATGAGCGTTTCATTTTTATTTGTTTGTTAATACGCCTTTGATTTTAATTTTATTTTTTAGTTATAACATCTACTTCATATCTTACGATTATTAGGTACATAAAGTTAATGAACATTATATTTCAATAAATAGAAAAACTGTTCCTAATTTCTTACAGGAGCTCTCTATGTTCATACTTACCATACCTGTCTACAAAAAAGTTTATAACCAAAGCGACTGCAACCCCCGGGCGGGGGCGCGGCGGCAGGTGCGCTCACGCACGTGCGCCGCAGCTTTCCACCCTCGGGATTATCCAAATATAAAACATTTGAATAAAAAATTATACCCATGTTAATTACTTTTGGATAGAATTGTTATCGAGACTTAATTTGCTTTAAGTGGCGTTTTGAGAATTTACATAATTTGATGTTGAGTGATTTTATAGTCGCTTTACTAGATACTGGTTTATATTTTCGAGGGTCAACTAATGCTGCCTCATAAAGGAATTTCTAAGTTAAAGTAAGTTTCTATAGGCTTATTCATAGAAGAGGGAGAAGGAGCCTGATGATTAGTCCAGTTGTCAGAGTTGTTAAGCCGCCTGAAGGTCTTTGATGTCAATGACTAAATTAACCGTTTACAACTAGATGTTATAATTTCTATACTATGATATACCATGGTCTTGCGTTACGTAGGTATTGTTACAATTCCTACAAAATCATATCTATTATTGTTAAAATAAATAATGTGTACCGTTAATTTTTGGGAACCCGTTGAAGTCTTTCTGTACGCGAATTTCAGTGTTGTGCGTAGTCCTTTATATCAGAGTGAAATATTTTAGATTTTGATTACCTATACTCAAAATTCCGTACTCCAGCTCACTATATTATCGTGTTGTTGTGTGTATTAAATAGAAATTTACGTACCAGTTACCACTTCGATGAATACCTACTAATTTATTTACAAGTTATATTGTAAAGTTCTACTTGTTTTTTTGTAGCGATTCCCAGTGAGATCTTTGATGATCTAATTTGTGTGAACTTCTGTTTAGTTCTGTTCCGTTTAGTTTCTTTATAAGTGGTTCCAACAGGTCCGCATTTCTGTACTTATACCTATTAAAATCATTAAAACGTGGTAAGGTCACACAAAACCACACATCGCACTTAATGAATCCTTCCATTGTTCGGTACCAAAAGTAGATGTTTACCATTTCCCAAATAGGACGTGTTAATGCAACAAGTTAACAAATTCTGTGACCATACGCGGCTCGGAAATGCAGTTCATATTGTCTTTTCATTGACTGCATTCCGCCCTCGTATGTAACACTGCCATTTACGATATGCGGTCAATTTAATGGTAATTTGTTACCACAAATTAGACAGTACAGTGGACACGACGCTCCAGTTATTGTGTTACAAAGTAATACGGTTTTATCATTATGTGGTTAAATACATAGATACAACATAACATACGATTAAAAAGAATTCTTGAACAGAAAAATGTATCAAATAACTATTTCTTGGGCTTTGCTTGACTTCTTTATACTATTGAGCTAATACTCAGACAGTGGGAGATGTACCTATATTATGATAGACAGAGTTAGCATTTTCGTTCATCCTTTCCTTGCTAATATTATAAATCCGAAATTGTGTTTGTTGGTTTATTGGTTTCTTACTCTTTTACACAGCAACAGACCAACGGATACAGATTTGATTTTCGATATGGGTGTAGTTCAAAGGTCGGAGAGTGATATAGGCTACTTTTTATCCCGGAAAAATAAAAGGTTCCTATGAGATAGCACAAAAATTAAAAGCCGCGGGCCAAAGCTAGTTAAAATAATTGCATGAAGTTAAGGAATACCCAATGTATCAAAATATGAAAGTAAGGATTCCAGCCTGTCACCGACTCAGTAAAAAGTCACACAGTATTATTACGTAGGTACCCCTAAATTATAGGAATAAGCAAAGATATAAATAGCGAAATGAGACAATTATCGCACTAAATTCCTTTCTTCGGACATGTTGGTGAGGCTTCTGTCATCTATACCATCTATACCAATATTATAAAGAAGAAAGATTTGATTGTATGTTTGCATTTATATTCATATTTATTTTATAAATAAAACATTTTACACGTCAATGTTAATTTTCCACAATAAAGATAAGTCCATTCAATATTATGTTTGATACATTGATAAAAAATACGAGTATAATATACTATGTATATGTATTTACATTGCTACTAGGTCCATTGAAAAGGCTCCGAAACTACTGAATCGATTTGTAAAATTCTTTCACTAATTAGAAGCTACACTATCCCCAGTGGACATAGGCTATATTATATTTTCAAAAAATTGGGATCCTTATTACTCGGGTGTAGCCGGGGCGGGCAGCTAGTAGAGAAATAATAAGCTGTTCTTCTATTTTTGTGAAGCGATGTCTCGACCGGCATGCTGCGGTCACAGATAATGCACACTGTAATTTCACTTTACACCTGCCCTTAATATTTAACGCTCCGCTGATGTAGTTAAAAGTATAATGACCGTGGGCTGTGATGATGCAGCAGCTATACACGCGTGCGAGAGTGAAGCCGGTGTCGCCAGAATATGTATACCGAAAATAATATTTCGAGGGTCAAAACGCAACGGAAGTATGCATAAACTAAAATAAAGAACAGACGTGGTCACTTTTCGATAGACAAGCTTTCATCGGCGTATTTGTAAAGATATAATAGTTAATTTAAAAAATGTCTCTACTGGTTGTCAGATAGATGATGGTCGATCTTTAGCGGCTATAAGACCTTAATGCCACAATTTTTCTGTAATCTACTAATCATGAGTGCTTTATTGCGCTACTATTGACACTTAACAACTACGGATGTACTGATTTTAGCAGTGATTAGGTTTTCAGTGAAAACCTTACATCGGACGTTATCAATATTATTAGATTATTTCTTAAAAATTTGAAGATAGCAAGACAAAGATGAGGTGTAAAAAGTAACATATTTAGTTACAAAATGAGAACAGCAACACTGAATTAAGCTTAAATGATAGTACGGCGCTTAGGAACTGACAGTAGTTAACAGCAGATGTTTCGCTCTACCTACTACGAGTATTTGAATAGAGAGGGACGATTTTTGATTGATCCACAAATTTTCGATTGAATAATAAATGACCAAAAATTAAAGAGGTCACATTTGAAATCTATATTGGAAGGTTCGGTTCTGTGAGACTTTTATATTCTTAATAATTTTCCAGAGCTTTCTTTATCCCATTGCTGGGTATATTGGTGAATTTGCCTTATTTTTATGGTACTATCTGCTTTTTATGGTGCTATCTGCCTCAGTGCTGTGCCCTAACCAATGTCTTCGCCTAGATCTTAATTGCCTTAGTTTAAGACATTTAATTTCTCAACAAATTAATTATTAATTTTATATAAGAGAAAACACTATATATTTATGTATCTTTTTACAAATTTTGTGATAAAACACATATTATTTATTTTGTTTCATCTAATGATATGTACCTGCGATTGGAGTAGGAAATATGGCATAAACACTAGCAGGTCGTAATTTACATAGTAAAGTAGATAGTGTTTTATTTTATCATCATCACTATCCGCAGCCTCTTATATTCTACAGCTGTGTATAGGTCTCTCTTATCTATATATCTCTTACAGTGATATCTGATGTAATCTACTAGGATTGTGTAACTGAGCGCTACAGTGGCTGGGGTTGCATGTCTAAGTAGTTGTTTTAACCGATCATTCATGTCAGGGGTGTTCAACTGTTCATGACAACGTGGCTAGAGCTACTCGGCTTGAAAATAACACATAACATCTATGGCATAATACATCTTCAATTAGACTAGCGACGATATTGTCAATATCGCGCGTTGAACCTGGACACGATTGGCAAAGGACTAAGGCAGATGACATTACAAGATAGGGGCTTATACCCAGCAGTGGTATAAAGAAGGCTGAGGAAGCAGAAGCTTCCAGGCAGTGTTCATCATCATGAACACTGCCTGGAAGAAATCACTTTCAGTGATAAGATATCTATTTTTATCAATTTTTATGTTTTTATGTGAATGTGAATCAATAAAGAGTATATCTTTTTAACTATCTAACACTAGTATAGTGACGTTTTGTAAGTACTGCTGCCTCTGCAAATAGCTATTCTGCGAGCAGTTTCACGGCAGCAGCACAACTAGTTCGCCTGACAATAGCCGGCCGCTACAATGCGTCCGTAGCAATGTCGGTAGAGCGTAGTGCTCTGGTAGCGGCTGTCACTTGACACCCGAGTCCGCCTGGGAAACCTGTCTGCAGCTCTATGGGCGTGACATCAGACATTACTGTTATGAGATACTTTATGCTCTTTCTAATGTTGTTTAATGTTATAAATATAAATTTCTATATGACGACCGATTTCAAGTCATCCATCGTACCCTGCAAGGAATCCAACGTTTTTTTACACATCAGCAAAAAGATATAGATCAATATTTTGTAATCATCGCTTTTGACTAAATAAAACAAAACTCCGTGCGCTAACGGCGTAATTTGATTTGTCAACGATTTGTCACGGACACTGATAAATAGAGCACTAAAATTGTGTAATTTTGAATACCTGGATACTGAGCTCGAACATATTAAAAGTGTGCTGAGCAGTAATGGTTACAAGTGGAAACAGAGCTGGCGGCTGGCAAACGCATCTCCAAGGACACGTCCGCCATCGGTTGAGAGAGTAGCAACGTATTTGCCATATATTAAAGGAGTGATGGACAGAATTGGTAATTTATTACGCCGAAAGTATAGCATTAAGACCATCTTCCGTCCTCCGGGACAACTAAGACAGTTGCTACGTTCTCCTAAGGATAGAGACCCTTTGGGTGTCCCCGGTGTCTACATGATCCCGTGCGATTGCGGGAAGTGTTACGTCGGAGAGACAAGAAGAAATGTTTCTACCAGGCTCACGGAGCATATACGTTCAATGAAAAACTTGGATAGGAATGGTTCCGCGGTGGTAGAACACACTCTCGATTCCGATGCACAACACTTCATCAGATTTGATAGAGCGAAGGTGCTAGCGCGAGAGAAGTTTTTCGTGCCCCGTAAAGTTAGGGAGGCTATTGAGATTAGCAGACGCCCTAACTTCAATAGAGACGGGGGATGGATACTGCCACCGACGTGGAAACCGTGTCTTCAGGGATCCAAAGGACTTAACCGTGGAACTGGTGGAGATATAGTGAGTTCAGTGTGCTGGAGTATGTCGGGGATATACCAGGATACCGACGAAGAGGATCTTCAGTGCGCGCCGACACAACGATCCTCTCTACCCGCCCCGGCCCCACCACCGCAACCGCTGTCATCGCGAGCGCTACGCGCCGCAGCCCGCAGTGCATTGCGAGACGGCTCCGCGTGCTAGCACTCGCCAACTTGAGAAAGGTCGCCGAATGCGACCGAAACTATAGTCGTTACGACTATCCTCACACGTGAGTTCAGTCCCGTTATAAATAGTTTAAAATATTGATTTGTCAACTTTTCCTTTTTTGGATGAAATGAAAGTGACTGTAGTAAAACGGAACTATAACGAACCAGTACCATGTTATCTCAAGTACTTACCTACATTTCCTTATGAATTTATCTATTGGTACTCTGTAATAAAGTACTATGATATCTACAGTAGGTACCTAGATGAAATCTTTCTTTTTTAACGCATTCTTAATTTTATTTTGTAAATGCATCCTTGTCCAAACATGCTAACGTCAAGCCATCTGCGAGGCCGCGGCACGTGATGGCGGTTAACCGAAAAAAGTAGGATTAATGCTTAACCGCGGCATTCGGTATGTCATTCATGTCCACCCCTAGTGCCCTAAGTGAAGCAAGTACAATCGGGCGGAAGCGGAAGGCGCGTTTCGCGAGCTCTCGGCGAAATTCGGGCGGCGGCAGCTGCGCGTGCGCCGAACAGATGTCTAATAGCTCATTTCCGCTTTGTTTACAGCGGTAATCAGACGAGTTTTGTTCTCTAAGATTTCTCTACAAATGAACGCCTTTTTTGACCAATTTTTGTGGTTGACAATTTAGGCGTTTATTACAGCAATTTATTGTGGCTGGTAAGTAATTTGAGCAAAGGTGGCTTTAGCCTACATTCGAGTTTGAGATATAGCTCTGTGATGTGACACGCTGCGTTACTTTCCTACTAATAACGTTCGCAGTGTGATGAGTCCATATTATGTTAAGATGTTGAATAAATTATCAATCGAGAAGTTGGTACAATTTATACTGAAACCAGAAAAAACGTATATTACCTGGAATCAAAATTAGCTGATAAAGTAATGTAAAGAGGAAAAAGACATGGTTATTCTCATTATCCTATTTTGACTTCAGGGGTAAAGTTCCTCAAATTTATTTCTGATTTAAAAAAATTATCTTTTAAGACACGGTATATTAAAATAGGGGACTTGCAGCCACAAGATTAAAACAGAGGGGTAGTGTAATTTTTTATCATCAAAACTTACTCTCCCCTCGCAATAAAAAAACAATTTTAATCAAATAAAAAATGTCACGCGCGTTTTAATTTCTTTCGGATTGTTTTTCTAAACGGAAGCGCCGAACAGATGTTGGATTTTTTTTTGCTGCTTCAGAATTAGATCAAGAAACGCGGTGAAGCTTTTTCATAGGTTTGTGTTGACAAATGGTTACTTTGGTTGTCTATTCATATCATTTTCACGGCTGCCGACCAGAAAGGAAATTTAAAAGGAATAGAATTTATGGGTTCTCCACGTATTCAGGAAACATTATTAACAGTAGCTGGACTTTTAGTAGTTTTCGTTTATTTGATCGTTCTGTTAAGTGCGGGTCATTCGGATTATTTATCGCACGTTTCTCGATCAATACGGAACTTTTTCTTAGAGTTTCTCTTTAGGATATCATTTTGCCACTCAAGCTTTTGTGCCTATAATTTAATTTACTCGATTGAATATATTGCGGATGTTTACGTGCTAATACTTGTAAATGTGTGTTCTTTCTAACAAGCTAGATTTATCCTAAATTAATATTATACGTTATAGTTATCACTCGAATTATTACATTACATGGTGAATGCTGTAAACACCTATAAGGGGTATATATATCAGAACTATATTGTTTGTTATGAAAGTGTTAATTCTAGTTAATATTTAATGTATATACTTTTGGTGTTTCTTATGTGAATAAATAAATAAAATAAATTACAGATTAATCTTAGAACAAATATGTATCTACCAGAAATTAAAGTAATAACGGTGTATTGCTTGGCTATTTTCATATCAAAAATTGATATGTTGCATGTTGAAAAATTTATTTATGCTTCCCAATTTTTATTACTGTTGGCTTACATAGATTTCCAAAAAATATACTCAAACTCGTACTCGTATCATAAAAGCATTAAATGTAAATAAATTGTGTTTAATCTTGCTATTTTGTAGTATTACCTACAGCTATGTTACACACGTGATAATATTAATATCTTTATATACCTACTATATTTATAAAATACTTTTGAACCAACCAACCTATTTGCGATAGCGTTGCCTTTTAGGCATACTTTTGTTATATCACCTATTTTAGTGGTAATTTGATGAGGTAGAGGGCTGCAAGTCACTCCATCTGCCGCGAAACCCTTCAACGGGCGGCTCCCGAGCACAAAAACACCGCGCCTTCCGCCAACCTGCTTCCGGTGACACAATACTGTACTAGACTCGCTGGGTTCAAATAATTCAAATCAAATAATAGGATAATTATTTTTGCCAAAAATGGCACCACCGACTTCACTCACTTGAAATTCCTATGGCTGAAACGACTTCAACCGTGCTCAGAATTCGAATACATAGTTTGCTCGAATCGTGGTGTCATCCATGTTCATCCATACTATTGTTGATTGATCAAAAACGGCTAAGCCGATTAAAAAAAAATTTTAATGGAACCACTTCGAGGGTATACTTTTTTTTTAAAATCCTTATCAGTATGCTAAAAGTAACACGTTTATTGTACAGAATCTATTTATTCATTCATACTTAGGTATTCATTACCTACTTATCATGAACTTTTAAGCATGAGGGTGCTTTCAATAGACATGATGACTTGGTAAAAAAAAAAACATTATTATAAATGGTCCTTGACTTATACATATTAGATTATCAATAATGATTTTTCAACCGTGTACAGATTTCGCGAATACGTCGAAGGGATCGATGTAACATTTTTCACATTATTGTTGATTTATCAAATATGGCTCAGCCGATTTCGATAAATGTGACCAATTTCGAAGTATTATTTCCAATACTATTTCCAATAAAAAGAGAATTATTGAAATCGGACCACTACGTAAAAAGTTATGCGTGGATATACATAAAAAAATATCTTATATATACGCGCTGAATTGAGTACCTCCTCCGTTTCAATTCCGTCAACAATGAAACTTTTTGGTGCGTTTCATTGTTTCCTCACATTATCGAATTCAGGATCAAGCCCAAACATTCCTACGCAGCTTCGCTTCTTTAAAAAGGATATGGTATCTTGCATCTAAAATTCACCTAAACTTTCGATAAATTCTCTGAACTGTCATCACCCAAGTGGAAGCTTCCTTTGATGGCTTATCTTCAGTTTTGGCTGCAGATAACCTGTGTCGACACCATCGGAAGCAAACACTTGAGAAACGCGTCTAACATCTGGCGCTGTTGAAACAATGTCAGGAGCACCGTAACAAGGTGATTTGGTTTCGTGCCATCTTTTTGTAAACAAACATTTGGAAACCGATTTGTCGTGGAAAATATTATGTTCGTTTCGTCGCGAATGGTCGAAATCGCAAACGGTCACTTCTTCTTCTTCTTTTATTTGGCGTCGCATTGTTGTGCATTTGCCAGTGTCAAGTATAAAGTTTTAATAATTTATGATATTTTATCAAATAGTCACTGTCGTAGTCACGTCATAGTCCAATAAAGTCGCGGTCAAGTCCAAACATAGTCCAAGTCATACCTCAGTAAAGCAGTGGAGACTTTACTAGAGGCGTCTATGGAGTTTTGGTGACAACACGGAATGACCTGATACGTCACATTATCACTTGCCTACACTCATGCACGTAAATCAGCTCATAATCAACGAAATACCACAATTTTTCACGAATTATCACTGATAAAAACGCAAGTTTAACAAAATAATACAATGCGGCGACATGATTTTTCCGCGTTCCCGCCAAAACTCCAGTGAGAATCCAAACGGTCACATTCATGCAAATAGCAGTCCGTCAAAATCGCAAACAGTCAAAATCGCGAACCGTCAAAATCATAAACTGTCAAAATAGCAAACTGTCAAAATCGCAAACCGTCAAAATTAATACACTAAATTTTTCTTAGCCACAAATCTCCAACTCCGTCAAACAAATATAGGACTGTTTCTTCCTTCATGATGAACATTTTCTCATTGAAGTATAACATTTTCTAGTATATCATTTTACTCATCGTGGTACTATTATTTTCATTGTATGTTTCCAACATTGATTGATTTCGAAACCGCAAAAACAAAATATATTAGCTGTCTCATACATAGAATTAGAACTAAAGTAACATACATAACTCCAATGTCTCTCCACAAAATGTAGATACTACAGAATAGCTGATTCCATTTCGCGATTTCCAGTTTGGTCTATAGCTAAAGGTCATGCTAATGATGAGTAAAATAATATCTTAGAATAGTTATTATCTTTGTACTACACCTGCTCGGAAAGTACCTTGATACTTTATCAAATTTACGGTAGAAAGTACGTCATTGCATATCGAACAAATATGCGGCGAGAAAACGCATCTGAGCGGGAGAGAAAAGTGTATGAAAATCCATTTCTTACGTGGTTTTTCTTTTTTAATTTTGGGTAAGACTATGCGCTGGTAACCTAAATATCAAAAGCCAAAAAGTTTTTACAGTGAGTTTTTATCTCCAAGTTCGCAAAATGACACTGGCCACTAGCTGTGTGTTGGATGGTGTCAAACAATTTGAAAAAAGAACATGTGAAAATTGCAGACGCCATTGGCGCCATTTTCAATTTGTGTGTTGTTTGAGGATTCAGTTTTCGTAGAATTTATTTTCCTCGTAGGTGTAGTATAAAGCACTATGTATCACTCGAGAGAAAGTGCGATTCCCGATCTCGGGTGTTTTAAACGACACCCTCGACGGTAATCGGTCACTTTCTCCTCTCGGTGAACAATGTACTATTCCGTCCGACTATATCAACTAACTTACCTAACCGTCGTGATGTACGAGATACACTCCGTAAATAAGAACTTTTAACTCTCTAAAAATTCACCCTCTTTGGGCAGTCAAGTAAAAGCCGTAAAATGAGATGAGGTCCCATCCCTGGCGCTATGTCCTTTGTATCTCGTAATCCTATTGTCCCGCTATTGTCCCCGTATTACCCGAAACATCGTCTAATCTTCAGATAACACGTTATGCAGCTACTTATCTCTGTACTTATCTTTGTTTGCTTGTTAGTCGTAATTTGTATGGTAAAAGGTGTCGATTTGCGATTACCATCTGTGTCGTAATGCTAAGGTTGAGTATTTTGCACATGATCGAATAACATCTGTTTGGAAACGGTTGTAGGGTTCCCTCGCATACATATCCACCACGGGTAGCATGGCAAGGGCACAAATTGTCTTTCCACCATTATTTCCCCTCAAAGAGGAAATAAGAAGAACTTTGCATGTTTGTATACAAAAACAATGACATGTTTTCTAAAACTAAAGACACCCATAATGTGAACACTCGGTATAAAGATAACCTGAGACTACCATACTCAATAATTCAAATGTTAAATGAAAGCCCTTACTATATGGCAATAAAATTATTTAATAAACTACCGACAAATATTAAAAACGAACCTAAATTTGCTTCATTTAACACAAAATTAAGAAACTTCTTGTCCGTAAATTGCTATTATTCTCTAAATGAATACATAGAAGCTACCAGTTACATAAAATATTTACCTACTTATATAAAAAAATATATATTTAGTTGATTGTAATGTATATTATAAAAATACGTATGTACCTATGTACCTGTTCTCAATACATAAATATTTTCGTTTATTTTATTTTTTACTAACTATAGATAACTTACCAATAAAGTGTTTAGCCCTAAATAAATTAATTTTAAGCTAGTATTATTAAGGTTATTTTAAGAGATGCCTACTTTAAATTATATAAGTTTATTTATATGAGATAATATTATCTATGTTGTACTACAGTGAACGCCCTGTATTTGCAATGCCCGACAAGGGCAACTAAGTCTTAAGAACTTTAAAATAATTATAAGACCTAATTGTAAAACACTTAGTAGCAAATAAAGTATATGACTGACAACTGACATTTAAAGTCTTCGATCATGTATTCCTGATCGAAGTTTAAAGTGGATAAAGTGGTTTTCTCCCTTTGCTGAGCTACCCGTGCTGAACGTAAGTAAGAACTAAGAGAAATCTCTCTATTTTTCCCACACGTTGGGCCAGTGATTCTCTCATAAATCGATTGTATTATATTTGGAGAAATAATACAAATTGAGGAGTAGCGGGTAACTAAGCCTACGTCTTTGTTGTCTAGCCTGATGAAAAAAAAGAATCATTTTCCTCGACATTAATGGTACCTAATGGTACTTTTTACTTATTTTATACCTAAAAGTTTACTTGATTTATTGGTAATTTTAAAGTCGACGCAGCACAAAACTTGTGTCCACTCTGTCACAGCTAATCTACAAAGAATGTAAAGTAGAGCTGTTCGCGTCGCATCAATTAAGAACGAGAGTATTTAAGTGATGTAACCCAATATGCGAGCGTCGCCAGTTCCGCCCGAGGTTGAGCAGGACGTCCTCATCAGGACGCAATAGACCTGGCCAGTCGGACTAGTCATTGTCTAATCTTGGCTAAGGATTCTTTGTGCACTATCAAGATTTGCCGACTTAGATATAACCAAAAGAAGATTCGCAGTCCAACCAAAGTAACCGAAATAGCTTATATAGGGATTAGTAAATTGAAATGTCAGTGGGCAGGGCATCTTAGAGTATTAATAAGTATTTATTCTCTAAGGCAGGGCACATATTCGTAGTTCGAAGAACGGATGGCTGATGAGCCGTAAAATTCTCGAATAGAGACTGTTAGTTGAACAATTGGTTCAAAAACGAATGGTTCCGTAATACTAAAAATGTTCATCCATGTTAAATTAATAAAGCTCGTACAAAATATTTGATTATCCATTTAAAGGTTCCAGTTGAAGTTGGACAGAGATTTTTAACCATCTTATGATTACTAACCGTTTTGGTTTTCTGTCTCTACATATACTACCTTAAATCAGGTCAAGGACAACTATAAATAACTAATTGATGTAAAATTCAATCAATACTAATCCAATCAGTTCCACTCTATTCAATTTTATGCCCTTTATGCACTTTATGGGAAATTAATATATTGTCGAGCAATTCGAATGTCCATGATATACGAGTATGTGTAAGTTAACTTACAAGCTGTAGCTTTTTTTCCAAATTTACAAACCTCAATTTTTTCTATTCTTAAATCCCTTGATGTAAGTAAAAAAACAGGTTTTCATATCAAAAGTAGGTACATAGACTTTCGACTAAATACATAGAACAGCTTTTTGCGTTATCAGTTGATGTACTGAGAGACATCCTAAAATAGGTTAAAAATTGTGTTAGTAAAACTTGTTCACAACTTTGAGTATTGACAACAACCTAGGTAGGTAATAAATGCAATAAAACATGCATATAAGATATATGGTCGCCTATGCACAACTTTAATCAAAAAAATCTCTTACTTCCGATCTAATTTATAATACCATATCCCAAATCTCAGAGTAACAAAGGAAGTGGATCCATCACGGCGCGGCCCCGTGCGATAACATCTGGACAAGGTGTCTTGACACTGTTGCTATTCCTTTATTTGGCACACGTGCACCCAAACACCCTGTGCTAATAGATATCTGACTACTCACCTACTGATATATTAAGTTACCAATCGAGGCTATCTCTTCTGTCTCGAAATAATTATTTTTTTCAAAAAATGCCATGACCGACTTCAACCGAGTACAGAATTCGCGAATAGTTCGCACGGATCGATGTAGCATTTTTCACATTATTGTTGATTTAGTTCTTGTATGGCTCAGTCGATTTCAGTAAAATTGAAATGGGACCAATGAAAAAAAGTCCAAGTACTTATCCACCAAAATATAAATCACCTTTTTTCAGCTGATATAATAATATACTTACCTATTATATAACTACCTAGTTTTTTTTTTTAATTTTAAAGATTGAGCGATCTCTGATCCAACCTTGTTAAGAAATCGTTAAAAAATTGCATAGTATTTTGGATCTTCGTCTATTTATTCGGCTCCCGATTCATCGACAGATATTTCTACCCCTTAGAGAGAGGTTCAAAGATCAATGGGCGCCAGGCGGGTGTTAATGCATTTTTTCCACCCGTGCCACCGATACAGCTAATTCGGTAAAGGTGTTCGGGACGGCCGTGATTTGCCATATGTGCACATTTGTTACAAAACACACGCTGGGAAGGAAGTAGGAACTCTCACTTGGACAGAAATAGTGCATTAATTTAATATAGTGCATTTTGCTGTTCAGTCGGTGGGAAAAATACGAAAGTTTTATTTTAATTTGCCAACCTTTTAATTGCCGCAAAAGTAGGTAGTGAATAAGACGCATAAATATTTTGTCAGTGGTAATACAGATATTAAAATAATTCTAACATCAGCTCTGGCGATCGGCTATAGATTGATAAATACTCGTATGAAACTCAGACGCAATAAAACATTTTCAGATTTATAGAGTGTTGTATCCATTTCAGTGACTTTCATAGGTGTAAATACAAGTGGAAGTTTCAGAAGTAGGGTAGGTGTAACTCTAGGCTCATCAATAAATAATTTAGAACATTGGACCAAATGCAAAATCGTAAAAAAATCCAGCCGTTTCAAAATGCTTAGATGTTTTTTCGTGATTTTGCAGCTGTAATAGTAAGTAAATTTCAGAATGATGAGAATTATACCTTTAAAGTTCCAGTACTTTATTAAACAACACTTTGTATGATTCAGATCATTTATTGGCCATTTATATATATATATATATATATATAAAATAAATAAATAAATGTGAAGTGGATGAAGGGTTGTTTATATTATATAGCTTGTATATATATATATATATATATATATATATATATATATATATATATCCTGTAACTTATTGGACGTCCACTATGGCTATTTTTGCATCTAATGTGGCGTCCACCTGTTTACGACGTCCGTATACGGACGTCAAATAGGAGACTGCGCGCATTGCTTTCGAAATGACACACTGATACTAGAAATGTCAAGATATGAAAAATCTATTGGACGTAATTTTTCTTCCAATCTGCCTAGACTGCGTATTTACGTAGTTCCGTTGATTTTCGTTACTAAACGAATGGCGCTGTTGTCAATTTGTGGATACTTTCATTTATAGCCGTGTTTGACTTCCGCACAAACTTTGGAGATGCGACGTTGCCGTTCCGTGCGCATTATTAATGTTTTAGAAAAATCATAGCATTTCGCTATGTCACGTCGCGTCGTAGTATACGGGCGCCGCGTCGTTAGTGATCTCGTTATCGCACGAATTTATTTAACCCGCCGTTTGTGACGTCAATTTGACTTGCATCGTTTGTGACCCCAGTGTCACGCACTGGGTTTTTCAAGTACACTATTTTTTTAATCAAGTCATTTATCCCATATCAAATGATCAATGACGTCATAAAAACACATGTTTTTATTATCATTTAGCATAGGTATTATATATATGAATTGTTATTTATTAGGTCTTTTAGAAACAAAACTGAAATGAATAAAATTTGCCATTTTTGAACCAATTCATGCGATCATTCTAAATGTTTCAACTCAAAAGTTACACAGTTTTAACTTTCGAGTCTTTTAAAATTCATCAGAGATATTATGAAGTACACTCGAAATAATTAACCCGCTGTTTGTGACCTATATGTCTCAGAGACCGGGTGGACAGAACAAGTCGAATAACTTTTTAATTCTTGATCAATCTGAGCTGTAATTTCGAGTAGCTACCTAATTTTACAATTCTCATCACTGGGCAAACTTGCAATAATAATGGAAAAGTCAAATGAACATAGCATTATTTTTAATTTTCGATGTTTTACACAGGTTACTTTAATGTTTTTATTACTATTTATTGTTTAATTGTATAATTATACGATCCAAAAGGTTTTTAGTTGGTTTTATCTATACCCATATTTTTCAAAATATCTACTAAAATACATTCACTATGCAAAATTAACAATTGATGATCTCCTGAGATTGCAGGTTCATTTAAACATAGTTAAATGTACAGAAAACACTTAAAACTAATTATTATCATCATTTTTATCGTCGTCATCTTTGTTTTAAAAGATCCTTTGGTGAAGTAAGTCCAATAAACAGAACAACGCGCAGTAGGACCAGATGCGAACATCGCATCGGTCTACGTGTTCTTGCATTATTATTATTTTTCTACACTGAAAGTGAACATCTTACGCTATGTTTTCGAGTTAGTGGTCTCTATTTAAGACTGATAACCTATTGATTTACAAAAGAGTCATTAGTTTGTAGCAGTTTGCATATATCGTATTTTTAGGCACGATCTCATCCTCTCTGCTGGTCTTTGGGTGACTTTCCTATGCTATGCTTATCGGTCGGCATTTTCTAATCAAGATCGAAATATTGCTGAAATATTTTACTACTCAAAATGCAAATTTGCAACATCTTTTTGTATTTTGGGCGTGTTACATCTTTGAAAAGAAATTGACCGTTGAAAAATAATGCACAATTGTGAAATGATTGAAAAAAAGAATTATATGACAAGGATATTGTATTTGTTAAGTGAGCATACTCTGTTAATTTTGTATCATATTCTGGCCAATAACCTAACATGGCCTTGGATAGAAACTCATCTATTATATAAAAGGCTTCCCTGAGTGGCTGACTGACAGACAGCCTACAGCTCAAACCGCTTAACATATAAACTTAAAATTTGGACCATAGGTACATTGAACAACGTAATGGAGCACTAAGGAAGAAAATTTTGAAAAATCGATCTCTAACGAGGTAAAACGGGCCCTTTTCTTTTGTATGTAACTTTTTATTCCCTGTACCGATAGACTTGAAATTTCGTATAAATGCTTTTCAATAAAAAAATAAAAGGTACGATTGTTCCTGTTTTCCGAATTTCCCTTATCTAAGGGGTCAAATAAGGTCCCAAAGTTGATGAAAAAAGCGTCAATTACATCCAACCAGCTGAACAGTTATAGTTGAAATCTGGTATGAAGGAAGCACACAGTATGTTTCAATACGGGAACTAATAACATCCAGGAAAATCTATGGGGTTTGATTTCTTAGGGATGGCCAAAATTAATCAGTTTAGGCTACAGCCCAAATCGCTAAAGATATAAACTTGAAATTTGGAATATAAGTACATCGTACGACATAATGAAGCGCAAAGGATGAAAATTAAAAAAAAAAGATCTTTTACTGGCTGTTGGCCTATAAACAAATAAATTTCGATTACAGGTTACGGATGAAAACAGGTATGTAGGAAGCACCCAATATATTTCATAGTTCCATACTGGAACTATTATTATCCCGGAAAATCTACAGGATTTCGTAGGGATAGCCAAAATTAATCAGTTATAATATAAAGATCTTAGCTTTATATTATAACTAATTAATTTAAAACGAGTAAATGAATTCTAACGAAATTTGGTACGAAGCCAGAAAATAACACAAATTACTACATATGGCCGAGCGCAGGTTGCTGAATCTACATACAGTGCGACATAAAACACTTGAAAATAAATGAGGTCGCCACCATCGTTTTGTTAGCATATTTTGCATTATTTTTTGCATAATAATACTGTTTTCCTGTTCACAATCCACAAAATAACACAAAACAAGAAAAATGCTAGGATGTAAACAATGACTGACAGCTCAGGTTGTGGTTCCAGCAAAAGTGATAATTTAGTTCCCGAATAATTCATTTCATCTCTTTTGTGTCGCACTATACGACATTGATTTTTCTCTACCGACGTACCTATACAAGTAGCCGCAATGTTTTCCATCAATGAAAAGCCAATAGGTATTGTGAAATTCCTACATAGATACTATTATAATAATTATTACTATCATTGAATTAATCTCAAATATTCAGCAATTTATCATCAAAAATACACGCACTCCGTAATAAACTTTAGATACAAGTAAATTAAATAAGCAAATACTAAGACAATGCAAGCCAATCCGTGGGCTATTATCATTTTAGGCAAATTCTGAAACAAAGGCATTATCTTTGCAACAAGCAATTACAAACAGCATTTTTTATAATTTTTAACAAGTACTAAGACAACGTGGGCCAAACTGCGTGCTGTAAATTACCATCTTAAGCAAATACTAAGAATACGCAGGCTAAACCGTGACCTTTTTTATCATTTTAGGCAAATACTGAGACAATTCAGGCCAAACCGTGGGCAAGTAATACGACAACGTATGCCAAATGGCAGGCTATTATAATTTTAAGCAAGTACAAGACAACGCGGGCCAAACCGCGGACTATTAGATATTATTATACCTAATCAAGTACAAAAACAACGTAGGTCAAACCGCGGGCTATTTTAATTTTAAGCACATATTTACGTACTAAGACAACGCGGGCGAAGCTGCAGGTTTTAAGCTAGTTTCAATATAAGGTTTTACTGCATGAATCGCAAATGGGTTGTTGATGTCTACAATATTAGACCGTGACATATTGTTGCTGACATGAATATTCCCGAAAATATAATTTTATTACTTGATCGTGCTGAGTTTTGGTGCTCTAACTGTTTGGTGTTTAGTATTTATGATCACTATCCTGCCGACGAATGCTACTATTGTACCTAATATGTACAACATTACTACCTACAAACTTATGTTCTTTTCGTGAGAAGCTTGATTGTTAAGTTTCGTTTGTTTTAAATATTGTTGAAATTGGACGCTATATTACTAAAAATATGTATAACGTGCGTTATTTGGCATCTGTATATTAAGAAAAAACTTTTCACGCTGATGTTCAATTGTATTTAACGTTTTAAGTAAAATTTTATAACCAATGTGCTTAAACAAGGATTTGGAATGGAAGTATTCATGTATTCATTACATCCGTTGGGCATTTGCCCTTATGCGGTCGCCAGATTATCCTAAAATATTAACACTTAATATTGTTTGACGTCCATATCTTCGATACCAATCGAATATCGAAGATGTGGACGTCAAATGATAGTTAGCGTGAATATTTCTAGGTAATCTGGCGTCCGTATTATGAAACACCTGTTTTCAACCTGTCATAACTACGTTTCCTATTTTTTTATCACATAATTAAAAATATCTACCCCTCATTGAATGAAGAATTAATAAAAGATGTCAGTTTAATAAACGTTTAATTTGATCCCAATATTTGTTTCATTTATATCAATAATTTTTGATTGAGCGAGCGAAGTGTCTCTGAAAAATGTTTAAATGGGGGGTAGAAAATGAAAACATTATTTTGAAGAATAACAAATATTGGTCAAACGAGATATAAGGCGGAGAAATTTTAGTTTCGGACTAACAAAGTTGCTACAAACTGTCTATAATACCTATAGCACGGCTGGGTAATCTATGACCTCGAAGTGGCCCCCTACTTCAAGGTTTTAGGCATTCGAGGCATTTTAAATGCCAAGTACTTTTAGAACCGCGAAGTGTACAGTCTTAGGGATTATTTCCACAACCGCGAGTTCGTGATGCATCGAACATGATATAATAGGTAGCTAATAAGAATGGCAACGTCGCATTCTACAAAGGAGTTGTAATAAGCAGTAGCATGAATATAAAAATCATGTATATCATAAGAGTTCTGATGAGTGATAATATGGATAGGAGTCTGTATTGGTTTCCCTCCGTCTGGCAATATACGTATATTTGTATATCAACATATCGTAAATATTTAAGAAAATAAGTTGCAAGTGTTTTTTTAAATTATTTAATAGACCAATATTCGCTATCATAGTTTATAAAAGTTATCTAGAAGTAGTGGACGTTACAATGATGCGCCATGAAAGGACGTCAGATCAGTATTGTGATGTAAATATATATATATATATATATATATATATATATATGTCAGTCATACGAGGCAAGTCTACTGACTTGAAAAATAGAAACTATAAAATTTATACACACATTTTGAGTTCTTTTGTAAACACACTTGTCCTTGTAATGCCCTTCATACGTGTATATAAACAAGCTATATAATATAAACAACCCTTCATCCACTTCACATTTATTTTCACAAACATATCACGATTCCCAAACATTTCCATGGCAAAATACCAACACAGCACAATAGAATCGTCGCCCCAATATTATTCGCGACGAGAACATAGGTAAAGCAATTCACTTAACTCCCTAACTCATGGCAATCCACAATAATGCTCGATAGAAACCCCATGACACTGCGGTCGTAAATAAGCCTACCTAAATACATACAGAATCTCAAATATTCAACCTTATCCCTTGGTCATAAAGACGAATACAATAGCAACTACGGATTATGTTCCGGTTTAGTACTACTTGGACGGAAGTTTTATGGATACTAGTACGGTATAATTAAAAAAAATCCTTCATTACGATTTGGGGAAAAAGTATTTTTATTGATAAACGATACTTTGCATAATTGACTTAAAGGAGAAGGAGGATAAAAGACTCCACTATACAATAAATGTCATTAGTTGGAATCCCCAAAAGAAAAAAAAACTTTTAACTTTTTGATCTGGGCGTAATTATTGACTCTATGCGGAATCAGTGAAATTTAAAAGTTCACAGTGATGTCAGTAGATAATATTTGCAGACAAGGGGAGCAAACCGAATAATCGTAGCCCTGAATGCGAACCAGAGCAATGCAAGGCTGAAACGGACAATTTTGATAACAGCCCTTTTTATTACAGCAGATCCAATCCATTTAACTTTTAATAGCCTCCAAGCAACGTCTACAAATATGAAATGTGCGCAATAGATAGGTATATTAGAAAATATTGTAATGAAATTGTCTAGAATATACAGTGATACCTAATTATATATACATCTTCGCGGTAAGCGTTATTCGTTCTTTTACTAATGTTTTTTTTTATTTTGTATGGCATTAAGTTAACTTCTGAATGACTATTGCAATAAATACGCATCCTTTAACATCAAACATAATCATGTCATTGGCTGTATTACTCGTAACGTCAAGTTCAATGAACATTTGTATATTTAAATTCAATTCTAGCGGAAACACTATTTCAAATTCAGAATATCCATTCACCGCTTTTGACGATTACACGCTATATTAAACTACCTTCAATGCGCCCAAAATTGTTCCTACTACAATGGAGTCGACACAATCGTGTTCTACGCCAAAACGCGAATACCGCGAATAATACGATAAACCAATTCCGTAATAATTGTGTTCAGTAATAATTGCATTTAATTGGACCTGTCGCAAGCCAAAAACATTTATTTTTTTAACTAATGTTGAACACGTCCTTGAGTACAAAACTACCCTAAATTGAGTCGGTAGTTAGTTTTCGTTTACTAAAAACGTTAGAATAAATTATTTTACTTTCATTGAATGAATGAATCTATACTTAAACTACTTTTACTTTTGTTTTTACAATTTTTTTGTAACGTAAACGCCGATTTTCCCAATTGTTTCAACAGACGGTTCAAGATCCACGAGATTTACGTAACACTGCTACTTTTTTACTCTCTAGCCATTTTACTTCAGTATTCGCTTATTATGGAACCGTAACAAATAGATCTACAATTGCGATTATACATTGACCATAATAACTAACTAGACACGTGTGGCAATACTGTCATATAAGTATCTACCGACATTTCTGCAATCAGCACGAACACTTTGTAACCATAAAGGCGTAAATATATTTGCTATCGAGTCCCAGCTAAAAGCTTTGTAGACAAACAGCGAACGTTTTTTGGGACAAAATGTGAGACGGCGCCGCGGAGCCTGGCACGTCTGGGCTCTATAGATCATTCCTTTCAAGCCGTCCTAGATACGATGCCTAATAAAATAACTTTGAGAAATCGCACTTCTTCCCACTGAATCTAGAAAGTTCGCTCAGGCGTGTCAAGTTATGGGGGAAAAGGGTTCGAATTTTCTTAACCCTTGTTTCCGGGTTTTCCGCGAATGTATTATGCATGAGGGGAAGAGAATTATATCCGCGCGGTCAGGCGAAGATACTGTTAAATAACAAAAAGTATAAATGAAGGCAACAGATATTGCCATTGCTGAGTGGCCGAGACAGGCCGGCGCCGGCGCTAGAATGTTAATTTGATGTTTTGTTCTGAGATTATCTCAACTGTTTTTTGCTAGTGTTTCGTGATCTTTAATTGGCTTGTTTTAAGTATGAGATGTTTTTGCGGACTAGGGTCATTTAATTAAGGTTTAAGTATGTTAATTTGAATTTTATTTTTATGGAAATGCGCCGCTAATCCTATCGATGAGACTTGTTAATTTTAAGTAAAGGATAATAACAGTGTTTACTTTCAGTAAAGACGTGTCTAGGCGATATAAAATCTAATAATAGATAATATACTCGTTATATGTATTAGTAATACTCATTTCAGGCAACATAGCTATTATATAAGACTATGTTGTTAGTGTAATGATAAGTAAATGTCTTATAATTTCATAATTTCCAGAATTGAAGACTTGTCGCGCAATGTTTTGTATTAAAGGAATTTAATTAATTTAATTCAAAACATGTTCAAGTTTAAGTAATTCAAAACATATGCGCGACAAGTTCTACAGTCGTATCGATCCTTACAGCGTTCTATCTGATAAAAAGCTTAATATCAATGTTAAATTATTGATGGTATTATGGGAGATACATCCACCTCTACTAGTATTTATGAGTCCATTACGGCACATTATAGACGTAAGTGCAGACGAAACCCGTGAAATGCCGAAGAGTTTCGGCGTTCGCTTACACCCCACTCTACCCCCTGAATTTATTGCAATCCGATACACCGCGCTTACCCCATGATACCCCGTAGGGTAGAGGGAAGCAGCTCCAAGTTTGTGTGCGGCTCGAAGCCAACTTTCAAAGGATATACGAACTTGAAAAATGTTTCTGTTTTGTTTAAAAGAAACAAATCCTCAACCAGTAGTGAAAATAAAATATCGTTAAGAATTTTTTGTTTCTAGGAGCCCGTGTCTTATGGCAACAAAGACAGTTTTTGAAACTGTCATTGTATGGCAAGTGGTTTGTGGGCTTTGGCAATAAATAAAAGGAAGAGTTTAATGTATAACAGTGGGACAGTTAAATAAAAGACCAAAACAAAATAGAGCAGCAACTTTTGCTATTTTCCATCATACCAACTCCTAACATCCGGTTAACTAAAACACTAACTGCCAACCTATTAACTATTAAAAAACCTAATCCTCCAATGCGTGAGAAAGAAATGACTTTATGGTGTGCATGAACTCTTTTACATAAATTACGAGTAAATACGCGATACGACCGAAATGTCAGACGTTTCCATAAAACATAAATAATAATTAATTAAACTAGAAAATCCAGTGCGGTGTCTCGCGGCCGTCTGATTCAACCGTGTTTTATTCCAGTTTTGTCGCACGCAAAGGTAAGCTTGTTGCGATAGTGTTAACCACTCGTAGCACGATACTGAGAGTACCTTCTCTCGATATCGAGACATCGAGATCGAGGTAGGTATACGCCGAATCAAACTTCTTGGCGGTTGTGAAGTTAGCTACGCGTTACGTTACGTTACAAGTTCTGACTGAAGCTCGCATAACATAACTGCTGCACGAGGATCTGGTTTTGCGCTAACTTCACACCCGCTAAGAAGTTTGATTCGATCTAGCTATATAATGATAATATAGCGCGGATATCGTATATAGGTTTATATACCGCGAGATCTCGCGGATAGGACATCTTGTTGGAGCTCAGTTTTTGTAAGGTTAGAAAATGGATTTTATATGAATAAATATTTTATATCTAACAAAGATTTTAAATGATCATATTATGTTTTTGCGGAGTATAGTTTCAAAAATAGGGGCACCTGCCCCTGGCGAGAACCTAATTTCGCACGATACTACACTACGCATAACGCCAATCACTAGAATTACACGATTAAAGCTCACAGTGACAATAGATCGCTTATTCATAATTATAAATCGTAAATATGCAATTTGCGGTGTATGAGTATTTGCTACGTATAAGACAAGTGTCTCACGCACGCTACGCTGGGTTAAGAGAAACTCTCTTTCTAGATTTCTATTACATTTCGTTTACAGAATACATCGTTTATAGTGTTTAAGGGAACGGCTAGGTCTAGTTTTTAACCTTTCACAACATTGCAGAAAATGTGCCTTTTAGCATATAATAGCTATATGAAGCAATTGCCTGAAGCAATCAGTCCTTTTTTGGTAGGTACCTACTATATTTCGTGGATACAGTGTAGTAACTCGTTATTTGTCCTTTTTTGACTATTTCGTTACATTTCGTGACGACTTTTGTTCAAAAACTAAATTATTCATATATGGGTATTTGCCTGAAACAAAGTATTTTTGAAATAAGCTTACCTTACCGTACATTTATTCACAATCATTAAAACATTTTACTTATTGCCCGAGTTTAGCAAACTCGGGCAACATTAAAAAAAGAAAGAGTGTTGTACAAAAGATTGTTTCAAGATTTCAAACATTATAACGAAATTTTTATCCTAGAAAATTAAAGAAATGAAGAAGCAAGAGGCGCCTAAAACCAATTCTATAACACAAACGTAATAACGGTAGTGGCGTTGAGCAATTAGGATATTAACGTCTCAAAAAGCAGATTTTTAATTGAAAAATTAAGCATCTGCTGGCTATTGCCATCTGTTTGGGGTAGCATTAATTTGGCGAGATAATTTTAGAACGAGAGGGTTGTATTATTTTAGCTGCCTATTAATATTTAGTAGGTGACGTCTGGTACTAATCATGTCTTTTTCAGACAGCTGTAAAAATGTGGCGCAGCACTTATTACTTAATTCATTTGAAACATCAAACATTACACACGTTTGTATTTCTAGACAACACGAATATAGTCATTTTGCTTTAAACGTTGATTCTCATAATCAACGTTTAAAGTAAAAAAGATAAAAGATCCATACAAAAACTTCAGCAAAAAAAATTAAACAGTAGTTTTCCTTTCACGATTTCAGAATTAGTGTCATAGTAGAAGTTGGTAATAATGGTGTCTACAAATTACATTGATATCCTAAAATAATGGCGTTCTCTAGAATTACACTGATCTTTGCCATTTTTGTCCAGTTACGTAGGTACAGCAACGCTACCTACTTAGCTGACGAGGTTTTAGGTTTTACGAAAACAACTCGGAATTTTTCCAGTAAATCCGTTTTACGGATATTAAAATTTTAATTAGACCCACGTTCCGGATTACCGGCATTAAAATACCGAGTGGCTCTAAAAGTTGTAAACGTAACAAAAATATTTTTGTTATTGAATTCGTAAGTAGCATTATGGTAAAATTAAAATAACCTTAAGTATAAAAGTGTCACGACCTCGCGACCCTAAATAAGGTCTTGCATGTCCCGAACTGTTATTACGGGTCATATTTCCCGGGACGGCCGCAGGGAAATGGGGAAAGCGCGTGACCAAACCCGTAGGTCATTGCCTCGCCTCGCCAAAGAACCTAGGTTAAGTTATTATAATAGACTGGATGAAAGCTTAGTCATTTAATTAATGAATATTACTTTATACCTAGTCATTTTTCTTTGGAAAATGGTTATTGTTAACTTCAAATTAATGCTTATGGGTTACTAAAAGCCAATTTGGTTTTTCAAATGGCGACTCGACATACTAACACCTCGTTTTACTATTGATTAGGTTTGCTCGATGCCTGGACTAGTCAAATAGTTACGTGACGTACATCTTTAACCGATAAAAATAGTCTACGCAAGCTAGACTTGTACTGTATCAGCCTTTTTAATAGTCCACTGCAGAACGTAGGCCTACCAAGGGTGATTATTAAGGTTAGCTAGACTTACCAGGGTTTTATAGTGACATAAGTATGGAAAATCTACGAAATTCGATTCGAATCTTATAAATATCACTACGTGTTAGATATTCTGTCTACAACCAGTATATTACCAATTTCAAATTATTTGAATAAAGCGTTATCGTAGGTTGGTACCTCAAAGCCTTATAATTATTATAACTCATATAAGATAGCTATGGGACTAGCTCTGCATGAAATCGCTAAAATAAAAACATCTGTTGTATATTATCGAAAACACTACTTTTTAGGGTTCCGTACTCAAAGGATAAAAACGGGACCCTATTACTAAGACTCCAATGTCCGTCTGTCTGTCTGTCTCCAGGCTGTATCTCATAAAAAGTTATCGCTAGAAAGCTGATTTTTTAGAGATGATGTATTTCTGTTGCCGCTATAACACCAAATATTAAAAACGAACAAAATTTAAGGGGGGCTCCCAACACAACAAACCTGATTTCCCTTACAACAAACCTGATTTTTTAACCGTTTTTCGATGTTAATAATGGTAACAGGTAGATGCTTGAAATATTCACAGACCGTCTTACCACATAAGTTTTACGCACTGATTAGGAAATGTTTTACAGTACAAATTGCACAGATAAACAGTGTTTAAGGCGTGTTTAAATCTTTTGTGGTAAGGCGAAGAATGTTTAGTTGTATGTAGGTACAATTCAGTAATAAATGTGTAATTCAATTATTTAAGAGGGGCTCCCATACAGTACGGAACCCTGCGAGCGCGAGTCCTACTCGTACTTAGCCGATTATTTAAAGTTGTTTTACGGTTCCGGAGTTCATGTAGTAGCAGTTATTAATAATGATAGAATTTGGATAGGCAGGTACTTGATACGTGGTTTCAGTATTACTACATATTTTGTAAATACGGCATACGACATTAATTCTGAATCTTTTCCCATGTAAACTACGTAGAGCAATGAGCAGAGCTAGCTAGAGCTATCATAAGACTCAATAACAAAACTTACTCATGTCGCAAAGTGAACAAGTTGTCAGTCAAGTTTACTACTGCGTGCCACCAAGCAACTTACAAAAATATTAGACTTTTTCATAACCGAAATAAAAACCTGCAATAACTAACTTTTATATTGTAAGATTTTATTATAATGCTTTCACAAACTTCAGTAAAAAGCACAGTTAAGGAACGCTGAAAACTGGCAGTCACTTAGTTTTTAGCAAATGGATTATTTAGTTTTATCAATCGGTTTCGAGTCATTCGTTTTTTTCGTGTAGTTAACTATCAGCATCAGTGAAAATGACGTAGATTGTTAACAGAAAGTTGGCATATTAAAACATCTGTACCTACTGTACTGTATTAGCCTTTTTAAATAGTATATTGTGAAAAATGTTACATCGATCCGTGCGAAATATTCGCGAATTCTGTACACGGGTGAAGTCGATCATGCTATTTTTTGCAAAAAATGATTATTTCCATTCTATACTCCTGATACGGAGCGCTTACACTTATGTGAGCTCAGTAATTAATAATAACGAATATGCAAGCGGCAGCGCCGCAAACAGATACAAGAGCTGTAAGTACCTATACTTGGTTTTAGCTAAAGGTAAATAAGTTTTTCTTCTGTTAGCTATGACTACGTAAGCACAAGTAGGTATACGAGAAAAATATCTTGACAATTCATAGAATTTACAATAAAGTTGTTGGTACTTAATTAGTTGATTACTCGAATGGTTTAACAATACTCGTTAGAATTAGGTCACGTTACTCACATTACGGTTGGGTTAATTGCCATGGTGGTTCATAAATATTTCGGATAAAGAGCAACTCGGAAAACTTGGAGCAATTAGGGCATATGCGGGCTGAAAATATTACAAAGGTTATCAATTTAATGATTAGAACGGTTTTATGATAACGCTTTTAGCCGAAATGTTTTTGTGAGACACCATAGTTACGAACAGGCAGCAGATATAACGATAATAATATATTGTTCAGTGTGGGTTGACAAGAGCTGAAATGGAGCTGATGATGATAAGAAATAGATAGGCAAGTTATATTTAGACATAAACAATAAAACAACATGATCGATTTTTTTATTTGCTCTGAGCCCCTAACACACAACAGTCAAAAAATCCTCTCCAATTTTGATACCGCGCGGGAATCAAACTTATCCACATTCTAGCTTTTCGTTGCGCACCTATTCGCATTGACTTGAACATAAAAAAGGGGATCATGTATACAGTGGTTATAAGAGTAAATAACTATGATAAAGACTCAAAATAATAAATAAATAATATCGGTATATATAAATGACGCAATCTATGATCCATCGGGTAACGACAAACTTCCGTGCTTCCGATTTGTCGCGGATTACGCCTCACAATGACGTACACTTTCATCGATTATGCGCTATTACCGCCGATTCGTTCTTATCTAGTGGAGAAAGCTGCCGATAAAGGAAAACGTGGGATTTTTCACTCCAAAGAAAGTATAAAGACAAGCACAATACCCCTATTCAATTGCGTCTCCACCGTGTCTACGTGGTGTACCGTTTTTTGACGCAATTAGAGACAACACATACAGATGGAGTATCTGCAACAGTGGAATTCGAGCTAAGGAATTTTCTTATTGAAAGAATTTTGATTAATATCTTTTCTTAAGAAAGATATGTACAAATTGGCATTGAAATAACGTTTGTTTAAAATGATGTAGAGTGAACAGTACATGTTTTTGAGTCGACTCAAGTCGCTGACAACAAAAACGATAATCAAGTAACACTCTTAAACAACGGAATAACTTTTTAAATTGCCTTTGTTTACATAAGGAATCCAATACACCTGCAGCAGTAACGGTTCTTACATTCAGACGTAAAATAAACGCTGTAAATCTGAAGAGGTTGTCGTCACGACAAAAAGTCGCATTGCGCGTATGTAGAATGTCGGCGGACGACTTCGAGTCGCACCTGCTTCGCCGGGCGGACGCGTGCTGGCGGTGTATGCCACTTATCTGTTATTGAATTATTTATTGCGTTATCACATTATATTTGCCATGTATCTGATCTATCTTCAATGAAGCGGAGATAGAGAATAATGGGACAGTTGGTTACAGTGACAAGAGCTTCGTTATGAAACTTCGTAATTGTGTGGACTGGTATAATCACTATCACTAACGTCGTGAGGTGAGACATATCGCCTCGGTCTAGTGGGGACTTAATTTGTCACGAAACTCTGCCAAATTAAGTATTAAGCATCAACGCCAATAAGCACGCAATTATTAAAAACTCTTTTACTCATAGAGCATAACGAATCACGTATTAATAAACAGATATACCTATATGCGCTCACACAACGTTGCATTTTGCAATGTATTGTATTTTTGTAAACATTCATTTTGCGGTTCATTAGTATTTATTTACTTATATTATTATAGGTACCTATATGTCTCGCGCATCAGATAAAGAGAAAAAGTCTGTCTCTAGATCTCTGCGGGAATAATGCATTGACACGCCAATTTAAGCTATCAGATTTATACACTGATTTATCTAAAAACAAGTAGAAATCACGTACATAATTCATACGTACCTACTTAAGTATTTATTGTTGAAATAGTTTTAACAAGATTTAACTGTCAGTATCTCAACTTTTCAAGACAACGAACCGACCAAAGTTACTTAGTAGTGTCCCATCATATTGAAAAGTAATGTATGCAGCAATATTAACACACATAAGAAATTATATATATCTCTAGGTAAAAAGTCTATCTTTCAATTGTTATCAAGCACTGAATTCTAAAACTCAATGTAGCGACCTCAGAGCAAATAAAAAATCAAGAGGGAATGTTATGAACAAACAAGTGAAGCCAACCAAAACTACGCCTCGCCGTGTACAGACAATTCACACACATATCAACGTACAAGGAAACTACGCCTTGGCTTGTCATTCGAACTATGGCGGCGCAACAGCGACACACTCACACATGTATAAAAAACCGGCTTCACTTGACTGTTCAACGACGTTCCCTCTTGATTTTTTTATTTGCTCTGAGGTAGCGACCTCTTATTTTAAACATATTCATACGAATCCAAACACATTTTAGAAACCTTTTCTAAGTTTTGAAACGGCATCCTTGATACTTTGCCGCAGCGGCTGTACTCACGAACGACTTTGCCATCGACACGTAACACAATATCACTAAATTTTACTTTGTAGCACGTTGTTAAAAGGAAGATGGCGAAGTTGATTTCATTCATGTCCTGAAGGTTGAATGGCATCCTCGTCAGTTTTTCTCGCGCCTCAGATGCCTCCACATATCAACACGAAGACATTAATAACTGCAGCATAAGAACCACAAGATTCGCAAGAAGTCGTACGCGGGCTCAGATCCTGTGCTAGTTTTTTGGCGCATTGCTCTCTGCAACCGTATTTTGTATGACATGCCCCTTATAAATGAGGATGATATGTGATACGTATCTGGAATATATCTTCCTCGACAATCAACACGAGATTCGCATAGCTGTTTCGCATCTGCTTTCTCAGTATTCTCAGTATTCAGTAATCAGCACATTAAGATTTTCCTATTGTACAACGTGGTGTCGCTAAGTTTTATCGCTGTAGTCATACATTTCTTATTGCAATATATCAATGCGTAGTTATTAAGGTTCCGTAATAAAAGAGGAAATTCCATGTTAATTCTGTCTGTAATGTCATAAAACGCGTATACGAGTACCGACTTAACATTATTATTTTTTTCGGATAATTCTAAGAATAGAGTTGCGAAAATAACTATTGGTGGAAATGCAACTAATTGCAATGACTATTCAGTGCCAAAAGGTCTTTTTTCAAGCAAAATAAAAACTGACGAGAGAGAAAGAGAAAATCATAGACTGCTGATGGGATACACAGTACCTACTGGATCAAATCAAATCAAATCAAATTGTTTATTTGCTGAGAATATATGTAAAATACAAGTCAGAATTGGTTACATAGTCTTATATTTACATTGTATTCAGTCTGCAAGCAGACGTGCAAATATTTATTTATTTATTACATTAATTTCTTGTATAGGTGCATCAGTATAATCTATAAGTTATTAACATTATTATATTCCTTAATACTATAGAAACAATAATCATCAATAATACTATTTGATCAGCGCATAATCTAACATCATAGCAGCTATACCTACCTATAGACAAACGTCCAACTTTATCCACGAAAACATAGTATACAAACAATTCAATACTCACTAGCTTACTTACATAGTAAAAGCACTTATACACGACCAATTAAATCTCTAGCGTCACGCTTTCTACCTTGCATTGTTATGTAAATGTTACGCTTTTATTGTAAGAATTTTAATAATTTATTATGAAATCATCGAGCGTTTCAATTAGAAGAGTAACAGAGATAAGCGAGATTTTAATTTTAATTGATTACTTACCTTGTTTCATGGAAAACAACACAGTATATATATATATATTGTTCATTCATTCATACAAAGAACTGTAAACTCAGATCAAATAAAATATAGGATTTGGTGTGATCAAGCCTATATACGGGAAGAAACATGATGCAATACTATTATTACCTAGAAACCAATAAGGTAGTCCAGTGTCTAGCAGAGGATATGATACTGCTGATATTATAATGATAATGACCTGGAGTCATATGTCCATTAGTAAGCCCCACGGATGATGACATGAATACATATTTTTTGCTATTTCGAGTCACTACCGGAAGTATACTAAGCCTCTTATAGGTACTTAGAGCAGTCGTCCTAACTCAGAACAAAGGTATAAGTAAGAAGATTTATTAATGAAGTAGAAAGCCAACCCAAACGTCGCGATATGTAATCCTCGTCATGAGAACTATGTTATAATTTAGAACGCCTAGATCATGTGATTAAATCTAGCCGTACATTCATATACACAACAGAAGGAATTATTTTCCCCGTAACTGTAACATATAGAATCCGGAAGATCCGTAAATCGGCTGGTATCCCTACAGTTGTCTGTTATCCGTGGGAGCATTTTAGTGCGCGCGTGTGAACCGCGCGCGACAATAGCCGGGCACACATGATGCAGCCCTGATTTAGAGGAGACCACGGCCACAGATCTCTTGAGACGTGTCGTCTCGATCTATCTAGATCCTAATTTCGCACGAAACTTCCTGATGAAAATCCCAAACTATGCGTAACGTCGATAAATAAATTACTCACAGACGGCAACAAATTACTTACATACAAATTACACAACACTTGAATTCTGCGACATCTATGTGATTTGCTAATATACAATTTGCGGTGTATGAGATTGTTGTAGCAAAATATATAAATGGAAGTATAGAATCCCGCCATAATTAATTTTAATTATTTATTAATCTATCATACTCTGGACAGAAAATTTTAGAGAACCTATTTGCAACATATTTATTGGCATGTTCAAATGAATATAAAATTCTTTCAGTCCATTAAACAGCTAGGTGAAGGTCGTTTTATAGCGGAATCTTAGGCTATGTAGCTTGGCAAACTCCAAGGACTTTCAGAGGTAGGTACATCGTGTTATTGTGCAAAAAAATAAGAAATTAGCACAATTTCAGGGTCAACGTCATAGTAGGTAATACTTGTTTATAATGATGAGTATACCTATTTAATATATGTTATAGGTACATCGGAAAGCCTGCATTTTGCAAAACAAAGCCGTCTCGCGCGCCGGATAAAGAAATAGATTTTCTTTTAATCTCTATGACTCCGACAATGTGGGATCGGTGAGGCAATCGTAAGATATTTATTATACTTAAGTATCTGTACGGAGCTGTGGTGGCCTAGAGGTAGTGACACCCGCCTTACAATCGTGAGGTCGTGGGTTCAAATCCCGGTCCCTTTACCAATGAGTTCTTTGGAATTTATGTACGGAATTTAACATCACTGGCTTTTCGGTGAAGGAAAACATAGTGACGCAACCTGCATGCGTCCGTAGAAGAAATTCGATGGCGTATGTGAATCCACCAACCCGCACCAGAGCCAGCGTGGTGGATATGGCCCAATCATCCTTCGTGGGTAGGCCTACGTCCTGCAGTGGACTATTAAAAAGGCTGGTACGGTACAGTAAGTACCTGTACAAACTGCCATTCACACTGCGTCCGTAGTAACTGTTATGTCAGACACACTGCTTTCAATGTACGTATATTTTGTAAACATGGCATTTGTGTTGTATGAGTATTTGCTACATAGAACTTAGAAGTGGGACATTTCACCTCACCTCGCCCGGGTAACAAGTAGGCCTCTCTCTAGATTCCTATGACTCCGACAATGCGGGATCTGTGAGGCAATCGCACGATAATTATTCCTAGTAGGTACCTGTATAAACTGCCTTTCATACTGCGCCCGTAGTTGACTGTTGTGTCTGTGGCGGTGCGTAGGACGCCTGGGAAAGCACATCTTCTTTGCTGTTTGTTTTGCCCTTTTTGGAACGTAATGTGAACTTTGCTCGTTTAAGTAGGCGGTAAGTATTCGTACTATGACTAAAAGATTTGTATAAGTAGGTAAGTATGTTACAAACTTAATTGTTCCTGTTAGTTGCGATCCTTTTCATTTGAAACTGAAAAAGCTAATGTTAATCGTATACACAAATTCAAATTTGTGTTCAATTACAATAAAAATAAATATCTTATAATTTATGATAATTAGCGTTGATTTAAAAACGACAACCTTCACCCAGAATTCTTAGCAACACTGGCATTCTTAGTCTCTATTTGCTTATGTACAAGTTGTACAACTGTAATAATACTTCTTCTGCTTCGTCGTTACGATAATCCTTGACATTTATTTATGATTTTCTCCTAGAACTTAGTCAAGCTCGTCCCGCCAGGGGGTGGCTTCGTAGAGGTCTAGCATAGTGCATGCATTCGGATACATACTCAGGATTCAAAAAGAGGTTACTGAAACTATATTCATATTCAATTTATTCATAAAATATTTTATTGACATGTCAGTACTTTAGGTTTATTCGATTACTATCTAGAAAAATAGCCAATTATTGACAAACAGCATGAGGATGTCAATTACCTACATATAATCCTGAAACCCTGAAAACGCGAGATGATAACAAATCTTCTATAGGTAGAAAAAGTCCAAAATGTATATTATGATACATTTATCTATCTTGCCGGTCACATCGCAATGTAGCGCCAATAGCCAATAAATACGGTAACCAGCTATTCCCACCGGCCCATTGCTGGACGTGCCAGCACGCACCGATTACCACGCTGGTCGACTGACGAGTAGGGTAATTACATACGGTTTGCATACCATCAGGAACAATTAGGTTACTTAACTACTTACTCGATCACAGTTAGCACAGATTTCACTATATACTTTTTTGGATTAGGTACAAATTTTAATTTTGATAATACCTTTGGTAGCTGTCCAATCGCTAATGGTGCGTCCACACAATCCGCGAGGCGACACGAGGGGACGCGAGCACGAGTGTGTGGATAGTGCGCTCGTGTCGCCTCGTCTCGCTCGAAATAAAGGTACAGCTGAAAGTAGGTAGGTAATCTCACAGAAGTCAGAGATACACATATTGACGTTTTCATTTTATTTATTGACCGAGCGAACGAAGTGAGAGAGAGTCTCAGTTTTGACTCGACATTTCGCTTTCGTCTGTTCGGGTGTTGATTCTCCTCTACAGGTCGATATTTCAACGATATTTGACACACACTGACATAATTATGCTTATAAATTTCTGGAATGTTTTGTCGTAAATTTTTGATTGAGAGGTTCGGGAGAGATTCCTTCAAAAAGTGGAGACATTTTGCTGTTACTGTTACCACAGCTGTTACGCTGTTTATCAACCTATTTTGATAATACATATGTATTTGGAGAAACTGTTCAGAATTTGAATCGTACCAAGATTTGCGAGTATGAACGAAATCGGTCAAAAGCGTGTCGATATATAGATAGGCTCATGGACAGATGCACGGTCTACTGTTCTAGAGCAGCGGTTCCCGAATTCTTTTGGCTACGGAACCTTTTTGTGTCACCTTTTTTGGGCGGAACCCTCTCCTAGCTCTAACTGTAAAATTTTTTTTACTAACGGAAATCACACCATACTTCGACTTTTTAATTGGTGTCGCATCTTGTAGGTAAATAAAGTATGACTTTAAATGAAAGACTCGTCGCGAACCCATGCTTACACTCGCGAGTGGTAGATACCTACCTACATGGTGCCTTAACGGATTTTTGGAATACCTACAACATTTTAAAACTGAATAATAATGACTTCTATTTATAAAATAACAATACCTAAATATTATCAAAGGTAAAACGATTTACAATAATATGGAAATCTTAAAGTTTCGAGGAACCCCTGAGAGCCATTTACGGAAACCCAGGGTTCCGCGGAACACCATTCGGAAACAGCTGCTCTAGAGACTACTAAGTAGAATAATCGTGAATACTTTTCCCTGGTTTCGCAATTTATTGTCTCCCCGTGATGTGTTGTGTGGCGTGATGCGTTATCATTTACGCAGCCGCGGCGGCGATTCATCACTCCTTTTTAGGACAACGTCACTTACCATAATCTACTACGTTGCCTTACCTACGTTGTTTACCTTTAGCTGGTATATATTCTGTTATCTGTAACAAAAAAATACATTTTGTACAATTAAATACAACATTGGATTAATTTCGAAATATAACTAAACAAGCGCATTAAAATCGGTCCATTAGTTTGTAAGAATCAATTTATGAAGCCATATACAGACATACAAATTTAGACACGATATCTGTATGTCTGTCTAAAGATTCTATGTAGCTTAGGTATGTAGTATTGTATTTTGTTGTAGTAAATAAAGGCAGGGCTGTTAGGCAGGTAGTAAAGCCCAAAAAAAAGGATTTTATACAAAGTAAACGTAGGTAATGATAAAGGTACACGACAAAGTGAATGTGTTCACTGATTAAAATTGTAACTAAATAGATAATAGAATTCTTCTTAATGAGTCAATTTATCCTTTCGATTTTTTTGCGTTTACTGATCCAATCCTAACTCATTATAAATCCGATGATGGATTAGTTATTGGTTTATTTGTTACCCTTTCATGGAGCAACGGAGCGTCGGACGGATCGACTTTTAATGTTTTGCATGCATATAGTTTAAAGATCGCTAGCTAAGGGCTACTAACACCACGCGAAGCCGCGAGCTAAAGCTAGTCTACATAAACCGTCGCGTTTCGTTTCAAATTTTCGGATATAGTCAATGTCCAACCCATTTGAGAGCGCTTGCCGCATAGTAGCGTGCCACACGCCACCACTCGCGGATACATATATTGCCAGATTGAAATGCAATGCATATTGCCCTGCTATGCTATGCTAATGCCGAGTAATGCCGATTGAAACGTTGTCCTATCGCAATAAAAACAAACGGTTTATTGGCGGAGAATAAGACGTTTATAAAGAGTCAACAGAAAAAGTATTCAAACAATGGATTCGATTTTTATTTTTAACCGTCTTCAAAAAAAGGAGGTTCTACGTTCGCCTGTATATTTTTTTTGTGTATAAGTATTCAATGATATATTTGCCAGTTGTAACCCGATTTTAAAAAATCTTTTTTATTCGAAATAATATACTTCTGAGGGTCCATTAAAATTATAACGTAATTGGCTGAGCCGTTTTCAAAAATCAACAAAAACCGTAAAGATTGTATAGGTACATCGATTCAAGCGAACTATTCAAATTTTGTACACGATTGAAGTCAGTTGTGCCATTTTTGAAAAAATATTAGTTATTGAAAAAAATCTTTTAATTATTTATGTAGGTATCTAAGTGATGGTTTTACTAAAACCATAAGTATTTTTGTATGCCCCTAAGTATACATAGAAGTTTGAATGATTAAAGTATGTTCTTAAACGTTGCCGCTTCTTTAGTCATTGAAAAATGCTAATTAAACAGTTAAGTAAAAAAAAATATCAGATAAGTAAAATCAATACCTACTTACGAAGCATTGCCAAATTCAAATGCGTATTTTCTTATACAAAGATTATTTTTAAAACAAGTTAGGTAAATATCAACGAAAAAGATGATACATTGCATTGGTTAATTATTTTAGAATCTGCATCACAATAATTAATTTCTACCGACAATATTTAATTTCGAAGGTTATTGTTAACCGTAAATAAGAAAGCGAGTCATTATCGTTCAGAGATCAATAAATACAAAGCAAACGAAAACAGGAAACGATAAACACCATAAAAGAGAGTATCACAAAACAGAAGGAACCAGAGATCTTATAGCTGGTAGACAGAGCGCTCTCTATTCTATAATTATATGGAACCTAATGACAACATCAACGACATGTCTATCAATTGTAGATAGGTACTCATCGTCTATAGTTGTTCAGCTGTTCTTAATCAATTAATAGACCGAGAATAAAATAATTGTAAAATATCAAAACATCTACATAATTATAATTGCATTGCCGCGTAGTATTAAGTTAGGTATCTTGGCAGACAAATCGTAAAAATGTGTTACACTGCTTTTATTTCAATATTTTAAAACGTGATAGAGAGCTTAATTTACTTATTTGTTATCATATTTAGGCAAATTTTGGTGTCAGCATTATAATCCACGATTGGCACGAGATTGAACGCGCGATCTATAACTTTTATCGCCGTTTAAAAAGAACGTAAGATCTGCGTATGAATGTTTTCCAAGCCAATACGGAATCACACACGGATACAAAGCGTTTATTTTTACAGCAGAGACAAGAAAATCGTTTATAATTATACGCCCGTGGCCTACAGACACCGGACAGTAAAATAACGAACAAATAAAACAGAACATCAAACGGTCCACCGAATGACGCAGAGATTTGTTTCAACGTTCTTCTGGAAGATAATCAATAAATAAACTCATCAAATGATACATGTTCATGACTTAACTTTGACTTACAACAAAATTTATAAATTAAACAGCAGTCCGCAATTTGTATTTTTTGGATTACAATTCACATTATGAATTGATGAGTAGGTACTACTTAACGAAACGAAAGTTTCTTTACCATAAGAATAAACAAACATTCTAGGAGAAATCTCAACAAAACTTGTGACTTTTTCAATTTCTAAGTAGGTAAATGTAAAAAAAGATATCTCGTACTTATCATTATATTATGTACTTGCGAACTTGCCATGGTATAATGTGATGTGATGAAAGTGCGACTACACACAAAAGCTCAGCGAATATCCCGGAGTTTCCATATTTCGTCTCGCTTTACCCCATTCAGGAATAAATGCTGTCGCTAAGTTAGGTTAAATTTAGCGCGAACAATTCGCAACACGAGTGGCACGCCTGTCTGGCGCAGGGCGTCTCAAATCTTCTACTAAAGTCTAAATACGGCCACATCCGCGTCGGCAGACGCAGCCGAATGCAGGAAGGGGACAGGGTCAATGCTGCATAAGGTAAGATCTAAATGACATAGACTATCGTATGTGTCGTAATATTCTACGAGACACGATAAAGCAAAATACTAAAATCAGTTTGAAATAGATATACACACTGAGCTAGAAATTCATTCAAGGTATCAATCTGTTGCTAAGCACAAACCTATCCATCCTATCTATTAGATATAGGGGATCTAGCATTACAAGAAAACCTTTTGACTTCTGACTTCACATGCATTCAAATTCTATTCAAGTGATATAGTCGGTCTAACGAAGCTATCCTAATGTTTTGATCCCCTTCTAACTTTTCCTGAGTGCATCCCCTTGTACGCCGTAATCGCTTTTCTCTTTGGTCGGACGCGCCGCGACGCTCCGTTTGCAGCCAATTCGCACTTACCGGCATTTGCATGTCTTCAACATTCGTAGCATCTGAAGCTTGGGAAAATTTATCCAATCTTAAATTTCTTCAGAGTCAGCGCGAAATTGCAGTTGGTGGGTTTGGCGTACCTAGTGTAGTAACTGATTTGTTATTTAGTTTTTTTAAAGATTGCTCAAAAGTATTTAAGAATGTCCCCTGGGCTCTTTGAAAAAAACTGGAAAAATATTGCATATTTTTGAGCAGTCCCATATAAAATTCTGATTTCAGTAAAACTGATTAAGAAAATAGAAAACTTTACAATAGATCTAAGGATGATCCAATAAAGACATTTTGACGTATTGCTATTTTATTATTACGAGAACAATTTTCAATAACTGAAGATTAAAATTTTATATAGACAAATTTAAGATTGTAGAACGGGTTAGGGATAACCTACATTGCGACACAGTTTCAAATACCTGCAGTGTCCGAAGCTGAAAGTGCAGTCCTTGAACCCATAGCCTTAGAGGTATGCTAGCGCCAGCGGGCCGGCCTTGTGACCTATTCCGGTGGCCTTGCACATGTCTTGCAGGTGGGACTACTAATTGTTCTACAATGTGCCTTGCTAATTGCCTGGACAACTTTAGATGCACCTGTGACTGGGATAACTCAGGTGCCTTCCTACGACGGAGTCTGTCTTGTTCGTATGACTTATCAACTTATGTAATTGTGGCCTATACTTACTTGCAATATGAACGTTTTATATGATTCATTACATTCTGCAGTTGCATTGATTGTAGATCTGAAATTCGTCGATGTGTCAATGGTTATATTTATGTCTTCTGGGAAATTATATGACTAACACAAAAAGTAGATACCTCTGATTTGTAAAATTCTTTCGCCCCATTCCAACTTTGGAAAATTGTAAATTACTTTTATTCCGTGAATCATAGACCATGTTAATGTTGCGGTCAAAAAATATAACTTATCTCGTTTAACAGTTCTAAATCATTATCAGCATTACAAATAGATAAATCGATGGACAAATGACACTTGTCGATAAACAAATACGCTGTGACGCGCGACTTCACTTGAAACTTTAGATAACTTCGTCGCGTGTCTGGGAGATGGCTAAACTGAGGCACACTTACGAGCATCCTGGCAAAGTTTTTAACACAGTCGCGTTGAACCTAATTTCAACCCTTGAGAGTTGATTTTTGTCTGAATTGATATCTTTGATTGTGTTGTCGTGGGTCGGCTGTGGCTCAAACAAGAGGTGTTTGCGAGAGATAGCCATATCGCCTGGGAACGTTAAACAGGCGGGCCCGTACCGCGTGCCACCGCCTCTCGCTTGCTCAACAGAATCACTGTCGAGGAAATACCTCCGAATAAGGCTCTGTTGATAAGCACGTGAGTCAACTTGACGAGTATGAATAATTAAGGTAACTATCGAAGTGTTTCTGTCTGCCTTTTAAAAGCATCAATAGATAGACGTAGAAGGATTATGGTAAACTCGCTATACCTAGCTCATTTATTCCACTGGTATCCAGTATATCGCAGATATTACTACGTGTTACTTACAGACACATACCAAGAAGCAGAGAGTAATTAGAGTAAAACTGAAAGTTATCGGTTACTAAACGGGCGACTTGCTCGTCTAGCCATTCGCTCGTATAATTATTTATGTAGATATGTAATTTTATTTTCAACATAATTTTAATCTATTCCCTTCATCTTTGATAATGTTTGATGTATTCAAAGTTTCTTCTTAAATGTTTCACAGAATCTATCTTTAGTTCAAGAAGCAAACTATAAAGTCCGTGTTGCATATCTCCGTGCTATAACAATGGGAACATTGTAGCCGTTTATGCTTTACATAAATAGCTTGAAATTTACGAAGTGGAGCGGAGTTTAAGACGCTCAGAGTTCTTTGATGAGGCTCGTACTGAGAACAGCGGCTTTAAACGGATGAAATAATTACACTCATAATATTATAATATTCTGTATGAGCTACGAATTAGCTATGTACTTATGGAGGCTGGTCTGACTGAAAGTATAAGTCAAGTTTGTTGTGGAAATGTGCTTATTGTCCCGTCAGATAGGTGAAATTATCATTTCGCTTTTAAAAATAAGACGCTTATAGAGTAGACAGTAGTATCACATTATATACGAAATCGAAGAATACCACACACAAACACACACATACACACGGCCACAGATACCATTAGATTTTCATCTAGCTCTACTAGATGCCGCACTCATCATTATCTCTACTATATAAATAATACATGGTATGAACTTATCATAACAATAAACTTTGAAAAATGACATTGTTTGACAAAAAAGTGGCTCTAGGAATATGACTGACTAATCATCCACAAAAAATAAAAAATTGACATAACAAGTTATAAGTACATATAGGTTCAACCTGTGCTCGACTTAAAAAAACCTTACCAACCAGGAAAACAGCAACAGCAGAGACGCTGAATTTATTAGTACTCGTACATACTCGTGAATCAAGACATTGTTCCGTTTCTTTCTAACTCCGGACAACAAAAAGGAAGGCAGTTGAGTAAGAAGTTATGAATGGGATTGCCTCGAGATCCGGTGCGTGAATTAATTTGACGAGCGTCGGAACTGGCCCGCTTGGTATGCGGCGTGTAGGAGCAGCGTCCGGCGGCCGGCGGCCGGCGCCGCTGCCACCTACCACCGCCGCAGACCAGGGACCCACAGACAGACAACGTGGTAAACACCAGATAGTCTGCATGTACTGTGTATATATAGCTACTCCTCCTCGACACGATTGTCAGCGTCACTTGTATGGCCAATATTAGGTATAGTATTATTTCAAACAACGCTTACGACTTAAAAAAAAATGTACGAACCGAACTCAATCAGGATATCAAGCTGTAAGAACAGTTTTTTTACAAAAATAATTCTTGTAATGAAAACTTAAAATGAACCACGAAAGTGACGATGAGGAGAAACACCCATACCTAGAATTGTTCCGCGGATCAAGCGCATGTAGCGAAAGAAAATAGTAAAGAAGCATAAACAACATGAACTGAAATATTCCTCTTCCTTGTTCTCACTCATCAGATGCAAGCAGTACGTACGTATTTCTTGATTTTTCCTAAAGTATATTTTTATTACTTTGCCCATACAACGGCAAAAACTTTGAAACGAAAACGGTACTCTACAATACTTAGTCTTTTAATCCGTTGTCACGTTACATAAGATTTTTTTTTGCAAAAATTAGCATAACCGACTGCACCCGTTTACAGAATTCGCGAATATTTCGCACGGATCGATGTAGTATTTTTCACATTATTGTTGATTTATCAAAAATGGCTCAGCCGATTTTGTATAAAATTTAAATGGGACCAATTTCGAAGTATACTCTTTCCAATAAAAAAAGAATTATTGAAATCGGACTACTACGAAAAATGTTATGCGTGGTATACATAAATAAAAAAATATACGCGTCGATTGTAAACCTCCTCCGGTGGTTCGTCGGTCAAAAATGATAAGCTTCCGTAGGCCACGATAATGATATCTAAGATATTAGATACTATTACCGTGCGTAGGTAGTAACGATAAAATTAAGATCAAAAACCATGGATGTCCTTGGATGGTTGCCTACTATCAAATCATTACTGGCGAAAAAATATGTTTCTAACCGTGACAGCTACATTTTAGTTCACTCTATGTATAATAATGACACCATACGTCGTTGATATGTAGCCATAGGTACTTAAGCATCAGAATGCTCTAAAATTATATCTCTTTACCCTGATCATTAAAGAGTTGAGTCTCTGCGCGTACTTTCCTTACTTTTCCAATACACTAGCTAAGTACGTACTAACCACCTACGTCATTGTAGTAGATATTCATGGACGGTATGTGACATTCATTTGCATTTTTGCTAAAGTTAGTAGTCAGGTATGCGTACCGGACATAGCTGTCGTAATGTCCTTGTCGAAACAGAAAGGCCTTTGTCTGCAGGCCTATAAATATACGAGTATAATTATGATATGAGAACTTAACTCTATTCCTATGCATTACGGGATAAATGATGATAAAAGAGCAGGTTAGTTTACATCAATTTTATACTAACTAGTTTAGCAGGTTAATTTGCATCAAATATGCTTACTATTTGAGGAGGAAATAACATTATGCAACTTATAAAAATTGATACCAAACAAGATCCCGCAGGAACATGGTGGATGAAAGCCGCTTCCAACCGGTCTTATTGGAGATCCATAGAGGACGCCTATGTCCAGTAGCGGACGTCATATGGCGGATGGATAGACACACGAGAAGTGCCGATGTATTATTTATGACATATTTCACATAATATAGAAATTTTAAAAAAAACTTTTGGCTACTGCTTGGCGACCACGCAAAATTCCGTTATAATAATCCATAATTCTTAATCATTTATTCATAAGTTTCAGGTACATACAAGGTGGTTCATTTTTAAGGTGCTTATGCCAAACTTGCCTGATTACGAATACATTTTAAAATAAACAATCAATAAATAAACAAACAATTTTTAAAAAAATAATCAATATTTTTATAGCTGAGGTGAGTCCCTTTCGACACTTTTGTTCTTTTTTTTCATTAGTTATATAAGTATTTTTTGTACGTGTTATGCATGTGTCGAATAAAGATATTTCACTTCTCTTCACTTCACTTCACTTCACTTCACTTCACTTCACTTCACTTCACTTCATTTCATTTCAAATAGTCAAATTTAAATCAAAATACAATTATAATATTTGCATATAATATTTCATAATCATTCTTTTTGTTCCAAAAAATTGCATATTGCATGAACGTATGCTTAGAAGAAGTGCTCCTACGCCAATTAAAAAAACTGTGTATTCAAATGTTGAAGGGTAAAATTAGCTACCTCAATGTACAATGCACACAACAGTTGTGCCTTGCAATAAAATTCCACATAACAAGTCAATCGAAGACAGCCCTAAACATCGATGCTCTGGCTAGCTAAATAGGCACAAGCTCGATTGGAATGCCACATTCGATTCGTCGGCATCCAACTCGATGCACAGGTGCGCCCGGGCACACCTGTCCATTCGGAGCAGTGACAATTCGCAAGCTAACTCGAATCGATATCGATTATATCGATACTGGGAATCGATGATAACGTTCTGTAAAAACTTTGAGCTATTTTAAATAATTATTGCGTGCAGGTAAATAATAACTTAACTTTTGAGTATGTGATGTAAATTACTTTTCATCACATCTATTCGAAAAGAACTACTTGGTTCGCCTTTAAGTGCACCCAAAGGTGGTGTTAAAAACTTACAGAAAACTGTAAGAAACCTTATAAGTGCGCCAGAATTATTTTTGCCGCGCACTTTTTGAATTTGGAACATATAAGTGCGCCGGAATGATCTTAGCCGCGCACTTTTTGAATTTGGAAGTATTTGTAAGTGTGTAGTGTTCAGCGTTAAGAAAATGAATGAAAATAATGTAAATATAAGTTTTCATATGTTTTATTATTGGATACCATTTAATTTCAATTAAGTTGTTACTCTACGTTTTATTAAATTATAATATTACAATAAAATATGAGGCGCTTTTATTTTTTCATAGAGGGTGATGAAAAGTAGAGTGTACCACTTTTTATTTTTATTTTAAAAGGTATCACTTTAGAATCAGAATCTGCTTTATTGCATAAAATTGGTGCATATGTTGCTAAAATTTATCTTTGTTTTTTAATATCTGTAGAAAACATAATCATCATCATCTTCGCACTCGGTTACTAATCGTATTCAAGATCGACCCCCAATAAAAAAATATATATATTAAGATAAATGATGGAAAATAAAACTACATAATTGTGAACTCTCTAGTTAGAAATAGTTTGCGAAGAAATAGAAAATGAGCTCAATATCTTTCAATATTTGCAGAGGGCCCATTTCCCTCGTCTCTCATGAAGTAATCGGGGGCAGTCATACTCAGGCCGGTCACATAGCCGCCTCGTCATTGACCTAACGTTTATTGAACCCTAGGATCTAGGTCCTAGCACTTAATTTACACATCACAATAAAACGGTGTGGGTGTCTCATGTCGCGATAATTATTCACTGATTGCGTACCCGAAACTGTGCCGCGCATTAATATTGTGAAGATTCATTTATTAATCCGATTGAAAAATGTAGCATAAATATAGGTATGTCACTTTGAAAACACAGATAACTCTTACAATACTTTACAAACTAAAATAAGTCAAACTGTACTTGCTTTCAGATTAAGTACCTACATAACACAACATAAGGTTAATACGTACTTACTTGAATTACAGACACTTCCAAAAATTTTTTTCACAATCGATTAAAAACTAGCATTATGACTTTGATTGATATTATAAGATGCCAATCAATTAAGCAACCCATCAAATCTTTTTAGAACTTTTTTGATACACAACCGTGACAAAAACAGGTGCTTCTTAAGCTCTAGCACGCCCATTATCTTGGTGTGCGTAGGTTACATTAATAAGAGAGACAAATAGAGAGATACATCTTTTTTTCTTCATCTCTTCGTGGCCAAACGTTCATGATTCCGAAGTGTGATAAGAATATTAGAAGCAAAATCGCTTAGCAACCGTAATCTGTTTGCAATTTAGCAGCACGCTTGAACTCAAACCACCACCACCAATTTACTTAACGCACCTTGCAATGTCAAACATTACGGTAAATACGTTACGGTCTTGTTACAGTAAAACAAAATTCAAATTGCATACTTATTTCCGATTCCGTTTCGCATCGATTACATGGGTTTTTGATTCAGTTAGGTCAGTTGACAGGAAATATAGGTTGCGATAACGGTTTTTTAGCAGTTTTATTTTGTAATTTTGTCTTTTGCTTGTAAGTACACAAATAACGAGCAGGTGATTTGATTTTATAAGTTCAAAAAGTGCTTTGTAAGTGTCCGGCAATAAAAACCGCAGATCTGAAAGTCGAGTCTGCACTTCCGGAGCGGAAATTTCAAGCATAGTTACCTCTCTTCGAAGAGAAACTAATTGCTTGACCGGAACCATTGAAGTCTGCATCATGTCTATATTTTATTGGTCAATTCACCTGTAATCTGTAGTCGGTTTACGACCAATCAATATCACGCAGTTTTCTAAACATTAAACTGTCTATAAGAGACGTCAGAGTCGCGGTCACAGATTGACAAAGTTATTTTTGGAGTTGCATAAATATGAGTACTAAAAGACTCCAAAGCAGACTTATTTTTATACTGAGAATTAGGATGTTGGATTTTTTAATCAGCTATAAAGATATGTTTGTCATACAAAGCGATAAATGAACGCCGCACTTTGTGCTTCCGACTCGGAAAGCACTAGCATTCCATACAAGGAGAATGTCGACTCACCTGAAGCTAGCTAATGCTATCGCTCAATATACTTTGAGATGGAACCTTGTATATTAATAAGATATTGATTTGATCTCTACACTGAAACCTGCAACATAGGTTTCAGTGTAGAGATTAAATCAATATCTTGTTAATTAAATACAAGGTTCCATCTTAAAGTATATTATTATTTTTACTATATATACATAATGTATTAAATACCATTTTCTGAATAAGTTCCTTCCAGAAAATGGTCTCTCAATCCTTGCTAAAATACCAATCTTTCAAAGGACTACTATTGTTTTATTACAAAACCCTAACTACGATTGTGTACAGAAAGAAGATCACTGAACTTAACTTACTCAAGTAAGTACATATGTATATCATTACAAGATAGAGACAGAAGTAAAACTATTTTTAAGCAAATCGAAAATGTATCACACGTCACAAAGATAGAGACAGCCTACAAGTAAAACTAAGTATTTTTATGCAAATCAATATGAAATGGTCATTAGCTTTTTATGTATTACGCCTTGACTAAATTCATTGTCTCCAATCTAACTGATCCGACATAATTTGCATGACCTTCTAAAACAGATGAGTTGTACGGCGCCGGCGCCGGCCCACCGTGAGAATGGCACTCGTTGACACCTCGACCGTGACAGCCCCCGGGAATCCACGCAAAAACCTGTCACGGGAATCAACAAATCGATTCTCGATGACAAATCCTATCGATCTATCGCCGAGAGATCGAGCCGATCGCGCTCTAATCGATTACGTTTTCGTTGTAACAAATTAGGTATGTTTGCGTCGAAAAAAGAATCTGGATCGACCGAGGGATCGGAGTTGCGAGCGGATAATGGGACTGAATTTCGATCAAGATTACGAGTAGTGCTGCTGCTGCATGCCTATTAGTACGTTATATTTTATGTTTTAGTGATACTTCGAAAATTAATTTCTTCTTATTTCACGATATGAATTCGTTTAAACTTGGATTATCAATCCAATGCAGTGCTATTTCTTCTAACGATAACGTTTACGAGAAGAAACATAGAAGCACCTATTTGCAGTTATATTAATTCCTGGACCATTCTGAGAAATGTAACTTTCACATACCAAATCCTCTTTCAGATATTAGTAGACAATCTTCATCTACTCGAAGTGTAAAACAAATGTTCGACCCACGTTCCCAAAGTGATTTGAAAGCAATCGGGACGTCCCACTACGGGAGCCGCACTAGTTATGGCGCCTGCTTTGGCGGCAAATCAGTCCTATACCCGCTGCAGTTAAGGTGATTAAAACCGGCGGCCGGGCGCGTGCCCTGCGGCGCATCCCGCCCTCGCGTATATCACATTCCAATATAAATTAGTTTTGGAAGCCGCTTGTTTGTGCCGAAATAAACTGTTTCGGTAACCCTAATGATTAGACGGCTCATACCAGCGAGGTTATAAAAAGTAACGAGGAAAATGTATTAACTGCGTTAGAATAGGATTCTTATTATTTAATCATCCAGAAAGTGTTTAACAACGACAAGGTACAAGCCGTATGCACACGCCAATGATACTCGTAACTGGCCATTAATTTAGTCGCCCTGGAATTTACGATTCGTAATTGGGGAGTGCTTTTCAAAACTTTCAAGTGGCCGGTTGCGGTCGCCGACACTCGCAGTTACTGGCAGCTAATCTACCAGCAGTGCGGCACGCGATGCGGCCGCGGTAGTGTTTAGTGCAAAATGCGCTGAAATCCGGCGCAATTTCTTCTGGCTTGCCTCAGGCCATCGCCAAATTACAACACGCGCCCGCCGGCGTAATTGCGAGCGAACTTGGCTCGTGTGGGAACACCGACCGATTTATTAAGATTTAATCGCGCCCAATTAAAATACACCGCATTATTACCGAACACAAAAAGCTTATGCAAATGCGTAGAAGGTGAATTCACGGCGCCACGCAACGATGAGAGGGAGCGAAGGCGGTACGCTACGAGCCCTGCTACGGCGTAGCGCGTGCTACGATTACCATGTTTTTTTATTTGTTTGTTGAACCATACAAAACATAGCTTAGTAAAAAGTTTGTTAAGAGTTCGCTAACTCACAATCACGTTATCAACTCCCAGGCTCCGGAGCGATGTAAATCAAATCCGTCACGGGCTTATCTCACGAATCTCGGGGCACGTTTATTTCTTGGGTGACTTTTTAAGGTAGCAAACAAACATCAACTCTTAAGTACAAACCGATGTAGTATTCTTAATGGTATTTATAACAATCTGAATGTGAGGTAGATGTGTAGGATAGCGCCTGCGTCTTCTTCCCACGACTTTAGGAGCATAGGGACCTCCCCAGTGCGCATACATTACGACACGCAATGTCGTCTCGCGCCGCCTCCTAGTGACTGCTATGCAAGCTGTGGCGGCCACACGCACGCCTTCGTGCCCCTACACATAAACCTATGGATCCAATCGAAACCACCTATTAACACTAAGCAAAATCTGGGGGACTACCAATGTTTGCTACGGACGCTGAACAAGAGAGCTTCGTTTCCATTTTACTTACCATAGGTTCGGCTCAAGAAGCGAAGGCCCGAATATTCTACCTTGTATAAAACAATGGTAACATGTATTTTCAGGGACTAAACCACCAAGAATTACTTAATTAATTACTTAAACTGATTTTTATGAATGATCAGCATTGTTATATGATTACATAAAAAATATTAACTTACGACAAATGTATAACTAGCTTGTAATTTTAGGGTTGGTCAATAATAGGAACCTGACTTAGTAACGCGGCTGTATAATAACAAGGAGTCGCAAAGACCCATCTGCTATCTAATATTCGTCATCCTATACCGCACTTGCCGATGCGTGGTTGGTAAATTTGGTTCATTTACAACTGGAATCATTATTTTGCCAAATGTCATAAATGTAATGTCATAAAATTATCAAAGAGCACAAACACGAGTGACAAAGATGAAGAAATTGTTACAGAAAAGATTCTGTAAGGACCAAAAGTAGCGCCCTTGCTCTCCGGCGCTGACGCTATACTCCGACACCAGTTCGTCACGGCAATAAGAGGTTTGATGCCTCAATCAATATTGACGCTCCCAAAGTGACCGTTTTACGGCCAGCTTTACGAGCGAGATCGAAAACGTTTCTCAGGGGACTTGGCTTTATTGTTCTCTTGCAGTGCGGCAATCATTGTAATTGTTATTGGTTTTGAGGAGTTTTTCACACAGCAAACATAATTTTTCTCTATTTTGATCGGGGACTCACCTAGACTTATTGATTTGTTCAACTTTTTAACTATCAATTCATTATCGTACTACTACAACTTAACTTACGTACTAACATATGTATAACAAAAACAGTAAAGATCATAACAACTGATATTATTGTGAATCTGTAAGAGATGTACCTAAATTAGAAGATGTCTAGCAGTGGATGACTCATACATCTTTAAATATCTAAAAATTGATTACCTGATTATCAAATTGGTCAAATGTGTCGTATAGCTGATGCTGTCTGCTAGGAGATTCTACAAAGTATAATTGGTGTCGCCCTATTTATCAGCCGATTCCGATAATATGTGGCATGATCGCTATCTATATTCGAACAAGATTATAAATCAAATCGGTTAAGTTGGAGTCAATCGGTCAAGTTGAGATATAGGCTTATGAAGATTCAGTTAAAGAGATGTGTCGCGAGGTTTACTGTTCGAATAACTACTAGTATACGGGCCAGACATTTCAGATCAGGCAGTTACACAAGATTCCTATTATGCGCACGAATTCATAAGCTCAGTTCCAACGAGGCCACTGGTCCAGTTCAGGACAACAATGCTGACCCAATATAGGCGCATCCTCCAGAATGGCATTAGCATGTTAATGAAGGGGCGTGCCGACGCGGCACAAATCACGCGTCTCCCACGCGCCGTGATATATGCGCTTTTTAATAACCAATTATTTTGTTTATTGAGGTATGTATTTAATTTGGTACTTTGTAGGACAAAGAAATGCTGGGACAATGAAGACATTTTTCAGTTGTCTTGATAGGAAACGAAGTGAGTTCTAAACAGCCCAATGAATTAAGGGGTTATGCTAGTTCCCTTCCAGAATCGAAATAAAAGTGAAGAAGTGTGTAGGCGGACGGGATGTAATCGATGTAATTCAGATTAGCAAGTTAAACTTTCAGTGATCATCAGAGTCTTATAATACACACGAATAAAGTCCTCAAATTAATTAAGATAATTAGATTACAACTGCAATATTTGCTTAGGCAAACTGCCTAATTGTTGTTTTAGGCATTTATATTTACAGTAGCAACACTCAATTGTATATACATAATTGTAAAATATTTAATCAACCAGGAAATAGAGGTCAAAGGCAACCAATAATCACTAGGATTGTTATCTACAGACCAATATACTTCTATAAGTAAACCTACTCTTCTGCAGCTCTTCTGGGATATCAAAGCAATCCGATGGCCATCTCCAAACCGAAAGGCATTTCGGTCCATTACAAGGTGCATTCCTGGGCATATTTATCGTCCGGGGCGTGAGTTACCGGCCGGCCCGCCCCTTCGTTACTATGTTAATCTCGCTACCAACACTCGCTCACTCCTGTTCTAACTCCTAATATCAACAAAGAACCGGTAAACTACAAGGTATTATGACTAAAGTAGTTTACAACTAGCGCGTAGTCTCAAACTTGTCTCTTCTACATTATAAATTCATGTTTGATGTTTTAGTCTACAATAATAAGCATAAAATTATGACACAAAAAACTTGTTTTCTGATAGCAACAAAGGAGTCTGCGATTTTTTATCGGTATCAAATGACAATGTACAGTTCTCAGATTAGCTACCGTTTTGTTTGATTTGGACACTGACCCGAGTTTTGACGAAATTTGATTCTGCGCGAAGGCAAAAAATAGATACAATTGTGTAGTAAACAAAAATGATTGCAGATTCGGTGACCTGCAAAGGTTGGGGTCTATTATTTTGTTTTTTGCACGTCGTGACCTTAATCCTCGCTAAAGTGACTCGAGATCCCTGTCCTCTGGTAAGGAATACTTCTCTCGTCTTTAATTTGAGCTCGCCGCCCAATTAAAGTAGGTATCAGACAGAATACGAGTAAAACACATCTGAGAATGAGCTCATTAGACAAAGGTCCCAAAATGACCCAATGCATCACACATAAAATGTAGGTAGCTGATGTTTTGCGGTGCGCTGCCGAGTTGGAAAATAGTTTCAAAGTTGTCTTAGAATTTCGCGAGAGGCCTAGCTCTCTAATAGATTTCAGAAGGAAGGCTCATCACTTACAAATTTTGCTAAATTTGATTGCTACCTTAATTCCAACTGATAATTTCCTCGTAAAGTATTACCGCTATCTTCTTAAAATACTCTTTATATAGGTGTAAGTTATCAAATTCTTTAGCGCAATAAAAGTAATAACACTTCTGATTGAAAGCAAACTACTTCAATCAGGCTACATTCAGTATACATCGATGATAGGTAATCATTATTGAACGCAATTTGTTGTGCTTATTTGACTTTCCCCATTATACCCTGAATATCCATATAGTGGTTGTAGAACTGTCGCGTTATATTTGTATATTATGGTTCAAAAACATTTGTATGCGTATGTTGAGTATTTATTGGATCGGCTCGCGGCACTGGGTCGTGCGTGCAGTGGGTGGCATCGACATTTGTCACTGCAGCCGTGGAACTAAAAATGAAGAGAGCACAGTATAGTAGGAACTCTCGATACTAAAATCATAATCAAGAAGTGAATAAAGAAAACTTATAAGTTGATTAGTTCGACGTCGTGGTTTAGTAGAAAAAGGCTTGATTTAAAATTAATGCTTGGGTTCAAACCCGATCCCGTACAATTGTGTTCTTAGGAAGTTATGTACGGTTTTAACCACTGGATTTTCGGTTAAGGATAACACAGTGAGACAACCTGCATACGTCCGCAGAAGTTTGATAGCGAATGTGAATATACCAACCCACCCTAGGCCCAGTGTGGTAGATATGGCCTAACCCTTCCTGGGTATGCCAACTTTCAGCAGTGGACTCTGAAAATGCCGGCACAGTAATGTATAAGTTTATTTAACCCAAGTTTGAATACGTTTACGGCATTCAGTTCAATTCCATTTACTTTACGGGTAGCTTGAGAATTTTGATAATAGAGTTGTTCAATTCTTTTTAGTATTTACGGATCACTAACGCTACAACGTGTGAACTAATTTAATCATGGCCAATAAACTCTAGGCCTTGTCAGAGGCCTTCGGGTGTCGTGAGAACTCTAGCACTAGATCCGGTTACGCCACCTATATTTTTAGCTATATAAGGAACACTTTCATCGAAGCTTTTTGTTTGTCTAATGTGGCTGGTCGTGAACTGCGACCTCGCGTGACTTATCTTTACTAATACCGATCTTGTTTTGCTTTGATTAAAATGTTTTAATCAAAGCGAAGCGAAATTCGAATAATATAAAAGTGTAATCTGGATTTTTTTACTACTTACATTTTATGAAGATCTATCTAAGATCTATGTTTATGTTTGATTTATGTTTGCCTTTATAATAGTTTTAGACCACTTGACTGACTAATTTGTGAATCTACTAGCAAATCGATTACTTAATATCGATCCCATTGGAAATCTAGGTATGAGAGAGGCCTATGTCTAGCACTTCATGTGGCTGAAATGATGAAAACGAGAAAACTTTTACTACCTAAATTAGGTTATGGCGTAGCAAGGCTGATTTTTTGTAGTATTTTAAAAATGTTCGGTTAAAGTTCTAATATTAAGAAAGAGTTGATTCTAAAGATAAAAAAAAAACATACAAAACAGTATAGTTTCAATAGTCGTAAGCACTTATCGTATCCAAGTTTTCCCAGCTTCAGTCCAGCGAGTCGCGGTGGGCAGGCTCTATCGCGGTAAACATCGGGAGTCATGCAAATGCAGTTTTTGCTAGCGACCAATTGAGAAACACCGACATTGCGCGGGCGCATCTTCTACAGGGTGGCCCGCTATAGTAGGAAATGTCCCGTACATTTCTTACAAAGTAAGATAACATGTGCCTAGTTATTCTGACAGGACTGGACGAATCACATTATCTACTTTACAAATGGTACCTACTCATAATTAAAAGGACGTACATTTTAATAGTCATATATATATATAGAAGTATCTCTGGAAGTTCTTAAACTAGTTTTATGATATTGTGATATTTTTAACATCTCTGATTAGAGCAATACAGATTATCTGTCTATCTAAATATGATGCAGATATAGAAATAATTGATTAGTAAGTTATTTCCTTAGATTCGGGGAGGAAGTTTAACCACTCATACAAAATTTCGTCATTTTTCGCGGCGTAATAACAATATAAACAATACTTATCCTGTAACCATCAAAATCCAATTTTCTACATTGAAAGTACAAATTCTATCCACTGAAACAAATAAAAAAAGTTATTAACTACCTAAGTATTGCGATTTTTTTAGATTTTTCACTTTTCACGGCATAAACCTGGAAAACATGTGGAAAACCCATTGAACAAGATTAAGATTGACCTGATGATGATAACACGGATGAGCTCACACTGAGTTTTGTAATCTAAAAAACCGGACCTCACATTGCGAGAACCTAACTCACCTAAACTGTGTGAAATAACAACACTTTGAATTGTATTTCTATTTCCTACGCAATGGTCTTTGGAATGTTTATAAACATGCTTGAATAGAATAGTTATTGGGTTGTTCAATACACAACACACAACATCGTCGTCTTCACTGCATTCCTGACTCAGCCAGATAATATTCATATTGTAGATTCTAAATAAAATTGTTATATGTATCTCATAGATCGTTATATAGGACTTTGCTGCTTGCCTTGGACTAAGCCGAAAGGGGGTGATTAAGACCATCATTATGAACAACTTTTACTATGGTGCCAACCCGGAATTCGAGAAAACAAGTTAAATAAAACCTTTTAAAAGTCAGTTATTCCATACAAAATTGTAACTCAGAATTGACAAAATATTGAAACAGCTGATTTTTTTTGTTTCGCTTTTGCCCTGTAACGAAAGTTGTTCATAATGATGGTCTGAATTACTTTCTTTCATCTTAGTACACCAGTTCTGGATAACCCTGCATTTAAGAGTATTGCATATTACTAAAACTGTCACTGACCGGGGCCTCAATAGTCTACTATTTAACACAGGCCAACTCATGACGGGCAATAGAGCTATTCTACATTATCTACCATCCACAACGCTGGCTCAATGTGGATTAGTGGATCCACATAGTTATTATAGATTTTCTTATCCGGGCTTAAGCAATGTTTTCTTTCGCCGAAAACCCACTCATGTGAAAATCTGTACCTAAATTCAAACGACGTCATTGGTGAGCGCTCTCCCACTCGACCACTACTCCTATCTCGGAATGGGAATTAATATTGCTACTAAACAAGTTAAGAAATGTGGCCTTTATTTTAATAACGTTTCCTAAGTTCAGAACACAAAGCAAAGCCGAAATCTAAACAATGGTTGACAATAAATGTCATTAATTGTATTGTGGCGACAACCCGGGCCCCGGCGGACAACAGCTAGTTTACATATTATTATAATAATAATCAAAATTGCTCCGACGACTGAGTCATCCTTCGTCAGGATTTGAGCCAAACCCTTTCTTGTTTTGAGGACCATGTAGGCATTTTGGTTGTGAGGATTTTTGATCCTACCCAAATGGAAAATTCCAAGTTTTATTATTTTATATTTTAAATAGCAATTTAGATGAACCAAATGACATAGGAGGTTAAGGATCATAGAACCTATTAGTTAGGTACTGATAAGATCCAAAAACTATAGTGTTGATTTTAGTTTCTTATATTGTAAGGGTATAATTTTCGTATTGGGAATTTCGTAAATGTGAAATGATTTCGTACTGCCAAAAGCACAGGCCAAAAGAGCCCCGTCATTTCTTGAAAAGTGTTCAAAGCGACGTTAAAGATTGAGATTAATGTATTCGCTAACTCAGATATAATAGTACAAAAGATAGACTCGTATTGATTTTTATTTTTGGAACAAGTGTTTTTATTAACTACAAAATAAAACTGCATATTTAAAGTACTAAGTGCCTTCATAAAAAGCAATTGGATTATCCCTTGACGATAAAAAAAATGATTTTATGCATTGTTGTAGTTCAATGTTCATATATGGTACTAGTTTTATTTCATGTTACTTTCCTTGGAAGAAAATTGTCTGTACTACTTCATTTTTTTAAGTTATCTCCTTCTTCATTAACTTCTTTTCCTATTCTTTCTATCTGACTGTCCAGAGTAAAGCCCTCGTCCCATTGTCCTGGCAACACTCACACGGCTAACCCTCGCTTCACGCCCCTAATGAAGGATGCAAGCCCTGCAATTATGAGATAAAAATCGTCGTCCACGACACGGGTCATGGAGTCCGGACCTCCGGCGATCACATGTTGACATGTAAGGACTTTATTCATTTTTAAATTGAATTGAACTTGTAATCGCGCGCAAAGACATAATATTGACATACCAAAGATAAAGAAGCATATGTACTTGTACAGATACATTACATACCTTCTCTATCTCTAAATATTCTAAAACTAAGTCACGAGTGTAAAACTGAAAATCTGTATGTCCGCTCTACTCAGTCCTGCTAAGCTATGCTATCGATTTTGAGGCGAGTGTGGTTTTTACTATTTGATAGACTTGACACGGTCGGCAAGTCCTATAATCTTATACAGTTCTTATAAGAGTCTAAGACTTCCCGACTTTATTCTTATGCATTGCAAAGTACCTACTGGTATTTTAATAATAATAAATCATTATTTTACAATGGCACCGATCTCGAGATCAAAAGAAACAGCTGTTCTATACATTTTGTCGAAAGTCAATGAACTTTTGCATGAAACATGCAGCAAATTAACAAAAAATGTAACAATTAGTGGCTTATTTAGTGGCATCTTTTTAGGTGTAAATAGTTTTTTTTTTAATTTGTTTACGTTTGTAAATATAGTATATTAACTAGTAGTTGTCATATATGGTTTAGTTTATGAAATGTTATATAAGTTTTGTTTATACATGACTCTATGTATAATTTGTATAAAATGAATTGAGCTCAAATCACTCATCGAATATTTAATTTGTTAAATAATTTCAGTACTCTATACCTAACTCGGTATTCGTTTAAATATTCATCAGCATAATCTGCACCGTAATCACGATATTTGTATTGTACAGTATGTAGTACCGTTTTTACGACATAGTAAAAACAAAAATGCAGAAAACTCGTTTGTTGTAGGAAGCCTCTCGTAGTCGTAGGAACTCTTTTAATTTTTATTTTTCGTATTCGGTCCTGCACCACAGAACAGCAGAACTCCTCTCTCTTCTCTGCCCTGCACATACACTACAAATGTAACTATATCTTAAGTTGTAATATTTACTTACATAAATAGATATGTACCTGTTTAAATATCTGTTATTAATATGTAAGCTATAAATATAATAGAGCATTAGTAGTACCCTAGTGGGAGAATAATCGCCTTAGAATCATGAGGTTTTCAGTTCAAATCCTGTCCCGGTAATCATTTCTCTGATAATTCATTATATACCTACGGTTTTCTGACTTTTCGGTGAGGGAAAAGTTGTGAGGAAACCTACATACGTCCGTAGAAGAAATTGTATAGCATGTTTGAACCCATCAGCTCGAAAACACTGGGCCAGTGAGTGGAGAAAGAAGACTATTTTTATGTTTTAATAGGTACTACAAGCCATAAGCTAATGTCAACCTTAGCGCTTTACAATCTTATGGACTCATCTGTCCGTAACAGCCTCCCGTAGCCCAATCCCCCCCTCGAGGGTAGAACACCTACATATGTATATTCAAAGGAGGGCTATATAGTAGGCCTAGCAGAGATCGCTATCAGCGAAAAGGCCGCCCTTTGTTACACTGTTTTTGTATCCTTATTTCTTCTTATTATTGTTACTTCTTGGTGTGTAATAAAGCGTTTATCTGTCAATCCAGTAGGTAAATAAAAATTTTAATTATAATGTAGAAAAGAGCAGTAAATTTCACAATAAACAAAACTAGGGGCGCATAACGCACGTGTTTTCACTCACCCGACCTACAACTTCAACTGTCACACAACTACATACTATGTCTGAAGTTCATCATTTTTTTTTCCAGAAATATCTCTATCAGTTTGGTATAGACACCGTTACCCAAAATTCGTTCAGAAGGGTGCCCATTATCCCATTGGCGAGTAATAGCTATCTCTCAGTTAAACAGAACCACTATTAGGGTTGCACTAATTTTAGCCCTTTGTTGAAGTTAGCCCCTACCACGATGTGAAATACATCATGGTGAGTTTTGCCTACTTTGTATGGGTTCCAAAAAAGGCTATTCGAGTAAAATATCATCAGAATGCACCAATTGTATTGTGCTTCTTTACTTATAGCACATAGAATGGGATCTAATGCTCCTTTTATCGGCCAACTCTGACTACACCGAACATTAGAGGCTTCAGAAGGATTTTTTTTATTCTAAACTTCTTTTATACTTAGCCAAGGACAAGTTCAAAATTTGATGATAAAAAAATGATCAAAACTTTAGCATTATGCAAGGCTCATGTCACAAACTAAACGAGATATCTACATAGGTATGTAAATCTCAATTTGCCTACAAATGTTCGGATTTTAACATTTTACTTAAAATTTCGAAGATTTGAGTGCCATCATGGTTTCTGACCGAAAGAATATTCAAAGAGATCATCGAAATTAAATGATGATTAATTCCGCAAGACCTTATGGCCAATTAAGTGTTCGTGTCAGTGCCGTCTCTGCCGTCACTGGCAATCACGGTCACTGACATGTCGATACGTTCATAGAATCGTAGAGAATGTATGAAAGAATATTGTTCACTGTGATGGTGCGGTGCCGGCACTGTGCCGGAACTGTGGAACGGTGGCTTGACTGATGTGTGAATCGGCCTTTACTTTTAGATCGTACAAAAAGTTGTCACTGCCAAAATGACAGATGACAGTTTTTCAATTTTCGTTCGGATATATTATAGTCTTTATGTCCTCTCCAATTTTATAAACGTTTCAGTGCACATCGATCATCGATCGTGAAACCATAGTAAGGTGCAATAATTGCGCGGCAGGTGCGCGAGCGCAGCTACACGCAACGCGCACACGCCAAGCGCCGACTGTTAACTTTAAACATCTTCCAATAAAGACCTCTAATTTTAAGCCTCTGCTGAGGGCCCTGAACTTTAATCACTTACGTACGAAGATACTATGTAGTATGTGTGGACTTTTCTGGGAAATAACTACCTTTATACTGCGGGTCAATTCCACTAAGATCAGACGAATCTGAACTGAACCGTGCCATTTTTTCCACCTCGGGAAATTTAAAAACACGCACACTTTCACGTAATTCTTCTGAGCTTTTACGTCAGTGTAGAACTTGACAAATCAAGTATTTGACGACCGCCTGCGAAACCGAGAGCACATATACCCTTTCGAACTAAAAAACAATTTTGTAAATTGGTTCATAATTGGCGAAATTACCGATGAACATACACAAATAAAAATACACACAGACGAACATAGTACCTCCACCTTTTTGGAAGTTAGTAAATACAATTCAAACATTATTGACACGAGGTTACAAAAATAGTAAGTAAGAACTATTTTCTGCTTAGCCATGGATTTTTACATTTTTACTGCTACTAAACAGTGGGCACAGGAACCTATAAAAATACAATTTCTAATGTGTACTAACTCTCCAAAATTATGTTTTAATACAGTTTGATTTGCCTATTCATAAAAATTAATAACCCGCTTTGCTAGCGTGAGGCATGAGGTTCTGTGGTCGCGTGCTGCCCAATTTGACTCCCTCATAAGACCCCATTTCATTTTATTGTAGAGTTTTTTGGAACTCGAGGTTTGTATTGAAATATGGCGCCCGGTGCGACCAAAATTAAATTGTCGCGCTTGTACTTACCTCTGGGTTAGGCCCTCTGATATTTATCGCATAATATTCAATTGAAAACTCGAAATAAATTATCGTTTGTCACGACGACGGTTGTCTTTCTTTTTCTTTTTTATCGGAGTGTCTATGCAAATGTATGCCTCGTGTTCTCGTGGCAACGACAGGTGACGTGCGGCACCCTTAATTGTTTTTATAATAATATTCAAATATTATGATGTTTTTTCTTGGAGTTTTTTCGTTAGAGTATGGCGCGGGTAGCGAGCCAGGTGGTCCAGAAAAAAGTTTTTTTTGAACTGTAACAGCTTGCTGGGGTGATAGCATTGGGAGCTTAGCCAAGTATTGGACACATGAATATGAGGATGGAAATAAGTTATGTACAAATAACGTAAAAAAATAATAATCAAGATTACATTTTCTTTGTTTACATAAATAAATATGACAAGAAATAAAATTAACTTATGTTTAGGTATTCTTCTCATATAATTTTGATTTTTTTAGTTTACATCTCAATGATGTTACATGCTATGATGACTAAAATTATAAATGTCAATACAGGACGAGTTTCACTATTTTTTTAAAATACATACATATATCTAAAGAATCCGACCTAATCATACATCTGCTCATTACACCCTGCAACCATATTATGCACATCACTAGTTTTCACGTCGTAGTCACGCGATGCTAAAATCCTACAAGTGTACAAAAAAACTCAATGTACAAAAATTTTTTTTTCCTTATTCCAGTTAAATAAGTTTTATTTAATTACTCACGTAAATATGGTTGCATGGAAATAATGTTAATTTGAGCTCTTGATCGCTGTTGATCATAAACTTTTACCAAAAATAAACTTTGAAAAACCACAACAGCGAAAACATCGAAAATCTGTTTTTAAAGTAAAAATTATCAACTTAAAAAAATAGTCGAACATTATAAAACACACAGTCTGTAAATTCAGAATTTACGCGGTGCAGAAACTAAATAAACAAATAAATTCATTATAATAATTACCTAGGTAGTGTAAGTGGTCAGTTTTGAACTCTACTATTCATGAGAGATGAGAGACGAGACTCAATAGGCTTGGCGCTTCCAAATAATATAGCAAGATACAATTCAAAACGACCATCACGACGGAAATTTCGAAAAATTAAAAAGAAAGTTGTCCATAAACACCAAATTAGAGTAGGTACGTTACTACGGAAGCGGCTACTAATGATACCTATATCTGTTTGATTACTCAGTAAAAGACAATTAAAACTTTTACTACAATACGAATGCGGGCGGGAGACCGAACGAGTTAAACTTTTAAGTATCTACTTATAATACAAATAGTGTACCGTAGAGTAAGTTAGCATTTAGAGCCCGGATATAAGTGGTCTAAAGTTTTTATTTTCACGACAGATGTCATAGCTATTGTCTAATATATAAATGAACCCAGTTTCGTTTTAGGAACGCAAAAGCAGAGAGTATTAAATGATCCTTGCAAAAATGAATTTACATTTTGCATTTTATAGCTTTTTACGGCTCTCTTTAAAACTAATGATTTTGTACATAACAGTTTATTTTTGCTGCCGTCGAAATATTACAATTGAACTCAGTACAGTTCCTATAGAAATAAATGTAGCATGCTCATTAAAAATCGATCATGGCCTTAATTTTATTCAGCTATCAGAGATGAAACTGAACTGGAATGTTTAAGCCTTATAGGTACGAATTTTTGCTTTTCGAAAGCTGTCAAGAAACCTTCCAGTTACCTCGAAGTGGTCCTATTTATATTCTAACTGAATCGGCTTAGCCGTGTTTGATAAATCAACAATAATGTACAGGCATGTCACATCTACGAGTATTCGTTCTAACATTTCGAATTACACGGTGGAAGTAGGTGTTGCGATTTTTTGCTAAAAATAATTATTTTATTTTTAGGAAACTTATTTAGACTTAGTATTTGTAAAACTAACAGCTGAATTTAGTTTACTGAGACGAAATTGTAGAGAAAGCCAAAAGTCAGCTTTTACCGATTGCAAAACTCATCATTCATGTAAAAAATCTGCATATCGACTTCTTGTTAAAAATCCATGATATCTGTTTTATAGAAGTCCAGATATTGTTTTTTTAAATAACATTATTATAATGAGGAAAGATTTGATTGTTTGTTGTCTGCATTCAATAGGCTCCGAAACTTCTGAACCGATTTGAAAAATTCTTTCTCTGATGGGAAGCTACACTACCCCCGGTGAACATAGGCTGTATTATATTTTGAAAAAAAAATAAGGATTCTTATTACCCGGATGAAGCCGGGGCGGGCAGCTAGTTTTAAATAATAAACTAGTCTAGCTTCGTTTTAAAATTCGAATTGATGGTAACGACCGTGTTTATAAGTTCGGCGTGACACGTCATTGTCTAGAAAACAGCTAATCATCGAGTTGTCAGCCGTGTGTAAACGTTCGCCTCACCTATTGTCGCCGGTAACAATCCCATGTTATGGATGCCCAACCGCTGACTAACCGACAGAACTAGACAACCCCATTCTTCTCGCGATATGTTTAGAATTCAATTATTCTTGTTTACGATTTTAATAGAACATGTGGACAAACACGCATCTCTCATTTTAAGGGGATTTTGTACGCAATTTCATCTCACGTGCGCTATTCACATTAATAATGATAAAATATCACATCTGCATTTCCAAAAAACTATATGGGATTTTTATCATAAAATTTGGCATGTACTGTGTAGTATTTTTCGATTATAAACGTAAGAAATTTGATAGAGTAGGTAAAAAAAACAAAAATAACATTTTTCTTACCAACTTTTCTTTAATTCATTATGGATGAAAGGCCGTTAATTTTCGATTATTTCTAGCGCAGGCTTATGTGTTTAACAGCCAAAGTCATGGTTTTAATCGATAGACAGATGATTAGCCTATTTTATTTCTATTTATATAAAATCACGGCATTGAATCGTGCAGATTGCCGACGGTTTGTACTTATACCGTTTTATCGATCAATTCTTAGAAGGCCATACTTCCTTAGTCGTAAGAAATAAAATATTGTGGGTGGGTAATTTGAACGATTTATTGTACCGAAAGTCTCTGAAATACGGCTGATCACTCACTATCAAATACAATTCAATCCAATCCTTAACTTGTGATCCGATCGATGTTTACTTGTTGCGCAGGGATCTTAAGGTTTTTAAACAGTTACAGTTTTAATTATGAAAATCCGACATTTTTGGACGAAACATTTTAGCAGTTCCACATTTTGGTGAACATGTCCAAATCTTATAAGAATTCGACATTTTGGCAAATTCAATTTTCCGGGTCTGAAGGCAAAAGCACAATCAGTTCCGGCTTTATATTTATTACAGTTTCTAGTTCACAACTCCGAAACATTTCGAAATATCTATCGTTGAATTGCAACAATCTATCCTGAATTGCGGAACTTCTCAGAAAAAATGGTCTTTCTTAAGTTACAGCAAAGCCGCGCTCCTCACATTCTGCGGTTTGCCACTGAAAATTATGATCATCACCGTAAAGAGTCATAACTTATTTGATCCATATCTCTCGAATTTAACACTTATGTAGCAGCAACATGGTTGTAATCTCAGCGAAATCGGAGCCAATGGAGGAGTTATTACGTGATATTTAAGGATAAGCAGGTGCGGCGGCGGCTTCTGATGTCTGATGGCCGTTGATCGGCGCATTGATACAAATTGCATCGTTACACATCGGTCTTTGACTCTCGTGTGTGGAGCGCGATTGAGCGTGAAAATGTCCGACACTTGTTTAGCGCAGAGTTAAACTTCCGACATGCTTCAGCTACTAAGAAAAGGGTTCTCATTATCTAGGGGAAAGTTGGTGTAAAATAGATAAAGTCACTGCTTTAGAAATACTTAAAAAGCGGTGGTGGTCTAGTGATAGTAAGCGAGTGTTATCATTTGTGAAGTCGTGGGTTCAATCCCCGGAATCGTACCAATGAGTTTCTTTTGTTGTTGTACGAAATTTCACACCATTGGCTTTTCGGTGAAGGACAAGAGTATTAGAAATTCAATGGCGTATGTGAATCCACCAACCCGCACTGGGCCAGCGTGGTGGATACGGCCCAATCACCCTTAGTGGGTAGGCCTACGTCCTGCAGTGGACTATTAAAAGGCTGGTACAGTATTGATAATATAAAGCTGTTGATAGCTTTAGCAAATACATTAAAAGAAAATTTAAAAATCAACGATTAGGCTAGATTTAGGAACTACAATAGATATAAAGGTGATGTTCCCCTGAATTACCAGCTGCGGTCCACTCTGTTGCTCACTCTTGACTACAAAATATGTTTTTCTCGATGGAAACGTACATAAAACATCTATTTACACACTGTTGGAATTTATGCAAAAACATTATCAATAAATGTAGCGAACATGTTTTCCAGTGAAACCACATCCTAAAATATATGAAACTATACCAATTTTTTTTGACGTGACAACGTCTTATAAATTGGTTTGCCGGGTGACACTTCAAGAAACTGCGTTACGCTCCGCTCACGTTATGCGCTCACAATGAGAGCGAGTGAGAGGCACGCGTCATGGTTAGCCCGCCTAAGAGCGAGAGAGACAGACATTTTCATCCTTCTTCCTACTATACGAATGAATATTCACATTAAAATTATTTTACCACTCAAAGTCGTTGTCACGTAAAACTTTCGCCCGTATACCGACTTTACAGGCAACCAATTTTTTTCTTTATCAATTCAGTCTTATGAAACGATACCTAGGAACACTTAATATAATCAATCTATTTATATGAATTGTTAGATAAGCGCCTCCTACGAAATACTCCTGTATTTTCATAGCCAGCTGTACCGGATTACTGTCTCAGAATGATATCACATCTTATTGTGCCAATCTGCCAATACTTGATGATACTATGAAACGATTCTACCAAAATCTGATTCATACCACATAAACGATCGGATTCATCCCAACATAATGATTATTCTTCGAACTGTCGGGCATAATTACCTCTAAATCAATTTCAAAAAATGGATAGATACTGAAACTAATCCAGAGTCCACAATGATTAAGACTTGATCATGTTTATCTTTGTATACGTCGAACGTGCACATTTTGCAGTTTTTAAATTACATTGTACACACAAACAAGATAATCTAAATACCCATCTACTTAGAAGATCTTGTCTGTGTGTACAATGTAATTTAAGAGCAAATAAATATATTACCTGAATTTGTATAGTGCCCTAATGTAATGTTTACTTATTGACATGTAACAAATGGTGTTATGAATAAATGACTATATAAACAAACTTACAGTAAATAGTTCTATATGTAAACGTCGACGGGATTGAAATACGTAATATTTTTTCTCTTATTTCTCAGTGTGCATCCGCTTAGTTACCTACTTTTCAACTATCGTCATACTATTTTGTGTGATCTTCTTTTATTTTATTTATTTATTTTTAACCGATTTCAAAAAGAAGGTCATATTTAGGGTTCCGTACCTCAAACGGAAAAAACGGAACCCTTATTGGATCACTTTGTTGTCCGTCTGTCCGTCTGTGTGTATGTCAAGACTCTTTATCTCGGGAACGCGTAAAGATATTGAGTTGAAATTTAAACTATATACGTATATCCATAGTTTTTTGCAGTTGTGTAAAAAAAAACTTCTCAGTTATAGTATAAAAAAGTTAGAGCCGTTTACGTCGTAAAAAACCGCATATTTCGACACTCACAAAAAACAAAACCTACAGGGTACTTCCCGTTGACATAGAACTATGAAATTTGGCGAGAAGCATTGTCTCAGAGTACACATATAGGAATAAATCTGAAAACTGTACATTTTTATTTAAATCACAAAAAATAGGGCCTCAAAATTCACAAAATATGGGTTCAAAATTAAAAGTGAGTAAATCGTATCATGTAAGGTATATATATAAAATAACTTTATTAGCACATGCTGAAACAGGTTTTTAATTATTTTAACAATGTTTAATTTTCGATGTATGACGAGAAAAGTGAAAAAAAAAACTTGTTTGTCGATGGTTATAGTATAGAGATTTTAACAACTTACTTCCCAATTTTGTGAAATTTTTTGGATTTGTACGGAACCCTCGATGTGCGAGCCTGACTCGCACTTGCCCCGTTTTTTGTATGTATGTTACGCGATTACTCCTCCAATTATGAAATAATATTCTTGTTTTTTTGTTTGGTATTATACATCAGAGGTGGTCCCATCTAAATTTTATCAAAATCGGCTAAGTCGTTTATTAAAAATCAACAATAGTGTGAGACATACTTTGACGATGACACATTGATCCATGCGAACTATTCGAATTCTGTACACGGTTTCAGTTGGTTATGCCACTTTTGGCAAAAATAAATTAGGTAGGTTTCACACATTCAATTCCAATGCTTGCAGCACTAACAGCCTAAGCCGATGCGTACAACTTAAATTGTTTTGGACAGCATTCTATTACGGTATTAGTCCATCTATTTTATTAGTGCCCCTCATACGACCAGTCATCTGCATTTTAATTGCTAATGTATGACAGAAGCGTGTTATTTTGTCTTCTAATCTTATGGCCAACATAAAATAAAACTTGATATCTTATTACACATCAAACTAAACGTACCGACTCGACATACTGTATTTCCTTAATTGCCTAGTTGGTATAGAGGTAAATTCAATTAACGTCTACATATTTGCTTCATATGTAAAGTCGCCAATAAAGCTTCCAGCCACAAAAATAACGAGATAGGACATGTCGTCTCGATCACACAAGTAATTTTACCCGCGACTTTCTGCTTAAAATCACAGCTACGAATTACACAATTATTGCTTACACTCATATCTGCCCTTACCTAATAATACTACTACTAATGATTACCAAGACCGCTATGTCAAGAGCGTATAGCGCTCAAAAAGACTCACTGACTGTACTGGTACATTAATAAGTCAACTGCTAAACAAAGGCCTACATAAGATAAGCTATTCGACCATATATCCACCACTCTAGCTGAGTGTGGGTTGATGAATTCATAATATACTCGTACGCCATCCAATAGACTCATGCAGTTTGCTTCGCGATATTTTCCTGCGCTGAGAAATCAAATAGACCAAAACAAATCACTTATTATTTATGTGCAATACACGGCATTCTGCAATGCACACATATCGCGCCCCAGGTAAACAAAAGGCCTCTCTCTAGATATCTATAATTCTATACTTCCAGCAATCTGGGCAGAATCACGTACGTGTCAGATGCCGATCGTGTGTAGCGGGTGACCTACCTCAAGGCTGCGTAGCTGCGTACCAGACAGTGTTGTAAGGAAATGTAACCACTAGTTAAATATTACCTAGTAAGTACGTTATGTCTATTTTGTGGTCTGAAAAAATGGTGTTCAATATTTGGTAAAAATGGTAAAGGAGCGATTCTAGATGACAATCGCGATAATAATGAACATATATTTTAAGATATCATTGCACATTATAACCAAGGTTTCCAATGGATGTTATGAGACCAAACCTAAAATCATAAAAAAACATCAGCTTTATACTAAGAAATGCTACAACACTAAGAAAGATGGGAGACTCTTTTGTCTGCTCGTAGTTATTATTTAAATACATATTTGATAACTAAATCTAAATCTCGAAAAGAGTCCCGTAAGTAGTAATTTTAAAATAAGTTGAATAATTATTTAAGTATGTATGTACCATTGGTGAATTAAAAATTTAAACTATCGCTTTAGCTCTGAAAAAATATAGCAGAGATCGATAAATGTGAATTATAGATTTCGATTTCCTTCAACAGAACTAAATGAGTTTAATAATGACTCTGATTGCAACAATCACTTCCCATTTTTTCTGCTACTTCCTTCCAGTTCGATTTACGCTTCCAGCTATCCAGCAATTTGATTTCCTACATAATAAGGTTAATTCAACAAAATTAACAATAACTACTAAGGTAATACAATCGCAGAGTAATCAGAGGTATAACTCGTGAACTGAAATATAAGGGTGCCTAGTTTTAATACGACGCAACTAATATAGAAAAGCTTTCGTCTCCATAGGCGTAGATCAGGGTCGTAACTAGAGATAAGTATAAGGTAAGGCATCTGTGATTATAACATAGGCAGCTGTACTAAAACTTCGCTTCGGTGCCTGGGCGAAGCTTGATTTAGATTTGGTTATAGGAAGAGATAAAGAATTGGTATGTTAATTGGTTTTTTAATTTTAATGTTGGGTATTTCCCCTCAATGCCCCTCTACTCTTGCTTTGGCCCACGAGCTTGGGTTTATACTCAGAAACGTCACATTTCTTTACATTTTTGAAATGTTCGACAGTTGTGACTTATAGTATTGCGGGGAGAAGAGCTACAAACTTAGGTTTCTGTTGGTTTTTGTTCTGAGATTATATGGGATCAAAAAGGTAAGCAGTGCGTGCGCGTGCGCTGCGGGTGCATGTGAGTTTCGGTAGCGTACCGCCGCGGGCGCTCGTGCCGCTCTCGTTCCAATTTCAAATGCAAATTTTGTTTTTCGAAAACAACTGCTTTTTGAAATTTGATTGGGGTCATTGATTTTTGGGTTCTTGCTAAAAAAAATATCAGATATTAGGTTGTGTATGTCTTTAAGCTAATTTGGATGTTATGATTTTAATAATGTTTGTAAAGTTAATTACAACTTAATCATAACATCTCTACTATCTATCACTATCTAGAAATCTGAAAATTTAATACAATTTTCTAATTTTCTTTATTCCTGGCTTCATACATTGGTAACATTCATCTATTGCTGTTACGTACGGTCTTATTGCTATATAAATCTCTTCTCTACAAATAAAATAAAGTGAGTTAACCTAAATAAATAATATAGCCACTAAAATGTAGGTCTCGGAAAAATCAACACTCATTGAATCCATGGCTGTTTGCCCGTCGGCGAACTAGGCTAAATACCTACTAGCTGAAACTGAAAATAAAACAAACGGCATAATAATACTCTTAGTACATCCGTTGCCTCACTTCCGAACTAAAATAAAATCGTGTCGCAGGAAGTAAAGTATGGAAACTATTTAAATGGCTGGCCACTCCACTCGGCTCAAAAACTAATGGACAGCAAATTCGTAAAATAACTCAAATAACAATTTGGTCATTGTTAATTTTCACAGCTCAAAAAATGATCAGAGACATTAATAATATTTCTAAACAACCAAGCTTGGATTTTTTTGGGGTACTAGTGGATTAGATTTGGCGTAAAAATTATGGTTGGGGAAAAAGAGAAGCGTTAATTTCTATAGTGGGCTGAAAAAAACTGTTCATGTTAAATTATTTCTTTTTTCGTGAATCCTAAAACTACATCTACTACTACTGCTTCGTAGCCAGCAGAATGACCAATTGAATTTACAAAACTCATAATTTATTTTTAACATTCATATAAAAGATTGAGTTTATTTTGACGACCTTTGTCGGACAAAAGAGATTTCTGTACTAAACAAAACCTTATGATGGTTTTACTGCTGATCGATTAAACCGTAGACGTGAAATACTAGGAATGAGGCGACTATACACAATCCTTGACCCGGGCCGGTCAAGTCGACTGTGTTCTTCAGTGATAAATCAGATTTTCGCTAAGGCCGCCGGAGATTACACATTACATCACTGAATCGCGCTGTAGACTACGCAACTTACAGCTGTGCGCACAAAAAGTGTTGTGAAACTTCAATAAATTTTGAACTACGTGCTAGATGTTGTTTTAAATTTTCAAAACGGAAATAGAGATATTATTATTTACCAATCATTAACATAGACATTTGATATAGACATACTTAAACAAAATCAATTGGCCACGTGTTTCATATTTTTCTTAATTGTACCTATCGTTATTAGCGTTAAAAACGGGAAAAAAGCTATTTTTGGGACGAATGATTTCAACGTCGGAATTGAAACTTTAGTGTATTGATTGATTAATCAAAATTATGACAAAATAATTATTGTGTCAAAATGACATGTTTGAAATCCAGATTTATTGAAACCAATGAGTTAAGAAAATACTCGTATAAGAGGCGGCCACAGCTTTTTTGTCACTTTTCCTATCTCACTTTCTTTATAATGTGTTCCCATATTTCTTTAGTAAATTAATACTTACTACGAAGGTACTGCGAAAATAGTTGGTTTAATAGTGAGTTGGTTAGAGTAGGTAAATAAATTACCTTAGAAAGTGTGGAAATTACATTGTCATTATGCATGAGAGCACGATGCATACCAATGCTTTTTAACCGACTTCAAAAAAGAAGTTTCAATTCAGCGTTCATTATGTTTTTTGTGTAAGTAAGTTACGCGATTTTTTGGACAATTATGAACCGATTTTGTTGTTTTCTTTTTGTTTGCCACATTGCAGGTACTACAGAAATAGTTTTTTTTTTTGCAAACAGTTTTTTTAGAAATCGAGAATAAACGAATTGTGGTTTGTGGTTCCATTCAGTTCATCACTTTCATCAGTCGTTTTTGAAAGATTATCATTATCAAAAAATGGTATACAGCGATTCGAGCGAACTATTTGAATTGTGTACCTAAGTTATATGTTTATTAATTCTTTATTTTTAATGGGTGGTGCAATTTATGAAAAGAGGATTTATCAAAACTAGTCATCAAACGAGGCGCGACGGTGTCATTCGAATCTATACAGCCAGTGTTTATTCCGTCTTCTTCAAACATGATGCGGTAGAGATGGATAGGACAGATAGATACTTAAATAGGGATAGAGCATGCCTGCTCATTACTTACTCTAGATCTCCATCAGGAGTAATTTTTCTTTGTTTCTCTAGATTTCAAGTCACGTTATTTTCCTTTCTTAACACATTGACTGGTGACAGGCTAACAGGTGGCAAAGTGACAGACGTCGAGTTGACAGGTGTCACATTAGATATGTACTCATAAGCGACAGCAGTTTACCTACTAATAAAATCTACTGATTTTCGATTGCAAAGTATCACAAGATACTTATTTTTATATTTTTCAAAATACTTTTATTTTTGTAGCTTATCGCGGCTGCATTTTACATAATCATTTACCTACTCTAATAAATATTCTTAAACAAACCTGATCTTTCGGCGGTAAAAAATGATATCACACTTCGCGCAACAGGTTTTTTAAAAACTCCTATTACTACTACTAGAATTCCAGAGCTCGAAAACAAAAAACAAACAAAACAGTGTATAAAAATAAGCGAATTTGACCCAGCAACCGATGGGGTTCTTGCCATTTCGAGACCCGGTTTTCAACTAATCATCGCGAAATATATGCGTATATCAAATCCTGATCAGCAAAATACATTTTTTGTTTTATTAAATAAGGTCATTCGCACGGAATACATAATAATATTCGTCTATAGTAACGAGTAGTAAAGTCGTAGACCGTCTGGGATTTGGCACTTTAATAATAATCAAATATTTACTAGAGTCAAGATTTATTTTGATATCGCTTAAATTCGCACTTAACAAAAGCACATTATTATGTAGAACAGTAACTTTTTCGAGAATTATTTTATTTGGCTGCTTTTGCGGTTTATTTTTAAATCTACTACCTACTCACGTGCATAGCAACAAAGACATCATATCATATTATTACTATAGAGAATTATAACTTTAAATACATAATTATTGACGAATACTAGTAAATAGGTACATATATATTATCAGCACTTATATGTATTTTATAGTACACTCAAAAAATACTAGTACGATACTTCCTTCTTTGACTTTCTTTCCTTCTCAACTTTTATTTTAAGCAATAAAATAAGCCTGTCCGTAAGAAAATATTTTACGTTAAATGTTACCTACTTCTCAATGTTGAAATTAATTAAATAAAATAATATTAATGAATAAATTCTTTAGTAGAATCCTGAACGTAGAATCTAGAATACGTAGAAAACGTAGAATACTCTAGAACGTAGAATACGTAGAACGTAGAATACTCTAGAATCCCTCACTTCGCTCTGGATTCAAAAAAGCGCCCTCGCCGTAAAAATATTATTTTGCTCCCTTATGATACAATCTACTATTTCATACTTTAATATTGTTTACATTACAAAACACGATGATGAAAAATACTAGTAACTGTAATTTTATTACTTATTGCAGGTTTCAATCTTACGCAGCTTTTTGATTTGCTTAGGCGGACTCCACAAAAAGAAAATCACTATCTACAAACGTTATATAGTACCTACGGGCACGGGCTATGGCTAGTAAGAAATAATTATGTAGAATAGTAAGTAATAATAAGGAATAAGGAAAAGAATCATCTATATAAAAAAAATATAAAGAATAGTTAATTGCCTAGCTATTTAATCAACAAACACATGTATATATTTACACATATATTTAGGTCCAATTTAATGTCAATAACACAATTAACACACTAACTTTGTTGGAGCAGCTACCCAATATGTATCTTGCCCTCTGATAGTAAGTATTCGACTCTTCCCTATAGGTACTAAGTTCGTGCATTATTATAAAATAATTAAGCCTATCGAGGTATCAATGATAGTACATAATAACAATACATGATTACTAATAGTTTTTAAGAATAATATTTAACAGAAGTTGCGCAAATGATACTTTAAAAAAACTTATAATTATACTCTATAAAATTTTACTTGATCTCTGCGACAGCTGTCAGAAAAATTACGCCTGTGAAGTCCTGAATTTCTTAATAGTACAGACAGTACCTGTCAATTTATGGACGTACCGATTAGTGATGGGCGACGAATGGTCGTGACCACAGAGTTTTAATTAAAATATCGATAGTTTATACTGACGATATTTTAAATAAAACTTGATTTATCATTAATTTTATTGTATATTTTAATATCAAAACATTTTTTACATGTGTAATTAAATTAAACCCAATTATATGTTACATTAGCATCGATAATAGTGAAAAAGTCGATAAATAGTATCGTTACATTATTATGAGTATATAATTAATATCATAACATTATTTACATGTGTACATACTTGATCTTAAACTACTCATTCGATTTCATTACAACATTGTTTGAAAATCGATTTTTTCCACCACTATCCCAACTCTAAAAATGTCAATCTTCTACTGTCGCAGAGATCAAGTTAAATTTTATAGGGTATAAATTCAATATTTTGCCTAAGGTAGTAGGTACATTGATGACGTATTTTGGTTGGTACAAGTAAAACGAAATAATTAGGTACAGCAGGGAAAACAAATAATTATGTTGAGTAGGTACATAATTAATAATTAAATTTAGTTCGTCTACTTTTCTTTGGCGAGAAATAGTAAAACAACTAGGTAGGTACATATTTTTAAATAGGTATAGGTACTATTGTTAACATTTGCCGTTACTGCGCATTGCCGGTATTGATAGTTGTAACAATACTGTTCGTTATAAATTAATTTTATAGGAGCTATACCAATGTAGATCGCTGAAAAGGAAGAAAAGAGATAAAAATCTTAAGATAACAAGGAGACTGAAGTCAGTCATTCAGACAGTCATCAAAAATGATGGAAAAACTGGAAAATCGGTGATGAAACTGCGGAGGCTATTTATAGCCACGGAGCGCGTGCCGATGTTTACAAGGCCGGTTATTCACATGCATTAATATCGCGTCTAGGTGTAGGTCGCCACTCGCCACTCCATGCAGGCACAGTATACTCTGACCCAGTCGATGATCTTTATACGAGGTATAAAGAAAGGTCGTATGATTTAGATGTGTACAATAGTTAAAAACTACTAAAAAGGTTCATAAATATTTGTATCAATGAGTAATTTAATTTAAAAGTTTACATTAAGTTGTAAGTTTATAAAAAGTCTACCATCATTATACTTATTTTTCCATTAGGTACTTTTCGTCGCCACTAAATACTTATCGGAGCTAATTATCTGTAAAAATCTGAGACTGTCATAACACTCGGCGACATTTTTTGTGTAGATATTGTGATATTTATTAGCTTGTCTCAGTGTGTAAGGTTTCAGTTTTTCTACACTGTCTGCTGTATCACTTGCGTTTGTCTGCGTCTTAACGCTACCATAGTAGTATATCACTGATGTAGTAACTATAACTCGATTTGCATCCTCGTGCATAAACATCATAACATTCATAACGTGGTGTCGTTTAGTCTAGAGTTTCTTTACTGAATATTTGCACTGCACCCGCTATATCTCTTTTGTAGTCCGCGCCTCTTACCCGCGTACTATATCGCTGCTGTATAGTAACTATCACACGACCTGTATCATCTATGATTATATGCGTAACATCATAACGTATTGTTGATTAGTGTTTAAGTTTCTTTACTGTATATTTGCGCTGTGTTTAATGTAGGTAGATACCTATATCTTCTGCTTGTCCGAGCCTCTTACCCGCAGTATATTACTGCTGTAGTAACTATCACCTAACCTGTGACTATGTGTAACATCATACATACAACATACCTATTGTCGATTAGTGTTAAGTTTCTTTACTGAATATTTGCGCTGCGTCCGCTATAACTCTTTCGTAGTCCGCGCCTCTTACCGTAGTATATCACTGCTGTAGTAACTATCACTCGACCTGTGTCTATGCGTAACATCATAACGTGGTGTAATTGTGACTCACCCCGAGATCAACTCGCAATTGGCTAATGAATCATGGAGATGCCTCAGGAGCGCGAACTACCTCAATATCTGTGCTACCGACTTATAATATAAGGCTGAAACACACGATTTACTACTCCTCTACACAACTACTCTATACTCTGCTACTAGCTGCGCCCTATTGTAGCGCTCATTGCGAAGCATGACTAGCTGTTCGTCAGCTAAGCAGCGTTCAGCACAGTCAGTCTTTGGATGGGTGACCGCGGGTGGCATTTACAACTGAGCACTGTCGTGGATGGGATGACACGTTAAAATGTAGGTCCCGGTTGCTACAACTGTTTAGCTATGTCAGAGGCCTTCAGGCTGCTTAAAAACTCTGACACTAGGGCTAGCCCTGGTTAACTAACGAACTTACTGTAACTGACCTTTTAATAGACCACTGCTGAACACAGGCCACTATGGGCGATTGGACAGTATCCACCTCGCTGGATAAGTAAGCAGTAGGTTGATGGATTCACACAACTTATCGTGAAGTAATTTTATTATTGTCTTTGGCCAATGACAGAAAAAAAACAAAAGAAAATACGTTTGCCTAGTGTTGGGAAAGTAAATGGTAAGCAAAACTTAATCTTTACCTACTTTTGCGTGCTCATAAATAACAGAACACAGTTAGCAAATAATACAACATTTTTATAGAAATTGCCAAACGCAATATTTCCCAGACAACGTCAGTTATAGGCCGAATCATACATGTCGGCGGATGTGAAATAAGCTACAAGCCGCGCAATGTCCAATCAACGTGCAGCCTTGTGTGAGCTTCAGTCAGGATTGGATATTGCGCAGCTCGCAGCTATACTGTACAAATAATTTCAAAGGCACATCGCCCGTGTACCCAGGCCTATACGAATCTTTATTCAACAATGTGGCGAAATTGGTCGCTAAATACCTAATCGGATAAGCAACTCGCACACTTGAAGCAATATCATGCAATCTGTTAACTGGTTAGCTGGGAAACCCTAGTTTGGTTAGGTCCGGTATCCATTGGGCAATAGATCCGTGAACGCCACAAATAATAACTACAAGTATTGCACTTGAAGTACTCGACAAGTATCCGTATGACTGTAATAACGAATAATAAATGCGCAAGTTTAATAACCTAGATATTTTGCGTAAGTAAAATTCGTATAGGTCGCGGCTAGCCCTGGTGTCGGAGTTTTTAAGCAGCCTGAAGGAAGGCCACTGACATGACTTAACGGTAAAATCAGCCGGGACCTACAATTTAACGTGTCATCCGAGCTACGGTAGCGCTCAGTTGTAAATGCCACCCGTGATCACCCATCCATATCTATTGCATGTCATTGTGCGTTTGGTGAAACATGATGATTGGTGAAATCGATCGTGATTTCACATTGCGATTAATTATGTAATACAGAACATACAATACTGTCATATGCACCAGGTACCTACACATAAAAGTATGTATGTATGTTTTTATTTTTTTCAACTTCGGCCTACTAACTGTTGCTGCACTGTTGACCGCGATCATATGTATTATATAAATGATCTACATAGACTTAAAAAATGCTAGGTCTGTAGTCAGGTACTTAGTTGCCGCCAAAGAAATTAATCTTATTTTCACAAAAGAACGTAGACCGCATACGTACTCATGCATCTTTTTACCTTGCGGTAAGTTAAAAGAAAGTGCCTACATTATGCTCCCTCTGAAAATACCAGCACATTGTTGAAGACAGCTCCTCAATAAAGGCAGATTGGACGCTCCAAATTACAGATCGTTTACTTTTAAATCGTTGTAATTGCTGACCACAGCATCCAGATTACTTGCGTATGCGCACAGACATCCATGATAGGGATTATGTGTGCAATAACTAACACTTAACCTGTGGCAGCGGCTATAGAAACTATTACATAAACCACGGCATCTGATATAATAACTGCTAAGTTAGCTGTGGCTACAGAACCATGGGTGCCCCAATTTAACTGTGCTACTAAATCATCGGACAAAAGCGCCGCTCGATCTAAATCGATTTGTCGAAATTATGAACGATCGATGCCGATATCGATACTTTAAATACAGAGCACCTGCCCTTTTGCTCAATATGCAGCTCTAAAAAGGTCAAACACTAAAACATGTAGGTGTTTGTTATATTATTATGTATAAAAGCTGTGCTCAGTGCTGCCAACTGCGGATAGAGAACAGAAAATAGTAGATTATGTACCAAGAGAACCAAGTGGCGTCTTACGTTACGGGCGACAATTGGACCCAGAGCGCAGCGAGGGACTCTGTAGTTAACTTAAAACATTAAGACAAATAACACAATTAAGCGAGGGGTTCAAGTCGCCCAAGACGAAGACTGACTTGGTTCTAGTAGTGGTACATGCATACTCTCCTGCGAGAAAATAAAACCCCAAGAATATGAATTGAGTAATACTTACGTCATAAACTCACTAAGTGTAGGTACTCACGTGGCAACTCTGTTCACAATAAATTAAAACAAATTAGAATGTACCTACGAATTTTCATAGAAAAGCACACAAAACAGAATGTAGATACTACGTGAAAAACATAAAACCTAACACAGGCAGGCAAAGAGGTTTTATTCTAAAAAATTGGACTGTTACGGACACCAAAGAGGTTAATATACTATAAAATCGAATAAATCCTAATTACAATGCCCGTTGTCGTGAAATGCAAAGAGGTTTAATTCGGTTATCTATACAAATAAATAAAATTGGAGTGTCTGTTTGTAAATTGAAATAACCGTTTTTTGCTACATGAATATGAATATTTATATATTATGGTAGGTACATAGATACACCAAAATATTTTTTTTACAATTTTTGTCTGTCTATCTGTCTGTTTGTTCCGGAAATGGCTGGACCGATTTTGACGGGACTTTTATTGGCAGGTAGCTGATGTAATAAAGAGTAACTTAGGCTACGTTAATCGAATTTTAGGCGGAACGAAGTTTGCTGGGTCAGCTAGTACAAAATAAAACCACTTTACGCTGTTCTTAAATGTTCTAAGTTAAGAAATGTTTTTTGAAAAGTTGAAGAATTAGACCATCCAAATTTAAATCACATTATTCCCTAGGGAGTTTCATACAACATTATCGACCTGCCATAGACCTCGAGATTGTGTTAAGATAATAATGACTTGTTTTACGTTGAGATTGTACGACATATAATGAGTCATTTTCGAGCAGATGGTATGAAAAGGTCATTTCTGGATATCTCTACGTGCTCAATTTTTCCTTTAAACATTTTATAATATATTTTTCATTTGTTTGTATGTAAGTAGGTCGGAACATAACATAAAGTACACCGATTATTATGAATCATTAGAGAATTTTGGATTATCTAACTCTAACATCATTGATTCATCGATGCTGGAGGTCTCCGAATAGGTTTTAGTATTAGGTAAAACAGAAAAAAACATCAAGTCGATGCTATTAGCTATTATGTTTCTATTCAGACACTTGCTAATTTCAGAAAGTTGCTATAGAGAAAGACGACATACCTAATGTTTACATACCTATGCTTAGGTATTCCATTGGTCGGTTGTGGCCATACGAGCATAATAGTAGATTGTATCATATGGGAGCAATATAATATTTTAACGGCGAGGGCGCTTTTTTAAATCCAGAGCGCAGTGAGGGATTCTACTCTAGAATCCCTCACTTCTCTCTCATTCACTCACTCATTATTCTTTAGTAAAATCCTGAACGTAGCGAGGGATTCAAAGTACATCGCCCGAGCTAAAAATATATTTTGCGCCCAAGTGGTACACTCTACTTTTCATCACCTCAATGAGAAAATAAAGGGCGCCTCATATTTAATTGTAATATTATTATTTAAAAGTAGAGTAACAACTAAATTTAAATTAAATGGTATCTAATAATAAAACAAATGAAAACTTATATTTACATTCTTTTCATTCAATTTCATGGCGCTGAACACTAACATTACAATTACTTCCAAATTAAAAATTGCGCGGCAAAGATAATTCCGGCGCACTTATTAAGTTCCCCATAAGGTGCGTTCGGTTTGGGCTCGGTGGCGTTATTGGCGTTTGCAAAATTAGCGTTGATGTAAAGCGTTCGGTTTGGGATTTTTGTTCATTTCGCCAACAATGCTACTTTTGCTCACTTCCCAAAACGAACGCAAAAGGAACAAACTGCGGTGCGTCAAATGTCAAATACATAATTATGGCGGCAATACTTCGAAAATTCAGAAATTCGCGAGATGTGATTTTTGTTTTGCAAACTTACATGTTCTTTGTTTTGCCATTCGTTCTGATTTAAACATCTGCTTATGACGGTCAATCACCCACGTGTCACTCGTAGCAGTAGTAACATTGTGAAACATCAAATCACAGGACATTACACTACACAATTAAATATAAACATTAAATTACACAATTTTATCCGATTTTAGCAATACGCAATTTGCTGGTAGTATTTACATTATCTTTGCTTCGCTGTTCTGCCTTAAACACCATCTATTATTAATTGTATACCGTACAAATTATTAAAAAGCTTGAAACTTTAGATTACGCGCAAAATTTTATCAACAATAAAACATCAAACTCTTAAATGTCAGAAAACGATCACAAAGAACCCACCTCCTCACGTGGGTCAAAATTAACAGTTCACGATGGCATTTTTAACTGTTTTCAAGCTATCCGAACGTTGAATGAAAACATATAAAAATGCAACTTTTGCTCACACATTCCCAAACCGAACGCTGAATGTGATCGTTTTTAGCGTTTTGAACTGTTATTTTTGCCACCAGTAGGCTATCCGAACGCACCTATAGAAAACACCACCTTTGAGCGCACTTAAAGGCGAACCAAGTACTAGTCCTTTTCGAATACATGTGATAAAAATATAGTTTTTTCTTAAAACTAAGCTCTACAAAATAAACAAATTATGTATAACGATTCAGGCCGAAGTTCACTTCAAATCAAGTCACACATATTCTTACTTATTTATGTATACCATTGTACGTTATAAGGCGGACTCTTCGAATCTCCTGTAACATTGTGCAATAGGCGCGTTTTTTATTCTTTTGCCGAATGCGTGTGAAAATTTAATTGGGACATCATTATGCAAGTTCCGGTATGAAAACAGTGCAACCATTATATTAGTCGTCGGAGAGAACCACTATCGTATTTAGGTAGAAAAAATGAAGCAAAGTTTGAAAAAAAAGTGTTTCTTTTGCCAACGGTAAAAATAAGTTGGTTCAGCTGTATCGGGGGGAATAGACGGCAGACGGGATGACGGTATGTTTTGAGTGGATTAACCAAATTTTGATATAGCGGTCGTGGCGCACCATATGTTCGAATACGGAAACGGCTTTTGAAAACGGGAATCTATGTGGTTAGAATTTACTTACTAATATAGTAAAGAATCAAATGCACCGTGGGCCTCGAGCAAGTTTTGATAGGTGGCAAATGAAAAAACCGGACAAGTGCGAGTCAGGCTCGCACATCGAGGGTTCCGTACAAATCCAGAAAATTTCACAAAATTGGGAAGTAAGTTGTTAAAATCTCTATACTAGATATAACCATCGACAAAAAAAAATTTTTTTTCTCTTTTCTCATCATACATCGAAAATTACACATAGTTAAAATAATTAAAAACCTGTTTTAGCATGTGCTAATCAAGTTCTTTTGTATGATACCTTACATGATACGATTTACTCATTTGAATTTTGAACCCATATTTTGTGAATTTATGGTCATATTTTTTTGTGATTTAAATAAAAATATACAGTTTTCAGATTTATTTCTATATGTGTACTCTGAGACAATGCTTCTCCCAAAATTTCATAGTTCTAGGTCAACGGGAAGTACCCTGTAGGTTTTTATTTTTTTCAGTATCTAGGATTTTTTACGACATAAACGGTTCTAACTTTTTTAAACAATAACTGAGAAGTTTTTCTTTTACACAACTGCAAGAGACGATAGATATACACATACGTATACAGTTTAAATTTCAACTCGATATCTTTACGCGTTCCCGAGATAAAGAGTCTTGACATACACACAGACGGACAGACGGACAACAAAGTGATCCTATAAGGGTTCCGTTTTTTCCGTTTGAGGTACGGAACCCTAAAAATGGAAATGGAATATCATGAGTTTTATTCAGCACATACATATTTTATGTATGTGCTGAATAAAATTAGGTGAGGTGTTAGTGCTATGAACTTAATAAAGATTGGTTTACATTATTCCAGTCCAGCGATCGAATTCAGCGCTGGAAAGCAAACTGGAAAAATGTAAGCCGGCTCTGGAATGCACTGGAGTGCCGGTAGACTTTATTTCAGTTGCAGTACAGCGCTGGATTCGATCGTTGGTCTGGAATCATTTAAACAAGTCATTATGTTCATAGCACTAACACCCGAAATATGTGAAATGCGAGCGTGCTGAAAAAAATCCATTTCACTTTTTCATTTGCCACAAGCCATAGCTGGCATCAGAAGCTACGTGAACCGTGTGTTGGTGTTAGTATTGTTTATGAAGTTGAACAACTAAATTGCTCATGGGCACTCGTCAAGTTTGGCGACACGCTGTTTGCCTCGCTTGATTGTTTAATGCTAACCGTTGCTTGTCGCTCTAATTTGGAAGGTGGCTAACGTCTAGAAAGTTGAAGATAATCTCGTTGTAAGAAAATGAACATTAGTACCTACGAGTACTAGAGTGGGTAGAAAAATATTTTTTTTGTATTTTGATTTGTAATGGTGTAGAAAACGTGACCTGGTTAGAGACTAAAAACTAGTATGTTTATTTTTTTTATTTGATACGTTTGATTATAGGCGAATCACGTTTGAATTTTGAAAAAAAATCTAGTTAGTTCAAGGTGAAAGGTAGCGTGATTTTTTTTTATTTCTTTCGCTATTTTTCGTAGTAAGTGTGTTTTATAAGATTTTGCTATAGTGTAATAAAAAAATTACAAGAAATAAATTTGAGTACCCAGAGAACTTTTTTGGGACTATGCTAAACAGAAACAAGCAGGAGAAAACGTCGTTTGGCGCATTTTGAGGGCACGATACTCTTCATTCACTTCCAGAAATTAAGTGATCTTAATGATGTCTTTTTTCTGCGACTACCTTATCATACTCAGGCTGTAGAGCGAGCTGTTAAGAGATAACTTAACAGCTTTACCATAAAGACGCCAGAAAAGCTTTCTTAAAAATCAAAATTTTGATCTAAGTCTGAAGCAATACTCAGATTTTTACGTAATATGACAATCACATATTTTTTATTCCCTGAATGTTTTCTTATATTAAAATAATTTTTTTGGACCTAAAACTGTGTATTTTTGTAATAAATAAACGTTTCCTTCTTTCGAGTCACTAATAATAATAGTCTAAGCGATTCAAAGAAAAAAAATTTTTTTTTAGTTTTTCAGAGTCATATACCTATCGCCGATAGAAGGAGATTACTGAGAAAGTTTCTTTTTCATTAATTTTTCAATAATGAAGGTGGATCACGTTTTTATTACCATTACAAAATAATTACAATAAAAAACATTCCCCATACAATAGCGACCCACCCTATTACCTACCTACATGTTTTATTCTAAATTAGCATAGCACCTAGGTAAATGTAGAGAAGAGCTTTTTTGATACAACTTAAGTAAATGTAGAGCTAGAAGAGCTTTATTCTGCCACTATTTTTGTATCCGAAAGCTCTTTTATTTTTACCGAAATCATTAAAAATTTAAATATAAATGAAGTAAAAGACAAAAGTTTTAAATACTAGCCTGGCTATAAAAATGTACATTATAAACATTAGAGCTGGATAATTTACGAGAGCACATTAGCGAATGCGCGGCCTACACACGTAATCATATTATCATACTGCAACTGTTACTGTAGGTAGTCAAGTGTGCGCACATCTGTCGCACTTCCGAACGCATTCCATTATAAAATAAGTACATATTCTATTTGCAGTGTAGAGTCTACACTGTAGATAAAACGAAACATACGAGGCAGTAGGTAATTCTTGTCAAAGAAAGAAGAAAGTGCGAGAGATATACCTACCTAATTTAATTTTTCCGAAATATAGGTACTACTTAGTGGTAAAGAAACTTGTCTTCGCTGTTCCCTCATCGAAATCTGACAATTTAGCAACGCACTACAATCTCTGATCACAAAAAGTATACTAATGCATTTTTTTACATAAATCTATCACCGAAAAATATCAAAAAATATCCCGCGGCCAAAATTGAAACTACCTACCTACATACCAACTGACAACCGTGACAACTTCACAAAAATAGTTTTATACGGATTAGAAGACTATAATGAACATGAAAGTGACCTATACGATCGCGTGGTAAAGATCTTTCAAAATATTCTCAGGATAAATTTGAATGGACATATAGAAGAATTAAAGTGGATTGGGAGAAAGGGACATAGAAGACCGCTCATTATAGAGCTTTCGAGTAAGAGAATGACTAAACACTTATTACAAAATAGAAGCTACTTCAAAAACTCAAATCTGGCTATTGCAGAATATCTAAACGAAAATGACTTACAACACAGGAGAAAACTCAGAGATATTCTAATAGAAGAAAGGAAAAAAGGTAACTACGCCGTAATTCGCAATAACAAACTTTATATAAATGGAATGTTATACATAGAGTCACAAAATAATGAAGAAACAGCATTAACGGCACCGCTACTAAGCTATGCACAAAGTATAATGCAAGACCCTTCACAAAAGTATCACTCAAAACAGCAGGTCTCCCAATACAGCAACCCAAACGCTCTCAACGCTACCTCCAGCAACCACCAGCATTCAGAAGCAAACAACCAAGAGTCAGCCTCCAAGGATTTGCCTTGTACACTAATAACCCCATCAAAACCCAAGAACAATACCAAAAAAGTGCCATTTCGTGAACGATTTTGAGTTGATATTTCAAAACACACAATGTGTTAAAAATAAAATCCACCTGTTAGAAAATGTCCTAGAAGAAAATAGCAACATTCAAATAGTCGGTCTATCAGAAACGTGGATTACACATGAACAGAAGAACCTGATAACTATTCAAGGTTTTAATTTTGCAGCTGGTTTTTATCGTAAATCATACTTACATGGAGGCGTTGCAATTCTAGTACGAGAAAACATAGAATACCAAGAAAGAAATGACATAATGGAACTATCTATCGAATTTTATATTGAAGCCTGTGGAATAGAAGTACCAAAACAAAATCTATTTTTAATAAGCCTGTACCGTAATGATCGTGATATTGAAACGTTTTTCACCTTTTTGAATAAATTGTTAAATAAAATAAAAGTAAAAGAAATTCAAAAACACATAGTAATTGGTGGAGATTTTAATTTAGATAGGGCAAAGAGACCAAACGACTACCAAAGACTTATAAACACTATGCTAGAAAATAATCTCCATCAAAAAATAACACAACCGACTAGAGAAACTAATACAACATTAACCTGCTTAGATTTATTATTTACCAACTACCCCTATGATATTGCAGCCGGTACAAGAGAATATGGTATATCCGACCATAAAGCAATACACTATCAGTTCACTTCTTCCACAAATACAAAACCTCATCCATTAAAAGAGATAATATACAAGAGACAATATTCACCACAAAATATCACTAAATTTAAAAACGCTGTATCTGAAACAAATTGGAATCTATTAATAAATGAAAAAGATAATATGAACGAAAACTACAATCAATTTTGTGCAAAAATAAAAAACCTTTTAAATACATTCATACCCTATAAAAAACGCGTAATAAAACATGTAAATAAAAATTCTTGGCTAACAAAAGGACTAAGAAAATCATGCCAACACAAAAGAACACTTAAAATATTAATTATAGAAACAAATAATAAAATATTAAAAAACTATCATAAAACCTACCAAAAAATTCTAAAAAAAAGTGTTAAAATATCCAAAAAAATAAATAATATAAACAGAATGAAAAATGCAAACAACAAAGTAAGGACTATGTGGAATATCATTAAAGAAATAACCAATAGACATCCACGCAGGAAAAATATTAATATAAAACTCAAAATAAATAATACTTTAATTGAGGAGCCACACACTGTGGCAAATACTTTCAACAACTACTTCGCAACGATTGGCGACAATTCTAATAGTAAAAATGTTAACAAACATCATAAGCACACAGACACGTATAACAATAATAGCGAAAATTTTACACAAACTGCAAAAACTGTGACAAATTCAATGTATCTACCTGCGGTTACTGAAAAAGAAGTATTAAAAATAATCAAAAGGCTGCCCAATAAATTTAGCTGTGGAATAGATGATCTCCCATCTACGTTAATAAAGATTTGTGCTGAAGAACTAACGGTTCCACTAACACTGCTCATAAATCAATCTTTTGAAGAAGAATGTTTCCCCGATAAGCTAAAAATAGCAAAAATACGGCCCATTTTAAAAAAAAAATGGGAAAGTCTCCGACGTAAGTAATTACAGACCCATCGCGTTACTTCCAGTAATATCAAAAATATTCGAACGAATAATATCAGATCGCATATATTCATACCTAGAAAAATACTCACTGCTCGACGAAAATCAATTTGGCTTCAGAAAACATTCTTCCACGACTCTTGCAATATACAAATATTATCAACATATTCTAAACCACATTAAAGATAAACACCATTCGATTGGCATTCTACTAGGTATGACGAAGGCGTATGACAAAGTATCTCACGACATTTTAATGAAAGATCTACACGAAATAGGAATAAGAGGAAAGCCTCTAAACTGGATACGCTCCTTTTTAACAAACAGAAAACAGTTTGTACAAATTGATCACTACAATCCTAATGAAATTACAAAAAAAGACATATTGTCAGATATATGCACACTGAATAACTCAATACCGCAAGGAAGTGTGTTAGCAGGTTTACTATTTTTAATATACATTAACAATCTTCCAAAGATTATGACAACCCCTCGAATCTTGTTTGCAGACGATGTCTCTCTTCTGTTCAAATGTTCACCAGATATCAACTCACAAAGCCAGATAATAGACACATTCAAGATGGTCAAATCTTGGATAGAAGCACATAACCTAGAAATTAATAGTAACAAATCAAAAATAATCCAATTTCACCCATATCAAAAGAAAACACTAAACCTCTCTGAACTATCAAAAAACCTCAATATTAAAGTAATAAACAAATGTACACTATTAGGGATCGACTTTGATAATAATCTTAACTGGAAAGGCCATATCGACAAACTGAAAACAAAAATGTCACAGTTTATTTATGCACTATCAATTCTAAAATCAAATACCAATATCGAAACCGCAAAAACTGCCTACTATGCATACGCTTATGCCTGGCTTAGATACGCCATAGTTATATGGGGTAACAGCACCGCTGTTAATGACTTGTTTATCAAACAAAAGAAATGCATCCGAATCATAATGAATGTTCGGAGACGCGATAGCTGCAAACCACACTTTCAAAAACAGAAAATATTAACCCTGCCTTGCATACACATATTAGAAGCCGCGCTATTTGTCAAAAAACACCCTAATTTATTTACAGTCACACCAAACCCCCGCCGAAAGAACCAGTTATTGGCTCCCGAACCTCTGATGGAAATCGTTAAGAAAGGACCAGAATACACTATAATCAAAATATTTAATAAACTACCCCAATCAATAAGAGATGAACTAAATATAACTACCTTCAAAACAAAACTGACAAATCTGCTTATAACAAAATGCTATTATAGTGTACAGGACTATCTTGATGATAAAGCGTCTTGATATCACGATATTACCTATCTACATATATTTTGCAAAGAATAAAAATAAAACAATATATATTATATAGGTTATACAAAGACACTTAACAGATAAACTGTCATATATATACAACTTTTTGTCACAATGTAATTTAGATTTAAATTTAGCTAGTAAGATTTACTTTGTTTTGCTTCACCCTATAAAACAGGGTCCTCAAGTAGACGTAAGCATATAATATTAAGTTATATATGTTATAATACTCTCTTGTTGGTGCAAATAAATATTCTGATTCTGATTCTGATACCTACATAAAGACAGATTAGCCATGCGATTGTAGCGGCGCGTTTGTTTACCATTTTATTTAACTAACGATGAACGGATTTTACAAAACCGTTAATGTAGGACCTAGCTGACGAGCGTCATGCCAGCGAGTTGCGGTCAAATGATGCACGCGAGCTGCCTTTCCTCATTGTGGAATAATGTATTATTTATCGTCAGAGCAATCTACCTATACCTACTTACTTGTTATAGGCCGAATCATAGGTACAACTTGGCGTTTGTGATGTTTGCTACGGGTTGCGGAGAGGATAGCCCAATCTTTACTGAAGCTCACTTGATAGCTCTGCTGCGCGAGGATTGGGCTATCCGCAACTTCCAGTTAACATCACAGCAGCCAAATTGTATGATTTGGCCTATACCTAGTTAGCTACGTGTGCTATAATATCTTAATGAATAGTTTACACTTCGCCTATACCTGATAATCCCTGTTAGTCTGTTACATTTCATGTTACGATAATGACGAGTTAATGACCATGTTCAAGCCAAACTAAACAACTTTACATTTAATAGCCTGCCTACTTGCAGCACCCAATTCAGTGCACACCTACGACGTCGGTCATCAAACTAGAATATTAGCAAAAAGCAGTGTTACTGAGCGCATTATAGGAGGCACCTCGCCAAATGGCGCATATAATGAACCATTAGCAAAGGACGCCATATTGCGAATAAATTTTGAACAAATTAGCCGGGCCCCTTGTCGTGCACTAGTTTGATGATGGAGAATGAAAAATAATGGTCTTTTACCATCAGGCATTTTTTATAAAATAAAAACTGGTGGTTAACTAGCTGACGGACAAGACTATATAAAAAATAACACTTGCAGAAATATCAGAACGGCATAAGCTACTTGTATCTGACAGAAGACAACCTATCTTGGAAAAAACAACTCAGCAATGAAAAAAATCAAAATAGATGCATCATGAATAAAGAAAGATTGATAACGGCAAATCTGTAAATAAAATCTGCGGCTGTAAGCTGTAACAATTTATCTGATGACATCGGAAAATATGTTACCTACATACCTAACAGATATGCACAACATTGATCATCTTCCCTCTTTACTAGAAACTACAACACCAATCATCAAATACGAATATAAAAAGAAACTGAGTCGTGTTATCGCACACATTATTGAAGGCACCTCGCCAAATGGCGCCAACGATGATCCATTAGGGCAGGATGCCATATAGCGAATAAATATTGTACAAATTAGCCCGCCCCCTGTCGTCCACCTGCCTGCGTGATGGCATGTGTTGACGGTATCGCTGCCCGAACTAGAATGAACTAACGAAAGGTAATGTGCCGTGAAATGTCATACACGTATCGGAGATCAAAGCAGCCGATCGATGTTTAATGGTTTTGTATGATAACAATAACCGACTTACTAACCCTCATGCCTCTTGAAGAGAGCTCTCTCTGAGATGATTCTACAGGGTTATTTTTAATCAATTAGCACCCTATTAGGGCCTTATTCTGTACATCAAAACTAACAACTTTTGTTCTGCGACATTTGTCAAAACTAAAAAAAATCAGCTGTTTGTCGCGGGTGAACGATATTTTTCTAAGTCTTAGAAATAATCCTATATAGATGATTTGCAACCAAATATACAGAGTGTATTGGTCTACTACTTACTAACTCTCATAAGCAACTTTCACTATAGGACCAACTTGCAAGCGCTAAAAACAGATATTCCATAAAAAAGTTAACTGACTATCGACAAAGTGTATGGAACAGTTGATTGTTTTTTGTAATTTCAGGGTTGCGCCTATAATAAAAGCTGTAAATCTTGATGTAGGAACTAAAGTAGGCCTTCAAAGAAAACGCTAACTGCTAAGTTATACCAGTAACGACAGTAACCCTGTACTGTACAATCAAAGTTAACCCAACATCTGGAACAGATTACGCCATTGATTGCAATGAAGAAGAACACCGGACGACCAGTAAACTAACGATACACAGGTGTTCTTTTCACGTCCTTAGATAAACTTATCAATAACTGCACTAACTGCGCATTGTTTAGATTCAAATAGATTCATTGTTAATTACAGACAAAAGTCTATTTAGATAGGTACTTGTTAATCCCTTACAGATGTCCGCAAAAGAAATAAAACATTGGTCTAGGCATAAACAGACCAAAACAAGCAAAAATATGAATATTTTTAATGAATGATGGTTCCGAAATGTAAACCTCTTTCGAAATCCAATCAAATAATAAAATGTAATACCTACCTAGGTACTTTACCTAAATACCTACTTCATTCTACGCCGCATCACTGCTTCAATTAAAGACAAAAAGCAATCATGGACATTGTGGAACATTTTAAAATTTTATGTAGGTACCTACATAAAAGGAAGGACTATACCTACTAGGTACGTAGACTAAAAACAAAACAAACAAATAAAGAAATCTATTAACAACAAAATTAAATAACGAAATATCTGTAATTGTAAATTTTAAAATTAACTGTAAGTCTGTACTAAAGTACACATGATTTTCCTTTTTCTACACAATTCAAATTTCCATGTTTTTTTTTTTTGAGGAAATGGAGTGTTTCTTTTCACAGAAATCGGAAAAGTTAAAAAAGTGGGTTAAGTTTTAGCAAATCATACTTATGTACCTAGGTCTACTGGAGTAGGTATTATAGTGCATTTAGTATTAATCACAATACTTGGAAAACCGCCACAGATTAAGAACGCATAATATCTAAAAACTCACCCCCAAAAACCTAGCATAGCCACTTCGCCACATGAGCCACTGTCGGCCGTCACAAAAAAGTCATCAAAATCCAAACGTGCGCGCGGTCGAAACGGAACGTAATTCGTCAGTCGATCGGGAGAGCTTGCAGGGGTAGCGTGTGTCGCGCTGCACGCTCCACTCAGCTGATTACGTTCGCGTATACAATAAAGACTAACTAATACTCGGATATGAATGTAACTACCTCACGTATCTAACTTTTAAGTGTTGTGAACTTTTATAAACCAATAATCTTGTGGCAAATTCCAAAAATCTAGTGAAAATGATGGGTAAGTTGATATCGATAGATTGCACCGCTTTTTTTTCACTTCTACATCGGTAAACCGTTTTGATATAAAATATTAATTGTATTACATGAAAATAATCTCTCAATGTATTGACGTATTTAACAAGAATCTTAAAGTGAGTAACATAAATCGGTGATGTGTAAACATTGTGTAAGCCATAATTTTATTTGTGTAGGTTATGTTTACAAAATGCAATTTTACGAAGAATAAAATTTGTCAAATATTATTAGCACATAAATATCTTTATTACTTTTTATGAAAATAGTATTTTTTGGTAAAGAGTGACATCGATTATCTAGTTAGGTACTTATTTCGCAAGAAAATTTGATTTGACCCTAGCCATCACCGGGGTGAAGTGCGACCTGATAATTTTGATCCTTCGACCACAAAACTAAAGGTATAAAATTAAATGTCGTCATTTGAACTTATCGAATTTCTTTAGTTAAAATTTTAATCAATTCTGTTGTTTATAATTATGTAATGTAGGTTACAGCCATTTAAGGTATGTTGAATCAGTGTTTTTTTTTTCCAGTGCTAGTCTTTTATTGTCCCACGCGTACACCCATTTTTTACTTGATTATGTTCGTTATAAACCAAAATAAGACACAATTTATAGTCTTATCAATTTGGAATAAATGTTTTGTAAGTGATGGTAACTTAACTATCCACTACCCACTCTATGTGGGCGCAGCTTTTGCAATGTAACATTTCATAAGTCATTCACATCATGTCTGATTCAAAAGTCAATATTATGTATATTAATATAGGTAATAAAATCCACAATTTTTATTGTGAAACTATACACCGAAATTGTAATTGTATAAACATACATTTACGAAATGGTAACTATTTCTTGTACTTATATTCAAATATAATATTCCTAATTCTTCTGAACTATAACAATGTAATGTACATATTTGATTTTTATTTTACTCATTATAATGAACATCACATAATTTCAGATTTTATTTTATAAATATTCATCGAGCTTCCCTCCCAGTGATATAATTAAAATTGTATATGTGAAAATTTATAATTGTCACACATACAATCAATTTACAATAAAATATTTTGGGAGTTCATAGGTTTTCATATTATTTTCATTTAAAAGTCATAAAATATATTTAATATTTATATACATATGTTGCATGTAACACCTAAAAGAAGTTTTGTATGTATTGCTAACAGCTACTATTATCGGCGACATGTATGAACATGTTACGACCGGCAAGTAAAATAATGCATATTACGCTTCAAGGGCGAATTCCAAAATAAAATATTTTTATTATTTTTTATTTTATCTGTAGATAAAATCAATAAACAATTTCTAGAAAGGTTTTGTAATAATAAATAAAACTATGAACCTGTTTTTGTATTTTATGCTGTGACACTTCATAAACTAATCACAATTCCATATAAAATGACTCTCCATAAGAAACCTAAATTTGTAATTATGTAATAACTTTAGGACATTACTATAGGTATGTATATTTTACACTGATATTTGTTAGTTTTGTCATAGAATAGTTTTTTGTTTACATTTATTACTGGAATATCTTTTTACTAAACTTACTATAATAGTCAATAACTTTATTAAATGAATAATATTATTAAGTAAATAATATTCATAAGAAATTACTATAATGCACTCATTGGAGTTTACGATCGGTCAGTCAGTAACTGAGTTACTACTATAGTCTTATAATGAAGATTCAACAGTTAAAAATAATATGACTAGTAGTAAAAAATAAGCACTATCTAATTGTCATTATTCTGAAAATAATTACTAATCTCTACAATCTGCTTCCCACTTGCAAAACATATGGCGTACTTTCACGGCTTTGTAATAATGGAAAGAGACTAAAAGAGATTAGAACATAATAGTGCGGAGGTGGGCGCGTGGGAATACTCCCAGCGTTCACTTGCCCAGCACAACATTATATTGTACCAAATCTAACATTAATAATGCTAGATTTAAATAAAATCCCTCTAGCTGCGGATTCACGTAAATAAGTCATTATTTTGTGGCGGAAGCACATAATATGTACAGCTGCGACGTACAGTATAGTAACGAACACCTTACTCGTACTAAGATTTTATTAATGTGTGAAAACCGCGTTAATTTCCATAGTAAAAAAGATTTTATTATCTCATTGAATGATAATTTAATCGAATTTTATTACAAATAAATTAATCAATTGACCAAGTTGATTAAGTGATGTCATAGCTGTTTCCTTTTGATTTAATTAATACTTTTGACAGAATATTTGTTAAAGCTATAAAAATTATAGATTAATGTATGAAGTTAATGAACTGTTTGAGAAAATCAATGTAAGCCTCCATTCATAAACCCACAATCGTTTTGTATGCAGGCGTAGGTGTCAATAAGTCAGTGGCCAATAAATCTATCCTATATTTATATCTTGGCAGGTAGGTTGATAGTGAAACGTGAAGTCAGCAGTGGTTTCGTCCAAAAATATTTAAACATTTAACTGTTGCTATAACTTATTCGAACAATGAACGCTGTTAATGCCAACGAAAACTTCTTGATAGTAAAAAAATTATCTTAAGCAATTATCAGGTCTATTTAGGTATACTCGTAAGTATATTTTCCAAAAAAAAATATTAAAATGAGCACGTATTGGACTTATGGGCCTTATTAGTAAGCTCAAAGTAGCTCAACGAGCCATGGAGAGGGCTATGCTCGGAGTTTCTCTGCGAGATCGAATCAGGAATGAGGAGATCCGTAGAAGAACCAAGGTTACCGACATAGCCCAGCGGTTTGGCAAGTTGAAGTGGCAATGGGCAGGGCACATAGCGCGGAGAACTGATGACCGATGGGGTCGAAAAGTTCTCGAGTGGAGACCACGCACCGGCAAGCGCAGCGTAGGACGTCCACCCACAAGGTGGACGGATGACCTTATTAGGACCGCAGGATCGCGCTGGATGCAAACCGCTATCAACCGGTCTTATTGGAAATCATTAGGGGAGGCCTATGTCCAGCAGTGGACGTCCTATGGCTGAAATGATGATGTATTGGACTTACACGCGCTTATTTGACGAATCAAAGGCAATAGACCCTAGTTAGTAGTTCCGGATACGAATCGGACGTGTCGGATGTCGACGTGAGTCACGCGGCGCCCACGCTTCGCTACGCGCCCGCGCCTCTGCGCCCACTGGCGCCTTAGCAAGAGCTCATCTAAACTGCAAAAATCTCACCCATTCACTATTACTGTTTGTAACAACATAATGAAATATACTGGCTATCATAAATTGTATCCACTCTGAAATTAATTTGTATGCCATATTTGTACATAGTTAAAATTACCTAAAGCAGTATTAACGAAAAATAATGTGCAATAAATAGTTTTAGCATGTATTATACATAGTAGTATTACTTATGACATTAAAATGGACCGACCATTCTAGGGCGCTCGAAAAGGTTAATCAGATCGATAACATTCCAATGTAGGTAACACTAACAAGCCCCGACACGGAATCAGTGAAATAAATTGTCTAGGTCTACCTAAAATAACATTTATTTATACAGTTTTGGCCTTCACAAGGTTTTTAAGTCTTAAAATCGTGTAAAATGCTGCAGACAAGTTAATTTCCTTAAAAACACATTTTACGGGTACCATAAAATTGGCATGACGGCGTTACAACCGTAACGCAATCATGACAATGACTTCGGACAATCTACACGCACAGTTTTCAAAATTAACACAGACGCCGCCGTTGCCGAGACAGATTTAGCTGAGTGTCTGAGACGCGTCTAGGCTATTTGTATTTGGGTTTTGGCATTGGACACTTCGCAGTCTCGTGGGAAACGGAGTTGAACGACTGCAGAGACAATGCGGTTGTGTGGTATCGCGACCAGTCGTTCACCGGCGTGAACTACCGCCCACCCGCGCAGCCTGCTTATGCCAAATGCCATTGCAGCATGCCATGTTATGCCGGACCAGAATACCCTCTATGACCCGACATTAAACTATTGAAATGTATTACTAATTCCTTTGAAGTTAGATGAACTGCAACATCAAAATCATCTAATCTAAATAGATCTATTTAAAATGTAATTTTATAATTGTGTCTATGGTATATTTTTTTTATTAAACTAATCATTAAGGTCTTAGGTGAGTTATACAATTTACGGTAGTTGATTCTGTTACCCACAAACGTTTATTTATTTGACGTAGTGTTTAAGGGTAGGCAAAAAAAGTTTAAGACATGGGTCGATAAGCTCTGGACGCTAGCCAACCGACGGCCGCGACACATAAATTTTATCTTTGTACGGGAAGTGTAAAAAAGAAGCCAACTACACAATACATCAAAATGTGTAACAATCAATATTTTTAACATGTACATACATTCTTCGTACACTCATAATAATAAAAATTTCATCTGATTTTTGACCGACGAACCACCGGTGAAGGTATACAATTCGACGCGTATATTTTTTTTTATGTATAACCACGCATAACTTTTTTCGTAGTATTCCGATTTCAATAATTATTTTTTTATTGGAAAGAATATACTTCGAAATTAGTCCAATTAATTTTTTTTAAATTGGCTGAGACATTTTTGATAAATCAACAATAATGTGAAAAATGTTACATCGATCCGTTCATAATATTTGCGTTATAGCGATACGCCCCGGCTTCGCACAGGTGTATTATACATATAAACATTTCTCTTGAATTACTCATATCTATTAAAACAAACTGCATCAAAATCCGTTGCGTAGTTTTAAAGATATAAGCATACATGGGGACAGACAGCGGAAAGCGACTTTGTTTTATACTATGTAATGATTCTGTACACGGGTGAAGTCGGTCATGCTATTTTTTGCAAAAAATAAATATAGGTAGAACGAAATAGGCTAATATGTTTTGTTTAATTGTCAAAAGTTTTGTTTTAATATAAAACACAATGAATATTTTACAACAAAATAAGAAAATAGGTACGTACCTACCACCTTGCTCAAAAAGTATTTATCAAAAGCAAAGAGTGAGTTTTGAAAGATTTTAGCATCGCAAAACTTATTTTTAATGTATTTGTTATCTCGTGTTAGATCGCAATCAAAATAAAATTGGTAAATTATACGTAAAGTATCAAATCATATTAGGCGCACTATCTAAGCACAGCAATAAATTGTGCGAGTGGCGCCATGCGGCATTGTTTATCACTAAATTTCTCCAACTAGGACTGATTAGACGTTTGGGTAGGTATGTAATTGTTTACCTAACCCAATTAAAATGATCCCCTATTTTTATCCGACTGCCAAGGAAAGGTAAATTGTTGAAATGATTTTAATTTTAATGTGCATCCCACACTAGGTTTATCTCAAAGAGTTATTTTTGTGATAAACATTTCAAAAATTCGCCGCGAATGCAGGACTCGAACCTGCGTCTTCGGATCACTAGCCCGACGCTCTGCCAACTGAGCCAATGTTTATCACAAAAATAACTCTTTGAAAGGTATTGTTGTTAACAAGTACCTTCATATTGCCTAAATATTAAAATACCTAGGTATTTTAAATTTTTTACAGAATTCGAATAGTGCTCACTAATCAATATGTATCTATCATCGATGTAGTAATTTGTACATCATTGCTGATTTTTCAATAAGTAACGAGTCAGTCGACTTCGATAAATCCTACGAAGACCACCTCATAAAGTATGATTTATCAAACAAAAAAAGAATCAATGAAATTATTTTTATCGTGCTTCATACACTAGGTGTATAGAAACTTTCTTTTTTGTGATAAACATTTCAAAAATTGACGCGTTCGCAGGATTTGAACCTGCATCCTCTGGGACACCGGCCCAGATGCTTTGTCCAATTAAGCTAAATCGCGCCCTGCGAATCCGCCAAATTAGTGAGTGTTTATCATTTTGCATTTCATTTTACAATGCAGTAGTTGGTAAAAATGATAAACACTCACAAGAGGGTCCCCATCCCATACGGTACGGAACCCTTCGTGCGTGAGTCCGACTTGCACTTGGCCATTTTTTTAGCAAAGCTATTCATCAAAATGGAGGTGTTTTCACAACTCGTTTGATGGTCATGGGCATTTTCAACGTTTTGTACCTGAAGGAGAATAATAACGCCATAGGTATATAATTATTTCATGTAATGTACTGAAAGCATTAAAATTGTTTTTCATTTTAACTTAGTTAATTTGTTGTATGTTTTGTTGCAGATGAGCGGCAAGCGGACACGCAGCTATAGATGCGCGGTGCACCAGCGGGACCGCGAGGTCAGCTCCGAAAACGATTTCCACCTACTGCTAGAGGACCCTACTCTATTCGCAAGGTCAGCTCTTTGACTTTCTTCTTCGCTTTGGGCAATCATTCTTATAGGTTACTGCTCAGTTACCTCTAGATATTCATATATAGATAGATTAATCAGTTTCAGAGGAAACGGCTTACGAGACTATTATAATTTTACATCAGTATTCTGCGGCAGCTACACCAACACGTATTGAAGTCCTAATGTACTCGAATATGTATAGGATTTACTTAGTCAACTTGCATCGGCTCACGCGCAGTCGGTGTAGTGGTTTCTTAGCTTGAGGAACTTCCGAATATCACCTAAACACATGGTATTGAAAAGGCTGTTATAACACACATGTAGCGTGTGTTGCAGGTATTATAGACAGAAAACGTTTTTGAGAGCTGAGAAGGCTTTAGCATCTATATCTGTTTGCATCTAATAAACACGTTTTAACGACGACGCTGCATAGGTAGGTACTCATTTTTCTTCTCCGACCTTGCTAACCAACCAACCCAATTCGCTTTCAACCGGTTCTTTGAAAACTACAGGAAAGGCCCTAGTAGTCGACGTCCTGTGTCTCAGACGATGATTGTGAATAATCGTCGCTACCTAAATACCTATAAATATATGTTTCCTCAATAGGTAAGGTCAAATAAGTAGGATACCTAAATAATAAAGTCCAAGTTTCCTAAAACCCATCATTTCACGTGTCATGGCCGATCATAAATTAACAGTTACTCGGTTACTTTATGTATTTCTCGGAATCGGTCAATAAATGTAGGGGAGGTAGCGGCAGGAAACATTACCTAACTTTCAATGCTTTCAGCCGGGAGCCAGCCGGCCAATAAACTTCTAACGATGAATCGATACTTTTGATTGATGTAAAACCTATTTCCCCCTTTCCATTACTCTATGGACTCTTTGAAAAGCGTAATGTAAACAGACCCTAATGTTAGAGATGTGATATCAAAATGTTTCTTTAGTTTGTCCGGTGAGGTTGCTACCCCTAAATTGATGTATAGTTTGACATGTAAAATTCGAGTATGCCGTGACAATAATTTCTCATGATTTTTTATCAAAATTCCAAAGTTTCATATACGTAAATGTATCGAAATTAATGTTATAAAATCCACCGTAGACTAAATTCCAAATTTTAATACAAAAATGTGTTGTTTCTTTAAATCCTACCTAAATTCCGCTCAATTGTAAAAGAAATCGATTACGGGCGCTAAAAATATTTTTTATGTTCACTTGTCGTGTCAGGGTGACATGTAGAATGCTTTTGTACAATAAAATCGTTAATAAATTGCTTTTTTACGCCGAGAATATTACAGTGAAAGCGATTTGATCAATTACTTACAGAACACGCTTAGAAATAGGAATTCATAGTGGTATTTCGACACAAGAATACAAAGACAAAGGTAAAGCAATTCTATTCAAAATCCACAGTTGAAACCCCTAAATGTTTCTGGAAGAAAACTTACTTTTCCAGCAATATAAGTCAAGCAATCAAGCAATATGAATCCTTACACACATATTTCAAGTAAGAATCTTATTTGAACCCAGCACGCATGGTTTCATTGCAATATACGTAGGTACATACAACCTTCGAGTAGAGTGACGACCTGCATCTTTGAATGTAAAGTGGGTAAAATACCTGCGTAAAGCACCGCGATGGCTTGCAGACTCCTGAGCTGAGACGAGTGGCTAAAACTTAACTAAATAAATTAGGAAAGTTAAACACCTGAATCTAAGACGAGACGTGGCTATAAAAATGAACTAAATGATAGTTTTATTCAGCCTTGTATTGATCTATACTGCTGCTGAGCACCCAACAAGCAAAATAGTCGAATAAGGAAACATTTACTCGACTAAACATCGAATAGTTGTTGAATAGTAGCTAGATACGTACAAAATTGTGCAGTAAAAGTGTTTATGTTATGTCTTTTAGTGCAAATCGTATAGAAGTGCCCGTATCTGGCTTATGTCACAAATAAATGCTATACGAGGGCTATAATAGTGTTTGATTTACTATTTAATGTGTAAAAAAAGCTTTTATACGACAATTACCTGACATACTTTTTATTCAGCAAATTTGTCGAATACTAGCTACCTGGTGATTAAATAGCAACGTAGTTTCTTTTATAACACGGTAAAAACACAAGTCGAATTATAGTTTTCCAATTACAGTTACAGAATCTCAAGTGTAACAATTTTATTATAGCACTTTTATTCGATAAAATTTTGAGTAAAAGAGTTTTTGGTACTTTTATTGCTCATTAGAGCAATAACAGTCGCTAAAACTCTTGAAAATCCGTCAAAAAAGTTATAACCGTAATAACATATGGTGGTTCTGCTCATATTTTTCTTTTCATATTTTTCCGTATTAGATAAACAAGATCCAATCATATAACCCAGTATCAGTTTTATACACGGAACTGACAATCTGTTTGAATATGATAGTGATGAATCTAAGGAGAAATCTGAAATATCTATTAAAATTTCAGAAAATAATAAATGTGCAATCTGACACTGAACAAAATCAATCTCATTTAATAATAATTGTTGGTTTAAAATAAGAGACCGGTTTTGCAGTTTAGCACATGAGCCTTTTAATAATATATTAACTACCTATTTATTAATGTGTTTTAATGTGGATTTTGTAAAGAACTACCTATTCTATTTTTAAAAGCTTTGAAAAAATTAACTATTGTTTCAAATAAAACCATTAAAAACCATTGAATAAATTATATATTTTTTAAGAAAGAACCCTAAAATAAAAAAAAAAACAAAACATGGCTGCATATGAATGCAACGCAGTCACATTAATTCGACGAATAGTCGAGTTAGTATGATATAACAGCAACAAATTTACTAGTGTTCGCGTAATGGCTTCCTAGTAGCATATTAATAAAATTAAATGGAATTTATAACATATATCTACAAAATTATTGCAAAAGACGCGTGGCCCACACATATATGTTAAATAATGCATTACAGTTTATCGACAAAGTTAAATTGCCAGTAATTTTTCCTATATAATTGTGTAGATATACATTTAGATGTAGAAACTGTATTCTTTTTAATAATTACTAAATGGATGACCTCTGTCTTTTATAATATTTTAAGTGTCAAACACACAATAAGACAGAGAGGTGCATTTCCATAACGGCACAGAATACGCAATCGTTCTAATTAAAAATGGAATAACAGTGCAAATTTGGCGTTTAACGAACAAAAATGTCGAATTGTAGCAAATTTGCAGCGTTTACTTCACTTTATAGCTGATTAGTGGCAACATAAACACTTCAACTCTATCAATAAGCGGTACAGTTGCAGCTATATTGCTTTTACTGCACTAAACTGAGATCGTTTTGCTTTTATTCGATGTTTATTCCACAAATAATTCGTCCTATTTACACAGTTACTGCACTTCTACAGCACTTTTTAGTGCTATAATCTGCGCCTTTTTCGCGTTGTATAAACGTTGACTCGACGTTTATAGCACTAATTATGGCACTTTTATAGAACTAAACAGTAAAACCAAAACGTCGCCGCGACTGTTATAGCACAACTTTTTGCTAGTTGGGCATGAACGAAGAAAATATAATAATACATGAGCCTCGTTCTCATTAAAAGAAGAGTTATGTTAAGTCACATTATAGACTGAAATATGACGTCGGAGATGGAAACCGACTTCCAATTAAACCTCAGCCACATACTATATGTCTGATAACTTTTAAATTTTGCCTCAATTTGCTTATCAGGCATTTTCTTGTTATAGGATGGTGCACTTAGTAGCTATGGAAATGCTCCCCGAGGAGCGGGATCGCAAGTACTACCAGGAGAGGTATACGTGCTGTCCACCGCCCTTCTTCATCATCTGCGTTACACTGCTTGAGGTAAGAACCACGTGAAATCTTCAAACACTTTGGCTTTTATCTTGCTCTTACGGCTTGTTTAGGCCGAATCATACAAGTCGGCGTATGTGAAGTTAGCTACAACCTGCGCGAAATCTGATCTAATCAACGCGCAGCTTATATGAGCTTCAGTCAGGATTGGATATTGCGCATTTTGTAGCTAACTTCACATCCGTCGATTTGTATGATATGACTTTTATCTACAATTAAAATGAAAAGACAGCACCTACAAGCCGAAAGGAAGAATATAGGTATTTTCACAATTGATACAAACTGAAATGCTTCCAGAATTTTCTTAGTGATTTTTCTATACGTCGGTCGTTGATTTTTGGCATGGTAGCTCGGCTCGGCTTGTTTTTTTCCCAACCCATTAAACGTCTGGAGGCTGGATAACGGCGCCTGGTTTATTGCTAACCGTTTGTTTGTGCTGAAACCGAGAGTAATCCCGCAGTCTAGCCAAAGTCTAGACCGTTTTTAGAACACTCGATAGCGTTTGAAAATCAGTGCCGATTCTTATCGGAAAACATCGTGAGGAAACCTGCAACCGGTCTGAGAGATCGAGTTGCCGAAGATAGTTTGTGCAAAATGAGAAGCGTCGTAGGTGAGGTCGCCCGTGTGCCATTTTACTAATTTTTTTACGTTGACAACACTGCTCTGCCATTGCTAGTACAATTAAAAGTGTTTGATACTGTCTTAATAGACACCAATTCGGTTTTCATCAATAGACTCGCCTCTACCCAGTAGTCGGACTTCGGCTGATGATTAAAATCTTATTGTTTGTTCATCGTAACGCCACGACGGTTCTCTTTTTGCACATATTCTAAGAGAATTTTGGATTATGAACAAACCCTTCTTGTAAAACATGCCACAACAGTGGGACTCGACAGTTTCATATAAAACGGTAGACAAGACAAAACTTATTGTTTTTATCGTAAAGCTACTGTTAACCATTCCATCCAGCAGACTTTAGCACCTAACTGTAAAGTGGAAGATACGTTATAGTTATAACATGTAAGATGGCGTGAGATCTTATTGTTATGAGCTATTGTAAATATTCTCAGCGATTGCGAAAAGCCGAGGTCAGATAAATTGGATCAACAATTAGGAAACTGCATATTATGCGCTTATTGAATTGCTTTATGAAAAATCGTAAAATGAATTATTACAACGAAGCAATTTTTCAGGATATTTCAAGTCGTAACCTCGTTCTTATCACAATATGTTAACTTTTTAAGAGCTTCATCTTATATTATGGCACAGTACTCCTCTATGATGGTTGATAGGAGAGGCATATATCCAACCGTATAAGATCGCTGCTGAAATTGATAATAATGATAGGGAACCGGCTAATAAAATCGAACAGTCCTATTATTCGGCCTTCATGGCGCGGTAATGACAGTAGGTACTAGGTAGCCCACTGACTTCAAAAGCTGAAGTTCACGTAAATGGAAAATCATTCGACAATAAAAGCTTTCATAAACCTCATGAATTCTTCATTACAATGTACAATAGTTATATTGTATTGGTCACGTGGGGTGTCGCTGTACTCCGCCAGACGCGAGTATCGCACTAACCCAGCGTGCAGAACGCATCACTTTCTACCGTCCGGTACCGCTCTGATCCCGCTCTAGTTGCTTCGGTTAATTAAAAATTATAATAGCGGATTTCACATCCGCGCAAACAAGCGGTTTGCGTGAATCATTACAATCGCGAGCCGGAGTATGCGTACTCGACAGTTCGTCACACGTTGATTCACGGCGCCAGGTGACTCTATCTGCATTTTGTAGAACTGAGGTGTCTGGGATGTCTGGGTCAAACCGTTTGTCATCGATGCCTAAGACTTTGCATAAACAACCTAACTAAATCAGCATAGGCTGGTATACAGTGTTAGCTATTCTATTGCGTGCCATATTAGGTCTTCAACCGTTTATCAAATGTTTTGCGCAATCCTCGTACTAATTGCGGTTTTGTCTAATAAGCTAGCAGTAAGAGTCGTCAGGGTTCACCACAGTGTGACGCGGTTCTCATAAGGCTCACAGTACACCAGGTGCCCGCTAGCTCACGCACCGTGCGCGCGCCTTCCGCTAACGGTTTCCCCTCCGCGAATAATGCGGTAAAACGTCACAAATTACGTAAATTGTAATCAGCCAAGACAATTCAAATTAATTGTAACAGTAAAAGTAAATAAACAGTTCGTTGACAATATTACAGCGCCCTTTTGAAATGCTACGCCGCGCGGTGTCGTTTTTCATTGATCGTTCCGACCAAATTAGATTTATGATCATTGCGTCAGGGCACAGATCATCTTATTTTTTTGGGAAGTCGTAGATGTGATTTCTGTCGGTATATCGGACTTTATGTCTGCAGACTGGATCTGGCCATCAGTTCCGCGCGCAATATGCCCTGCTCTCTATCATTTCAATTTGTTAATCCATTATTATCTATTTCTCTTCCCGGCTATATGTCCCACAAGATGGTGGGGTTAGCTTTTTTTACTTGTCTTCTCCACTTCGCTCGGACTTAGACTTTTTCAGAAACACTGCACTCATGTCCCTTTGCGTAGTACAAATCCTTCCATCTTATTAATGTTCTTATCTCTTTTCCTGACTAAATGTATAATCCCCCATGGTAACGGGGTCAGCCATCCCCAATTTTCTTCACCATTTCGCTCGGTGTTCAAGAGTGCAGCGTTTCTCTGTCATGTCCCTTTATACATCCTTACATCTTGTTTTTGTTGTCATAAAGTGTTGTGGTTGTTTCAGTTAGGGGTGTTCGCGTGGTACGCATGGGGCGGCGGCGTGGCGGCGGCGGCGGGCCCGGTGCCGGTGGACTCGCCGCTGGTGTACCGGCCCGACCGCCGCCGCGAGCTGTGGCGCTTCCTCACCTACAGCGTGGTGCACGCCGGTTGGCTGCACCTCGCCTTCAACCTGCTCGTGCAGCTCGCTGTAAGTATCCCTGTAGACTCTATTGAGTAACCATGACCTAGTGCTAAGCATGCGTAACCATACAGCTGGCAACAGCATCCAGTCTGATGCTGATATTCCGACACTGCCGGTTGCAAGTGTACCTGAATGTGAACTGCACTTGCTAAGAGGCGAAGAATTTTAAGCTTTAAGTGCGTTTTTCCTTTCCTTTAAAATACAAGATGTCAAATTAAAAAAATCTCAGTGAAATCCATGAGTATTTTGTTGTTTTTCTTGTAAACCCAATATGTCTACGCATTTGCCAACAATTACCTAATTCCAGTTATATACCTAATGTATCACACAAACAGGAAAATCCACTGCATACAGAATTGATTTATTGTATTATTTCGTTAACCTATACTAGGTACTTGATTTACAATACAAACGAATAATATTATGAAGGCTCACTATCCTGTCAACCTTAAAATTTATAAATAAAAACAGCTCTTCTTATTTTTACTATTCTATTTGAAACTTAAATAATGAAGTATACAACTAAAGCACGCATTTGCAACTCAAAGAATCTTGAACTACGTAATGACTATGGTAACCTATCTACTATTCTCTGTAAAATGTCACTCACATCCTTAATTTCTTTCTTACAGGTGGGTCTACCTCTAGAGATGGTGCACGGGGCAGTTCGTTGCGCTGCCGTGTACCTAGCGGGAGTGCTGGGGGGCTCGCTGGCGGCCTCGGTGCTAGACCCCGACGTGTGCCTGGCGGGCGCTTCGGGCGGCGTTTACGCTCTACTCGCGGCGCATCTAGCTAATGCTCTCCTAAACTTTCACGCGATGAAGTACGGAGCGGTGAGGCTCGTCGCGGCGCTCGCTGTGGCATCCTGTGATGTCGGCTTCGCGGTCCACGCGAGGTATACTAAGGTACGTTCGTTTGCTATCTACGGGTACTTATAGGTTTAAAATTTACAGTATATTTTTAAGATAGGTATATATGTATGGTAATTATTGGAAGGTTTGCAAGAGACAGCTGGTGGTTAAAATCTGGATTTGTGATTGATCAGTATTTGTATAAGAAGTGACAATACATAATATCTTGTACTTATTAGTCTTGGATTTCTCAATAGTGATGAATAAGAATTATGAGATTCTGCAAATGCAGTACCGAATTGGCGAATCTATTTAAACTGCAAACACGAGTGTTACTCTAGACATGTAGAAATATTGTGTGCAATTAATTACATTGCGTCTTTCTTGTTTCAGGAAGTGCCTCCAGTGTCGTACGCGGCGCACGTGGCCGGCGCGCTGGCGGGTCTTACCATAGGCCTGCTAGTCCTCAAGCACGCGCAGCAGAGGCTGTGGGAGCGGCTGCTGTGGTGGACGGCGCTCGGCGCGTACGCGGCCTGCACGCTCTTCGCGGTCCTCTACAACGTGTTCAGCGGGCCGGTCGACGAGCTGCACTACATGCCGCCCGACCCGCCGCCCGACGTGGGCTTCTGACCGCGCCCCGAGCGACCCTCGCCGCCGCCCGCCCGAGCCTGGTTTTGATTTCCATATACGCGTACCTTCGAATGTTCCCTTCCCGCGAGAACGACGGACGGCGCAGACATGTTTTGATTATATTGCGTCGGATCTTGATCGGCCTACATCGGAAGATTTATCCCTCCGTGCTGTCATTTCGAATGTAAATGACCTAATCGGAGGGTAGTTTTTGAATTACCCGGTCTGAAAGGCGGCGATCTCGAGAAGTCGGAGGTAGTTTTGTATAGTTTCTCTCCCGCACTTCGCCGAAGCCGTGCGGCCTCACAACACGCCTAGTCAATTTACCTTAGTGTGATTCGCGATAAGTAGTATTATATACGAGGAGACCCGCCTATAAGTATTTACAGTGTATCTACTCGTTGCCTTGTTTTGCTCGCGTTTGTATCGAAGGCCTCCTCGCGATACTTAATTGTTAAGTAGTATTAATTATATTGAATAGGTGGAACTATTTTTGTACCTATCGGCGTCCGTAGGTTAGGATGATGGCGTTACCGCGACGACACAATATGTTCCCTACGAGTCTCGGCTAGCGCGGGGCTGGGCTGTGGGCCGGAGCGAACCAGACGAACGACTAACAAATAATTACTAAACAATACGATCGGTTATTTTTACTAAAAAAAATATTTGGCATCCAGCTCTACATCTCATTTTGAGGAAAATGTCCCAAAAACATATAAATATATATGTACAAGAATATATAAATATATATATTTTATATCGATCTAATAGTAATGCGCACGTATCTTTTCAAGTCACAATGTTGTTTTTTTTAATAGCGCGTTTCGTCTAGTTTGCGCCGGCCCTAACTTTAGTATAAGGATAATACAATAATGATTGCTTTAATAATACCTACGTCAGCCCCGCGCCGCGTCGAGGTATCGGCGTAGTTATGCCCGGCACCAAAGATTAGTGTAGAACTGCCTCAAGTTTCGATGGTCACACTTCTTTCTCTCTCTGTTTTAATTCTAACAGAGTCGTAGCTAGGACTAGCCTGAGGGGCGCAAAAAATCTTAGGAATTGTTCAGGTGCAGCAAAGGAGCCGTTTAACGCATCAGCTCAAAACTTTCTACATAATATTTTTTTGGCAAAGACAGACGTGTATCTGAGAATTTGATGTAATTAATTCCGATGTAATATTTTGAATTATTTAACTGATTTTGGAATTTTTGTCGGTCTTTTCTCACTTTGATATGAAAAGAATGTAGACAATGTTAGCCTTTTCTGGTTTGCATAATGTAGTGTTATGACAATTAATGTAATAAATTGATTTTTGACTAAGACTTTGTGTGGGCTCAATTCGAATCTTGCTTCGTCCCCGAGAGCTCATCCTTAGCTACGACCCTGGATTCGAGTTTTGTTGTGAATCCTGAAATGAAAGCTCCATTTTTGCTCAGTTCAAAATGAATACTTTAAGTACCTATGCCAGCAGTTGATTTCAACTCGTGATTCTTATGTAAGTTATATTGCTCAATTGCAATTATTATTTTTAATCAGATGATTATGCTCAAAAGTGAGTGTTTTATTTTATGGGATCAATGTTTACTAAAAAAATTAATTGTATTTTGTGTATAATATGAATTCGTCCATTTCTTTTGCCACTAGCATTTTATATCTATTGGTTTAGGTTCATCATGTCCAATTACTAAATTGCCTATATATTGAAACTTCAAAATTCTTAAATGTCAATTGTTATGTGTTATTCGTAAAATGTCCTATGATCAATTGATTAACTATTAACGAGTGACGCTTTTTGGGTATGTGACACTTTCCGAAACAGATGTTTTGAGAACTTTCCGTTGATATTAATTAACGTCTAGACGTCTATGGAAATGGACATTTTGAACCTTATCCTATCTATTACCTATTCTTGTAACTGTCTCGCTACTCACTAGCATATAGTTTAATAATGTGCCTGATTCCTATTATTGTAATGTACATTTGATTTTAAACTTTAATTCTAATCAAATAGCGTCACAAAATGACTGATTTATTGTATAAATTATTGCAGTGTTTCAATTTTAATTTATTTGAAAATTATTTTAAGTATGAATCGGAATAATTATAATTATGTGATTATAATGAAGAATGAGAATAATTAAAAATATTGAAATCTATGCGATGGTTTTATTGAAACAACATCTTCAATTATAAATATTTCATTCAACAATTCAGTAACCCTGAGATAACAAATTAAAAATATAAGTAAAACTAAGTACTAAAAGTAATGTTACAAATCCTTTTGGAGGATTAATGGTTTTAGGTGGATATTCCATCTACTTACCAATGAAAAGAAATTAGGAATCTACATATTATACTAATACTACATATCTATAATCAGACAGCCTTATTCAGAAACGTTCAAGCCATGTATTTACTGAGCAACAGTGTTTCGGATACAGTTTTAGATGATCGGTAAACATACCGAAATCTGAAACATGATTTGTATCAGAAACACAGATTTTGTTTCTGAAACAGACTTTATAAACAATTGTTGCTCAGTTAATACATGGCCTTAACCCACCATAAATGCTAGACTAGAGACTTTGCCTCCGTCTCGCGCGCTATATACTTGTGAGAACTTTATAGCTTACTTATCGAGTTTATTTTTATAAGGTGATTAAAATAATGCGTGAGAGATTATAGGCTACATTTCATGACAAAATAGGATTTGGAAATTAATTATACTTCTTTATCAAACCAACTTAACCGACTGCCTCGGTGGCACAGTGGTTAGTGACCCTGACTTCTGGATCAAAGAGACGTGGGTTCGATCCCCACCCAGAGCAAGCATTTATGTGATTAACATTGGTGTTTGCTCTGTGTCTGGGTGTTATTTAGGTACTATGTATATAAGTATATATTTATAATATGTATATGTAGTATATCAGTCTCTGGCAGCCATATCACAAGCTTTGCTCAAATTGGGGTCAGAGACCGTGTGTAAGATGTCCCCTGATATTTATTTATTTATTTTTCAAAACTAAATCAGTATACTTATTATTTTCACCAGTAAGTAGACAAAATATAATTCTAAAAACGTGTAGAGGGATCGCCACACAAATCGGCGGATGAGAAGTTAGCCGCAGAAGACACTTCACCGTGATTCGCTAATTTATTGTGTATGTGTGCACAATGCCTACGCAAGTGGCGAAGTAGTGAGTACGGGCGTAGGGAGCGCGAGGGAGGCATGAGGTTGGCGGGCGGGTGTGCCCCGGCATCTCGTCTCGGCTCCCGCACATTCCTATATTTTGCCGTTCCCATCCGCCGACTTGTGTGGCGCGGATTATAATGAGTTAAATTTTAATTTAACATTAAAATAGTTACACAGCTCTCTTCTCACTATAGATACATACCTATAAAATGGTAGCAACTTATCTGCCTCACTTTATATAACAAATAAAATAATACTTTGTTGTACATGGAAGCGTTTACATTAATGTATAGCCCAAATCAAATTTCTTGGCGGCTGTGAAGTTAGCTATAAGTTGCGCGAAACCCGATCCTCGCGCAGCTGAATTAGGTTTTGCGCAATTTGTAGCTAAATATCAAGAACAGCCGCCAAGAAATTTGATTCGGCCTATAAGTAAAGTCACGTTCATTTTTCTTTTTACCCGACTGCACGTTGTACAGGATGGAAGAAAGGGATAGCTAACAAGCACTAATTCAGGACAAGCTATAGCTTAGCAATGATGGCTAGAAACATGTTTCATTTGGCATATACAATACCGTGGGCAGAGTGAGCAATAAATAAATGTTTATTGCAGTTTTATGGACCTCTGTACTGTTGTCACAGTATTTTAACTCCTTGTACTGCTATATAAAGGTCGAATCACCTAAATTGGCGTCTGTGATGTTAGCTACAAGCTATGGATAAACTAACCCTCGCGGAGCTGCTAAGTGAGCTTCAGTCAGGATCGGACTATCCGCGGCTTGTACCTAACATCACAGCCGCCAAGTTGTTTGATTCGGCCGGCCTATACGATTAGTGATATTGTATGGTGCCTAACCCTGAGTTTGTAAGCCTCTAAGCCCGATTAGTACAATCGGGACTTACAATTTAATATGTCATCCTTGCCACGATTGTGCTCAGTCGTAAATCTCACCTGCGGTCACCCATCTTGAGACTGATCGTACTAAATGTTGCTGCACTGATCGGCGAGAATTATTTAGTCCAGCTACTGTTGTATGATAATGGGGAATAGGTATGCAGTTTAGAAGTAGGTCCTAAAAAGGCCTACCGTAGCTCGCACCCACAGCGGCGTCTCCCGTTTCTGCAACTCCTGGCTGGACTCTGTCGCGTGCTCGTGGAGATTCGCTGCTTCTTGGTGAAGTCTTTCCTGAATGAACAAAGACTAGGTGTTAAAACTTCTTTTTTCTTTTTAACTTAGCATTATTTCATGCACTATTGCATTTTACATTCGAGACATAATAATTATATATACCCAGAACCTTAGACCAAATAAAAAAATCAACACAGAACGTCGTCAACAGACAAGTGAGGCCAGTTTTTCATACATGTGGTGACTGGTGAGTGCGTCGGTGATGCGTCGCCATAGTTTGACTGACGAGCCTAGGCGTAGTTTCGTTGTACGTGTTTGTGTGTGTAATTGTGTTTGTACACGGCGAGGGGTAGTTTTGCTGGCCTCACTTGTTTGTTTCTCAACATTCTGTCTTTTTTTTTTATTGGGTCTGAGCCCGGAACATAATATGATATAACCTTGAAGACATCCAGATTGAATAGTAAAGAAACAATAGCAGAAAAATTAAATAGCTCAACACAATAGCAATCTCTGGCTGAAGCTTTGGGGGGTTGCTAAAGTCATAAGAAACTTGCGGAATCCCAAAGGCAAAACCCAAACATAGATTTTCGCGCAGGATTTAGTTACGTAGGGCGACCTGTATAACAAGTAGGGCTTGCAATCCGGATATCCACCAAATTTCCTATCCGCATAATGTCCTAATCAACTATTCGCATTTTTCGGATATTTCGGATACCTACAAATTTTGGTGATTAGTTGAATAAATCTAGCTTAAGGCGCCATAGTATCAGCGTAATTAAATTCTATACGCCCCCGTTTTCACCCGATTTTTTCATTCAAAAATCAATATAAAATTGATATTACCACTTTTTCCTAAACTTTATAGATGAAAGCCATAGTTCAATTTTTGTGCATAAATAACAGATTCTAAAAAAATGTAAACGTGTAGAAAAGTGCCCATAAATGCAATAAACTTTCTTAGATATCATGAACGTGTTCTAAAAAGCGGTATCTTCGCATTTGATTTCTATCGAGCGTAGTTTTTTGAATTGTGTTTCGAGTTATTGATTCTCCTTACCATATAGTTTTGAAAATATTTTGTGTATTTTATTTTTATTCGACAACTTCAAGGTTTGATGGAGAAAAGTCAGTTTAACTAGGACTCTATACAGGTATTTTGAGATTGGATGGCGGCTTTATTGCGTTTTAACATAACCCTAAACCTATTCTACAAAGTTTTGATTCATCTGGCGTTTTACATAGGGTTGAATAAAGAAAATTAAAGAGATAAGTATCGCGCCGCAAGGATTTCGGATTTCCTAATTTGTCTATTGAACCGCCTATGTGCCTATAACCAAAACGATAATGCAAAGTGCATTATCGTTTTGGTTATGTATACGAGTAGGTCAGAGCGTGGACTTCATCAAACGTGGACGTGAGTTTAACGTTAATATCCAAAGTGCCTCTTACGATTCTGTGATCACTACCGGTTTCACCCTGTGTATCACGGTAACATCATTGAATATCCGTTTTTCAGACGTCATAATGAAGTTTATTTTATTTCTCGTGGAACCATCAGGGCTTATCTACTCCCTGTGACGCAGCTTCAGAAAGAAGGAGTTTATCATGAAGATTTCTCTGTTTCTCCAGACAGTCAGCCAGCCTCTGGCCCCTGGAGTTCCGTTGTCTATATCCAATTTGCCCCACTCTCAGCTCGTCATCGCGTCTTTTGTCCAACTTTGCGTTAAAGTCCCCCATAACAACAGTAAAGTGGGTTTTCGTATGTACGGCCTGACTTACGACCTCATACATAGTCTCCACTTCATCATCTAGGTGTGAAGAGATCGGTGCGTATACCTGAATGACCTTCAGCGAATACTTCTTGGATAACCTGAGTATTAGGTACACAACTCTGTTCGACACACTTTCGATGGTGATAATGTTGTTAGCGAGGGACCTGTGAAGGAGAAAACTGAGACAACCTTGGGACTGCTGGTCATCTTCCCAGTAGAAGAGGAGGTACCGGATTTTAGGGTTATCGTGTCTTCGCCCTCTCTTCTTCACTTCAGACAACCTCACGATATCCCACTGCAACCTACTCAACTCTTCTTCCAGCTCAGCAATTCTCTCATCAGTCCTCGAAGTGCGCACGTTGTGTTACAAGGGCCAGTCGTCGTTTGCGGGAGTGGTAGCTGGGCGTCTGAAAGCGATTCTTAACAACTCCTTCACATTATAGGGGCCGCTACCCTTGCCCCCAAATAGCGGAGTTGCTGGGGACTGGAGGCCTGGTTTTTTTTTTTCATACTGGGAATATTTGCTCATAACTACTGCTCTGAGAAGGCGTGGTGGCGATTGCAAAAACGTAGCTTCGCGACAAAAATGCTACGTTTTTACTTGAATGGTTATACCGCCAAAAGTCGATTCCGCTGTACCTCAGTCGGCTCTACGACACATGGTACTAGAGAGCAGTGCTATTCTTCTCTGCTGGCACCCCAGGCTGACCACTCTGTGTAATTATAAATACCTGTGATTATTTGTCAGTATGTTTAGATAAAAGTATGTTTTATTGAGAGTGTTGCGTAAAGTTTTAATGTTTGATTTTATAATGGTCGAAATCATGTTTCAAAGTTTGTGAATTGTGAAGAGGAAGTGAAAAAAAAGAGGGAGTTGTGTGCTCTTAGAATATTTGATGTCAAATAAAATCCACAAAATCTGCGATTAAATTATAATGAAATATTAATGGTATTGAATGAATAAACGTTCAATAATATTAATATTTCATTACAATTTATTGCAAATTTCAACATCACAAGTCGCATATCTTGTAAACTTTATATGATTGCGTAAAGTTTTAATGTTTGATTTTATAATGGTTGTACACGGGGGTACAAAATAAAAGGTCTGATCTCCAGTATACAGTGATTTATTGGCACTGAACCGAGGATACACAAACAGTTTTTCGAGCGAGGCACCTTAGATGGCGAGAAGCAAACAACACCGCGATTTAATTTTACCACTAGCGCCATCTAGGGAGTGCGTCGTGTAACTTATAAAAGTATGACGTGCAATTTACGTTAACATACCGCCCACCAAGGACAAGCCGTCTTGTCCTTCATTAAAAACTGATTCCCTGATAACAGATTATTTTGCTACTGGTAATGTACATAATTTTGATATTGGGCGCTTTATTTGACAATTATTTTTTGTTTTCAACGAAACTACTCTGGTTAACTTATCTGCTCCTGGGTGTTTAGCAGTCACCCGGCCTAAGAGCCATCGGCAAGGTGGAACATTTTCTTCTATCACCAGCACTACGTCCCCAATCCCTGGCTCTGGCTGCTGATAAGCCCATTTATACCGATGCAAAAACTTTGTTAAATATTCATGCGACCACCTTTTCCAAAAGTTTTGCATCATTTTTTGTGTTACTTGCCATCTTCGAAGACAGCTCAAGTTTGAATTTTCATAATTACGCTCTGGAGCTGTGATAAGTGGTTCCCCCACAAGAAAATGCCCCGGTGTTAAAGCCTCAATCGCTTCCGCTTCAGAATCAAGTCGTGCCAGTGGTCTCGAGTTTAGGCAGGCCTCAATTTGAGATAGAACTGTTGACAATTCCTCATAAGTGAGGGTGGTGTCACCGATTGTTCGCTTGAGGTGGAACTTTGCTGACTTTATTCCCGCTTCCCATAAGCCGCCAAAGTTTGGAGAGTGAGGTGGGATAAAGTGCCAAGTAGTTCCAGTGTTGGCTAAAGTTTTTACTATTTCAGTTCGAATGTTTGAAGTTTCAGCTGTTAGCAAAGTCTGTATCTCGCGGGAAGCTCCCACGAAATTTGTCCCATTGTCACTCCAGAGATCTGTGCAGTGACCTCTGCGAGCAACAAATCGCTTGAAGGCAGACAGAAACCCTTCGGTTGTCAAATCTGTGACTGCCTCAATGTGCACTGCCTTGGTCACCATGCATACAAATAAACAAATGTATCCCTTGTACGCGTGGTGTCCCCTTCCTTTAGAAGTTCGTATAGAGATAGGTCCAGCATAATCTACACCACTACTTTTAAAGGGTCGGGCTGGTGTCGTTCTAACTGCGGGTAACTGTCCCATCAATTGATTTGTGGTAGTGGCCTTATACCTTACACAGGTAACACATTTACGAACAAATGCTTTCACTAACGGTTTTGCTCCTAAAATGAAGAATTTCGAGCACAAGTACGTTAACATTAGCTGAATTCCTCCATGTAATGTCTTTGCATGAGCGTCAGCGATGACGAGTTTCGTAAGTGAAGCTGCCTTTGGCAATACTATCGGATGCTTCATGTTCTCACTGAGAGAAGTCTTGTCCAGCCTTCCTCCAACCCGTAAAATCCCTCGTTCATCCAAATATGGAGTAAGTGATTTCAGAGGACCTTTAATTTTATTCGATTTGCCGTTTCTTCTGATAAGCTCAATCTCTTTTTTAAAGTATTCTTCTTGACATTTTTTAGCGCAAACTTCAAGTGCCTGTGTTAATTCCAATGAAGTCAGATAACCTGAACGATTTCTTTCACTTGCTGGCTTTCTTAGATCAAGAAAACGTCGACAATATGCAACAACTCTGACTAACCTTGACAGTGATGAGTACTTTTCCCAGATGGGCACTTCCGATACTGCCATATGAGTCTTTATTTCTTCAAGTTGTGTCTCAATCGCTGTAGGTTTGTTGTATTTGACGACTTCCTTTCGTAAAAATTCTGGCCCGTCAATCCACATAGCGTCATTGAGCAGTTCCAAAGCGGTTACACCTCTGGAAGCACTATCAGCTGGATTTTGTGTAGTCTTTACGTGTGACCACTGATCTGAATCTAGCGTAGTCAATATTTCAGAAACCCGATTCGCCACAAAGGTTTGCCAACGACTAGGGTGACTATTGATCCATGCCAGGACCACCGTTGAATCTGTCCATGCCCGTAATTTTGACCTTTGAATATTTAGTACTTCAGCTACTTCTACCAGTAATCTCGTCACAAGAACTGCTCCACAAAGTTCCAATCTAGGAATAGAGACTTGCTTGATTGGTGCCACTTTTGTCTTTGCTGTGACTAACGTTACGTGGACATTACCGCCTGCGTCAACCCTTCGCAAATAAATTGTAGAAGCGTATGCCACCTTTGACGCATCACAGAACCCATGCAATTCCACTACAGAATCGTTTTTGTTTGTACCCAGCCATCGAGGTAAGTTCATTTGAGTTAAATTACATAATCCTTCGCAGTAAACATTCCATTCTTCCAATAGTTTTCCCGTAACCTCATCATCCCAACCCATTCCAGATATCCACAGTTTCTGAATCAACGATTTTGCAACTATTACACAAGGGGCCGCCCACCCTAAAGGGTCATAGAGTCGTGCAATATGTGATATAATTCTTCTTTTAGTTACAGGGCCAGATTCCGGAGGAAGAGTCACCGAGTAGCGGAAGTTATCGGTTCGTCGATTCCAAGTAAGTCCCAGCAGATTCAATATTTTATCTGTATTCAGTGTTAATTCATCATTTCTTAAAAATTGATTCATTTGATTATAAGTAACTATTCCTTCTTTTTCAGTGTAGCATCCCGTAAGGATGTCGTCCCAATAAAAGTCATTCAAAACCCTTTTAGCTGCTTCGGGAAAACTACTGCCTTCATCGAGATCCGTTTGCTGCAACCTCTTTATGGCCAAGTATGGAGCTGCAGCTGTCCCAAATGTAACCCTGAGTAGTCTGTAGTCTTCCGCGTTTACAGCTTTTATCCGCAATAGCCTCTGGTAGTCTGTATCTTCTTCTGCCACCTTGACATGACAATACATCTTCACTATATCCGCTGAAAGGTATATAGGGTATTGTCTCCAATTCATCAGTAAGTGTGTTAGTTCCGATTGTAGTGTAGGACCCACCATTGATGTATCGTTAAACGATACTTCATTTTGATATTTACAGGACGCCTCGTATACAGCCCTGACCTTTGTAGTTTCCTTGTCATTTCTGACGACCGAGTGATGGGGTAAGTTGACCGCCATCTCATTTTTCCTTTGTGTTTCAGGATTCTTCTCCATAAACCCTAGGTCTAGATATTTTTCTATGAACCTTTTGTATCCGTCGCTTATCCCTTTGTTCCTTTGAAAACGTCCATCTAATCCATTTAATTCTTTTTTCGCTATTGATTTGGAGTCACCATTTACACATTCTGGTTTCTCAGTTTTGAAGGGAAGTTTGGCCACGTGTCTTCTTTCTGAGTCACGCTTTGTTGATTCAGCGAAGAATTGTCTACGTGTTTCTCCTTCAGACATAACCTTCATGCTAGGCGTTGGCTCAGCCTTCAATTTCCAAAACCTTTTTTGCGCTTCATTTTCTTCTAAGCACGTATGCATGACAACTACCTTTGAAGAAGGTTCTTGTGTGTTGTTGTACGTGCCAGATAATATCCATCCTAATGAAGTCGCTTGAGCCAACGGATATCCATTCGGGCCTTTTCTTACTCCATTTTGTAAGATTTGGCCGTAGATGTCTACTCCCAACAAAACATCAATTTTGCTTGGAGTATGATAGTGAGGATCCGCCAAACAAATATCCTTGTCCAACCAGTCTAAAGCCTCTACCTTGCAATTTGGCAAAGATGTGGTGATTGCTTTGAGTACATGCGCTCGTACTTTAATGACGAAGGTTGTATCCAATCTCGACTGAATAGTCAGTTCCACCACATTTTTGGACACAGTGGTATTGCATCCTCCCAGTCCGGAGACAAATCCTCTGCTCAGAGTTTTTCTAATTCCCAAATATTTGACCGTTGCTTCTGTTATAAAGGAAGCTTGCGATCCCTGATCCAATAAGGCTCTGACGTAAAATCCCTGCCCAGATTGGGATTTCGCCAAAACCACAGCAGTTGGCAACATAATTTGTTTGTTAACCGATGCCCGCCCAAAACAAGATACCACAGAAGACTGACTAACTGAGTCAGGAGAGCTCGTTGAAGGTGTTGCAGATTGTGACCCATTTTCACCCGTATCCCTGGGGTGGAGCGTAGTGTGGTGTTTTCGCTTGCACATACGACACGTTGATTTACTTGGACATGCCCTAGCCGAGTGACTGCTACCCAAACAGTTATAACACAATTGCTTATTAACTACGAATTCACGTCTTTTATTTACATCCGCTTTTATATATTCTGGACACATATAGACGATATGTTCCCCAGCGCAAATTTCGCAACTCGTGTTAGCTGCGTGCATCACTCTATGCCGTTGTGGCTTATTGTCGCTGATGAGAGTTGAAGGTCTGCCTTGATGATTTGGTTCAGTGAATTCTAAAGCTCTGGATCGACACTCCAAAAATTCACGGAATCGAGAAAATTTTGGAAGTTCATCATTTCCTTCTGCGACTTTCAACTCCCACTGTTTGCGGGTTTCAGCGTCTAGTTTGTTTGACACGATATAAATTATTATTATGTCCCAAGTGCCGACATCTATCCCAATATTTTTAAGAGCGTGTAAACAATCCCCCGTGGTATCGACTAGCTCCTGTAACAATACCGAAGATTCTTTTGAAGCATTCCTTTGACCTAATAAGCGTTTGAGGATACAGTTAGCCAAATAGTTTTTATTATCATATCTTGCCTTAAGTTGGCTCCAGCACTCCTCATAGTTGTGAGCAGTGATAGGCAGCTGCCGTATCAGCTGCTCGGCCTCACCAGTCAAGTGTCCCTTTAAGTAGTGTAACCGCGTCACGTCATCCAGAGATATGTTGGAGTGAATCAACGATACAAACATATCTCGAAACGTGATCCACTCTTCATATTTGCCCGAAAACTTAGGTATTGTAATTTTTGGAAGTTTTATAGATGACGTGCCGCTACTATTACTCAACGCATTAGTGGTGCCATGGCCTGATGCTGGAGACAACTTCGGCCTACAGTATCGCAAGAGATCTGCCTTATAGTCTAAGTAAACCTCTTCAGTATTCTCATAAATTTCGCTTTTGGCGTATTCTGTCGATGCAAATTCTGACCAATCCTCAATTTCCTTTACTATATCTTCATGGACATTGACAAACCGATCCCATAAGCTTTCCACCATTTCCAGCCTAGTCTGGATGTATTGTTCGGAAGCCAGCCGTTCCTTTGACGACTTTTTAAAATTAATGTGTGCCCTTGTAATTTTGGATTGCACATCTTTTTGCAAATTTAAGTTTTTAAAATCCATGATGGTAGTGTCAAACAAACTAATCAAGCAACAAAGTAAATCTAATTCCAACAAAGTTCAAGTAAATTATTCTAAGTTTAAAATTACAAAATTAAAATTCCGAATTTCTGCAAAGTCCCCAAACTAAATCACGTAAGTTCCGAATAAAAAATCGCAAGTTCACTTCACAAATTTTACATTTGACGGTTAGAATGTACGAATCTCATACCGTGCCGGGTCGCCGCTTGCCTGGCTACTGTGGTATGCAGGGCTCCGCCCGCGCCGTGCTGCTCGTCACCTGGCCGCTGATGTGCAGCCTCCCCTCGCGCTGCGGTGGCTGCCGTTGCCCCCGTGCTGCGTCGCTCTTCGCTGCGGTGGCTCCCGGTGTCTGTGGGGCTCCCCTCGCGCCGCGCCGCCCGTCACCGGGTGAATGACGTCGCCTGCGGGGCTCACCCCGCGCCGCCCGTCGCCTGGCCGCTGGTGGAGTGCGGCCCCCCTCGGGCCGGTTGCCGTCGCCTGCGGCGCTCCCCTCGCGACGCTCGTCGCTTGCGGGACTCCGCCCGCGCCGCTCGTCGCCTGGCCTTCGGTGGCTGCCGTCGTCTGTGGGGCTCCTCCCGCGCCGGTCGTCGTCTGCGGGGCTCCCCTCGCGCCGCCGCTCGTCGTCTCGCCCGCGGTGGCTGTCGTCGTCTGCGGAGCTCCCCCCGCGCCGCTCGTCGCCTGCGGGGCTCCTCCCGCGCCGCTCGTTGCCTGCGGGGCTCCTCCCGCGCCGCTCGTTGCCTGCGGGGCTCCCCTCGTGCCGCCGCTCGTCGCCTGGCCTGCGGTGGCTGCCGTCGTCTGCGGGGCTCTCCCCGCGCCGGTCGTCGTCAGCGGGGCTCCCCTCGCGCCGCCGCTCGTCGTCTGGCCCGCGGTGGCTGCCGTCGCCGGTCGCCCTCGCCGGTCGCCCTCGCCGGTCGCCCTCGCCGATCGCCCTCGCCGGTAGCCCTCGCCGGTCGCCCTCGCCGGTCGCCCTCGCCGGTCGCCCTCGCCGGTCGCCCTCGCCGGTCGCCCTCGCCGGTCGCCCTCGCCGGTCGCCCTCGCCGGTCGCCCTCGCCGGTCGCCCTCGCCGGTCGCCCTCGCCGGTCGCCCTCGCCGGTCGCCCTCGCCGGTCGCCGCCGCCGGTCGCACTCGCCGCCGCCGGTTGCCCTGCTGCCGACGCTCCCTTTGGCACCAGCTCGTAGGTGCCAAGTGTAGTCTTCCAGGACTACTGAGCCAGCAGCATCCGGCTCGAAGGACCAAATTTGTACACGGGGGTACAAAATAAAAGGTCTGATCTCCAGTATACAGTGATTTATTGGCACTGAACCGAGGATACACAAACAGTTTTTCGAGCGAGGCACCTTAGATGGCGAGAAGCAAACAACACTGCGATTTAATTTTACCACTAGCGCCATCTAGGGAGTGCGTCGTGTAACTTATAAAAGTATGACGTGCAATTTACGTTAACAGGTCGAAATCATGTTTCAAAGTTTGTGAATTGTGAAGAGGAAGTGAAAAAAAAGAGGGAGTTGTGTGCTCTTAGAATATTTGATGTCAAATAAAATCCACAAAATCTGCGATTAAATTATAATGAAATATTAATGGTATTGAATGAATAAACGTTCAATAATATTAATATTTCATTACAATTTATTGCAAATTTCAACATCACAAGTTGCATATCTTGTAAACTTTATATGATTAGCATTTTTGGCATTTTTAGTTAATATTGTTTGATTTTTAATAATTTTACTTCACTAAACGTATGATTATGTTGTAAATTTGAAGTAATACACAGCACGCCTAAAACTATGACGTTTTTTCTTGTTTTTGGAACTTGCATGTATAATTTGTAGAAAAATAAGGAATTATCAGAAATAACCGTATAATTAGAATTTTCGCTATCCATTTTATGCAGATAGTGAATTTTAAGGGATAATGCAAGCCCTAATTACAAGGTAAAATGATGTATCACTTTTTAAAAATTTTCGACTAGACTTAGAAGTCCAGATCCAGCCCACAATAAAGAAAATTCTGTCGAGTGCGACCATAAAACTTGGTTCGACATAGCTCTTTACATAGTGAGCTAGGTGGGGTCATGATTCACCCTTCCCCTGAATCCACAATCCGAAATTAATTACTTTAATAAATATTTTTTGATGAATAAGTCATGGGCATACCCCATAAAGGTGGAGAGCCTGGTTTACCGCTCGGCCACAAACTAGCCGTGCGGGATGGCGAGCGGTAAGAAACTAATGTACCAAAATGTTCGAATGACACCATGACGTCCCGCTCAGAGCGTTTGAAGATTCCGCCGCCGCTGCTACCGCTTAATTAGCCCTTTCTAGACGGATGTAATCCAGCGTCCCAACAGGGGTGACCTCGGTGAGAATTTGATTTCCATCCGCGAATTATGTTTCGGCTACATGGATCTCATCCACCCGCCAACACGCTCGCGAATCGGTCGGGAGTCGTCTCCCGTCGTGAAATCTATTCGTATCGTGTTGTTGAAATCCCCAGGCATGGCAAACCTCTAAGCTCAAACTCGTGACGGTTAAACTTGCCTGCAAGTCTGGGCAGGAGGTGAATATCGCGGCCTGCGCCTCCAGGTCGCGGCGCACGGAGCGCTCGCCGAGGTTGGCCGAGCCCACTACAGTGGCCCACGGCACGCCGCTTCCGGGTGGATAGTACCTGAAAATATTTATTCTATGTTTATTTATTATCCCATTCTCCATTAATGAAAGAGGAATATGAGACCATGGCAGCGCTTAACAAAACGAATCCGATCAGAATCTCATCCGAATTCGTTATTAGGATTGTCCTTAAAAAACGGATGGCGGAAACCTAAGCAGTGCGTAAACTATGACGTGATTATGATAAAAATGAAAGTAGCTACTATTTTTCGACATATTTGGATGGTCCTCATCATTTGCATCGTCTTACTGCGTACATTTTGGTGAAATCCGATAAAGGTGTAAAATGACCTTTTCTAATGATACCAATATTTTTTAGAGTTCTTTTGGAAAAGTTTCTAAAATCGTAATTTTTAAAAAAATTCTGACTGTTTATTAATAAAAAAAATGATAATAATAATTGTTGAAATAACTAACCATAGTCCCTTTGCATGGAAAGTCCAGCCAGGACGCTCATACTCGAGTATCTGCACTCGGCTCGCCTGGTTTGTGTCCACTACTTGCTGCCAAAACCTGCAACATTTTAACACTTAGCTCAAAAATTTGCAAGCAATTTGTACCCAATTGTTCATTGTGAGGAAACAATGGTACTGAGTGGTATGGTGATGATCCTTCCTAAGATATGACTGACATTTCCATTTCATACTTTTTAATCAAAATATTATATTGTTATTAAGGGCGCCTAGGCTAAGGTTATACCGACAAAGTACCCAATTAGTATCATCAGATGATATAGAAGGCGGCAGATGATAATTATTCTAGATAGCATAGAATATAATTTAGATCATAACATAGAATAGATATTCTACAAATACTGTAGTTTTTAGACTTACTTTCTTGCTATCAGTGAATAAGCATAAGGAATTCCACCTGCTGGACCGGGAGCACCCAGAAAACCATTAGCCTGTAAATAAATAAAGATTTTATGCTCTCACATAAAAGCCTAGTTGACCAAATTATGTAACAAAACAGAAACTGAATTTTGAACACAATGCCAAGAGCACACACCCAGGGCACTAGCATCCTACAAGTATTATATTTTTTTTGATACAAGACAGAAGCTTGACAAAACTCTAATATGAGATTTATGTACATTTGATAAGAATTTTGCATCCATCTATTTTATTTACCATCTCAGCCATAGTATACATCTCCCACAGTTTCTAAGTGAATTGGTTAAATGCCATCGTCCACCCAACTCATTTAAAAACTGTGGGATTAATTTAGAATCTCTATGCAGCTATGTAATTGGTGAGTTATTTTGCCTGTAAAGCTTCATGAAACCACTCCACTGATAACCAGGTAACTTACATTTGGATGTGCCATCAACAAGCTAATGTTAGATTTGCAGTCTTTCAACAAGGCCTTGGCATAGTTGTCTGTCAAGTTGAAGTATCCTGTAGCAAGTCTTATGTAAGATCCTTTAGGTGCCGAATTGAGAAGTCTCAATGTCGCTCTCTCATCCTGTGTGATGTCAAACTCTCCCATTTGTATGAGAGGAAAGACCCATGTGTCTTTGGAGGCATCTGTGAAAGTTATAGAACACAGATTCTAAGATCATTATCAGCTAAGCTATGAAACTCACAGATGAAACTGCTATGTAAGCATATATAACTGCATGTGCTGCAAATTAATTGCTTGTCATAAACTTCAAATTATACAAACTCTTTCAAAGAATCAACATCATCCCTACTGAGTATAAGATCTTCTGGAGAGATCATGTTGATTCTTGAAAGTACAAGGAGTTGTACTTTTCCCTGTCTTGGGCTAACCTCAATCTGTACTTGACTGATTATGGTTCCCAATTACTGACATCATTCAGTCTTGATTGAATGATTTTAATTTGATTATATTTTTCTAAAACTACTTTTTCCAAACTAGATCTGGCATTTAATTTGGAGTCAGAGTAATATGACCAATATTTATTTGAAACTGAATTTATCTGAAACTGAAATGATGATGGTATGGTGGATTTATAATTTACCTTCTTCATTACTAAGAGATGTAAGTTTTGAAAGCTGCCGCTCTTTCCATCTTTCAATGAGAACTGTAATTTTTTTGTTCATCTCTTGCACCATCAGCTCTTTACTTTCATACTTCTTGCTGTAAATCTCATTCTTTACACAAGTTTTGCTATATTCACTCACTTCATCTAAAAAGAAAACAATAAAAATCATCAAATAGAATAAACAACAATGTATGAACAGAAACAAAAGTGTAAACAAAAGTCTATAAAACTTACAGCCATCATACCTATGAGCTCACTGTAAAAATCGGCTAGATCCGCATCTTTGATTTCTATGTACCGGTCTTGCCGTTGTCCAAAGTAGTCATTTGAGCAATTGGCACCACTTAGTAGCACAGAATCATCTGCTATGTACAACTTCATGTGCTGCAGACCAACTATTTCATTATACCGCGACGGCAGCGCCTTCGACCAAGACCCCTGCAATCTTGGAGTCTGGTACAAGCTTATTCTACAATTGTCTGTGTAATTTGATAGATCTTTCAGCAATGTCACTGAATTTATTTCCCCACGGGTTCCTCTCTGATAATCCAGCAATACTTTCAACAACAGTCCTCTATTTTTTAACATGTTCTCTTTAGTTTTTTCTAACAATTCCTTTTCTAATTGACCAGTTCCTATGTATAAACTTGCAATAGATATTCTGTGTTTAGCACTTCGAAATCTTTCGCAAAGGGTATCGTAGAACTTTCTGGGATCATGGATAACGTTTATTTTAGAAGATTTTAATGGAAAACAAGGAGAAACATTGTAAATCCAGTTAAAATACTGAAGCTCCACTGGTCTGAATCGTATGGGCATGTTGGCATGTGTAATCATATTAAAACTAGAGAAAAGTAGTAGAACACACAAACTCCAAAATATATAGATATTTAAAATGGAGTAAGAATATAAAGAAGCACAAAATAAATAATTAATAAAAACCAACTTTTCTCATGCTGAAGACAACTCAACTGTTTGAAGTCTCCGTATATACAGTACTCTTTGTGTTTGAAGTTTGAACCATAGAAAAAGCTTACTCTACCGAACTGTTTCTTCTTCTTAGTTTTGGCGTCGCATTATTGTGCATTTGCCAGTGTCAAGTATTAAGTTTTAATAATTTTTGATAATATTTTATCACAGTGTCTCCATATACACGGTAATTACCGTAGATGCACCGTAACCAAGTCGTTATCTACCGTCAAGGTAATAATGGTATTACCGTGTCATAAATCACCGTATTACCATTATGAATTAGTTTGTTGTATTTAATGTAACTAGATGCTATAAGGCGCCCAATTTTAAATTGCGCCCTGAAATGTGTATGTTGGCATCGGCTGATGGAAGGTTATCCACATTATCGACGTTATTTAACATGCTGTCACGCGTTAGTCCTAAAACCCTAGATAAACAACAAATACTAGATAACGAATGGAGAAATTTTCCATTAATTGCAACACAACTAAAAGACATACAGGCACTGGCTGTAACTGAAAAACTTGATCTATTTTGGCACAAGGTTGGATATTTTAATTTAACAGTTTTTTTTTCTATTTATTTGGACGTTAATATGACGGCATTACTATGTATGTACTAATTATCGTTTTTTTTTTCAGATTTTAGAGCTAAGGGATACAGACGGAAATAAAAAATTTAAAGAACTTCCGCAATTTATGCTAGGTGTGCTTTCTCTATCGCATTCAAATGCCGAGTGCGAGCGTATTTTCAGCCAGGTCAATGATATTAAGACGAAGAAAAGAAACAAACTGCTAACTAAAAAAATAAAATAAAAGGGAACATTTTCACCCAGCAGTCCATTAAAAGAAATGGGAAAAACTGTGTTGATTTCAGGCCAACCAACAACATGTTGTCAAAAATGAATAAATCCATTTACGAAAAAGACACTGTTGTGCTAGGAGACTCTGATTCAGAATAATAGTAATTTTGTTAATCATTTAAAATGTAAATATAGTGTTTTGGGGCATTTCAAAAAAATATTGTTTTTTTTTTCTTTCAATAATTACACGGTACACTTTTAGTGAATTCACCGTAATTTGGTCTAGAAACACCGTAATTTTTACCCTAAAACACGGTAACTCTCGATTTACATATGGAGACACTGTATCAAAATAGTCACAGTCGTAGTCTCGTCATAGTCCAATAGTCGTGTGTAACTCAGATCTGAACCGGCTCAACACACACCAGTACGGCTCAACAGCTCACGGTTCAACTCCAGATCAGGCAGCTCAATCGTGCCTTGCGGTTCATTCACTGTTTACTTGCGATGTGACGCGCTCTTTCAACTTTTTGACGAACCTATGCCGTGCGTGAACGAAACGGAGAAACATAGAAAGAGAAGTAGAGTGTTACAATGGCAACCATAGTAAAGGCACAGTAATATGTTATACTGTGGTAAAGGTTTAACTAGATATGGTGCTAAATAATAATAATTCAAAAGTAAGAGAGGGCGAGATGTGCAAGTATTAAAGTATGAACAGGACGAAACTAATATCTGTTCCAATTCAGGTTATCTCGTTTATTCACAGGTTCATCTGGCAAAACTTCTGTTTGTGATCTTTTGGTAGAGATTAGGTGTTTTTTTTAGATGGCGTAATAAATTTCCCGTAGAATTTTTTTACACCCCAAACTAATTGACTGCAATAAATGCATTTTGCTTTTGAGTTAACATTCGTTTCTGTGAAATGATTCCAAACATCACTTCGCTAAGCATTAGACATAGTTACTCACGTAATTAGTTAATAACTAATGAAGCTACGAGTAAAATAATGCAATAAGGACTATAGGATGGACATCGGTTTGAAAAGAGATAATCGGCCGATTACGACTTTGCTCGGCTTTGTAGAGCACCATTTCTGTCACACGAAGCATAAACAGTCAGGCATATATCTTAGAAGCTGTTAAAACCATTTAGTTTATTTATTTGTACTTCGGATTGTAGTTGAATAATACAAATTAATTTTGTAAGGCCGTCTTCTGAAATCTAATTATATTATTATATATTAATAATAATAATAATACAATAAACAACTTTTGGATAAAATGGTTTCGATGCTCGCATGGCCGCTTAGCCACACAATTCCAGGAAGCCCTTGAGGTTGGTTCTCTACCTAGCTTTTTCACCACCGGTGTCACCTTCCTGCTCCATAAGTCCGGTAGTACCACGGAAGCAAAGAACTATCGACCCATTACGTGCTTGCCTACCATCTACAAGCTCCTCACATCCATTCTGAGCATCAAAATTAACGCGCACGTCGTTGCGCAAAACGTTTTGGCTTTCGCTCAGAATGGATGTAGGGTTGGGTCCCGTGGTACTAAGGAGCTCCTCCTCATAGACATGACCATAAGCCAGCAAGTCCGGCGGAACAAGGGAGCCCTCTCTGCCGCCTGGATTGACTATAAGAAGGCCTATGACTCAGTGCCTCATTCGTGGCTCGAGAGGATTTTAGAGTTGTATAAAATCGATACAACTCTAAAATCATTCTTAGTGTCATGCATGAGGCAATGGGCCACAGTCCTTCGTCAACCAGGTGGTGAAGACGGCTCCGTTGAAGACTTGATAAGGATTGAGCGGGGAATATTCCAGGGTGACAGTCTGAGTCCATTGTGGTTCTGCCTGGCCCTGAATCCTCTCAGCACTTTGCTGAGGAATTCAGAGCTAGGCTATCGGCTTCGCAGACAGGGTGAAGTTATCTCTCACCTGCTGTACATGGATGATCTAAAGCTGTTTGCACCGAAATACCAAGACCTGGAGGAGCTGCTAAAAACCACTGAAGTTTTTAGCAGGGCCATCAGGATGGAGTTCGGTGTAGATAAGTGTGCGGTCATGCATGTACAGCGAGGGAAAGTTGTGGATTCTCCGAATCTACAACTTTCTGAGACGATGACTATCAGGTCTCTCTCCGAAGCCGAGACCTACAAGTACCTCGGTATGTCAGAGTCGTTGGGTATATCGGCAGTGGACATCAAGAAATCGGTGAAGGAGCGCTTTTTTTGTCGCCTGACAAAAGTACTTAACAGTCTTTTGTCCGGCGGCAACAAGGTGCGCGCCTTCAATGGTTGGGTGATGCCGCTGCTGATGTACTCCTTTGGCATACTGAGGTGGACTCAGACTGAGCTGGACGCCCTGGATAGGAGGGTCCGTCGACTGCTCACTTTGCATCGCATGCTACACCCGCGCTCGTCTGTCATGAGACTGTACATTCCGCGGAAGTGTGGTGGCCGAGGCTTTTTAAATGCCAAAGACCTCCACAACCGCGAAGTATACAGTCTCCGGGACTATTTCCGAAACAGCGGGCGTGGAATGCATTGCGATGTGGTGGCAGTTGACAGAGGCCTCACCCCGCTCTCCCTGGCGAAGGAGAACTGGCGCAGGCCATCGGTGCTCAGCACTGATGATCGCAAGGCGGTATGGAGGAGCAAGCAGCTGCACGGGCGGTTCTATCGGGCCCTAACAGGACCCGATGTGAACCTGCTCGCGTCGGTGGCCTGGCTGCGCTTCGGTGACCTCTTTGGGGAAACCGAAGGTTTTGCCTGTGCAATTGCGGACGAAGTTGTCTTGACGAACAACTACCGGAAGTATATCCTGAAGGACGGTACGGTCGACATTTGTCGGGCATGCCACCGTCCCGGAGAGTCACTCAGGCATATTACTTCCGGTTGTTCTCATCTTGCCAACGGCGAGTACTTGCACAGGCATAACCAAGTAGCCAGGATCATCCATCAGCAACTTGCTCTTCGATACGGCCTTGTCGAGTCTGAGGTGCCGTACTATAAGTACGCACCGGCGCCAGTTCTCGAAAATGGTCGTGCGTTGCTCTACTGGGACCGCTCTATCATCACGGACAGGACTATTGTCGCCAATAGGCCTGATATCGTGGTGGTCGACCGGTCCCAACGCCGGGCAGTGCTCGTCGACGTCACCATCCCACATGACGAGAACCTCGTGAAGGCCGAGAAGGACAAGCTCAGCAAGTACCTTGACTTGGCTCACGAGGTTACCGCCATGTGGGATGTGGACTCTACGATCATTGTCCCGATAGTCGTTTCGGTAAACGGCTTAATAGCGAAAAGTCTCGACCACCATCTTAAGAGGCTCTCGCTAGACGGTTGGGTCAAGGGTCAGATACAGAAGGCGGTCGTCCTGGACACAGCGCGCATTGTCAGGAGGTTCCTCTCTCTGTAGACCCAACCATCGGTAGCTTGGGCCTCGCCCCGCTGCCGGCGGCACTCTAGGTTTAGGTTTTTTTATAGTATTTTATTTTTTATTATATAAATATTGTAAAAAAACTTAAATTTAAGACTATAAATAAATATGTGTATAATAATAATAATAATAAATTTATTTGACTTTTCTTATGGCTATGTACAGAAATAGGTACAGTAATACAGTTATATAGTATACTTATAACTAATTGTTAAAGTTATTATGCAACATACACTGAGTCCGTGGACTGTACATACTTGTGGGTGAACCCTAAATCCCACACTAGGAGAATTCCTGTGTCGTGGGATTTAGTGCCTTCCGTATTAATATTGAATGAAGTTAATGGTTACGTGTAGTCTAAATTAACAGTAGGTATAAGTTTCGTAAATTACTTAATATAAGTGTAGAAAACAGCAAAAAATAAAATAAAATATTAAATTTACATTGAGGGTAGGCAAGATATTTAATATTGTAGTCAATAAAACAATGATCCCAGGCTGAGTCTAATAATAATTGCGGACTATGAATAAAATTACATGTGTGCATATAACGTACTTATATAGATAATGCAAATGAATAATATAATGAGCTATAGCAATAATATGTATACTGTTATTATACTTATATACCTGTATATATATGAATGTATATTAATGTATTTGTGTATTCTCGTCGGAGGGTAAAATCGTGTAGAAGTGCGTAGGCACGACTACTCAAGGATTGTGGTCGTGCTTATGTACGTTTCACCAGTAGAAAGTCGAATGTGTGAGTACGACAGGGGTCCGATTCCGCAGTCGTGCGATACCAAAACTACTAGAAAATCCACTGACTAAGTAGCTTAGTGCAGTCCAATCACTCGATCTGTGGAAGCAGACCCCATTAGGTCATTTTTTTATGACTAGCACATTCTCCATTCCCAGATAGTCTAGGGTAGATAGCCAACTCATAACTTTTCGCTTACAAACAAAACGAGACGTATTTAGTATTTATAATTAAGTATTTAAGTAAGTATATAAAATATTATATTATAAAAAATATACTAATGTACTTATATTAAGAGATTGAACCGGGATAAGGAACCTTGGCACAAGAGTGAGGAGGCCTATGCCCAGCAGTGGGTCGATAAAGGCTGATGATGAATGTATAATTTGTAACTCTGATTTTAATCTGATTAAAAACATTATGGACTCAATTAAAAGGGGTCCTTCGATAGGTGTAGCAGCTACAAATGAGAGCATAGGTAAAATTTTAACTATCTACACTTTAAAATAGCCTGAAACAGTTATGATAGTAATCATATCATGCCATGAAATGGAGAATGAATATCAAAGAAGACGCTCATCGCGATAACGGTGATTATACTGGTATAGTCGTAATTTTTCCTAACGTCACCTTTTTTAGCAATGGCGCCAGTCTACAATTATAATTTTGTGGTTTCAACACCTATAGAAATATTTTGGCACGTACCTATCAATTAAGTAGGAATCATATTTCATTGGTTTGGTACCTATGCATCGACTGAGACGGCAGCGACAATCGTCCTAATAATAGAGGTAGGGTGTGACAGGGATAACGCTCTACATAACCGAAACCAGCCGACAATCTCCGAAGGTCGATGTCGAATAATTTTATATTCGCGCGTAGGTATCTTCCTGTCCGCGAAAAGTTCTAGATGAATCGCTGACAGATGACATCAGGACCTCAGTGAGACCGCAAGATTGCGCTGGATGCTTGCCTCTTCCAACCGGTCTTATTGGAGATCTATAGGAGAGGCCTATGTTCAGCTGAGGACGTCCGATGGCTGAAATGACGATGATGACCTGTCCGTACGCGCTAATTTTTACCGACTTCAAAATAGGACGATATTTTCTTGTTTGAAAGAATTAACGCGAAATTAATGTTTTTGAATGTGCAACTGTTACTCGAACAGGTTACTCGAAAATGTATTTTATTTACAAATAAATAAAGTGCATTTTCGAGCATAAACAGTATAATAAATATACAATATACATAAGGATAAATGGGATGTTTCGTAACCTTTTCAACCGGACTACACCGATTTTGATGTGATTTTTAACTTTCGACAAATATGTCATTTAAGAGCTGGTTTCGCAAGATCTAATGTTCAAAGAACTACTAGTACATTTAGGAAAGTACATAATTAATAAAAAAAAACCCAATTTTTTATGAAGTATGGGTATAGTATAAGTATACCTACCTATTCAATTCAAAATTATTTATTTTCAAACAACAGTACGCTACTACAAATAGGTACTATTCCCCAAACTGGGTACATTCAATTGATTCAATCACCTTTATCTAGTATCACATGAAACTCGCATTACAAGCATAAACAATAAACAAACCGACTACCTATGTGAACGGGATAATGTATCTTCACAGTTTACAATTTTACATTGTCATACACAAACGACTCACTTGAGTCAATCCACGCATATATTTCATGCGAGCTAAAGTGCCTACATACTTAGAATCGAGTTCTGTTGTACTGTGGTGATCTGATCTGTGAGACGGTTCGCAGCTGCGGCTCAGCTGGTTGAGCTGAGCCGTGAACCGCGGCTCGCGCAGATCGGTTGAGTTACCCATGGCTATAGTCCAATAAAGTCGCTGTCAAGTCCATTCATAGTCCAATTCATACCTCAGTAAAGCAGTGGAGACTTTACTAGAGGCGTCTATGGAGTTTTGGTAACAACACGGAACAACATGATACGTCACATTATATCACTTGCCTACACTCATGCACGTAAATCAGCTCATAATCTACGAAATACCACCATTTTTCACTAATTATCACTGATAAAAACACAAGTTTAACAAAATAATACAATGAGGCGACATGATTTTTCCGCGTTCCCGCCAAAACTCGAACTGTTTCTCACTGTTTCTGTCACAGATATCTGTAAAAGTTTCTGTACTTTCTGTTTCTCACATTGACGTTGACGCTTTAATAGAAGCTTAGCACTGACGTTAGGACTTCTTCTTCTTCTTTTTTTGTTTGGCTTTGCATTGTTGTGCATTTGCCAACGTCTAGTATTAAGTTTTAATAACTTTTGATATTTCATTCAAATAGTCACTGTCATAGTCACGTCATAGTCCAATAAAGTCGCAGTCAAGTCCAAACGTAGTCCAAGTCATACCTCAGTAAAGCAGTGGAGACTTTACTAGAGGCGTCTATCGAGTTATGGTAACAACACGGAACGACATAATACGTCACATTATATCACTTGCCTACACTCATGCAAGTAAATCAGCTCATAATCAAAAAAATGCCATAATTTTTTACTTATTATCACTGAAAAAAAAAAAAGTTTAACAAAATAATACAATGAGGCGAGATGACTTTTCCGCGTTCCCGCCAAAACCTGACGTTAAGTCTTCTTCTTCTTCTTAGTTTTGGCGTCGCATTATTGTGCATTTGCCAGTGTCAAGTATTAAGTTTTAATAATTTTTGATAATATTTTATTAAAAATTTATCAGTCGTAGTCTCGTCATAGTCCAATAAAGTCGCTGTCAAGTCCAATCATAGTCCAATTCATGCCTCAGAAAAGCAGTGGAGACTTTACTAGAGTCGTCTATGGAGTTTTGGTAACAACACGGAACAACATGATACGTCACATTATATCACTTGCATACACTCATGCACGTAAATCAGCTCATAGTCAACGAAATGCCACCATTTTTCACTAATTATCACTGATAAAAACACAAGTTTAACAAAATAATACAATGAGGCGACATGATTTTTCCGCGTTCCCGCCAAAACTCGACGTTAAGTCGTTAACACAATAACACTAATTGACACCTAATGACACCGAAAATTGACATCTAAACACAGCACTAAAGCTGGAAACATACTATCGGACGCGGCTTACGAACGCGACTGACAGCCGCGACTGATAGATATCTAGACTATGAAAGTACACTGAGCCATGCACACTATCGGACATAAGTCGCGGACGTCACTTTCGGACGACCTTGAGCGTTCGGACGTCCGAGAGCGATCTGGCACACCGGATGTTATAAGACTGTGCACATTGCTAAGTCGTGGCTGTCAGTCGCGTCCGTCAGCCGCGTCCGATAGTATGTTTCCGGCTATACTGATGTAATAAAAATGACAAAACTCTGCAGTGATAATGCCTTATTAATTAGGTACCTACTTAAAACTGCAATTACTGCAATAATTGTAACAGTAAGTATCTAGTCATGAAATTAAAATAATAAAGAATTACTTCAGAAAAAACTAATCACGAGAGCGATCTGGCGCGCCGGATGTTTTAAGACTGTGCACAATGCTAAGTCGCGGCTGTCAGTTGCGTCCGTCAGCCGCGTCCTTAGATTATAGAAGGGAAAGCCGCGTCCGATAGTATGTTTCCAGCTTAATTCGTTTCGGTTTTGACATATATATCCTACTTCCTACTAATATTATAAACGCGAAAGTTTGTGAGGATGGATGGATGGATAGATGGATGTATGGATGTTTGTTACTCTTTCACGCAAAAACTACTGAACGGATTGAGATGAAACTTTGCAATAATATAGCTTATATATCAGAATAACACATAGGCTATAAATTATCCTACTAATATTATAAACGTGAAAGTTTGTGAGGATGGATGGATGGATGGATGGATGGATGTATGGATGTTTGTTACTCTTTCACGCAAAAACTACTGAACGGATTGAGATGAAACTTTGCAATTATATAGCTTATATATCAGAATAACACATAGGCTATAAATTATAATGAAATATTTCGTATGCGGGCGAAGCCGCAGGTAAAAACTAGTGACATATAAATGTCAATTTGTTAAGTTATGTTAACACTAGTTTTTACCCACGGCTTCGCCCGCATACGCAATATATCATTATAATTTATAGCCTATGTGTTATTCTGATATATAAGCTATATATCAGCAAAGTTTCATCTCAATCCGTTCAGTAGTTTTTGCGTGAAAGAGTAACAAACATCCATACATCCATCCTCACAAACTTTCGCGTTTATAATATTAGTAGGATATATATGACACATTAACATCTTATCGAACTTTAGCTGGTAGGTAGCGAATAATTAAACTACTTTAGCAGAAATCATATGATAAGTGATAAAACTCCTTAAAGTTAAATATAGGATTTAAACTACATTTTCAATTCCCATACCATTTAATTTCGTGCAAATATCATATTGAAAGCTTTGCAATTAATTCAACTTATAAATCTTCTTTTATAACTTCATCTGGATTTATTCCATAAAATACGTTGTTGTTTTTCACGTAGGCCCATGACATTCTCTTAGAAGTAAAGTGTATACCAACATCCCCATCTTTAGACAAAGTTATGGCACCAGCTGGATTCTTTAGACGAGCTGTCATTGCTGAAATTTTTTTCGAAGATATTACAAATAGCTTAGACATAATATTGTTACCAATTGTTTATTAGATTAAAAATAAATACTTTATACCATTTACAGCATCACGAGTGGAAGTACTTGCATCTACTCCTCCTTCCATAAGCTTTACGATGCTATGCGTCAAGCAATATCTAATTATTGATTCTCCGTGTCCTAAAACATTAACACAAGCATCCTTTTTGTTTCGTATAAGTTTTACATCAACTAGCAATCATAACTAGAGCTAACTTCTTTAACCAATTATTGTACCTGTTGCAGAAACACCACCAACAAGGTCGTCAGCATATGTACCACTCCCGATTTGAGGTGTGTCGCTTATGCGCCCTACTGATTTTCCACTTAAACCACCAGTGCTTGTAGCAGCTGCAATATGACCTTGTGAATCTATCGCGACAGCCCCAACAGTTCCGACTCCTCCCTTTTGATGATGATATGGAAGTGAAACGATATTTAGTTAAAACACATTTTTCAATGGTATTTTGCAAAAGAAAATGTCTGAACTTCGTCAAATATCAAAAAAAAAAAGTTTGCATTTTACTGTATATTTAAGTGATCAGACAAGCATAACGGGATCCTTATTTTAATTAATCGCCAAGTGTACCATAATAGGGTTAACACTAGTTTACACCTAGTTCATTGTTATTTTCGTGTACATAGCATTTTTTAAGTATTTTACTTACTTCATCTCCGGAACCCAGTTCAGTTCTCCCGAAATCCCCGTGCTCCTTAAAATTTTTCAAAGCATCCCTTGCTTGTGGAGTTATCAAAGATTCTTCAGGAACCATTTGAAAACCCTGTCAATATCAAGCAACATTTAGCTACTATAAAATTTCATCAACAATATGATTTTATATGTATATGTATTATATAGTATTTCAATAACCTTTTCCAATGCAAACAATTTAGCGCCCTCAGATCCTAATAAAGAGTGTGGAGAATCAGTGAGCACTTTACGTGCAATGCTGATAGGGTGTAGAAAGTCTTTTATCATAGTCACTGCACCAACATTAAGATCTGATCCTCTCATAATCCCAGCTTCCATTTCAATCCCACCTTCGACGTTAAGAACTGAGCCGTATCCTAAAACATGATATATGAATTGAGAACCTCCTCTTTTTTGTAAGTTGGTTAAAAATCATGACTGGCGTGTAAAAACATGAAGTGTGTAAATAAAAACTCTTGTAGACTTAATTACTGGTCTCTAAACATTTTTTAAATAACATGGACTAAGCACTGTACATAATATATACAATAGGATTTCTTTAGAACTTGGGCTATGTAACTGTGCCTAGATATAGGTAGCTCCAAAAAAATCCTTGGGAAAATTCCTGTAAGTGTTAATTTTTAAAATTAAAAATCTAACAAACGCACCAGCATTAAAATGTTCATCTTCTTCCATTACTCGGACAGCAGCCTCTACAGCATCTAGAGCATTATCATTCTGCAACAACTGCTTATAACCAGCTCTTACTGCCGCTCTGATACCCCTATGTTTGCCTTGAATACGACTATTTGGTATATCTCCAGCACCACCATGAACAATTATTATCGGCAGCATTATGATTTGTGGTGATTTTATATCAAATAACCGTGCACACTACGTCGTCCTGCAAAAAGTATTAACAGATTAAAAGTACCTCCAACCCATTATACATGGTGTTGTATGGCAAAATACGAGAATTTCAAGATATAATATGACGTGATACCGTCTTATAAGTGGATGAACGCCTGCTACACGCAGAAAAAAGTGTCACGTTCCGCCTGAATAGAGCGTGCAAGCGAGAGCACGGAATAAGCCATAGCCATAGCAGCACGATCAGCCTAGGCGTTCGGCTAGTTTCAGTTGTAGATTCAACAATGTTTTCATATGACGTTATCACGTAAAATTATTGTCTGTAAACTGACTTGACAGAGAACCGATTTTTTTATTATGGGGCCAACCTCGATACAGCGAAAACCAAATCAGTTTTGTTGAGAATCGTTAAATTTTTCTTTGGAACAGCTGATCTTTATTTATTTTAATTGTTTTTGTTACGTTTACGCCACCGTCCTTGTAATCTATACGTTTCCTTACATCCAAAGGAGGAGAAGAAATCGCTTTTAGCGATAAAACCGCCGTTTGTGCCTTTTCTGTCTTCGTCTCTTCTGTTATATTTTCCTATGTGTTGGTGTCAATAAAGTGTTGTTGTATTGTATTGTATCTTTTATTATGTCCTTGAGCCGTTATTCGAAGCCTTTTTAACATATATATATATTGAGAATGCATCTTCCGTTTCCGGCTGTATTTGCGGTTGTAGTTCCATTTGTTGGGCTAAAATGGCAACCCAGGCCGCCAAGTTCCCAGGCAGCTAATAGTTCTCGTCACATTGGCGTCTTAACTTCCGTGCCGTTAAGTTACGTTAACGCTGTTAGCGTTTTACTTCTATTGTTCTAAATAACTTAAATAGGTCGTAGTTTCTTTATATTTTTTCTGAAAGTGAATTAATTCAATTTGAAAAGTTACATTTCGATCTTTATAATGATTGAAATAAAATGTGCGAAAAATTCGTAAAGTTGTTCACGTGCTCGAGGATGAACCTAATCGACGTCATCGTCCTTTAGCGGTACTAGGAACCGCAGGAATATTATATATGACACTTCTACGCCGCCATCGCTGTGGGAACCACCACTTGGGCTATAGGTGGTGACCACGTGACCGCCAAGTCGCTGAGGATGTAAGCTTCAAAAAGAGTAAGGTAGTAGAACACCTTACTGACCAGGTATGGCAAATTCAAAACTATATCTGTTGTACATACTACCCTCGGGTAGAGACACGCACGTAGCCGCTGGTCGGTCCCAAGACACCAGATTACCTCAGATTCGAATTATTCCGGTACCGTTCCAGCAGATCGAGCCTTCTATAGAGGTGCCTGCCGAGGCGGCCCTTATAATTTCAATTATATTTGAAAATGTCTGACAATTGCAAAAAAAAATGCTGAAAACTATTACTATTAAACCAGGAAAAGGAAGGGCTATTTGTTTCAATGAAAGGTATTTTATTCGGAGATTTATTGCAACATTTTAATTTTGAAAACGATTAAGTTCGGTAATAGCAAACAAACTTGACTGCTACGATAAAATTACACATGTCGTTTCTCATTTTGAGCATGAAAATGTTCAGGCAATTCATTTTCTTTTTTGAGCGACTTGTTATCGATGGTCTGGTATTACTTGGCGGTCACTGGAACCGCCAAGACTATTAATTTTATAAGATATAGAAAAGTTTTGTTTAGTAAAAGCAAGTGCCCAGAATTCTTTTCATATATATTAATGGGGGTACAATAGTAAAATCTTTTCAATATCTTCCAGACGATTTGAATACTCGTAAAGGTTAGACAGACACCTAGCTTATACAAACATACAATAACAACCTTCCTTCTCCGCACAGGAGAAGGTAGTTAGTTCCCTGGCTATCAGGCAGCGCTAACCCTGAATCCAGTATAGAATAACTAAGCTGGTCGCCCACGGCACCGTCTAATTATATTTTTTAACAATGCTCACAAACATCTCGATTTTGTGGTGCAATAAAACAATATGCCCCCATGTTGCCATATGTATTCATTTATTACGTTTTGTCTTAATGTGTATAGTATTATGTGATCAAAAATAAGATAAAATTTATTGATTGCAGTGTAGTTGCTATAACAATATAATCATTTGCGTTTTTTAAGGTTTATTGTATCGGCCTTTTGTTGATGCAATGTACCTAATTACTGCACGTTCTTCTAGCCATATGAGTTCGATTGTTCGATTTACAAGAATTTGTTTGGGGTTGTTGTTGCAGTGTAATTGCTATACACCCATGTAGCATTCAATTATTATATTTCAACTTTCTTTTTGCGCGAATTTTAATACTGCAACATAGTTATATGCGCCCTTGTGCCATATGCATTCAATAATAATTTGCCAGGTTTTGTTTTATATTGCTGTTGTGGTTAATAAAAAATTAAAACCACAGTAGTAAATTACCACGGTTCAACAAGTCCAGGTAAACTTAACATAACTTTGAAATCAATTAAGTCCATTGAAGCAAATCAATGCCGGGAGTGGCAGATGAGAAGGTAAATTTGATATAACACTTGTTTTTGCGGGTAGATTGAAGCGTTCATGAATACGGGGGAAAGAGCGCCTACTACCCATTGTGGTGCTAATAATAATAGGAACTATAAATACAAGTCTCCTTTTAAGCGCAGCCCTCCGCTAGATCTACGGCACTGCATTTACGGTCACTGTCATGAAACTGTTTCTTGACAAGTAAGTAACCGACGATAAGCAAGTCAACAAAAGAAATATTATTATAAATGTCTTTGAAACCAAACCCCGGTTTTAACTATGAAAAGCGATGATTCCATGCGTCCCGTTTTCCATCGGAATAAATTCAATTTTAATTTATTTCAGACAAATTGTATTTGCAAGTGTAGCGAAGGTCTTCACGTGAATCTAAGATCTGTTCGAGACCACCAGAACACGTTGCATGCCAGCGCTTCGATTCCTTCCATCACAGCTCTTTGAATTAGCAAGTTGAAGAGGCCTTAGGTAGGGCACAATTTGTAGAAGTAGAACTGATGGTCCAATGTTTTACAAAGTTCTCAAGTGAAGACAAGAACAAGAAACTAACTTACATAGGTAGAACGTAGATAAACTGTGGATCTCTAATATTTTAACCTTTTCTTTCATTCTCTTCATTGTCATTTTCTAAAATCAGGGCTATATATTATGTACAGTCACTCGACACATACGAACTCACTTTTATTTAGATAGGCCAATACTATATTTCTTTTACGTAAATAGTCGAACAGTTTAAGACTACGGGAACTCCCGCGATTTGGGTAGGTTATAACTAATCATAATGGTTCATCCTGTATGTCTCGCATGTGTGTGACGTATACCTACATTACGTGGTAAGTAAATAGGCACAATGCTTATAAAATCTGTCTTCTTTAGCTAATCGTACCCGGGCAAAGCCGGGGCGGGCAGCTAGTATGTTATAAAATCCTTTATGCGGAAAGCTGATAGTGGTGATACCACCATTGCTGTCGCGTTCAAAGAGTAAATCGACAGACTATTAACGAATGATAAACCTAATTATTATTTTAATCTAAGTTACTTTCATAAATTCCTAGTTGATGTAGTATTTTATTAGCGATAACATTGAAACTGTAAGACAGCAATACTATGTGACTATTAAGTATTTGTTTCTGTACAATAATAACATACATATAAATGTTACCGGGGCAATATTCGAAACTAAGATGTTATAGTAGCAGTGACTACTACATTAGTTTTTCTTCTATTTTTTTATGTAGCTCTACAAAATTACTCTTATATCCGCTATATTAACATTACGTTATTACATTTGTGACTTATGTTTTTCATACTGTTTAATTCTATTAATCTTAACGTTATTCTGTGCATTTACATTGGCGTCTCGTTCATCGAGCAAAAACAAACACGTCTCAATATGTATGTTTAAAGGGCTTCGAATGACAGCTCAAGGACATAATAGACGAGTTTTTTTACCAGTAAAACTCATATTATTTCCGAAGCCTTATTCGTAGCCTTACAGCAAGTTCTGCCTGGTGTTCATTAATTCCTTGTGTTATTGAGACTTCAATGACGAGAACTATTAGCTGCCTGGGAACTTGGCGGCCTGGGATGCCATTTTAGCCCAACAAATGGAACTACAATCGCAAATACGGCCGGAAACGGAAGATGCATTCTCAATATATATGTTTAAAAGGCTTCGAATAAAGTTGGAAACATATATATTATCGGACGCGGCATCCGGTCGCGACTTAGCAGTGTGCACGTCTTAAAACATCCGGCGCGCTAGATCACTCTCGGACGTCCGAACGCTCAAGGTTAGCCCAAGGTGACGTCCGCGATTGATGTCCGTAAAGCTGGAAACATACGCGGACGCGGCTTACGGACGCGATTGACAGCCGCGACTTAGCAATGTGCACAGTCTTAAAACATCCGGTGTGCCAGATCGTGGACATTCATTATCTAGATACCTATCAGTCGCGGCTGTCAGTCGCGTCCGTCAGCCGCCTCCGATAGAATGTTTCCGGCTTAAAGCTCGAAACATACTATCGGACGCAGCTTACGGACGCAACTGACAGCCGCGACCTAGACTATGAAAGTACACTGAGCCGTGCACACTATCGGACATAAGTCGCGGACGTCACCTTCGGACGTCCGAGAGCGTTCGGACGTCCGAGAGCGATCTGGCACACCGGATGTTTTAAGACTGTGCACATTGCTAAGTCGCGACTGTCAGTCGCGTCCGTCAGCCGCATCCGATAGTATGTTTCCGGCTTAAGGCTGCGGACATAATATGAGTTTTATTGGTTGGTAAAACTCGTCTATCATTAATAACGGGTTGATCCCATAGTAGTAGTTTGGTGATGAGTTTTATAATTATAATATACGAGTATGTATAGGTACCGGGCCTATCTCTGAACGTTTCTGCACTTTGCAAAGAAACTGCACATAGGTATATTAATTTATTATTATTTGTATTGTAAGACACGAAATAAACTTTCTTAACTTCTGATAAAACATAATAATGTTAATTTCATTTTATTTAATTTAACACTTAGAAATAGTTAACAATGTTAATCCGAATTACAATTATTTTTGTAACATATTATCGTTTAATTGAATAGCAGGCTGGGCACAATGGTTACTTACCGTTTGGATACGCCTCAGGTCTCGAGTATTATATTTGCCAGAAACAGATAACTCTGCCTATAATTAGGCATGCTATATATACCATGTAATGATTACATATGGCTAATTAGTTCAGGTGTTTTGTGATGGTTACTCTTAATATTCTTTTTATTTCAAAATATTCACGTACTTTTTGTTAGTACAGATGTTCTGCGTAACCATGCGAACAGCAAATTTAACAAAATATAGTATATGAGTAACTACATCTATATCACTATCACTACATAGTATAAAACTAAGTCGCTGTCGCTGTCTGTCCGTCCTTATGTATGCTTAAATCTTCAAAACTACGCAACGGATTTTGAAGCGCTTTTTTGTAATAGATAGAATGATTTAAGAGGAAGGTTTATATGTATAATACATGCATAATATTGTAGAGAAACACTAATAAATTTACAGATTTCTAATGTGATGTCGTAACTAAACATATTTTTTTGCGCTTACATTGCAAACGCTGACTGAACCCCACGAGAAAAATCAAAATAATGTACTACGGTATTGTACACCTTAAAAAGGTCAATAAAAAAGTCCGGGATGGTCCGTCTCTAAAAAATTCGTAATTCCCGCAGAATAGGAGAAAATCTGTTTTTCTCTGGGATAAAAAGTATGTCACTTTTCGTCATTCAAACTATATTCATGGCAAAAATCAAGTTAATCCGTTACTCCGTAGGTGAGCAACAGATTTTCTCCTATCCTGCGGGAATTACGATTTTTTTAGAGATAAAAAGTAGCCTATGTCCTTTCTCAGATTCTAGACAATATGTGTACCACATCTCATTTAAATCGGTTTAATAGTTTTGGCGTGAGAGCGCGACAGACAGACAGACAGACAGAGTTACTTTCGCATTTATAATATAATATAATATATAATAAATATAATATAATAATATAATATAATTAGTAAGGATTATTTTCCTCGCTAGAGAGCTCCGATAAACACTAATCCTATCGCTGCTAATCATAAAGTGCTATAGGGAGAATAGGCACGCGCCGCCGGCCAGGCCGGTACCGCCGTACAGCTATTTCCCTGCATTTTAAATCTGTAATATCTTCGGAAATAGTCATTTAAATTACATGCTGTAAAAGGGCCATATTAATTTATATTGAATGGACAATATATTTAAGGTACTTAATTGGATAATGATTAGTGCTGTATTGCTTAAAACAACTTCCTAAATAAGCCACTTTTTCTCGTAAAATGTAAAGGATAAAAAATGGTTACTGTGGGTTATCCTTAAGAGATAGACTTATACCATCCCGGACTTTTTTATTGACCTTTTTAAGGTGTACAATACCGTCGTACATTATTTTGATTTTTCTCGTGGGGTTCAGTCAGCGTTTGCAATGTAAGCGCAAAAAAATATGTTTAGTTACGACATCACATTAGAAACCTGTAAATTTATTAGTGTTTCTCTACAATATTATGCATGTATTATACATATAAACCTTCCTCTTGAATCATTCTATCTATTACAAAAAAGCGCTTCAAAATCCGTTGCGTAGTTTTGAAGATTTAAGCATACATAGGGACGGACAGACAGCGACAGCGACTTAGTTTTATACTATGTAGTGAAGATGACTAAAATGTGCCTTTACTTGCGACCCTGCTACCCAATTTGATAGATTATAAAATAGTTAATGTGTTAATGTTCCTTGTTCTTAATGAAACTGCTCACCAAAGAGTACTTTGTATAATACTTGAAACTGCTCACCCTGCTCACTTAAGGATTCATATTCGCGGCAACCAGGCGTCACATCATAGTATCAAATTGCAAAAACGTGGTCCAGATTCTCTTTCAAGAATTACATCCTTCATACATGGCGACATAGAATTATTACACACCATGGCGATCATTACCTATCGTTTTGAAAATATCATTGAGGGATGAGTGAGTGCACTACTTGACATCGACATTCGCTTGTGCGAATAACGCTAGTTCGACAAAACTAAACTGCTGAGCTGTATATACGAGTATAAGTTACTCTCTGCAGCTGAGTGAATTTGGTTTGACACCAGTATCTCAGCATGGTTATTATTGTATCGATGGATTCTGGCTTCTTCTCCAACCAGAAAATAACGTGGACGTGTGTCATGATCCTCCATGACTCATAAACCTCTTGCTGAGATTTCAATCATTAGATCATCTGGTGATTCCATATAATGCAGATGTGTACCGGAAGATATTTTTGCTTTAAAAATTACCATTCAGTCTTTGATTATTTACTTGTCTAGATATATAGTAACGCACCAAAAGCGCCCAAAAAAATAGCATGTAACTGCTACACGCTAACCCATCAGTGACGCCACAGACACCGCGCGGATAACACATCTTATTATTCTCTGTTTTGCGGCGAAAATATGGCGTGCTGTGCCGCAACTACAAGAGACGTTTGAAAACACCTGAAATCACTGGTAAGTACATTTCAAACAACTATTATCTTGTATAATTAGAGAGAATTAGTGATAGAACTATCGCTAAACAAATACTACTGTGTATTAGTTGCCAGCTTTCAAATTGAATTTTACCCAAATTTTGTAGACATATTTTGTACCATATTTTTAAGAAGATTTTGAGGTGTGAAATGTATGTTTATTTTTTCGATATATTTTTAGGGTTCCGTGAAAAATCCGTATCGTATATTTGTATATATGCCCTGGACCATTGTGTCCCTGTGCCCGAGGTGGTGGCAGAACGAACTCGAATGAAGAATAAACTCGCAGAATACGTTTCGCAGTCGGGTTTTTTGTTTAATTTTAACCGACTTCAAAAAAACGAGGTTATCAGTTCTTCTGGCAGATCTTTTGTGGGTATTTTAGCTATTTATGAACCGATTTAAATTTTTTTTTACTAGACAGGTCATGTTTCTAGGGTGGTCCCATGTATATAGATGCAGCTGAGACATGCGTAATATTATGTAGTAACTTTATATTATATTTTGTTTGCAGAATACCCACAGATCCTATTTTAAGGAGTAAGTGGCTAAATATAATAAGTCAAAGCCGTGGCGAAGATCTCTGGCAACCGGTTGCATCTACTGTCATCTGTTCGGATCATTTTCGTTCCAAAGATTTGTATTTAGCTAACAACCAAGGTCGTCGTAGATTAAAAAAGAATCGATTCCATGCAATGTGCGTGATTTTTTTTATCGAATTTCACCCAACTTTACCGACAAAAAAGGAGCAGTTTATCAGGTTTCCCAATTTTGTTGGTTATAAATACCGTAGTGTCATAACATTTGTGTCGTCAGTATTGTATAAATATGTAATTGTTACATAAAACTAAATCATTTGTAAATAAATATGTAAATAAAAAAATTGTAACAAAATATGTTTTATTTTAAACATTATATACCCTATAACCAGTATAAATCTATTTATAACCAATCAAAGCGCGGATAAAGCGCTTTTCGGTACGGAAGTTTACGGAACCCTTCATGCGCGAGTCTGTCTCGCACTTGGCCGGTTATTCAAGTTATTTCACATCACAGCAAATTTTGTCAACTTTGTGGAAATTCTTTAAAAGCTGGCAACATTACGCACACAAACATGGGACTCAGCGCGCTAGTAATTACAGTGTAAGGCAATTCTCTGTGTGCGTGAACACTCCTACATGCATGCCCAGCCTGGCCACCTATTTTTATTACCGTTGCAGCGCCACACTCTATCTAGACAAGTAAATGATCTAAGCATTCAGTTGGGAAATCTAGGAAATGTCCAATGTTTGATTCTGTTCTTTGATTTTATAGACAGATACCTAAAATCAATGAATCAGTTGATCAGGTGCTAGTGAAGTGGGGACAATGCTAAATGCCGCACTGTAGAGCTTTTACATTGTCTCGCTTCCACAGGCTTGCTACATGAGTTGCTCCTTACGGTAGGAACACCAATAATGCTGCTGCGCGACCTTCAACCTGCATAATTGTTTTTCTACATTTCGTGGTTAGAGATGAAAATAGCTATAGTAGAATATAATCAAAGTAACATGAGAGAATTGATATTTAATTATAGTTACCTACTGTACCAGCCTTGTCCACTGCATGACGTAGGCCTACCCACGAAGGGTGAAACCTACACTGAACAATAATACATATAATGCTCCTTATCAGCGTGAGATATATCTGTTCTGTACTGTATCTGCCTTTTAATAGTCCACTGCAAGACGTAGGTCTACCCGTGAAAGGTGATTGGGCCATATCCACCACGCTGTCCCAGTGCGGGTTGGTGGATTCACATACGCCATCGAATTTCTTCTACTAACATATGTAGGTTGCCTCACGATGTTTTCTTTCACCGAAAAGCCAGTGGTGTGAAATTCCGTAACCGGGTTTTGAACCCACGACCTCACGATTGTAAGGCAGGTGTCACTACAGCTAGACCACCACGGCTTTTCAGATATACCTACCTAACTGTTAAATTGCCACTACGACATTTTACTCAGTATTGTACCCAACACAATCGTGAATTGCGCGGGTGAAACCGCGGGGCGCAGCTAGTAAGTAATAAAAATATTAGTAAAATAAATTGTAACAAAAAGAGCACGTACTATATTTAGACGACAATTAGCTAATTGTGTTCTAAATATAGTACTTACGTGCGTAGTATGTGCTCTTTTTGATGTAAAAATAAATAGCAATCAACTTTTTGTAGGTATGTTATAATGGATATTTTAATAACCTATGTGATTATTCCCATATTGAAAGGCTGTGTTAAAAAGTGTTAGTATTCCCTTGATGTAGGTACCCACCCTAACTTCTGATGAGAGCTCGGTTCTTGAAGTTGTTGACCCGTAGGTAGGTAGGTACGTCTACCTAGGACAAACAGTCCAGTTAGGTGGGTCCAACTTCAAAAAAGAGGTCAATCGCCGAATCCAACTAGCTGGGAACGTCCGGAAAAATTCTTAACGTTTTCTCGTCTGACATGCCTCAGTACCTCAAGTCGAAAGTGTTCGACCAGTCTGTGTTACTAGTGATGACTTGTGATCCTGGAACGTGGTCTCTTACTATGGGCATTATTAATAAGCTCCAAGTACCTCAATGAATTACGAGCTATGGAGAAGACTAAGCTAGAAGTCCTTCTGCGAGATCGAATCAGAAATTAGGAGATTCGTAGAAGCTCCAAAGTTAGCGATCTAGCACAGTGGACTGACAATTTTTAATGGCAGTGGGCAGGGCACATTACGCGGAGAACTGATGACTGATGGAGTCGAAAAATTCTCGAGGGGAGACCTAGTATCGGCAAGTGCAGTGTCGGACGTCCACCCACAAGGTGGACGGTTGACCTCAGTGCTCACGCTGGATGCAAGTCGCTACCAACCGGTCTTATTGGAGATCTTTAAGGAAGGCCTATGTCCAGTAATGGACGTCTTATGGCAGATGGATGGATGAATGAGTATAACATTAACTACCACCACCATCAGTTTAACCAGTGCTAGAGTAAGGTACGATGCTACGAAGCACATTCCCTATAAGAACGAAATTACAATAGCGGCCCAAATATATAAATGTACTAGGTACAACCCGGCTTCGCTCGGGTGAAATGTGACTCATAATACACACACTCAAAATAATTTTGCTGTTACTCTATCACCATCTTAACTAAGAGCCCTTCGCTGCATTCATTTTCCACAATTATGACAGTGTTTACTAAATGCAAGGAGATTCGGCTGTTAACAAAATGATGTATGTATCATCAAGCAAAACAATGATGAAAGACCAATGAAACACATTCATTTTAAGAAATAGGTACTCACGATTTGGGGTTTGTATATTTGTGTAATACAATATTCCAAAGTAAAATTATTATTTATTTATTATTTTATTATTTACAGTAAAATATAGCTTTACAGATTACACAAAATCCAATACGCTACATTTTATACTTTACCTAAAAAACTATATACATAACAGGTACTTAAAAAATATTCTAAAAAATATAGGAACACAAGATAATCAACAATTCAAAACATATTTCTAATTAATCAGTCTAAACAATTGCATATAAGTCTTATGAATAAACCTTAACCTTATTATATATATTACTTATTAATTTTTTGGCCGTAAGCAGAGCAGCATCTTTCTATGACGGTCCAATTATCCGCGAATAAGTCCAATTGAGGATACGCTGTCATAATCCGGTTCAGGTGTTTTTGGACCCGGAAAATTGGAGATTGTTGTCGCGCAGCTGTTCGCGCCGGGATGGGCGCGAATAGCGGCACACTTCCATCTTGAAATCTAGAACGCTGCTCAGGCACAGATAGGCGACTTGCCTCACATATAATGTCAGGGCAGTCAATGTATCCCCGCATCAACACCATTGAGATCTGTTCACATGTTCTTCAAATGTTTTGCTCAAAATTAAATGAATAAGTAGGTCCCTACCTACTGAAAATGTACATTCTTATATTACGTAAAGAAAGTCAACTTCAACTGTAAAGATTATAACCAGTATTATTTTTTATATGGTTATCTATCTAGATAGATCAGCCGTAGGACATCCACTGCTAGACATAGGTCTCACCCATAGATTTCCAATAAGGCCGGTTGGAAGCTGTCTGCATCCATCGTGTTCCTGCGATTTTTATTATAACGTTAGTCCACGTAGTCGGTGGACGTCCTACGCTGCGCTTGCTGGTCCGTGGTCCATTCGACAACTTTACGGCCCCATCGGCCATCCGTTCTTCGAACAATGTGCCTTGCCCACTGCTACTTTAATTTGCTGATCCGCTGGGCTATGTCAGTAACTTTGGTTCATCTAGGGATCTCCTCATTTCTGATTCGATCCCGCAGACAGTCAGTGCTGCCAACTGAGCGCTTTCGGCACTAGATCTAACCACGATCTAACGCTTTTTTTGGCCTAAAGCGCGTTTTAGCCCGTAGCGCTAAATCTGGCGAATTTTTGAACTAATACTGCATTGAAGTAAAATAGAACATGTTATTATTTTTTATAAACAAAAACACTGAAATGCTCTTTTTATGTAAGTATCGTAGCAACAAAAGTATTTTCATTACCATGTGATTACCATACTCTGACGCTGACGCAGTGTCTATGATTGATTGATTGTGGTCTTAGATTGTGGTTAAAAATAAGTAACGGATTTTTTTGAGCTTGGATATCACAGATGTCATACTGCATTTTCGATTCATTTTGTCAATGGTAATTTCTTTTTTTATCACATTTTGATAAAACTTATCCTAAAAAAGTAATTATACTATTTATAAACTTCTGGATCACGTTTTGAGGGTAATATACGACATTATCATTACCCTTTTACTTAGAGTATACATAACTAAAGTATAGAGCGCTAGTATGCAAGTGTGACCAGTAGCCACGGGTAAGACCATCATCCGCGCCGACCGCTAGCGCCACCATTCACTAGACTGAAAACAGTGTGAACGCACGCGATTGTAATCTCACTTTCTTTAATTGAAAACGGCGAAAAAGTTGGTGAAATGTTCAGTGCAATCTTGCAAAAACAACACCCGGAAACACACTAAACAGAAATCTAATATCACATACCACAGGCAAGCATTATTTTATTACTAGCTTAAAACCCGCGGCTTCGCCCGCGTTGTCTTGATACTTGCTTATAATAATATTTAATACTCCGCGTTTTGACCCCCCGTTGCTTTTATACTTCCTTAAAATTATAATAACCTGCCGTTTGGCCTGCGTTGTCGTATTACTTGCAATGATGATAGCCCACGGTCAGGCCCGTGTTGTAAGTAATTCTTTAATATGATAATAACCCACAGTTTCACCCCCGTTGTCTTGGCACTTGCTTAAAATAATAATATCTTGTGGTTTATCCTGCATTGTCGTAATACTTGCAAGGATTGCCCAGTGCCCACGGCTTGGCAAAATTGTCTCTGCATGTGCCTAAAATGATAATAAGTCGCGGTTTGGCCTGCGTATTCTTAGTACTTGCTTGAGATGGTAATTTATAGCACGTAGTTTGGCCCGTGTTATCTTAATACTTGCTTAAAATTATAAAAGCCTGTCGTTTGGCCTGCGTTGTTGTATTACTTGCAAAGATAACAGTCCATGGTCTGGCCCGCGTTATTTAAGTACTTGCTTAAAATGATAAGTGCTTGCGATTTGCCCCGCGTTGATTTAGCACTTACTTGCTTAAAATAATAGCTGTGTAGCCAGCGTTTTTGTATTACTTGCCAGGATAATAGCCCACGGATTGGCCTACATTGTCTCATAATTTGCTCAAGTATTTAATTTGCTTGTGTCAAAAGCTTATTATGAAGTACATGCATTTTTGGATGATAATATGCAGAATATTTGATTTTAATTTAGGTAATAACAATCATTATATTATTTTTCCACGTTCTATAAAATATTTAATAGTCATATTGGACTTAACTGTTGATTTAATATTTTTTATTAGCATTAAAATCTCAATATAGTACAGTTAAACAGTAAATTTACTAAATTTAAAATGATAATATAGTAGCTTACGGTTTGGCCCGCATTGTTAAAACTTTTTGAAATGATAAAAGCCCACAGTTTTGCTCATAATATAAAAAAATATTTCATAGGTTTTTCCATAGATTTTTTAGTAATTGCAGTTTTTTTTTTACTATTTCCTGTGGAATCTACTCAAATTTAATTAAATTATGGAAAAATAATACATGTGATTGCCTACTCACATTTTTATTCATCAAACTAATTCAATTTCCTTTAAAATACTGATTTTTATGTCGTGAAAAGAATAGTTTTCGATGTATTGCTCACTCATGCATGACCCATGTCGTTTCCCACTAATGTACCAAATTTTATCCAACGCCTTTTACATGTCATGGTCTACATTACAAATTGTAAGATCCTGGGTTCAAATCCTGGTCCCTGACCAGTGACCTCTTTGAAACTTATGTACTTACGGAGCAATACCTGGAATTACACACTACTGGCTTTTCACTGATGTAAAACATAGAGGAAACCTGCATTGGTACGTCCTCAGAGAAAATCGATGTCGTATGTGAATTCTGCAACCCGCGCTCTGTCAGCGTCATGGATATGGCCCTTCGTGGGTAGGCCTAAGTTCTGTAGTGGACTGTTGAAAAAGGCCTGTACAGGTATACGACATGTTTAATTTAGTCATTAATTTCGATTATCCTGAACTCATTTTTCTCGAAAGAACATTATGACAATCTTTCCCAAAACCATTCACCGAGTCAAAAGTGATCGAGACACTTGTAGGTTTTTCAGATGTACTCTGACCCCAGACAGATGAAAAAGTGGCACAAAAGTAGGTATATTTTATTTTCTTTGAGAAATACATAGTGTGGATAAGACGACAGGCATGTTCTAGGATGCTATTATACTCATCATTTGACAAACTTTTACTGTAGTACCAACCCCTAAATCACGTAAATAAAATCAGCTGTTCAACACAAAAAGTTCATGGACCCGCGACAAAATGAATGGAATAGGTATGGTTTTTAGTTTACTGATCCGTATGTACCCTAAGTTCAAGTCTATTGGCTCACAAAAAAAACTTTCGTAAACTATTACACCCATTTTGCCCCATTAAAAGTGTTTTAGTGTAGCGTTAGACAAGGAATCTGGGACTTTGTCCAGGACGTCAATAGTCATTTATAAGTTAAAATGGTGGAATATTTTCAAACAAAACTTCGTCCATTTTCAAACAGTATTTTACTATTTTTTTAAGAAATTGATATCCCTAAGGACCCACCCATATTTTCCGGAATAGCAGTACTTACCCTAAGTGGTAATTTGTGTAATTGTCTAGCTTCGTACCACATTTCGGTAGAACTCATTTACCCGTTTTATCTTAGCTTTGTAACTGATTAATTTTGGATAACCCTAAGAAACCCTATAGATTTACCGGGATAATAATAGTTCTTGTATTAAAACATGTTGTGTGCTCCCTTTATACCAGATTTCATTCATATTTGTTCAGTTTGTTGGATGTAATTGATGCTTTTTTTCACCAATTTTGGGACCTTATCTGACCCCTTAGATAAAGAAAATTCAAAAAAACAGCAATAAACATTTTTTTTATTATGTTTGATAAGCATGTCTACAAAGTTTCAAGTCAATCGGTACACGGAATAAAAAATGATATACAAACGAAAAGGGCCCGTTTTACCCCGTTTGAGGTAGATTTTTAAACATTTTCGTCCTTAGCGCTTCATTATGCTGTACAGTGTATCTTTTTTTCTAATTATAAGTTTGTATCTGCAGCATTTTAGGCTGTAGCCTAAACTCATTAATTTTGGCTATCCCTAAGGTACCCTATAGATTTTCCGGGATAATTATAGTTCCAGTACTGAAACATGTTGTGTGCTACCTCCGTACCAGATTTCATCCGTAGCAGTTCAGCTCGTTGGATGTAATCGATGCTATTTTCACCAACTTTGGGACCTTATTTGACCCCTTAGATCAGGAAAATTTGGAAAAACAGGAAAAAACGTAACTTTTATTTTGTTTGAAAAGCATGTATACAAAGTTTCAATTTAATCGGTACAGGGAATAAAAAGTTACATACAAACGAAAAGGGCCCGTTTTACCCCGTTAGAGGTCGATTTTTCAAAATTTTCGTCCTTAGTGTTCCATTACGTTGTACAATGTACCTATATTCCAAAGAAGGATGCACGGAATTAACCTGTCAATATTTTTTATTTTTTTTTTGTTAGTAAAAAACCAAACATATTTTCTAAAAATGATATGTGCTTCAAAAATATAGAGATTTTTTGCTGTTTTCATATCACTAATTAAAATTAAAATTAACCCACCAGAAAAATTACAATGATTTTTTATTGTTTTTACATTACGGATTACATACATAAGAAGTGGCGGTATGGTCTTAAAGGCTTTAGTGTCCAAAAATGGGCGAATTATTTGAAAAAAAATATCAATCTTTTATTACTGTTGCTGTCAAAAAAAAGGAAATGTCAAATTCAGTCAATCAGATGACGTATTTAGTGTTGCCAGACTTCGTTCTCGGTATCCAGACTTAGCAATTTTGGAAATGTTGACGTGTTGATGCAATAATTATTTTCTTTTTTAACTATTGGCACATAATCCTGCGTTAACTCGTTTTAGCCCGTAATGTTTACAAATTGAGGTGTTATTATACATTTTTATAGAAACATACATTTTTGTATACTAAAAGATTGTCAAAAAGAAATAATACTCTTATTATTTTTATATGTACTTTTTATCATATACTTTACTACTAAAAACAAAAAGCAGTAGTTGAAGTTATCCGAGAAATTCGTGGCAATTTTAATATTACTCGTAATAATCCTTAAGGGTGCTATTCGAATCTTTCACTTGCTTTACTACACTTGTAGCAGCTGCACTAGGCCGGCTGTGGCTACACAACTGAGGCGTTAGTCCAGGTTTACACATAAATTGAAATTACATCTGTTCGATATTGCCCTATACATTTTTGTACAGCGCCCCTGGCCGAAACGATGAAGAACTAACCAAAATGTATGGAACCACACGCGAACGCAAAAGTTTAAGTAAACAACACAAAACTTGGACTAAGGGCTCTGGTTATCTACGTAGTTGTATGAATTTCTACAAAAAGATTCCGAACACGGCTGCGGCAGCATGTGCTACCGAGCCTCGGCTGCAAGTGTTGTTAGCCTGTTTAAACAAGTCCAACGTACCTGCGATGTACGACGCAGGCAACCAGCATCGGAATCATTCCCGACTGCGGATACAAGCAGCGGCTCATGTGTATGCTACCTCCATTCGCAACCTGCATCCGCAGGCTGCAGCCGAGGTTCGAATAGCTGCTTTACTTATATTCTTTTAACTTATAGTTGCGGTTCTTGTACTTTTGCTAATGAAATGGATGAATACCGAATTTTCTTTATCATTCCGTTTTTCATTTTCTTATTATATCAGTCCTAGACATTGATTTTTTTGACGTGACAACGTCTTATAAATCGATGAACTCCAAAAAGTAATCTGATATTACAGACAAGATGACATGCACTGTTTTAAAAATCAATATAAATATCATTGAGACAATATTGACTAAAAATACATGACATCAAGTTTTTAAAATCGAGCACCATTTTAGCACTCTGAACATAACAAACCTGGCAACCCATAATCTTTAGTGTGTATACATGTCTATAAATAGGTACTTATAGCTTGAAAATTGATTTCGTTTTTTCTTATTTTATATTCAATTTTAGACAAATTGTACATATCTGAACAGTTTTAGAAGCGTCATAAATCACATTGGTGAACATATCATTCTTAGAAAATAAGTGAGGAAAAATTAATCTGTTCGTATATAACAGGTCCTGGTATGTATGGGCTCGCGCATCCTTCTTTCAACGTTATATCTTTAGCGGTTTGGGCTGTAGGCTGTCTGTCAGTCAGTCACTCAGGGAAGCCTTTTATATAATAAATTTTGTTTTGATAAAATTGAAATGACGCATCGAGGCATGACGGGTTCGCGGGAGGCGAGGACACTTGTACTCCCTGCACTGCCCCGCGTTCCGCATCAGTAGGTAGTGATGGGACGCGTCGACATCTGAGTCGATAACAATATTTTTTAAAATAATGTGTCATAATTGCTGAGTTATGACTTTATACTGTGGTAACTTATGTTTTTTGTATATAGGTAGTATACATACAAATGATTATAATTTTCAAACCAGTTGTCAATTTCAATTGTTTACCATAAAGTGATAAATTCCCCAAAACATTTCTGATTGCTATGATCTTTTTTGGCATAAAATTAAAATCACTAGTCTTTTCAACCGACTACAAAAACAAGGTTCTCAATTCGATTGATTTTTTCACGTAGTCGCCATATTTTTTTTTTTGATTGATATATTTAGATGATACTTTACCTTAAATTTCATGCAATTTTATGCATAAATGTGTAAGTTATAAGGCTTTGTGACATTGACACGGACGAACGGACGGACTCAACGATCTTATAAGGGTTTTTTGTTTTACTTCGGAACCCTAAAAACTACTTCTCAAAGGATGAATGCGAATAACCAAGACTCTCCATCACAGAATATGCATTAGTATTTGAGTGGTACTTTTTTGCGGTATAACTCGTTGTTTTTACGTCCTTTACTTATTTTTAGGTTTCCAAAGGACCAGAAATTAACAAAGATATGGATTGAAGCTCTCAAAAAAACCGAATTGGAGCCAAATATTTGGACTAGAATTTATTCAATACACTTTCCGAATTCAAGTTTATATGAAACAAAAAATGGTCTACGTAAATTAGTGAATGACGCTGTTCCTTCGCTTTTTTTACATAATCCTCAAACTTCTGATGATGTATTGAACAACATAGCGCCTTCAAATTCATCTGCTCCTGACATACCCGAAACTTCCAGAAAGCCAGTATTGAACGAAATATTGCCTTCAAATATTATGCCTATGCCAGACATAAATGATACTCCAAGAAAGCAAAAGCTGAAAAATGAGTTATCCCGTCTACGAGATATTGCTAAACGCCGTCGCATGCGTTGCAACGCACTATACGCAACTAAACGGCGCTTAAAAAAGAAAGTTGACAATTTGTCTGAAGTTTTAAATGAGCTTAAGAAAGAGAGACTTATTAGCCAAGAGCAAGTAGGTATTTTAGAAGTATGCGGTGTTTCTGCAAAATCTGTATTTGATAGAATGATTCACAAAGGGAAAGAATATAGTCCTGAATTGCGTACATTTGCATTAACACTTCATTTTTATTCCCCAAGAGCTTACTCCTATGTACGAAAAACGTTCAATACGTGTCTGCCTCACCCAAGCACAATACGCAAATGGTACCAGTGTGTAGACGCTAATCCAGGTTTTACTGCGGAAGCATTTAAAGTACTAGAAGAAAAAGTAAAGTCTTCTGACAAAAAACTTCTGTGTAATTTGGTTACAGATGAAATGTCAATCAGACAACTTAAAGAATATGATGGCAATACAGTGCAAGGCTACGTAGATTTTGGAGCTGATATTGATTTACCCGGAGATTTATCTACGCTTTGCACACAAGCCCTAGTATTCTTACTGGTAGCTGTAAACGAGCAGTGGAAATTACCAGTGGGTTACTTCCTGGTAAACGGTGTCACAGGAGAGCAAAGAGCAAATCTGGTGAAAATGTGCCTTTTTAATTGCCAATAGGTCGGTATTGAAGTAATATCTATGACGTGTGATGGTTGTCCCGCAAATATTGCAATGGCACGCGAGCTGGGTTGTTCATTTGACTATGAAGGTGAACTAAAAACATACTTTCCACACCCTGTAACTAACCATCCTATTTTCGTATTCTTCGATCCGTGTCACATGCTGAAACTGATTAGAAACACAATGCAAAGTAAACAGATCCTGAGCGATAGCAACGGTGGCCTTATCAAATGGCAATACTTTGTTGACTTAAATACACTACAAGAAAATGAAAACTTCCACCTGGCCAACAAATTGACGAAAAGACACATTGACTTTAGGAGTCAAATTATGAAAGTCCGTTTGGCTGTACAAATACTAAGTGCAAGTGTAGCAAAAGCCATTGAATTTTGCGACAAAAAATTGGATTTGCAGAATTTTGCGCATTCAGGTGCAACTGTAAAGTTTATAAACATCATGAATAATCTTTTTGATGTTTTAAATTCTAGAAAATTTCCTGGAATTGACTTTAAAGCCCCAATGAATGAAAAGAACGAAAAAAAATATGTTTCGTTTCTGGAAGAAACGCAAAAATATTTAAAACACCTACGGTTGGTTGATAGTGGACAACCTATCATGTCTTCCAGAAATAAAGTAGGCTTCCTTGGGCTGTACATTTGCATTAACAGCATGATTGGTTTATATGAAAGGCTAGTGAGGCAAGAAAAAATATTAAAATTCCTTGCTATGTACAAATTTAGCCAGGACCACGTTGAAATCTTATTTTCTGTGATAAGGTCTCATGGAGGGTTCAATAATAACCCGTCAGCCTTGCAATTTAAGGCTACTTTAAAAAAAAATACTAATTCAAATGGAGTTGACAGAAAAATTTAACGGAAACTGTGTTTCTTTGGAACATATAACATTGTTAACAAGCTCGTCGTCAGCGAATCATATTAATATGATTACAAAGCAATATCAATCAAAACCACAAGGTTATACAGCTGACGAACTGATTCTAGCGAGTTTTGACGAAGAGCCTTCAAAATTGCCAACTATTACTGATAATGTACTAGCAAAAGATGTTGTGGCGTATATTGCTGGATATGTAGTTAGATATTTAGTAAAAAATCTAGACTGCACTGAATGCTTGGAAGCCCTGGTTGCGAATGGACCTGCGCATTCACATTCCTTTATATTGTTCAAAGATAGAGGTGGACTCATCTATCCTTCAGAAGACGTAATTCAGATTTGCTATGCCTCGGAAACAGTTGTGAAGGCTAATTTTGGTCACAGAAAAAAGCTGATCGTGATTCAAGAAACATGGTCACAAAAGCACTGCAGCTGTTTATTGGAAAAAAATATTTAAGATAATTCATGAACATTTATTTGAGCAAGAACCCTGCAGTAATCATTTTCTACATTTATTAAGGGCTGTAATTCAAAAATACATTGACATTCGCATAAAATACTTAGTTCGCAAATCCAACGTAACGGACACCAAAAGGCAGTTTTTCAACAAATTAACTCTTTTTAAAGGCCAGTGAATCTGATTCTGAATCTCATACAATAATAGTATAAATCATTTATGAAACAAACTTATTTAAATACCCTGCCCAAATATATAACAAACTTATTTAAGTGCCCTGCCCACTGCCATTTCCAAAAAAAGTTTTTGAAAAGTATCAGCAATTTTATTGACATACATATATATAACAAACATATTATGTAAAGATTGTCGAAAAAGTGATTAAATAACATTTCTCTTTATAAATGTCGTAAATCACATCGTTTATCAGCTGATCTGTTGTGACTTGCAAAATTTCAAATGTTTTGTTTTGATAATCTGGCTTACTTGCGAGTTATAAAGGTGAATCCATAGATTATCAGGATATATCAGGACCACTGATTCACTTTTCACTTTATTTTAGCACTATATGCAATTACTTTATTCGTTTACAAATAATTCTCTGACGAGATCCAACTACTTTTATGGCAGACGTCAGGCGACGACAGACGACATTAGGTATAGCGTTAACTTAAAGTACCTACATAGTGTAATGTTACGATATCTCGTCTACAATGGCAAATTGATTTTGAAGATTTTAGTGGGTATCGAATGGAGTAAAATTAAATTTAAAAAAGTGACAGTGAGAGATACATTTTTGTAATAATTGTACAATTTAACGTGTCATCCGAGCCACGGTAGCGCTCAGTTGGAAAATGCTACCCACGGTAACACATCCAAATACTGAGTGACTGAAAATACAGGGTCCTACAAATATAGTATTAAATATGTAAAGGATAAACCTACTCAAAATACTGAACAACTTTCCTAAAAAAGGGTTGAAATATAAAAAAAATATCGATTGTTTTCTTATTTTTCAGATTTCCAAAAGACCTAAAACGGATTATCGCTTTAAAACAAACATATGGGATTAAGTTTGCTCACTACACTGATTGATTTGATTCCTTAATGAATCCCTTAAAATACCTACTTATACTTATAGATGTTATCGCACGAAATATAATTATTTGTACTTGTTTGTACCGCGCTGAACCTGCATCTATCGACAACAAAATTAGTTTGCGTTGCCCGCATAGATATACAACGTGTAACGGAAAGACTGTATACATACTGAAAGTACCAAATCAGATAACGGTAACAAACTAGATGGGGGCATGTTTAGCCGTGTAAGTTCGTTTGCTGATTTTTAAACATTTTTTGAAAAACTAGTCATTTTTATGACTAATTCACATTTGCACAGCACTATCACACTAAACAGCTGTGAGGTCAATAACACGACCTTGTCCAACAAAATCAGACCACACCTCCTTGTTGTGACATGTTTGTTTACGTGCAAAAGATTTTTCTAGTCAGTCTTATTTAATTTTTTTTTAAAGTGAATGTTGTTATTTTGGCACGGAATTTCGAATACAGCATCTATATAAGGTATAGTATCAACCCACTTTTTATGTATACAGCCTTTCCGTTACACGTTGTATAAGTAGCTATACTTCACCTGCCTACGACGCGCACTGGGCGTCTAGTGCGGTGCTAGCGCTCTATACTTTAGTTATTTATACTCTAAGCCCTTTTATCATTGATTCGAGCCAATTAGAGCATTTTTTCGTTGTACCAGTCGTCGTAGGTGCCATTTAGCGCTTTTGGCGCGTTTTTGACGTGCTGATAGCGCATTATTGCCAAAAGAATTTGGCAGCACAGGCGGACAATATGGAGACTGCGATTTGTTTGTCAGCACCGTTATAATTTACTAAAATACTCGATAATCCGAATTTTCCGGATATATGTTGTCGACTCGAAATCGTTATTTTTTTTATGTTTTATCATTTAGGTTTCAATAGACTCGTCTATTGTACCCCTTGACGGAATTATCAATATAGTTTTTAGTCTCGCATGGCCAGCTAGGGCATGCTAGGGGGCTGAGTGTCCGAAATATCACCTAAAAGCACAGACTACTATAGATACTATGTATCCTAAAAGTAAAATGATAACTCGGCCACTTAAGCTCGAAACATACTATCGGACGCTACGAGTGCTCGATAACAAAAGGACTCTGGTATAAGACCATGCGACCTAGTCTTACGAGGGCGCCGTGGTATGCCAGCGCGGACATGAGTAGGAAGGACATTGTTATGACCATGAGGCTGCGATCCGGTCACATTCCACTCAATAGATTTCTACATCTAGTAGGTAAATCCGACTCGCCAAACTGCACTGAAAGTGGAGCGATCGAGGATGTATATCATGTTGTCGTGGAGTGTGTTCGGAGCGTAGCGGAGAGGTCCGAATTTTTTATCCTCACAAATGTTAATTCCATAAATGTTGGATGGTGTAACAGTGTTCTGGCCTATCCCTTATCGGAAGAGGCCAGAATGCTGATAAAAATAAAATTAGGTATAAATAGAATAAGAAGATAATATTATTATGATATAATTGTTTTTAAGAAAGGCCAATGAGAGTGGCATGATCATGCTTGATCAAACCCTCTTTAAAAAATAAAAATAAAATATAAAAAAAAAACTAACGGACGCTGCTTACGGACGCGACTGACAGCCGCGACCAAGACTATGAAAGTACACTGAGCCGTGCACACTATCGGACATAAGTCACGTCTCACCTTCGGACGACCTTGAGCGTTCGGACGTCCGAGAGCGATCTGGCACACCGGATGTTCTAAGACTGTGAACATCTTCGATGCAATATACTCGAAGGTGTACTTTTCTAAGTCGCGGCTGTCAGTCGAGTCCGTCAGCCGCGTCCGATAGTATGTTTCCGGCTTTAGTTCGTGTACGACCAAGGAAGTTTCATACGAGAACTGAAACTTCCTTGTGTACGACAAGCATTTGACACGCGCACAGAAAAAAAAAAACAAAAGTGGAGTCTATGAATCGTTCTATGTTTTTATCTGTGAATTTAGTTTCGTAACTTCGGTCCTTCTTGTTTTTCATTCATTCATTCAAAATGGTGGTTGAAAGTTTATGTGAAAATCGTGTGTAATTTGTTTTCTATATTCTGTTATCCCAATGTTTCACTAAACAACCCAGAATGACCACTCCCGTATCCAGTCGTAAATACGGTGCACAAAAAATACGATTAACCAGTGAGTTAGAATATATTAAAACCGCAACAACTTGTGTTCTTCCTTCGAAGATCTCATCACATTCTTCGTAATTAACTAAATTATTGTCTTCTTTTCAGTTGTGTGTGCCAGGAACTTGGTTCGCAGAGATCTTTTCCGTAAGTATTATGATATTCATTAGTAATTTTTGCCATTAAATCATTGTTTCAAGGTGAACCCAGGATATACCTGTTGGTTTGTGAATGTAATAAAACGTATTGTCTTCCACAGGTTTGCCAGATCCTTTTGCCAAAATCTCAGTGGACGGGAGTGGGCAGGTTTACTCGACCAATGCAGTAAAAGGCACCCTCGACCCGAAGTGGAATACACACTATGACTTGTATCTAACAAAAGGAGATGGGATAACTATTAGGTTTGTAATATTATCAAGTCCTAGAAGATTTGAACTTTCCAATTCACTAAAACTGAGTATCATTTAACAATACTTAAAGTTATGAAATATCATTTATCTAATGTAGTTATATCAACTTTTAATCATTGTTAGAAGTAGAAACTGTATTGCATATTATAAAATGTATATTTAGTATACTTTTTCAGTATCTGTCTTCAAACTTGTTTATGTATATAACATATAAAAGAAAGATAAATGAGGAATATTAAGTGTATAGACCATGCTATGTAATTTCCAATAGCAAGGCTATTCAAAAGCATAATTTTATTCCGTCCAAAATTTTTATTGTTTCCTGTAATAAGTATGCTGTAGTTGTTAAAATGTGGATTAGATATTGAGATAATGATAAAATGTTTTGTTTTAGTTTATGGAATCAGCGGAAAGTCCATAAGAGACAAGGCTCTGGTTTTCTAGGTTGTGTTAGAATCCAGCCCTTCACCGTACACAAGCTAAAAGATACAGGATGTAAGTATAAACATTTACTTTATTAAATCTATTAAAAAGAAAACTGATAACACAAAACTTAAATAAAATTTCATAAACTTAACTATATAATTATTACAACTACTACGCCAGATGTACAAACCTAAACATATTAATAAATAAAACCACTTGAACTAAAAAATTGAGTATGATGAAAACCCTAATCTAAAAGCCCACTACCAGCGGGCACAGTTCTCAAAATGGAGGCCAGCATTGTAAGTATAATAAATTATGTCTGGCAATATTATAAAAACTGCTTTTACATAACACTGCATTGTTCAAATGAAAGCTGCATACAAAAGTTTAGAGCTATGCAATTTTATTTTATTGAAAGTTTGTAGGATATATGTGTGTTTGTTCCTCTTTCACACAAAAACTACTTAGCGGATTGAGATGAAATTTTGCAATAGTAATGTTTGTACATCAGAATAATACATAGGCTAAAATTTATAAAGATATTGCATGAAACAAAGATCGCCGGGCGTTAACCATAAAGCGGTCTACACACCAAAGCCGCTGATCCGGCGGCACAGCCCGGCGGCTTAGTGCCGGCGGGTTAACCCGGCGGCTTCAGAATGTCCAAGCCGAACGACTTTGCCGGCGGCACGACAGCCGCGGCATGTGGTGTTCTAGTAATTGCCAAATAGTCGTAGAGATGCCGGCGGGCAACTGACTGAGTGAGTGGAGAGGGATGCCGTCGGCATCGGCATGCTGCCCCGCCGGCTTGCCCGCGCGGGCGCAAGCCGGCGGCATGATTGTACAAAATAAGGCCGGTTACAAAATAAGGTTGGGCCGGCGATCCGTGCCGCCGGGTCAGCGGCTTTGGTGTGTAGACCGCTTAAAGGAACAAGCTGACAGCTGTCACTGAGTGTGATATTTATTAAATGTAAAAAAAAAACACTTTACAAGTAACAATATTAAAAATGAAACAATAATTCATTATCAGTTTTGTTAAACAATACAAACTAAACCAACTGTGTCCAGTTATACATCATTCAGATGAAAGGTAAAATGGTCCTCATTTGAAAAAAAAAACATGCTATGCTCATAGGTTTGCTCATTGCTCTGTACCGGTAAAGGTTACACTTTTTAAAACATTCTGTCAGTGTTTCTACACAAGCAACCTATGGGTTAGATACACGCAAAAGTCACTCAATGCTCTCAGGGTCCAATATAACAATATATTCAGGATGTTAATGAGGCTGTCTCGGCACCGTAGTGTGTCTGGCATGTTCGCCGATGCCAGAGTGGATAGCTTTTCATCTATTATTCAAAAGAGGATAACTTTCTTGCTCAGCAGAGTAAGGGGCAGCCACAACAACATTTTGAAGATCATTAGCAATAAATTTGACTGTCCTATACTAAAACACTGGGTTGGAATGATAATACCAAAGAGTAATAATAGATATCTAAGATAATTAGTTTTTTTCTGTCAAGTTATTATAATAATTTTACCTGTGTGCTTCATAGTTTTTAAGATTTTCTTGACAGTGTTAATGTAATGTAGTCTATGTATGTATGTACTTAGATATAATTTTGTATGGACCACTGATGTCTGAAATAAAGTTTAATTATTATTATTATTATAAAGTGAGGCAACACTCACAGAAATCATTTTACTTCATAAATAACAACTAAATCAATTTTAAACTAAATGTCTCTATGATGATTTAACCCTTACAATGATTAAATTTTGACTGATTTTGTAATATGAGTAAAAGCTTACTATTTCAATCTAAAATGTGTTGATCAACTAAAATGAGATTTAACATGTATAACTTTACAAGACCCCCAAATTAAGAGGCACCTGTCTAGACAACTTACCCATTATCACATCTGAGAAATCCATAAATATGCATCATAATTTATCCAATACCTTTTAATTACATACAAGGCCAACTTGTCTAAAGAATTCCTTCCATAAGAGATGTGTATAATTTGGAGACCAGTCAGTGACCCAAGGCCGTTCCGTTACTTTGAGGAATACAGTTGGTTTGGCCTTATTCTTATTTGATGTGGGGGTGATAAATCCTGCACTAATGTATTGCATAGGGTGTTTTCTGCATTACCACCTCCAGCATCTACCGGATCCAGCCCAGCTCCTTAAAGTAACAAAGTGTGGCTCTGAACCACTGGCTTAACTACTCCAGTGACTTGGATGGTGTATGACATGGTGTGACATGACAATGCTGTAGATAATTTGGGCTATAATAAGCTGGTAAAATCCTAAGAAGAGTACTACACTCTATAAAATTTAACTTGATCTCTGCGACAGTTACATATTGACATATTTAGAGTTGAGATGGTGATGGAAAAAATCGATTTTCAAACAATGTTGTAATGAAATCGAATGAGTAGTTTAGGGTGAGAAATTGGATTTTATTTACTTACTATTATTTAAGATCAAGACAAGTATGTACACATGTAAATAATGTTATGATATTAATTAAATACTCACAATAATGTAACGATAGTATTTATCAACGTTTTTCACTATTATCGATGCTAATGTATCATATAATTGGGTTTAATTTAATTACACATGTAAAAAATGTTATGATATTAAAATATACAATAAAATTAATGATAAATTAAGTTTTATTTAAAATATTGTCAGTAAAACTATCGATATTTTAATTAAAACTATCTAAAACTCTGTGGTCACGATCATTCGTCGCCCATCACTAATCGGCATGCCCATAAAGTATGACATTGACAGGTACAGTCTGTACTATTAAGAAATTCAGGACTTCATAGGCATTATTTTTCTGACAGCTGTCGCAGAGATCAAGTTAAATTTTATAGAGTATAGTGCTCTGATTTCAGCCTATACTGTAAAAATAAATACTATATAGTTAGTGATGACTCTAGGACAAAGCTCAAGTGACCAAGCATTTTCTCATCTTCGTTACATATTATAGAGTGTATTAATGTATCGGGCTTGTAAGGAATACCAAACAAATTGAGATGTACGAAAATCGTCGCCCTAATGTATACTAGTTTCTATAGCCATTTCAAGACCATCATCACCATCTGGTAACAGGTTGACATTAGACCTCTCACTTTATCTTTCAAAAGAAGGGTTGGGAACCAATTTACATCCAGTGTATTCACATATGCTTTTCGTCCCGCCACTGTGAACAAGGCATCTAATTCTGATGACTTTTCAGATCAATGCCTGGAGCTATGCGAGGACGGCACAGGCGAGCCTCTAGGCGTGAGAGGGCAAGTCATAGTGTCCCTGCTCTCACGGGACAGCGCGAGAGGAGAGCCCGCATCGGCGGCGGGGGAAGGGAGCCCCCTGGCTGTGGTGGGGCCCGCGGGAGAAGTGAGGGCCCCGAGGGACCCGCCCGTCAGCCCCACTCAGTCACAGTCGCCGCTACCGCCGCAGTGGGAGGAGAGAATTGCTTCTAGTGGCAGGTGAATATTATTTATTGGCAGGATCAAACTTAATGGCTTTTCTGAAGTTAGCTACAAACTGCACAAATTCCCATTCCTTGTGCCGCTGACATATAGATAAATTGCTACTGAGCTCCCATTGTGTTCACAGATGCCATAAGTTTAATTCAGCCTATTCTCTCTGGAATAACAGCTATGAAGTTTATACTCGTAGCTTAAGATTGTATGCCACAAATTATTCAATTTATCATAGTTTGCTTTTCGTAATACTTGATTTGTACTACACTTTTAGACTGATAATGATAAAATAGTATATTGTTGTGTTTGCAATGATTGATAGTGTATTTGTTTATGAATATACAAGGTTTCAGCATTTAGTTGTATATTCCCTTCAAAAATAAGTAGTTAAAATAAAATAGGGGGATTCCCATAAGATACGAAACCCTTCTGAAGCGATTCCGACTCGTACTTGGCCGATTTTATTTCAATGGAATGAGATTGTTTCATATATTTCGCCATAATCGCCATTATTTCATTTCATTTATTTTTTAACATAGATACAATTGTGAATGTCCAACAAAATACATTAAAAATTACAATTGAAATAAATAAATATGAAATTACATTGGAATAGGAATAATAAAAAAGGAATGTCAAATTACAATTAAATTCAAGTTACAATTAAAAAACAATAAAAATGTCAAAAGCAAAAATATAACAAAAGTGTATTACAGTTTTGAGTTTTTTTAGTACATTACAGTTTTGACATCAACTGCAACTTGAGTTAGGTACCACCAGGGTTTCCCGAACTATGTACAACTATATCTCAAACTATATTTTATTGGGTTTCTCAAACTATAACTATATTCCAAGCCTATGATTTTATTTAATAAGTAAGTTCGTTTAGGCAGGGTGTTACTTTTTTGTTATGCTTATTTAAAAATAATTCTAATTCTAAGCACTATTATCATAAATAAGACAGTTTTAATACTTTTAAAGTGTAAATCTTTCTCTGCTTTGTTATGCTTTGTTTAGGGTTCGTTTAGGCTCTGTTGCAAGAGTAATTAAACCGCTTCAAGGCTTCTGACCTGGCTAAATGGTTAAAACAACCGGGAGTCGGGACCAATTACTACATAGTATAATGCCAAACCGTTATTTCTGTGTGTTTGTCTGTGTATCTGCTTATATCTTCCAAACTACACAACAGATTTTAATGCGGTTTTCCTATTGTTTAAAAATATTTGTTCGGGAAGGTTTATAGCTATAATTCATTCGTATACAGGCGAAGCCGGGATGGGTAGTATCTATAGTATAATATGTTAATATTCAATATGTCACAGGCCATACTACGTGAACCACGCGACGCGTCACACGCAGTGGCAGCGGCCCACGGCGGACGGCGGCAGCGCGTCCCCCCCTTCCCCTTCCTCCCCCACCCCGGCGTGCTCCCCCACCACTCCCATGTCGCCCGCTGTCCCCCTCTCACCGTCTTCGCCTGTTCTCGACACCGATGTCAATCACGCCACTTCCATATCTCTAAGGTAAGCCCAACTATCATCTTCATTCATTTTAATTGACCGAACGAAAGGTCTTCGATTTAACACGGCGATTTTGCTTTCGTCTGTCCGGATGTTAGTTTTCGCCTACAGGTCGCATTTTTCTTACCTATAAATTGGGCTATGCTCAGAGTCTCTCTGCTGGATCAAATCAGGAATGAGGAGATCCGTAGAAGAACCAAAGTTACCGACATAGCCCGACGGATTAGCAAGTTGAAATGGCAATGGGCAGGACACATAGCGCGGAGGACTGATGACCGGTGGAGTCGTAAAGTTCTCGAGTGAAGACCACGTACCGGCAAGCGCAGCGTAGGACGTCCACCCACAAGGTGGACGGATGACCTCATTAAGACCGCAGGATCACGCTGGATGCATGCCGCTTCCAACCGCTCTTATTGGAGATCCATAGGGGAGGCCTATGTCCAGCAGTGGACGTCCTTTGGCTGATGGATGCATGGATGATACCTATAAATTGATGACCTAAGTTTGCTTACCAATCCATGGTCTTTATTCGAATTCTTTACTTTCATAAACAAGGCATTTGATTGTACTAAGTTGTAAATCTACAAAGTATCCTTGCCCTATATTGTTAAACATTGATAAGAATGTTTTAAGTGCTTATCACATAATATAACAGTCATGCAGTATGATTACAATGATTGTACAAGATATCTCGCAGACATAACAAAGCAGAGAAAGATTTACACTTTAAAAGTATTAAAACTGACTTATTTATGATAATAGTGCTTAGAATTATAATTATTTTTAAATAAGCATTACAAAAAAGTAATTTCTTAATTTAGAACTGGACTTTCTTGATACATTATTATAATTTGTGAGAGATAAGAAAGACATCGAATGAATTATTTTAATTGTGTTTTGTTTCTAAATTGGGCATCTGTAAACTATTTACGGAAGTTATTTTTGTAGGATCAGTTTCCAAAAAGAAACCGGTCGTAATATTATTTTAAATATTTAACAGATTTTTTATTTCAAGAAATCTTTATTGACGTAATAAATTGCAATTTTTGTCGAATACCTGAATATTGTTTATGTCTGAATGTCTGAAAACCCGACTTTACAACCAATGCGTACTACCTGTGATGACGTATGGTGCCGAAACGTGGACGCTCACCAAGAAAACTATATACAAAATGCGAGTCGCACAACGAGCCATGGAGCGTGCTATGCTAGGCATCACGTTACGTGACCGAATTCGAAATACGGAGATCCGTAGGAGGACAAAGGTGGCAGATATCGGATCCCGTATAATCAATCTCAAGTGGCGTTGGGCTGGACATTTAGCCAGATGTGATGATGGCAGGTGGAGCAGGTCTCTGACTGAATGGTGGCCCCGTGACGGGAAGCGCAGTCCCGGTAGACCCTTACAACGGTGGCGTGATGACATCCAAAAGTTTTGCGGCTACACCTGGATGAGACTGGCACAGGACAGGGATAGTTGGCGTAAGGGGGAGGAGGCTTATGCCCTGCAGTGGGCCGAAATAAGCTGATGATGACCTGAATATTGATGTTTTGGAACGCTTTGCTAGCGAAATGTCGTTTTTTCAGCATAGGCCGAATCATACAAGTCGGCAGATGTGAAGTTAGCTACAAGCTATATCCAATCAACCCGCAGGTTCAGTCAGGATTGGATATTGCGCAGCTTGTAGCTAGTAGCTCACATCCGGCGACTGTTAGCCTGGCTGTAAAGATAAAACATTTGGTTCTATCTTTCAGAACAATGTTCACGTAAATAAACTGATTTTCATTAATTTCATACTTTTTTCGGAATGTATCCATTTCTATGTCGTTTAATCTTTTTAACACCTTTAATTCATCATCATCATCATTTCAGCCATAGGACGTCCACTGCTGGACATAGGCCTCCCCTAATGATTTCCAATAAGACCGGTTGATAGCGGTTTGCATCCAGCGCGATCCTGCGGTCCTAATAAGGTCATCCGTCCACCTTGTGGGTGGACGTCCTACGCTGCGCTTGCCGGTACGTGATCTCCACTCCAGAACTTTTCGACTCCATCGGTCATCAGTTCTCCGCGCTATGTGCCCTGCCCATTGCCACTTCAACTTGCCAATCCGCTGGGCTATGTCGGTAACCTTGGTTCTTCTACGGATCTCCTCATTCCTGATTCGATCTCGCAGAGAAACTCCGAGCATAGACCTCTCCATGGCTCGTTGAATCCCCCTTATGATTGCACCTTTAATTAGTTTTATCTAAATCTAATTTTTGTAAACTTATGAAGGTCCTGACAATACAATAATTTATTTATTTATTTGTTTATAGGCTAGCAGTGTATACTGATGTGCCTATATCAACCAGTGTTGAAAAAATTAGTATTTATCTGTCAAGGATTTTTTTTCCTTCTTTATCCAAAGGTCCAGTCTATTCTTAAATGTGTTTATAGTTTTTGCCGAGATTACATCCTCAGGCAACCTATTCCAATTGTATACAACTCTATTGCAAAGGATATGGTGTGCAGTGTTGGTTTGTGATGGTGTAGGTTGTAAGAGGACTCTATGGCGTCTGCTATCGCGCATATTTTCCTTCACGGTGTATATGTCGTGGATATGCGTTTTTTTAACTATTGTTTATTTTTGATGTTTATAGACCGGAGCCGCAACCACAGACGGCCGTGCGTCGGGGCGCGGGCGCGCCGGCCGCCTCGCCGCCCGCGCCCGCCGCGCCCACCACGCCCATCGCCGCCACCGACCTACCGCCCGGCTACGGTAACTGAAAAAAAAAGTTTTATCTTTAGCTTGAATATTAAGCTTAAAGACTGAAGTGAAGACTCAGTGCTAAGAGCCAGCAACCAAAACCCAAAATACAAAGATAAATTACGTAACATTGTTCTTTGCATCGATGATGGGACTTGAATAAAATTGAAAAATCACACAATCAAAATCAGGCGATTTAAAACCCTACTTCACACTTTTCTTTTCTATGTTACATTTGTGCATCACAGTTCAGCGTGAGAGTAATCTTTGGTTCGATTGTCCGTCCAGAGATGCGGACGACGTCCCAAGGGCAGGTGTACTTCTACAACACGGGCACGGGCGCGTCCACGTGGCACGACCCGCGCGTGCCGCAGCACATGCGCTACTGCGCCGCCACCGACGGCCCGCTGCCGCCCGGCTGGGAGATGAGGCTCGCGCCTTCCGGCCGGGCTTACTTCGTCGACCACAATAACAGGACTACGCAGTTCACGGACCCGAGACTGGCGCTCTCGGCGCGATTTGTGAGTAGATTGACTATTACCACGCCGTCGTGCCTGTGTTTCACATCTTAGCGAGGATTGAGTGATTCAGTAGTGAAGAGTGCATTATCCATATGCTTACTGTAATATAAATCTGAAAGTGTTTTTGTTGGTTTCTTTGTTACTCTTTTACGCAGCAACAGAGAACAGATCGACTTTATTTTTTGCATGGGTATAGTTTAAAAGTTGGAAAGTGTCATAATTTTTATTCCGGAAATAATAATGGAAACGGCCTAAGCCGCGTGGAATCTAGTATACGAATAAAGCGCATTTTCAGATTAATCGACATTTAATTAATCCGTCGCGAATACAAATACATACATATTGGCAAGTGATCTTTTTTTTGTATTATCATCATCATCCTCAGCCCTCTCTATATCCTACTGCTGGAAATAGGGCTGTTTCTTATAGTGCCATCTGCCTCGGTCCTTTGCCAATCGCGTCTACTTTCAACCCGCTATATTGACGATATCGTCGCCCCATTTTACTGCCGGATGACCCACGCTCCGCTGTAACTTTTGTATGCAACAGCTGATTATTTTTTAGTCTTGTAGTTTAGATTAAAATCCTTGACGTGACTATATTTATCTCACCAGACCCCATCCGAGCCCAGCGGGCCGCCGCCGCCGACGACAACTCCGCCGGTAGCCGCGCCGCCCGCGCCCGAACCCACGGAGGCCGAAACCCTGCCCAAATACAAACGAGACTTGGTCGCGAAGGCCCGCGTACTTCGGGCTGAACTGCAGGCCTTGCAGCCGCAGACTGGACACTGTCGGATAGAGGTCTGTATATCATCCGCGTCCGAACCAACGGAGGCCGAAACCCTGCCCAAATACAAACGAGACTTGGTCGCGAAGGCTCGCGTTCTTCAGGCTCAATTACAAGTCTTACAGCCACATACTGGACACTGTCGGATAGAGGTCTGTAAATAGTCTGTATTTTATTAGCTTTGAATCATCCGCTCCAGAACACACGGAACACCGAAACCTTGCCCAAGTGCAAACGAGACTTGGTCTCGATGGTGTATGTGCTGTAAGCTGAACTGCAGGTCTTGCAGCCGCAGACTGGACATTGTCGGATATAGGTCTATAATGTATTATTAGCTTTAAATCATCTTCGTAGGAATCAACAAAGGCCGAGGCTTGTGCGATCACGAAAACTTGTGAAATGTATTTCTGTCGGCATCGAAATTCTTTGTCGTGCATGAAAGGAATAAACATTTGAAAGTCTCAATTATGATATATGTTAAAATGATAATAATAAATCGGTACATCATATTTTACGCTCACCAGAAAGACTCCACATTGCTTAGTGGGTTATTTTTAGGGTTATTGTTAGGTGGCTTGCCCTGGTATCAGAGTTTTTAGGTCGCCTGAAGGCCTCTGACATGGCTAAACGGTTTAAAAATACGGGACCTACAATTTAACGTGTCATCCGAGCCACGGTAGCGCTCAGTTGAAAATTGCCACCCGCGGTCACCCATCCAAATACTGACCATGTGGAACATTTCCAATGGAGCGTTTTCAATTTCAATCAATTTCTAGCGCTACTAATACAATAAAAGTACTTATCTAAAGCTGGTATCCCCACAGGTATCACGTAACGAAGTACTGGAAGAATCGTACCGGCTCGTGATGAAGTTGCGCGGCAAGGAGCTCCGCAAGCGGCTGCTCGTCAAGTTCCGCGGCGAGGAGGGGCTCGACTACGGCGGCGTCGCCAGGGAGTGGCTGCATCTACTGGGCCGGGAGCTGTTCAACCCGCACTATGGGCTGTTCCAATACGCGAACGCGGGCGACGATCGATACGCGCTGCAGATTAACGCGGACTCTGGGGTGAGTTAACATGAGCTCGACTGTGGCGTAGCTGCATCTGCTCGGGCGGGAACGAACTCTTAACCCGCACTATGGGCTGTTTAAATACGCGAACGCGGGCGACGATCGATATGCGTTGCAGAAGAACTCGGTCTCTGGGGTTTGTCCAAATAAGGTATAAGGAATATTTTGTTGAGTTTAGGCTTCCCCAATATATTTTTTAGACTGGTTGTAAACGGATTGCGTCCGGTCTAATCAGATTGTCTGTTCGCCTTGTAAGTAGATATCCTTTTTTGCGCCAGTCGTGGCATGGTTTCCACACTAGGAATTTACAGACCCATTAGCCATTAGTTCTGCATGCTGTTACCTCAATTTATTTATTTAATTTATAATTTATCTAATCTGCTAGCCTATTAAGATAAATATTGTTTCTCCTTATTCCTGATTCGGTCACGGATACACACGGATCTGCACGGTAATTAATGGTAACTAATTCGGAAAACAGTTGTATACTCTATAAAATTTAACTTGATCTCTGCGACAGTGACATTGACATAGAAGATTGACATTTTTAGAATTGAGATAGTGATGGAAAAAATCGATTTTCAAACAATGTTGTAATGAAATCGAATGAGTTGAAGGTGAAAAATTGGGTTTTATTTACTTACTATTATTTAAGATCAAGTATGTACACATGTAAATAATGTTATGATATTAATTAAATACTCATAATAAAGTAATACTATCGTTACTATATCGACGTTTTTCACTATTATCGATGCTAATGTAACATATAATTGGGTTTAATTTAATTACACATGTAAAAAATGTTATGATATTGAAGTTAGTATAAACTATCGATATTTTAAATAAAACTCTATCTAAAACTCTGTGGTCACGATCATTCGTCGCCCATCACTAATCGGCATGCCCATAAAGTATGACATTGACAGGTACTGTCTGTACTATTAAGACATTCAGGACTTCATAGGCATGATTTTTCTGACAGCTGTCGCAGAGATCAAGTTAAATTTTATAGAGTATAGTTACCGTTTAGCCAGATTCAGAGTTCAATTGTTTTATTTGCAGGTAAATCCCGAACATCTATCATACTTCCACTTCGCCGGGCGCATCCTCGGCGTGGCTTTGTTCCACGGCCACCAGCTGGACGCGGCCTTCACCGCTCCCTTCTACAAGCAGCTCCTCGGAAGGCCAATTACTCTCCGGGACATTAAGGACGTCGACCCTGAGCTACATCGGTCGCTGTCTTGGATGCTGTAAGTTACAATATGTACCTTATGAAGTTAAATAAACTTTTGTTTGACGTTATCCTATCTGATAGCAAATTATACGATCGTACATTGTGGAATGAAATACCAACTTAATAATTTCATTATCATGTCAGCAGTAGGATGTCCATAATTCGATGTAGACCTTCCCAATTGATTTCCAATAAGATTTATAATGATGTCGGTCAGTGGGCCGCGACTTGTATCTAGCGCGTGCCTGCGCCTTTTATCAGATCGTCTGTGCTCAGTATGAACTAATTTTAAAATCAACTTTTCCCAAAATGACTGATTTTCAAAATGGCTATTTTCTAGAACGTCAAAATGTAAAATGTCAATCTGAAGTACAATCAGAAACATTACAGCATGAAAACATTTAAATCAGATATTTTTCGTAAATAATAATGCCCCTTCTCATTGTGAGTTGTGTGTGATATGTTCTACTAATGAAAATAAACAAACTGTAATAAATATGAAAACTGTAATGAAAAATAGAAATATAGCTTACTAATTGGTCATCCGTCCACCTTATGAGAGGACGTCGTAGTACTTGAATTTAGTAGTATGTAGTAGTTCATAAGACAGATTTCTTTTTTATTTTTATTCAAAAAACAATTAAAGCAGTTGTGGCCTAGAGGTCGTGACACCCGCCTTACAAGCGTGAGGTCGTGGGTTCAAATCCCGGTCCCGTGCCAATGAGTTCTTTGGAATTTATGTACGGAATTTCACACCACTGGCTTTTCGGTGAAGGAAAACATCGTGAGGCAATCTGCATATGTCCGTAGAAGAAATTCAATGGCAAATGTGAATCCATCAACCCGCACTGGGCCAGCGTGGTGGACATGGCCCAATCACCCTTACGTGGGTAGACCTACATCCTGCGGAGGACTATTCAAAGGCTGATACAGTACAGTACAAACATATAATATGTGTGTTTATGTCATTACCAACTGACAGATTCCAGGATTGCATTCTCTATACTTGCTGGTCTGGCTTGCATCTTGCTGGTCTATACAAGTGCTGCCAAGATATTTTAGATGACATTGACATGAGATGATAGTTTGGGCAAAGAAGATATAATAATACTAAGGTTTGGGTGTGCACTATGCAATAAATAATCCTACGTAGCAGCCTCAAAATAAAAACTAATCTCTATGGTGGTTTTTTCACTTTAGTTGCATGTTCCTACGAGCATATTTATATCAATTAGCTAAGAGAAAAGAGCCACAGCTATGTAGTTTGACATTTTACTTGCTTTATAACATAATCCCGAGCAAATTCAGAGTTAATATGGCAAATAATTATTAAGTATAATGTAAAATAATATTATGCGAAATGTAGATCTCGTCGAGTTCTGTCACTCTTGTGAAGCCAGTAATGGTCTAGAATTGACAGTTACGGAGATAAACTACCTTTAAGTTTGACGGATCTCGAAATGTTTCGAAAGGTATTGTTTCTGATTGTACCTGTTCCGTCAGACATTTCAAAAATGGTTCATTCATGAACGATGACAATTAGAAAATCAGACATTTTGGGAAAAGGTGATTTTCAATTTAGTTCATTTAGAATACAGTACAAAATAAAATTCAGTCCAAACAGACCGCAAGCTGGTCGTCCTATGCTATGCCTTATGTAAGATTATTTATTTATGACATTCTGCATCACATTGGGCAGGATCTTAGAATAATAAGACAGTACATTCATGGGCACGATTAAATGCAAATCTTCACATTTTTACTACAATATTGTAAATTCCAGAGAGAACACCATCGCCGGCGTAATCGACACCACTTTCTCAGTGGAATGCTCATCGTTCGGCGCAGTGCGAAGCGTGGAGCTCCGGCCGGGCGGCACCAACGAGACCGTCACAGACAACAACAAACGAGACTACGTGCGCCTCTACGTCGCTCACAGATTCACGCGCGGGGCGGAGAGACAATGGCTCGCACTACAACGGGGACTAGCGGATATCATCCCGGCGCAACTACTGAGACCGTTATCCCCTCGAGATTTACAACCGTTGCTAGCCGGCAGAGCGGATTTGGATCCCGTGGACTGGCGACGTCATACGAGGTTGAAACATGTGACGCCCGATGCGCCGATAGTTGGCTGGTTTTGGGAAATTGTTGAAGAGTTTGATGCGGAAATGCGCGCGCGGTTGCTCCAGTTCGTGACGGGCTCGAGGAGAGTTCCGTTGGCGGGATTTCGTGCTTTACAGGTAGGTTTTATTTTTGTTTCAACCCAAATTAACTTCATCAACTCAATTGTAATAGACTTGCTTGAATGTTGGTAAAATGCAACTTCGTAATGTCACTTGATAATTCAAAGATCATGTTTTTCTAACAATGCCCATTGAATAATTTTTCTCATCAAAAATTTTAGTCCTCGTCTAAAATTGTATTTAAATAGATAAACATCTTTAAAGAACAAAAAGTGCTGCAACATTATTCATTGCTTTCCAATGTTCATTTTATTTTATATTTCATTTATCACAAGTTGTGTTTCCGTTTCCGAGTGACTTTCTTACCTTTTAAAACATAATAGAAAATGTATCAAGAAAATCCGAAATTATGTCGTTGAAATTGTGTCGGTTGTACTGCCCTTATGATAAACAATTTAATTTGTGTCTTGCAACGTGATCTGAAAACGCAACCTTCTGCCTTCAGACAGAAGGTCCAGATTTCAGATCAAGTCGTTAGACACATACGTTGTTTATCATAAGAACGGCAGTGAAACTGAGCACTATAGGCATGATGACTAAAAAATAGTAGATTATATCATATGGGAGCAAAATAATATTTTTACGGCGAGGGCGCTTTCTTGAATCCAGAGAGAAGAGAGGGATTCTAGAGTAGAATCCTGAACGTAGCGAGGGATTCAAAGTACGTCGCCCGAGCCAAAAATATATTTTGGGCCCGAGTGGTGCACTCTACGTTTCATCACCTCTAAGAGAAAACAAAAGGCGCCTCATATTTTATTGTAATAATATTATTTAAAAAATGTAAAGTAACAACTAAATTAAAATTAAATGGTATCTAATAATAATACAAATGAAAACTTATATTTACATTCTTTACATTCATTTTCTTGGCGCTGAACACTAACATTACAAATACTTCCAAATTCAAAAAGTGCGCGGAAAAGATCATTCCGCCGCACTTATTTGTTCCAAATTCAAAAAGTGCGCGGCAAAGATCATTCCGTCGCACTTGTACTGTACTGTACCAGCCTTTTTAGTAGTCCACTGCAGGACGTAGGCCTACCCTCGAAGGGTGATTGGGCCATATCCACCACGCTGGCCCAGTGCGGGTTGGTGGATTCACATACGCCATCGAATTTCTTCTACGGACGTATGCAGGTTGCCTCACGATGTTTTCCTTCACCGAAAAGCCAGTGGTGTGAAATTCCACACATAAATTCCAAAGAACTCATTGGTACGGGACCGGGGATTCGAACCCACGACCTCACGATTGTAAGGCGGGTGTCACTACCTCTTGACCACCACGGCTTTTACTACCGTCGCACTTATTTGTTCCAAATTCAAAAAGTGCGCGGCAAAGATAATTCCGGCGCACTTATAAAGTTCCTTATAGAAAACACCACCTTTGGGCGCACTTAAAGGCGAACCAAGTAGTCCTTTTCGAATAGATGTGATGAAAATATAATTAAGGACGTCGAAATCAAAAAATATAAGGCACGTATTTTTTCTTTTGTCAATGAAATAAAAATTGATGAAGATATAGTCCGTCAAAGTTCCTTGTGATGTCACAAGAGCCATACAAATGTATAGACTTCTGTAAGAGTAGTGACGTCACGACCCCCACTCCCAAACTTTAACTTTGTCGTTTCTTGTATGATTAACAAAATAAAAAAATACTTGTCCAATATTTTTTGATAATGTAACTCGGACTAATTATAATAACGATATTTTACCCAGTCGTCATGCGTATTACACCGTGTTTTTAATAAATTATAGAATAATGAATAAAATAAAATGTTTCGTCTTCAGGGTTCAACGGGCGCCGCCGCGCCTCGTCTGTTCACACTGCACCTGGTAGCGGACGCGTCTCCAGACTCGCTCCCGAAAGCCCACACGTGTTTCAACCGGCTCGACCTGCCGCCCTACCCCAGCAAGGAGCGACTACACGACAAACTGAAACAGGCCGTGCTGGAGACGGCGGGATTCGCGGTCGAGTAGCTCAGTGTGAAAGCTGACAGTGATACGATTAGATATTACGGGCGTGCGTCGTCGGCACAGATACTCGACTATACCATATATCGATACTCGACACCGATAGTTGATTCTCGATATCGATAGTCAATAATCGATACTTGATATCGATAGTCAATAATCGATAGTGATACTCGATATCGATAGCGGATCCTCGATATCGATAGTGGACCTTCGATATCGATAGTGGACCTTCGATATCGATAGTGGATCCTGGATCCTCGATATCGATTATCGATACTCGATATCGATTATCGATACTCGATATCGATTATCGATACTCGATGTCGATTATCGATACTCGATATCGATTATCGATACTCGATATCGATTATCGATACTCGATATCGATTATCGATACTCGATATCTATAGTGGATACTCGATATCGATTGTCGATACTCGATATCGATAGTGGATACTCGATATCGACATTTAATATTGATACTCCATATCGATAGTAGATACTCGAAAGACGATGCCATAACACGACGTGGTGCTATCCTTTGTTCAATACATATTTACAAATAACCCAACAAAAGATGACGCTGCTCTATGTACTCGATATTAGAGGTGCGCTCCGAAATATGCTACCTTATTTTATTATATCGCATGTGTTTGCAAGCGAATAGCTTACCGCGATAATGCATCGGTAGCTTATTTTGGAATGACACCTATGAGGCTTTGAAGATTTATTGATGGTGTCGGAATATGCAAATAATCGGCTTTATTGAGTCGCAAATCAATTGTTTCCGACGTCGATACAGTACGTGTGGTCTAAGATAGTCGAAGTGATTTTAGAAAGTGAAGTTAATATATTTAAAAATGACAAGAGACTGAGGATGTGTATAAACAGTTCAGCTTCATTTAGTCTATCCTAGATTATGCGTATTGTGTTTTGGATATCGGAGCCGACGGTGCACGCCCAATGTAAACTTGTGATTAAATTAATGTGTTCAATATTCGTGCATCGCTTTTTGGTCATGTATACGACCGTTGTAATCGACTGCTTGTAAATATATCGCTTTAGCTGCCCGCTGAGGTTCGGGGTATGTTTGGAAAAGAGTGACAGAACGTAGTGATTTTCATATGAATATCAACCTTGCATACATTGAAATAAAAGCTAGGATGATTAAAGAAATGAGAACAACACCCTCACTGAAGAGAAAGTTTAGTGTCAATAAGCGACGGTCACGTCTTACCATTAGGCAGTAAACTGGGCAATCTGCTTGCACTGTAAGTGTATTATTAAGACCATTATTATGAACAACTTTTAATTTACTGTTAGGAAAACCTAGAATTTGAGAAAAAAATCAGTTGTTCCGTACAAAATTGCAATACAGAATCGACAAAATGTATTAGACAGCTGATTTATTTTCTCCGATTCCGGGTTGGCCTTTAGTAAAAGTTTTTCATAATGATGGTCTGAATCACCTCCTTTTGGTTTAGTATGCCAGTTCTAAATAACCCTGTACTTGTAACAGTTGTTTTTTGAAATCTGACAGCAGAGAAAAGAGCAATTTTGATATTGATTTGAAACTAAACTATCTGATGCACTTTTCCAAGTATACGCCGGACCTAACTGTCTCTCTCTTTCTGTTTGTGCCGTCGCGTTGTCACTCGAGAGCTACTGATCCTGTTTCCTTGCATTTCTATTCATAAGTATGTCTTCTGGTCAAATTTGGTTCAGTAGTTGTCAAAATTTGTGAAATTTTTGAATTTGAGGGTGGAGCCAGAGGAGGTATGAAGGCTCGGTACCAATCGAAAAGCGAAAGAGATATAGTAATCGATGATAGACTGAAAACTACTTGATATTTGTAGAAACTAATATATATTATGAATGATAATGTTGTGATCAATTTTTGTATAAATTCAATAATAATAATGTTGCAATATTTTTTTTTCTTAGAGCTTGGAGAGTGAATTTAAAGTAATTTCATTTCTAAGATAGCTCAAGGCAGCTTCAGATGGATTTAAGGGAGTAAATTGCTGAAAAAATATGTTATCTGTATTCAATATAAATGTATAGAAGAGTGAAGGGAAAAACTCCCCGACCCAGATTGAAATATATTTCCCAGTAGCTTTTATACAGTAGGCGAAGTTAGTTTTTTTAAACTTACGCCTAATCAAAATCCCAATTACTGAAAGAATCTTATGATTGAACTCAAACTATACCCATTTAAGTCTGAAACTACGCTTTACTGCCCTCTTCATTTGTGAGGGCTACTTTTATGTCTCGAAAAGAATGACGTGCAAAATGCTAAAGCGCGCGGGTTACAGCGAGTGCAATACCAGTATAAAAATACAGTGTAGCGAATAAACAATGGACTTAAGAAAGATACAGTGAGGCGATTTCAGTGTCGTGAGACGACGAAACGAAAGAGATAGCTGACTTCGTTTTCATAGAACGCTATCTCTGTCTCATGAACCGAAATTAGCCGATCATCACCGATTTTATGTCGATGTTCATTATTTATTCCTGCATACTGTAATTTAGTAGTTAAAGTTTTATATCTCTGCTTTGATTGTTACTACTAGCCTTCATAGATTGTTGTTGTAATATAAATATTATTAGAATATACGAAAGGATTTGTATTGGCTGCTACAGATGAGACTGAGATTGACCGAAAATGTAATGACAAATGTTGTATTTCCATTTTATTGATGTATATTCTTTTACCTTTATTTATCTATGTTATTAACTCGAAATCATTTCCTGTAATCGAACTCTGTTGGCTAGGGTGTTGGTTGCACTGCACATTTTATTTTAAGATCTATACCAATGAGCTGTTTTCTTACTCGATACTATGTCATTAATTAATGATTCACGTACTTATTATAGGACGCGCCAAAACAACTGAAAGGATTGGCCGCGCCACACAAGTTGGCGGATGTGAAGTTAGCTACAAGCTGAGCAATATCCAATCGTGACTGAAGCGCACATAAAGCCGCACGTTAATTGGCTATTGCGCAGCTTGTAGGTATCTTCACGTCCTCCAACTTGTGTGGCGCGGCCTATACTTTCAGATGTTTTAAGAGTAGTTTTTTTTACAAATTGTTTGGTGCGGCAATCTCTATAACAATGTCAGTCAAAGGATTGCTGCTCCATCTATTTTGAATATGTACATGAAATTATATTACAAAGTGTGAAGAAAAGAAAATGGCTCAATCAGCAATTTTTAAAGTCATTGTAAGCTCAAATTGTAAATCTTGTAAGTCATATAAGTAATTTGTTAATTTTGACTAACAACTTAATACACAAAGACGCGATTCACCCTTTTAAACAAGTGTGCAATGCTCGTGACGTATTTAGACGAACTATTTATTTACTTTGCGAATCCTTACTTTATATTGTAAACCCGAAAGTGTGTTTGATGGCTTATTTGTTTGTTCCTCTTTCACGCAGCGACGGAGCAACGGATTGACTTAATTTTTGGCATGGATTTAGTTTAAAAGACGGAAAGTAACATAGGCTACTTTTTATCCCGAAAAAATAAGGGTCCTATGGGATAACACAAAAATCAAAATATCACGCAGGCGAAGCCACGGTCAAAAACTAGTATAAGCCACGCCACACAAAAATCTACATTTCCAATACAGAATGTGTAGTTGGCCACAAGCTGCGCAATAGCCAATCAACGTGCGGCTTTATGTGAGCTTCAGTCACGATTGGATATTGCGCAGCTTGAAGCTAACTTCACATCCGACAACTAAATTCTAAACTAATTAATTAATAATATACCGAAAGAAATAAAAGACGAAATCACTAGCAACAATTACAAAAGAAAACCTATAGAATACTTTATCAGTAATATAAAAAACCTAAGTAAATAAATATATATGTATATATATATTTTTCGTACAACTTTACACTTGTACAATAATATTTAGTTTGAGTTATATCGATGTTCATTATACAATTTTTGCATCCTGCTGTATATTTTGATGTTTACGTCGTCGCTGCCGCGTTGAGCCGGCTACTGGAACCGGTTTTGTCGTGAGCAGCGCCCGAGTCCTAGTAAACTAACTGTGCACAACTTCACTTGGCTGATAAGAAAATGTGATGAATCGATGCATGCTACACTTTTGATCTGTTATTATTTGCATATTGTCAATATCCAAAATCTAATTCTGTTAGTTTATTTACCTAATACTATTTTTAGTTCACGCACTTTGTGACAGTCAGCGTGTGTGAGAATAACAGTGCCGTGACAAACTTATTGTAGTTTTACGGCACTTCATTGATTTGTTGAGATAACTGTGTATTTTAATGATGAATAAAATAAAAAAAAACTTGTGTGGCGCGGCCTATAGTAGATAATTTTCTGTTGGACATGAATATAACATAATATTCAATTATACCCTTAGTACAAGTTTGCGGATTTACTAGATAGACTTCATTCATTCATTCATCTCGTGGCAATGGCTAGACAATACCATTTTTTTTTTTTTTTTATTCGCCTAGATAGACTGCGCGTCTATTAAGCGCGTAAAAAACTCATATTAGGGAAAATAAATAAATATGTAATTTATACTATGAACATCAAATGTAAGATGTCCCCTAATATTAAATAGGTGTCAGATTTAAAGCTAGTCCAATTAAACGAAGATACCTTAGTTAAAGGTGTTGTTGTGTACACACAGTTAAAATACAAGTTTAAGCCGAATCAAACTTCTTGGCGCCTATGAAGTTAGCTACAAGCTTCGCAAAACCCAATCCTGACTGAAGCTACTTTAACAGCTGCGCGAGGATTGAGGTTTCGCGCAGCTTGTAGCTAACTTCACATCCGTCAAGATGTTTGATCGCAACAACAGCGCTCATAGTATAGCTATACTATACTCTATAAAATTTAACTTGATCTCTGCGACAGCTGTCAGAAAAATCACGCCTATGAAGTCCTGAATTTCTTAATAGTACAGACAGTACCTGTCAATGTCATACTTTATGGGCATGCCGATTAGTGATGGGCGACGAATGATCGTGACAACACTTTACTGTATATTTTAATATCATAACATTTTTTACATGTGTAATTAAATTAAACCCGTTACATTAGCATCGATAATAGTGAAAAACGTCGATAAATACTATCGTTACATTATTATCAGTATTTAATTAATATCATAACATTATTTACATGTGTACATACTTGATCTTAAACAATAGTAAGTAAATAAAATCCAATTTCTCACCTTCAACTACTCATTCGATTTCACTACAACATAGTTTGAAAATTGATTTTTTCCACCACTATCTCAACTCTAAAAATGTCAATCTTCTATGTCAATGTCACTGTCGCAGAGATCAAGTTAAATTTTATAGAGTATAGGCGTTCCTAATTGATCACCGTTATGAAGTAACGTTTGAATTATAAGTATAGGCCGTATCATACAACTTGACGGCTGGGATGTTAGCTACAAGCTGCGGATAACCCAATCCTCGCGCAGCTGCTTAGTGAGCTACAGTCAGGATTGGGCTATCCCGTATCCGCAGTTTGTATCTAACATCACAGCCGTCAAATTGTACGATTCGTCATATAACAGTAGATAGAGTATTCTCTCTAAAATATAGAATTAATACCTACTTATTTGCAAATGCACTTTTATTAAATTCATTTTTATTTTGTGACAGTTCATTATGCACTTTGCATACTTGGACTAATAAAAGAAAGGGTGTGACGCGTTTATGTGCTTGAAACTACGTATTATCTAATGCCTAAGCATAATATACTTCTGTGTAACATTGTAGATAATGGGTCTTCCATATTATTCTTTCAATTTTTGTAAGGCAGTCCCGTCTATGCTTACGTGAATTTCAAAAGCATAATAATATCTATGTCAATTTTATAGGCACTATTTGGTTGTACAAAATAATTATAAAACTTAAAATGTTTTCACTTATAATAATTGAATATTTTATGTTTGCAGTACAAATCTAATTCGCCCAGTGATGGTAATCTTTTGGACGCCATAATTAACGTAAAAAAACTTCTAATTGTCTTATTGGTCCCATATCGCTAATAAAATGATAATATGCAGTTATGTGTATGGCGGATGTAAAGTCTATATAGTAAGTATGTAAAGTAGCTAACTTCACATCCGCCAACTTGTATAATTCGGCCTTTTTATACAGCCGTAGTCATACTATAGCATGGTAATTTTATACTGTGATGTTGGGTTAGGTTAGGTTATTATAAGTCAGAAGGAAACGTCTCGACAGCGTTGCTAAACCTAACGAGTGCGAACGAGACATACAAAATATTTCTGACCCATTGACACAGTTTGTAATTATCATTCTATAAATGTAGATTTTTTTCTATCATCGAACAATTTAATCCTCAAATGCAATAACAGCAACAGCTGTCACAATGCAATAGCAACAAAATATGTACAAGAAAAAAATTTGATTGCAGTAAATACAGTATTTCTTTGCTGTAAGATTTTGTCTCCCATCCCAAAAGAGTTTGATATTTAGAGGCGGTTTAGCGCATTGTTTGTGCCTTATTTATTAAAATTGGCTGCAATATAAAATTATAAATATGTTAATATCTATTCTCAATTCGGATTATTTGTCTGACTTGGAAAGACAAAATAACTTTTTTTTTTATCAAAATATGAGAATCCGTTACCTACAAAATATGATATTATTTATTGTAAGAAAAGTGCCTTTTAGACTTAGGTAAGTACCTAAATAAAAATAGGTTAAATGTACTTTAGAACGTAATTTATGTAATGAATAAGAATATTTTATTTAGAATATAGTAATGGAATTAAGTTAAAAATTATATTATTTTTGCACAACAAATATAAAAAATGTTTTTTTTTTTCATGCGCCCATGCTAAGTCTATGCTAAGGACTTGGCACTGAAGACACTTCCATCTAATCCATTTCATAAGTCAATCATCCACAATCACATCAAAATTCAAGTATGGTTGGTCATATGCACAGAACAGCAGAACTAGGTCCTAAGGGTTGGTTGCTACACATATAAATTCGGGCCGTCGCAGTCGGTTCGGCACAATTTGTAAATCGGCGTCACGCGTCAGAAAGAAATGTTATTTCATTTATTTATAAGTGTTTGTGAACACTGGGGCAGTTGTGTGCAATAGCAATCTATTCATGTCATCGGCGCAAGGAGCGGGGATTTGCGCAGTTTGTAGCGACGAACTTCACAGATACCATAAAGTTTGATTCGGCTTACAGAATATATTGTTTAGTAAAAATTCGGGCATACTATCACAGTATAACATATATTATGTATTTTTTGTGATACTATGGAGCCTTCTGGCCTCTAGGCCTATGGTACCGTAAGAGAGAGGCCTATAGACTCAGCAGTGGGATTGGAAGGCTGCGGATGATGATGATGGAGCCTTTCCTTAGTGAAGTAGTGAGACGAGCTAGTACTAGCTAGTATTGTAGGTGCTTATTTTAACTTTGGACCATACCACAGAAGAGAAAATTCTGTGTAGCAAATGGATAAAGATTGTAAAGCATGCACCATGTTTTTAGAAAAAAAGTAGCTACTAAAACGTCAAAGTCACATTGTAAATTTTGTCAAAGCCAAATGTCAAATTTTATAACAAGCTAGTGTGACCATTTAAGACCATAATTTTCTCAATTTGGCTATATATTTGTTAATTGACCCAACCTGCAACGTATCTCGATGATGATCACAATGGTTTTCTCGTAACTATTGTCAGCTACACATTATAACAAATTATAAAAAAAAAATGTGTGGTTTTATGAAACCACGCTAAAAGTGAATGTTTCACTTTACCCCTAGTCCGCGGCTGGCCATCACACGACATGCAATAGATGAACGAAAAAGCTTGAGGTGATGTAATAAAGGTTTCACTTTAAAAACATTGACTCGAAATAATTTATCATAGTTTATGGCAAGGAGCTAAAAAATTAGTAACTAGTTTTAGCTAATGTTATTTTATGAGACGGTCACACTGCATACGATCTCGCCCGCCGCGCCGCGGCACCCCGCTCGTCTCGTCAGCATATATTTTTATTTCTTTATTTTTCGAATCTCCGCCTGTGCTCACGCTTTGTTGTGCCTCTTGTAATTTATGTTTACTGCTCAAGCAAATAAAGCCTGCCAGTGAACCAAGTGCTTGGATGGTTTAAACGTGGTCTCAGAAAGTGTCGTGCGTTGTGTTTGTGTTTGGGAGTTGTAAAATCGATCAGAATGCCTACAAGCGCGGTTTATCAGCCTACGACAGTTACTTACGAGCAGCAGCCCACGGACCAGCGATGGAACTGCCCTATCAGCTACTTCTCGCGTCGTGTAACGAACAGCTTGAATCGGGCAGTTTGCATCAGGATAGGACTGTGCCTTTTAGGCAGCACGCTATCCATTGTTGGTAAGTACATACCTTGAATTGACAAAGAATGAATGTATCTACGCTTATTGTACTATTTATAGCAATCATTATATCAATAAATGATGCGAAAGTTACCATTATTAATAAAGTTAAGTACATAATGAAGGATTATTTTGGTGGTTTTAAAAATGTGCACAGATTTTGCATGAAGTGCACATTAAGATGAGTTCTTCCAGATAGTTCTTCTTTTCATAAGACTAGTCAGATCATGGAATAGACAGAGGACTAATATTTAGTTCAAAAGACAGCAAAATCCAAATTGCGGTGATACCGTGATCTGATTTGTTGGGGTTACAAATAAACAACTTATATTGAAATATTTGTAGACTTCAAAATAAGTTGTTAATTTGAAAAACTACAAAACAAAAATCTATAAGATCTCTTTTTACATTACCATTTATAAGTTTTAAACCTAAGTTCATTCAGCAGAAAAGCACTTTAACCCTTCACCCGTTTTGTCCCATATCCAAGACATACCCATTGCATGTTGTGTCTCAGATCTGAGCCCTCAAACCTCTACCTGATTTTAAATCGTTTATATGTTGATATAAGATTCAAACTTGCCTAAATCAAAAACGAATGAGTTGGGAATGAACTGGCCCTCTATTCTCAATGGTCGTTCAGCAAATTTATACAGTTCAAGTGTTCATTCAAGACGCCGTTAGTTGGCCATATTTACTACTGCCCCAGCGAACAGCACTTGTCGATTTTTCAAGAAAACACAAAGAAAGATAAATAAATGCTTTTGTTTTTAGTGTTATTTACTATGTAGAGATGCTGTCTGTCAAATTATACATGTAAAATTAGTTTAGATTTCGGAAAAAACTAATAACAACTTTTTGCGACGCAAAGTGATCATCTTTGTTTTCTTCATATTTATTTTATTTTCGTAATAGTCTGACCAAATAATGATGTAATCATATGGAAATTTTATTAGCATTTCATTTTTTTTAGTTGTATTTACGAGATAAGTCATTTTTTTAGTAAAATACCTTGATTTACAAGTCAAGTGATCGAGTTCGCATTCAAGTACACTCACACATATACACAATATATCCTGTACAAGCACAGATCTGAGACTAAACAGACGAATGTATCATGCACCGACACTGATCTGGGACTAAACAGACGAATGTATCATGCACCGACACTGATCTGGGACTAAACAGACGAATAGTGACACAGATATGAGCCATGACGGTCAAACGTAATTTGAGACTTACGCACACATGCATACATTTTGGGTTTTTTTTTCCAGTTTCTTTTTCTGGATTTTATAAATATCTTGTATGAAACTAGTGGTGTTATATATCTTCAAATGGTAGTATATTTATTCTAGTTTATTGGTAACACTTTTCGTGGACCACAGACAACAAACAAGTCCAGACGAGGCCAATGAATTGAAGGTTATGTAAATGAGGTCCTCTTTCAGGTTTCTCGTAATAAAACGTTTTCCTATCAATTATTAGGCAGTCTAGACACATTGGCGTGCAGAGAGATCTATAACTTCCATAAATAAGTGCTTTTCAACATCTCAAACCTAATATTTAGGTCCTACGGCATGCCCAAAGTGGTAGTATTCAAAGAGATTCAAAGTGAATTCTGATTATTTTCTTTGTACTTTTCAACCTTGAAATTCAAATCCAAATTGTTCTAGACTTCTTATTCTATTCATATCACAGGATGGATATATAATTCAACGCATATTATAAATAAAAATATTTAACTTTGGAATAAGATTTTATTGAAAATATGTAGCAATTCGTACTGCGCGCAGAAATTGAGCACATATATCATGTTTATGAGCCTGTAGAATATAAATACAGCACTAGTTTACAATAAAATATAGTTTATAACGTTTATTAGCTATCTGATATTCCATACAAACGTTAAAAACTATATGATTCATTCATTTTTATGTAAAACTTCATTATATTCAAAATCAAGTCTTATCGCGCGCTCTCCGCTCCGCCACCGCGACAGACAAGCATTCATCGGCGCGCGCCTGGTCAACGGGTGAAGGGTTAATAAAGATTAAACAAAATTAAGTTCATTAAATTGTTTTTTCATTCATTTTAATTCACCGCTACTGTACTCTTCTCTATAACTCATCCAAATACCCAAGAAGGAGGCTAAAATTTTTAGTATGCATGTCTGTTAATAAATGATGCCCCATTGACCTGAATTAATTTTAATGTGTGGTGTTGTTATGTTTATATTTACCTCTAGAATAACATAGACCAAAAAATCTGAAATGCCATCATAAGCTAAGGCCTGGTAAGTAATGGTGCCAAAATTGTGAATGGAGCTGTGTAAATGTTTATTATAAATTATATTTATTATTTTTTATGTAATATCTCATATCACACTCAAAAATATCTCCCTTTGTTGCTGTGTGAAAGAGTACCAAACAAACCTACAAACACTCTTTTAGATTTAGATCATTAGTAAAGGTAGCTTTTTTAAATGGAAGTTTATACCTACTTGAAGAATTATATGTACTTGCTGTAAGCTGTAGAAAGCATAATAAATGATAACTGTAATTCTTTGTCTTAAATTCATATTTAAGATTAATATTTTTCTGTGAAGTAAGTAGTTCAAAAAAACATTCTCCTTTATTAATAAAATTATATTTAAAAGTGGTTGTTAAAGTTCCACATTCTATTGTGTAAATAAATAAATAAATATTTTGGGACATCTTACACACCCTCTGACTCCAAATTAAGCAAAGCTTGTGATATGGCTGCCAGAGACTGATATACCTACTACATAAACTTATTTTTAAATACATACTTACATAGATAGTAACTAAATAACACCCAGGCACAGAGCAAACACTTATGTCCATCACATAAATATTTGCCCTGGGTGGGGATCGAACTCACACCTCTTTGATCCAGAAGCTAGGGTCACAAACCACTGAGCTACCGAGGCAGTCAGTCAGTGTAGTTAAGGTCTCACAATCATTTCTCAAATAATGAAAAGGTTGATGATCTCTTAATGTAACTTTGTCAGTGTTCTTATGTTACTTTGCCTGAAGGCAAATGAATAAGGCACTATTAGATTTTTTGTTGAAACTTAGTATTACATATCAACAAAAACCAAATTGATAGCCTTTTGTCATGTTGAATACAAATGTTAGAGTAAATTAAAGGTACCTGCTTTATCACAGGTATAAAGGGAGATTACTATTTGTCACATTTATACATAGTTAAGAGTCTGAAACAGCAATGGCTCTCTCATCATCAATCCCGAAATGATAAAAAAGAAGGAGTGAGTAGGGAACATTTGACTGCCTCGGTGGCTCAGTGGTTGGTGACCCTGACTTCTGGATCAAAAACTGATAGTGTTTGTTATGTACTGATTAATATCTAGTTTGCTTGAAGTATTAATGTTATATGGTTAGTGGGGCATTTACAAATTTAAATTTAAAAAAGCTCAAGGATCAAATGAAAACCTTATTTTTGGTAGTTTCTTGAAAATAGCTAGGTTTACATTAGAAAGTAATTAACTAAATATCAAAATTAATCTGTCTACAATAGAGAGTTATTGTAAACATAATTTATAAAGTATCTAAATAAAATGTATGCCTTAAATTCAACCCCACAATCATAGAAATTCTCACTCATAATAATTTGTGTACCTCATGTTTTATGCAGCACACCAAACCACATTATTAAGTACTGTACAATTTTACGTTTCCTTTCTATTAAATACTGTTATTTGACTATATGAATAGAGTACTACTTCCGGAGAATACATACCTTAAAAGTACTTGGAAAATCTATACTTAGCATTGTAAATACTACATTATTATTCAGTTTGAGCAGTCACCTTGAGGAGGCTTGCTAGCCAGTCAGTGAATAAAAATTTCTCATCACGAAACATGTTTAAGACTTTACCAAACGTTTAACTAATTAAATTAATCTTTCCTCTTGTCAGTTGCCAGTCCAATAATTGATATATATAGATAATTGCTGTTCGATTTCGACTTTTTCAACAATTCTCTGTAAACACAACCTGTTCTAGTTTAGAAGTTACTCTGGGTAACATACAACCACATATAGCTGTCATGGATCTTGAGCCTTTTGCGTCGCACAAAAGCGTGCATAAAGGCCTCTTTGAGTCTTCTTGATGAGCGACAAGACGTACGCCGAGACCTATTATGGCCACGAAGTGAAGACCACCTTATCGAGAGCTGTCGTAATAGCACAGCAGCAAAGTGTGGCGGTCATTATCATTCTGGTGGCGCACGAACAGTAGCGCAGATAAGCTCGTCAGTTGTGCGTATCCAATCCTCGTAATACAATGCGCAGTGGTAATCGTAAATGGTATCGAATGTCCGGTCGCAAATCAGAATGGTCAGATAGAAAACTCTAACGTGCTAAGAAAAAGCACTTTGTGGAGGCATTCATGCGCTTCCATGTTACTGTACTGAAAAAAAATACACTGCAACTTATTTATTTACTAACGTGTTTGGTTTGATGCAAGCTTTTATTATATGGTCCTCCACACACTCCAGGATGCGGCGAGGCGAGGCCCTCGCCACGAGGCGTAAGCCAATAGCCATCCACGGCCCACGCTAGGAATGACGAGGCGACACGAGCGCACTTTCCACACACTCGTGCTCGCGTCCCCTCATGTAGCCTCGCGAAGTGTGTGGAGGCACCATTAAAGGTGCAAAAGGAGCCAGCATCAAAACACTCTTGAAGCTAAACTACGTTTACAACATTTACATACCACGCTCCCAAATACAGCATCGGCCGAGAAATTGTATAAAAGCTATAACCGTTTGTTTGTAGTTGTCCATCTGTTTATTTAGCGCGTGGTCTGGTGCAGGCCCGCCGCCGCCGCCGCCGCCGGCGCTTGCGGCTGACTCATCGGCAGCGTGCTGCGTGATCTGATGGCGACACGGCACAGACACCATCATGCGTAGACATGCCACTTACCATTCACCTTCGCCTGTTAATAAATCGATTACGTAGATTGCCTGACTACGTAAGTTACAAACCGTTAATGTCTACATCATAATCACGATTTCTTGACCCCGATGACGGAGCAACAGACTTGCTCTAATTGGCGTGAAGTATAAGTGTGAAATAGCATTGTCTCGTCTCGGTTTGAACGGTGATGATACTGCTGTGATTCTTGGAAGTTTGAATCGTTGTATAAATATATCGATTCATACAAAATTTCCTATAATTCTTGTTAAAATATTGCGCGATAAACTATGTACTTGAAATTCAAGGATAAAGACATATTATTTTCGTCCGGAAGAATGGCCGGCTCTAGTTGAATCTTACTGCAACGTAAGAGGGAACTGGCATTACGATCGAAGGTCGACAAACTCGGAGCTTCGGCCAGCCGGTATACTTCCTTAATAACTTATTCATTTACACATCCATTCTTTGGCGACGTACCTTCAACAGGACAAATTAGCGAGAATTTCATCTTTACCACAGTGCAGCTTTTTCACGGCATGCGAAAACCTGATTCTTGGAAACCAGTTGTGAAAGGTGCGCTTTCGGCCTGCAGTATCGATGACTCTGAAATCCACAACAGTTCCAGTACGGCGTAAAAACACTAAAAATGTAGCCATCTGCATCACGTCACATTTTGTGTATAATAAAATCTTTTAATGGCTACCTAGTCTGTTTCCAATGTTGCTGTTGGCGTCGCAGTGACGATCATAAAGTGTTTCCCTCGACTAATGTGGGAGAGCAAGTTTTGAGATAATTGTATCTTTTATACACGGAGGATACTAAGGGTTTTTAGGGTTATCATATTTTTCGTTATCAATTCTCAAATAGGAAATCTAATTAGAAAAGGAGTAGCAAGTGCTAACGGCCTAACATTTTCTACTCTTTACTCTGATGTACTTCCGTTTCATATACAATGCAATGAGATGGATCATGGTGACTCAACACGAATACCGCATGTGTGCACACATGCTCAGCTGCAGCAAGTAAAGGGCTATTGGTTAACGTCCATTTCTCAATAGCAACATTAGAACTGATTACCCACACTAAGTTTATACGATGCAAATGGCTTATGAAACGGCACTGGGTATAGTTTGCTCGTGGGTGTTTATTGTTCCAGTTTGTTTGCCAGTGAAAGCCGGCTCGGGCCTAATGAATCAGTAATGTGCTGCCCACTGCTGCTTTAGCCTACTGCTTCCGTTGCACTGCCCTATTTTCGCAATGCTCCTGGTCGGACTTGTTTTGTTACGGACGTTGAACGCTCAAGTTTCTTGGCTCTAGAATAGAATATGAAACTGTTTGCTTACTAATGCATACGCTGGAGAGTTTAATAGCTGCGAGCTGGGTATAATCTTGGAAATTAAATATTTTTAATTGAACAGTAGCTCCCGTAGTAATTCTATTTTCTGTGTATTCGCGTGATCCTGAAGTGATGATATGATCTTGATTCTGTTTTCAAACTCGTCCGCAAAAGCTTACATAAACCGTCACCTCGCTTGATCTTTCGCAGTTATACGTAATGTTTATATAACGATCACCTGCCGGGTTACACCTGGCTGGTTATAAGCGGATTTTTATGAATATTCCATCGTAGGTGGTATAGGCTATAGCCCTTCGAGGCACTCGGGCCGCCTGTTGAACTCGCGTAGGCGGAAGGAAGTTTACCCACGCCTCGTGCATAAATTCTAAGCCGATTAAGGACCTGCGCGTTATTATTAGATACCGATAGTGATAGATGAGGATCGGCGTTAATAGCTTTAGGTACATGCTGGAACTTTACAGAAGCGTGTTGGAGGTAGAAAATCTGTGTAACACTCTGGTATCTGGTACTAATATACTGTTCTCTACTGTACTGTCCTGTTGATGTTGACTGCAGAACATAGGTTTATTCACGAAGGACGATTGGGTCATAAGTATCTACCAAACTGGCAAAGTGCAAGTTGGTGTACTGGTATTGTTTTTAAACTTTCGCGATTTGAACACATTATTATTATATACTACGGCCACTCCGGGACTAAAATTACGAGAGGAATCGCGCACTAAAATTACGAGATAAATAAATACCTCATCATCCCGACGTTTCGGCCGAGTTGCATCGACCGTGGTCACGGGTAGACTTATTTTATTTTTTACTAGGGTTTTTTATGGATACCTGTACCACCACACCTCGAACGCAGGCGGGTGGTTATGTGGGAGTCTCCGCCGACTAGTCGGTCTACTAAAAACTCTGGGTGGAACACCCTGCGCCTGGTGCAGGGGCTTGTTTCCGCACTCGTCTGTGTTTATGTGTGCTTTCCGATACCTACTTCACTTTATTGTTTCGTTTACGAGTTAGCATAATAATGGTTACGGCTAGCCTTGATGAGTTTTCCTTCGCTTTGAACGAACCAAATGACATGTGTGATGGCCAGAACGCCGAGGTCGAGTTAAAATAAACTTAGCATTGATTACATACTTCGGTCCGAAAGGAATTAATGATTGGTGATTTAACGTAGACGTAAATACCTACCCCGGTATTTAAAAAAAAAGTGAAGTTACAAACGTCCTATAATTTTTGGAAAGGTCTATGCATATAGGTACATATATGTATTGCAAAATTACCAATAATATAATGTATTTACCAGACGTGAGTCAATCATCCATCGAAGAAAGGTTGCCTGAGAATCAAAGTCTATCAAAAGAACAAAACGTTTGTATACAAATTACGAAATCGTAGCTGTTGGACTAACAAAATCCAAAACCAAGGCTGTCATGCAAGTTTGTAGCTTGTACCCGTGAACCATAATTATATCACGAGTATCATAGAGTACCGATAGTAATTACTTTGTTACGTAACCTTACGCCATGCTGAATGAGTCAGCAAGTAGTTAGTTTTTGTGTGGTTCTGCATTTTTGGATGCATTATTGACGAGGTGACTCAGCGATGACGTCGTATTAACAGTGACCGAATCTATTTCTGGAACTGTGACACGTATTCTCAGAAAGCTCTTATGTAGCATTTATTTGGCTGTATTAGTGTTTATCAATACAGACAGTTATCTCAATGTATTATTATTATTTAAAAATTGGAAAAGTAAGTTTAAAGCTCTTCTTGAATAGCTGTACCGCTCTAGATTGAATAGTGCTGATTGTATAGGCCAAATCATACATCTTGACTACTGTGATGTTAGCTATAAGCTGCGGATAACCCAATCCTCGCGCAGCTGTTAAGACGAGGCATCGGGCCGAGAAACACGAAAACGAGTACATGAATGCGCGATGTGAGAGGACGAATGATATTGATTCAAATTTAAAAAAATATCATAGATTAGGCAAAATCTTGAAAAATTTAATGAACCTGACAAAATTTTGAAAAGCGACCGGCTTTATTAAAAAAAAACTTACAAATTTCTCACCAAAGAAAAGTTGAATAATTTGAATGCTCAGAATTATCAGCGACAACAGCCCATTATTTTTTACGAATAAAATAGCCAGATCACTTTTCTATTTTACAGACCGAATAGTTATTTTTTTTAATGTGTACATTATGAGTAATTAATTTAAAACTCCCTTCGTAAAATTTGTCCGTGTGATGGGATGCGGTACTCGATTTTTGAGAAAAAATAGTTTATCAATGCGTCACCTTAAGTGAGCTTCAGTCAGGATTGGGCTATCCGCAGCTTGTAGTTGTAGCTAACATCACAGCCGCCAAGTTGTATGATTCCGGGGCTCGTACTATACCCAGTACCACCCCTAACTGGTAAAAGAACATAACTTATACCTATTGTGTTTTATAGACACCTATTAATTGGATTAAGAATCGATGTACATAACATAGAGTATGTCTATTTCTCACAACAAATTGATTGTATCAATTTGTATAAGGTATAGCTACACTTGATAGGTACTCGTATATTGGATGCTTGTACCATTGGTCGTATCATCGTATGACCACTAAAATACCAATTCTTTCACAAATTATCTCGCGCGTAAGCTATAATTATCCAACCTTGTCCTTTATTTAATTTAATAGACAATAAAATTTGCATATTAACTGCGTTTAATAAAAGTTTAACTGGTGACCTGAATAAAATCAGCGGAAGCTAAATCTACATAGCATCAAAGTAAAGCCAACTGGAGACAATGATGGCAATAAAGTTGAAACAAAGGCTCAATTTCATGCCCAAACTAGACCCACATTAAACAATACAAAACAAACGAAATCATGAATCACAGAGACAAAGTCAAACCTTAATCACCAAGAATTTACCCAGCTGTCCATAAATAAAACCATCTGTCTTATGGCGGTAACGCACAGTTGATGTTCTCTGCAAATTGAGGAAACAATGATACCTATTCTTGAAAGTTCGGGAAATATTGGCCTACATACATGTGCTTTGTTTGTTAGCTCTACTGATCTGGACAGTGATTTTAGAAAGATTGACGGGAAAAGTATTAATGCAATGAAAAACATTAGTACTCGTATTATTGCGTTGCATACACGCGTAGCGGTCGAATTGCTTCTACAGGCATATGCAGGTTTCTTCCTTTATAAGAATAAGAATAAATTTATTTCGTGACCAGAATGTTGTTCCTTAAGCTAATTTTACTTAAATAAACTAGATTATTATTTATTACTTAAGATATCTAAATACATGCATTAATTAAAATTTATTGTTGATTAAATGAATTAAAATTAAATCGAATTGGGTACATGTTTTAGGGTTAATTATGAAAGATTTTATATTTAAATCGTATTTAATCGTATTTAGCTAGTTGTGAAGCACTAGCTAAATACGATTAAATAGCTTCCACGGTAGGATTCCCTGTGTTTGTGGAAGCTAGTTCTCTTCATGGATGATTTGAAAAAGAGGGTTAGTAGGAGTGAATGTTTAATAGTGTAATTGCTGGTGAGTTGTATGATCACAAGAATAATTATTATATAATAGTTCGTGTCAACGTTTTCAGTAATGACATTTGTTAAATTGATTAAAAGGATACAGTGATTAGGTACTAGTTTGTAGGGCGAAGCATTTCTTCGGTGCTTTTATAACTGAGTGTAAGAAGGTATTTTTTAATTTTGTTTTTACATTTGTATGCAGTGTCATTAACTATATTCAGCTTTTTGTTTAGTTGGGCATAGATAAAGCTTCCAAGAAAGTTATAACATTTTTGTCCTAATTTAGTTTTAGTGTTAGCCACTTCCCATCTGAAGGTACGTTTAGATTTGCAGATATGTAATGCTATTTTATGAAATTTACTAGCGCATGCCAAAATAAAAAGCTGTCGAACTCGTAACTGTTTTGTGTCCCGGTATAGCTCATCAGTAGGGTACCTGAAAGGTTTTTTGTGGGCTACCTTGAGTAGAAGCCTTTGTGCACGTTCCACTTTTATTAAATAAGTGCTGCAGGCTGCACCCCAGGATGTAATGCAATAGCTTAAAACAGATCTGCATAACGCATTGTACACCACATCGACGGTTCCACTGTCTGCTACGGCTCTAAGCTTTTTGAATACAAACAGAACTTTCCTTAGGCGGTTACTCATCACTTGTATATGTTTTGTCCAAGACAGTAATTCATCGATAAAGACACCCAGATACTTTATCTCTTTAACCTGTTCTAAAGTCGGACAGTTACAGGAACATTGTTGGTAGTAACTGTCGCTGCAAGTGTGTAGTTGGATACAGAGAGGATAAAGAGGGGCTGAACGGCTAGAAACTCTAAAAGCCATTATTTTGGTTTTCGAAACCTTAAGCGTGAGTAGATTTCTTTGTAGCCAGGTTGCAACGTCACGCAGGCCTTTATTTGCGGCATTTGAAACTGCATCCCACTTACGCGCATGAAATACTATTGCAGTGTCATCCGCAAATGCAAATATTTTTGCATGAGCAATTTCAAGTTGACACAGGTCATTTATATAAGCTAAAAATAACATTGGACCCAGCACGCTTCCTTGAGGAACTCCATAGGCTACTTCTTCAAAATCACTACACAAACCATTGATTTTCACCCGCTGTCTGCGACCAGAAAGGTAAGATCTGAACCAATTGAGAGCAACACCGCGAACGCCTAATTTTTCTAACTTTTTCAGAAGGATAACTCGTGACACGGTGTCGAACGCTTTGGCTAGGTCTAAAAATGCGGCTATGCATCGTTGCCCTGAGTCCAGTTTGCTAACTACATGGTCAACTAGAGATGAGACCGCGTCCTCTGTGGACTTCGATGAGCGAAAACCAAATTGGTTGGATGAGATAATCTTTTCATTCTCTAAAAAGTTGATAAAACTTTTGGCGACAACTTTTTCCAGAATCTTTGAAATTGCCGTGAGAAGGGAAATAAGACGATAATTTGAAGCTTGTTTTGTGTCACCTGCTTTATATACTGGGCTTACGTTAGCTTCTTTGAAAGATTCTGGAAAGACTCCCGCTTCTATACTTAGGTTGCAAATAAATGCAATCGGAGCAGATAAGACATGTTTTGCAGACTTCAGTAATGAGTTGGAAACAGCATCGCCACCAGGGGCAGATTGAGCTTTAAGTGATGATATTTTTTTTTTTTCTATCTGTGCAGGATGTGTTGGAGCCAAGAACAACGACTTTGCGGGAGAAGTGGGTAGTGTTACTGAATTTGCAAGTTCAATTTCAGATGTCTTAATAGATTTGAGAATATCTGTTGCTAAAGTTTCCCCAACAGTGGCAAAGTAGTGATTTACGTCATTTAAAGCTTGTTTTGGAGTAGAAGTGGAGTTTAGTAAATCGTTGCTTTTAGCTTGAATAGATTTTATGTTGCAGACATCTTTTATCGACTTCCACAGCTCTTTGCTGTTGCCAATATTCGATTTTATTTTGTTACAGTCGTATTCATTCTTTAAATTTTGTAAGATATTATTACAATAGTTTCTATAGGTTTTGTATTTCTTTGTTAATTCTAAGTCATTAGGGTTCTTTTTTAGTTTGTTTTGTAGCAAGTCTCTCTTTTTCATGCACTTAATTAGGCCTGGTGTGATCCAGTCTTTTCTTATGAACTTAGAGTTCCTAATTGTTCTGCTAGTTTTGTGGTTTACGACTGTGGTGTTTAAGATATGTACAAGTTCACTAACAGCTTTATCAGGATCAGTGTGATTGTAAAAATTGTCCCAGTTGAGTTTCTCTAAATCCTTAGTAACATTTGTGTAATCTATACTAGTAAGTTGTCTTTCAGTATCTTTAAATTTTGGCATCTCTGGTATAGAAACTAAGACTGTATCGTGGTCAGTTATGCTGCTTTCACAAACTAAGGTAGTTGGTTGGCAATAACTTTTGATCATAGCATGGTCAAGGCAGGAGGACTCACGTGTAGGAAGTTGGTGGCCGGCTATATAGCCTTGACATGCAAGTAGATCTAGGTACTCTTCTGCTTTTTTCTGTACAGAAGTATTTTGATGGCTTGGCGTTAAATCTATGTTCATATCACCCATAATTATCGACGTTCTGTGACCTTTCATTTCGACTAATACCTTTTCCAGAGAAATCAGGAAACTATTTATAATAATTATTATAGGAAAGCCAGTACCGTAAAAAATCATAGAAAAAACTCTTTAGAACAAGTCTGGGCTTGAAACCACGACCTCACGTTCCTAAGGTCAGCGTTCTCCCACTGCGCCACCGCATAAGCACTGATCATTTTTTAACCGACGAAACGGGGGAGGTTTTCAAGTCGACGCGTATATAAGGGCGATAAGGCCGCCCTTGTCCAACATATTGTATATTGCCTAGTTTCTGTGTATAATAAAGATATATTTATTTATTTATATTTTTTTAGATATGAACAGTTGAACACGCCTTTGCGGAAGTTCATCTTCAAATCCTAACTTTTTTTTCTAACCTAAACTAACCTAACCGATCCATGAACATGATACAGTTGGATGATTAATTACTAATTTTGTTTGCGATTTAATTTGGTTTGTCGAGTTATGCCTACGACAGAGCGGAAATACAATAAATATTTATTCAAAACAAGTATTTGTTGGTTTTTGAAACATCAACAATAATCTAATAAGATTATTTTTTGCAAAAATTAGCATGACCGACTTCACCCGTATACATAATTCGCGAATATTTCGCACGGATCGATGTGGCATTGTGGGATCGACGATCACATTATTGTTGATTTATCAAAAATGGCTCAGCCGATTTCGATAAAATTTAAATGGGATGGGGATGGAATGGGAATTTCGAAGTATACTCTTTCCAATAAAAAAATAATTATGGAATTTCGGACCACTATGAAAAAAGTTATGCGTGGATATACATAAAAAAAATATATACGCGTCGAATTGAATACCTCCTCCGGTGGTTCGTCGGTCAAAAATAGCATACGTTTCGAGCGAACTATAGGTACGAATTTTGTAGGTACCTACATACATAGTATTACATAGATTGCAATGGTTGAAGTCGGTTGTGCTATTTTTGGCGAAAAATAATTATTGAAAATGTGAAGTTAGAACGGAAAAGTTTCTTCACATAATTATGTCGTCATGAAGTTCCAAATTAATCCATTGTTCCGCATCAGTCAGGGTCGCTGCTCTCTCGCACAGTTATTGTAATGCCAGGAACTGCAGGAAGTGTTTACGTCCAATTAATTCAATTTGAACTCAGTAATGTTAATGTTGCCCGTTTCGTTGCGTCATGGCGTATGAAAGCTCATTGTGTCGATATGACTCAATCAATTATTATGTTTGATAAAGAATAGGCACTTTGTACGGGTGTAGAGATTTATTGAAGTGCGAGTTATTTATGGACTTAAACGGTAATCATCACATCAAGGAGGAAACTTGTAAATTGATAGTGGTGTAAGAGGATGATTGGCCGATACTATTTATATTTATTGATCAACAGAAAGTCAGACGCCAATTGAAAATCACTTGTTTATTTGGCAGTGATCACTTTTCATCAGGTTGTCCATTGCTTGTTTGCACTCCTACATCTTTATAATTTAGTAGATATGTTAAATCTTTATCTATCCTAATGAAGAGCAACATTTACAAATATAAATACGAATACTCTGTATTTTTCTTCTTTATAATAGAGATTACAGGGCCCTCTCAAGTATGGAAACTTTGTAAGAAGAAACATCAAAGTAAATGTGGAGGAAATTGGCTGCTGCAGCAACTATTTTAGTTATAATAAATAATGAACCCAATTGTTCATTGTTGTCTGTTGATGTCACGTTTAATTTTACCCTTATGCCTGATAGTGATATCAACATGTTGTACACAGCATAATAATTATTGTAACTATGTTATTTTACGCGGTGTGGTCGGAACGACATCCCGTCTCATATCGATTGAACTAAACCGCATTTTTGTATCGAATTACCTAGAATACCTAGATAGAGCTTTGGGGCTTCACCCTTTCAAGCCATACCAAATCCAAATCATCTATGTATACATATCAAAAGTAAAGTATAGTTTACCTTTGGTATAGGTACTGAGTACTGACCCTTTAGAGTTTAGACTTCAACCGTTCAACTAGTACTTAGTTACTTCAGATATAGATGGGTACCCTTATGAGGTTGTTAACACAGTTTTATACCCCAAAAGTTGTCTCGGTAGGGTAGCCCTTAATTAATCGTTACAGTACAATTACCAGCACTTGTTAAAGCGTCCGCCAACAGTTTTATGGACGGCCTGTTTGTTGGTTGATTCGGAATTAATTGTTTTATGTGCCATCAATTATTCGTCCTCGTTTTTTAGGTGCGCATGATAATTGCAGCAATTACTGCCCCTTACAAACTGGAACACTGAACACGTTTATTTCCGGTATCACTGGCATTGTTAGAGCACAAAAACTGCGCTCTAAAAAGAACTTTGTCCATATCAAGTTTTTTAGTCTAAAGTTTTAAAGCTCTGTCCAATACTGTTCATATAACATTGTTTGTCAAAGATAAGAGTATCACTGGAATTCATAATACGAAGTTCGAAGATTCTAGGTTAGGCCATAGTGCATATTATACTTCTGTTTGTATTTGGTGACACTTAATACATAATATTGTATTTGCTTCCCTGCATTGAAATATCACAAAAGTCATTGCGATTGTTTTGTTACTGTGAAACTATACATTGTTTTCTTTGTAAATTTCAACGGGCCTTCGATTTGATCAAGACTTATTAAAAATACTGTGCTAAATTAATAAACGAAATAATGCTATTGAAAAGTAAAACTGTTAAAAACCTGATATAATAGTTTTAGGTTAAGTATGATGTTAAAGTACATCAATCATAACTATCAAAACTCTGTGTTTACGCATCAGTGTGATAAAAATCATGTTCAAAACAAAACATTTTCAAGGTCTCCATTTTCTAAACATGGCGACGTAAAGAAATCTTATAGTTCTTAATATCACTAATATATGCTCTATTTGCACCTACAAGATGTAAAAATCACTTATTTATATCTTGCCAGTGGCAAAGCAGTGGATCTTATTACCAATAGTAATTATTTTATCTTTTATAGATCTCCTAGTGCCTGTGGATTAGGGGTCCCAAAATTGATAAAAACGTTTTACTTTTTTCCATGTTATGTAATTCATTTTTATAAAGGTCCTGATGTTTTAGTACTTTGATAGGCCTATGCCTAAGTGAGCGTAAGACAACAGCTTAAACAATATACATACACATATGCGTTATTATAGTAGCAATAGTTATAATAATAATACCTAATTTTGAAACTGTTAGATCTTTAGTGGTTTCAAATAAGTTGAAATTGCTGCTTTTGGTATTCCAGAACCCCTATAGAAACTTAGTTACGCGTTGAAGTGGCGTGGCAGAGTACACTAGCCCTTAAAGCTGCAAATATAACAGGTTTCAAAAGAGCTGCAAAATGATACCTTTAGCTACTACAAGAGATATATTCCTCTATTGTATTACTTATTTGGAACTAAAAGTGCCAAATAAGAGTACGATAGCGCTTAGATTTAGGAGTTGCATATAAGTGATTTAGAGACCTTATATACAACCAATACTTCTGTATAAGTGGAAATTAATACCTGTATGTTACTTTAGGTAACAAAATCGGCTTTATGCTACCGTAGGAAACAAAGCAGAAACAAAAATCTTTCCTATGAAACTACGAACGACAAGAAGTACTCATATACAAATAAGAGTTGTGTTTGAAGCTAAAGGTTTTATCAAACACTGTAATACAACTAATTTGCAACTTAGAGCTATAATATAAGTTGCAAAATTCACTAGTGTGCTACTTGGGTTGGCTTCGATGGTACGGTCACGTCAAGAGGAGAAAACCCGACTATGTTGGTAATCAAGCACTACATTTCTTTTTTCCGTCCCAGGTCGAAGAGCCAGAGACAGACTCAAGATAATGAAGGATGTAGTGCAAAGGGACCTGAGACAGAGCAGTGTTTCTGAAACTATGTGGGGAAGAAAGGTTAGGAAGGCTGACCCACATTATACCACCTTTAATAAAGCCAGGAATAGAGAGAATTGTGTGCCAACCCGGGCTTGGCTAAAGTGGCGCACTATGACCTATGTACACCTAACCCATGATTACCTGTAATGAATCAGTAGAGCAGTTCTATTCAGTGTGGAATGGTGAGGTTTTGTACCTCTTGAAGGAAAATAACAGCTTAACTCATTTATCAGTTTTTGTTCTATTCATTCGATCATTCTAAAAATGATCTCATTTTGTATTGATCCGTTATCTTTACTGTATTGTTTTATTCAATTAGGTGCTAAGCTATTCATTATACTGATGTTCATTCATGACGTGTAACTATAGGTATAGGTGCCTTTAGAATAGGCGACAGCGGTCAAGTATTAATCTATCTGTCTTCAAAGTTCAAATAAAAAATAAGACTCAAAGCAAGTCATAACCATTTAGTAAAAGGTGACCCAGTTACTGTTTGCTCAAAGCTTTATGAAATGTGAGTGAAAGAGCTTTTAAAAAGCCGTGTGTCTAACTTTCAAAAAGTCTTTGTCAGAAAGAGGAAAAGGTATCAATCAGGCAGCGCGAGTTCAGTAAGTCTCAGTATAGAGTACTTTGAAAGAAGATAAAGAGAGTCTCATAGGTACATCAGAGTCTAAAATGTATTTTTATATAAATATACAGATTCCAATATCGGAATGTAAGCTCTAAATATAGTTTAGGTACCACCTAACTCACTAACTATATAATTTTAATATAAATTGTTCTACGTATTTCAATATAATATGTACATAATATTGCTCCATTAACTGGCCACCTTGACTGTTCCGCCTATTTTACATTTTAGAAGAATTTTGAATGATTTCGCATTTTATACAAGTCGTAATAAGACATCGTAATAGTTAACCTCAATGTCATACATGGAGGCGGTATGAATACAATTTATCTTCAACAATGAATAGAATACGGGTAAAATCTTACTACCATTGTCATCCACAGGCTTCTCACTATCCCACTGTTGGGTATAGGCCAGTTTCTTCCAGTGCTACCTGCCTCGGTCCCTTGCCAATCGTGTTCAGCCGGGCTAGTATGCGCACGAAGTAATATTTCTTTCGACGTGTCAGAACGAGGCAGCGTTATGGCAAAGTATATGTCTGTTCCTTTTTTACACGTCGAAAAGAGTTCTATTCGTGGCTTTTCGTGGTTGCCTGCTGGACTAGCAGGTTCGACCCGCGATATGACGAATGACGATATCGTCGACCCACCTTGCTGCTGGACAACCCACGCTCCGCTAACCATTTTAACTAAAATCTTAATCAGAAGGATAGAGTTGACAAAAGCCACCGAATTCACCCTATCTCATTGTTACAGTTTAGAAGTTTCAATTCCTAAAACATTTGTGTCACGAGTCACGACAAAGCGTGGCGCGCTCCGAACTCCTTAGCCTCCCAAGGTGAATCGGTTCGCCACGCTCCACCGGCTGCTTTTAACATAAATTACTGATAATTTCTAGAGCATAAGCCGCATGTCCTTTGAGTTTGTTGTTTAGACACGATTTCAACGAAAAAAAGAAACATTTATAGTCTTGGTGTTGCTTAGGCTTGTAATTCAATACGTCATAGTCTTGTACTAATTAATCATAACATACTTATTAAAGAACTCACAATCGTTAATTATTTACTGAGAGGTACCGATATAGCATTATTTTGTGGCATTGTCAATAGTAATTTTGAAGTCCGAATCAAAGCGACTTGTATCCTAAAGAAAACAGTAGTAATAATTCTTATAATATTAAACCTTAAAATATACAATGTATGCACTATGCATGCAGAGTACCCCAAACATTCATGCTACAAAGATATTCACATACGATTCACAGTCTAGCATTTAGAATATTAGTGAGGTATGACTGTAATCGTATGTACTGCATGGTCATAGTTGTTTGATTAAGAATTGTCCCTGAATGTTGGTCACGCAAAGGGCATAACACAGCAGGCCGGCTTGGGCGGGGGCGGTACATTCAGTCTTCAAGGTGATCAGCCATTGGCCGAGTGTGCGAGATCTTCAAATGTTTGTGTTTTGAAAAGTTTATAAGTCTGTTGGATCACTTGCCTAGATTCCGTGTTTAACGACGTCGTTGGCATCATTTGGTAGTGGAGCAGAAATCTATCACAAAGATAAAGCTAGTAGGTACTATGTGTTTGTCAACGATCAGCGAAGTTAAGCAACGTTCGGCACTCTGATAGCATTTCCAACTGAGCGTAACCGTAGCTTGGAAGAACTCTAGTTAGCCACCTGGCCTATGCGAACGTCACTAATAGTCTTTGTCACCGTACTGTACTGTACCAGCCTTTTTAGTAGTCCACTGCAGGACGTAGGCCTACCCACGAAGGGTCATTGGGCCATATCCACCACGCGGGCCCAGTGCGGGTTGCACTCACATACGCCATCGAATTTCTTCTACGGAGGTATGCAGGTTGCCACACGATGTTTTCCTTCGCCGAAAAGCCTGTGGTGTGAAATTCCGTACATAAATTCCAAAGAGCTCATTGGTACGGGACCGGGGATTCGAAACCACGAACTCACGATTGTAAGGCGGGTGTCACTAACTCTTGACCACCACGGCTTTGTCACTATACTAGTATGAAAATGAGGATAGCTATCAAGGTAAAATTAAATAAAACTAGACGTAGTAAGTTATAAATAATCTATTCCATTCAACATTCTATCAGATTTCTGTATTGTGTAAACTTGTATCTCAGTTTTCAACCACAAGATCTCGGGCGGTATCAACAACTGTTCCCGCCGCTCTATCTGAATCGAGCTGAATGATATTTATTCAGTATTAATGATTTTTATTGAGCGGAGATGCCAAGAACGCAAATGATATTTGGCGCCTCTCTAGCTAGTCAATTTATACATTGATAACTATCTATTGCGAGTATAACGAAGTTTACTGCAATTTCTGAACTGTCTTGGCAACTTGAGCAGTAAATAAATTAAGCTTTGTCTGAAACATGAATATTGCATTCTACTAGACATTCATACTGACTGTGCAGGGAATGATTTACTAATATTTTAGTAATATCTCGGAGCGTATTTTTCGAGAATATTATAGTCACTGTTGTCGATTTGAATAATCGTTTTGTCATTCAATTTATTTATTGCATGTGTGAGAATCAAATTGAATTTTGCAGGAAAATATGATTATAGTTCGATTTATTCTACGTAACAAACCAATAAAATATCAATAAATAAAAAATAACTGACTCATTAGTTACTATCTCAAGATAAAAGCCAAGCTCCTACCGAGGAATCCTTTGTATTATCTCACACGCCATCAGGTCACATTGCAATTACTGGTTAGACTGGATATAGACCTATCATTCAAGCTATCCTTCTACGAGTCTCATCCATTGCTTGCTTGCATGTTTAGTCCATGGTATCTGAGCATTTAGCTGGAGGTCTGCCTCGTATAACTTTCAACACTCATCCCCCCTTCATCAACATCATCCGCAACCTTCTTTATCCCACAGCTGGGTATAGGTCTCTCCGGTCTCTTAATGCGCTATTTATCTCAGTCCAGCGCCAATGGTGTCCAGTTCGACCCAACCCCCTTACTATCTCTTAATTGATCTATGAATTGTTTGTAAACTGTCGTCTCCTCTGTTCCAGGTCTAGCGCTGCTGATAGCCGGCGGGGTGGAGTACTCGAACACGCCGCTGCCCACGCCTGAGGGGGCGGACTCCGGCGGCACCGGTACACTCATTGCTGGCGGGGTCATTCTCTTCGTCGGCCTCCTGTTTGCAGGTCAGTATTATAGTTCATTGCTGAATATAGGACTACAAAGGGCGATTGGGCAACTACCTTTACTGGTCACATTACAAGTAGATTCAACATAATTACGCCGATTGTTTTCTACGGATGGACTGGTATTTGAACTCTCGGCTCACGTTTGCGAAGCGCTATTACCACTAGACTTAGTCATACGCGCACACGTTTAACAGGTTTTCAAAAATATTTAATACTACTAGCGGAATTGTACTATAGATTTTTTGAGCTGCTGACTATGTTAACGTTTAGAGAGTTTAGGCATTATCTTATCTTTATCTATAAAGACTCAAACCAATAAATAATTGTCCCACACAGTTGGATACAGAATACCCATCCACCTCTGATTCCTTACAAAACAGTTATTGATCCTTACAAACAAAGAATTGGAGTTTTAGGTTCAATACTCTCTATCAGACTAAGTCACGGCTTCCCTGCCAAATAATGTTAAAAGCGATTTATGTGTTGTTTTGTTACGAAAGCCAATATCAAAGGTAACCGCTACCAGGTCCACCGGGGCGGTGTTTTAGACGATTACCGGGCGTGCTTTCCGCAAAGCCTTTTAATCTGACAAATCGTTCTCCCCACTGACCTTCACCTTAACCGCACATAAATTTAGATCACCTGCCCGATAGCATTAGTACGGGTTAGCCACGTTTACTAAGATAGCATTTATTTTGTCAAGAATTTAAAATAGTTATTGTTAGAATTAGAAACTGCTTGGGGTTCGAGAATATTTTAGTCTTCTTCGAGTTTGTGAAATAAGCAAAGTTTATTCTATTGGGAAGACGATGCAGTATCAAAAAGTTGTTCACCATCGACCATTACAACTTAGATGATTCATTTTTATTACTTTTATAAGGATCAGACGTCGTCGTCGTTTGAGAGTCAGATTTTACCGTTCAACGTTAGTCAGATTTTGAACTCAACAAAAAGCTCTGAGAGTTGCATTGTTAAAATATTTACGTCGTCGGTACACTGATAAAATATTTATTTAAGACTAGTTTTTACCCGCGGCTTCGCCCGCATACGCAATATATCATTATAATTTATAGCCTATGTGTGATTCTGATATATAAGCTATATTATTGCAAAGTTTCATCTCAATCCGTTCAGTAGTTTTTGCGTGAAAGAGTAACAAACATCCATACATCCATCCTCACAAACTTTCACGTTTATAATATTAGTAGGATTTACTTCATGCCAGTCTTTTCGATTCTATATCTACTTTTCCTCCCACAAATCTTTAAAATTAATCATCCGTCTGTTTAATTTAGTGCATTTAGATTATTGTAGGAAAACTTCAATATCTTTTATTCCTAGAATCAGTAAATAAAACTCTCTACTTCGATATGACGCCTTATCGCAAAGCGTTAGTTTTCAATGACGTTGGAAACCAATATTCAAAGCACACACATTCGTTTACGTACCTATTGACATATTTTGTTATCTAAAAATAATAAATGATGTATTTTTGTTCCATTGAATAGAATATAATTACCTACATAAATCTCGATTACGTATATTCAATGGTAAAATTGAGAAAAAAATAATTAGATATTATTTTTCTATGTACAGGTGTTACTTTGTAAAGTACAGGGGTTCATAAAGGTGAAACACTCATAATCATCAACAACTTTTACTATGGGACTAACAGCGAAACCTCGAAAAAATAATCAGATATTATATTTGTTCCATAATTTGATGTACTTATGTTTCAAAAAGTTTATGGACTTTCGACAAAATGTATGCAACTGCACGATTTTTTCGCTATTTCGGGGTTTGTTCTATCAAAAATTGGTCATAATGATGAGTACCATAGAATACCATCTTGGTATTCTATAATATCCGTCGTCTAGAGTAACGTGCACTAGTTTGCTATAGGCCGTATCAAACATATTGGCGGCTTTGACGTTAGTTACAAGCTGCGAATAGCCCAATCTCAACTAAAGCTCACTTGACAGCTACGCGAGTATTGGGTTATCCGAAGCTTGTTGCTAACATCACAGGCGCCGAGATGTTTCATTCGGCCTACACATAAGTTACACCCACAAACGCTATCGCACAAGGGATACTCCCTTGCAGGTCACAGATTGCGGTGACCTACGATATTGGTATCGCTTTGTATCTTTGTCTGGCCTCGCCCACGTCTTCGATAAAGACGGTTTCAGCACGGTAATGTTAGATACCATTACCGTGGTTTTATTAAGTGACTGTCGAATGAGGGTTGTCAAATATTTGTGTAATAAGGGTAGTACACCTACTACGTAAATAAATTGGGCGAGAGTTGTTGTATTAAATTTTTTCAAACTTTTTAATCTCTATCGGGCACTCGCATTGTGTGATAGTGTAATGCTGTTAGGTACTAATTGATTATATTGTTTGACATTGGCTGTATTTTCCTCAAAGACGATTTTTGCTCTTTCCAAATTTATATTATTAGTAGTAAAAAGTTGGTTTATTCGATGTTTTCCTTAATTTAATTTTTGATGGGCAGTGTAGAACATGAAAAGAGAGCGAAAGATCATTTTTAAAGTGCACGTGATTGACAACCCTAGTACAGAATTAATGATCAAATTCTACCGATGTAAGGTATTACGCTTGAGGCAACCCTCGGGAACGGAATTCTTGGGATTCTGAACACCTTTCAGTATTCAGATATTATTTTCATCTCAGTGGAATAATGAAATGTGACTATTATAGCACTATTGCATATTCTCAGGTGGAGACGGCATAAATGTACCTGACTACACAGGGTCCTCTATATTAAGATGGTCACACTAATTGGTGTTTCTAGAAGCTTGCCAAAAGGTCCCGCCTACTTTAAATTTTTATCGTCCCTTTATAAAATCTCGCTACAGCCGGAATTCATTGTTCAAAACAATTATTGTGGAATTTCAATGAAAGAATTATTCAAGGGAAAATAACACAGTTTTTATACATTTTGGAAGTAATGACGTCAAGAAGTTATTAAGTTTATTAAGATAAAAAATATTTCCTGCGTAGTAACGGTTTTATTTTGGCGGATTCGGTGGGAAGCCGCGAATGGCAATAATTTTAAACGAATAAACTGGTTCTAAATTACAATAATTATTATATTATAGAACCACCAACTCGTCAGTGACCTCATCAAGGCAAGCGTGTTTTGGCCATTTTACTGCAGACACGTTAGTAACATACAATTTTTTAAATTTATTTTCACAGTGCGGAACAAGTTTTTGAGTAATGTATGAACTATGAATGTAGCAGAAATTATTCCTTGGCTGTTATTTTAGTTATATGACGACCTGATTAAGACCGCAGAGACGCGTTGATGCTACCCGCGACCAACCAATTGGAAATGTTATTGGAAATCTGTAGAGGAGACCTATGACGCATTGTTGTACGCTGTAATGTCAAATACATCGTAGCAATTAAACTCAGTTTAGGCCGAATCAAACTTGTTGGCGGCTGTGAAGTAAGTTACAAGCTGAGCGGAACCCAATCCTTCCGCATCTGTTATGTGAGCTTCAGTCAGGATAATAAAAATTCACCGTCCTTCGTGATCATACCGGTTTAGGTTAGTAAAAGATGCGAACTCTGTATGCTAAGTGTGAGTTTTGTCGTAAACATGACGCGCTCGCCGCGAGCGCGTAAGAATGTAATTTGTATGAACTTGTTCTCGCACAAAGTGTTTCAAAAACGCCCCGCTAGTGGCGCTGTACATTTCTTCATACAAATTACATGTTTACGCGCTCGCGGTGAGCGCGTCATGTTTACAACAAAACTCACACTCAGTATACTGTTATCAAGATGGCAGGAATGAAAGCTTACCAACTGAAAGAGCAAAACCGGGCTGGAAACACCCCAATCGGGCTGCGCGATCTCGTCCCACGACTCGTCCTCCCCGACCCCTAATACGTATAAGTCGAATCAAACTTCATGGCGTCTGTCAACAGGAGGCAAGTCGTTGCGCTGAAGCTAATTTATAAATCTGAAGTGTGGGGTGAGAAGTGCGGTTTTGTGCTGGTTGTAGCTAACTTCACCGGTGCCATTATTCGACCTATACATAAGTTTGGTACACATAACAGCTTACCCTGTATTAAACCGGAGGGGGTGGTTGAGACCTTCATTATGGACAACTTTTACTATCGGGCCAACACGAAATTCTAAAAAAAAAGAGCTGTTTCATACAAAAATTCAATTCGTAATCGACAAAATGTATATATGATGGAACAGCTGCTTTTTTCTTGAATTCCGGGTTGGCCCCATAGTAAATGTTGTTTATAATGATGGTCTGAATCACCTCTTTTCGACTTAGTACAACAGTTCTAGATAACCTTGTATACCTAAAAAAAGTCTATGACCAGCACATGCCTATGGCTGAAACAACGACGACGACGATAAATAAATTTGAAAGCAAAATTAGGCATAACAATGTGTGGGGTGTTGCAGGTGTCGGCGGCTGGGCGTGGTCGCGCGCGCACGGCGGCAAGGAAGCGCCCGCGAGCGGCGCCGCGGCGCTGACGGCGCTCAACCCTTCCACGGATCCCCTAGTGGCCGCGCAGTACGCGCCCGTGCGCGACGCGCCGCCCGCGCCCGACGACGAGATGCGCAACCTCATGGACAACAAGGAATGGTGAGTACTTCTTCAGTGCTCTACATAGATATGTTGCCATCGGCTCATGCCATCCCGCCATCATCCATCTATCCCATCTCATCATCATCCACCCACTCACTCACATGCATTCTCACTCACCGAACTACTCACGCCAGCTATATCACCCTCCTTACATTTCCCGCTATCGACATATTTAATATGCAGTATCTTATAGCGCAATCCTACCCTTCTCCTTATACACTTGTTATACCCGAACCCGACCACTTAAGTCAGGGATCCCATGGATTAAAAAGAAAAGCTTTGTAACTTTCAAATCCAATCTTTGCTCTGTGAAACGTACCATCCTCAGATGCAAGGAACCTTATGTGTTATCAAGGGATGGTAAAACTTTTAGCATCCAGCTTACAGCCAACTACAAAAAGACAGTACATCTTTATAAAAAGGCGAGCATCCCGCCGAGCTATAGGTACCCGTCAATCCTATAGGGATGCGTCGCCCAAAGTTTGATAGATGATGGATAAACGGTAAAAAATACGGATCCAGTACGTGGCTCTATAAGAATTCATTCCTCAGTCAATTTCCATGTCCATTGCATTATGATTTTTATTATCATCTAAATATTTCCAATAGTTATTATAGATGCCGATGTTGGCTGGCGCATGACGGTAGAAAATTTCATTATCACGTTGTCTTCGTTTCAAGAGCACGCGTGACCAGCTCATTATGTCTCGATACTAATTCTGATCCGTTACTTGCTGGCCAGAGCCTAGTTTATGTGCGACTTAATATGTACTGTTTTCCCATTTCCTTTGGATTTATGTCTCCAGACAACTTTCATGTAGTCGGTTTAATTATTCATCAATAATACATCTTAGCAACTAACAATGTCCAAAATACGATAGATTTACCGTTGCTTCACCAAGATTACGATCGTCTACCTACGGTCAGTCTTCAAAACTCATGATCTGTGCATTACGACTGTAACTAACGTGATGTTTTCTAAAATCTGAACACGTGCATACAAAGGTCAAAGAACAAGCAAACTTTGTGACGTCTTTTCAAGCGTACCTAATCGTTTGTGCAAGCGCTATTCTTATGGTAATGCTGGTATAGAGATAACCTACGACCGGAGGTAAAATGTTTGACGTAGCCACCACGAGTCTATTGTCAGAGCGAGGTGTGAACTTGAAGCCATTGTTTCGGCTTGTTTACTGGACGATTCCCGGGCTTGTGACAAGCGATCGCACCTTCTTCATTATCGAGCGTTCGTCACAAGACTTGAAACCGGTTAAAAATAATCCAGAATTAAAACGGTATGAACCGGTTTCTCTTATTTTTTCGTTTGGAGCGTAACCGTAAACAGAGTGTTTTAGAAACCTTTATTAACATATTATATTCCGCGAGATGCCCGCGTCGCGCGGTACGTATTTACATATAGGCAGGGTACGGGGAGCGGGTAACAGACACGCGCTATTTCGCTTCTTGCCCTCGCGCCACGTGGCCCATTGAAGGCGTGAAGAAGGGGCGCTTGTGTGGAAACAACTGTTGTAAACCGGTTTATGCCGTTCTACCGATATGCGTACACATTCATAAGTGTACACTGATGTACCTATATTTGAGAAATAAATGAATTGAATTGCGAACTTTATTGAACAAACACCATTAAAATTAACCTCAATTACAACGAAACCGAAAAAAAAGTTATCATGTAGGTACTTTAAGCCTTAACCGGTTCGAAAATTAACCGGGTATTCAAGCTTTGGTTCGTCATATCTCGACAACAATTTATACAACTCCACGTTTTCATTAACACTTTAAGGCCGAAACACACACACGGCGGGCGCGGTGCGGGTCGGGAGTACGGCGTGTCTATTTGTACCTGTTTCAATGGACGACAACACACAAAACGCGCCCGCCCCGCGCACGCGTTCTGTGTTGTCGTCCATTGAAACAGGTACAAATAGACACGCCGTACTCCCGACCCGCACCGCGCCCGCCGTATGTGTGTTTTGGCCTTAACGTCTTCGTTCCAAGAGCGTGCGTGACCATTTCGATGCTAATTTTAATCCGTTATTCACCGACTTTATCCTCTTTACAGTCTGAGCAGTGCGGAAGAGAGCGACAAGATGCTGGACGGAAGGCCATCGGTCGCGTAAAATCAAATTTTCTCCCATACTTTTTGTATAAGAGCTTAGGCTAGTCCTATATCCCTAAGATGACGAAGTGATGATATCCGATCCGTTATTAAGTATACCCTAACATAAGTAACATAGAACTTATTTTTATGATATTTTCATTATGGTAAGGCTTGTAATGGATATGGATCGGTGCAATCACTTCGTCGTCCGGTTTCCGTGTGTCCATAGCTGTAAGGTTGCATTTTGTGGTACAAAGTATATGATGTACGAGAGTTGAACACTTGGGCGAATATCGTCAGATAATCGTGTATAATGTGTGCTTATTCGTGTGATATAGATATTTTATTTAAGCACTTTCCACTATCATTGGCAACTTCAGTTCTTCTCGATTACTATTTACGTTTATTTCTTTGTTTTTGCACGAACCTTTCGACATTTCTTATCATTGTTTAGAAGGATAATAGAAGTGTTCAAATTGTATAATCGAATCGTATTAATCTCAATTTAACGAAGTATTTTGATGAAATGTATGATGTAGGTGTAAGCTAACACTTGCAATAATGAATGAAGCTTTGGTAAGATTTGTCTTAATCATGTAATTAGTAAAAGAAAAGTGGCCAAATTATCGTCCAGAATTGTAGAAATAATTAAGGCAGATGTCAACTTAAAATGGTACTTATGTAAGTATTAATTTGGTTCTTATTTCAGTGGAATTATTCTGTAATATGGTATGAAGTACATAGATCTTTATTATGTTTTAGTTATTGTGGAAGGATAGGTGTAAGGAGAAAAGCGAGATTGTTTGTAATCAGTAACTGCTATTGTTAATTTGTACCGCCTCTTTCAAAGACGAAAATCTTGGTAAATCTCAGAAGGCATGTGTTATGTGTTGTTTTTGATGCCGTCCCCTATAGATTTAAGTTTAACACTTTAACCCATCTTTTGAATAGTCTTTAAATGTCGTAATCGAATTTCATAATAGTTAAGGCTAGTCTCGAAACTGTCAGGTTTATGATATGGATTGAAAAAAAAACTGGATACATGTGAAAAGCTAGTAAAGTATATGTACTGATTACATGCTCGGTTTGGTGTAAGTGCGGATGATTTTTCTAGAATAACTACAGAATCTAGGATCACTCATTTAACATCATAATGATCAACTTTCCCCAATCCTGAAGTCGCAAAAAACAGCTGGACGTGCAATTTCAATGTTGTTCCCATAGTAAAAGTTAAACAACAAAGAGTAGACGATGGGCATATTCTAGAATATCTCAACGATTTTATAGAATATGCGTAGTAAGTTGGATTTGCATGAGATTTTGCATGAGCATGCATGAGGCATATTCTGGAATATCACAATCATATTCTAGAATTTTCCTGTCGTCTTGAAACACCCTGTATAATGCCTAGTTTAAGTGGGGACATTCTTTTTTTTCCATCGATATCGCAAGCTTGTTGATGGCGAGACTACCAACTTTGGTTCTTTAATGTTTTGGCGAAATGCGTTGTGTAGCATTTATTTGCATAATTCTGTGTAATTTTAAAAAAGCTCTCTTATACATTTTTAAATTAAGCATCACAATTCGAATCTGGTATATAAGGTAAAGAGTGGTCAAATCAATTAGTCTGTAAGGTTAGCAGTTTTAATTTAATAGTGATTTAAGTGATTGATATACTACTGTTTAAGTTAAACATTCGAAATGTTGCACATCATCCTAAGGACAAGACGTGGTTTTCTCATCTTTGACATGTATTACTTTTGAATGTATGAACTACATTATTGAACCATGATTTATAAGAATTCAAACTATTATTTTTGCATATTTATATCATTAATTTATGGGAATAAACGAAGTACATTATAGCAATTAAAATTATTTATTGGTTCCATTCCATTGGTAAGAAACTGGATTATATAGAACATGGTAAATATAAAAATGAGAACAGAAATGGTTATTGTAATAATTAAAACACATCTTTTCTTTCAGTTAATATTTAATTATTTTTTATTTATTTAGATAAATTATGTAAATTCAACCTTGCAATGATAAAATATGGACATATATTTTATTATATTGACTTTTCCATAATATTTTGTCGCAAGTCAAACAACCTTTTCTATGGATTAGCTGTTACAATTTCGCGGTTTGTCTATAGTATAATTTGTTGCGGTGTTAATGGGGTCATCTACGCTGGGCTTCCTGGCCAGTAGTCTCCACTCGAGAATTTTTCGACCCCACCGGACACTGTGCCCTGCCCATTGCCATTAAACTGCTACAGTAACCAATGTTCATTAAATGGGAAAACGGCGTCTTAACAACGTAATATTTATAATTTATTTTTCTATTGTAAAATACAAAACTGAGAGTGGAATAATGCTGAGTTATTAACGTTTCGTCTAAAAGATAATAATATTTATTTTTGTATTCTCTATTTTTTTTTAAGAATTTCTCGATGGTGCAATTTTCAATTTGATTTTATATAATTAACGAAGCTGTGCTTACTTATTGTAGGTAACTTACACATCTATTTTTTTCTTATAACTTATAATTCTTATCAAACATAAAATAACATTTTTTTAATTTATTGTATCTTACATTAGATTGCGATTGAATTTTACACATGTTATGCTCATTTTATCTGTTTTCGAGTTTATGTTTCCTATAAAATTATAGATTTAAGATTTATGACATTACCAATAAATGTATTACGATCATCAATATCTGAATATTTCACTAATAAATGAAGTACTTACGGAACTGGCTGTTTTAATTACAAGAATCTTTAGACGTGAATCGTTTTCTGTTTTTTTTTTTTTAAATTAAACAATTTATGAATCCATGTAAAGGCCGAATCAAACATCTTGGCGGTTGCGAAATAAGTGGGAGACCCAATACCGCGCAGCTGTTTTGTGAGCTTCAGTCAGAATTGGTTTCTTCGAAGCTTGTGGCTAACGTAACAGCCGCCAAGATGTTTTGATTCGACATAATATTAACTTGCGAGTGCATGCAGTGAGCGGGCTCGGCTCACGCGTCGATAGCGGACAATCCAAGGGAAGGGCAATCCCAGGAGAGTGTTAAAATAAAAATGTTAGAAAGTGTGAAAAAAATAAGTATACGAACCATCATCCGTCCTCCCGTTCACACAATCAATGCACACTCACTCCCGCTCAGTCACGTCACTACATAGCCAAACGTTCAGCCGTTCAGATGGTTCAAATTTATATGTAGCTTTCCTACACTCTAGCTGAGGAGCTCTCCTTCAAAAATCTGTACACGGATTTACACTTGCTTCCATTCAAAGAGCCCGTTCCGATGGTTTAACTTTATATATATGTACCTTTCCTACACTAGCTGAGGAGCTCTCCCTAAAAAATCAGTACACGGATTTACACTTGCTTCCATTCAATGAGCTATTTAATTGGATACATAAACTGACTTTGTGTCTTGCATATTAAATCTGAAGCATTGTAATTTTCAAGTTATTCTGAAGAAATTATCTTCGTTAAACGGTTAAAAAAACCGGGACCTACAATTTAACGTGTCATCCGAGCCACGGTAGCGCCCAGGAAAATTTCACCTGCGGTCACCCATCCAAATAATACCTACTGACTTAACAATCAATGGGATCGAAAAGCTCTCGATTGGAGCATATATCATAATTCAAACAAAATAAATAATGAGAATTCTAGTTTATCATTTTATTACAAAAATAACAAAATCACTTTATAATCTTAAACATAGGCGAGTTTAAATACAAAAAGTATACATAATATAGAATTAAAGCTATTCAGTCTCTGACATTACGGCGCCACCAGGGAATGCCCGTCACTTCTTCTTCGGCGCATATATCTACTGTTGGCCTGAAACAATCACGAATTTCAATACAATATGATAATTATTTTTCGCCCAAAATAGGTATAGCCGATTTTAATCGTGTACAGAATTTGAATTGCTGCGCAATATCCATTCAACACGCAGCTTTATGTGAGCTTCAGCCAGGATTAGATATTTCGCAGTTTGTAGCCAACTTCACATCGGCCGACTTCTATAATTCAGCCCATAAAATACATACAGACAAATTGAGAATCTTTTTTTAGAAAAGAGTTCAGTATGCTGAGTGTGAGTTTTGTCGTAAACATAACGCGCTCTTCGGCGAGCGCGTAATTTGCATGAACTTCAAAAACGCGCCGCTAGTGGCGCTGTACAATTTTTCATACAAATTACATGCTTACGCGCTCGCCGAAGAGCGCGTCTGTTTACGACAAAACTCACACTCAGCATTCAGTTGCATGTTGTACGTTATAGGCCGAATCAAACTTAATGGCGTATGTGTTGTGTACCTAGTTAGCTACAAAGGCGCAAAAACCGCTGGATTTGAATTTACTACTGCGCAACGACTCGCTATGTGGTCACAAACGCCATGAAGTTTGATTCAGCCTATATCTAATGATCAAATATTCATTTTAGGGACTGTTACACTAACACATGGCAGTCCCATTGAACATTCTAACTTAGGAATTTTTAATGCCATTATGGACTTGGTGGTCGTCCATGTCGAGATGATGATGATAGGATAACATCTCGCAAAGGAGTACTCCACCGGGCGAGGTTTTGTGCCCGGGGATAGCTATCCGATAGTGTATCAATATATTCAATATGTCTTGATATGGTTGGGCCCCAGAAGAATTACAAGTAATAGAAGTATTGCTAAATGTTACTCAAATAAAAACTATGTTACAGCTGTCTTATTCATATCTGGTTATACAGCATACACGAGAGTGAGTGGAACAAACAAAACGCAATGTCTGTCGCATACGTCAAAATCACCAGTCGGAATGTCAAAATTTAATGTCAAATTTTGGTTAGATTAGGTCATTTGTCATTTTCGGAAATTTGAACCTTCTAGTTCCAGTAAGAAAGAGACCCGAGATAGTTCCATACTAGTTTGTGAAACCCTTCGAAATTACGTAAGTTCGGGTGTATGTGCATCTTTTTGTAACACCTTTTAAATTTCATATTTAAAATGGGACAAAGTGATGTATATTCTCTTGCTATTTTAGTACTGTTTCTAGTACTTTGCCCTTATTCTATGGGTTCGGCCTGTTAAAATAATGGTTTATTGGGAATATTATTAGTTTAGTAATGGTATCCCCAATATTGTATAGTCTGTAGATAGTTATAAGAAAATCGACTATCTCTGTCCCCCGTGATGTTCTCTCTCTCTCTGTGATGGCCGCCAAGTTGGCAAGTAATAATCTCGCATCTCCTGTATTATAATAATTTGTAAAAACTAATTATAACTTCCTGAATATACTTATCAGTGGAATACAGTCGTATTGTTTTTAATCTCTACAATCATCAAGCCTTGACTCCTTTTACAAGACGCTTAATTATTGCTGACCGCGCTTTGCAAGCATGGAAGTTATTTAATACACTAACCTCCAGAGGTTATGGGCCCAGATATTTGTAAAAGGGTCTAGGTCAAAGTGAAAAACAGACAGAAAAGAAAGGCAATATGAGTTTTGGTGGTGAAGCTGTACATAATGTTCAAACTCCATATTCAGGCGGAGACAGCCGCCATTACGTGTTCGAGAAATTAGACGGCGTGGCTAATTTCCATTTATGGAAATTTCAGATGAAGAATGCCCTGATTCTAGAAGATTTGTGGCAGTCTGTTGATACTACGGATTCGATTGATCCATCCCGGGACAGGCGAGCGCTCGCACGAATTTGTTTATCAATTAAACCATCATGTATCCAGTACGTGAGAAATGCCGCGACCGCTCATGAAGCATGGAATAAATTGATCTCAACATTTGAGGATAAAGGTTTTTGTCGTCGAGTTATACTTTTACGGCAGTTACATCGTGCTTCTTATACCGATTACAACAACATGGAGGCGTATATTGAACACATTATGACGTTGGTGCAGCAACTGACCGATATTGGAAGATTACTGGAAGATGCTGAGGTTGCCGAGTTGATACTATCGGGTTTACCACAAGATTATGATGTGGTGGTATCGAGTCTAGAAGCTGTTGCAATATCCGGGAGTGTCAGTAGCGAGATCGTAAGGATGAGACTTCTTCAAGAAGAGCACAGAAGAAAACGTGAACGTGAACCAGTTGGTGAATTAGCTCTCTTGTCAAAATATAAGAAGAAAATATCATGTCATTTTTGTAAGAAGACAGGACACATCAAATCCAAATGCTACAAGTATAAAAGACACTTAGAGTCAAATAATAAGCAAGATATGGCTTTACTGACTGAAGCGACAAGCAGAAATTTTGAAGACTCAACCTGGTTGCTTGATAGTGGGGCGAGCGCACACATGTGCAATAATATGCAGTGGTATTGTAATTTCAAGAGTTTTACGAAGACAGTTTGCACCGCAGATGGGAATTCCATGTTAAGTCTAGGTATTGGTGATGTGAACATTTGTATAGGAAATAAAACACAACTTATTAATGATGTTATGTTCGTACCAACTCTCTCAACCAATTTAATCAGTGTCAGTAAATTAAGTGAGAAGGGTTTATCAATAAACTTTAAAGAAAATAAGTGTTACGTTTCCAAGGGTTGTTCATTGTTAGTTACTGCTACTAGACAAGGCGGAATTTATGTATTGGACAAGGTGTGTGGTGTTTTTGTTTCTGATTCACAGGTGAATTCAGATGTAGCCATGAATGTTGACATGGAAGCTGTGTCGAAGCTACAGAGTTTGCCAGACACTGAGGCGACCATGTGTTCATCGGAGCGATGGCACAGAAGGCTGGGACATTTGAGTTATAAAGGGGTAAGTGTTCTCCGTAAGCTAGTTTCAGGTATGGATCACTTGACTCAGTATGACGCAACCATTCCTAAATGTGTGTCATGCGTTGAGGGGAAGCAGGCTGTCAAGAAGTTTCCTAGGGGTGAAGCCAAGCGTGCTGAACAGCTGTTGGAGCTTATCCATTCCGATGTTGCGGGTCCCATGCCAGTGAGTAGTCTGGGTGGTTCCAGGTACTTAGTCACGTTCACCGATGATTTTTCGAGGAAAACATTTGGTTATTTAATCACACGTAAGTCTGAAGTTTTGTCCAAGTTTAAGTGCTTTAAGGCAACTGTCGAGAAACAAACTGGTTGTTTTGTTAAATGTCTGCGAACCGATAGAGGTGGAGAATATTGTAATGCTGAGTTCTCCAAGTATTTAGAAGGTGAGGGTATTGTTCATCAGACCACCTGCCCATACAGTCCTTCCCAGAATGGTGTCTCAGAAAGGCTGAACCGAACTCTTTTTGAGAAAGCTCGCTGCATGCTTCGTGAAGCACAACTTCCTAAGGAATATTGGGGTGAGGCGATATCTACCGCTATATATCTGAAAAACCGAAGCCCTACAGCAGCTTTAGAAGGTAAGGTACCTGAAAAAGTTTGGACAGGCCGTAAAGTAGATGTTAGTCATCTCCGTGTTTTTGGTTGTATGGCTATGACATTAATTCCAAGTATGAGGCGTGACAAGCTTGATTCGAAATCTAAGCGTTGTATTTTTGTGGGGTATGGTGAACATACAAAAGGATATAGGTTAATTGATCCTTCTAATCCAAGGCAGATCATTTATTCTAGAACCGTGTCATTCTTTGAGAATCAGTTTGTTGACCACTGCATAGAGAGCAATATTAAGACACAAAAAGTATGTAATGATACTATTTCTGAAATTGGCATGCAAAGCCACCAATTTCAAGGTACTAGTGATATGCATAAAATGCCTAGTAATGTTAATAATAATGATGATGTTTGTCAGGTGCAAATGCACAATGAAGTTTTAAGGAATTCTGACAATACGATAGAGGAAAATAACTGTGATATTAATAATGCAATTGAATCCAATGTGAATGTGATGAATGATAATAATAATTCAAATGATAATTTATATTTATCTCCCGTTTCAGGAGAGTCCTCGTTCCAAAGCGCTGAGTGGCTCGACAGTAGCGACAGTGGAGATGGCAGAGTGCCATGTGATACTTCCATGAACGAAACAGTCGTTCGAGGGGAAGGTTCTACACAACAGGTTCCTAGTAGTGTTAGCGAGCGACCTGTTCGTTCTACTAGAAACAATAAACCAGTAAGGTATGTAGATTATGATCTATCTGATTCATCAGACATTTCTCTCTTGGTCAATTTTCATAATGAACCACAAACCTATGAGGAAGCATTAGCAAGCCCTGATAAAGAAAAATGGCTAGCTGCTATGCAGGATGAATTTAATTCACTTATGAAAAATAATGTTTGGCAATTAGTGGACAGACCGAGTGGTTGTAACATAGTAAGTTGCAAATGGGTTTATAAACTAAAGTCTGATGATTCAGGTGATTACCCAATATATAAAGCCCGTCTAGTTGCAAGGGGGTTCAGTCAAAAACCTGGGGTAGATTATATGGATACCTTCTCACCTGTTGTACGACACTCTTCACTTAGAATTTTATTTTGTATAGCTAATGAGCTTGACATGGATATAGAACATATAGATATAAATACAGCTTTTTTTAAATTCCAAACTTGATGAATGTATTTATATGGAACAGCCTTTAGGATTTTCAAATGATAGGACAAAAGTTTGTTTGTTGAATAAAAGTTTGTATGGTCTCAAACAAGCAGGCAGGCTGTGGAATAATAATGTTCATGTTCTATTGACTAACAACGGTTACATTCAAAGCAAGTGTGAACCATGTGTTTATTTTAAAAATATTGACAATAAGTTGACTTTAGTGGCTGTTTATGTCGATGACTTCTATGTTGTAACATGTTGTAATGATGAAAAAGTTAAATTGTATAAATTGTTACAATCGGAATTCAGTTGTAAAAGTTTAGGTACTCTTAAGAATTGTTTGGGTATTAAAATACATAGAGATAAGACCCGTGGTACCTTAATGTTTGACCAATCTGAATATATAAGGAAGTTGTTGGAACGTTTTGGTATGACTAATTGCAAAAGTGTTTCTACACCTATGGTTGTAAACAAATTGGACAAGGCCACAGATGATGACACTCTGTCAGACAGTACTTATCCATATAGGGAATTGATAGGGTGCTTAATGTATTTGGCCGTATGTTCCAGACCTGACATTATGTATGCTCTTAGTCATTTAAGTCAGTTTAACACAGCTTTCAAGCGACATCATTGGTTGGCTGCAAAACGGATTTTGAGGTACTTGAGTGGTACAATTAATAAAAGACTTGTTTTTGAAAAATCCGGCAATTTTGATATAACTGTTTATGCTGATGCAGATTTTGCCAATAATGTCGTTGATAGAAGGTCGTATAGTGGCTTTGTTGTAAAAATCGGTGACTCTACTGTATGTTGGGAGTCACGCAAGCAACGCTGTGTCAGTCTTTCAACGACTGAAAGCGAGTACTTGGCCTTAGCGGATTCTTGTAAGGAAATATGTTTTGTTAGAAATTTTTTGTATGAAATTTTTAAGAAACAATTAAATTGTAGAATCTATAGCGATAATCAAAGTGCTCTTAGGTTGCTTGAGACAAAAGAATATTGTCATAAAAAGACAAAGCATATTGACTTACGCTACCATTTTGTAAAAGATATTGTTAAGGAAAAGAATGTAGTAATTGATTATTTACCTACTGAAAGAATGGTGGCTGATATTTTTACGAAACCTCTATCTAGCTGTAAGCATAATGTTTTTATTGCTGACTTAGGTTTAAGAAATGTGTAATAAATAGACGTTCCAAATTCTTGAGATGTTGCATGTATTGTAAGCCATCAATATTTGTAATGTAGAGTCACTAATGTATTTCTGTGACAGAGATAGTGTTGTGTTACTTTAATTAACATGTAACTTGTTGTCATAATGGAGGCATGCTAGACATGAAGTAGGAACAATGTAGTTTTGTTAAGTTAACTTGAATTGTTAATTGTTTACACATATGATTTGTGTATGTTGTTCTACATTGTTGAAAGTTTTTCATGTTACGCATGAGGGGAAGTGTTAAAATAATGGTTTATTGGGAATATTATTAGTTTAGTAATGGTATCCCCAATATTGTATAGTCTGTAGATAGTTATAAGAAAATCGACTATCTCTGTCCCCCGTGATGTTCTCTCTCTCTCTGTGATGGCCGCCAAGTTGGCAAGTAATAATCTCGCATCTCCTGTATTATAATAATTTGTAAAAACTAATTATAACTTCCTGAATATACTTATCAGTGGAATACAGTCGTATTGTTTTTAATCTCTACAATCATCAAGCCTTGACTCCTTCTACAAGACGCTTAATTATTGCTGACCGCGCTTTGCAAGCATGGAAGTTATTTAATACACTAACCTCCAGACGGCCGTCGCTGAATATTTCGTTTGCGCGGTGCAGCCCTCGGCTTATGATTGGCTGACGCTAGTTTCCTCGAGGCGCGCGTGTGGTGGCGCCACATGTAGCGAAGTTAGTCGCTACTCCATAATACGTAGTTTGTCTATGATATTTAATACTAATTAATGAGCTATGATGATGGTGATTATTGCTTAATTAGTAAATAATTACAACTAGTAATATTGTGTCACTTGAGGTGACTCACCAAATATGTAGGACGCTCAATGATCTATTAGAATGCATAAAATTTGCCAAATTAAACGCGAAAGTATAGGCCGAATCGTACAACTCGGCGGGTGTGAAGTTAGCTACAACCTGAGCGATACCCAATCCTAACTAAAGCTCACATAAAGCTGCGCGTTGATTGGATATTGCGCAGCTTGTATAGACCACGTCACACAAGATGGCGGAAATGAAGCATTATCCAATCAACGCGCGGCTTTGTGTGAGCTTCAGTCAGGATTGGATATTGCGCAGCTTGTAGCTAACTTCATTCCCGCCAACTTGTGTGATTCGACCTATAATATATTATTTTTATTAATAGATTTTGGTTAAATTTAGATAAATTATATCCATCTGATAAAACAAATGCAAGAGTTGCTGTAAAAGTTCTAAAAAAAATTACTGTTTGTTTTATTTTCTATTATAATTATATATGATAGAAAATATTAAACGAGTATTTTGTAATAATTATACAACTTACCTGTACACTTGAGTATGAGGTAGAGGTAGAGAGGACGACAGTAAATTGTATGGAGGTGCTGTCGGCTCCTGGAAACATACAATGTACTATTTAAAGTTATGTTCATTAAAATTCAAAATTCAAATTAACAATAGGTCGAATCACACAACTTGGCGGCTGTGATGTTAGCTACAAGCTATGGATAACCCAATCCTGGCTGAAGCTCACTAAATAAACAGCAGCACGAGGATTGGGTCAGCAGCTTGCTAACGTAACAGTCGCCAAATTGTGTGATTCGACCTAAGAGTCAGAACGAGACAGTTACGGCGAAGTATATATCTGTCACTTGTTCACACGTCGAAAATAATTCTTTTATCGTGTCTTTTCGTGGTCGTATGCTTAACCTAGAGGGCTGGAGGTCTTATGGCCGATAGATGTATGGATGGGTGTTGCCAAAAAGTAACCTGTATGGGTTGCATGGGTATGTGCGCGGTGGCCCGCAGCTTGCGTTGCCGGATCTCGCGCCGCACGCAGCACTGCACGCCGAGCAGCACGCCGCACACGCATGACGACAGGCAACCTGCACACCGCGAAAACTTCATTACAGTATGATTTTTGCAGTAAAATATATTCCCTTTCGAATTCATAATATTATAAGATCTGGGCTGTATACCTTTTTAATAGTCCACTAAACGACATAGGCCATGAAGGGTGATTTACCATATCCACCACAGCTACAGATAAACAACCACGCTGTCCTAGTGCTGGTTGGTGGATTCACATATGCAATAGTATATCTTCTACAGACATAAGCATGTCTTCTCACATTGTTTTCTTTCAATGACAAGCCAGTTGTGTGAAAATCCGAAAATAATAACTTATTGTTGTTGTTTTTAAACTTTCGCGATTTAAACACATAATTATTATATACAACGGGATGAGGAGGTATTTATTTATCTCGTAATTTTAGTGCGCGATTAGTCCCGTAGTATATAATAATTAAATAACTTATTGTGTTTCTATAAAACACCTACAATGTAAAATCAAATAATAAATATTGGACCTATCTACAGAGTACCCTCTTAATGCTTCGGACAGGGATGTGTTATAATCCATTTCAGAGTAGCTGTAAAATACCTAGCCTGCCAACTGCTTAGTTAACATAGGTAATAAATATCGATGTTTACTTACCAATATAAACTAGTACACCAAGGTCTCCATTGCGGTTGGTGCGCCGTAATACAATTCCAGCTATGCATAATGATATACCGGTCAATATGCCTACTACAAATATCACCTGTAACAACATTGGAAAATATATATTAATTTACTCTTGTTCAAACAGTTCTTTTTTTCTTGATGTGATCTGAATGTATATCAGGGAAAGTAGACAATTTCACTGATTTGTTTTGAAAACTCATTTATTCTTACAGGCACTGTGTCAGGTTTTCACATGAAATGTATGGAAATTGAAAAAAATGCATTGGGATCAATTGGACATGGTTTAGCAAAAAGGACTCAAACCACATTAGTTAAAAAGTTGCAAGTTGTTTAAAACTTTTGACTCCAGTCTGAGTTTTGGACAGCCATGTAGTTCGTTCGAGTCCTCATGTGGTTTAAGTCCTTTTTACTGAACTATGTCCAAAGTACCTCCTTACTTTTAAAAATAACCAGTATATCAGTGAATTATGTTTAGCATTGTCTAAAATAATAACTAACCTGTAAAATATAATAGCACACATATTCAAATCCAGGGCAGTGGCCCCCACATGCTCCTATTATTGGCACTTCAGGACTCGTTGATGGCACGGGTGGCACTGGGGACCTACTCAAAGTCTGTGTTCGAGCCTCTACATCATACAATGGTAGAGAAAATGCTGATGTGCATTGTTGAAAGGAGAAACTTTCATGTGGAGGGCCTCTTGTATTTTTTTCTACATTTTTGTAGTTTCTCCAGGTGCCAGTACTGTATGGTGTGTGGTACACTGGAGATGGAGGGCCCAACTCTCTGGTAGCATTGTAATGAGGCATCTGAAAGGATATAAATACAGTTCTATATCATGTTGATTAAGAGGAATATACAGACTGTGGTGTCTAACAACTCTTATTGACAGAGAATTTACTAAAAATATTTCCTAAACATTTATAGACATTTGTTTAGTGTCAGAAAAATGTGGGGCACTCAATTCCGTCGGTTCAGGCGCGAGAACCATCTGCATTTGACGAAACTTTAGAACATTACATACTGACAGTTGTTGATAAGGGTGACTTACGTGATAAGCATTGTCAGAAGCAGAGCTTTCCGTCCCTGCTACTTGGTACACAGACGGATTGATGTCCTCTGCCCACGGGTACTTCGCTCTTTGTTGCGTGGCGGACGCGAGTTGCTGCTCGCTCCGTGGTACCACCGTTGTCTGGTATGGATGCACACTACGAGGTGATAGCTGCTGCTTAAACATCTCTTCACCGTTTCAACTGAAACTATCACATTCAATGAAATACGAAAAAACTATCACATTTTATTGAAAAGTTGTTTACAGAGAATATTCTTAACTCACCTCATTTCCTCAAGAAGGTTTATATAACTCGTGAGTTTATGAGGTACAAGGTCGGATAATATCGAGAAGGTAAGCCATTTCATTTACAAAGACTCGTAAATTAATATTTTTATTTACGAATCTCACGAAGACGCACCGCCATTGATAAAAAAAAACTGACTGTGTTACCATGTTGTTGAATGAATGATTCCCAAAAATTCAAAAGTTTACTTTTTGATTTTAGCAATTATAATTATTAAAGCGTTCCGCAGACAGCCGCCGGCGCAGGCGCGGTTGCGGCCTAGTCTTGCCTTGCCCTCAGATGTCTGGGGAAGCTTCAACCTGAATAAGATTATGAAAATGTTTGTTGTTAAGCCGTGTAAAAAGATGTTACAAAATATTGGTTTCAGCAGCCTGCCCATTTCGAGCGTACAATAATCTTTTATAAAATAGTTATACAACACAGAGCTAGGTATCTCTGTGAAACGAACAATTATCTGAATAGTTAGGATAAATTAGTTTAGTTAGATGTTGACCTCTATTTAGTTGGCTCTAACCAAATCGGGAAATGTAGGAGAGCTTTTCACGGCAGTGAACTTGAGATACAATTCAAATAAATTCCGTTGGCAGCATTATTCATCAAACGGAAAACATCATCTTTAGCAACTAAAGCAAGGCTTAGGAAGGTAACATTGAATTGAAAAAAAAAAACAAATGTAATGGCGATAAGCGATATTGGCGATTGTGTTTATTTTTTTGTATTCGTGTTTTAATTTCATGTGAATGCTACTTACAATTACTTAGTGCAGTATAAAATTATTTCTGCAGACATGGAAATTCAAACATTAAAGATAAAAATATGTCGCACCGCAAGTCACGACAAAAAATAACCTGCAAGAGAAACGACAACAGCAGCTACTCTGATGAAAATATTATGATCGGTCCAGTGTATCCTGAGAGTGTTTCAAAAATGCCTGATGACAGTGATCTTACAATTTTCTCCCCTAACAACTTTTGCAAAGATTTCATCCGCGGCAGCTGCTCGCGAGACAGTTGTAGATTTATACATGAAGTACCACCGAAATCCTGCCTCAAAGAGATGTTTCGATTTTGTCACGACTTTCAAAACAAAGGATGTTTCAGAGCCACGTGTAAATTTATTCACAGTACTGCAGAAGATGAAGAAAATTTTTACAACACGGGGAATTTTCCGCGCGACAATCGCCTGTGCCAAGGGCACCTGGTAGGCGCATGCAGCAGCCAAGAGTGCGGCTATATCCATCTGCCTGATCTAATCCAAAAAGAATATCTACCGTTTCAAGGCATACCACCTCCAAATTTCAATCACCCACCCCCATTCATCAGAGATGATGATGCTCCGCCTGAAGCTAAGCTCAGAAGATATACATATGATGATAATGCATTTGACAAACAAGTTTTGGCTGCTACTACTACATGTACTGGATGTGAGACATTGGATCACAAGGTAAAATTACTTCATGATAATATCAGTGTGCTGTTGAAAAAAGTTGCAGATTTGACAGAGAAAAATGTTCAGCTCACAACTATGAATGAGTTTCTTTTATCACAGACTGCTTCCATAAGAACAGACCAGCCCTGTGTGATAACATCTAGGCATGGTACTTCTGCTCCAGTGTCTCTAGCAACTGTCAGTGTGACACCTGTAGTGAGCCTCGCAGGAGCGCTGCCTGCACTAGTTCCAGCAACTGGTACACCTAATCTGGCTTTGGCACCGGCGGCTTCTCGCGCCCAACTGTTAACTCCAGCTCCACAATTGCTCACTGTTAGCACAACTCAGCAACTAATGGGAAATTCTGGCACTCTAATAGTTACAAGTGCTGGTGCTCAACAACTTATGCAAGTCAGTGATTCAGGCACATTGATGGGCGGTGGACAGACTGTGGTGGCAGTGCCAGCTCAGCTCACACTTGCACCTCCCACTCAGCAGTTGATGAGCAATGCCTCGCAGACTACAGTCCAACAACTGGTACAAACACAATTAGCACCACAGCATCAAGCTCAACAATTTGCAACACAACAATCTGTGCAGCATTTAGCTCAACAATCAGCACAACATTTGGCTGCTCAACAGTCTGCTCAACACTTGGCTGCACAACAGTCTGCGCAGCATTTGGCTGCTCAACAGTCAGCACAACATTTGGCTGCCCAACAGTCAGCCCAACATTTGGCTGCTCAACAATCAGCACAGCATATGGCACAGCAGTCTGCACAACACTTGGCTGCCCAACAATCTGCTCAACATGCCCAGCATTTAGCAGCCCAACAGTCAGCACAACACTTGGCTGCACAACAGTCTGCTCAACATTTGGCTGCTCAGCAATCAGCTCAACACTTAGCTGCACAACAATCTGCTCAACAGATGGTAGCCCAACAGTCAGCCCAACAACTTGCAGCCCAACAATCGGCTCAGCAGCAACTTGTGCCCTCTGCACAGCAACTGGTTCACCAAACATCTACTCAACAAATTACTATTTCAAGCACTAGTCAGCCAATGGCATTGCCCAATTCTCAAGCACAGCCCATTACTTTTCCCATGATATCTCAGAGTATTCTACCGCATTAGTATACTCTTTTGTGTTGTCGAGTGTATGGTCTAAGTTCTATCCAGAATAGGTATATCAGTGTTTTGTGGTTTTTCTAGTAGAACATAAATAAGGTTTTAAAAATCTTGATATTGCCTAGTGTCTTTTTGTTACTTATATTCAGACATTAGAAAATCAGTATTTTATTATGCTCTGTTAATTCATATCAAGATGGTACTGTAATTCTTTGTAGAACTTTTATGAAGAATGAGGAAAAATACAAAAATATTTTAGTTTGAAGTAAAAAAAAACTGTTTGACTGTTGCAATACAGACTATCTTGGTAAGAATCGACTATGATAGATAGGATATAATTAAGTAGAACTTAGAGTAGAAAGTTGAATATGGACAGATACTAAATCTCATAGAATTTAAAATATATTGTGTAAGACCCAATGTCTATTGAAGAGTTGACATTGTTTGGATCAAATCAAAATCAGGCCGACATAGAAATGTTTCATCGACTTGATAATAAGTCGGGCAGTCAGCTCCAACAAAATCGGAATGTAATTGCTGAAGATTTTCAAAATCGATGGGATATATTTTTCCATGGCGCGATGCTTCTACAAAGCACCATCATGTCACTACTGCCACAATTTTAAAGTTTATTAAAATCTAGCACTATTCTATACTTCTACTAAATAAAAACTATGTTGTTGTAATAGATAACAGTATCTGTGACATAATAGTTTGTTTAGCCATCATTTTATAAAAAATAGGTCTTGCATAAAGCCAGATTTTTAAAGTATGAGTTGGCTTGCACAGATTCCACTCAGATGGCATCTCAGACTCATAAAGTGTATACACGTAATCCGAGCGCATTCGGTTTTAAAATACGAGTTGCGCCTGAGTAGCCATCCAAGTGCATTCGGTTGGAGCCAACCTACTGTGAAACTGTGGCTTATATGAATATGTTGATTTTTTCAATTCAAGCACTTGCATTAGTATAATTTTATAGTCATTATTATGAGAAGAGAAGCAGACTGAATTCCTCTTACTCTGATGTCGGTCAAACGTAAAATACTAGATATCTGTGTGTAAAATTAACTGCATATGCTGACTAAAACACTACCCTGACATTCGTATCGCAGTGTGCTGCTTGAAGGAAGTGGTAGTTCATTTTGCTATGCATGACCAACATCAACATAGGCGGAAATAGGTCTTAGTAGTTGTCAATATAACGTTTTTCCTAATCAAACAAGTGCATTGATAAGGCATTTTTGTTTAATTCTTGATTTCTTGTTGTATTCATTAATACAAAGGTTTTCTGTCATCTGTAAACTCTCGAGTATGATTTAATGTTAGACTAAGATAATTGTTATTTATCCTTACTCTAGTAATATTTTGTTCATATTCAAAAGTGTATGGAGTTTGTATACGAATTATTATCACCTTTTTCACCATATTAGCTTTAGTATTGATTAGGGTTGTTCACTAGCATAGGCCAAATCAAACAACTTGGCAGCAGTGTAGCTACAAGCTGCGGATAACCTAATGCTCACTTATCAGCTGCACAAGGTTTGGGTTATCTCCAGCTTTTAGATAACGTCACAGCCGCCAAATTGTGTGATTCAGCCTATTAGTACATTAAGCAACCATTAAGTTTGTTGTGTCCATTGTATAAGAATTTTCAATCATTCAATTCAAAGAGTAATTTAATTTGATTATATTTGGGAAAAATATTTATGGAACCCTCATAAAATTATTGTTTGTACAGTACGCGCAAATGTTTTGAGAGGTTTCTGAAGCACGGCGCAAGCCGCTGCACAGAACCCATAATTTAGGCGTGGGAAGGACTCTAGCGAAATTCAAAGATGTCAAAAAATTTACGCGTACAGTAAGCTTATTATGCTCTTGACATTGATTAATAAATTTACTTTCATTAAAATCGAATGTGTACCTACTAAGTTATCATATTATGTCATTGTATTGTGTGAATTGGTGAAAAAGTTGGCTTTAGACTGAGTATGTACCTAAACGAAATGATGAAGATTTATAAGTAAAAGCTTGTAAAATTGCTTTGCTTTGATGTTAATGACATAGGTAGTGTAATTTATTTTGATTATTAAAAAGCCAATGTTCCAAATTAATGTATCTTCATTGCGTTCACTTAGTTGTAGTTGTCAATAATTTTGCTTTTCCTTAAATAGCAGTCATTTTTCTTGTACTTCAGTATTTTTCCTCGGACGCCGAGAATAAAATGTCCGTTGTTATCAAATGCCACGGCGGTTACGTTTCCAGGAACATTGTCTACCGTTTTGAGGTTTCCCGTATCGTTTTCATGGAAGAATGACAACTTACGACTGGCGATGAATATATTATGATCATGGAATGTAATTTGAGCCATTCCCTGATATTCGACATCACCAATAAACACAGGTGCAGTGTGCGTACCCTTCAGAACAAACAGTTGGCTATCACGTATAAAGTAAAAGTTATTTTCATTGTCGATAGCGATTTCGTTCAAGGCTTCGAGTGAGTGGCGTTGTATTTTCTTTTCCCCATCCAGCAGGTAGATCTCTTCTACTCCATCAACTTCCTCCATGATGTATTTGTTGCTATTTTTGTCGACAAAAATCATGTCCAATTTTAAAGAAGTGCTAGATATAAGCGAGGCATATCGACTTTCGTAATTATACAAGTATATTCCCTTTCCGGTTCCAAAATAAACTTTTGTTAGCTTTTTGTCGATGGCGATTGAATAACTAACTCCTTCAGGTAAACCTGGTAGAAAATTATTTCAAGGATTAAATAATTCCTAGAATAATTAACGTATATACGAAGGCCGAATCATACAATCCGGCGGATGTGAAGTTAGCCACTAGCTGCGCGAAACCCAATCAACGAGCAGCTTTATGTGAGCTTCATAGTAAGTATTGGAAATAACTTCACCGGAACTGCGGCAAGTCCCCATTAGGAATCCTGTATCCGGCATACCAAGGAACATACAAAGACAACTCAAACCTAGAATAGATTGCAATATGTAGGTATTGGATACTCTACATCTGCCCGTTTGGTAGTACTTATTCGAAGGACGGTGCTAAGAAGGCATATTCCATTATATTTTTTATCGCGAATAAGTTCGCGCTTCGCCACCAATTTGCCTGATGGTAAGCGACGTTGCGGTCGAAGATGAAGCACGCAGACTTAGAAGATACCTATTCAGACTATACAGTGAGTAAGGCATTACTAGACCGCCCCCCTACCGCATAAAGCAATAGCAATCGTTTATGACTTCATTTTAGTCATTTGGCACCGCCTATGTGACGTTAGCCATCAAAGTTGTTCATTCAACGATTGCTTTCGCAATCCGCGCAAAGCAATTGATGGCTAACGTCACAAAGGCGGTGCCAAGTGACTAAAATGAAGTCATAAACGATTGCTATTGCTTGGCGGTAGGGGGGCAGGAGTGGGTAGATGAATAATTCTTACCTAAAATCCTGTGTGGTGTAGTTGTTTTGTATTCGACCATATAAATGTTAAAACTGATTATTTCATCGCGTTGCTTTCTCTCAACAAAAAATAGATTTCCATATGCATCGTAATGAGCGTCCGTGGGATACGCGTTCCCTTCTCCTACGGGATAAACTTCAGACACATTGTACCGGTCTTCCTTGATTTTCAAATCATGTACACATTTTTGAGGGAGATCGAATGCGCAACATATTTTCAGACATAGAGAAATAATAATAAATGGATTCCGCATAGTAAAACGATCAACTTCCCGGGGATTCGCAAGACACAATGAAGAACATATTTTTCTAAATAATAAGATAACATAAATGTATAAGAGGGGTGGTCACATAAAAAACGTCAGGCATGCAATCAAAGTAACTTATTGCCCATTTCAATAATATCTTCTAAAAATAAAATAGAGATAATAAAGAAAACAATTCAGTAGCATCGATAAAAAGTTTACTTTGTATAAAATGATTTATTAATTATTTTTTTATATTAATTAAATAATGCAATAAATACAATGTTTCTTATAAGTTCTAACATAAATAAATACTGATTAGAGCCCCATATTAGCGGTTCATTTGCCCCATCTACGTAACATATTGAACTCATACAGTTAAAGACCGAATCATACAAGTCGGCGGATGTGAAGTTAGCTACAACCAAAGAAGATATAATAATACTACGTAGGTACTACAACGCTACAAGCTGCGCAAAACCCAATCCTGACTGAAGCTCACATAAAAGCTGCGCATGTAGTGTGCAGTTTGTAGCTAACTTCACAAACGCTACTAAGTTTGTTTCGGCCTATACCTATACGCGCCACATAAGTCGGCGGATGGGAAGTTATGCACAGAACGCTGCGAAAAAGTCGAAATATAGGTATGTAGGTATGCGCGGGAGCTAGCGAGACGAGACGCCGGGGCACACCCGCCCGCCAACCTCATGTCTCCCGCGCGCTCCCTACGCCCGTGCTCAACACTACGCCACGCGGTATTGTGCACACATGCGCAATAATTAGCGAATCACGGCGAAGTGTCATCTGCGGCTAACTTCTCATCCGCCGATCTGTGTGGCGCTTAGTATACGAAAGTTGCGCGACTGCGGTTGGCAAGAGGCGCATGGTTCGAGCGTCTTTCGCAAACAGATTACACTTCAAAATATACGCGCGAGCTTTTCTCAAACAGGTCCACTAACAGCGGAGCAGAGAGAGGAGTATCACGGCTGAACTATTTTTCTACCCAAACCTACTCATCCATCCATCCATCATCCATCAGCCAAAAGACGTCCACTGCTGGACATAGGCCTCCCCTATGGATCTCGAATAAGACCGGTTGATAGCGGCTTGCATCCAGCGCAATCCTGCGGTCTTAATGAGGTCATCTGTCCACCTTGTGGGTTGACGTCCTACGCTGCGCTTGCCGGTACGTGGTCTCCACTCGAGAACTTTTCGACTTATCGATAACCCAAACTACTGATACCGGGTTATCCAGAACTGGTGTACTAAGCCGAAAGGTAGTGATCCAGACCACTATTATGAACCACTTTTACTATGGGGCCAATCCGGAATTCGAGGATAAAATCAACTGTTTCATACATTTTATAATAGCCCCTTTTTTTTGCAAATTCCGGGTTGGCGCCATAGCAAAAGTAGTTTATAACGATGGTCTGAATCACCTCCTTTTGACTTAGTACACCAGTTCTGGATAACCCTGTATGGGTATGTACAGTTAGGCAAACAAGTCTCTCAAAACTTTCTTTTCTTTGACTTTGAAATACCTACTTTGCTGCTGTAATTTAAAATAACTAATAGATACTCGTAATCTATAGCTGAGGTTTTGAGATCAAATGTTATTTATTTGTATTCCTATTATTTATTTCTACTACGTCTTTGCCTAAAAAATCAACGGAATTTTAAAGTAATGAAGTATATTACATTTTAAAATTACGTCGTCAGAAATACTGGGTCGGTTTCATTTTCACCTATATTGTTATGATTTCCGTTGTCCTCGTCCATTTGCCATTTCAAGTACGCGGGCAGCCTGCCTTGCCTCTCGCCTTTGATCTTGTGTACCTTCCACTGGTGGCCTCTGAGTATTTTCCTGCAACATGAGTTAAGTATAATTATTATTTTTCGCTAAAAATGGCACAGCCGACTTTAATCGTGTATAAGATTCGACACGTTCGCTCGTATCGATGTATACCATTTTATTGATTACCTACGGCTGATCTTTAACAAGAATAATTTAAAAATAAACTCTTTTCTAAAACAAGCTAGCTAAGCTTTTACTGAACAAGTGCTCGCCAAGACGAATCAAACGAGCCAAAACTTGATTGGTTTGCGTCGTTTCGCTACAGAGTTCCTAGGACCACCTTCCAGCTCCATCATCAGACCCTGATTACCACTGAAAGACAAACTACTCGTCAAGACGATTCAAATGAGCCCAAACTCGACGAGGTTGTGTCGTTTCATTGCAAAGTTCCTTTGGCCACCTTCCAGCTCCGTCATCAGATCAGCACCATGTCATCATATTATTGCATTGTCACGCAATTTAGACACGTATGCAAAATTTCAGCTCAATCGGAAACCGGCCCCACTACCGCCTAAGCAATAGCAATCGTTTATGACTTCATTTTAGTCATTTGGCACCGCCTATGTGACTTTAGCCATCAATTGCTTTGCGCGGATTGCGAAAGCAATCGTTGAATGAACAAATTTGATGGCTAACGTCACATAGGCGGTGCCAAATGACTAAAATGAAGTCATAAACGATTGCTATTGCTTTAGGCGGTAGGGGGGCGGGAAGTGGATCAAATTTAACTTGCAAGATTTGATTACAGACCGACAGACAGACAACGGGACAGGTGAAACTAAATAAAAGCTTGTAAAAACAGCTCAGCCGATTTTGATTACATTTAAATTGGACTACCTCTGACCTTACTTCTTTTTTCTATACTACCAAACAGAAAATAAACATCAAAATCGGTTCATAATTGTAACATACGAGGGGTGATCCAATAGTAATGATAATCAGTTATTTCTACTGCACACAAAAATACAAAAAAATATCAGTCACTTGCTCAATTACCAACTAGTTCAGGAAAAAAAAATCATATAAATAGGCCACGATTCCCGGGAGCTACATTCATTTAAATACGGACTGTCAAGGAGTGAACATCAAAATGGAAAAACACGAAATCAGAGCTGTCATTAAATACCTCTGCTTGAAAAAAATGTCTACCAAAGACATACATAGCGACTTGGTGGAAACATTAGGGGACTCTTCTCCTCCATATTCCACAGTTGCACGCTGGGCTAAGGAGTTTAAGCTGGGAAGAACATCGACGGAAGACGAACACCGCGAAGGACGCCCATCGACGTCCCTCACTGAAGAAAATGTGAAAAAAGTTGAAGAAGTTGTATTGGAAGATCAAAGAGTGATTATCAGGCATGTAGCTGAGGTCACAGGGATCTCATATGGCAGCATTCAAAGAATCCTTGCGAACGAATTGCATATGAGAAAGGTCTCCGCGCGTTGGGTACCGAAAATGTTAAACGACGAGCAAAAGAAGAAACGAGTCGACATGTCAAGAGCAAATCTCGAAAATTTCCAGGCAGACAAGGATAATTTTTTGTCACGTTTTGTGACCATGGACGAGACCTGGATCCACCATTTTGATCCTGAAACAAAACAACAATCGATGACATGGAAACGATCCGATGAACCGACGCCGAAGAAATTCAAAGTGTCAAGCTCAGCAGGGAAGGTTATGGCGTCTGTTTTTTGGGACGCTGAAGGAATAATCATGGTGGACTACTTGGAAAAGGGGGCCACTATTACAGGCTCCTACTATGCAGAACAAATAAGAAGATTGCGGGAGGCTATTAAGGAGAAAAGGCGAGGCAAACTGCGGGCTGGAGTGCTGTTCCATCAAGACAACGCACCGGTTCACAAAGCTGCAATTGCCATGGCTGCCATTCAGGAAGCGGGCTTTGAGCTGGTGGATCACCCCCCCCTATTCACCAGATCTAGCCCCCAGTGACTTTTATCTCTTTCCACGACTCAAGGAACATCTCCGAGGCAAGAAATTTGACGATGATGGCCGCGGTTGAGGACTTTTTTGAGAGTCAAGATAAAGATTTTTTTTCTAAGGGAATTTTAGGTTTAGAAAAGAGATGGACTAAATGTATAGACTTGCTAGGAGACTATGTTGAGAAATAAATTTATTTTTTGATTTTATCATTGTGTTTGTTATTGATTATCATTACTTTTGGATCACCCCTCGTACATATATGCCCCTAAACATATAATTTGGTTTACTAAAAGAAGGCATCATTGGCTTCTGTTTATTTCTTATAGATAGATAATCCTTCATTAGTCAACCACATTACAAATTAAAGAGAATAAACGTTATTATATTGAACATAAATCTTTGAGCTTGGCACATACCTGGTATTAAACTTCTTGAAACAGATATAACATTCAACCGTTCCTTGCCTCAAATGAATGTCTTTAATGTGTCTCTTCAGGTCGTGTTGAAACGAGAAGGCTTTATCACAGTATGTACACTGAAAAGTTTAATTATTCATACAATAGTCATTACTATAGCCAGTAGGTATGTCCATAGGGATAGTCAAGAAGCTGCTATTAACAAAAACCCGGAAACGGAAGAGGTTAAAACGAAATCTAAGGAAACGATGAGGTTTATTACAGTTTGCACCACGTAAGCAAAACTTGATCTCCTTTGAGGTAGAGTGTATCTCGCTGTTCGGTTTGTACCACAGATGCTCAGACCGCGCCATCTTGGTTTTAGTTACATGGCGGGACTTGTACGCAAATGGTATCCAAAATAGATTGTTTAGTATAGACCGAATCAAACTTTATAGGGTCTGTGAATATGAGGCGAGCATTGCGCAGTAGTATATACTTTGTCAGTTGTGCGAGGAGTGGGAATTTGTGTAACTTGTAGCTAACTTCACACCATTAAGTTTAATTTCATCCTTCCATCAGCCATATGACGTCCTCTGTTGGACATTGAACTCCTCCCTTACGGATCTCCAATAAAATCGGTTGGAAGCGCAGGAGCACGCTGGATGCATCCATCCACCCTTCCTGCGGTCTTGATGTGATCACCTGTCCAGCCCCCCTACCGCCTAAGCAATAGCAATCGTAATAGCAATCGTTAATGACTTCATTTTAGTCATTTGGCACCGCCTATGTGACGTTAGCCATCAATTGCTTTGCGCGGATTGCGAAAGCAATACCTTGTAAGGTTTACTGGAGCTGTGCACGTGTCGGACATGTTTCGCGAGGTTGCTCGCTGTGGTTGTGGCCTTTGGGCATTGCGAACATTTGAACGGCTTCTCGGTAAGATGCGTCCTTTTGTGAACCTTGAGTAAGTCCATCGTGCGCCCCATGTATGGACACTGTTCGCATTTGAACGGGAAAATGGGTTCGTGGATGAGCCTGGAAAAACAATTTTTCTTTGTAAGAAAATCAATATTGTTTTACATTTATTTATCAGAAACAGTATCCAAGTAGGTTGGGCAATACCATTAGCGTAGGAATGCCTTAGTGCCAGTAGTGCAATTGATTTGTTCCATTGATGGTACAAGTGACACAACTTTGTATCCTTAGTACCATTAATGGTACTAGTGACAATTATTTAGGATCAGTAGTACCATCATAAATATTGATGTATTGGAGAAAGAAGAAATTAGCACAAGTGGAACGTTATTTTCATTTCCAGGATACGTTGACCGGAAAAGCAAAGAAGCTAAACATTCAACCAAAAAACAATGATACAAATTTGAACAAAATTATTGGGTTGTGCTTTGTGCTACCACTTCTGCCTGAACGAGATATTGAGGAAGGGTGGAATTATGTGCTTGCAGAAAGTCAAGTTATTGGTACGCACGGAAACCTAAGACCATTCTTGTGCTATTTTCAAAACCATTGAATGCCGATAACAACAATGCCGTTTAAAAACCGTCAAAACTCGTCATTGAGCGAAGTGCATATATATAGCATGTTCAAAATTGCAGCATGTAATGGTGAAATTAATGTGCCACTATTTCTAGAAAAACTGCGCGTTGTGTTACTTTATTTTATTTCCTTTTAAAAGATTCGTTTTATTTTTAATTTTATATTTTTGTGACAGTACAAAATAAATTCATGCCAAAAATGAAATCACGAGGGAAATTTTTATTTTTCTTTTTTTTAATGGTAGTTGAGATACAAAGTTGTAGGTATCACTAATTGCATAGGTTAACAATTACGTGGGAATATCCTCATTTTTCTTTAATGGTACTAAGGCTACAAAGTTGTGTCACTTGTACCATCAATGGAACAAATCAATGGTACTACTGACACTATGGCGTAGGAATTATGTTACAGACACAAGATGCTGTAAAATGTTGCAGTTTGTACAAGAATAAATAAAAAAATATATGTATATACTTTATACATACTAGTTTTTACCCGCGGCTTCGCCCGCATGGTATTTTGATTTTTGACGCAATATCATTATAATTTATAGCCTAATATTAGTAGGACAATAAGATTCCTAGGTATACAGAAGCTAACAAAAGAGCTGATAACTTTGCAACGGCTGAACCGATTTCGATGAAACATAGCTAGGAACACATTTTGGGATAGGCCCATTTCACCTTTCCAATGAAAAGATAAAAACAAAACTAAAGTATGGTTCATCTATTCGGGAGCTACGATGCCACGGACAGACACATACATACACACAGAGAGACGTCAATTTTATAACACCACGTCGATTTTGCGTCGTGGTATTATTGGCGCATACTACAATTGTATTTTCGGGGTGAATAAGTATGCATAAAGAACCCCTCGTGGGGAGGCTTATGTTCAGCAGTGGACTATTAATAAAGCCTGTAATAGCAGTAAGAAGGAACATAGAAGCTATACTTACAAGTGTGCCAGTAAGTTTGCATTCGAGTGTGCAGTTTTTCCACAAACATCACAAAGGAACTTCTTTTTTATTGGCTCTTCACTGGATTTCTCTTGTTTGGGATGAATTTTTTTACTTTTGCATTTTTTCAAGTGGCTGTCTAATGCTGCCTGGAATATAGTAGGTATTGGTTTAATGACAACAATTTTTTTATATTATAAATGTGGTATTTTTAAACTGCGATTTGAGCACATTTTCCTTATCCTACGGGACTTATCCGCGCAATAAAATAATAATAGTTATTTAATTACCTTATGTTTTACATAAAGATAACAAAAGTTCGTAATAATTATAAAGGCTTAAAGCATATAACAAGATTACCCAATTATAGAAGCGCCAGCGTAAATTTAATAGCAACGTAAAAAGCGTTCTCTCCATCGAATGTCTAAAGTGAAAAAGAAACAGAACTATGCTATTTTAAATGTATAAAATGTAGGTAAATTAGTAAGCGATAAAACCCATGAACTTATTACATAAAATATTGCATGACAAAAGTAGTTTACAAACTAACAATAGGAGCTATAAATATGAGTAACATGGGGTATTTATCTTGATGACATACAAGAATATCATGGTATACATAATTACAGCCAACTTTTACTGTGGGGCCAACATCGAAATTGCAAAACATCAGCTGTTCCACACAGAAAGTTTGACTTGCAACAAAATCTATTATTTTTTTTCTTTATGTGATTTTAGGGTTTGCCCCATAGTGAACTAATGATGAATATAGGCCGAATCATACAATGCGGCGCATGTGAAATTAACTACAAGCTGCGCAATATCCAATCAACGCGCAGCTTTATGTGAGCTTCAGTCAGGGTTGGATATTGGCACAGCTTGTAGCTAACTTTACAGCCGCCGACTTGTATGATTCGTCTTACTGTACTGTACTGTACCAGCCTTTTTTTTAACAGTCCACTGCAGGAAGTAGGCCTACCCACGAAGGGTGATTGGGCCATATCCACCACGCTGGCCCAGAGCGGGTTGGTGAATTCACATACGCCATCGAATTTCTTCTACGGACGTATGCAGGTTGCCTCACGATGTTTTCCTTCACCGAAAAGCCAGTGGTGTGAAATTCCGTACATAAATTCCAAAGAACTCATTGGTACGGGACCGGGGATTTGAACCCGCCACCTCACGATTGTAAGGCAGGTGTCACTACCTCTTGACCACCACGGCGGTACGGTGATTCGTCTTATTACTATGTTATCCTAGAATATGTGTAATAGTGGTAACGATGCATTACAATATGTATTAATTGCATGTAAACATAAGTATACTGACTAGATCTAGGTGATTCTGGTTAAATTCTGAATAGCCAACATGTGAATATTCTTCCAAAAGATCATCACCACTGCCGCCATTTTTATCGGGATCACTGTAATCATCGTAATTCGAGCCAAAGTTTGTGCTGCTTTCCAAATTAGACTCTGAAAAGGAAGGAAAATCATTTCTTAATTCTTTTGCTTTTAGGCCGAATAAAATTTCGTTGTCAACTGTGTGACAAGCAAGACAAGACAAGGGGATGTGTGCAGCTTGTAGCTAACTTCACAAACGCCAAGGTGTTAAATTCAGGAGCAGGATTGTTTTTTTTTTTTTTCTTTTTTTTGGTTTTTGGCATTTACTGTTTACTGCCTATACCTATCCGCACTGCGGCATGACCGGCGTTTCCATCAAATATACATATAGGTAAGTGGCGCGAGTGGCTGGTGCAGCGCGTCTAGGTACGTATTCACCTTAAAGCCTTTTTCACATTCAGGGCCCATAATTATCATTGTTACGTCTGTGGTAGCTACACAACAGTACAAGGTGTCATAAAATAAAAATTACCTTTTTTGATGGCCATTTCAATGAGCTTTTTATTTGTCTTTTGACATATTTCTTTGAACATTCTACAACCATTGAGAAGGTGCAAGCAGTTTTGGCACATATGTTTCGGTAACTGGTCCGATTTCTCCATCTGCAAAAAAATAACATATACTTTCATTCAAGTTATTATTTATTTATTTACTGTTAGATAAGTGTTATGACTACTAATATTAGATAACTGTTAGATAAGATGATGAGGTACTTATTTATCTATAGAATCTAGAAATTGACTCTAAAAAAACAATCCTTAGTTAGCATGATATGTAGTCTGTCGCACACTAAAACACTGTAGTCTGCTACTGCAAATTTCAAGTACACAGTTTTATTATACTATGAGACTAAACATGCACTAAAATTACGAGATAAATAAATACCTCATCATCCCGACGTATCAACCGAGTTGTATCGATCATGGTAACGGGTAGACATGAGAATGAGGTATTAATTAATCTCGTCATTTTAGTGCACAATTAGTTTCATAGTATGTAATAATAATGTGTACAAATCGCGAAAGTTTGAAAACACCAGACAAAGTATTCATTTAATTTTGTAACACAATTTTGATTTGATTAGAAAGAAAGAAATAATGTTTATGTATATTATCACTTTTATAAAAACTTACAAATTATAACAAATATCTACAGAATAAAACAAGTAGGTGAGATTACATAGCAAGTTTTCACGGTTTTTAAGTACTGTTAATTTTACAATTACAATTAAGTACTGTTAAGTACTGTTAATTTATTTGAAATTAATCAAGTTGTAAACATCATAGATACAAATTGCGGTATAAATAGGCATCCAGCTTAAGCATTAATTTCTGATTCATAGTTGAATTATAACTATTTTCACATATTTTATGGACTCATTAACAATCATAAGTATGAAGTAGAGGAATACTCACATAACTAGAATCATTATTTAAAATTAAGACACATTTTGTCAACACAACATCCAAAGATAATACAATAAAATCTGATAGTTCTTTTATATTAGCTATGTCAAGTACGAGCGATCTAAATGGATAGTCAAAGAACGAATCATAATTTAAAAATTCTCGACCATATAAGAAAAATGTACCATCGTCTGTGTTTTTTAAAATATTATATATTTTATTTTTAATAAGGCAATCAGCTGTGCCATAAGCCTCTACACATAATGCAAACCTATCAAAAGTTATTTTTTTGTAGCATTCATAATATGAACTGTCGTTAGGAATAGGTCCTGAATAATATCTGTAAGAAACGAACACAGCACTTGACGCAAAGCTTTTATCAAACTTTGAACATTCTATTTCTGCTAACCTTTTTGTTATTTGCTGCAGAGGCTTGTTAGGTGATCTTACAAATTTTAATTTTTGTTGCAGAAACCGGTCCCAATCCTCAGCAGATAATGTGGGTTGTAAACAACTAGTGCTGATTTATAGACTATGAAAGTAAGGGTATGGAAACAAGATAAATCAACTTACAGTTACCCCAGTGAATTGTAGTATATCTTCAGGTATATTAGGTTGGATAAAATTGTCAAAAATTGGTACATCTCCTTCCTCTTGGTCACAAATTCTACACATAGTGTTTGGCTTGCTTTTCTTGATAGGTCTGAAATAAGTATAAATTACACATGTTACTAAATTGAGAATGAAAGTATAGGTTATAGGTACAGGTACCAAGCCATTCATAGTACATATGTAGAGAGGAAAGCAAGATATCTTTGTGTTGTAGCTAAATTATCATATATTATTTTCACTAGCTCTTCTCTGCCCTAGGAATTAATTTAGACATTTGTTTAGCATTTATGATGTAACTTTTAGCCACGGAGATCACAATAATTTATAATAAAATTACATTTAGAATACTTACATTTTTTTAATTTTTATAGTTTTCTTCACTACTTTCGATTTCTTTTGCAAAGCCTTGGCAAACAACATTGATTTTAACAAGATTAACGAAGACATTGCTTGCGGAATAAATTAATTGCGGAACGACCCTAATGTGTAATGTATTAATTTCATTTATTTATTTTATCTTTATCCAACCAAAAATCCAAACAAAAACAATTTTTTTTTTTAATTAAACCTACTCATGACCATGGATACAGACTCCTTCACTCGAAGTCTTAAATAATGCTTTTTTTTCAACTTATTCTTCTCAGTAAAGCAATGGAGACTTTACTAGAGGCGTCTATGGAGTTTTGGTAACAACACGGAAGAACATGATACGTCACATTATATCACTTGCCTACACTCATGCACGTAAATCAGCTCATAATCAACGAAATACCACCATTTTACACTAATTATCACTGATAAAAACACAAGTTTAACAAAATAATACAATGAGGCGACATGATTTTTCCGCGTTCCCGCCAAAACTCCCCAAACAAAAACAATTGACAACAGTGCTACCAACGTCCATGTCCCTAATTCCCCCAAAAGCCAAAATGCATTCCCCAAATCGAGCACAAAAATATCCCAATCCCTGTAAGACGGCAAGAGAAATTACCTTTTTTCGTCATAAATATGCATATTTCATGTAAGTTTTGCTTTGCCAAAATCGAATTTTTTGGGGAAAATGTCCTGGCAAACCGAATTGAAGGTTCCTTTACACACAGGCGGTACGAGCGGTATAGCGGACGGGCGGGCATCTGTATTGTACTGGTTTTCTAAGAAGGGCTCACACAGGTCCGGTCGCGGTACTGCCGTACCGCCCTTTACCGCTCGTACCGCTCGTACCGCCTGTGTTTGATGGAGCCTTTACTGATTTACTGATTTTATTTACTGATGCTAATAAGATTACCTAAGAGCTCTCTGGTACTCGGTATAAATAATTATACTGAAGAATTTAGTTTCCAAGATGACGTAAATAAAATGTTTTGTAAAAAAATTTGGTTGCTTTTTATTACTGTCACTGTCACAGCAGTCAAGCAGTCACTGTCTAACTAAAAGCTGTCAAATCAAATGGGTTTTCGCGTTGTTTGTTGTTGATTTTTGTATTTTTTGAAAATAGCTTGTAATGTTTTTTTAGTATTTCACGGTATTGTTAGTGCGTTAAATAGTTTAAAACAGTAACCTATTGAGTTCTATTGCCATGGCGGTCTATCTAACAAGAACAATGTTGAATAGAATGAACCAAGTGAGATACCCAAGTTGCTCGAAACTTGAGGTTGAGAATTCCACTTCTGATCATTGGCAGAAACTTTTCGCTGATGGGTAATGATAATGTGATACACTAAACAAAATCCTAGAAGTGGTTATGATTGATGTCCTTCATATGTTGCTTGCTATAGTCAGAAAACTGCCTACTTACCCCTACCAAGTAGTAAAAAATACTAGGTATAACGTGATCCGGTAGTTCCGATACAGATAATCTGATCCTCCAGTGTTCCAGCTATCACAATACCGAATAATAGTGTTATAGTCATTGTTATCAGAGCTAGCTAACGTGAATGAAGTTGTTGCCCAGTATGATTGCATTTGGATGTCTGTTTGATGTACCACTGTTCTTTTTCAGGAACAAATCTGTAAGGCTGTCTCATGCGATGATATGTAGAGTATGCGGCCGAGATGGCTGTACGCCATTAACAGAAAAGCTGGATGATTGCAGTATTTATCTAGCTCTTTGTTCAGTCACCAATGTTACTGTGAGTCTCAGTGTTAAAGCTGTTTAATTTGCAAGAAGATTAGTTTTTAACTTACTGTTTAATTGTCTAATGGAAATCTATAGGAGTCCCTTCCTTCCTTCCCTTCCTGAACCTTCCCAGGTTCAGGACCAGCAGTGGACATATTTGAGTTGATGATGATGATGGGCCATAAAGTTCATGATTGGAGACCATACACAAGTAAGCATAGCATAAACCATGCAGCCACTGATAAGGAGGCATCTGTCCTCCTTGTCAGTGGATTATGATTTCCTTGTGTATCAGATTATGGAAACCTCAAGGATGAAATGGATACAAGTTGCTCCCAACTGGTGTTATTGGAAATCAATTGGGGAGGCTTATGTCCAACAGTCAATGTATCATGGCTGATATGATGATAATGCTCATGAATATAATTTGATCTTCATCTGCTCATATTTATTACTCAATAGTCATTTTATTACAGATTGATATGAATGATTCTCTGCCTAAGTTCATTTGTACAGACTGCCTTCAAAAGTTAAAGGTGACCATGGATTTTAAAAAAGAATGTGAAGCATCAGAAAGGAAGTTTAAGAAAATATTAAATCCGCAAGGTGATCCATTTTAGTTTTTTTCCCTAGTTCTTTTATGATGTAGCACACCTAATCAAGTTTGTATAGGCCGTGTGGCTAGCCTTGGTGTCAGAGTTTTTAGGCTGCAATGTAATGATGTTGTTTAATGTTGTTATCAAACACATAAATCTTGAATTTATTGGCATTGCTAGATTTTCTCTGGGTTGAGCAGCTCTGCTATTCTTATGATATGTGTCTTGCAATATGATCTGAAAACACAACCTTTTGACTTCAGTCAGAAGGTTTACATTTCAGATCAGATGTGAGCTGAAAACACAACCTTTTGACTCCAGTCAGAAGGTTCAGATTTCAGATCACATCTGATCTGAAAACACAACCTTTTGACTCTAGTCAGAAGGTTCATATTTCAGATCAAATGTGATCTGAAAACACAATCTTTTGACCTCAGTCAGAAGGTTTACATTTCAGATCAGATGTGATCTTAAAACACAACCTTTTGACTCCAGTCGGAAGGTTCAGATTTCAGATCACATCTGATCTGAAAACACTACCTTTTGACTCTAGTTAGAAGGTTCAAATTTCAGATCAGATGTGATCTGTAAATGCAAACCTTTTGACTCCAGCCAGAAAATTCAGATTTCAGATCACATCTGATCTGTAAATGCAACCTTTTGACCCCAGTCAGAAAGTTCAGATTTCAAATCAGATGTGATCTGAAAATGCAACATTTTGACTCCAGTCATAAGGTTCTGATTTCAGATCATGTCACAAGACAAGCTGTTTATCGCCTGAAGGGCAAAGGCCCACCCCAGAAAAATATAATGTTTAGAACTTTCAAGTTCTATGGGGCGGGCAAAGAAGTTTATAGGGTGGCCAACTATGTAGTTACACCTATACTTGAGTTGGTTGGTCTAAAGCCAAGGCATATTAAGACAGCACATTTTAAAATAATTTATTTATTGCATTACACATTTTTCATACAATTTTGTTGATAATTAATTTTGATCCATCCATCCATCCATCAGCCGAAGGACGTCCACTGCTGGACATAGGCCTCCTCTATGGATCTCCAATAAGACCGGTTGGAAGCGGCTTGCATCCAGCGCGATCCTGCGGTCTTGATGAGGTCATCCGTCCACCTTGTGGGTGGACGTCCTACGCTGCGCTTGCCGGTACGTGGTCTCCACTCGAGAACTTTTCGACCCCATCGGTCATCAGCCCTCCGCGCTATGTGCCCCGCCCATTGCCATTTCAACTTGCCAATCCGTTGGGCTATGTCGGTAACTTTGGTTCGTCTACGGATCTCCTCATTTCTGATTCGATCTCGCAGAGAGACTCCGAGCATAGCCCTCTCCATAGCTCGTTGGGCTACTTGGAGCTTACTAATAAGGCCCATAGTGAGAGACCACGTTTCTGTGCCATAAGTCATCACTGGCAACACACACTGGTCGAAAACTTTCGACTTGAGGCACTGAGGTATGTCGGACGAGAAGATACTACGCAATTTTCCGAACGCTGCCCAGCCGAGTTGGATTCGGCGATTGGCCTCTTTGTTGAAGTCGGACCTACCTAACTGGACTACTTGTCCTAGGTAGACGTACGAGTCAACGACTTCAAGAACCGAGTTTCCAACAGAAATCGAGGTGGGTAAAACATGGGAATTACACATGACTTTCGTCTTGTCCATGTTCATCTTAAGACCCACCTGTTGAGAAACCCGATTGAGGCCTTCGAGCATCGTGCTGAGCTCTTCCATCGATTTTGCCATGACTACTATATCGTCGGCAAACCGAAGGTGAGTGAGGTATTCGCCATTGATGTTGATGCCGAATCCTTTCCATTCCAGGAGCTTGAAGGCGTTCTCCAAAGTAGTTGTAAACAGTTTCGGAGAAATTACGTCTCCCTGTCTTACGCCTCTTTTTAAAGGGATCGCCTTGGAGCTCTCTTCCTGTACTCGGACCGACATAGTGGCTTTATTATACAAGCACTTCAACACTTCGATATACCGATAGTCAATTCGGCATCGTTGGAGAGACTCGAGCACAGCCCATGTCTCGACCGAATCAAAGGCTTTTTCATAGTCCACAAACGCTAAGCAAAGTGGCAGATTATACTCTTCGGTCTTCTGTATAACCTGCCGCAGCGTATGAATGTGGTCCATGGTGCTAAAGCCTTTTCGGAAACCGGCTTGTTCGCAAGGCTGGAAGTCATCAAGCCTGCGCTCGAGACGGTTCGTAATGACCCTTGAAAACAGCTTATAAACATGGCTCAGAAGTGAGATGGGTCTGTAGTTCTTCAATAAGGTGTTATCGCCTTTCTTGAAAAACAACACCACCACGCTTCTGTTCCATGCTTCTGGCGTGATGCCCTCGAGGACGACGGTGTTGAAAAGCTTCTGGAGGACTTTTAGTACCGGTGTTCCACCCGCTCTCAGCAGCTCTGATGTGATACCGTCATCACCCGGCGCCTTGTTGTTCTTAAGCTGATTCAGGGCCATTCTAATCTCGTACAGGCTGATGTCCGGGATATCTTCGGTGAAGTGTCGGGTCAGCTTGGCTCTTGGATCTTTGGCCGCGCTGCTAACAGGCTTAGCGACCGAAGCATATAGCTGTCCATAGAACCTTTCGATCTCCTCTAATACCTCTGCCTTGGTCGACGCTACACTGCCATCTTCTCTCTTCAGCTTTGTCAATTGGCTTTGTCCAATAGACAAATCTCTTGCGAACACTTTGGAGCCTTTGTTCCGCTCTATTGTCTTTTTAATATGTTTAGTATTAAAAAGACGGATGTCGTGTCGCAAGGATTTTGAAATTTGTCTATTAAGCCGCCTGTATGACTTTGCATCATCGGAAGACTGCAGTCTTAGCGAGCGTCGTTCGGCCATGAGATTTAGAGTATGATCGGAGAATTTCTGAGGTTTATTTGAACGGCGGGGTCTAAAGAACTTAGCACCCACCGTTTGGACAGTTTCTACGAGCCCGTTGTTGATCTCATCCACCGACGCAATGTTCTCTAGGCAAGTAAAACGGTTTGAGAGCTCGAGCTGAAAGTCCTCGGGGTTTTGGATATGTTCAAGAGTGGGTCGGAGCGTGGACTTCATCAGGCGAGACCTTTCGAGCTTAACATTAATATTTAATGTGCCTCGTACAATTCTGTGATCGCTGCCGGTTTTCACCCTGTGGATCACAGAGACATCATTAAATATACGTCTCTCGGTGGTCATGATGAAATCTATCTCGTTTCTCGTGGAACCATCAGGGCTCATCCAGGTCCATTTCTTTTCATGAATTTTGATCTAGCAGATCAATATTACATAATATACATGCCGATCAAGCTGAAAGCTGTTTCCAACCGGTCTTATCGGATATTCATAGGGGAGGCCTATGTCCAGCAGTGAATGTCATAAGGCTGATGGACGGATGGATTGATAGCTGGATGGAGATCAATATTATTTTAATTCTTTGTTTTAGGAGATCCATCAATGCATTCCTATCCATACTCAAAACATGATTTCCAGCTTATCCTACATGATATGAAAGTTAAAAAAATGAAGATTGAGGAGGAGAAAGAGAAAGAAAGACAGAGCAGAGAGAGAAGCCTGCAAAAGCCTAAAGGAAAAGAGTTTAAGTGCAGCTCCTGTGATATGACTTTTCTAGCTAAAGTAAGATCATTATCAGTTGTAGAATATCTGTGTAGTATATGGTTTCAAAATATAATGAGAGATTATAACAGTGTAATGAATTAACTATTGTTATCAAGCTATTTGTTAGTATTTAGAATTGTGGACTTAGTAATATAAGTGTGCTAAGTACATATGGATGTAACATTACTTATGAACCTATTGATTTTAGTGTTGTTTGCAATGCGGCGCTGCACTCTCCATGATATTCTCTATGAGACGATGTTTACTGCAGCGTCGCAGCAATGTGAAAAATTCAGTACGATATCTCATATTTGTAAGAATATTTTGACACTTGGTGCTGGACTATGCAGCGCCGCTCAATCGCGTTTCATTACTTATTCATAAACTTCAATTCCCGTTTGTCTTCCGAATGTACATTGTACAATCTATTACAATGCTTACTATTTCCCTATGCCCTATCTCTTAAATCTATTAATATCTTTAAACCTTTTGACCTCTGGTAGTGTGGTATAAAATATTTTCAAATCAATTTTATAGGAATTGTTGTCTCGTCACCGGCGCGAGCGGCAGTGCATGCGGCGAGCCTGCGACATCTGCGGACAGCTCGTAGTCAGCATAAAGCTACACATGCGGCAGATACACAAACAGCCCGTCACGCACAAGTGCCCCTCCTGTGGCAGGGAGTTCCCTATATTAGCTAGACTTAAGAATCACATGTGAGTATTTACAGCTGGAACTACACTTTTATATTTTTTTAAATTATTGTTTTAAGAAATATCATCAGATACTGAGTAACGAGACGAATCCGCGCACACTCTTTTAGATAAAAGTCGCCAATAGCAGTTGAAACTATAATCGATATTTGCTCAGGGTTTTAATTGACATTTGAGTAATTCTAATATTTAAATGAAATATCATCGAAGTTATGTTTCAAAAGGGTGTCTAAATAAATCACAAGGTATTTTATTGCCCACAGAAACCTTTTATGCTTTCGGGATAAAAAGTAGCATAATATGTCACTTTTAACTATGTCCATGCCAAAAATCAAATTGATCCTTTGCTCTGTAGTTGCGTAAAAGTGTAACAAACGAACACACTCTCAGACTTATTAGTATAAGGATAGCTAAAATCTATGAGTAGTCCTGTCTGAGTCACAATCACAAAGTGAAAAACTGAAAACAAAAAATATGAGATTTTTGGTAGATACCCAAAAAAAATCGTTCGCGACGCATAATGGTTAATACGTATAACGTTCAATACGCAAAATGTACAAGACGCAAAATGTACAATAAATAATCAAAAAAGACGTTAAACATTTGGTTGCAGGATGATCCACACAAACACATTCAACTTCTTCTGCGACCTGTGCCCGTACAAGTGCAAGCACAAGTACTACCTCGTGATGCACATGCGCACGCACACGGGCGAGAAGCCATACAAGTGCCAGCTGTGCCCCGCCACCTTCGTCAACCCTTCAAACCTCAATAAACACAAACTCACGCATCAAGAGAAACAGTTCAAGGTAAGGCCCTTAACTGATTAGGATGCAATGGGGGGGTCTAGAGGCTTTACAAGTATCACCTGTGCCCTATTATCTTCGTCAACCCTTCCAACCTCAATAAACACAAACTCACGCACCAGGAGAAACAATTCAAGGTAAGGCTCTTAACTGATTAGGATGCAATGGGGGGGTCTAGAGGCTTTACAAGTATCACCTGTGCCCTATTATCTTCGTCAACCCTTCAAACCTCAATAAACACAAGCTCACGCATCAAGAGAAACAGTTCAAGGTAAGGCCCTTAACTGATTAGGATGCAATGGGGGGGTCTAGAGGCTTTACAAGTATCACCTGTGCCCTATTATCTTCGTCAACCCTTCCAACCTCAATAAACACAAGCTCACGCATCAAGAGAAACAGTTCAAGGTAAGGCCCTTAACTGATTAGGATGTAATAGGGGTCTAGAGGCTTTACAAGTACCACCTGTGCTCTTTTATATTCGTCAACCTTTCCAACTTCAATAAACACAAGCTCACGCATCAGGAGAAACAATAATTCTTCTAGCTAAAATCACAGCCGCCAAAATGTGTGATTCGATCTGTACATAATATGTGTTGTCTACAGTGCATGTTGTGCGAAAAGGCGTTCCGGACGAGCGCGGGGCTCCGCGAGCACCACGAGGCCGCGCACATGCACATCAAACACACCTGCGCCTTCTGTGGACGGGACTTCTGTTATAGGTTTGTGATGTATAATATGTATTGTACATTTTTTTATTTCAACTAATTCCTTCTATTCTTTCCTTCAGAAAATTCTGAAGGAAAGTTAGGGAAATGAAAAACTTCTGATGTATCCTGCCAATTAACTCACAAACGATTCTGTAGAAAAACGAAATTTTAACTAAGAATGAAAAAAATACGTAAGATGGTAATCAAAGAAAATAAAATATACAGAAAAACTAAAAATTAAACCATTTTAATGTAAAAACTACAGAAAATAAGATTTTGTTTAGAATTTTTTCATCCATGAGTTTGGAACAGAATATTTATTTTTGTAAATATGAGTCAAGTGCGTAAAATAAATATGGAATATATCTAAAATCCTTAAACTTAAATACTTGTCGCGGATTCAGATGGTTTAGAATCCGCGTGGTTGTCGTCGTCCGCCAACGTCGATATTATCACTTGTCAGTGCGCACAAGTGGCGCAGGCGCTGTCTCGATTAAGATTGAAGTGAATTCAACAAGTCAAATCTCGAATGAACGCACTACTGACCGATAAAAGACAACTTCATTCGATCATCCATCCAATCAACACAGAATACAAACTCTTGCGTTCACACTTGTCATTGGAATTGATTGAAATACTACTCTAATAAACCAAAATAAAACATTCCTCTGACATACTTATCTTTGCAATAAATATATTTGACCACCAGATCTGACCTCCGAAAGCACGAAATCCGCAACCACAACCGCACGAAGCGCGACTACATCGGCGGCGAACCCACGTACAAGCTAGTCGAACGGATGCAGAAACAAGAGGAGACCAACATCGAAATAGACAAGTGGCATGCGGCTGAAATCGTCGTGGCGCAGGCGCACATACAGCCGCCGCAGCCACAGCCGCAGATCATACAAGCCACCTATATAGACACGAGGTCGTCCAACCAGGCGATATACTTCAGCGACGTCTCTGGTATCATGACTCCGCAGTCGATGCACCAAATGGGTAAGAAATAAGAATACTAAATTAGAAGTAGTAATAATTAGCTTAGATCCAAATACAGCTGCCGCAGCCACAGCCGCAGATCATTCAAGCCACGGATATAGATAGACACCCGGTCGACCAACCAAACGATATATTTCAGCGACGTCTCCGATATTATGACTCCGCAGTCGATGCACCAAATGGGTAAGAATACTAATTTAATCTTAATATATATAAATCTCGTGTCACAATGTTTGTCCTCAATGGACTTCTAAACCACTTAACCGATTATAATAAAATTCGCACACCATGTGCAGTTCGATCCAACTTGAGAGATAGGATAGTTTAAATCTCAAATTATAGTCGCAATTTTAATTTATTTAGCCACAGCAACGCGTGGCCGGGTCAGCTAGTAATATTATAAATTAGCTTAGACGCACATACAGCCGCCGCAGCCACAGCCGCAAATCATACAAGCTACGCATATAAAAAGTAGATAACGTAAAATAAACTCTGCTGTTAGTAAACTGTGGTTTATGTTGAATGGCCTAGCATTGAACTAAGATAAAACCTGCTTTTTGACGTTCAATCTCAACGGGAGATCGGAAGCTAAGTACTCGGTAACGACCGCTATATACAACCGAATACCCGTAGAAGTTCGGGATGCACCTTCCGCTGGCTCGTTTAGGAATAAATTAAAATGTTGGCTACATAAGCAACTATTTTATGACGTAAATGACTATTTAAAATTACCATAATTGTATTAAGATTTAGTGACTAATTTGGTAATTCAAGTCAAGTTCTTAAATTTTTATTTTTATTTCGTGCTATTATAAAATATAGCTTTACAGAAGTATTGTATTGTATAGTATAGTATATAGTAAATTATATAGTGCAATAATGTAATGTTTTCTTCTTGACTTGTAACAAATGGTGTTATGAATAAGTGACTAGATATATGACTATATAGACATCCGGTCGTCAAACCAGGCGATATACTTCAGTGACGTGTCCGGTATCATGACTCCGCAGTCGATGCACCAAATGGTTAAGAATAGTAAATTAAAAGTAGAATAGTTAACTTTGACGTATATACAGCCGCCACGGCCGCAGATCACACAAGCCGCGTATATAGACACCCGGTCTTCTAATCAGTTCCTCAAATGGGTAAGACTGATGATTTAGCGATTCTTGATTACCTCATATCTGGAATAAAGTTAGTCTAGACTAGAAGATTTACGATTACCGTTTATGACTTGATTTTATGGTGGACCCATTAGAAAACTTTAAGAAACAATGACCAATTTTAAAACTATGTTAAACGCAATAAATATTTGTATTGCTTTCTGAAATTGTTCCAAAGTTATGAATATAAAAGAGATATTTGGATTGTTTAATGTACCGATTGTATTTTTTTCAGTTTCCGTCCCGATCCAGCAACAAACCGTAGAGATTACATTGTAAGTACAATATCGATTATGTTACTCCTTTGTATTATTATCATAATTTATATTCAATAAATTCCTACATATTCTAAAACGAAATGTAAATGTACTTAAATTAAAAGAGAACGGTTTTCATACCTAGTATAGCATATCTTCCTCAAAAACCTTAAAAGTTAAACCAATTCTGAAGTTCAGGAGTTAAAAGCTATTGACATTTTAAATTGTAAATACTGTAATACAATATTCAGATCACTGAAAAATACTATCACTTAAAGTGTCTATCTAGCTCGCCTGTTCATGTACAGGTTTAATGTAGGAACCACAATAAAACCTATTTTTTTACCTAAATTGAAATGTCTTTACAGGCCAGAATTAACAATGAAAAAGGACGATCCGGTAAAAATAACATACGAAACTCAAGGCATTGGTTATTATTAATACAACAGAATACAGTAAGTGATATGTCGGAAGTGTATAAACCCCAAATGAGTTCAGTAATATTTTAATAAGTTCATACTTATACCGCGCGTGAGCTGACTTAAAATGGTTCTGTATCAAATGGTTAAGATAAAATGCCTTAGTAATTCTATTAGCCAAGATTTACAGTTATCTATTTACTATTTTATTTCTGGTGTTTGATTAGACTGTGTGCATATTTGATGGAATTATTAATAATTCATTCCGATTCATTGGGTTAAAGTAGTGAACCGAATGAACGCCCAATCGCCCTTTGTGGGTAGGCCTAAGTACTGCAGTTTTAAACGGCCAATACAGTAGAAGTAGAGGCCAAACGAGCATTATTTTGTGAGATGTGAGTCTATAAAGTCGAGTAATTTCGTAATTAAAATTTCGACTTAAAAACTCCGACACCAGGGATAGCCACTCGGTCTGTACGAACTTACTTACTTAGTCGACTCATTTTCGATCGCTGTGTGGTACAAACAGGACTTTAGTATGAAACCGATTGCAGCGTAAAAAAATCTCATTTTACGCGACTGGCAGCTCAAAAAAATTACGCTCGATTGGCTTCTTCGCTCTTAAGTGGATAGACGGCTTAAAAATGAAAAGAACCTCTGGAATAGCCTAAAGAAATTGTTCCAATAATAATTGGAAATGAAGGAGATCAAATGAATAAGACTGCATGTACTGCGCTACGACTGATCGATGACGATAAAATTGTTATAATTACTCAATTTTAGTGCCATAATTATTATTGTGATTACCTAGTATGTAACCTTATGTAACCTAGCCGGAGAACCACTGGATTTCTTATCCGGAGCTCTTGGGTTCGAATCTCAAAGCGGTGAGTACGTCTTTTAGAAAGATTTAGGCGTTGTTGAGTATTGCTGTTTGACGTTTAAAAGATCTGACTGTTCAATGTTGAAGTGATACATTGTTATAAATTGATAAACGCCGGCTGCGCGCACGAAAAAGTGTCACGTTCCGCGTGAGCCGAGCCGAGCGTGCAAGCGATAGCTAAAGAGGCACGATCGGCCTAAGCGTTCGGCTTGTGCCAGTTGATGATTCAACAATGTTTTCTTATGACGTTATCACGTCAAATTATCGTCCGTAAACCAATATTAAAAATAACCCATTTTTTATAATTATACAGGGTTATTTCTAATCAATTAGCATCCTTTCAGGGGCTTATTCTGTACATCAAAACAATTTTTGTTCTACGACTTTAATTAATTCTCAAACAAAAAAGTTGTTGGTTTATAGAAAAATATCATTCGTCCTCGATAAAACGTCTAACAGCTGATTTTTTTTGAGTTTTGATAAGTACAAAAGTTGTTAGTTTTGATGTACAGAATAAGCCCCTGAAAGGATGCTACGAGTAATTGATTAGAAATAACCTTGTGTACACGGGTACTTCTCTCTATTTTTCATCACTTCAAGAAAGGAAAATTAGCGCTAAAATCTCAGGAGAGCGGATATTAACGAGCACGGTTTGATTAACGGTTGATTAGAAAAGTTTTTCGCAACTAGGAAATTGAATCAATGATTCCATCAAATATGTGTGTTGTCTAATCTGACACCTAGTATTTTTATCTCATTTTATATGTTATAAAAAATTAAACTAATTATGCCAATGTATTATATTGCTGTGTAATATAAATTAGAAATGTAAATTTATACAATAAATCATTTTACAAGTTATACAAATATATATTTTATTTGAATTATACATTATTAATTATAATTATACATTATTGAATAGACCAAAAAAAGTGAACGAATTGTGTGAAAGATGATATGCGAGAAATGAAATGACGTACGATAGATTGAAGTAGCGAAATCGTACTGTGTCGACCCCACCTAGTGGGGTAAGGGCAACAAGTAATACCTATTTAATTTTCGTCACGACTTCAAATAAATAAATGTATCCAAAATCCCACACTACTCAAACAAACACAAAACATTAAAACCGTATTAACCCACTTGTTACTAGCGTTTGATATACGGATCAATGAACAATAAAAAATATTAAACAAAACGTGGATAGTTTCAAATTTCTTTGTTTATTGTTTGTGATAGCTGGATGATTCCTTTGTCGAATAGACGTGGTTTGTTCTAGTTTGAGTTGGACGTGTAAAATTTATAAGTGTTGATAAATCGTGTTTATTTGTCATGAGTGTTTCGAGGTAAATAAATAATATTAATTGTATTTGTGTAGGGTGATTGTTGTAAAAATATTAAAATTTATAGTATTATCTTTAATATAAGTTTATATGTTTATTGATTCTCTAACAATTTATGTCGCTTATTTGTCTATAAAGTTGATGTTCCGTATATCAAACGATAGTAATATGTACTGCTATAAAGCAGTTGTACCGTAAATATTTATTAAATATATTTTAACAGTTTTGATAGGTAATAAAATACAAATTACTCTGTAAATAAAAATAAAAAAATATTTTTTTAGTAACACCACTTTACGTAAGTAGGTACGTAGTAAGTACCTCAAAATAATTTACTCAGCATGTGTGTGTGATAGGTTTCGGAACAAACTTTGGGATGTAAAGGGACTTTACATTTTACACAAAAAACAGCATTTTTATGGCACACAGAACATCGCAACTGTTCCGTTCTGCACTTCATTTTATGTGATCTACTTCATCATAGCGTGAAGTTTCTTGAAAGATTTTTGATGTCCGCCTGGCCTGCCTGGCTTTCAAGCTGTAGGTACCTTTACCGTAAGATTGTAATAAACATGTAGCGAAGTTTCTTCGGAATCCGAGGTTGTCATACTCCGAGGTTGATCAATTTGGGTATCTCTTTTGCTGTTGGGAAAGTTGTCTAGTCTTACCTACATGGGAGGCGTAAATAGATCTGACCAAAACGTTGGCTTATATCATACTTCCATCCGTGGCGTGAAAAAAAATAGTACTTTTCCCGGATTTCCCATTGCTAATCAAGTATAGAACGGAACAGTTGCAATGTGCTGTGTGCAATGAAAATGCTATATTTTTTTTTGTAAAATATAATGGCTCTTTACACCCAAAAGTTTGCTTGGAAACCTATCACACACATGCTGAGTAAATTATTTTGTGGTACATTTTACTTACCAACTTACGTAATTGGTGTTATTAAAAAGAGTAATTTCTATTTTATTAACTACCTAAACAGCTAAATTTTTTTTTTAAATGTTTACGGTTCATCTGCTTTATAGCAGTACATATTACTAGCGTTCCGTGACACCTACAATTTTTTATTTATTTTTCCGCATATAGTAAGCCTATAATTAGACCGAATACAAAAAATCAGAACAATCCTCCGAAAAAAGGGATATCCGTAACAACTGGGTTAAGAATCCTATGAAATTTATTTTAATAGACCAACAGAAACAAATGCTAAAAGTTGTGAAATTTTACGAGAGGCCCGAGATCGTTAGCAGTTAATTATGAAGATAAAAAATGGGCCCAAGTAAATTAAAGTTAATCCAGCTTGCCTTAATTTACAAGGGTTGTAGATAACAGATGGTTTATCTCAACAACCTTCGATGTAAATACCTTTTGATGGAACGGCGTTTATATCTGTTGGTATGCGATGTTCTATTGCTATTGACGAGATTATATACATTATACACTGTATAGAATTCTTGTAAGTTTTGTAGTATTTTTGTCGACCTCCCTCCCCCTCGCTTAACGAGTGGATGTACTGTATGGATAGTTGCTTGCCCTTATGTATGCTCATCACAGTACTTAACCCATAATTTTGAAGTACAGTCCATTCACAGTTTTGTACCTCTGACATTTGTCGCTGTGTTTCTGTCTAACCTGTGATGATCTATGAACTCTATGATGACTAGACTGAGATAGCGACGAATGTCAGAGGTAAAATAACTGTGAACGTAGTGCATGTCAGTTTCTGCGAAACCCTGCTCACGAAATCAGCGTTGTTTTGAGATACTTACGGTGATCTTAAATCTGAAGTTAATCAGGTTTAATTTAGTAACATTGCTCTTCTAAACTCTTTTATCAATCGTCCTACACGACATAGAAGTAACCGCGCTAATTATTATAAGTACCAAGGTACATAATGACTTTACCCTCTCATTAATATATAGGTCCTCCCTATAAGTTCGTAATCTGTAATCAAACTAACGACCCGAGCATACCCTAGTTAGTTCCGGCTCCATAAGCCAGATTGATCGCCCTCTGATTAATTGAACTTTCCAGTTTCCGCGGAATCTAATTGCTTTTGAGCCACCTGCCGCTCCGGCCTCGTTAAACTATTGCTATTTACATACGGGGCAACCATAGAGATCTACCTCAAAGCAGTGTTTCCAAATCTATGTTTTTAATAAATATTTAATGTATTTCCGCTATCTTGCTGTAGGCAAATAATTTTAAGGGCATTAAATGCATTAAGGACATTTATAAAAAAAAAAGAATTACAAACAATTACTATAATAACATATTAAATGTATATTACAATAATTATACATTTAAAAACTTGTTTTAACAAAATAGATAAAATAATAATAAATATCACTTATTTTCACTACACTCTATTATATATTTTTAAAATACTATATTAATGTTAACAACAAATGAATATTATAAAAATCTTTTAAAAATAATATGACAAAGTATTGAAAAACACATCACTAATAAATAACACCCTTATTCTCACTGCACTACACTCTGTTCGACACGTGTTTCGCCTCTCAACGAGGCATCTTCAGGATGTGAAGACCTCGAAGAGTCAATCTTCGAGGTCGCAGTGTTTCCACACAAGATTTTTATTTTCTGTATTTAGGGATTTGTTCCCATAAAAATCTTACGGGAAAGGGCGCGCGGAGCCATGAAGTCATTTTACTCTAAAAATCCTTACACGTGTGGCATGAAGTCATATATTACCCTAAAAATCCCAAAATCCCCGTTTCAATTAAAAACGCCCCAAGTAATACACGCAACCTGCACTTTCGCTCTAAAATAGGGTGAAATCCCTAAAAGTGGACAAGATTGAATGAAGAAAATACAAGCGTCAAACAGGTAATTTTTTGACTCATATTGTTTGACACTACTTGGTCGCCTGCCGCTTTCTCCATAATTTGTCCTCAAGTAGATACTGACTGAGACTGAGTGTACTTATTTACTTTAGGAAATGTAGAAATTACATGATGCTTTTTACGTTAACTATGCAATGGTAACCATACTGTGAGACAATTGTCGTGTAGGCTCTAACTTGTTGGTATTTCCAGTATTGCAGTTCTTACATTTATTACGTATGTAGCAAAAAAAAGTACACAAAATAATATATTTACGGCGAGGGCGCTTTTTTGAATCCAGAGCGAAGCGAGGGATTCTTTAGTAGAATCCTGAACGTAGCGAGGGATTCAAAGTACGTCGCCCGAGCGCCGAGCGCTAAAATTTATTTTGCGCCCAAGTGGTACACTCTACTTTTCATCACCTCTATGAGAAAAGAAAAGGCGCCTCATATTTTATTGTAAAATAATTATTTAATAAAACGTAGAGTAACAACTAAATTTAAATTAAATGGTATCTAAGAATAAAACAAATAAAAACTTATAATTACATTCTTTTCATTCATTTTCTTGGCGCTGAACACTAACATTATTATCATTACAAATACTTCCAAATTCAAAAAGTGCGCGGCAAAGATAATTCCGGCGCACTTATAAAGTTCCTTATAGAAAACTCCACCTTTGGGCGCACTTAAAGGCGAACCAAGTAGTCCTTTTCGAATAGATGTGATGAAAATACATTTTCCGATATCAGTGTTCAGTGTTTGTGAATGCATAAATATAACTTAGTGATTTATTGTGCTCTATGGTCTACTATGGTGAAATTATTGGCTTTACCTACGCATAGTTATGATATTATAAGCAAAGAACATCGTGCGAAATTAGGTCCCCACTAGACCAAAACGATATGACCTATCTCGTGAGATCTGTGGGACGTTTTAAGGAATTGCCTTGTTATGACGAACTTTATTAAAATTGTGGGTTTCTGCAAATTTTGATGGTTTGCAGCAAAGTAGTTCGCTAGGTTTGGATATTATTTTAGTGAAATAAAACGGAAGTTTGTACAGTTTATTCATATAGAGTTCGTCTCTGGGTAGTTTGAATCCGAATAATTTTCGTAGGATAAATCACTTTGTATCTTAGAGGGTATTAATATCATTCTCTCAGGGTATTCTTGTGGGATCCATAAGCGTATGGGAATCTTTATCTGAATTACCCTTCTCGAGTTTTCCTGCACAAGGAAAATACCTACAGGAGGTCACGATTTTACGTGTTTAACCAACCCTCATGCATTACGACGATCATAGTTACTTATTGATACCCATTTAGCAGCTTATTTTTAGAGTCATTGCAGCTGTGAAAATGCTGAGATGGATATCGGTTAGTTATAGACAATATATCATGGCAATATATTGTACTAATAAAGTGAGTTCGTATAGACTAGAGCTGTCTGAAGACCCCTGGCTAAAATATTATATTTTGCTAAAAAGTTAAATGTAGAGCCACAAATTAAATAACAAACAAAACAAACAAACAAATAACTCTTTATTGTACACACAAAATAAACTAACAATAAATAAATACATTAGTGAAATTCTTAAGATAGTGCAACACTAGGCGGCCTTATCGCTGGAAGCGATCTCTTCCAGACATAGATGACAGGCTGAAAACAAAATTCTTGTTCAACGTACTCGTAGGTTGCCAAGCTCGGAACAATTATCTAATCTCGTTCCAAGTCCAATCAGACTAGACTGGTCAAGTTTATGAATTCATTAAACTTTGCTTTCGCTTGCATTTGCACTGAAGCGGCCAGTACCTTTAGTATGAGTTTTTACGCGCTCAATAGAGTTACGCTCGATAGAGACTTGGTATTTTTTTTTGTTTCGTAATCTTATCTATAACGTTGTATGGATAGGAATCCATGCTGAGGTAGAACTGGCTAGTGATGCAAACAATTCGCAGGGAAATACTTCTAAGTTAGTTTTATTTTAATGTCTATTTTCCTTTGTTCTGTCCTCGTTACATAAATGAATATTAATTGTCTATAGTCGACGATGGCACCAGATAGCGTTGAAGTAATCGCACACAAAATTATAGTACTGGTAAACGATTAAAATAAGAATTAAAGTTTCTGTCGAGTACGCAAAAACTTGACATAGTCGTACTAGGGCTACATAAGTACACTTCAGAACTGCCCAGAGCTCTACATGCAAATATCTAAATTGGACGCTGTTGTTGAGAGCTCGGGGCGTTCCTTAGGGATAGAGACTTGCAAGTTGCAACATAGCAATCGAAAGAGAATGTTATTGAGAATAACATTAAACATTTTGATCGCGTTTGGATACAATTGCAATAGTTTACGTTGCTCAATACGCAGTAAAACTCTCAGACTTTTCTTTGTTAAGCTGAGGTAAAACTATTGGGAATTATATTTCTATATTACCTACCTACGCCAAAGTTTCGATATTTTTACACATAACTTTTTACGGAGTAATCCGATTATGATATTTTTTGTTTGTTTTGTAGATCATACTTCAGGGGCTTCATTTAAATTTCATAGAAATCGGCTGAGCCAAACAAATCAACAATAATATGATAAATACTACATAGGTACTTACATCGATCAGTGCGAACTATTCGAGTTCTGTGCACGGTTGAGTCGGTTATGCTATTTTTGGTAACAAATAATTATAAATAAATATGAACCATCACAATTTTGTCTGGGTTGAACTATTTTAATGTTCTTAAAGCTTACATTTAAAACCACCAAGTATAATAATTTACTTACTTACTTTAAATACCTACTACTAGGAGTAGGTATTTGAATTAGGTAAATTATTACCTAAACTGAAAACTAAAAATAACGAAAAAACTGTTCATCTACAGTTAAAACTGTAGAGTTAGCCACACTACTAGACATTATAAACGTTTAAATGAGACGCTTTGTAATGTTGTGGATAGATTTAAAGCAAGGAGAGGTACCTACATTATCTCTGCCCGACACGCCCATCGTAGAATCATGAAATGTTAACAGCTTTATGCAAATCAAGCTGTATAGTCACATCAATATCCAACCATAGCAGAATTTGGAACTACATGGAACGGAACTTTAACAGACTAATTGATCAAATACTGTAAGATACACACAGAACTACAGGACTAGGATTGTGATTAATATTATCAACAACTTTTACTATGGGATCGACTCAGAAGTTGCGATATAAAAAGCAGCTGTTAGATTAATTTTGGACAGGGCGAAGTCACTTTCCTACGAATCAGCTATTTTTCTGGGATTTCAGTGTTGGTCTCGGAGTAAAAGTTGTTTATAATAAATAGGTACAATGCTATTCTACACGATCGCGATATTTCTGCATTTCAACCAATCACCGCCTCAAAAGTTCGAATTTTACTCTAGGAATGAACCATAGAGTGCTTTTTATACACGGTAAAAACGCATTTTACCTACTCTGATTTCATCGATGGTTTATTCTCTAACGTCCTTACCTTACTCAAAAAGAATCGATTGAAACAAATCCACATCGAACATGATTTAATTAACGCAAATCCTCATTGATTCGATCGTATCCGGGCTTCAATCACCGCTTATTTCACGAAGCGTTGCGATATTTCTACTCGGCTCCCGAAAACCTTATCGGAAATTAAATCTCGACGCGATAACGCGTAGACGGAAATGGAGGGACGGTGGTTGCTACTAGAGAGCCTAAATGGTGATGTCGATTGCGCAAAATTGTTATTGTAATGTTAGAAAGGTGCTAGGTAAATGTATTGTTACGATAGAACACGCTCTGGAAACTTTTCTCTTTTCCCCAATTCTATATGTAATGTTTACCGAGCAGCGAAAGATTTTTATGGCCAAATTATAGATCTCGAGGTACGATTCGATTATTCTTCGTAAACAAACCGTAGTTAATCCGATTTTTAAATTGCGTTGTCGCAAAAAATGTACTACTAATATTTATTTCCATTCCAACAAACGATAAAATCAAACGAAAGTTCCATTTTGTATGTTATTGAGTAAATAAATGTATTACACAAACCTTTACAATTTTAATAGATTCTGTGAACCAATATTTTAATGGGTTCTATTTGAAATCGGAATATTGTTTTGTTACTTCATATTTTTAATTTTAATGTTTCAAAGAGGAGGTTATTAAGTTAACGCGCTTATTATTAACGCGTTCTTGATTTTGGTCCATTCGTTGGTTCCTTCCTATTATTTATTATCAAAGAAATTAGTGTCTTAACAGCTATGTTGTTAGGTTTCGTAAGTAGATACCTAAAGATTAATGGAAATCGCACTATATGTATATAAGGGAAGAGTATGTCAATCAACTAGATTGTACAAAATCTCCTAAAGGTAATATTAAGTAGTTCAAAAGTGTTATTACCTACACAATGATCTTATAAGCATAACTTTTGTGAGAAACGAAACTAACTAGTGTTGGAATATGATACTCTTTCCTTCACGACGTTTACATTATAGTAAAATACCCCTTTGTTCTACAGCTTTAATGCTTAGCCTACTTATTAGGTATGAATTCCTCACCACTGTTCTCATAGAGCTTTGCTAGACGGCACTCGCACCTATCCTACCAAATATCGGTAAATAAATGATTTATATTTTAAACCGATTAACTAAATATTTTATTTCTGGCATACAAACTCTTTTACTAGTACGAAAATCCTTTATCCGACTTTTTTCGTATTATAAAATACGATATTTCTGTCAATATTGGCCTAAAAAGTAACATTTTCGCTAAACAAGGCTTATTCTTAAGGGAAGTCTCATATTTTATCGAATGTGACTGTAGAATATCTCATATTTTATTGAATGCGACTGTAAAATGCGTAGAATATTATTCTACGTCTACATACCATATTACGAGTATGTTACATGAAATGCCCTAGAGACGACTCTATGTTGACTGTTCATTTTATATGGCTTTACCTAAATCTGCGGCAAAGCTCTTTGTTTACCCAGAATTTCACTATGCAAGTAAAGCAAACATATTCTTTCAGTTCAAGATGTTTTCTAATAATAATAGGTTCAATTTCACATAACATTTAAAATGTTACCACAATAGCCCAATTTCAATATTTCAAGTCTTTTTATGTCAAAGTTTCCATTTCACGCTCTTCTTTACACCTACAGTATGCTGAGTGTAAGTTTTGTCGTAAACATGACGCGCTCTTCGGCGAGCGCGTAAGCGTGTAATTTGTATGAAGAAATGTACAGCACCACTAGCGGCGCGTTTTTGAAACACAACAAGTTCATACAAATCACATGCTTACGCGCTCGCCGAAGAGCGCGTCATGTTGACGACAAAACTCACACTCAGTATACTGCTGTTTTTTATTTCAAAATAGTAAAAGGGGTATCTCAATGTTGGTTTAGGCTCCGTTGATGCCTAATAAAGGACTAGGACAAGCCTGTGAATTCGATTGAATAAAGAGTAATAATCTGTATTATCTACCTAAAAATAGTTACAAAAGTAGTAGGTACGTGTTTAACATGTTATGGGCTTGCCAACTCCAACTAGCTACTAAAGTTAAATGAACGAAAATTTTAATGACAATTTTCTCTACAGTTATTTTTGGTAAAAATAAAAGTAACTACTCGATGTAACAACCTGTGTTACTGACTGACCAACTAAAAATACGTTCTACGGGATCTCGTAAATTCGTTTTTACATTATTGGGCATGGCTATGGTATAGACACATTTTTGTGGTAGTAGGTACTTAATATAACAGTAGGTATTTGATTCACTGTCCTTTTAATTGGGACTTTTTTCGGGTGCTCTCGGAATAGGTAAGTACCTGAAGGTACATACTTTGCAAGACAAAAAGGAGGAAACTGATGCTGTTGCCAATGTACTTGCAAAATTGATAACAGCGTGTGGTGTCAGCTAATGGGCAAGTTGTGATGGATCGTGTACTCGGCCCCAGAAGTTTCTCCAACAAGTTTGCAATGTCGCATTCTGTTGGCGGAACACGGTCAGCACTAACGTCCGCTCTTGTGAAACTAACTCGTAACTGTTCAAAACTTGAAAATGTGGTTGTAGGATGTTTTATTGTTCCTGGGGCTGTAATATGTTGTTGGTCTCGGTAGTCGACACTTTCAATCTAATATCGTTTGTTTCGAAACATGGATGGAAGTGGGAGAGGCTTTGTTAAGCATTAGGGCACAGGTTCAAATAAAAAATAAATTAATAAATAAAGCCTTTATTTCCATTTTAACTATTTGCATTTATTATTTATTTAACAATTTAATTCTGGTCTGGACACCCAAAATTGAGCGAAGGCCTCCTCCATGCGTTGCCACGATTTTCTATCTGCCTCTACGATGTCAACTCGCCATTTCTTTCTCGGCCGTCCCTTCGATCGTGTGTCTTCTCTCGGCCACCAATGCACAAGTTAAGTAAATATTAGTATTAAGTCCGCGCTTGACCGCCAACTTGCGTGATGGTAAGCGAAGTTGTGGTCAAAGGTGAAGCGCGCATACCTAGAAGATACCTGTTCAATCTGATCTTAAAAAGCTTTAGATCATAACTCATAGGAAACAGGAAAGCAGGAGGACTGTTCCATTCCCTGGCGGTACGAATCAGAAATGTTGAGTAAAACTGCTTCGTACGTAAAAATAATTTGTTTATCAGCCTGCAGGATCTCCCTGCTGTGCAAAGGCGTCCTCTCAGTCTTTTCAATTTTGCCAATTTTAGTCAAATTCGTCGTCTTCAAATCAAATTTCTTGTATAGTATCATCTCCATTCGTAATACCTATATACTAGTTAAAAACACAATTTATGCTAAAGCTAAATTAAGTAGACTTAGATCGATAGTACTTTATCTGAATGTACTAAACCTAGAAACTCTTAGATAGTCCTATCAGACTAATCTTACGAGAGAGGTTTGTCCTAAATGATGGTATCCTAAGCTCGTGTAGGTCTCACTCAACTCGGCGTAGTGAGATTACGGAAAAGGTACATACTAAGAAAAACAGTACCCAACCGTCTTGTTGACAATCACAGAGTTATTTTGTCGTAGTTAGTCAATAGTTAGTACGCATTTTGTCTCTTTCTTTCTTTGAAATTGTCAATTCACTCTTAAAAACATAATTTTTGTTTTAGATAATATCTACTTAAGCTGTAATTAAATAATTTGTGTCGATTCAGGCTTGATACAAATTGAAGAATTTTAAATTTTTCTAAGACAAAAATTGAAAATTCTTCAAATATTATAAAGCATATCGACACAAATTATTTAATTATAGCTTACATGTTATCTAACACAGGCACTTGCCTCCTTTTTCATAAACTTGTCATAAGATCTTGACCTTATAACCATGACGCTACTTAGAAAACCCTTTGAAACCAACAAAAATAAGTCTAAATTGGTCAAAGCTTGTTCAAGTACTTAATCGAAAAATACATCAAAAAATCCGTTGAATTGAGAACCTCCACATTTTTTGAAGTCTATTAACCCTAGACACCTAACCTTCGTCGAATCGACGAGTACTCAACAGAAATATTGTTGTCTCTTTTCGACGCGCGCGCCAATCTTAGCCTCGTCGTTTGCCAACTCAGTGTTCACCGAGCTCTCTCGGGAAGCGACGGAGTCCGGCGCGTAAGTACTTTATTTCTCGATATATTACGAAAATAGTCGTCGTTTCGACGAATGGTTAGGTTTTGTGTACTATTTTTTTCAACTAGTGTTTATACTTTTTCGTAGCTTTTACTATGGCTTCTCAAAGATTTCTGTCTGATGACAATATTACGCGTTTATTATTGGGCAAGGAAGATATTGGTGAATTGGAGGAGTTACCTGACATCGAAACAGAAGATCATTTGGAGATGGAGGATGTAGAAAGCGACACTCAAGACGACCCTTCCGATCATGAAGGTACTCTAGATCGTTCTTCACCTGTTCTGCAGGACAACGAACAGGAGCCACAAACACCTCCAGCACCATTGGCAGAAAGCTCAGGTAGCAGTTCTAGTATATTGACCTTTCACAAAGCAATATCCGTAGTCGGAGTCGTCATGTTTGTCACAATGCTTCTGTGATGGGTCAGAAAATAATGATTCGACGTGATTTTATGAAGAAGCTGCATACGCAGTTAGTAGAGCCCTGGCTCAAAATCAAACTGGAAATTCGTACTATGCCCACGCAGGTAAAACATAAAATCAAAGAAATACTAGGAGCAAAGTCTGATGAGGGCCAAGGTGAAGGTCAAATTGATGGTCAAGGTGAAGGACCGTCATCATCCAGCAACCTTCAACCAGTCGAAGCTCCAAATGTGAGAAAAAGAAAAGTCTGTGGTCTCTGTTCCTACAAAAAAAGGCGCATGACAAAGTCATATTGCTCAAAATGTAACACCGCAATTTGTGGTGAACACAAAGTTGATTATTGCATAAAATGCGCCTCTAATTAATAGTTTTCATATTTTTTTCTAAATGATAAGACTGTTATTATTTATGTTCGCCTAAGAAAAAAGGCTATTTTGTGTTACTTTTTTTAAATTTTAATTTGTACAAGAGTACATCTCATTTGATCTCTAAAACCTAGTGCCATGTAATATAAGGTATAAAATAAATATTTCCATACCAAAATATATTTTTAGTGTTTTATTTACTAGAATAATACTTGCTTTATGTATTTAAGTAATAAAAATAACGGAAACATTTATAAATAGATAAATTAATAAGGGCTAAAAATTGCTCGTCGCATCGACGTATGGTTAGGTTTAAAGGAGTATATTGGAAGGTTAGGTGTCTAGGGTTAAAAAGCTAAAACCAATCCTTATCAAAACCAACCTATTACCTGTAGCAGATTTCATCGATCTATTTAACTCTCGTCTTCCATTAATTTCGTAATTACTACCCACCCATAAGAAGATATTACGAACGCCTACACGATATGGTAATTAACAATTATGCCTACCTTATCTAAATTCATATTAGTTCACTCTATGCCTATTAACATGTATTTGCTTAATTAATTAAGTAATTCAATTAAAATTCAATCTCCTGGAATAATACGATGGAATAACACCGTAAAGTGGAGTAGGTAAGTATTATTATAGTCGCCGTATAGTAAGATTGTAGAAGCTGGGTGGCTAACCCTTAATTTTCCAGTCGCCTGAAGGCTTCTGACATGGCTAATAAAAAATATGTTTAGAAAAAGGTAGTAAAAAATATAAAAAAATTACATTGATAAAGAGTTACAAACCGACGCTACATAGATGATAAAATAAGAAAAAACAAATTAATATTATTTTTTATTAGGTACCTATAAATAAATATGGAAGGAATGAAAAATGTAGGTATTATTGTTTTTCAAACAATAGTTGTGATGACTTATAACACTGACTCTTATTGTGGACCTTATTAATAAGCTACGAGCAGCCCAACGAGCTATGGAGAGGCTATGGTCGGTCTCTGCGGGATCGAATCAAAAATGAGGAGATCCGTGGAAGAACCAAAGAAGCCGACATAGTCGAACAGATTGGCAAGTTGAAGTGACAGTGGGCAGGGCACATAACCCGGAGGAGTGATGACCGAGGGGGTCGAAAAGTTCTACGAAAGTCGTATCGGCAAGCGCAGCGTAGGACGTCCACCAACAAGGTGGACGGATGACCTCATTAAGACCGCGGGATTGAGTTGGATGCAAGCTGCTTCCGATTGGTCTTATTGGAGATATAAAGGGAAGGCCTATGTCCGTTACGTTACCGTGACGTTAAACTAAGAAAACTTTCCGGAATATAAAAATGTTGGTGATTTTAATTATGTGTATGTTTTGGCTATCATTCGACTTATTATTGACTTTTAGCTTCGAGCTTCTCGATCTAAGTGGTGTCTGAAATGTTAATATCGATACTAGGTAATCCATTATCGTAGGCGACGCAGCGTCGGGCCAACATGCGATGTCACACCACCCTCTATCTTCATTTTGCTTTTTCTAGAGCCAGAACTAATGAAACCACAGATCTAATTTCGCACGACACGAGGCCCAATCATAAAGGCGCCATCGTAATTATAATAGCTATTTAGACTATTTCTGTTTCGTTTTCACTTTTGGCATTCGATAGAGAAAACACTTTACGTTGCTATTAATGTTGCACCTTCATAATTGGGCCTGCTGTCTGCTTAAAATCTCAACTACGCATCGCTACTACCACAAAAACACAACAAATCACTTAGGTACACACTGCATTTCAGGATTATTCAGAAAGAGTGTACTAAACTAATGGGCGTGATTTCGAAGATTTCATACATTTTGTCGATTCCGTGTTGTAATTTGGATGTGAGAGCTGATTTTTGTTTGGCCCCATAGTAAAATTTATTCATGAAGTTGGCCTGAATCACCCCTTTCGGCTTAGTACACAATATTTTAATAAACCGTACAGTAAACATACAGTCAGGATGTTTCATAAACGTGCATTTTGCGGTACATGAGTTTTTGCTACGTCGCGCGTCGTTGCGCGCGCCGTTTATTAGCCGATTCTCTAGATCTCTATGAATGAAACGCTAGGTCTGTGGACCGACCAGTGCCGGATTTGCCTAAAGGCCGACTAGGCCCGGGCCTAGAGCGGCCGGATTTTAGGGGCGGCCAAAAACATGTGTGTGTACCATAATAGAATTATAAAAAGAGCACTAACAAAACTGTCACATTACTGCAAAATATATTTGTTTCATCTATCCCATCCTTTGAAAAATATTCCACAAAAACAGTGGAGTTGATTTAGTTGCCCTATCAGCGGGCGGTCAGTGAAGATTGTTAACTCAACATATTGAAATGCAAAAATGTTCTTTAAGGCAAGTTTTACAGAGTTCACATTCTAGCTCGATGCTCATTGCTCATTGCTGTAGTTGGGGACACACGTGTGCGGAAATACTTTGCTGTATGTTTTAACACAAGAAATGAAGCTTTATAATTTTTGGGGTGCTTCGGGCAATACGTAATTGTTTTACCATAATCTTTCACTTTGTGAATTTTATGAGGGTTTTACAATATTTAGTATTTTTTGAGAGGGCAGCATAACTCGCACTTGTTCTTCAGCACGTGTCTAACATTTGCTTCACCTAAACACGTTATCATAAATTAAGCTTTAGGAATATAGAAATAAAGGTGAAAATGAAATATTTCTGGAAAGGGTTGTCTTTCAAATAAAACGTGCTTTTGAAAGTTTTCTAAAAAATCAACTAATGTAACCCCATTGGTTTTTACTGCATGGTCAACGACGCTCCATGTTGTATCTCAGTCAGTTTTCAACCGAATATGAGGTACCTACAGATTTCATGTGCCTCTGATTGTAATTTTACGTGTAATTATAAGTCAACAACTTTAATCACTACACCATAGTGAACAAATAGACATTTAAAAATATTCTCAGGACTTTGTACTGTACTGTACTGTACTGTAGTCTTTTAATAGTCCACTGCAGGACGTAGGCCTACCCATGAAGGGTGATCAGGACTTTATGAGTGCAAATTTTTCTAAGTGTGATAACACCTAAGTGGATATTTTTTGAACATGTCTTCACCAATTGATGAAAAAATAAGACTAAGTGGAGCTGAGTATTTCAAACGGGCTAAGAAAAAGAATGATAAACAAAAAGTTGTTATTAGAAAATCAGCAAAATTATTTTTTTTTAGAAAAACTTCCACTAATTCTGAGAACTGCACAACCGATCAAAAACAAGTACTTCCACGTGTTATTAAGTTCAACGATGCGCCATGAGTATCCTTCAGCTAAGACACTCCAAAAATTGAGAGTCAAGTGAAAGAAGAAATTTGTACGTGTTTTGCTGAATCCTGCTGATGGAGTCGACGATGATCCTTGCTTACATTATGTAATCAAGCGTAATTAACGAATTATGTAAGCACGGAGCCAATCAAATTATGGAAAATGATTTTTGCAATGGTAAACGCACTTATGAAGATAAAGTGCGGAAAGTGACAAAATGTTTTTTTTTTATATTTTTTTTATTTCGAATAGGTTTGCGTTTGACTACACACTGTTTACTGTTTTTACTACACACTACACACTTGTTTGTTCGAACGCCAGCATTTGAACGGTGAAAAAGTTTCAAGAAAGCGGTTACTATACTCCAAGAGCACTGGGTGTGTTTTTTGTGGACCCTGTCTTCTTTTTAACGATGTATTTGACTAAAATAAAGGTTTTAGTGATTGGAAAAATCCGCATCAAAGAGTCATGAAAATTCTCCGTTCGTCAAATGAAAAATTGGGGGGGGGGGGGGGGGGGGGAGGCTCACCAGATAAGCTGGCCTAGAGCGGCTCAGACTGCTAGTCCGCCTCTGGGACCGACACAAGCCCTTGTTCGATTTCATTACAATTAATGAGAGTTTACTGCAGGAATATAAATGTTTGATCTAGCCTAAGGTCACACCACACAGACTTGATTACGATTTAGAATATGTTATGATTTGTATGTGTGCCTAAAACTTGCAGATATTTACATTTTTACATCGTCACAATCTCATTAGTAATTTATTTTACAAGATTTACTATTTTTTACAAAATGCGAAAACGCTAGAAGAGCGCAGCGGAAGCGAACGACTTCATGATTACGTCACTCTGAGACATTGTAAAGTTATCAACCGGAGGAGGTACTCAATTCGACGTGTATACATTTTTTTTTTTATTTATAACCACGCATAACTTTTTTCATAGTAGTCCAATTTTTAATAATTCTTTTTTTACTGGAAAGAGTATACTTCGAAATTGGTCCCATTTAAATTTTATCGAAATCGGCTCAGCCATTATTGATAAATCAACAATAATGTGAAAAATTCTACATCGATCTGTGCGAATTATTCGTGAATTCTGTACACGGGTGAAGTCGATCATGCTATTTTTTGCAAAAAATAATTATTTCTGTATTATAATTGGAAATATATTATGATTGGAAATATGGAAATAAAATTATTGCACAATTAGTTCATTGAGTATCGACAAAATGTATGGATTCGGGAACACTTAATAGTTTTTCAAGTTTGTTATACTAAAAGTTGTCGATAATAATTATACCTCTGCCAGTCTGACCTTTATAAAACAACACCTTGTAAAATGAAATATAAACTTAACTTTCAATCTATCTATCTATATATATAAAAATGAAACCCGTTTTCCGTTGTCACGACATAACATGAAAACGGCTTGACCGATTTGGCTTATTTTTTTTTGTAGTTTTCTAATACTCTGTACAAGGTTCTTACGGAAAGCGAAACGAAGTTCGCCGGGTCCGCTAGTAGTAGATAATGAGTAATACCTACTGTTTAATTATTTTTTCATCCCCCCCCATCTCGGAAAGTTTATTTTTGCTCTTCGATATCTGAGTGCAAAAGTCGTTTTTATCCGCTAGAGGGAGTAAGTAAAATTGAATTTAGAACATTGTATGCACTAGGATTGTGAATTCAAAACATCATTAAACCTGTTTACTTCTATCTCCATGGTGCCGAATTTATCATACAACCTTTTTTTAATTTCTTGAAAACTAAGCTAGAAATATACTATCGGACGCAGCTGACGGACGCGACTGACAGCCGCGACTTAGCAATATGCACAGTCTTAAAACATCCGGTGTGCCAGATCGCTCTCGGACGTCCGAACGCTAAAGGTCGTCCGAAGGTGACGTCCGCGACTTATGTCCGATAGTGTGCACGGCTCAGTGTACTTTCATAGTCTAGGTCGCGGCTGTCAGTCGCGTCCGTAAGCCGCGTCCGATAGTATGTTTCGAGCTTTAGACTGGAGCAAAAAAAAAGGCGCGCGCAGATTAAAAAAAAAGTACACCAAGGAAGTTCCGAGTCTAAGTTTTCAAGAAATTAAAAAAAAGGTTGTATGATAAATTCGGCGCCATAAAAATAGAATTAAATAGGTTTAATAATTCAATTTTACTTTCCCCTCTAGCGGATTAAAACGACTTTTGCACTCAGAAATCGAATACCAAAAATAGTCTTTCCGAGATGGGGGGATGAAAAGTTTGTTTGACACCAACAGAATTGATTGAAACTGTTAATAATGATGTGCAATATTTTCTATTACTTCTATTACCTCATGATTACCTCTCTGCCTTATGTTAAAAACAAGAAACATGAAAATAAGTAAAAGACCTAAAATTAGTTATTCTAGCGACGAGAAAGTTTGTTTGACACCAACATAATTGACTGAAACTGTTAATAATGCGCAAATGAGCTTTCTGCCTCAACAATCACGCGAGAAGTATTTGAAACAGTACAGTATGTAGACGACTTTAGTTATTTCCTCGCTGAGGTGGGATGAAAAGTTACGTGTTGCACTCGAGTGCAAAAATTTTTCACCTTGTGCTCTTTTGATTCTATTCCATCCATCCATACATCAATCAGCCGAAGGACGTCCACTGCTGGACATTGGCCTCCCCTATGGATCTCCAATAAGACAGGTTGGAAACGGCTTGCATCCAGCGCGATCCGTCCACCTTGATTTGATTCTATTATGGATTCTAAATTTTGAATTTTAAATTTTAGAATCCTTCGCTTGCTCGGTCAACAACATTGAGCACGCGGTTAAAAAGTAACTTTGCTATCTTGTTTAACAAATAACTATTTTTTTCCCAAATCAATTTCTATCGAAAATACATTCGTACTTAAGTATTTGATAAACGAAATGTATAAAAAATGTTACGAAGCCTGTTTCGGGGGTAAGTAAATATAAATTTCCCAAGGGCCCTGAGTAGAGCCTTGATGTGATATGAAGGACGATGATTCGTCCCGGGTTATAGGCACCTAAATCCGACACTCTTATTAGATAGACTTTTGATGTGTTACATACTTAAATAATACTGTATCTATTACATAAATTTATTCGTCCTGAAAAAATATTTTTGTAGAAGAAATCCAATGGCATGTATTGATTTCAACCCGTGGTCGACATGGCTGAATCGCCCTTTTTGGGCAGGCCTATGTAGAGCAGTAGACTATTAAGAGGTCCATACATTTTACATTACATTACAAAAGCCCATAGTGTACAAGTAGGTACTACATTGTTTCAAGTCACAAAATATTTTGACCTGCAAAATCAAAAATGTTTTGTGCTATCAGCTTTTTCATAAATACACAGATTGGCGAGATGTGCAAAATACAAAGCTATAATATGCACTAGTGAGTGAATGTATAATTGTATAAACACAAGCGGTGCGGAGACAATTCTACGAGCCGCGATAATGACCTAATTAATAAACCCCACTGCAAATGTGGAGCTCTCGGATCCGAATTTCAAATGGGGTCGTTTTAAAACTGTGGGTAGACGTGGGAAGTACTCATCTTGTAGGTATTTTGAGTATCTACGTACCTACTACAATTTGTCCTATTTATATCGACATTGTATTGAGGATCCGTATTAGATTTTATATCAGAGCAAATAAAAAAATCAAGAGAGAATGTTGTGAACAAACAAGTGAAGCCAACCAAAACTACGCCTCGCCGTGTACAGACAATTACACACACATCCAGGTAACTATGAAACTACGCCTTGGCTTGTCAGTCAAACTATGGCGGCGCAACAGCGACTCACTCACACATGTATAAAAAACCGGCTTCACTTGACTGTTCTACGACGTTCCCTCTGGATTTTTTTATTTGCTCTGAGGATTTTATGTACATATCTATAAAATCGGGCTGGAGTTGTGGGGTTGTGCTGCAGACTATCATAGAGCCTTCGTCATGCAGAAGCGGGCTCTGCGTGCCATATTTGGGGTATCCGACGTTGTTTCGTGCGTAGATCTCTTTCAGGAACTACAGATACTCCCTCACACATGCGAGGTGATTTACCAGCTGGCTCTGTTTACTCACACACACCTGCATAATGCATATGTTTAAAAGAAGGGGCGTTAACCAGACGCGGAACTTACTTAGTGATGTGAGACAGAGCCAGCTGACACCTCCTCATAGGCTCGTGAGGTCCGCGAAGTCAGTGTACATCTCGGGACCTGATTTCTACAAAAGACTCCTTGAGGCAAGTGCGCAATGCACCTTCCGTCATGTCGTTTAAAATGAAATTAAAAACATGGCTACTGACCCAACAGTTTTATGACTTAAATGATTTTTGAAATTAAAAGAAGTGGTATTGTGAATTATCATTGCAAAATGGATCTATCTGACAATGACTACTTTCTATTTTTAATAATAAAAATAATATATTATGTATTTAAAAATTGTGATAGCAATCTGTTTCTATTTAGGATTGTTTTTTTATACAATGTTATAATAAGTTAAATTTAATTTTACTTGTAATAAGTTTTAAATGAATTATTATTACTATGACATATAACTGAAGTTACGAATAAATGAATTGTATTGTATTATAATTGTATTGTAAAAAAATATTTTGTAATAAATACTAAATAATGAAATTTAAATGCTAGAAGCTGTATCTAAAAGAATAATTTACGGGTTATCTAAACTTGTTATAATACTTAGATAAACTAATCAACAGAGGTGTTCCTTATGGACCAACTGCGTTCGCTCAACTACTTTTGCCATCAGTATATTTTTCGTATTATTTTTAGTCCACCCGGTGTTATAACATACATAATATATATGTAACAATACGATTTAATTCCAGGCTAAAGTAAGTAAGTTCGTATAGGCCGGGTGGCTAGCCCTGGTGTCAGAGTTTTAGGCCGTCTGAAGGCCTCTGACATGGCTAAACGGTTAAAACAACCTTTGGGACCTTTATTTCGACATTCAAAAACTAAAAAGGCACGTATGTTACGTGCCTTTCAGGTTGTGAAATATTGCAAATATTGACAAAGTTCATAGGTACGTTTTTATATAAATCATAGACACATTTTTCTAACCCAACATATAAAAACTAAAAAAGTATACGTACCACAGGTTGTGAAAAAGTGGAAATATTGACATTGTTCATACATTTGTACATAAATCGCAGCTACATTCGAAGTCAATTCCAGCCAGTCATAAATGAAACATCAGCTACGTTATGCTCCACAATTTTTTTGTCAACAGGCGCAAACTAAGACATAATAAACCCACTGATTGTATATGCAGTAGAATATACAGTAAGCGAAGATAAATAATGAACATTGATATTTGGATACCTAGAGACAATTCGGCTTGTTTCTGTTTTGTAGAGCGTTATCGTTCACTTCAGCAATTTCGTCACATATAAAAATGCTTGTGTAAAACTTTATTCTTTTTATTAAACTAAGTTTTAAAACTTTCGTAACAATCAGATTAAAGCTTTCAGAACTAAAACTAGATTAATAGTCTCGGCTATAACAGCGATTTAATAAAAAGTTCGCTAATGATATTTATAACGCGTTTCATTCGTCGCCATCAAAGAGTTTTCTAGGACGGTACCTACCTATACTTGGATAGAAAGATATATTGAATTATAGCTATATTTACTCGTTTTGAGTATTTGTGCGTTTCCAATTCAGCAGGTTTCCTAGATAGTCAATGCCAATTTTTCGAAACTACAGTTGAATTCTGACAATATCATAGTGTTTGTGGCCGTGGTATTTTGTAAATTTTGCCATCCATTGTTTGTAGGTAGAACACAAATTATTATTCGGGTGATTTTGTGATTTCACAAAACAAATAACTAGAATGTAGAAGAGATATTTTTATTTTATTTAAATAGGTATGCTACTGCATACTGCCAGATTCAATTAATTAACAGCATGGGATAATTTAGTTTAAAGTAGCTTACGGATGAGATACTCGTATACCTATCTATTAGGTGAGTGACATGCTTACACTCGAGTTTATGATAGCTCTAGACCTAATTCTAGATATAACTTTTAGATTTATTATGTTTGTTACTAAGCCCAACAAATATTGTATGCTTTAAATATGAGTATGTATAACTATTTATCTACTCCTCGAAACGTAACGCTCAATAAGTAAGTAAGTTCGTATAGGCCGGGTGGCTAGCCCTAACGCTCAATTACCCCTAGAGACATTACTTGTAGCGTTGACGTCACCCTCAAGTTACACAAACAAAATACCTAATCTGACCCTACCCTGACGTGCACTGCTAGCCATTTGCAACGAGCCACGTTTGAATTGAAACAAAAATAACAAATTCGACAACAACTCCGTTAAACTCGGATTTCCGGACCAGGATTCGGGATTCGAAAACAATTAAAACTTCAATTAGGCACCTATCCGAAGGGACTAATGCAGAGTTGTTAACTCGACTACCGGCGAGCGGGCGTTTCCGGAGTGTAAATATTTTTTTCATATTTCTCACTTCACTGCCTCCGAACTGCGAATGAAATATTTCTCCCCTAACAAGCTCTTGAGAGGGTGCCATCAACGGGACGACCCTGTCGGAAGAAAAATCACCCGCATTCGTTGAAATTCCACACCTAATGGATTACGCCCGTAAACATTCCGAAGTTATAGGAGTTTCCGGACTGGCCGATGTTAAAGTAATTCCGCCCAAATAGGTGAAATAGGCTACTTCCCACGTCTCGCATATAAATCACGTTGGCCTTCCTTTGAACCAGGTGAAAATTCGACCTTTCGTGTTTGAGGCAAATACGCGACGACGTGACTTTTGTGATGAGACGCTATTGTGTTTGATTTGATTGCACATAAAATCCTATAACGCTTTGAAATTGTGAATGAAGTCGAATAGAATTTAGCTACTTATTTTTGATGTGAATGCTTACAGAATGTTTTTTATAGGCCAAGATAAAATCTTATTGTGTATTTCTTTTATTCTTCTATGAAAAATAATTTTACTGTGGGAACAATACCAGCTACTGTTTTGTATATACAATACCGGCTACTAGGTTCCTATGTTTAGGGCTTGCTGATGAACAATTACCGATGTACAGTCTCGTACTGTTGTCACGTGCCGCCAAATAAATAGGGATTCCATTCATTCGGCGAGACGTGTCGACTGTAAAGAAGTAGAGTACATAACAGGTAAAAACAAAGCTGTGTAGGTACTTACATACAATATACACTGAAAAACTCATAGTATTGTACAGTGTTTCTCTAGACTGCGGACATATTCTAATATATCGTCGTACAGGTACTCACCATCATGACCAAACTTTGACTATGGGAACAATCCTAATAACGCGACATAAAAATCCTTTTATGTTTCGTCGAGAGCTGCTTAATTCTGCGGAATAGCTTATTAGTTTAACGCGATTTCGGGGCTATCCGCATTGGTAAACGTTGGTCATACTGAAAAGTACCATGATATCCTAGAACTTTTCCGTCGTCTAGAGAAACACCCGATATTTTTAGCTAGTCAGAAAGCGTTATGAGTTCGTGCTTAGTATTCTGGCTCGGTTCTAGAGCACGAAGAAACGGAATTTCTCGTTCAGTGTCACCGCAAAGTGGCCGATAAGCGCTTGTAGACGTTCGGGATAAGCAGATCCGTAACATTGTGAGCTTTTTATGCCGGTCTTACCCGACAAATCCTTTTTCGACCGCGGTTGGCGGATTTACATTTTTGCAACGATAAGTTTATCCAGGTTCAGGCTCTAGCGCGGAATAAAGCCACGCTCTACCTGCCACCTTAAAAACAAGATTTTCTTACTAGCTAATCCAGAATTAAAGGATGTTAAAAGGTTTCGCATTGCATATTGGCGGATGTGAAGTTAGCTACAAACTGCGCAATAGCCAATCAACGTGCGGCTTTATGTGAGCTTTAGTCAGAATTGGATATTGCGCAGCAACTTGCAACTTGTGCAGGGCGGCTATATACCTATCGATTGACTTTACTAAAATGTGTAAACAATTACCGCTCTAGTGTAAATTATCAACGTGGAAGATTTCCTAAGTATTTGAAAACAATCCTATGTATTTTCCATTCTTATTTTCTTTATCCGAAAGTGTCCCATTTGACGATTTGTGGCCTTTTTTATTCTTAACTAGTTTTTACCCGCGGCTTCGCCCGCATACGCAATATATCATTATAATTTATAGCCTATGTGTTATTCTATATTACTGCAAAGTTTCATCTCAATCCGTTCGATAGTTTTTGCGTGAAAAAGTAACAAACATCCATCCATCCATCCATCCTCACAAACTTTCGCGTTTATAATCTTAGTAGGATTTTTGACATGAATACTCATGTAAAGTTAAGTTTGTATCCAAAAACTAATATAAACTCAGAGGAAAACCATAAATGTTGTTGGTTTAGCTCCGAAAGAAACATGTTTATCTCGTATCAAAGCTAATCGTGCGTCCATGATAAAGTGAGGCTCGCCAGACCTTTCAGACTCAGGCTTTATTTGAAAGTTTCCTATTTGACGAGCGTTGGCCCTTTTCATTTCGTTCTGTTTATCTCTTAACATTAATATAACTACCTATTCAATTTATCAGCTGTAAAATAATAACTAGTTAGTGGGTTTAGTAAAGCTATTTGGTTAAGATCTTGCGGTTAGGCAGAAAAGTAGGTACCTAATAAGTTCATGAAACATCGGTATTAATTATTTATTGGGGACAAATGTTCTATTGGTGAGCAATAATAAATATTAAACCTAATTAATCAGAAAACTATCAACATTGATATTGGCTAGCAAATAAAATGTTCTAAAATATTGTTTCTGGGTTTTTATTTACAGCAGCGCATCTAAGTAAATCGTTGTATAATTTTTTTATTAATACGAGCCTATAGTCCAGGTTTTACGTAGTTTACTTAAACTTTCGTGTTCACGTGTGGCTCCATACATTTTGGTTAGTTCTTCCTCGTTTCCGGCGCTGTACAAAAAACAAGGAGCATATTAAAAATGTATACGAAAACATAGATCTGTAGAAAGATCTGTAGTTTCGATTTACGTGTAAACCTGCCCTCTGGTAAAACTTTCAATATAGCACAGGTGTTTCTCCTGTTCTGTGCAGCGGACCAATTTTATTGTTTTTTCCCTGTTTACAAGTTACTGATCTGAGCATATTTTACCATCCGTTTTAGAGAGTTCCCATCAAAACGTCTACCTATTAGGTATTTATTTTTGCAGATATTGACTTTTGACGTTTTAATATCACTACTACGACTGTGTACAAAGCGGTCATTTATTTGCAATTTATTCGTGTCTAAATTGCTGAATGAGATATTAGGTACATAAAGAGATCAAAGAGCCTATCCTCGGGGAGTCTGGGAAAGTGGCCTGGAGTTTTAACTAAATGTAAGTTTTTCTTTCTTATTTTTTGTTAGGGCGGAGATCGAATTTGGCAGCTTTTTCGTAAATTTTAGAATTTAGACTATACCTAGTTATAAAATTCCCGGGAAAGATTTTTAGAAAAATGATCATATTAAATAAAATTACTAAACATAATGGTTGCAATTATTTTCTTAGAAGATCGAGTTATAAAACTTCATTAACTCTGAAATAACAGTATTTTAGGTCTTTGTAGCTAATAAAAGACAAAGTGTGTAGGTGTTCTTATTATTATACCTAAACTTGACAACTTTAAACTGTTATCTTCTAGATACTCGCTCTCTTATAACACACACTGTAAAATTTAAAATCTATACCAATATTATATTGAGGAAAGATTTGCTTGTTTGTTTGTTTGCTACGAATAGGCTCCGAAACTACAGAAACGATTTAAAAAATTCTTTCACTGTTAGAAAGTTACGCTATTCCCGGTGAACATAAGCTATAAAATATTTTCAAAAAATGAGGGATCCTTACTATTTAGCTTCTTTTAGCCAATCGTATATTATTGCAAAGTTTCATCTCAATCCGTTCAGTAGTTTTTGCGTGAAAGAATAACAAATATCTATCTATCCATCCATCCATCCTCACAAACTTTCGCGTTTATAATATTAGTAGGAAGTAGGATAAGCAAAAAATATCCTGTGAAATTAGGTCCCCACTAGACCAAAACGATATGACTTATCTCGTGAGATCAGTGGCACGTTTTAAGGAATTGCCTTGTCCATCCATCCATCCATCCATCCATCCATCCATCCATCCATCCATCCATCCATCCTCACAAACTTTAATTTACACTTTAAACTTTTAATTATATAAATTCAAAATAGATCAAATTACGAGTACTTTGTCACAGCACTGATATCGTGAAGTCATTGGTACCGTACAACCATGGTTAATCCAAGCGTAAACTCCTACCTAATTAGAAAACATCTTCCTCAATCATCACTAGATATCAATGCACTTAATCTCACAGAAGTGTTCCGATCCACTTGATAAATGATTCAGGATTCACGATCTCAAATTATCACCCTCTAGACTTCCCGCGGTGATCGCACGCAACTTTCATTTGCGTAATTGGGCGTCTGCGGACTTTGATGGGGCCTCCTAGGACGTGGTTTTCGATCAATTATCATTTAGAGAAAGATAATAGATACCTACTAAGATGATTTATTTTGTACAAAAAATATCAGGCCGTAGAACAGCTGGTTATTAAAAATGGACAGTAATTCGTTATTTTGCCTGTGATTTTTGCCACGGTAAGTATTTCTTTCACGATGTTTTTAATTGCACGAAAGTTTTAAAATACGAAATGTCTATTCTTCATAATAATATGTTGGTTCCTAATTAACTATAATTGCGCCGTGCCTATTTTATTTTATAAACCGGTAATAACCGGTTCATTTTATAAACCGTGTTACATTCTAACAGAACTCAATGCGACGCACACTATCTGTTTATTAGAATATGTTAATATAATCTGAGGAAAAGTATCATTTTTCCCGTAAGGACCAAGATATAATATTTAGAAGGTAAGCATACCTACTTTATGCCAATAATCTCCGTGGGGAAACCGCGCCACTGGCGTTGGCTAGATAATCTCATTAATACGCACCCTTGCAAATCTTATTTTTCGCTGTAAAAATAACTCAAAGCGACCTAGTTGCGCAGCTCGTTGGCCCAGTATTTACACCTGAGCTATTGAACCAAGTAAATACACCTGTTCGTATTTTATAAGTAACTATTTATAGAGGAAATGTAGTTTCATACTAAAACGTGTACCTTTATACTTACTTATTATAGGTACTTTAGTGTTTACTTATAGTGATGCACAAGATAAAAAGAAAGAAAGATTCAGCGTAAATATTGTCCATATCCTAAGTCCCATGCAGAAAGATTATAATTAAAAATATATAGAATAGACTTAAATTGGTCATTCACTGTCGAGAGAATGAGGAGGCTGATTAAACCGACAAATACGATGATTTACTCGTATTTACTGTGTAAGATACTACCAAACGATACCCGAAATAAAAAAAAGGTTTCATTAACAAGACCACTAATGAATTTTGTAGCCACTAATAGGATCTACACATTGATCCATATATTTGTAGTCTGACGTCGTTCTAGTGGTGAAATAATTGTTTTATCTGGCTTGATTGATTTGAATACTTTAGGCTGTAGAACGTGTCAATATTGTTAGGAATTGGTTAGGAAAGACCTATTTGTAGAAGCGATTGTAATGATGAAATTGTGATTCCGAAGTCTAATATCTTTCTTTATTGTGATAATTTCTTAGTGCTTATGTGTTATTCAACACTACTATGCTTTGATAGATGTTCGGAACTCTCTCAAGTATCACAGAAAAAAGGTTTTTATCGATACTTCTGGTGGTATTAAGTATATAAAGACAAAGTTTGAATCGAATCAAATCTACGCAGCGATTTCATAGAAACGAAAGACTCGATTAGAGAAGCAATATCCGGGATTTGGCTCGCACTTGAATAAGTAATCAACGGTAAGTTATTATTAAAAGGGACCGATTCAATCAATACTGTTACGAAGTTTACTAGGGTGCCGCTTTCTGATTGAGGAAAACTTATAAACACAACTTTGATGAAAATAGAGGCCAGTAAAGTGCGCTTTCTAGGCTAGTTTCGATAACAAATAATCGTTGCATCGAATAAGCGATTTCTTGTATAATAACATACAAACATTTGTATGTTCAGCGCAGCAAGACTGGTAAACTCATGTTAATATTATGTTATGTCTGTCGTAGCCGACTAGCTTAAGTAGCTGTTCAATTAACAGCCTATATAGCAGCACTTAACTAGCGGCCTGAATAATATGAAATTTTAATTTATGATAATAATATCTTTAAGATACAAAAATATAATTTGAAAAACTGAAATCGCCAAGTATTGTACCCGATAATTGATTTCGAATTTCGATTACATTTTGATATTTCTTATTCATATTACTAGAAAAACTTTTTTTTTTGTTTTATACTCTACAGACTCCGGGGCCTGTACCTTTTATTAACAATGTTTCGACTTTTTCCTAAGAAGACAATATATTTTACTAAACTACGTTACGTATATGCACCGAGCAGTCCTGCCCCCGCAAGCAGCACCCGTTCACGAGTTGACGCACGTGCCAGGCATCCTCCTCGACCACATTTTTGGGAAGAGGGCTCGCCGCCACGTAACGCCGCTGCAAGAAGAGGCGCCTAGGCAAGCCTGAGTGCTCCGGGCATACACGCAATCCTTATGCTAACTTAATCTACTATTAACTATAACTATCGTCCCTTCGCCTCAAGACCTCCGCATCCGCCGCGTTCCTATCTTTTACTTTAGAAAAAACTTTAGAAAATATCGCCAGCAAAACCGCTGGTTTTCATGCATTTACCGACTGATCCATTATGCTTATCATACAAACAGGCTCTATTTTATTATTCGTAGCCTTACCTACAGTACCCTACCCTTAGCAGAGTGCCCTTTTGAAGGTTTTTCTGCATAAAGTAACCCGACTTATCCACTTACCACCGTACCGGCTATCTAAGGCCAAACTTATCGAACATGGAAAAAACTAGAAAGACTCCCTAGATGCATTTGAATGAAATGCGCCATGTCCAAAATTGACACCGACAACACCCTATTATCCGCTTTGAAAGACTGAGAGAGCCGCTACAAACTACTTTATTTTAGAAAAGTGTTAATGGCTTTTTCACTTATTGAGCGCGAAAGTCCTTCTGGTCTATTCAGTGATCGACGACCCAACATAGGTAATCCGATACCCAAACACCCTTATTATGTTTCTAAGGAAAGCACCAGCTGCTCTTTTCCCAGCTCTAATATTAATGTATTTACTTACGTACTCTGTTCGAGTAAATACTAAAATAATAAGGAGAAAGGAGAGGAGTAAATACTTTATCCTAAAACTTGTTGTTGTTGCTTGCTGTGTTTTGAGGTTTTATCCTCTACCTTAATTAAACTTCAATTTGTACTACCACATTTATCATAATAAGTAATAAAGATCCGTACGAGATCATCTTTCTTTTAGATTGGGTGGAGATAACTCCCTAACACTGACATCTTTTTAACAATAATCGTAAAAAGCTTTCGACGATAAAGATAAGCATATAGCACCATAAAGCATCGTCGTCGAAATAAGATACCAGTCATGCCGATATATTCTGTTGTGCTGTACCGGCTGTAAAAGTACTGACTTTTGTCAAAACTAAAAAAAAAAATCAGCTGTTCCATACATTTTGCCGCGTTTGAACGATATTTTTTTCTATAAAACAACATTTTTTTTAAAATTTTGTCGAAAGTCGTAGAACAAAAGTTGTTAGTTTTGATGTACAGAATAAGCCCCTAAAAGGATGCTAATTGATTAGGAATAACCCTGTATACAGGCCACATCTATCACGCGGGGCTAGTGCAGGTAAGTATAGCTGGATATACATATGCCATCGAATTTCTTTTACGGATGTATGAAGGTTTCCTCTCGATGTTTTCCTTCGTCGAAAAGTTAATGGTGTAAAAATCCGTACATTAATTCCAAAGAAGTCATTAGTACGGGGTTTTACGGTTGTGGAGCAAGCTTTTTCCCACTAAGTCGCAACACTTTCTTTTTCCTTCTTGTTTGCTGTACCTACAATTTAATTGGTTGTAAACTGTCGCCTCGTAGATTCTTTAAATTAAAATAAAGAAACATGATCTTAGTCCTGCGTTTTGTTTACTTTCGTAGATTGCTGTGTGTCGCATATTTTGGTTTAGTGTAACGAGTACACCAGAATCGAGGTCAGTATCACATCATTTACTGCGCCATAAAATTGCTGTATTTGTTTATGGAATTAGAGGAATAAAAATCTTCAGCTATTGGGTGGGAAATTTGGTTGGCTTCCATTTACAAATTGTTTTTATAGATTTACCTAGGTTATGAGTTACAGTAATGGTGCAAAGTTTGTGCGTATTTATACTTATTATGGATTAACAAATCTGAATTTCCATTCCGATAAAAATGTGCTAAAAATGGTCTTCATATCGTCTAAGTAAAGTTATTTTCTGTATGTTTTTGGCAAGTAGACAGCAAATATGTCTCAAGATACAGATAAAACAAACCCGAAAAGTTGTTGGACTAAGATCATTTGATAAAACTGTCACTTGAAGGGTTTATTCCCCGAGTTTATCTTCGCCATGGGTTGCTGGCAAATTACGAGAAAGTTTCCCGAAAATGCTTTTTCATTTTTATATCAGCTCCATGTAGGTAGTACAAAAATAATGTATTTTCGTTGTATTTGAGAATATTTTGCGGATAAATTAGAATGTATTGTGCGGCAAAATGTATAAAAATTTGAAACTTTTGGTACTTGAATCTGGGATCTCCTTCCATCTACACTTACATTTACCATTAAATTCATGGTGATTGTAATTTCTATAATATTTTTGCTTTGTTCTAGATTATATATTTAAATTACTACACGATGGTTTTGGTAAACGTTTGACCTTTGGAAGTGTGTGTCTTCTCAAAAACTCCTTGAATTCGACAGTTGTAGTAGCAAGAATTCTTTAGTTATGGAGAAGTTTTCGTGTCTTGAATGTTGGGCAAAATTCGTAAAGGCCAACCACGAGACAGCTACATTGACGCTCATAAGACAGGTAAAAGATGATAAGTACGAGTTAGGGTTTTTTAGACGAGGGTTGTTTTGTGAGAAAAGGGTTGTATCAAATCGACTTATCGAGACCACAACAGACCCCAATTTTCCTTAACGAGCCCTTTGTTACGTGCCATTTTGGGTCAGATTAGGTGAGTACAAATTAGACAAGTAGATTTCTAAGAATACGCTTTTTAAGATTGAAAATTACTAGGAATCATATTTCAAAACTAAACTGCTCATTTTATTTTCTTTGCTTTATCATTTTAGCCACCATTTGTTAACCTTTATTTTGTAATAATGCGTCTCAAAATTACAATTAAGTGATTTGTGATTATATGTTATTATTTTTTACTAGATATGGATGTTTAAAATTGTAGAGAGCTCTCTAACATGCTGTTGCCTTAGATCAGCGGTCGGCAACCTTTTGGCAGGCAAGGGCCACAAGGTGGCAAAATAAACTAAAGGCGGGCCGCAGTCATGATATTAGCCATATAACCCCCATATACCTTCCCCTTATTTTGTCATATTCCATAGGAAAAATAAAAATGCTATTAAAAATTGTTAAATAATACGGAATTTAATTTGCACATGTAATCATTATTGTTGTTATTGTTGTATTTAATGACACAATTGTTTTTATTTTTTATGAAGTATGGATAACTATTATCTGAATTAAAATGATATACGATTACGATTATTTTAAATAAAATTATATGTTTGGGCTTTATAGCTAGAAAAATAAGTGAAATAGAAAGAAATTAAAACTACAAACTAGGTACCTAAATAGAAAACTGATTTTCCACAAATTTTAGTGTGATATCTGAGGTTGCATTTGAGAGGCTATTTCTTGTATGTTAGCTGTCATATTTGTAGTCGCGATTCGTAGAATGACTCTCAAATGTTCATCTGTGAGACGAGAAGCATATTTATTTTTTCTATAGTTAACAATTGAAAAAGTTTGCTCGCATAAATTGGTGCTACCAAAAATTGTAATGAACTGCTTAGCATTATTAGAGCGTATTTAAAAAGCGCGCTTACTAAATGCGTTTATTTTGATAATAATAATAAAATTATTAATTATAACTTATTTACAAAACATTCACGGGCCGCAAGTAGGACGTCCGCGGGCCGCATGCGGCCCGCGGGCCGCGCGTTGCCGACCGCTGCCTTAGATCAAGAAACAGTAGAATTGATCACTGCCATAATTTCTCCCTGAAATAATTCTAGATAAATGAATTCCATTCTCCGAGTTCATGCATACTTGACCCTATTCTCAGGTTATTGTGATCGTAATATGCATACTATTTATGCATAAGGTTTTATGCGTAATGCGCAAGTACTCCGGACACGTCTTGGAAAGGTGCTAAAAATTCCGCACTAGGAATTCTATTGCAATTTTCTCATATTGGTTCTGATATTTTCTCTGGCTTACCGGCCTTTTTAATAGTTCACTACTGAAAATAGGCCTGCCCAAAAAAGGACATTGGGCCATGTTCGTTATGCTGGCATAGTGTGCGTTGGTAAATTGGCTGGATTCAGAAAGATACGCCATCGAATTTCTTATAGGTACATATTTATAAGCAAGCAGGTTGCCGTGTATTTTTCTTTACCGAAAAGCCAGTAGTGGTGTTTAAATTCATACATAAACTTCAAAGACCTCAATATTATGGTACCGGGCTTAAACACGCCTCACACTTGTTAGATGAACTTTTCATACATTATAGTGGCCAAACTTACGTAGCTAAGTAAAATGGCTACCTACTCGCCTAAGGCAAAGCGCTAGTGGCTGAATATAATTATAGTAGGTATATAAGCCTAAAAGATACCTATTCACTCTGGACGTATAGATACTACGTTCCCCTTTTAGGCCACCACAGCTACACAGGTTCGCAGCCTCAATATTCTAAACGAGTTACTCGCAGTGTTTCCATACGGATGCTCTTCCCATCTTGTTTTTATTTGCACTTAAATTCGGTTGACGTCAAACATGCCAATAAACCTGTGATCAAGTTGTAAAAAAGTCGTTACCCAGGTATCTCTCATGCATTTGGAAAGGTTTCATAGACCGTAAAACCTCAGATAACAGGGTACGAAACATATGCGAATATTACGTGATCGAGATGAATGTGGGTAGAGACAATTTTGCGGGTTTATGAAATACCATGTAGTCACTATATTGTAGGTAAATTCACATTTCAGTCATTGGACGTCAAGTTAATATAAACATAGTAGAGCACGTGTTGAAATATGTTGACGTATTTAAAACTGTATATTTCATCAGATTATCATGATCACCTCATCAGTCTTAGGACCTACTCGGCTGGATATGGAGGTCATCTACATTCATTTTCATGAGATCCGTTGGGTGTAGCTGTAGCATCCAGTAATTTCTTGCAATGCTAATTTGATATTTCGTTCCTGGGCATAATTAATGTCCTACGTCGTAGCGCATGTAGGTATGTGTCATATTATAATTATGTGATCTCTGTGTATGTGTTCTATGACAATTCAAATTTCTTTGAATGCACTGAAGGATGCAAAGAAGAAAATTACATTAGGTACCTAAACTGGTTGTGTTACGTAAACGTATGTAATATCATCCTCTTAAATATATAGTAGCGCTCGTAGCGTAGTTTGACTAGGTGTTTGTCAGCGATCACCGAAATTAAGCAACGTTCCGCACGGTCAGTATTTGGATGGGTGACCGCGGGTGGCATTTTCCAACTGAGCGCTACCGTGGCTCGGATGACACGTTAAATTGTAGGTCCCGGTTGTTTTAACCGTTTAGCCATGTCAGAGGCCTTCAGGCGGCCTAAAAACTCTGATACCAGGGCTAGCCACCCGGCCTATACGAACTTACTTACTTACTTTAATATATGGTTATAAAACAATAATTGTGTACCTAAGTAGATAACTTTATCTATTACTAGATGAGGGTGCTCTTGATATAGTATGCCTTTTTGCTCAGATCTTTGTGATACTTTGTTAGCAAAATTTATACTAAGGTAATTTTCGATAACTTTCAAATAGAACAGATATTGGTAAAACTCAAATTGTTGAAAGAGAGCCTTTACTGAGTTCGAATTGAATGAATAGTGATTTCAATTTCCCAAAAAATAGGCCCAGCGGAATGACAGACCTAGAATCTAGCTCAACCAAATATTAAACTTCAATATTGAGACAAGACTACAAATGACGTATAACAAAAGCTCTCATCTTTACATAAGTAGCACTTTGGCCAAATTAAACAAAACGTTGATGGATATTGACAGAACGCCGAGCAGTTTGTGATTTTTGTTGGATAATAAAAAAAATGCCGATGGATAAATACATATTATAGACTCAAAACTGAATTATATTTTCAATTTGTCATTGTGCTCTTTATGTCGCTAAATCTAGAGGTCATATTCTCTTGTTCTCTCTGATCTCTTGTTAGGTATATGCGAATATAAATTGTGTTCTATTTTTACTCTTGCATGAATAACGGATTTGCCTAAAGTAAACAATATGCCATTTGGGGCTACGCAATTGATCTTCTAACGGAACAATGGATATGCTATGATGTATTAACATGGACAGCGGATTGGCAAGTTGAAATTGCAGTGAGCAGGGCACACAGCACGGAAGACTGTGGAGTCGGATGACCGATTGAGTCGAAAAGTTCTTGAGTGGAGATTACGTAGCTATCGGCAAGAACTGTGTCAGGCATGAAAGGTGGGTGCTGGGTGCAAGCCGCTTCCAATCGGTCTTATTGAAGATCCGTAATGGAGGCTTATGTACAGCAGTGGACGTTTTATGGCTGATGGATGGATATAACATGAATTGCGCTTCAATTCAAGTTATCTGCATCAAAAAACCGTAAACCTTGACGAATTGGGTAGTTGGTATCTTCTAGGTAAGCGTGTTACACCCTAGACCGCATATCTGTTTTACAGCAGGCAGTGTGTAGTCAAGCGCAAACCTATACGAAATAAAAAAGGGGTTGGCATTATTAGTACCCGTAAAGCATTTAACAGGATTAACACCGTCACATAAAATGTGCCGAATCACCTCTTGAGAACTTCCAACCATCTTGAATCACTCCACGCTAAGTAATGACAATGTCATTTATTTTACGACACTCGAAATGGTCGAAATCACGTTTCATCAACGTTAAGCGTCTTGAGATCTACGGTATGATCTTAAGAAAATGTAAGAAAATAAGACTTTGTAATGCAAAAAAATGCAATGTCATGAGAAGAGAATTTGCTCTGAACTTGTACTACTTCACTATTCATGGATTTTTAGTAACATTTATGCAAAATTACAGTACTATAAAGTAAAATGCAATATTGCGCGAAGTGAATTTGCACTATATTTGCGATTGCAGTGAGGTGCACACAGTAAGTTTGTGTAATATTTTTCTAATGTAAATGTAATGTTTGATTTGAAAGCTATGATAGCATGATCTATCAAACAATAATGAAAGCTCATTGTGTTTGATTTCCGCAGGTGACAAATTACGTAATGTAAGAGCCGTTCAGAAAGCACTTCAAAGAAATATGAATCCAGCAATCGATAGGATTGAAGGAAAGAATCGGTCCCAAACATAAACTTATCGGAGAAGAAATGAAAGCTCCAGGAGACAAATTAAGTTTGCTTGAAACAAAGCCTGCGCCGAAAAGGGCCAAATTGAAAGCAAACAATTGTTCGGAAATGTAAGCAAATATCTTTGAAACGTCTTCGAGCGTAAAGAAAATGATATCCTTAACTTACAGCGCGCGGAATTTTCCGATAGCTGAAATAAATCGAATTTGTCGAGCTACTTAGGCAATGCGAGTCGGGGATTTGCGTTTGCATCAAATGTTTAGTGATTTAATTTGCCTGGTTTATTTTTGTGAAATAAAAAAAATGATACTACACACTACACAGTAGTTCAAAGCATCAAAGTGTTCATAAAAAAAAGAAAATAGGAAAATTGTAGGTTCTATAGCTTGTTGAGCTATGGAAAGAGATATGATCTTAGTTGGCTGTATAATTGTTTATTGGATTGGCTATAGTTACACTTTTGAGCCCAATTTAAAATGAGGCGATTCGACATTACAGATTTAGATTTTGCTCAGTATGGCATTAGTTAGGCTCGGTACCTAGTAAGCAGAACGTCACGAATTCAGGTCGTTAGAGTAGTAAAGTTTTTGAATAAAGTTGCAAAACGAACAAAACGCAGCTCAGATCTACATATTTAGATATGCACGCACTTGATTCACTTTTACAGTAGTTAAATTTTGGTTAGACTGTGGGAATATGTTGGATAATACATTACAGAATTCTGTGACTGGGTGTCAAGTTTTCATTTGATCAGTTAGGGGTAGGACGTGGAAGAACCATCTGATAACCAAATGAGACATACTTGTTATGAAATTTTACATAAAAATAAGCCTATGATATATTTAATTTGATAAAAAAAATTGGAAATGATTTTTATTACCTTCACTCATTTGATAGCTGATAGTTTTTTATTCCATATAATAGTTTTTAATGTAGAGAATATACCTTGGTATGTTTGCTTCCTTTAATTTTGTTTATACTATATACTTGGCAAGCAACTATGTACAAGAGACCTTAGACTTTCTTTCTTACTTAGACCTTCAAGGGTCTGTGGATGATCCAATTGCTTTCTATGTAGTAGGAGTGTAGTATTGTCATATAAGAATAAACTATGTACAAATATGTCAATATAAGTACGAAAACGATTTTATAATCAGTCAAAATTGGTGTATAATATATAATGAAAAAAGTAAGATAATTTAGTCAAAAAATTAATCGTATAGGCATGCCCTAAAAAAATTGTTCATGACATATTTTAAGTATAATAAAAATAGCCATGAACACTTTTCGATAGGCCAGCTATCAGAGGCGTCTTTATAGAAAAAATACGTCTCATCTGGTTGTCACTTGGGTGAAGGTCGTTTTTCAGCGGCTCTTAGGCCAAATCTTCTTCTTATAGCCCGATAGGGGAAGCCTATATCAAGACAGGGTTATCATACGGCTGTCATGATAATGATGACACTCTTATTATTGGCGTCTTCGCTACCGTCAATAATAAAACAGTTTGAACGAAAAACTTCGCCCATTTTCTTTCAATAACTTGCTAAAGTATGTTTATTGAGTCGCAATAAAAGCTATTGAAAGTTATTGTATTATGTTGATCTTATTTGAAGCGAAGGATAAAAAAAATGTTATCTTGCACAACCACGTTTACACTGACTGAGACGTACATCTGTAATATAGTTATATGTAGATATTATGCGTTGTCTCATGTCCTTGGCGTTTCTATTGAGAGAAACAAGGACAAAGATAATCTAGAATGCTCAGAAATTGCCAGGTTAGTTACTACAACAGTGCGGTGAAGTTAGTAAACGTTTATTACGTATAAGTTAGACCCGAGAGGCTCTCGTAATAGTGGTGGAGAGAAATGGCGCTCGGGAGTAGCGAGCTCAAGTGCTCTCCGCGTCACTTCTTCGCACTTTATATGCTCTTAGATAATGGAAACAGATGGAAACATTCAGAATAATGGGCTTAGTGGGAATGTGATTCAATTATTTCAAGAATTTCAGTGGTATTAGTTCTTTATAATATTTAAATCTCGACCGACGAATAGCACGACTAAATACTCGTAGTCTTTCCGTGCGATCTTACAAAACGGTCCGATTACTCATCTCTACGCAAACGGCTTTGTAGTGACGTGAAAATCTGTTGAAGTTTGTGTTACACAGAACACAATTTTTGGGCCGTGTATGTCTTTAGAGAAGACCTTTATACATTTAACCAAATTAACAGTAGTTTATGTACCAAGAGAACCAAGTCGTGTCATACGTCACGGGCGACATATTGGACTCTGACCGTAGCGAGTGACTCTATAGTTAACTCCTGAGCGCAGCGAGGCTGTTTTAAGTTAATTAAGGAAATATTTAGAGTCCTGAGCGAAGTGAGAAGTTAAAATCGCCCCGACTTGGTTCTAGTGGATCAGACTCTACTTTTCATACCTACTGCGAGAAAATAAAACAGCAGGAATATGAGTAATACTTACGTCATAAACTCACTAGGCATTGTTTAAAATAAAATAAAACAATTTAGAATGTACCTACGTATTTTCCTAGAAAAGCACACAAATTCATACCTAATAAAACAGATAAATGGCCAGCTCGATTATCATAGCCTAACACGGGTATTGCAAAGAGTTTTTATTCTATAAAATCGAACAGATACGGGCACCAAAGAGGTTTTATTCTAAAAAATCGAATAAAACGTACTTACGAACCCGTTGCCGTACAACAATGTAAAGATGGTTTATTCGGATTTTACAAAATAAAACCTCTTTACAACGTCCTTGAATGAACCTACTAAGTTAAGAAATTTTCATACGAATTAGATGTTCCAAATTTAAATCACTTTACTCTCTAGGGAGTTTCATACAACATTATTGACTTGTCATAGCTCTCAAGATTGTGTTAAGACAATAATTACTTTACGTTAAGATTGTACGACATATAATGAGTCATTTTCGAGCAGGTGGTATGAAAAATAATATTATTTGCATAGAGTCTTTGCATGTATCTGATAAAATACTTTCGGGTGGATTATGTACATAAAGTAACTTTAAAGCTAAGTAGCTTAAAGTTATCCTTCTGTAAATTTCGGATCTGTGTCGTGACCCTCTACCAATCTAGGTTAAGCAGTCTAATGGGCCTCGTTTTTTGCTGAGCATTTAAACGGTTAAAAAACAATGTTCGCATATTCAAAATCCACTTACAAAGGTTTGCGACCATTCCATATCTATTTTCTATAATTTTTTAGACCTTTGGCTCTACGAGAATGGTCTGATTGTACCTAGTTCGGGTGTAGGTAGAATAAGAGTTTACTCAGGATTGGCCTTTGTGTATATCGCAACAACAACATACTACAATACATTAATTTAGGCTTAACTACTGCGTACTCGTATCTCCGTTATGCATGAACATTATTTATTCAGTATTAACTAAATATGAATTTATAACCTACAAACCACTACTTAACTGTCTAGACGTGCTCTCATAAATATTAAATAGGTATATTCACGCATTTTTATGTGTTTTTGTTGTCGGGTAATATTTTTTGTTGTCTGTAAAATTTTGAATTTGCTAGCTGGGATAAGAATATATTTTAAGGACTTATTCTTTGGTCTTGGTTAGAAAATAATTATTTTTCACAAATAAGACACCACCTTCAATCGTGTACAAAATTCGATTATTTTGCTCGAATTGTTTTCGTTACTGTTGATTTTTCAAAAACGGCTCAGCCGATTTCCGTAAAACTTAACCTCGGGAGCATACTAAAACCCGAACGAACTGAAAAATATTTTTTCGTTTCGGTTCACAATTGACCAAATTATCGATGAACATACACAAAAAAAATTCATACAGACGAACATAAAACCTTTTTTGAAGTCGATTAAAAAGTCGTTTACAGTATACCTTTATTTTGTCATAGCTTAAATTGGTGCTAGTTTCAAACATCGAGGAAACTTGAACGTCAAAAAGATTTACATTTTCATTCATTTAGATACATGTGAAGTCTAACAACAGTAACAACCTGGTTTTGGTCATCGTAGTGAACTTTGAACTAACTTTACTCATGGGTGCATTTCATTGGGACACAACAAGATAAGACATCTCACACTTCTTCAAGTAAGTTTAAGTAATACTTAACTTCTTACGCTACAATATCCGATAACCACATGAAAGCTAACATTTTTCCGTCATCTTTTTCTACCCACACTATCTGGCTCGATGCAGTCATTTCAAACTGTAACCTCGTTTTAGAAAGAGAATTTTTCCACAAAATTGCTGACTGGTGTAAAAGCACGAGATTGCTCGCAACTTTCAGCAAATATCATTTCTTTGAATGTGTGTTCTCTTTGTTCTTTCCAAATGTGGTATTTCTTTTGTTTTCAACACTGCTCTCATTATGATAGAATTTTGACCCAAGCATTCCATCGAAAATATCATTGTAGGAATTTTACAGGAATTTCATTTATTTCGGTAGCAGTTTCATGAAGGGAAAATATTTTTTTCACTGAAATGACAATTTTATGTGAAGGTAACGGGCGGCAAGAATGTAAAGGGGCTTCGCGTGATGAAAAGCAATATAAAAATGTTCCTTTTTGCACATGCGAGAGATTGAGAAAAAAATGAGTTCACAAAACATTGCTATTAGGTGGCAGTAGGTACTAAAACGCAACAAAAATAAGATATGCTTAAGTAGGGCAAATATTATTTTCAATTTATTTTATTAATTCGAGTTTAGTTTGCTGAAATGATAGATAGATAGATAGATTAACTCTTTATTGCACACCAAGAAATAAACAAAAAGAAGAAACAAAGATACATAAACAGTGTAACAATGGGCGGCCTTATCGCTGATAGCGATCTCTGCCAGGCAACCTTAGGATGGAGAGGACAGAAAGCGTATAAATAATGGACGGGGTGCGCATTAGTTAAAAAAATAATTTAGATTATACAACATAAACATACATACTAATAATATTGATATAAATACTTAAAATACCTAAAAATAAATAAAACAACACATAAAAAAAATCATAAAAGTAACCTATGACAAATAATAAACTATTACATAATAAATTACAATATACTACTTACATACATCAACATAAATAACAACAACATTTACATAGTTAAAGAATTGACTATTTCTGCAGGTAATGATATTTAACCTGATCTTTAAATACATTCAGTGATTGAGCTTTTCTGACAGTAACGGGCAAGGCATTCCATAATTGGACTGCCTGAAAGGCAAATGAACGGCCATAAAAAGTTTCACACCGTGCGGTAGGGGTCATAAGGGAAAGGTTATCCTTGGATCGGAGGGGAAGGGAATGAGCATCACGCCAGAAGGAAAAAGAGTTGAAATGGTATATTTTAAGTCTGTTATTATTATTTAGGTGGGTTCTTCTTTGCCAAAAATTAAGTATGAAATTAAATTTATTCGAGGGTTCCTCCTAAAAGATACTTTATGTTTTATTTTACTGTCTAACAAGCCTGATAATACCGCTATATGACGTTTAATGTTTTCAAATGTAATAGAAATGCAAATAGTCGAAAAAACTTCTAGTGAAAAATAACGTGTACTTTCAAAATCTGCCTACTCTTATCCCAATATACTTACTTTTAGTTGTTTGAATCAAAATACTCAAGTCTTCTGTCTTGACTTGTTGAGTACGGTACCCTAAATACGGGCCGCACTTACGAGTTTGTAACAAGGAAGTTTGCAACAAAAACAATATTGAAACAGAAACTAAGGCTATAAGAATAACTTTGTGCGACAATTTTCAAGGATTCGAGAGAGTTCGCTGGCATATTCAATGACTTGGTTACTATATTATGTTTCGCTTTACTTCAATATAAACAGCTGTAATGAAAAAATACCTTCCTATTTTTAGTTTTTTTTTTGTCTTATAATTTAGAAATAAATTATTGAATATATTTTTTTTAAATACAAGCTTTTGAGATCCTGGATGTCATGTAGCAGCAGAGTGCTAGGTAAAACGAGCCCAAACACGAGTCTATCTTATTTAGCACAGGAGTTCCTATGGCAACCTTCCGACACCATCATCAGATCATCTCCATGGTACCATATAATTGCAATGTCACGCGATATAGCTCATTCGGAAACCGGGAAGTTTGTCAAATTTAACTTGCATGATTGTACCCGAACTTACATACATACATACATCCATCGCAAGTTAATAAGCTTATAAAAAGAAGAAGCCTTTTGGTCATACGGTTCTTCTATTCTGGAGATAAATTTTTTAAAAGTCGTAACATCGAAAGATAGGTATGGTGAGTATCATAAAAAAAATATTTAATCGTCGAAAGAAAGGGAGTTTCACTTCTATTACGTGTACAGTAATGTACGTTATATACCTACTACGTACAAAAGTTTAGTTCATCTTTACGGCCGAATACGTTTGAGCTACCTTTAATTGGCTACCAAGTCCCATAGTCGACCAATCTATTATTTTGTCTCGAATATATTTTTCTGTATTTCTGTATCATGGTTACATGAAGTACCTAGTACTTATCTGGCCATATAAAAACCAATTAGATTAGTTACAGACTGATAAAGGTCTAGAGATAAATCAAGTGAATCTATTATATTGATCTGCTGAATCTATTCTACTATCGACAATGCTGATGGTACCTACTCACGTGATCACTTAGTAAATGTAACATACTAATGATCTTCAAACAAAACTTGCAAGCAAAGAACTAGACGTACATCAATTAATATTATCCTAAAAATATAGTATCCTTTGAGAGGATCGAAGTGAAAATAGGAGCCACTTTTTGGTTATTAAAATTAAGACTTCATACAAGTCCTTCTGCATCAAATCGCTTTAGCAAAAGAGTTTTTTCCAAAGCATTTGGTAGGCGTTTTCTGGAACTGCTTTAAAACTACTGAACCAAAATAATTTGCGAAATGGTGGCATAAAAATTCAATTTTTCTCCATAGATTGAAAAAAGAAGCACGAGGATCAGCCTACAAAAATCAGAGAACATGGAATAAACAATGTAATACAGAAGAATTGAGTCTCTCCTATTTAGAAATCGGTTAAAAAGTGCACAGTAGCGCACACGAATATATCTAAATCTCTGGTCACGGGAAAATCCGTACATTAATTCATTTACGGAAATACGTGTACAGGTTTTGCTATCGCTCGGTTTGTTTGAAATTCAATTTAAATGTTAAGCGCCCGTGTCATTGAATTTCGTCAAGGTAGATCCAGTTAACTGTTAATTAAACCGTAGGTCGGTCACCTGTGGCACGGCTCCTAGTCGACACTTTACTGGCATTTTGCCAAAGTGAAAAAACCTCGCATTGGCATTTTTTATTTGTTTTTTTTTTTATCTGTGGGTGTGTGTGTATTGAAGTAATCAATTTACAGATATCTGTAAATAAATCTATTAGATACATACATTTTATTTTTTTCTTATTGTAAAAACAGTGTCATAATTATTATTTTATGGTACTGGCTATGTTCACTGCTGAACATAAATCTACCCATAAAGTGCCAAAATGTAAAGAGTGAGAGTCATTTTACTGATGACATAGAATTCAGACTAGGTCACTAAAAAGTTAAAAGTTATGTAATTTTCATGAATTCGTCTACATCGCAAAATAATTTAAAATGAAATTATTTAATGTTTTAGAATTAATTAATCATTTAAATTATTTTTCTACTTATATTATTCCTGAACTGGTACTTCCAGTTATGTTCACTTGGCTTTTGCGTAAAATATTACTACTCTAGAGATCGTCCCAACCTCTAATACTGATGTTCAACCGGCCTTTTTAACCTGTGGGCTGTGGGCGCGACCCACGCGAAACAATTACTTGGCAAGCTGACCCGGAAGTAACTCGAAACCTCATCTACTGCGACTTGCTCGTTATAAACTCAAAAATCATATTTTGACGTGACGAAATAATTTGGAAACTCGTTATTTCAACTTAAATTTTGATGAAACTTTTACTCAGGCGCGCGTGAGAGAAATGAGAGTGCAGTACATCTCACATCGTTTCAGTTGTTTTTTTTAGCGTAGGGTACACATATTAGAGTTATAGTCACTATTCTATCTTCTTTGAACTTTGGTTAGGCAAGGCTTATTGTGGTGAAAGTGCAACCGTATGCGTCGAAGGTGTTCGAACCACACCGGAAACTTCAAAGGTCGTATTTCTAGGATTCTCCTAAGAATAATAGGATGTCTTCGATATTCGTAAGACCCGTACTGCATGTACAGAAATACGGGTCCTACGGCGTGGACAGGTCCGCGATATTGCTTACAATTTCAGATAAATATTGATGAATGTGACGTGTAAAAGTGTGCGTTTACTTAGCTTTAAGAGAGCATCACAGAATCAAGCTTTATGCAGGTGGTTATTCAATTTTTTTTTAATCTTTGGGGTCGATCTGGCGTGGGCTAAGCTAAGTTTATATCTACACGGTATACCTATATTGAGTTATCTAAAGTAAAAAATAACAATTCTAGTTTTTTAATTTCTATGTATTTCATTCCTAATATTATTTTAAATATGTATGGTTTCGATTTTAAAATATATGGTATGCAAATAATTCTACTATAAGCCGATATTCGAGTATGTTAATATTTCTTCAATCTGAAACATTATAAGCCATACATCCCCGTCACCCCTTTCATTACAGTAATTATTCATGGCAGCATCGTAAATTAAATCCGACGTATACCTACACCGGGATATTGTTAGCCGCCGCATAGATGAGAGAGATTAATGCGTCCTATCGCTCAAAGGTGTATCGTGTATCGATGCTATTATGAATGCCTACAAACTCTAAGAAGATACACAGTAAAAAGCTTTCATATTATTTAAAACAATTTAGATAGATATACCATCATCGACATCAACAACTTAGTTCAGCCCACTGCAGGGTATAAGCCTCCTTCTTTAGCCAAACATCCTTGTTTTGCGTCATCCATGGATATAGCAGGGCTACCACCCAGCCCATACGAATTTACTTTGTATGAATGATTTTTATGATATTTTGAATTTTAATGAAGTAGAGGATATTAATGATATTTTGAATTTTAATGACGTAGAGTTAAAACCTATCCAGGTTAAAACCTGGATAGGTTACTCTATTTCATAAAAATTACAATATAAATACTTTTATATTTTCTTTTTAAGTAAATAGTTTATCAGTTGTTAATGATAATTATCCGCAATAATGCGGATTTCTCGTGAAACTTAATCTTTTCCTACGTGATATCTGATATAAACAGTTTATATTTTTGTTCATATCGGTCTTTGAGCAAATATCTATTGGGCCGCAGTCCTTAATTGAAAGTAGTAAAAGAGTGTACCAGCGCCGCCCGTCATAAATACCTACTTAAATACTTACGTTAAATAATTCACGATGACCCATTTTCTCAAATCTCACTTATGTCACCTAATTAGTGCTTGTGACCGAGAACTTTGGTATCGCGCGGCGTTGTAGTCGGCTTGCACGACTAACTAAAAAGTCTGCCCACTACGTAGCTTGGGCAAGGTTTTAGGTGACTCTTTAAATACTTGCAGGATGATATGGGTACATTACTTACTTTCCCGGTTAACACAGCTTAATAAATCAGTACACGTTGTATCAGATAAACTAAACTGATAACTTCGTTATTCATCCCATTTATCGAAAATACTAACGATATCTTTGAAGCAGAAATACGAGAAATAATCCAGTCTGTTTGAATAAAATAGGTTGGTATTGGAACAATAGTATCGCCAGAGATTGGAAATCGGTCGTGTGTTGGTTTTGACAGAATGATAAACATTTAATGCTTTTGTATAATTTAATAGCTGTCCAGTACATGTGCACAAACATGCTGTAAAATAAATTTCATTACAGTGGATTTGCAATAGTCGACATTGCGAAGTAGTAGAGATGACATAATTTAAGTATTGCCATTTAGGGTAGCTGAGTACCGGTTTTGGCCATCTTAGTATCATTTTTGGCCACTTTGAATTTTAATGGTCTACACCGACAATTTCAATGTTAAAATATTACTTTTAAAGATATTTTCAAACTTTGATATTGACACAATATTTATGATGTTACTCGTACATTGTTTATAACCACTTTCCTACTAATATTATAAACGCGAAAGTTTGTGAGGATGGATGGATGTATGGATGTTTGTTACTCTTTCACGCAAAAACTACTGAATGGATTGAGATGAAACTTTGCAATAATATAGTTTATATATCAGAATAACACATAGGCTATAAATTATAATAATATATTGCGTCAAAAATCAAAATATCATGCGGGCGAAGCCGCGGGTAAAAACTAGTTATGCAATAATTTGGATATCAAATGGTCAAAGCACCCACAATGGTAAAAACCGGTACACTTACCATACCTTACAAATCTAGTTTTGCTTATTAGTCAGCTATATAGATACTACTTTGCAATGAGCTAGTAATTTAAGTAGGTAGGTTTGAAAGAAAATACTATTCGTAGCTACTTCCGTTCAAACTATGTTAAAAGAAACACTACGCGATATTGAAGCATTTTAATTAATTAATTTATTAATTAATAAATTAATTTCACTTTCCATGTAGGTGTTTATTCCTTTCGACAAAAGACATCAATTCCTTCAAGCATCGAACCCAAACTCAACAATTCAATGAAATCATTTCGTTTAATAATGCTTTGCTCGCTGTAAGCGAAGGGTATGGCATTAAATATAAAGAAGCACTTCAATGAAAAGGGCTGTTTGTGGGTTGGGTGTTAAAAGTAAACAGAAAAAGGTCGATAAGCTGCCTACTTAGGTATTTTGTTATTGGAATACATTTTACATAATTTCACTACACCACATATTGAGAATGTAGTGTTTGTAGCAGACCTTGAGCAATAGAAAATATAGATACCTACTTGGGCGCCTTGTTATAACAACATTAGAGAATGAGCGGGCATTTAGGAGTTCAAATGTAATTTAGTAAGTAGCTGTCGAAACTTAAACTGCTCCAGATGGGACCCTAGTAAGATGTCCAGCAGACAGCTGCGAGCTAGTGTTCGCCCAACAAAAGAGGACGATATGGTCAAATCAAAACCTGTAATAGGCTATTTGACTAGTTTTTGGAAATCGTTTTAAAATATTCGTTAGTACATAATAAGCACACTACATTTATATTTCCGAAAGATCTACCGTATTAACAATGAAAATCAAGTGTTAAAGAATAGATATTCAAGATACCGCCAAAACGACTAACTGTAATGGCGCTGGTCTGTGACGTCACACACTAGTAAATAACGTTAGTTAATACTAGTAAATAAGCTAATTCATATCTAAAAATTGACAAAAAATACTTTAAAAGTAACTTCCAGATCCAATAATATTACTCCGAAAACACAAATTACACAAACAACAGTCAATCGAGAATTTCTTGCTTACTAGCATGTAACGTCACCAGAGTTGCCGCCCTTCTTATAGCGTTTACGTCACAGATAAAATATCTAAAAAATATCGTATTATATTTCGTGCGATTAGCGAAAATTATACATATTTTAGTTTAAATAAAGTGAAATATGTCTTTTTTTAGTATGGATTACCACAATCAATAGTATATTTTCAATGTTGTCAAATAGCCTATTGGTTGAAGACTAGGCCGCAGCCGGAGGTCGCGGCTATCTGCGGGAGACTGAAATAAAGTATCAATATGAGCAGGTAACACGCTAAAAATTAAATTGTATTATTCTCAGAGAATGCAAGAAAAAAAACGAAATGAAACGAGTGCTTAAAAAGTTACTGATAGTACTGTGGCCAAGTTCTACTATTTGTCTCTGTCCATGTGTAGTCCAAGACAAATTTTGAAATATTAAACCCTAATAAAGGTCGGCCTCGATAGCTTTCGAACCCGTTTTCCGTCGACAGGGAAAAATTGATCGCATATGTTCTTTTATTCCCAACTCACAAAGCTTTTTGTGTTTTGTTCTGTTTTAGTAAAGGTAACAACGTACCGGCATTGGCTTCCTTTTATTTCCTATTCCACTTTAGCTGTAGCTACGTACTTATTGATTATTCCGCACTTTGGATCGTAAAGTTAGTTCGTTGATTGCGCAAGGATCACTGACATGGCTTAGCAGTTGAGTCTTTAATAATATAATTAAGTTAAAATGTACAATTATTACGTTTCAATAAAGGGTTTAAAAATTCATAGATGAACATATTTTTTTTATTAGATACCTCTTTATACTTAAACATTTTGTACATAGAGCTGATATTTTTTTGTGGGTTGAAGTTGTAGGTTCTTCAGGAGTCCAATATATTGCTTTATTTTAACCCCCTTAACCTCATAAACCATGGGCGTCTATAAATAAAGTGACACTTAATTACGCCAATCATGTTTGAATGCCAAAATTAGTCTTCTAAGATAAAATGATCTAAAGAAATAACTCAAACGCTATCAGCACACGAACCACGTCGCAGTAACAATTTTTCATTTCGTTATCAACACGCTGTTTGCCAAAATCTGACGCTGCGAATCACGAAATTACTAAAATAGAGCTTAATGCCTTTGGACGTTAGCCAAAGAAATCGAATGAACTCTAACGCAATATAGCTAGACTTGTTTTGCTCTCGGTGAAAATCTACGCAAAAGTGACTTTTGTCTGTCTGTTTATGACCCTTTAATGGTCAGATAAACAACTGAGCTAAACTGAGAGCAAGATAATCCTTAGGAGTGTATGTAAGAAGAAATCTTTGCAAAAATAACAAATTAAGTAAATAACATATTGAAGAATATAATACCATATAGAACTGTCTATTTTGTTCAAGTTCTCTTTGTTACAAACAGACAATACAAACAACATGGCTTACTTGATTTTTGATAAATATAATTCAAGCTTCTATTTATATGGATTCATGTTAGTGTTATTCAATAAAATACTGGCATTATTGCGGGAACTTGATTAGGCAAACACACATTACATGTGTTTTGGCTCGCTCATATAATATTCATCGTCCTCACAAGGACGAAGCTACGATGTATATTTCTAAGTACTTGAATAATAATTTGCTTCTATCTGTAGATTTTTTTTCTCAGTAAGTTTGAGAGTATCTGGACTGTATAAAGATGGCCATACACGATCGCGTCATTTGGAATCATGTCAAATGATTAAGTCAAATGCTCAGAAGAATGACAAGTATTAGTTCTTATTCTATGGTCAAATGATTTGACGCCAAATAATATACGTAGCCCTGCATCTCCGCGTTTGCGCCATTTGGAGCTACAACAATGGACTAAAGTCAAATAAATTGATGCCAAATTTCGGATCCTACCCATTCAATCAGACTTCAGAATCATTTCAAAATATCATTTGCGGGAAGAATGACGCGATCACATGGAGCTCGTGTAACCTTACGTACCCTACGCATGGAACTCCAAAATTTTACATCATACCATTAAGATTACACAATCACTATCAAATTTTGGCTAAATGTAATGGCACCTTATTTGGTGCGATACTTTGACATGACTGTGAATGGCCAGCTCAAGACAGTTTTAGCTCACTGATTCCGTACAAAAAATAAGGAAAAGAGTAAGGACGTTAAAGTCGTAACGAGGTTGTTAACGTCGCGTAAAATGGAAAATTTTGTAAATTGGATTTGAGTTTCATCAATCACGCAACTCTTTGTTCTCAATATTTTCAATGACGAAACAATTTAATATTTCACTTTATATTGGTGGGTAACAATGTATTTGACATCATATCTGATGTAAACTAAATAATGCACACAAAAGTTATAGATGTACCCTTAATATACAATGTACTTACACAAAGTGAAGGAATACTAAAATCACGCATCAGGTACATCATTATGAGTAAATCTGAATACGGAAAGAACTTTGAAATTTCGATATAAATCTGCTGTTTTATACATTTTGTAGAAGGTCGATGAACATTTTGTTTGGAACGGCTAATTTTTTTCGCGATTTTGCTTGGCTCGATAATAAAAGTTGGTCATAATGATTTATCCTAGAATACGGTCACGCGCCACATCGTGTAGAGAAATACCCAGTATGCAGTGCTGAACAAAATTGTGCCTACAGCATTGTGGTGTGCTTAAGCCAATATGAGTTTTGCACACTATATTGGCTATCGGGTATCAAGGAGTTGTAGTGCTTCTATAGCAACGTCACTATGTTAGTCGATGTCGCTTTAAGGTCGGTGTACGAAAATCGATTACCGGTTCGAGTACATAAGAAAACGAAATGATATGGCGAAAGTAGCTGACTTTTTGATTTATATAATTTAGGGCAAATTTGAATACCTACGATATAAATAAAAAATGAAATATCGATGAAACCCGATTTTCGATGTTTATTATTTATTTACTTATCGCAATATCATATACTGATTAATAAAACATACGATGACCTACATTTTTGAACTAAATTTCGTTTGTCTCAGAAATCCGTACTCCCCTCACAAATTGACGAAAAGTTTTGACATGATATGTTCGGGTATATCTAGATTCGTTTAATTTACAAATATGTGTTTATGATTACATTGAGATTTCTAAACATCCATAGATTTAGGTAGGTACGAATGTCACTAACTTATAAAAATGTTGTTCTATCTATTAATGCTTCAAATGGGTTTCCCGTGTACTAAATTATAATAATAAAGCACATAAATCAAATAGACAGCTCCTTTCATTTTCTTTTGTAGTACTACTAACAAGATTTACTTAGAGTTTGATTATATGCCTGAAGTTTAAAAGAAATACCTAGCTTCTGCCTAATCCTCAACTTGTAAATACTTTGAGCATAGTTGATCCCTTGTCTGGCAGCTTTGTTATGATAATCTCTTCCAACACATGTGAAACGTTTGACAACAAAGAAACATGAGGTGGGTTGTCAGACTGTCATTTTGTCCTGATAAATTGCTTAAAAATATTGTTTCTCGTATGATAAATGTGCGAGTATTAAATAAGGCAAAAGCAGAAAAAAATCGCTTCGTATCAGAAGGTCTATCAAGGAAAATGACGAATTTAGCAGAACGTCGGCATTAACATTGTTAAATTTTAACATCACTTGTGAAAACCCAAGGGAAAGAGAACAACATTTCAAATAACATTGATTTTGAGATAGATATAACATTTTTGAACTTGGATAAGATTTGTTTATTGACAAGAACAAGTTTGTTCGGTTTACCATTAAAATTATCTGCAGATTAGTTCCGAAAAAAAAACGTTCGTCTTTTTCATTGGACTTTTTGTTTGGGATTGATTCTGCGATGTCGTAGTATGTTAAACTCCCGATATTTTAACCATATACCAAATTGGGTTTACTCATGATCATTGCGCTTTAACTGCGCCAAATATATTTGTAAAATATAGCCTAGCATACAACAAATCCCTGAATCAACTCCGCAAGTGATGTTAATAATGCGAATAAAATCCGTGAACGTTCAAAATGTGTTTTTGGTTTACTCGCAATATTTTGGGTCACTCTTTCTCTTGGGACTGTACCACGTGCTCAGTGAAAGAGTATAATTGGACCGTTTCAATTTTCGTCTCGTTTTCTCAGCTAATAATGGAGCGAGACTTAGAACAGCCGGCGATATTTGTAATCAGAGAGAACACAATTAATTTCGCTTCTCGCCTACAGTAGTGTTGCACAATTAAAGTTTAATTTTGCTCAATGTTATGCTTAATGGTTAGACAGCCTTTATAATTAAGATTGATTATGCTTGACACAACTTATATATCTATTCTGAGAAAAGATTAAGAACTAAATTACCAACCAATTGCCAAGCGTTTTGGGTCCACATTCTTTATACGTACAGCCAGAATTTGGAGCGCTTTACCTAAGTCTGCTTATTCACTAATGTATAGAGTAGGTGTTTTCAAATCTTCCGAGTAAACATGTTAAATCTTAGACTGCATGTTTGCTTAACATCACGTAGAATGCAATCAAACGCAAACCTTTCCTATTTGTGAAAAAAAAAAACTAAATTTGATATTAGTAAAATTTTAACCATTTTTATAATAGATTTAGTCCTACTCCTATAGAATCGGTTTAGCGAAGCGACAGGCGAACTAGAATTCTGATCAATATGTACACTCAGTAGAACACAACGAACCACAACCGGAAGTAACAATTGTTAACTACCGCTACGAAGCTACGGCGTAGAGCGGCGTAGCGCTGCCTATGGCGTAGCAAACAGGAAGGTAATCTTCCCTGCCCGTACGCTCGGCTGAATCAATTTGTATGCACGGATGTGGGTTTGCTTCTTCGATCAATTCTAGTTTAACTTATGATCTCTTCGAATTATAAAACATTGAATGAAAAGAGACGTTGCAAAAATGCATGCAGTTTAGGCATCGACTTGGCATTTTTTCTACATTCCATATTGATGAGTTTAGACCATGACATTGTACCGTACCTGAATAAATAATAGCTTTATTAGTTTTATAAAATGATTTTGTAATTATGTTTTTAAATAACGGCCTACAGTTTACGTAGGAAAATATTTGCCGATCGTGCTAATATGACATTTTTCGAAATATATGGCGGTCATGTAAACAAAACCAAATAATCAATTACTGATCAATCTACTTATAAAATTAGCATTAAATGCCGATTATTAGTTGACAGTTATTCAATACCTCACTCGCATATCTGCAAGTTTGAGTACATAGGCGTTTGATTTCTAGTTCTATGTAGCATTAATTTTATTAATCATAAAGGTGTAACAAAAGTTGCTTTTGATTCAATAGAATAGGCCCAAAAACTGTTATTTACATTTCTGATTTGTGAGATGATTATGTCTCTAATTTTATGATATTTGCATATAAATATGCTTCATCAAATTTATAGAAATCCACATGTTCTAATTTTTATTTTTGATATGTGAGATGTCGCAAGCGAGACGAAGTTTCGCGTATATCCCTTTGAGCTATTTTAATACAATGTTATTTGTAAAGCGAATTTATGACTTTTCTTTTACTTTATTCCTCAATAAAGGAAAACATAAATATTAATGACAAAAGACTTTTAAAGTAATCCTGTAAGTAATTATTTTAATACGCATTTCTGAAGTCAGATTGTTACTGGATCAAAGAAAACTTCGAGACAAGAAAAACAATATTCTTGCGATTAATTTTACAAGGGTGATTTTTTGTACGATTTTGGAACTCGTTTCAATGCTTAAAATATTTCCATATGCCATATTCCTTAGGTACCTATTTCAAAACAATTTCATGAGTAGAAATCAAAAGTTTATAGATAAGAATAATTTAAGATGGCATTATCAGCAATTTGTATTTTTAGATTTAATCTTGTTGTGACAATATTTTGAAGAATAGGTATGTTCATCTTTAGCAATATCAATCTTTGAATCTCATATACATACTTCAAAGATAATCGTACCATTAATGCACAATCATACATAGGTACTTCAGAAAAAAAAATGTTAATGTTAGTTTGGTAGTTCCAAAGATATTTCATGAACTTTTTAGCAGCAGATAGTTTTCATCAAGTAAAAATGTACTCGTATAAAATGATAACTCCTCAAAATTATACCTAATAGTTTAATAATATATTTCATTTTAGTTTGAATTTTGTTTAATCACGAGCGTACTGAAAACTTTGTTTTTCGAGAAAGTTTTGGCCATGTTTTTTTTATTGATTTTCATACACCATGTTCTCGAGTATAAAAACAAGATAGAATATAAAACTTTCAATGGTTGCTAATCCGATGTTTTTGAAGTCAAAAATTTTATGAAAAAGATGAAAATGCTTTGTTATTTTAATTGTAATAGAAATAATTGGGTACATTTTTTTTAAATAAGTCCAGTGAAATAGAAAATGCATTAATCAAACATTTCAGCATAGCCTTGTTTATTATACTTAGTGATATTTTATTTCTTTGAATTAAAATTTAATTTTGTTTCTGCAGTTACTATTTCAATCATAACAGAAAAATCAACTTCACTCAATGAAGCCGCTTTACTTTCAAATAATATCGCCATACTCAGAGCAAATAAAAAAATCAAGAGAGAATGCTGTGAACAAACAAGTGAAGCCAACCAAAACTACGCCTCGCTGTGTACAGACAATTACACACACATCCAGGTAACTATGAAACTACGCCTTGGCTTGTCAGTCGAACTATGGCGGCGCAACAGCGACGCACTCACACATGTATAAAAAACCGGCTTCACTTGACTGTTCAACGACGTTCCCTCTGGATTTTTTTATTTGCTCTGAGTCGCCATATCACAAGTCGTGCGAAATATTTCTGTTGGCAACCCAAAATAAGGCATGATGAAGTAGTAACAAATTGCTGAAAAGCTTTCCTAGAGCAACCGCAATGTTTTTCACACCTTTATTTCTCCTCCGAGAACCCGCGTGCAATATTTATTTGATTTATTACGACATTAAACGCTGCTGCTGCCAAATGATACTTCTATACTTTGTTAGATTGCGTGAAAGTATATATACATAAGGTTTCTGTGCTATGTTTGATACATACCACAAATAGAACGGTGAGTATCTATGATTCTACAGTACGAGTATGTGTAGCGCGTTTTAAAAATACTGGTTGGAGGCTAGCATGCGACGCGTTTCTGCGGTTCTAATAGACTATACTCGTAGCTATTATAATATTATATTTGTAGGCACTATCTACGTGTGTAGTCTCTACTTAAAAACTGAGGCCACTTTTATCATCACTTCATGTCCTAGCTTATTAAATGTTGAACTAGCTAATGTGCTAGAGTCTAGCACACATAGAGTCTAGCGTAGTCTAGCAGCTGGACTACGAGTGTGTTGACTAAATTTTGACGGTCCATAAATTGATCAACAGAGAAACTTGAAATAGTAGTATCCATCGGTAGTTGATCTATTTATCTCTTTATCGATACCGATGTCTTGATTAATTTAACTGATCAATTTCATTTAACGCGAGCAAGTTGTTTTTTTGTCCGTGTTGATTCGTTAAGTAATTATTTACTCAGATGTCTGAGCACATTAATGAGCTACTCAGATGTCTGAGTACTCTCGATTATGCTATGTTTAGATTATTCGATGAAAACAATCTATAAAACTTAAATGGAACCAACCACCTCTGAAGTATAATATACCAAAAGAAAAGAATCAAGATTGATTCACAATTGGCGGAGTAAACGCGTAACATACATACAAAAAATATACACAGACGAATTGACAACCTTCCTTTTTGAAGTCGGTTAAAAAGCGCACTAAACTTGATTTGGAGCGAATTACGTACTCGTAGCACACCTCGTAGCAGACCGCTACAAGCCGTAGTAACGAAGCGCTACGCCGCGCTACATCGGTCAATGTCAGCCCAGAAAAATGGCCACTTGCAAAAATAGGTACTCCGCTGCTTATTCCTGGCAAGTATCTATCTATTATATTATTTGTAATTACTTGATAAATATAATTAGATAAATAATTTATAAATAAAATAATAAATAATAATAACTTGTAAATAAAAAAAATATTGGGCTACGAAAAATCAGATAATTTAATTAAATTAGAAAAAGATTTTCAGGTTGAACTGAATTGAATAACTTCAGATTTTATTATTCTAACAGGTGATTTGATACTCGGGTATAACAACGTTTTGTGGAACCTAAGATTTTTTCCGTAACTACTGGACTTTAGACTGGACATTTTAGGCAACAGTGAAAAATCAATAGGAAATTATTTAGAAATAATATAAATAGTTCTACATGCCAAAACGTTGTCTCAGAAATCAGACCAAATAACCAGAGAATGATATCGAGGGAAATTATTTAGACAAAACTGTTCAACTTAATTTATATTACGTGATAATCTTTAAAATAATGCGAAAGAGCAGCATGTCGAAACCATGAAAATTGTAATAGTAAATAAGTTCATATAGGCCGGATGACTAGCCCTGGTGTCAGAGTTTTTAAGCCGCCTGAAGGCCTCCGATATGGCTAAACGGTTAATATAACCGGGGCCTCCAATTTAACGTGTCATCTGAGCCATGGCAACGCTTAGTTGTAAATGCTACACGCGGTCACCTATCTGAATACTGTCTGTGCCGAATGTTGCTTAGTCAAACTACGTCATGAGCGCTGCAAACGCTAAAAACAGTGACATAGCCACTAAGTAGTATTGTTGCAAAAATGGAGCAAATCGAGAACAAAAGCTGACTTTCTTCACAATAAGGTTCTAGTCGTTGCTGTATAGGGACCCTCCAGTTAAATCAGCTCGCGAACACGTAATGTGTATGCAAACAACGGGACGGAAAATTTTGTTATAGTATTTTTCCCAACTTAGCAGAGTTGAGAAAAATACAATATTTTAATTACATAATTTTAAAACTATTACTTTTTACTGATATGTTTTTACTGTGGATCCACCACAGATAGTTTTTTCCGAAGATGAAATTACTATTTACTTTTGTCTAATTAACCAGCTATATTAGAAGTCGCTATCAGCCGTTTACATATAATTTTTTGTTGTATTTTTGTAGTTCATTTTATTTTTACTTTTTATTCCAATTGTCATTATGATTAAAATACTAAGATTTTTTATGGTTTATGCATTTAAATTTATATTAATTGTGTTATTATAAATCAAAAATATTTTTATCCGGACTACATACATAATCCATTGTATTAGTAAAACTAACACATTAAGTAAGTACTTAAATTTTGTGTCAATGTGTAAATAGTAGATATTAAATTTTCTGATGCGATACAATGTTCAAATCTTATATCACAAACATATAATTTTTAGAACTAACTGAAGCTATAGTCAGAAATCACTATCCGATGTTAAAATATGAAAAACTCGGTGACAAAAAGGCCAGTCAACAAGATTTTCCTAATCCGATAAAAGTAGGGGTTCCTAGGCGTACGTTTCCAGGAGTTTCGGAGCAATTCCTACGATCCACTGGTTAGTTATGTATTCAAGAATCAGTTATCAGGGCACGCTGCCAGAGCTGGGGTTATTTAGATGGTGCTTTTAGCATACAATTTAACCAAATAGGGGTAGAGATCCGTCCGGATGTAATGAAATATAGAAATGCGAAGATGTTCAAAAGTTTAGATTTTGGGTCAGGGCTTAAAATTGACGAAGCAAAATAAATAAATGTAATACAATATTAATTTATTAAGAGATCGAAAATACGTTTTTAAATAATTGTAAATTGTCCGGAAGATTAACGGTCTTATTCCCTCAGCGATTTCTACAGGTAATAAACTGTAATGAACAGTTTAGATTTCACAGATTCATTTGAAGCCAATACATCAGAAAAATACATTAAGGTCCAACGAAAAAAAAAATTCAAAGATTTTTTTGAAATGTATAAGTTTTCAGACAAAACTTTTTTTTTCACGTATAACTTTGTCACGTCACTTGACCTAGCCGAGTACCGCGGCTAGAAAGTGGCAATTCCAAGTGTAGTATAACTTTGTGAATAAGGAAAAATAAAAATAGTAGGACATCTACGGCTTTTAATAAACTTTTTTGCGTAAATTTATATTCAATTCAACATCCATATGAGGAAGTATCATTGAACAAATACAACTTTGTCCGCTTCCTATTTAATTTTGTTCATAACATGAGCGTCAAAGTCGCCCAACAGGGTAAAATTGAATATCGATAAATTATATTAAAATACGTTTGTCCGTGTTTGTACGACGCCGGATCGGTTAGAGTAGAAATATGTAGAGGCCTTATCAGAATCACGAATAAGCAAATCGGTAGTCGCAAGCAATGTTACCGATATAGGTCAGCGGATTAGTAAGTTATAATGGCATTGGGTAGGGTACGTAGCGTACAAACTGATGGCTGATGTAGCGGTAAAAACTTCGCATAGGAACCTCGCACGGCGGGCTTTTTTCCACTCGTTTAAGTCAGTTATACTACAGCGATAGTTCAACACACTATGCTGTGTAGTGACCATGTCATATATTCATTTTTATCTCATAACTTATCTAGAAACTCTTTGTTCGAAAAGTAATGTTTAGCACTCGGCGCCTAAAACAGTGGTTTTTTAGATATTTTTTTTAATTGTCGAAGCAATTCTCAGTCCCGTACTAGTAAATACTTCAAAATTCATGTAGAAAATTTTACCCAGCTGGCTTTTACATTAAAAAAACCTCACGGAGCATCTCCCATACGTTTGTAGAAGAAATTCGCAAATGTGGTGAATATAGCCAAATGCCCATCAAAGGTAAAGCTTATGTTCAGCAGTAGACTATTAAAAGCTAAGTACGTTGAAGTACAGTACAGTAGCGTACTTATTCGAGATGGACTCTACAAGATATTCCCAATACTAAAGCAAAACTTTACTAATAACCATAATCAATACGGTCGTTAAGTACGTACCAGTCGCTTTGTCTGTTTGAATAACCGGGCAATTGTGACTAGAACAATAGCGATAGAAATACGCCGATCAATTCACATCACAAAAATTATATAGCTACTTTGGAAGCTAAATTATGGCGTAACTTTTTAAATTAACTCGGGCGAAGAATATATGATTTTTTTATCGCCACCGAACTCTTGAGTATTTTATTTCATGCCACCACTCGCCCGATGGTAAAAAGAATTTAATATAAATTTGTCAGTAGCATCATGATTCCTAAATAGATGAACTTATTGCTGTTTTTTTAATTTCTTGCCTGTTCTTAACAGCCATTATAATTAAAAAATAATAGACTGACAAAAATTTTGACGCAAAAAAATATATTTTTATTTTACTACGGAAATTAACGTAGTTTTCACACATTTTATACTATATATAACAGGACTAAACTCACGTGTAGAGATAGTCGTAACGACTAGCGAAGTCGTAGCGGAGCCGTCTCGCAATGTCTTGAGAAAGGTCGCCGAATGCGACCGAAACTATAGTCGTTACGACTATCCGTACACGTGAGTTTAGTCTCGTTATATAGTGTATTATTAGTCCCGTTATACAGTATAAAATATTTTTTATTCTTAACTTGTAACTGATAATTGCGTTTTTCTAGTCTTCTTTCTAAATTTTATTTGTATGGTTATCACGACACAATTTGTTTTCTCAAAGGTCTTCTTGATATTAATCTTTAGACAGATATGAAAGCTTACCTGGGGCAAAATGAGTTAATTTTCATATCTATATTTCGCTGAATTTGCTTCTTCATTTTATCTTCTTGTACGTACTTATTGAGTTTACCATTATGTGGTTTTGTTTTACGAGAGCAGAACAAAGGAACTCGTTTCAGCTATTACTCTACCTACGTTTTACGACTCAAGTTTGAAGATCTTCCTTCAATTAGAAATCTCTTTTCTACTTCAGGTACTGAGACATCGATACCGTATTCCAGTCTTCCGGCAACATGACCTCAATTTTCAAAACGTTAGAAAATGACTTTTACTATCGAATGCTATGCTATCCCGTTCGTACTAACGTGGATTTTCAAAACACGGCTTGCTTTCTCGGTCTCGTGATTATTGACTCCTACGTCCTAGCGGGCTATCAGTTTAAAAATAAAGCCCCTGAGCTAGAAAAGTAGGTTTGTTGGTGTCCTAGTTAGGAATCTCAAAGCACTTAACTACATCGCAGTTCTCTACGCGTCACTAGCTTATTTTATTTAAGCGTGAGATGCCAAACCTGTTAAAGAGACTCTGTGCAGCAGTATCTTCAAAAGGGCAATATTTTAGCAGGTCGCTACGGACATTAAATGATAAAGTTACAAAGGTAAGAACACGAGAGGAATTCGGCGCGACAACGACGACGGATGGCTTTTACGACTTGACGAGGCGAACAGTTTTGGGGTACTTTTATGTTTTTAAATACAGTAGGTATTATAATTGAGAGTTTAATAAGTAAATTATTAAGACCAGAATATGCATGATGATATTGTTATAAAGATTACATTTTGTATTACAATGATTGATTGGATTTAGCATTTTTAATCACAAGAATGACAATGTATATTTTCACTATTTTGAATAATCATTCAAAATTGACCATGACCATTGATCAGTCAGCGACGTAGTAAAAATGTTACATAACTAAGAATGATAATAACTGACTTTGTTTTAATTTGGTCAAATTAGTCGTGTACTTATTTTAATACAAGTAAGAGGCCTATACCTACCCAGCCATGGGATAAAGATAGATAGACAAACTCTTTATTGATTCACACTCACACACACTCATAAAAATAGAGAAAAATAGATGGTAATAAAACGTGTGAAGCAAGCCTTATCACTGAAAGTGATGTCTTCCAGGCAAAGAAAGTACAGAAAAATGACAGCAACAAACGAATTACACTAGATTGTCTTTTCCCCATGTGTCAAACTATTCCTTGTAACGTTTTTATTTCGTTTTAAAATTAATTTAAAACAATAAACATTTTTTTTCGTCAACAACGAAATAAAGAAAAAAAGAAACGTCAACAAAATTACATGCAAATGGAACTAGGCACGCGGAAATGTTATTCCAGCGCGACGACGAATAATGTACCTACATCATGCCTACATTTATGTACTTAATTTTTCGCACCGTGAAATTGCTACAGTAACATCATGTGTTCGTGTGCGTGATACGAATGGGAACGTAGAGCGGAGCTTTAGTTCTGAGTACGTTGTCGGGCGAGGTCGGTCCCGGGCTGCCAGCTTTTCGAATACATCTCTAGCTCAGTACCCATCGGGCCGCGACGGGGGCGCCACGCACGCGGCAGGGGGCGCTGTCATCGCGTACAAACTTAGGGCGAGATCTATACGAGAAACTTACACTTTACTCACTGTCAAGTCTTTAAACTTGCTTATTTATTTCTTTGTCTATAAGACATAAGATAATCACATTAAAACTTTCAGTGATTTATGAGAGTGAAAATTGATATCGGATTAAAAGTTTTATTTATCAGTATGGAATAAAATGTACAAGTGCGGGTTAGCAAACGCGTGATGAGTGCGGCCCTAAACGCTGCGTTTGACAGATTAGGAATGTGGAGTGAGCCGATCTGCCATTGATAAGTTCCCATTGAGGCTTCTGTCTTGTATATCGAGCTTTGGGATAAAAGATGGAGTGCGTTTGGGTTTATGGTGTGTATTTTTGCAATGTTTTGTTCTTTATTGCTTCTTTATTGTTTGCAGACTATGGAATTGGAGACATTGTTTTCATATCTTTACAGGCGATTGCGGGTGGTACCTTAAGTTCGCTAATAAAACCACATTTACTGTAGAACTGCTTTTAAAATTAATAATATCTTTAATGGCAGTGTTAGAATTAAATCTGCTTAGAAAATTACAAATCTTTGTGTTTTCCGAAATCGTGAAACATTTTACTGACTTGTGTACAAATACATAATTTATAAAACTTATTCTCATAACTAGCATCTTGAAGAAAATTATAGTCCTTAAAAAGTGTCGAGGAACTTTTCCAAGCCGTTTTTGTGTCTTAATGGAATAAGTTTTTAAAAGTCGCTGTAATGTTCATGAATTATTCAAAGCTAATTTTCATAAATAAAAGTCAATTTTGTTGTGTTTACTACGAGAGGCAACGTATTTTGTTATTGACATTTTGATTATTACTACAGCCTTATGAATTTCTTCTGATCTGTATCAGATTTTATATCTATAATAATGCTATAAAATTAAAGGACTTATTAATTTCCAATAGTGTACCATTCTATTTTTTTGTGTATTTTGATGTCAGCATTATTAACAACGTTATTGGTATACAGTCAAATGACAAATATCCGTAAAGTCAAATACCTACATATAATTATCAAAGTAAATTACCACTCCTTTGCGTCGGACAGTCGGGTAAAAACCAGAAACATAAAAATAAAATAGGCGTTCCCATTTCATACTATCAAAACATTATTTTGAGGTAGAGTTTGAATTGAGTTCATGCGGAGTTGCTACGAATAATTCAAACTTTTTATGTCGACACAAAGTGTCTAGAGCCAGTATATAAATTCAAACTTTACTCTTTTCTAATTAAAACTCAAAAGGACCGAGCTGCTTAATTAAATTGTAAAAACCCTTTTGCATATTTGAGTAAGCTGAGATCGTATTTCTATAAATCTCTGAGAGTTTCTGCCATAGGTAGCTAAGAACTTCATTGGTACGTAGCTTTTGCATTAATAATGAGGCAATTATACGAACAACTGTAGCTTGAATAGTTATTTATGCAATGAAATATAGAAAAATCTTTTCAGTCTTTGAAATCCAATTTTAACGATTGAGTATTGAATTTAGATTCTTAATAACAAAGCTAATTTATTACTCATATTCTGATGTTTCGATTGATACTATTATCATTCACTGAGCTAAATACCAATTATTGTATACAAGTATAAATATGCGTGTATAATATATATACTAATCAACATTTTATTGATAAACAAACATTAAATAGTCCTAATTAATTTTTGCATAAAATAGCATGACCGCCTTCAATGGTGTACAGAATTCGCGAATATTTCGCTCGGATCGATGTAAAAATTTTCACATTATTGTGAATTTATCGGAAATGGTTCAGCCGATTTAGATAAAATAGGTAAATGGAAACAATTTCGAAGTATACTCTTCCCAATAAAAAATAATTGTCGAAATCAGACCACAACGTAAAAAGCTATGCGTGGTTATACATTAATATATATATATATATTCGCGAATTGAGTAACTCCTCCGTTTCGTCGGTCAAAAACAGCTTCTCGCTGAGAGCTATCTCAATCAAACAAAAGGTTACATAGTTGAAACAAACATATTCGAACTTTTAGATAAATAAAATTATTAATATTCTAATTTTATTGGTATCATAGTGTCCTTTATAACACTTCTTGCAATACGCTCCCTGACTATAAGACGAAATATCATTTCCATCAAGCTTATTCGTCATAAAATAAATACAAGTGTGAGTATACAGTGGATTAACTTTCGATAAATCGGAATAAACGACTTGCGATCCCATTCGACGACTGCTACCAAGTTCTTGAATAGCTCATTCCCAAAGGAAGGCCATGAGAATTACGGGGAAATCATAGAGATCTAGAGAGAGATCTCTTTACCCGGCGCGAGAGACATTTTCATGTAGCAAATACTCGCTTATAATAAAATGCAAGTTTACAAAACATAAACTGCATTTGGTATTATGTAAGTATATAAATAAGATAGATAGATAGTTAAACGCTTTTTTGTTCAGAAAAAAAGTACAATATTTTAAATTAGTGCAACAACCGGCAGCTTTATTGCTTAGAGCGAAATACAAGAAGCTAAGTTATAGAAATTTGTTTGTAATAACATTAGTTACGTAATAGACATAGATAGATATAACTCTTTACTGTGTGCACTGATACTATTAACTACAACAGATGGTACAAAGTAGATACTTTATCTTAAATTAGTGCCACAAATAGTGGCCTTATCGCTGACAGAAATCTCTACCAGGCAACCACTGAACGGAAAGAGATCACAAACAAGAGTATAAATGGGAGTTACCAATCACAATTGATAATAATATAAATGTAAATAGTATATACATAAATACTACAAAAACATAAATACACATACATCCATACAATATAATACATACAATATATTATCTAATAAGAATAATATTATGTAGGAGAAAAAGAGAGACAAAGGCTAAAATGGAAGTAGCAAACAAAGGATATAAAAACATACAAGTAAAAAGAGAAGATAGAGAAAAGAAACAATGTCATCATTTTGAACACTGATCAAGATAAAAATCTTTCATTCTTCAGTGACGTTCTAATGGAGACAGGTAAGGCATTCCATAAGCGGACAGAGGTGACAGAAAAAGCATTTTCATATAATGTGGTATGATGGGTAGGAATGGAGAGACAAAGCAAGGTTGATGATCTTAAAGGACGAGAGTAGCCCTCACGAAAGAATTTGAAACGTTCATTGATATAGCCTAGAGAGGATTAAAAAAGGATATTGTGGAGAAGTGACAGGATGTGAGCATTTCTGCGGAATCTGATTTGAAGTCACTTGAGTCTAGTGCGAAACTGAGAGACATGGTCGTACTTTCGCAATAGATATAAGAACAAGAAACAAAGTAAACACAAACATACCTATATCTAACTAACTAAGTATACCTAAAGTATCGCCGCAAATTTGGTTGGTTGCACTGTGTGAGTGATTGATAATTGGGTATTTATTGGCGATATGCTCATGTCATGTGACTTTAAGCAGATAGTTTCGTGTGAAATTACGTCCCCTCTGGACCGAGTCGTCCTATCTCGCCAGATCTGTGGCGGAAGCGTATTACATCCTCGACACAGCGGCGAGTAGGCGACCTCAGTAAATGTTAATGTAATGCCCTACTATGTAACAAGGCCATAAGTTAAAGGTTTTTCTCGTGAGGGCAAAGGGACTGGCAATCGAGTGCATTAGATTTTGAGGGTCGGAGTGGTAGAAGAGAATTATAATAACTTTTTATTTTGTTGTAGAGCTTTCGATTAATATTCGCCAATCGATTTATGCATTGATTTAAGATGTTCAAATAAAAATGAATTAAATTTAATTTCGTACCTATATTTCTTTCCAAAAACTTATGCATTTAGTTAAGTGTGCCATTACCATACAACATCATTGTATTGAAAATACCATGAGTGACTTAAGCTGAGGACTTATAGTAACAAAAGAACAAAAAAATAAAAACACAAATGACTGTCTCATTGCTGAAAGGGAATATCAAGATGTACGAGTATAACTTTGGTTAAAAATAAAAATGTAAAAACCATACAGACGGTATCTACAAACAATAACTCATGTATACTTTGTTTATACGGGAGTCCACCGGCTTCTGAAATACATTTTTGATAATTACTTAGTTTAAGAGAATTGGGAGACTTTAAATTTATATCCTAACTAGCTTTTGCTCGCGGCGCCGCCCGCGTAATATTTTGATTTTTGTGCTATCCTATGGGAACCTTTTATTCTTCTGGGATAAAAAGTAGTCTATGTCACTTTCTGTCTTACAAACTGTATGTCCATGCCAAAAATCAAGTCCATCTGTTGCTCCGTTGCTGCGTATAATATATAATTCGGATTAGAAAGGATAATGATGATTTTTACTTATTTTCTTCAAGTCATGTAAACGTAAAGAAAATACCTACCTACTCTTATTAATATTCTATTTGAGCGACTTACTAGATAATATTTATATACAACAGGTACTACATTGTATGGCTATTGCAATACATCCACGAAAGGAACTCGATATCTTTCACGAACAAAGCAAAGTTAAACTAGGTAGTGCTTCTGATAAAAACAAAGTTGGCAGTTTATCGGAAACTTGAAAATACTTAAGCTTTACATTACAAGTTTGAAAGGTTGAACAAGTTGAGGATATTGCTTTCATAAATTTAATGGAATGAAAACAAAACGATCAAATCTATGATAACATCTTTATAAAGCTCAGAGTTTTAAGAAAAACATTTTAACAACTCAAAAAATACACGCCAGAGATTAAAAGAATCGTATATTTTTCGTAGGCTGTTTTAGCACTTGATGTCAAAGTATTATAACGAATTCAAGCTTTCGAGAAAATATGACTCGTTTTGTTTTGCAAAAGTCTCTCTCTCAAAATCAAAATACATTGGATACAATTAGGCACCTTTTCAGCATAAGATAAAAAGGTGGCAATTGTTTCAGTATCTTCAAAACCAAATTATTATTATGATGCAGCCATAGTACATCCTGTACTGAATAGGCCCTATGTATCTCCAATAAGCGACATGCTTTCAGCGAAATCCTGCGCTAGGATAGTACGTGATGGTGACTCGAGAGCTTTTCGACCCCATAAATCATAAATGTATTGTGAAAACTACACTTGGTGTAAATCTACACTATGAGGATATTCTAAGTTGTCATTGCATTCGCTTAAAATCACAAGCAAAGCTTAGTCTTTTGGTAGGCATCAATGGGGCCGAAGCCAACACTGAAAGGCCCTTTTACATCTTTTTTTATAAAACTAATATAAAATGTTGTGGACATGAAGTAGAATGAAAATGTAAATTACTACCTAGATGTGACTTACAGTATATCGGGCTATTGTGATGTGCTGATCGATGACTTAAAAAGATGGGCTATGGAATGAGGTACGGCAACCGCCAAATAATTCAATAACAATAACAGCTCGATTGACATTGTAGAAATTCATGACTGATTATTGAAGTTTGACATTTTATAATTTTATTCGGCATGATTTTTGACTATTTTTAATTTTATTTTTCATTGACTTCTTAATGGATGTACCTTATGACTTCTGTTTGAATTGTATTCATTTTTTGAATCTGGTGTAATTAATGTCAGTTCTCGTTCTGACGTCCTCGAGTACGCATTACATTACGTTTAATAAAAGTGTCTAATAACTACCCTCATTATGGCAAAATGTCATTGTTGCGATAAAGTGATACCAAAAAAGAATCCTGTGTTGGAATGCAGTAGATGCCAAAAGGTAGTGCATGCCACCACAGCATGTACAGGCCTCAGCTCCAAACAACTTTCAGCACTTAAGGCCGCTGAAAATCTTGAGTGGACCTGCAATGGATGTAACCACAACTCATCGCGCAGTAAGTCGTTTGTAACACTAGCCGACTATGAAGAGGAGGATGATGAAGAAATAATCCCGTCCGTAGGAGGTGCTGATGTGAGGAAGTTGCTAGAGCAATTGAGAAAGGAGGTAGGAAATATTGTCGTGCGGGAGATGCGAACCGTCACGTCGTCGGTTCAATTCTGTAGCGAGAAAGTGGATGAACTTAGCGAATCCGTTGAGGCATTGACAGGCAGACTAAAGGATATGGAGAAGAGGCAGGCGCATCTCGAAAATAGGAATAAATTCCTTGAACTTAAAGCTGAGGCGCTGGAACAAAAAAACCACGAAATTGAGCAGCTGCTTCTCGCGGACCACGTCGAAATATCCGGTATCCCAGAATCAAATGCTGTCGATCTACCAAAAGCAGTCGAAAATGTGATGTTAAAACTGAATGCTTCCAAAGAAGACATAGTTGCCACTAAACGGCTGCCACCACGGAAAACCGGGCCTGGCGCGGTTCTTGTAAAGCTGCGCAGCGAAGCTCACCAATCACTCTTATCTGCGGCTCGAGATAACGTAATACTAGCACGCGATGTGATACCAGACCTAACGATGCCGGCGGCCACGGAAAAAATCTATGTTCGTGAAGCAATGACTCCTTTCTTCAAGAACTTACTGTCATGATTTTTAATCGTTGCATCAAATTTTGATCTGATTTTTAAATATATGTCGAATGATATTTTCTAGTATTTGTAAGGTTAACATTTCTCTGGCTTGTGATTGGCCGATTTAACAACGAGCCGGCATTTTAGCCAATAAGAACTGCTTCCGGCGTAGTTTTAAAACAGCCAATCAGAAAACGAGAAAACAAACTGAAGAGATGTAAAATATTAATCTTTGGTTGAGGGCATTCTAGATTTGCGCCTCGAGGCGAAAGCACATATTCTTAGTCAATCCAAGTTGTTATAATTATTTAAGAAACTAATGTAAAATAGTTTATGGTGACCAAATACACATCATAATGGACTTATTAGTTTGATTTACCACAATTCAGCAGTGGACGTAACCTGCAGACCCACAATATGGTATGTACATTTATATTTATTATATTTTTAGATTCGGTGTCTTGTAAGTAGCATTGGTACCGATTCTTAAATCTGTGAAAAACTGTCTTATATTACGCAACTAATTTGGGTGTTAGGTCACGACAAAGTTGACCAAACTGATTGGGGGTAGTGTCACGATTAGATCAAAATTCAACCTTCGGCAGTGTTACTAAACTGTGAAAAAACTGTGCTTATTTTATTCCAACCTACCTGCAGAATAATAGGCATCGCATTTGATTGGTGTAACATGTGGCCAGGAACTCCTAGGCCATGTGAACCTGATCGATTACTGGTAGTATCTTGGCTGAGACACTACTCAACAATACTGTTACCAAGTTTATCAAAACTACGCTTATTCTATTCTCATTACCTACCTGCAGATCAATGAAATAGGCATCGCATTTGATTGGTGTAACATGTGTCCAGGAACTCCTAGGCCGTGTTAACCTGATCGATTACTGGTAGTATCTTGGCTGAGACACTTCTCAACAATGCTGCTACCAAGTGTATCAAAACTGTGTGCATATTTTATTCTTCTTACCTACCTGCAAAATATTAATAAGCATCGCATTTGATTGGTGTAAACTGTAACATGTGGCCAGGAACTCCTAGGCCATGTTAACCTGATCTATTACCGGTAGTATCTTGGCTGAGACACTACTCAACAATGCTGCTACCAAGTATATCAAAACTGTGAGCTTATTCTGTTCTCATTACCTACCCGCAAAATAACAATAGGCACCACAATTGATTTGAAGTAGCATATGGCCTACTCATCGGCCATGTTAACCCGATCGATTCCTGGTACTGACTTAGTCGAGACACTTCTCGATAGTGCTGATACCGGGTGATCATAAAACTGCGCACTTGTTTAATTGTGCGGGTACGCAATATTGTGATGTGAATTATATCATTATCGATAATACATATTATTATGTGTAGCTGCTGACGAGGTGCTACAGAACATGTTTATTAAGATATGTGTGCCGTGCCTAGACTATGACTAAGGCGAATGTATGCCACCAGTTAAATAAGTAGTTCTTTATAAAGACGCGTACCTTCGAATGTACTTTCTGCCATACTTTATGCGGATCGTTGACAAGACAATAAAAATGTTGCGTAGACTTTAGCGGTACCAATCATTTTGTTTCAGTTTGGTATTTAAGGAAAATATTTTACCGGAGACCCAGAATTTATATCACCTGTGCTCCAAAATAAGAAATAAAAATATGGCTAAAAAATGGCCAACACAAAAAAAAAGATGATGGTCATATTACTTTGTAGAAAAATACTTTTGAATTTATATTGGTTCAGAACAGTGTAATAATAATAATATCAAATTATTTCGCTACGTAAACTTTGGCCGCTATTAATGAAAATACATAATAGAAAAATCATTTTCTAGCTAACATTAAAGTACGCTACAAGGTCTTTGTACATTTTTGAAATATCTCAATTTAGGATAGCGTCTTTACTCATTAGTTTTTGGCATTGGTATGGAGACATTACCAGTCTTATTCCAAAGAGGTTCGCCGGTGCCAGGCTTAAACCACGCCTAGCATATCCACGGTTGTTACGGTATTAGAGTTAATCCAAGGATTAATTAAAATGTCCCTATTACAAATCAAGATATAACCTAGAATCAGATAAACCAATGGTAGTCCATGGTTTAAGCGATAGCGACAGATAAAAAAAAAATATAATTTACAATCATTCATTCGTTCTCGCATGTTTACACCTTTTTTGAATACATTTCAAATGCTTAAATAACTGCGTCTTAATGCATAAATATATCCAAATTGTTGGTTATTTAAGTATCCGTTGAATACAATAACTTAATTCATTATTTTTACATTTTCTTTGTTGGCAAATGCGAGTGTATCTGAAGCCTAAATCCAGGCAAGAAAAAAGTGTGGCTTTGTTTTTGTCGTTTTCGAACTTCATTTCTCTTATGTCTCTAAATTCTAATTTATAATAAGATTGCCGAGTGAAATAATTTAAATCAAATTCTAAGCTAGAATTTGCTAGTCCATGGTTTAAGTTCAGTAATAAAGTTAAAACGTGTTTTGGAATAAGGCTGTACGAGTCAGTGGTTGTTGTGTACTTATTCTGTATCGTTTATTCATTTTGATAATTTGCTTTGGAATGCCTATTTGTTACGCGAATACCCTAAGTGCACTTCCTTCTAATGTTTACTAAGTAACCCTGAATTCGAATCACGATTTAAAATATAGTAACGTGAATTATAATTTACATGTTTAATCATTGATGTGGAGCCATATATTTTGACTGGGCTATAATAAATGATTTAGGCTATGTATGCCACCAGTAAACTAAGTAGAAGCTCGGAGACGCTTATAGCTTATATACGCCATAGGCGAGCATGCTACACCAGTGTTCCAAGTAGAAGCCCGTAAATGCTTTCAGCTATAAGTAGGTACTTATGCCGAGGGCGGGCATGCTACACCAGATAGCCCAGATATGAAATCAAATGAAACTTTGACCAATTAGATAGCCCGGAGAAGCTCACATTTGTAACGTACTTAGTTACTTACATGCCGTGAGCGGGCTATGTCAGTCTACAAGTATATCGTGCAACGTGCGTCGATAAAATTAGTCGCAACGTGCGACTGGGCTACGTATGCCCTACAAGAATATGGCTCCGATTGGTTCATATGTTTATGCAATATAGTTAATTTACCATGTGTGACTAATTCAGCAATTTATAATAAGTTGAATTAATTAGCCTTAAATGTTCTTTGAATAATTTCAACTAAATATTTGAAAGGTTAATTCCTCATTGAATTGGGAAATTATCTATAGATACGAAAAATAAAAGTGTTATAGAGACGGCCAGCTTACAATAATTGTTAATTGATTATTGGCTTTCCTTAGCCTGACAACAAAAACACAAAGTATGTGCAAGCTAGACACGATCCATAATTTGTACACATCAACTAGCTCATCCGGTTAACTCTATATCACCTTTATCTATCAGAATTTACGGGTCGATTCTCATTTTGATGGTGTTTAGTTTAACGCCACCGAAGAACTTTAATGAAGTTAATTTTTAAAATTTACCTGAATGTGTAATAGATAAGTCTATTATTAAGACAGAACCTTGTAGATGACATTCACAGAAAACTATTATTAGTTATGTAACAATGAGGGTAATTACATCTATGATATCTACCGTCGAGTGTGTCATAGACTGCCATCAGACTGCGATTTTATAGCCTCAGAAAGAGGATTTATATTTTTACTGTGGTCAAACTTACCTTCACAAAGTTACATTCATAATATATCCTGGGACGTGTTCAAACGAATAATTAAGTTATGTATTATCATGTTTGTGCAGCTCACAAGTTAGAGGTTAGAATCATCAAGACCGACCAAAACATTCACGAAAGGTTATAGATATTGAGGTTGTGCTACAACTGAACCATACGCGTTCAGTTCACAAGTCCTAGACTAAGTACCTACACCACGCCGGAATTGTTTCTTTATTCACCCGGCTGCCAACGATGGGTATTGTTTTTCGCGCGTATCCTGTATGTTTGTTTATCAATATCTTTATCAAATTTTCACTCAAGTTCGGTAAACGTAATTGTTTGCAGTTAGCCAAGAGGCAATTTCATTACTAGTAGGATATTAAGTATTACAAATACATGAATACAGTAGCGTTTCATTGGCTTACGATTAACACCAATCAAACGCTTTTGTAAAATTATTTGATTTATTATTATTTTATACTACGGGACTAATCGCGCACTAAAATTACGAGATAAATAAATACCTTCTCATCCCGACGTTTAAAATAATAATGTGTTCAAATCGCGAAAGTTTAAAAACAATATTTGATTTAATCACGATTCACGGTTGCCCGTGAAATAATTATATGTTTACTAATAAGTATTTCTCTTCCTTTCCCGGAATTATGCTACGAGTAAATGACAAGAAGACCCAGCTACAGTGCAAAGGACATACACCCCGTTGTCTCCACGAGAGTTCTTTGGCAAATTACGTAAGTCACCACAGATGATTGACCGCAGTTGGTGCTACGAGTGTAGCATATGCTAGCTTTGTCATCACATCACTACTACGTCGCGGCGGCAGAGGCATGAGATTTATAGCGAAGAACTCGCAAGTGCTGAATTTTGCAGCCAAATAGAGGCTTCAAGTAAACTCATTCCAGTTGACATAACCTGTGGACTTGGACATAACCTTCAACTGAAACTGAACTACCTAATAATGATGGCGGATCTCTACCTTCAAAGTTATATTATTACGACTTCGTTACACAACAACTTCTCAACAGTTGGCTGATTTCAACATGTTCCGTATCTGGTGACAATGAACATGATCGTTCATTAATTCGGCGTTAACCTACAATATATGGTTCAGATAGTGCAAATTAGAAATAAAGTGAAATCGGAGTGAAAAATAAAAGCTTTAAATAATGCAGTGAAGTAAAGTTTAGGTTCGAGATTACATCCCCAGTGTTGTGCAATTATGAGTATATAATATAAAGCGACTGTTTTATGTCACGTCCTCAAAATGAGTGTGAATTGTGTGTTCTATACTAAAATACTTTCTAGATAAGGACCAAAGTTTATAAAAAAAATGCGCATCCTACATAGTCATTTGTCCACTAAAGATTATTCCGATTAAATTAGCTGTGGAAACTTAGAATCAGCATGATACATTATGATTAGGACACGTGACTAGGTCAGATGCCATAAGAGGTTAGCCCATTAAAACTAACATAAATATTTCATTTTGTTTGAACAAGAAGTTAATTTTGTTTGCTTCAGAAACGATAGTAATATGAAAACTTTCTGTAGTTTTTGAATATTTCGTCACAGATTATAAGCACAAAGTTGATATGACGTAATTACTACGTAATGATGAATGATTAAAGAACACGATATCTGTTCCAATTTTAAATCTAGATTTTCTAGTCTCTTTTCTTAAGTTGCTTAACGAACAAATATGTCACGTTTTTGCATTAATGGGAATATGTAACTATTATACTGTAATCATACGTCATCCATATTTGTTCAAATTCACTGCTCGCACAGCTACTTTTAACGTACTTTTTGATCAAGTTTGTGCATTTTTTTCAGTTTGTTTTGTTTTTGTTAATAAGGTATACTTGTCACTTTGTATCCACAACAGTTAAGTTTGTGTTTTACATTAGTGTTTTAGAATAGAATAGAAATAATATTTATTGTGTTGCTGTGTACATACAACAAGATGTTATAAGAAATGTGTTGATAAATAAATATGTTGATCCATTAGAACATAAAAATATTACAAAAAAATCGTGCTTGGATATAAAATTGACGTAATACTCGTAGCTACTAGTTGAACTTATATTTTTATAAATGTTTTGACCGTTATATCTTCTTAAGTGTTATGAAGCTATTTAAGCTATTATTTTTAAGCTTTTTAAGTGCTATTTACACGTAAATAGTAATTGTCTTTTTTATGTGTTTAATAAGTTTAGTAACGCATTGTTGCTTGAGACAATCTATAGTATTTTTTTTTAATTTTGTAAACCAATCATATTACGCACATATACATACACTAATCAATGATAATATTTTGATAAATGACTATTGCCCATGGTCTGTAATGCAATTTTCTGAAAGGTAAAATTCCATTTATGACTGCGTGATGATAAGCCAAATGTCATGAGCTAAAATTATAAGATAGGTTTATTACATAGTAGATAAGTAGTAAAGTCTATTTCAACTAGAGAGCGAAAAACGTACGTTCACGCCACGGTACCACGAGAGCACCGAAAACAAACGATGCGTATCGTTATCCATACATTTATGTATCGTTTCCCTGTCGCTTACGCATTTACCGTGTTTCGCGGTACCGGGCGAGGCGAGCGACAAAGTCAATCAGATATTGCAAACTTGTTTTGACATGTTTCGGTAAAATTCTCATCCTCAATAGACCAGGAAGTGGATAAAACTGTGGATTCATTTATCATAAACGTAACAGGTAACGTAATTAAATCTTAAACTAATTACACCTGTCAATGTCAGATGATTAATTTACTAATGTGTAGGTAGATAGTTACATGTAAAACTTGTTCTACAGTTTTGAGTTAAATAGTGATAATAGTAATATAATGATATTTGTTAGGTAAAAACTGAAAACCTGAATTTTGTAAGTGGCAAAATAGTTGTTAAGTATTAAAATAATTTATCGATGCACAGAAGGTTGGTCTTCCCTGCGCAACACTAAAAGGTCAATGTCCGTTTTTCGCTCTCTAGTTGAAATAGACTATAATAGTAATCTATTTAATTCTAAAGTCGTATTATTACATTGTTTTTAATTACTATTATTCAGGGTGCACCAGGAGGTAGCACATGAGCCGGATGGCCGAATGTCATGATTTTTAATCGTTGCATCAAATTTTGATCTGATTTTTAAATATATGTCGAATGATATTTTCTAGTATTTGTAAGGTTAACATTTCTCTGGCTTGTGATTGGCCGATTTAACAACGAGCCGGCATTTTAGCCAATAAGAACTGCTTCCGGCGTAGTTTTAAAACAGCCAATCAGAAAACGAGAAAACAAACTGAAGAGATGTAAAATATTAATCTTTGGTTGAGGGCATTCTAGATTTGCGCCTCGAGGCGAAAGCACATATTCTTAGTCAATCCAAGTTGTTATAATTATTTAAGAAACTAATGTAAAATAGTTTATGGTGACCAAATACACATCATAATGGACTTATTAGTTTGATTTACCACATTACTATGGCAAGCAAAACAAGACCTAAAGAATACCTACAAATTCATATGGTTTAGAGAAGACAGGGTACTTGTTCGAAAAAATGAAAAAGCGAAGGTACTAAAGGTTAGGGCTAAAAGTGATATCCAGTCTCTAATATCCAACAAAATCACGCAAGCCTAACCATCCCATAGTAATTTTATTCCATTATACATTTCCTCCATCTGAATGGATTCATTTGATTGTAATAATATTAAAGAACTAAGTGATTGTACAGATTATTTTACGTTTCATCAGTCTGTACCTAGAAACCCTAATAACTTAACGATTGTTCACGTCAATGTGAGATCTATGTTTAAAAATTTTTGTAAAATTGAATATTTACTATCTACCTCAAACTATTCTATTGATGTCCTTGTTATAACGGAACCCAACATTTCTGATAGTATTCAGTCGCTTTATAATATAAGGGGCTATACAATGCACACGGAACTGCGAAAAAACCGAAAAGGAGGCGGTATTATAGTATATGTAAAAAACAAACACAAGTTTTCTCGACATAAAACAACTGGAAAACACTACGAATGCTTGATAGGTACTCTTTCTTGCATAACATCGTCGTTCACAGTAACACTATGTGCATTGTACAGGCCACCCGACACTAATAGAAAATGTTTTGTTATGGAAATTGATAAAATGTTAAGTAATTACACTAACACAGAGCTTGTTTTTCTTGGTGATTGCAATATTAATTTAAGACCAGCGAAAACTGTCGATTTAGCTATTCAAAAATCATACGTTGATGTTCTGAGTGCGCACGGTCTATCATGCGGGATCTCGGATTATACCAGAATAGAGGTCTTAAACTTGAAAAACGAAACAAAAATAACTAAAAGTTGTATTGATCACATATTCGTACGATCCAGCATGAGAGACGCTTACACTGCCGCACTCGGCACTACACTGGCAGACCACAGAGTGACGGTCCTTGCGCTCGTCGGCAGTGCACAAATACAGGATGCTCCAATTTATGTTATGAGATACGATAATAAAAAAATAAATAACTTGTTGGATAAAATAGACTGGTCGCCTGCCCAAAAAATGTCTTGTCCCGATGAAATATATACATTCATAAGCAAAGCAATCAATAGCGTCTATGAGCAGGCACAGTATAAACAAAAAATATGTTCCTCCAAAAGGAATGTACATAAATGGGTTGATAAAAATATTATACGACTATGTCGCCAAAGAGATAAGTTGTTTTTAGAGTGGACGAAAGATGTAGGTAATAAAGAACTAAGAATCCAATATAATAATTTGAGAAATAAAACAAATAAATTAGTCCATAGAAATAGAAATAAATTTTACAAAAATGAAATTAATAAATACAAAACTGACACCAAAAAACTTTGGCAGATTATAAATAATATGGCTGGAAAAATTACTAACTCTATTGACGTCATTTTGCAGAAAGCTAAGCCAAGCAGCAATAAAACTATAGCTAACAATTTCGCTTGTGAATTCCAGGCCAATGTTAAGTCAATAATACCCACGTGCATGACGAAATTACTAAACGAATCAGATTACGTAAAAAAAGCTGACAAATCAATATTCTTTCCGAAAGCTACGAACACAGAAGTATTAAAGATAATTAGAAACATTAACACTAACAAAGCCCCTGGTTTTGACGGAATCAGATCAGTAGATGTAAAAAATCTGTCCGATAGAATAGTGGGTGCAATAACTCATTTGATAAATAGGAGCATAGCGACGGGACGATACCCGAACGAGTTAAAGACTGGCATAGTCAGACCTATACACAAAAGTGGTTCCACTCAGGACTATTCTAAGTATCGGCCTATAACAATACTGCCAGTTATAGATAAAGTGGTTGAGAAGTACGTCTGTAAGATTGTCCAAAAGTTCTATAAAAGTAATGAGATACTGTGTCCTCAACAGTACGGATTTCAAGCAGGAAAAAGCACTACAGTTCTTTTGTCTCGGTTTACAGACGATATTAATAAATACTTAAATGAAAAAATGCACGTATTTATTGTAGCTATTGACTATAGCAAGGCGTTTGATACGCTCCGTCACGATCAATTAATAAAGTGTCTAGACGATAGTGGTGTGCGTGGTTGCCTTCTGGAATGGTGTAAAGACTATCTCAGCAATCGTTGCTATCGGGTTAGGGTCGGGGATGAGTACAGTGCAGCGGTTAGTGTTACTGAAGGAACAGCGCAAGGATCAGTATTTGGTCCAGTGCACTACTTAAGCTATGTAAATAACCTGAATAATGTCATCAAGCACTGCTCTGTATTCCAATTTGCTGACGACACGTGCCTAGTTGCTGCAGATAGAGATATTTCAGTCGCACTAGAACATCTTCAATCAGACTTTACCGCCATTTGCAAGTGGTCACATGATGCGGGGCTGGTTCTTAATGCGGAAAAAACAAAATGTGTACACATTCACTCTAGTCGTAACATACGAAATGATGGTACGGGAATGAATGTGATAGCACATGGTCATGATTGCTTGCATGATAGTAGTAAATGCAACAAGTTTAGCTGCCAACAAATTGAACAGGTCAACGAACTTACGTACCTAGGGTTAATCATAGACAAGAGGTTTAATTGGGCTAAACACATTGATAAAGTGTGTACTAAGCTGCGAGCAGTTATGGCCAAATTTTACAGCGTTAGGAGAAGAGTTCCGTATGATGTGTTACTGACGATGTATAAAGCCCTGGTTGAAAGCATAATATCTTATGGGCTGAGTAGTTATGGGCGTACCTATAAAACGTACCTAGACCAAATTTACAACCTTCAGTACAGATTGCTCAAAATCATAGTCCCCCCAAAAATAAAGAATAAGTATTCAAACGATCCCGCTCAGCTGTTTAAGTATTGTGGTATAATTCCAATTCACAAAAAAGTCGACATGTGTTTATTAATTGAACAATTTTTTCGAGAGGAAATCCAAACTCCTAAAACTAGCTATAAAACTACGCGTAGTGTTTCCAAAAACATGTTGTCAGTGCCTAGATTTAACAATACATACGGTAAAAGAACATCTAAATACATTCTCCCTACATTAATAAATAAATTACCACTAGAATTAAAAAATAATCTTACCATAAAAAATATAAAACCTTGTTTAAATAAATTCTATTTAGATCTTTCATGAAATGGAGCATGCTGTATCGATGCGATACGTGCGCGCGAGCGCTGCAATGGTTGCGTTTAGGCATAAAGAAACTACTCGTTGTTGTTCGGAACCGGTTATGCGGACTCGGTTTCTACCTCTGCCTACCAGCCATTATTGAGTTTTCGCGCGCAGCGAGCATCTATTGTTTGTAATTATTGGTATGTTAGATTAATTATAGATTGGAATGTAGTTATTGTTACGAGAATCTGTTGTCTAGACAAACCTTTTTTTAGGTTTTTAAGACAATAGCATTAGTTATAATATGTTTGTAAAAGTTGTTTAAATAAATAAAAAAAAAAAAAAAAAAAAAATGTAAATGTTTTTAAAATCGTTTTTATCTCAATAAAATAATTGAATTTAATTTTTAATTTATGCCTCATTTCAAATTTTTATTGTATTAATTTTTATGACCAACTAGGATAAACTTCGAAATCACGAAAAACTCAGCTGCTCCATTGAAAAAGTACACCGACTGTTGACAAAATGTATGTTTCTTTTTCGCTATTTTAGGGTTGGTCCCATAGTAAAAGTTGGTCATAATGATAACTACAATGATACTCTAACGTATTGACGTCGTATGGTTTACAGCTTATATAACTGAGCATAAAATAAGCCAAACAACCTTACGTTATCTAAGTTTCATTTTACTACCAGTAATCGCCAACCCTACAGGCGCAGATTGAATGGCGCTCACGTTCAGAATTAACTGTCAAAACTTGTGCAGTAAATGTTCCGGTAACTAAAAGGTGACTCGCACGACACTTGTGAAAGATAGAGCCGGGGAGTTGGTCCGTACTTTCGTAAATATAGGTGTGGCCTTTGTACAGTTCCCTTTATAGCGCTCAACAGCATAGCTTAACTGTTTCTTTTCGATCACTGAAGTGCAACAACGTTTAGTACGGTGATATGGATGGATAACCATGGTACATTTATAATTGTGCTTTTATAACTGTGGTCGAAGTACTTAAGCTCGGAAGACACGTTAAATTGTAAGTCCCAGTTGTATTGTCAGATGCTTTCAGTCGACTTATAATCTGACATCAGGGCCAATACGAACTTACTCGGTTAAAGATATTGTTTTCCAAATAAATGCTAAATGTATTCTGCCGTAAATGACGATAAAGCAGTAAGACGGAAATCCTGGAGTGTCGAAAAATGTTTGAGATTTTTATCGGATTTTCTTATCGTAGGCTCTAAATCTATTATTTAATGCAATAATTTGAGTACGATTTTAAAAATACACCTATGCTAATCCACTTCATCAATTTCGTACAAATTAATGTTAATGTTTTTACACATGTTACTAATTGGCTTGTCATAGTTTTTAAATAAATAATAATATTTCTAGTAAATTAGCATACTTAATAATATTTCTAAACCCATATTAAAAACTCAACTATCTCATCACCACCTCAACAGTTATTGTATCACACAATTCTCATATTACTTAAGTACTCATGTTTGTGTGTTTTGTACACTTACGTCTTAGCAACGAGGGCTTGTTAGATCTTCGATTAACTCGTCCTCATTTCCTAAGTGACGGTCAATGTTTGTCCTAGCATGTAAAGCCTTTATTTCACAATAAACCTAGAGCGTTGTAGGTCAAGAACCTGCAAATAAGCTTCGAGGTTCATTAACTTGGCTGCCATTCCTTTTGTCACGTCTCTCTCGGTGCCTATTTTATTTTGGGTAGGTATAATAATAAAGGATAGGGCATGCCTTCAGTATGATATGAAGGTTTTGAAACAGATGATTATTAATATCGATAATATATTTTGAATATATTTTGCTAGATAAAAAGTTTTGACAATGTTGTACAATAAATAATGTATGTTATCTTATTGATTAAAAAGATTTTACTCTAATATATCCATAGTTATAAATTCTAAAGAACTACCTCCCAACATCATTGCTACCTCCTGTCGAAACGGTTTTCCGAAACGATTTAAATGAAGCTATTCTATTAGTTCTTAATAAACCCATCCCTCGCTACGCATCCTTGCACATCTTTGATAGAAATGCAGCCGAAGCCTTAGCATTTATTTTGAACTAGCTTCGTAATCGTAGTTTTTACGTCATTTTTATATTTTTCCGGGATAAAAAAGTAACGTATGACACTCTCTGACTTCTAAACTATATTTGTAATAAAATTAAGTGAATCCGTCTCTACGTTGCTGCGTGAAATAATAACAAACAACCCAACAAACAAACTTTCGGATTAATATTAAGGAAATAAGGATTTACTATATGAACAACATTATTTCAAATCAAGTCGAGTTTAGCACCGTACCTACTGTGTTGATAATCTTGCTTTAATTCGGTCACGTAGCTATTATACCTACATCATTGTGCCTACGCAGTGAATTCAGTGGGTGCCCCACTGAATATTCCCTTAGTAATGGCTAGCTTAGGACGGTTTTTGTTGGGAATAGTTATTAAGATCGTTTTTATAACGTATGCGGAAAGAGTTTTAGAGGTGGCGCTTTAATTTCCACTATCCGACCGTCCGATATACAAAAGTGTAGAAAAAAATAATTAACATATAAAAATATTAGAACGGTGATGGAATTACCATCAAAGTAATCTTGTTGCTATTAATCCGTCAACCCGCATTGGACCATCGTGATGGATATGGTCTAGCTATAGGCCTATATTCGGCAGTGGACTATTTAAAAAGTCCGTTACACCACAGTACAGAACAGCGATACTCTTGTTTGTCTAGTAATTAATTAATCAATTAGTTGTTAAATTTCAGCATAATCAGAATCCTACAATATTATTACGCAATGAAAATAAGTAAACTAAAACATAGTTTACTTATCTCGAAGTTAATTGAAATACCAACAAACGTGTATACATGCCTATTAGCTTGAAATTCAAATAAGTCATCGTATGTGTTTAAATTAACGTTATGATTAAGTATTTGATGGTAGAGCAACTATAATATCCACTTTCAAATTGAATATTAGTTTGCTAATTATTAACTAAAATATAGTGTACTTAAGCGTAAGATATAGGTATGTATTTATTAATCTATCTAAATCTTGACTTAATATCATATAGCACGCTAAAGATTATTTAACTAAGATCTAATTCATTACTTTGTAGGCTGTATAAGAACAGCATCAAAAAATAAAACTGGATTTTTAGCAAGTGCTATTTAAATCACAATATTTATTAAGATAGGTAACGTACCAATATCGTTATAGCATTTTCCTCAATGTTCGTCGTTTCATTGTGTTTTGCAAATCAACATCATGTTTTGTCCTGCCTCACATAGAAACTACTTACGTAGAATCCCTCTCATAGCGATCCTGGCAAAAACAAAACACCATTCATCATTTGCTATCGCCATTCACCACTCCCCGAGATTTGTTTTCTATACGGTAAAAGATAAATGCTGGCACAAAATTGGCCCGTAAACATTTCCTGTAGAAACTATTCCTTAAATAAAGCGTCTTCCGCTGCAGCAGTATCGAAATAAAGCTAAAATGTGCAGTGTGAGGTACCCAAGCCGCACGCTTAGAATTCGCATATTTTCCAAGTTGCAACAGCAGAATAATTCACTGCCTCAAAGAAACTGGCATTCAATAACGTATCACCGCTTTATTAAGACTGAAAAATGCCAGTATACATATTTTATTTAGTACACAATTTATTCGTGCGATATCGGAGAGTCAATTTTCTGTTTCATCAAATTCGCAATCGGTCATATCGATAAATCGAAAATGTTATCTTTGGAAAAACTGTTTTATATCACTAGAAATATGGATGAAACATCGGACCTTATGGGATGAGGGTGGGTGTGTTTTCATAGAAAATATGAGAGTGCGTAGCTCCTAAACAAACATCGACCGGCTGTATTATTGTAACATAAATTGTGTTTTCATTCTTCGTCCGAAATTTCACCAGAAATGGTTACGAGAACAATCTGCTTTATTGAAGCCATATTTCGGGAACGGATAATTTCGCCTTAATTACGGAGCGCAAAGGTTTCGCCTAGTCAGGGGTCGGCTATGATAATAGTCATTAAAATGTAATTATTGCTGACATCATTACATCTCGCCACTAGGCTTCATAAGCGATTCTAAGCTGCGGCTTTGTATTGTTATATTATTCAGTTTCCCGACACCGATAGGTAACGTGTTTTGGAACGCAGATCACGTATCTTGCCTATAAAATATGAATGAAAATCCCAGTTCTCATCAGTCGGTAGATATTGCAGGTGTACCTACCATTTTCTTGGCAATATCGTGCTATAAATGTGTAATAAGATACTTTGCTAACAAGAACAAACTGCCGTTAAAAGTATTATTACGTGATTGTAACTTTTGTTTGTAATTAGAGCAGGTTAGATTATTGTGATTCTAATGGTTTGTATTCAGCATCATACTTTGTAGAACACGTTTGGAATATAAATGTCGGAGGATAATCGAATAAATACAAACATTGCTGGAATATTAGGACGAATGGACGGAAAAATAGACGACGATGCCAGTTTTGAATCCGTCCCTATACCAACTTCGATTTTTGTAAAACTTCTAAAAAAATCACAAAACCCATCACCTCTTTTATGTTCTAACTATCCAGTAATTTGCAATATTCTTTCAAATTTTGCAATGATCTGAATTGTCCGATTCTTCCACGTAGATTTCTACGCTTCAAGAACTCTCTACTAGGATTCTTTTTGAAAACCAATAACAGTGCTATTTTAATGTAATTCACAAAATCTTTCCAGGTACCTACATCTTCAAATTGGAAAATAAGATGAGAAGTAAAAATAACTGAAGAGCGACCAGCTACCATCTCGGCAGTTTAGTTTCAACCAAACAAGCTAAAGTAAATCAGAATGGCTGTTATAATAGGTATGTAAATGTAGGAGAGCTTCGCGGTGGAAGTTAAAGTAACGTTAAGAAAAATGACATTAGCAATTCTTATGTCCACTAACGATCACAGGCTCTTAACATTCAGAGTCGGAAAAGAAATATAAAAGTATTGTGGGGAAAAGACTTGATGTTAAAGTAATATTTTTATAGTTTCTAATCAAAAGAGACCCGTTACGTATAAAGACGCCGTACTTCTCTACTATTATTGTCTTGGTATTATTGAGGATATAAAGAAGGATGTTAATATAAACAAAAAAATTACAATTTTTAATCTAATTTCCACCCATACACCTTTCTGTCTATACGCGGGATGCGGAGAATCTACATGGTTACAAATTATATTTTTATACGAGTTTTTTTTTTTTTGAATTTTTAATATTTTTTGTCTAGCACGCACAACTGATATAAGATGGACGAAACTAACCACACAGTGGCAAGGCCCATGTGGGAGTCGAGGTCGACATAGAGGAAGACCACAAGGTAGATGGAAAGATGAAATAATAGCTACAGCAGGGGAAAACTGGGTAGAACAGGCACAAAATACAAAAATATGGAATGCTCTGGGGGAGGCTTTAGTTAATTTGGTTGAGGACCCGAAGAGGGTCCTCAACCAAATTAACTATACTAGTAATGACCAAATTGAATATACTAATTAACTGACTCTGAAAATATATTAAATAACTGACTAAAGAAATGTACTAATTAATTGACCTAAATAATACAAATTAAAATTATAATTTTTTGTCTCTGATGTACCTATATATATATATTCTATTAGCATATTAAATAATCATAATATTGACATTATGTAAATATCTAGTTAATCAAATGAAATGTTTTATAAGGTTTGAAGAAATAAAAGGCTATTTAATTTATTTAATAATATTTTTTGTCTGACATTGTTGATCAGATATACTTTTTTATTGCACTAAGTACAAAATACGCAATAATTAAAATCACACGAGCACAGCTAATATAATCCAGTAACATTGTAGTTTGAGAGTATGGAGTAGTATGCGTCAAATCAGGTAGTTCTGTGTTTTGCATATTTGCTTTTGATGCTGGCCTAATGAATAATCCAAGTTTGTGCAACTTTGTCAAAAATCGAAAAAACTGCGATTAAGTCGTTATTTTTACAAATTTTGTCGATTATAATCATAAACGACTAGTTTATGAAAACTTTCTTTAAACGTTTTTAAAGTAAACTAAATTTGCTACAATATGATACTAGACTCTGTAGACCCAATGGTTACCGAGATAAAGCTTTTAATGAATTTGACATTTTTTTTAAACTTCGCAATTTTGACTTGCACCTTAGTCCAGTAACTATAAACATACACAATGTTTAAAGTTACTGGACTAATATTGTATAAAATAGGAACTTACATATTTTTCCATCATATATTGTACAACTTTATAAAGTCCTAATTACTAGATTAGTGACAAGTTTTATAAAAGTCCGTTACTCAAAATGATTGCGGAGAATTGGTTAATTCAATAAATCAGCCCTTGAAAACCCTCTGCTGGGCATAGGTTTTTGTTTATGCCATTCACCTCTGGCCCTTGCCAATGGACATTTGCAGCCTACTGCTCTTTTTAGAATAGAATATACCTAGATTTAATAGTAACAGGACATATACCTATTCCACAGGTCGGACATGCATCGGCTCGGGCGCCGTGGTGCTCGTAATGGTGGGAGGCGCCTCGGCGAGAGTCGCAGGCAAGGTGGGCGGCTTCTCCAACAAAAGCGGAGGTTAGTATACGTCGACTCAAACTTAATGGCGCTTGTAAAGTTAGCTAACAAGCAATTCATTTCGCAAACTTCTTCTTTCTTTTCAAATTATTTTTGGAAAGTTAAAAAACAGTTCTTTAAATATTATCCGTCTTACCACAAAAAATAACCATGATTCAAACATCCAGTGTTTGAATAGAAAATTTTGATTCCTTAAACAGTGTGTGCTTTTTCGTAATAAGAAGGTTATGTAGTTATTACTCGTATCTGTACCGGCCTTTTTAACAGTCCACTTCTGAGCATAGCCAATGAAGCTTGTCGTCTGTTTTCTATACCTTCTTTATTATGAGTAGGTACTGAATAGTACCTCCTCTACATATATAGTCGTATTATACAATCATCATAACATAAGTTTGTGTCGCGCCAAAATGTTTCCATCCCATGAAGAGTATTGTGACACACCCCCGACACCCCCGATAGGGAAGCCACTATAAAACACGTAATTCGCGATATGAGCTCTACGAGAGCTATAAATCACTTGTGTGTAGTAAAACTGTATTATTATTTTGGTTACGTAGAACAAAAATATATATGGATATATATGAACATCAAGTGTGTGTAAGTAATTTAAAGAAATAGGCATTTAAAACAAAAGTGTGTTGATTTCTGAAAATAAAATTTCTAGGAAATTTTATACAGAGTCTTATGTCCTACAGTGAATTTTACAGCTGCTACGCAGATGATGAACTTTTTTTATTGATAAGCGTTAAAAAAGCTAATTTGTTAGCTGACTCGTTTTGCTGTTTCTAATCTCTGGGTTATAGAGTCTACGAAAACTCAATTAAAATTATTGAAATCCATTTGATGTAAAGCGACCTGAAATATTATGACTTCATAACAAAATATACCTAGTTAAACATGATGTCATTTCTTAGGGTGCATACACATGATGTTTGTTTTGTGGTTAGATAAGGTACCAAATTAACCAAGGTAACTAATGTTCATACCGGGCGGTATGACTTAACTCTCCCGAGCGAATCCTCGCTACGCTCAGGGTCCGTATGTTGCCCGTGACACAAGACACGACTTCGTTCTTTCGGGGCATAATTTCATATAATCTACTATTATAATATTAATTTTAAGTAACATTTTTACTCGACGTTGTGACAATATATAAATGATTATGTATTGTGTACCGAATGTATGGATCATATATTTTTTATTTGTAAATTCGGAATTGGTCCCATAGTAAAAGTAGTTAATAATAATGAGTACAAAACCTTTGGCTTCGGAAGCGTGCCCCTTACATCCCACATAGTAGAAGTAAACATTGTGTTGCAAATGTAGAACTTCAAAAAGTAAAACTGCATTGTGAATAGACCTTTACTTTTATGTCTGTGATTTAGTGATCACATTTAAATATAGTGCGCAATGTGATTTATATGTGCTGCATAAATTCTATACTGACTCTGAATTTATGTGAAAAAGACAAGTTTCCTTTAGATATCTTAATTTATCTTGCGTGCAGTGGCTTGCAGTGCGCACAGCAAACATTTGTACATAAATAAGATTAGGATCCGGTCCTATACCAATGAGTTGGGTATTTGAAACATATGTACCTACAGATTTTCACACCACTACTGGTTTTTCGGTGAAAGGTAACATCGTTAGACATCTTGCATACTTGCACGTCTACGGACGTAGAAGAAATTTGATGACGTATGTAAATTCACCAACCCGCACTGGGCTAGCTAGGATATAGCAAAACCATCCTTATATGTTCAGCAGTGGATTATTTAATGATTATTTTTAGCCGAAAATGGCATAACCGAATTTAACCATGCCCGGAATTCGAATTGTTCGCACGAATCAATGTATCATTTCAAAAACGACTCATTTGTTTTTAATAAAATATAAATAAGACTACCTACCTCTGAAGCATGATCTACCATACAAAAATAGAATAGTAAAAATTGGTTCATTTTTTGCGGAGTGATCGCGTAACATACATATAAAAAAAATACAGACAAATTGAGAACCTCTCTTTTCTAAATTCGATTAAAAAGGCCGGAACAGTTCTTCGATCCATCTTGCTGGCTTCATAACTCCGTTAATCTCGTCTTTCCACACGACCGTGGTCAGAGTAATCACATCGACCGTCATCCACTTCTAGATTAAAGTCCCGAGGGTTCTGCTATCGACACCTATTAATCTGGCACAAGCGCGACTTTTGCTGAAGTTCTGAGTGAAGACAACGGAATGGGGTGGTACTAAAATGAATACGAGTACTCACTCATAAAACTCGTTTATTACGCGGCTAGCTGCTGTTACTGCGGAGTTTCCGCTCAAGAGATGTAGTCTAAGTGACTGTTTCTGGGAATGAGTCTGTTAGTGTGCGTCTGTACTTATCTATGTACCTACTTTTTACTTAATTATAGCTGACTGACAGTATTACGCAATGCACTATTTATGTTATTAGTACCTACTTACCTATATGGTATAGAGTATTTTATGAGATGGGTATAATGGGGTATTGCGGCGTTTCGCCCCGCAAGCTGTTTGGCCCGCGGGGCGAATCGCTTATGACTCTTTTTGAAGGCCCCCATTCGGCCCGCGGGGCGAAACGCCGAGAACTATGAAGGAAGAGGTCGTTTGGGCCCACGTTGATAAAGATCAATTTCCCGCATCAGTATTACGTATTTCTTATGGTACAGCCACGCATAAAATTACATGACATAAAATAAAAATCCGACTACAAAAAATCAACAGATGTGCAACGCTATAAAAAGAATTGTTAGTATGTTTATGAGCCTTTATTATCACATTGTTGGACAAAGGCCTCCTCTAGAGATTTCCAGTTTTGTCGGTCTTGTGTTGATTCCTGCCAATTTGGATCAAAGGTGTTCAGTTACAGACATGCCACACGGGCGGTGTCGCCGCGACATCGCACCGCGGCGTCACCGCGGCGACCAGTGTTGCCGGTAGCGATTTAGACATTAAATCTAGAGTATTCGAGTATTCTATGAATATTTAGCGTATTTATTTAATAGCAAATGCATTTTTGTTCATACACTTCCATAGGACTCATAGAATGACGCCCTCAAAATAATGCAATTGTTTATTTTTTTCCATCGACTACTTTTCTACTTAAATGTACAGATAAAAAAGCGAATCGCGGGGCAAATCGACTAAGACTCTTTTTGAAGGTCCCCATTCGGCCCGCTCCAAACAATGCGGGGCGAATGGGGACCTTCAAAAAGAGTCTTTGGGACCAACCGCTTGCGGGGCGAAACGACGCAGGACTCGTATAATGAGAGTCCAAATGTTGTCCAAATGCACTTTGAAATGAAACTGAAATATTAATACGCCACATTATCCCACAAACCGTACATACAAACGGCTGTGTTTTGGTTTTATTCATTTCGTATACAGTTGGTTAATTGAAGTAGGTATGGTTTAAAAATGTGATAAAAACACCTAAAATAAGCACGTGGGTCCGGTTATTTCATATAAATTCAGTGAAAATGTAAGGTTTAATTTTAGTTACGGCTAAAACTGTCCCTAATACAAGTTACAGAAGGGCGAGGCTGTTTCCTGCAAGTTTCTCGCTTGTCACCCAAAAGACACACGGGACGTGACACGTTTCTCAATTTGCCCTCAAATCCACCGTAGTAGGGATTTCGGTACACAGCCGAGAGAACGTCGTCAAACACATTCCCAGCATTGCTGTGGAAGGTCAACTCTCGAGGGACAGTAAAACGTAAGCGCAACAAAAATGGTAGAACGACGCTCACGACGCTCTTTGTTCTTCCTAGAAAAATGTACTGAATTAAAGTGGTTTCTTTCTCATTATTTCCAAGCGGTAAGGTCGTTTGTTTAAATAATTTTACATTGCACAGAGTAATTTTCCGGACCGTAGAGGGCGGTTAATTAACTAAGCGGTAATTATTTAATCACGAACGAGCTTCCAATTAATGTTAGCACAATGGGAATATCAAAATGAAATGACTGCTAGCATTCACATAATTTATGTAGTCACCCAAATATACACCCAATAGAAATATTGTTTCAATTGATTTTGAGATCATGCACTTTTCGCACATTATTCTAGAATGCAAATTTGTTTTTTACTTTACGGATATAATTAATTGGATTGTAGCAATTGCTCGTAAATGTGTTTATGTTCTTAATCTGTAGAACATAATCGGAAAAATGTTAAGACCGTTCACCTTAGTATATCGTATGCTTTGTCATTTTTGATCGACGAACCACCGGAGGAGGTATACAATTGTATACCTCCTTACCGCCGCGAATTTTTTTTTTATGTTTAACCTTTTACGCATTACTTTTTTCATAGTAGTCCGATTTCAATAATTCTTTTTTTATTTGAAAGAATATACTTCGAAATTGGTCCCATTTAAATTTTATTGTAATCGGCTGAGCCATTTTTGATAAATCAACAATAATGTGAAAAATGCTACATCGATCCGTGCGAAATATTCGCGAATTCCGTACACGGGTGAAGTCGGTCATGCTAATTTTTGCAAAAAATAATCTTGTGTAACTCTTAATCTTAGATTATCTCTTAATGCTTTCGGTATATACTTAATACATACAAGTATAGTGCCGTCACCGGCAATCACGGTCACTGACATGTGGAGAAACGTTCATAGTCAATGTATGAAAGAATATTTTTCACTGGGTTTAGTCCCAGTGTTGCTACCAATCTCACTACCAGTAGTAAGAACGGTAAATGAATTACCGTTGTTACTACTGCAGTTGAAAGTTGTTAGAACATTAAAAATAAATTACCTGTGTTACTACCGTAAAATTTTCGTTTCTTTGGTGACGGTACGGTGCCGTTACTGTGCCGGAACCTCAGAAAAATTACAAGTAATAGAAACCGTACTAAAATAGCAAGAGATAACACTTTATCCCACTTTAAATATGAAATTTAAAAGGTGTTAGAAAAAGATGCACATAAACCCGAACTTACGTAATTTCGAAGGGTTTCACAAACTAGCATTTAGCTATCTCGGCTGTCCAAATTAAAAAAGGTAAAAAGTAGGAACGTAAATTGACCAGAGATTCGAACCTTCTGGAACAAGAGGGTTCAAATTTCCGATCATATCGCAAAAGACAAAGTGGAAACAAATTTTAACCATTTTGACATTTCATCTTGTGATTTTGACGTAGGTATGCCGACAGACAATGTGTTTTTTTTGTTCCACGTACTCTCGCTTATGCTGTATAACCAGATATGAATAAGGCAGTTGAAACGTAGTTTTTATTTGAGTAAAATTTTAGCAAGGTTTCTATTACTTATAATTCTTCTGAGGCCGGAACTGTGACGTGACTTGACTGATATATGTGTGAATCGGTCCTAAGATTATATTTATTTTCTGTTGTATTCTATTTCTTATTATTTGGTTTTGTAAAATTAACCCAAGTCTCGTATTTATTTTTATGACCCATTTGGTTTGTTTAAATTGGGTGCTAATACAAATCCTGCATTGTTAAGCCATTAAATTTGAATATAATAGACATAGGTATTCACCACAACTTTAAAACTGAAATGAAAATTTAAACGTTTCAGGGACAAAACACAAAGACACGTTATCTTTTACTCTATTCTACATTTTCACATGCGTTTTTACGTAATCAGAATCTCGAATTTATTTTTATGGCTCGCTTGGTTTGAGCAATAATGTTTTGCATTTTTATGCTATCAAACCTGAGCGTTCAACGTTTTTAAAACAGCTCTTGGAGATAAGCGTATTTATATCTCTTTTGTATTACAAAACAATATTAATGAACCCCAAGTCCGTACCATCCATGAACGTAGTGTATTTTAATCATCTGTAAGAAAAATGCCAAGTCGATGATTTTAATACATGCAAGATATTGCTTTTAAAAGTCCAAGGACTTAAAGAGATGTATAAACTTATTATTAAGAATAAATTTTACGGTAGGAGCAACCTCGAAATCACGAAACAAAGAAAGCTGTGTAACGATACTTTCAAGGTTGGTCCCATAGTAAAAATTGTTCGTAATGATAAAAATAAAGATGTTTTTAATAGATGTCATGCACTTTGCAAAGTAAAATATCAATTATTTAACATTATTCAATGATACCAATATATACATGATGCAATTTCTCGGTGGCAATTGGCTCTAAGCTATCAAACATGAACATTGGATGTGTTTATCAAACCTCTCTGAGCTATTCTGGTTACGATAACTAATCTGGTACGAAACAAACACAAAACGCGCTAAATCCATCCAATTTTAAACACAAATGTAACCGTAACTCTACAATAATAAGGCTTAATAACGGTCATTACCTTTCGATCATTGGCTCTTCAAATCCTCAATGTAAATGAAATTCAGGTAATTGCAGACTACTTCTACCTTTGTAGTTTATCTAACTTGTTTATCTTAGCGTCGGCCAGCTTCCCAATGGACAAACTAATTTATCTCCACCTCGAGGCGTTGTTTACTAAAGCTATCCTATATAAACTCGTCTCGCCAGCTCACCAGTTATAGCCAACAGTTTTATACGGCACAACCATAGTAGTGGCTTTTATGGCTGATTTCTGATGGCTAATGCACATCCTGTTAAGATCAAATTTAGTACGCCAAGATGATAATTTAGTACATATTCTTCTGGCGGCGTAAAAACTTTGAGATAGAGTTGGCCAAGCCATGAGGCCCATGGTGGACACTTTGAACAGTGTTCTTTCTTCTTGACTAGTGACTTTCAGTCAAAGCACAAGTTCAAATCGAGAGTGAACAGGTGTGTAGGTACTGTAGCTGTTAACTAGAATGGTCTAGGTAAGCGTACTTTACCCTAAATCGCATCTTTGCTTAAGATCAAGCAGGGTGTGGTCAAACTAGATTCACTGTTCCATAGAAATCGTTCATGACATTGAATATAAATTTAACGCTTGGAACAGCAATTTTGCGGTTTCAGAATTGGTTTAGTAGTAGAACTTGTCATTTTTTATTTAGGCACTCCTAAAAAATTGTGCGTAAGTTAAAAGTACCTTTTTGTAGTTATGTACACAGTGTGCATACAGTAGTTCTGTGACATACCTAAGATCTTTAACTTCTGTATTTTTAGAAACTTTTTTCAACCAAGGGAGAGTTCTCGGCATTAGGAACCCTTAATAGCCCCGGTCATCCATCTCCGTCAGTTACTCGTAAGAATGATTATTTCCTCTTTCATTTCTTTCATTGCGAGGCGAATTTTTCCACACCGATAAAATAGTTACTACTACGAGTATGTACTTACATATTTTATACAGGTAAACCTGCAATCAATCACAAAATCACAAAAAGGTGCAATAAGCCTAAAAGAGGTGATCCAGGCGATTATTATTGTTGGGGATGGTCCTAATTCGTGGGATCTCCAATTTAAACAAGGCTTCTTCGAGTGGACTGTATATATTTTTCCTTAGGTATTTAGCGAGTACAGCGGTAATCCGAAGACAATAGGTTCCAACCACAATAGAGGTGTGAAAGTGCAGGTTGATTCTATACAAAGCAAAACAATGCGTACGGTATGAAAGGTAACCGCGCAACAATAAACGTGGGAACCTTAGCTTATTTTAAATCATAATACAATGCGGCAGCTAGCACGCGTCGGCAGGAGTGTGCTAATTGCCGTTACGCAATCTATATCCGGCTTCCCGTCTCGCCATAATCTTCGTGTGAAAGAGACATCGCCAAAGACGGAGATAGATTGAGGATAAACTCCAATATTGCGTCATCTTTTTACTTGACACTGATACATAATCTATATCATACTGCGTAATATTTTGTGGACTGTTACATAATCTATGTCCTACTACGTAGTTTCTTTGTGGACTGTTACATAATCTACGTCCTACTACGTAATTTATTTCGGACTTTCAGTGCGATTGTTTCGCGTTTTTGGACTAATGGTCCATTACATACATAGTCGTAACTTATATAATAAACACTATTACATATTCTGTGCGATTTGCACGTTGAATCATTCTCAAATTACTAACCTATACATTCATGGACTGATTGTCCGTAACAATTCTCCCCCCAGCGCAGTTCTACGAAGCTATGCCAAGTGGAAGGACAAGCAGTCTTCGAGCTGGACGTCGAAACATCCCGCCCCGTGTTTTCACATCCACGCTACGCACCACGCCGTCTTTCCCGGGATACGTAGCGACGACTCGTCCGCGTGGCCACATATTTCGCGGTAGAAGCCCGTCGGCTATGATTACGAGGTCACCGACTTTTACATTTTCATAAAACTTCGATCGAGTTTCGCCTCTTGGCGTTAGAGTTGGTAAATACTCTTTTACCCATCGTCTCCAAAACATATCTGCCAGCGCTTGCGAAGCTCTCCACTGACGTTTATCCGCTATGTCACATGCTCCAGTGATAGGCATCGCGCTGCCTGAGCCGAGCAGAAAATGATTCGGCGTTAGCGCTTCATCATCGTCATCATCAGTTGACACGTGTAGTAACGGGCGCGAATTCACAGTGTACTCGATTTCCGTGAGTACTGTGAGTAGAACCTCTTCTTTCGGCGCTCGTTCCTTCATTGTGACGTATAATGCGTCCTTTACTGTGCGTATCATTCTTTCCCATGCGCCGCCTTGATTTGGCGCGCCCGGATCAATGAATCGCCAGTCCGCGCGTTTCTTCAGCGCGTAGTCGCGGAGCGAAGGCATCCATTCTTCATATGCCTTTTTCAACTCCATTTCGCTTCCCCGAAAATTCGTTGCGTTGTCGGAAAAATAAATTTCACTCCAGCCGCGTCTCGCGGCCATTCTTCTTAAGGCCATAATTGCGCTGTCCGTACTCAGACTGGAGAGTAATTCTATGTGGATCGCTCGGGTCACCAAGCAGGTAAACAACATGCCCCATCGTTTCTCACGTCTTCGGCCAATCACCACGTTCATTGGACCGAAGCAGTCTATTCCTGAACGGGAAAACGGACGTGTATACGCACTTAGGCGTGCTTCAGGTAAATCGCCTTTAACCGGAGCTGGTAGTCTTCCTTTATGCATTTTGCATCTCGTACACTCGCTCAACGTGGTTCTTACAGCGGGTCTCAGGCGTAGTACCCAATAACGCTGTCTTATGTTATTAACGATGGTCTCGCGTCCCGCGTGATGATTCTCGGCATGCTCCCGCCGAATGAGCAATTTCGTGAAATAGTGTTTTCCGCATAAAATCGGCGGATTTTTCCGCTCTTCCGGAATCGCGGCCGCGCGTATTCTTCCGCGTAAACGCAGGATTCCGTCATTATCGAGCATAGGATCGAGCGTTCGTAATCTGCTCCCCTTTTCAATGTTTTTACCCTTTTGTAGGTATTTTACATCGGTCGCGAAGCTTTCTTGTTGCGCTTGCTTCAGCAACAATAGTTCGGCCGTTTTCAAATGATGCGCCGTCAACTTTGTCTCGCGGTGTCGACACTTATCGATAAATAAGAGCACGTATCCGAGTGCTCGAACTAATCGTTCCATTTTCGAGAATCGTGTCATAATAATAAGAGGAGGTTCGTCCTCTGCACGATTTGCTAGGACCTCTTCATGGTCCGGTTCTGACGCTTCCTCTCGAGGCCAGCTTTCGGGTGGTCCATACAAGAACTTCGGTCCAACAAACCACCTGTCATCGTTTTTTAGGCGCGTTTTCCCACGCCTGGTCGCGTCGTCGGCGACGTTATGAGCCGATGGCACCCACCGCCATTGTTTAGTCTTCGTTAGCTCCGCAATTTCTGCTAGTCGATGAGCTACAAATGGCGTATATCGCACGGCATCATTTCGTATCCAATGGAGGACAGTTTTTGAGTCACTCCAGAACGTAACCGGGCTCGCATATTCTCCCAGTTCTTTCGTTACCTCGGCAGCTAGCCTGGCTCCGATCAAGGCCGCTTGTAGTTCCATCCGAGGTATGCTCTGCGGTTTGAGTGGCGCCACTTTCGCTTTACCGGCTACTAGAGCGATTCTCACAGATCCGTCGTCTGTTAGGTAACGCCAGTACATGGCACATGCGTACGCTTGATCGCTTGCGTCGCAAAATACATGTAGTTCCCGTTGTACGACGTTCCCTAGCTCCCCATAGCATCGCGGTAAGCGTAGCGTCTTAACGCTATCGAGATCCTGTAGCCAATCTCGAAACTCACATGCGTTCTCTAGCGGTATCGGTTCGTCCCAGCCTACTTGTTGTCTCCAAAGCTCGCGAACTTGATACCGTCCTTCTAGTAGATAGCCACTCAGGAGACATAGCGGGTCATATATTGACATGACGGCGGCCAGTACCTCGCGTTTTGTCGGCGTTCTCGTGCCGTCCTTTACGTCGTCTGGCACTCGGTGCATGTTGGTGTTAAACGCGAGTTCGTCGCTGTCCGGCACCCAAATGAGGCCTAAGGTTTTTCCTTGTGCGTTGTGTCCCAATTCTCTAGGGGCGGACGCCTTGTCCTCATCAGGAATCGAACTTAAAATATCCGGTTCGTTCGATAGCCATCCTGCCATCTCGAAACCTGCGTTACTATGCACTTCGCGCACTTCGTTGATAACGCGCATCGCTGTCTCTTGGTCATTGAAGCTATCGACCCAGTCGTCCATGTAATGATTTTCAGTTATAGCGCGATAGGCGAGCGCATGCGTACCTTTCGACATCGACGCATTCTTGTTACGCACGCTGTGCGCCATAAATGGTGAGCTTCGGGCTCCAAAAATCATTGATTGCATCACGTATTTCTGTGGCGGCTTCTTACGTTCATCGCCGCGCCATAAGAAATGTTGCGCTACGCTATCCTCACGGCGTATCTTCACGCGCAAAAACATTTCTTTTATGTCGGCTACGACGGCCACCGGCTTCATTCTGAAGCGTATTAGGATCCCGTATAACGCCTTGAGAAGGTCCGGTCCGTCCAAGAGCATGTCGTTCAGACAAGTCCCATTTGCTTTGGCGGCCGCGTCAAACACTATTCTGACCTTCCCCGGTTTGTTGGGATTTGTTACCGCGAAATGCGGTAAATACCACATGAGTGGATTATTGCCGTGGTCTTCGTCGCATTGTGTTGCGTAACCCTTTTGCACTAGCTTGCTTATCTCCCCGGCGTATGCCTCTCTAAGTTCTGGGCATCTGTCCAGCTTGCGTTCGATCCCGCGCAAGCGACTTAACGCCATGTCGTAGCTGGGCGGTAGGCATACATCGTCGAATTTCCACGGCAATCCGACTTCATAGTGTCTGTTTTTTAATATCGCAGTTTTCTCAAAAATCTCCATGGCGCGTTCCTCATTTTCGTTGGGCTTAACTTTGCGTTCGATGCCCAGCGCGTCCAGGTGAAAATGCGATTTTACTAGTTCGTGTAACTCGTCGTTGGGCGGCGTTATTCTGCTACGCGTATTTTCTTGGGCGGTGCGCACGTGTAGTACCGTCTCACCTTGTGCTACGACGCTACGAGGCGTAGAGCCGTGTATTATCCATCCTAACTGTGTTAGTGATGCCGCCGGTTGATTCTTTGTCCCGGTCAACAATTTACGTGTGACAATTAAATGCCAGTTGTCGGCTCCTATTAGCACGTGTGGTGTCCCGTCCGTGTAGCATACATCTTCTGGTTTCAATTCGCGAAGATGTTCATGGTCTAGGAGGCCGTCGTCTATCGACTGGCTACCTAGCGCGAGGTTAGACACCGTCCTTGCTCTGACTGTGTGATAATCACTCCGGCTTCGACCGCGTAACTTTAATTCGACGACGCGGCTTTCCGGTTCCCTCTGAGTAGATGTAACGCCATGGATGCGTAGAGGTCGTACCGGGCCCCTCGCTCCTATCATCGTGGCGATCTCGTCATCTATCAGCGTGATCGTCGATCCCTCGTCAAGCAATGCAAAGGTGTTAACTTCGATCCCGTGTAGCCCTTTTAGCGTGATCGGGCATACCTTCAATAGCACCTGCTTGTTCGTTCCCGCAAGGTGCGTTGAAGCCGATGTTGCTACGTCATCTTGAACTATTACGGGTTCTGTGGCGCATCGCTCTTTAGCTGTATGTAGAAGTGCATGGTGCGGTTCTCGGCACTCATCTGTCCCGCACTTCCGTGCAGAGCATTTATTGCGCCTGTGTTTGCTGTTAAGGCATTGAAAACATACGCGCGTTTCCTTGGCCCACTCCCATCGCTTCGGAACGGTCATTGATGCTAGCTTTTTACAGCTCGGCGTGGCGTGTTCATTGCCACAGGCTATGCATTCGACCGATCTCTGCGTGGCATCAGTGATCGCGTATACGTTTGCGCCTTTCTTGTGGGTCACGTTCGCGTTCGTGTTTTTATTGTTATTTGCTGCTTTTGCCGCCGTTGTAGCACATGTCACTGACGTCGAGTATGTGTGGCGCATCGCTCGCTCGGCCTCTCTCAAGAGAAACTTAGATATTGTGATAATCTCAGGCTCTGAGCGACTGCCTTTATCCTCCACATAATCGCACCACCGCGATTTAAGATGTGGCGTCAGTTTCTCTGTTATTCCTCGTGCTAGCATCGGATTCTGCAAATATCCCCGCTCATCAATGCTGTCGACGGTCATGACGATGTTTTGTAGCTTTATTGCGAACGAATTAAGCTCTACGGCCGTTGTATTCGGGTTAAGGCGTGGTAACTTACGCATATCGTTTAACGCCTGATCGATTATCATTTCTGGCCTTCCGTAGCATTGCTCTAATGTTTTCATAATCTGCGACGGATCTGTTGCAGCATATAATAACGCCGACACTGCCTGTCTTGCTTCGCCTCTCAGACACGCCCGCATGCGTGCTAAGTTCTCAGCCGGTGAGAAATTGTGAATCTTCGTAGATTCGCGCATTGCAGCTTTAAATGGTAGCCATTCTCCGATAGCGCCGCTGAAGATAGGTAGTTCTTGCGCTTGTCTCGGCGGTGCTCGCTGTCGTACCATTTTTTCTAATACGTCGGCTAAGCGGTCGATCCCTCGGTCTCGAGACCTCCCAGGCGTAGGCGATCGGTGTCTCCTCGTTTCTTCATACGAACTACGATATCGCTCTTGTTCAACCGCGTCTTGGTTTCTCCTCGGCGGCGAGTGATATCTAACGTGCCCTAGTTCCGGTTGATTCATGTTCGGTTCGCGCGGCTCCCCCCGTGGTGGCTCCCCCCGTGTGCGACTGTGTTGTAACCATTCGTCTATCCGATGACTAGTGTCCGTGTCCTCGGCGGCGGCGGCAGCGATTATGCTATCGCGGTCCGTTTCTTCGCGTATGGTCGCGACGTCGGCAGCGAGACGTTTCTTAATTAGAAGTGCCTGTAATTCCAACTGATCTCTTCTTATGTTGGCTAGGCTTTCTTCCGCTTCTAATTTTCGTTGCCTTATCCGTGCCTCGACGCTGTGTATTGATCTAACAGATGCGGCTCGCTCCACTGGTCTATCACGTGGTACATCTTGTTGATCGGTTTGTCGCTCCGGTAGCGGGTGTTGCATAGTCTGGGGTGGTTCCACGGGTGCGTTCGATGTGGACGGTCCCAAATCAGACGGAGACGCTGGTGATTCTTGCATTGTTTGCTTCTTTTCTGCTTGGTGCGATCTTGTTTTGATCGGGCTCCTTTCAATTGGCATAACTTCTGGCACTTGATGCCCCTAACAGCCCTACTAATAGCCTAACGGTCCCTAACAGTCCTTTGGGAGGGCCCAGTTAAGCCGGGATATGCTCCCTCAGGGATGGAACGTGTGGGATAGGAAGGGTGGGATCCGCCCGGCAGTGGAACACAAGTTCTGCGGTGGCTCAGCAGCTGGTAGGAACGACCAGCCGCCTCTGCCTTGCCTACAGTCCGGCCCGCTTTCCTTGTGAACGTACCGGCGCGGTAATACTGCCCAAATCCGGCGGCGATATCACGCTTGACGCAGCGGCGCGCGGCGCTCGACGCAACGACGTGCAGCATTCGACGCAGCAGCGCGCGGCGTCTCGATGCTCGACGTAACCCGACGAATTTGGCGGCGATCTCGACGGCGGTCTTCCACGGCGGTCTTTCACGACGTAGTCACCCGTTGATAATCTCAGTATAAGCCTGTGATGTTGGCTTTTTCACACGACGAACAAAGCCTCTTCTGTAGTGGTTGGCTTTCTCGCACGACGACTCGACGACTCGGCGCTGTTTGTCCCCTCGTAATCATGGGGCAAACGTTCTCGACGAAACGACGATCTCGGTCTTGAGCCTTTTGATGTTGTATTCTCTTGAAAACTCGCTTGAAAACTCGCTGCTGTTCCAGTATCCGGCGAGCAAAGGACCAAACATTTGTTGGGGATGGTCCTAATTCGTGGGATCTCCAATTTAAACAAGGCTTCTTCGAGTGGACTGTATATATTTTTCCTTAGGTATTTAGCGAGTACAGCGGTAATCCGAAGACAATAGGTTCCAACCACAATAGAGGTGTGAAAGTGCAGGTTGATTCTATACAAAGCAAAACAATGCGTACGGTATGAAAGGTAACCGCGCAACAATAAACGTGGGAACCTTAGCTTATTTTAAATCATAATACAATGCGGCAGCTAGCACGCGTCGGCAGGAGTGTGCTAATTGCCGTTACGCAATCTATATCCGGCTTCCCGTCTCGCCATAATCTTCGTGTGAAAGAGACATCGCCAAAGACGGAGATAGATTGAGGATAAACTCCAATATTGCGTCATCTTTTTACTTGACACTGATACATAATCTATATCATACTGCGTAATATTTTGTGGACTGTTACATAATCTATGTCCTACTACGTAGTTTCTTTGTGGACTGTTACATAATCTACGTCCTACTACGTAATTTATTTCGGACTTTCAGTGCGATTGTTTCGCGTTTTTGGACTAATGGTCCATTACATACATAGTCGTAACTTATATAATAAACACTATTACATATTCTGTGCGATTTGCACGTTGAATCATTCTCAAATTACTAACCTATACATTCATGGACTGATTGTCCGTAACAATTATGAACTTTTACTATGTATTTTAGGTACTCGTATTATGGGGCTAAACTGGAATTCAAGCATTTTATTTAGCGCATTGCATTTTATTTAGTTGTGTGTTTTTATGGAATTCTGGTTTGACCCCTTAATAAAAGTTGTTCATAACGATGGTCTGCATCATTCCCTTTCAGTTTAGTAGGCTCTTTTTAAATAACTCTTTATTACTAGTTGGTAATATAATTTTAATATTGTTTAAATGTAAAATGATTACCCTGCTAAGTTACTGCTTGTCTAATTATAATACTTATGGTTAAAATTTTTAAATCTTATACATCTACGAGTATAATAAATTTATCTAGTCTCTTATTTACTTATTTTAATATAAAATCTAACTAAATTTTACTTTTTTGTAAAAACCTACTTAATTTCATATTGAAAGAATTTTACAAAAATTCCGTTTCAATTACGTCTCAGCATGAATTTGAGATTAAAACGTCTTTGATCGAAAATATCGTTACTGAATCAATTTATTTTAATAATCTTGTTAAAACTTCAAAGTTGAAAAATTATTAAATTTACTCATTTCACAGAAAAATTAGGTATTTCATTCGCCGTAAAATAAATTTAGATTGCGTGAAAGATTAGATGTATTAACATAAAGAAGCAATATCGAACAGACTCTCGGTAATACAAAGTAGGCTGGGTGTGTACTGTACGAGTACTTCACTCTAATCTCCAAGGAATTCAATAAAAATATTTCTTCCCCAAAACGTGGCTCATCTACATAATCAATAGCGCCTCTAGCTAGAGTTTGTAATGTAATGACCGCTTATAACTTAAGTTCGTAACGACTTCCAGATGTTACCTGCAGGTTACCTTCATAAGGTCGCTGTAAATAACATTATCGTCAGATTCAGCACCCTTCTTATAACTGCGCAATATCTTAACGTAAGAAACCTAATACATTTTATATTTGATGAAAGAAGCACGTTTTATTACTATTATTACGACAATTCAATGAATGACACAAAATATGTAGGTACGTACAGGTTTTTTTTACCTAAGTATAGAACTTTCTTGTTTGGGCTTTCGATATTTCAGCACAACTGCTTGCGCCATGTTATATGACTTTGCCTGTGAACATGGCGAATGGAACTGTGCCTCCCATGATCTCGGTAAAAAACTCGTGTTAGTTTTAAAATTGATTCAGGAATAGTTTTTAACTATCAGTAATACGCGAATACGCAATAAATCATTCAAATACCTATTATTCAATTCTAAATCTTGCTAGTAGGAGAGTCACGTTATATCCAATTACCCATTTTTAACCGACTTCCAAAAAGGAGGAGGTTCTGTGTTCGTGTTTTTTTGTGCATGTTCATCGATATTTTCGACAATTGTGATCTGAAATAAAATCTTATTTAGTTCAAAAGGGTATGCTTTCGAGGTGGTTCCATTTAAATTTTATCGAAATCCGCTTAGCCGTTTTCGAAAAACCAATCCGCTTAGCCGTTTTAGAAAAATCAATCCGCTCAGCCGTTTTCGAAAATTGGATACCGCAATTCGAGCGAACTATTCGAATTTTGTACACGATATAAGTCGGTTTTGTCATTTTGTGCGAAAAATAATTATGAGTAATTTAGGAACTTATCAACAGAAAAAATAAGCAGAATTTAATGAAAACCTTTGTCCCCAGGGAAATCTACGAGCGGAATCAACGAAGAAATCATCTGGATCAGCATAAGCATGGCGATCGCGATAGCCGTGCTCATAGCGATCGCATTGTGCTACATTTTAAAGGAAAAGTGCGCCAAAAGAGCTGCTTACAGGGAACAGTCATGACGTTACAAGGAGGAGTTCGCGAGACACGCTCTCACGGACTGCCTCTCGGAACCCGAGGCTCTGCCACCATACTCCTTCTACCCTCAATATTCCCCAGACGGGAAAGAATACTTCTACAACTTCCATCGCTTCTCTTACATCAGGGACAGCTTCAAATTACCGCCTAAAGACTATCCAATTAAGTGTAAAGAAGACATTTACATTCACGCGTGACTGTTTCATTATGGAGTGCTTCCATAATCATCGAAACATCTAAAAGATAGTATGACATAGATTTTGCGTTAGACTTGATTATATTACACAACAGAGTGATTCTATGGTCCGAAATTTATTATTTAGTAAATGAAGGCGAACAGCCCGTAATTGAATTTTATTGTGATAGAAATTCACGGGACTGAACCGAAAAACGAAATCCTGGCATAAATACCGCTCGCGCTACCAGATTAACTCCGTAAAATTTGTTGGTACTGACTGGAAAATAAATGGAAGCATTATCTTTTTCTTAAAGCTGGAATATAGTAGAGGTACGGCCGAAATAGGTTTGTGGTTACGGGAACATCGTTACGGGGAAATAGGGACGGACCCGCAATACCTCAAGCTTTTTGCCTGTTTATGAAGATAGCTAGAGGCTTGGTTTCTCATTATCCTATGTAACACCAAAGTAAACAGTAATATTATCAGTATAAAAATCTGATGTTATGTTATTATATGAAACTGTAGTGAGAGACGTGGAAATATGTACTCACGTGTTGCAGAGTTCTGTACCAAAATGGCAGAAAGAAACCATTACAAAAGAAAAGTAGACAGAAAGTTCCAGACTTCGTTAGTCTACTTATCCGATTTACATCCATCAAGATATTTAACTGGTGATATTGTTTGATTATGGACTTGGACTGTTCTGCATTCTTGCCATATTTACAGTTATAGAAGCAGATAGAGTTATAGACAAACTTCGCGATTTTAGTAAATTTTTATAGTAAAAATGGATCGCAACAATATAATAATATTTATATATCTATCTCCGTGATATGACAAGGGTGCAAACAAATGTGTATATTTTGTAAAATACATACATACCTAAACAGAAGTTGCCAGCTAAATTATGTTCGATAAAGGTACGAAAAATATACAACTATGTTCCGTACGTTTAGTTTGGTCTGGCGACCCGAATCTGGATTTCTAGATGACAAAACTTTTGTGGTCGTCACGGGTTTAGTGCTATGAACCACGAAGTTTCTTTGTTTACGTAACTTTTTGCAGTTTACAGTTAAATGTAAGACTAGAGTAGAAAGATTTATGTATTCTTGATGCTCCAGCTCATTTTTTAAACGTCTTTAATAATTTAAACTATACCAGTTCTTCTACAGCTATGAAACTATATCTGATAGACAATGAAGTTGTCGATCAATAATGGATACTTACTTTACCTAAACAAAAATCAAAAACGATGTATTTTATTTCACGTAATCTTGTTATTGTCATACAGGTATTTAATATGTAGTGATTGTATTGTATATAAAGTATACCTAAGTGTATTTGTAACTTACGTGATTATATAAAAGTAACTTTAAGTATTGTAGTAGGTATTTGTCTGAAGACTAATTGTGCCAAATGTGAGTAGTTGTTTTGTAGCCAAATTGGAAAACATTTAATATTGTGTCTGGCTCTCTATTTATTTGTACCAAAAATATTATTAGAATGACCGATATGATTTTCAATTTCTAGACTTAACTACGCTAAAAGTCCCTAAGTTATTAAAGGCCGTGTGGCTATCATAGTCTTTAAGCCGCCTCTGGCATGGCTAAATGGTTAAACAACCGGCACCCACAATTTATTTCGTCATCCGAGCCACGGCAGCGCTCGGTTTTATATGCCTCCCGCGGTCACCCATCCGAAGACTGACCGAGCCGAACGTTGCTTAATTTTGGTGATCGCTTAGAAACGCCTAAACAACCTACGCTATGAGGCTACACTAAAAGTACCAAACGTAAATGCGTAATTAGAGACTCAATCAAGAATATTATAACTCGTATATGATGTATTTTACACGTCAGTAAATATTTTGGTGTGAAATTAATTTTAGTGCCAGTAAATAAAAATAAAATTAGTGCCATAATTATAATAATAAAAAGTACTAATTAAAATAATTTGTAAATATTCTAATGACCAAAGTAGAATTTAACTGGTAATGTATGAAGTAAAAATAAAGAATATTGTCTTATTGCGATTTTTAATTTTATAGTACGAAAACGCTTTCCATTAGGTATTTTAAAAAAAACCTGAAGTCACAATTTTCGCATATTAATTCGCCTAACGTTCTTCGTCTCTGATTTATTTGTTTTTTTGAATAGTTTATTCAGAATCAGGAAAGTGAAAGGGTGTTAAAAAAACCTAAACAGTTAGTGACACTAAATTGTTAAAAAAAAGATCTCTACAGAGCTAAAAAAGCTCTTCTTTCTAAAACATTTAAAGTTTTACAGGAATGGTTTTTCGCTAAAAACTTCTCACTCATGAGTGTGTACTGTATTAAGTCCATTGTTGAATTTAATGCAAGTTACGTCACGAAGTTTTCCATTACCGACGATAAGCCAGTGAAACTTCGTACATAAATTCTCAGGAACTCACTAGCACAATACAGGGATTTGAATCCACGATATCAAGCTTCGAACGCAAGCGTTCTCCCACTAAACCATTACAGCTTTCTTTGTCGGATTGAGTCGACACACATCGTACAAAAACTGCGCTCGACACACCTGTAGGATACCGATTCGTTGATGTTTCATGAGTAACCAATTGGTATATTGCACATTAAAATGAATAAATCATTACAATGTACTGAATCAACATGTTTTGTACTTTAGCCAAAAAGAAGTCATTATGATTATAAGCTACTTTTGCATTGAGACTAATTCTGAAATAGGTATCAAAGACGCAGCTGTCTCATTTACATTTTCGACTCTGAATTGTAGGATTTCAGGGATGATGTCGAATTAAATGCAAAGTCCAAAATATATAAAAATAAACCGGCAGCGTGTCACTGTTTTATCGTGGACTACGCCATGTTAAAGAAATTTTATTTTTACGATTATAACTCAGTCGAACCGCACCTGTTATGCAAACGAATTGAATTTGCATTTTAAAACGGTTGTTTCACTACTGGTTTATTTACTTAAATAGATTGCGATTCACAGATAGTTTAAATTACCTTTGACTAAGCGTGGCGCTAACTCAATTGAGATAGGAATATCAATATTATTCAGTACAGTACTCGTACCGATTTAGAGAACAGAAGAATTAGATTATAACACCTTATTTCTTTAAATTAATTTCAGTTTTTAAAATACTTATAAAATACTTAATTCGTTTTCGAAAACACTCTCACACTTCGAATATTGTATTACAATATGGGTTCCTATTTAAGTCAACTTCCAAGGTATTTTCTGAAAAATAACGCGATAGTTATCATATTATTGCACCAATAATAATTAATTAATCGAAACTCGATAGTCTGTCCGCTCCCGTAAATATAAAGTTAAGTTATAAAGGGTTATCTGATTGCCCTGTATTAAACCGAACGTGGGTGATGCAGATCATCATCATAAACAAATTTTAATATGGTATACCAATTAAGAATTAAAGAAAAAAACCGGACAAGTGCGAGTCAGGCTCGCACACCGAGGGTTCCGTACAAATCCAGAAAATTTCACAAAATTGGGAAGTAAGTTGTTAAAATGTACACCATAATAACCGACAAAAAAGTTTTTTTTTTCACTTGTCTCGTCATAAATCGAAAATTACACATTGTTAAAGTAATTAAAAACCTGTTTTAGCATGTGCTAACTAAGCTCTTTTATTTGGTACCTTACATGATATGGTTAACTCATTTTGAATTTTGAACCCATATTTTGTGATTTAAATAAAAATGTACAGTTTTCAGATTTATTCCTATATGTGTACTCTGAGACAATGCTTTTCGCCAAATTTCATAGTTCTATGTCAACGAGAAGTACCCTGTAGGCTTTGATATTTGTGAGTGTCGAAGTATGCGGTTTTTTACGACATAAACGGCTCTAACTTTTTTGTATGGTAACTGAGAAGTTTTTCTTTTACACAACTGCAACAAACCATAGATATACGTATACAGTTTAAATTTCAACTCGATATCTTCACGCGTTCTCAAGATAAAGAGTCTTGACATACGGATAGACGGACAACAAAGTGATCCTATAAGGGTTCCGTTATTTTCCTTTTGAGACAGGGAACCTTAAAATCAGCTATTTTATCGATTTCGTGTTGCAGTTTTGTATAAAACAGCTGTTTTTTTCCTCGAATTTTGGGTTAGACCATAATAATATTTGTTCATAATGATGGTCTTAAGCACAAAGTACATTATGTATACGGACAGTTTGCGTAAGCAGATAAACTTATATACCTAAGTGAATATAAAAGAAATTAGTAACAATAAATCAAGTTAGTATAGGTTTTCAATGACTGAATGTAGGCATCTTCTTGGAAAATATATTCGAAGTAAAAGCGAAGTAGAAGTTCATTAAAGACCACACAGAGTTAGCGTCTCTACGCCCAAAAGTTTCAACGTTGCTCTACCTACATACAAATCACTTCACCAGACCACGGGCCGTCGAAAGCTTTATACCTAAATCTAGTCACGGTTTCAAGTACTTTAAAGTAAGTATTCAACATTATATATTAAACAGAAGCTATAGTGGTTTCCTTATGGCTTTAAATATTTTTGTACAACGTCCCTGATTAGGTCTCTGCAAATGATTGATGATTAGTTAAAATTTTAAATTAGACTCCGCGACACCACTGAAGTCCGACGGAAGAAGTTGGGTACTAAGAAGGATACTATGTAAAATAGGAAATTAAGCAAAAGGCGCCTCGTCTGTCGGACTTCAATGGTGGCGTTGAGTTTAGCATTTTAATAACTCATTTATTCTTGCGCATATGGGCACAACAGAAATCTTACAGAGAAAATAATAATAATAAGAACCGCCATATCTGACCTTTCGGCATGCAAAGAAGAAATATTTTGAAGAGTAAAGAATAAGCATTTTAAGCATACCCATAACCAGTGTGCTTATTTTTCCAGCCTGAACTAAAAAAGAGCTCTACTGTCACTTACCATTAAGTAAATAAGTTCGTATAGGCCAGGTGGCTAGCCCTGGTGTCAGAAGTCGTCTGAAGGCCTTTGACTTGGCTAAACTTACCATTATTTTTTTAAAATTTGTATCTGTTTGTAATATAACTGTGAAGTTTACAAAAATCTAGTGACTCAGTTCAGTGAGTTTGGGAAATTGACACAATCCAAATCGCTACAAATTTTCTAATGGCAAATATAACTTCTCGAGTAGAAGGTTAACTACCGAATAAAACACGGAAAATAACGGCACAAATAAAGAGGGCAATATACAAGGAACATTCATGACAAAAACAACTTAGACAATAACGCAATAGGAGAATGTTGTTTGGGAGAATGAGATGGTCTCAATTGCTTTACCAGCAAATATAGGTAGGCATATAATTGGATATCTTTAAAATTCTGCACATCACACACACACACACACACACACACACACACACTCCCTCTCTCACACACACTCCCTCGCGCACACACATCTTTAATCTGTTAACTGGATAATAGATAGGTACTTATGAGTAATTGTTTCTATTAAACTGTAGCTTGTCCGGCACCGACAGTACAATACAGTGAAACAAGGTAACATTAATGTTTATAAATAAATAAATATTAGGGGACATCTTACACACGGTCTCTGACCCCAAACTAAGCAAAGCTTGTGCTGCCAGACTGATATACTTCATATACATCAATTTAAATACATACTTATATAGATATATAGTATCTAAATAATGGATTATAGATTTATGGATCTTTATATCGGAAAATCAAATAATTTTGATTTAATTAACATAACTTCCCAAGCCTAAGTAATGGTTAATACTTAATAACAGTAATCAGCTTATTTCTGAAAAAACACGACATTTATTAACTCCTGAAAACTGAGAAATAGGTTAGGTACGTCTTTTGGATTTTATCACCTTCGTGTTATCTAAGTCAGTCTAATTACATTATTCAATTTATTTAGGAACCTTACAACTACGCAAATTGCGAATGTAATAAAATTAGGTTTTCGTTTTATTTGTACCTATCAAGAAACTCTCAACAAAGTTATTTGAAAGGCGTCATTACATAGAGTGCCTCGTGCTTACTTTCAGACAAATAGCTGAAACGTTCTACGATGTCATTTAGAAGTCAACATTCAACAAAGGACATTGGAAAAGAATTTCTCTGCAGGAGGTAAAAAATCGTATGAATGTGACTAAAAATACTATTTGCATTTCTTTCTTGCTTAAATCTTGGAAATACTTTGCTAAGTAATCGTGTGGATGCATCGCGAAAGATATATATTATGTCTTTAAGCTTAATGTAAACGAGTCTAAATAAATAAAATGTGTCAGTGACCGTAGTCTTTGTTAAAATCAGATGGGTCGTGCTCGTAGTCCATCAAAAATCTTCTTTGTCATTATCTTTCAGGTAATAAGCTCTTCATCAAAATCATTCATTTTGTAATTAAAAATATATCTTTTTATTCCATTATCCTTATACTTTAAATATACAATACAATAACACTTTATTGACACCGCAAGAAATAAAACATAACAAAAGAAAAAAAAACCGCAGAAGAAAGGTACAAAAGGCGGTCTTATCGCTAATAACGATTTCTTCCAGACAACTTCTAATGACTGGAAACGTGTAATTGACATGGACGGTGGCGTAAAAAATAAATAAATAAAGTACAGTTATAATTATACAAAAACAATAAAATACACCACATAATAATAGGCGTACACAAATAATTCTTATAATACCTACATACAGTAAAAATAAACCTACTTACATACATAAATTAATACAGATAGTTAAAAAGGTAAGTAGGTATATGTTATGGAAACTTTTCATCCAGGGTTAGGTGCCAATTTTCTCCAGATCAAATCAGCGATTTTATCGATATCCTTAAAGGATGTTCTAAATTTGAACCAATGTGTAATAGGGATTATATCATTCAGTCCTTACTTTCTTTTTTTTTTATTTCAGAGATTTTATTGAGGATATCCTGGTAGACGAGAAAAATCCCTCAGTTTGATACAAGATAAGGTATTTACAAGTAGATTTATTTATAACTATCAGCCCACCTTGAAGTCTTTAAATCCCCGGCGGCTAAACTTTGCTAAAAACAACTAACAGTTCTTCGAAACTTAATTACTTTCTTGTAGCAATTGTCGCTAAGTTTCAAAACTTACGTAAACTGTTCAGTCAGTTTGCTCTCGGATAATCTTTCTAAGTGGAAAGGATACGCCAGTTCTGGTAGAACTCTGTGAAACTTAGTTTTAATTTAATTTCTGTGAGAAAGTATCAGGTGACGTAATATAAAAAATGTTTGTACTGAAATTACGAGATAAATAAATATCTAATGATCCTGATATTGCGTCAGTTATGGTCACGGGCAGACTGATGTGTTCTTAGTGCACGATTAGTGCCGTAATATTAATAATGTGTTCAAATCGCAAAAGTTTAAGAATAACACAAGCAATTACATATATATTATTGTATATTGCTGTATCTAGTTATCGTATAAACATTTGATGCAAATACTCATACTCATACTCATTTATTGATACATTTTAGTACACGTCATTTAATTACATCAAATAATAATTCAATAATTTTAATACTAAACATTTTCTGAATAATTTGATTTACAAGCCTCGATCAGTAAATGCTGTGCGATCATAAACGTTAATGAATCAAACAATAAAACTCTCCTGAGCAGGTAGTCAAGGTACTCATTAGATATACCTTTAGATAAAATTATTTAATCGTTAAGTAAAAAGGTAACCTTACAACAAAACTTTTTCTTAAAAATTTATCTCATACAAAATAATTAAAGTTTTCTTTTACCTAATGTAAGTAATGAACCCTTTGTTGGCAGCTGGAAAGGCAGCGTCTGATTGCTTCGGCTAATCCCCAGCGCCGGCCGCCCGAGGCCGAGACAGCCGGTCCACACGGTCCTTACACAGGTATCTATGAGGGCTACAGCCAGAGGAAGCATTGAAGGACAATGCCCTTGCTTATTAATCTACCATAGTAAATTGCCCTAAAATACTAACTGTTCTGTACTGTACTCTATCAGCCTTTTAACCCTTTAGTTCGCAGCGTATAAAATAAACAACATTCAAAACAAAATAATCCTAGTCCACTGCAGGACGTAAGCCTACCCACGAAGGGTGATTGGGCCATATCCACCACGCTGACATCTTCCTACGCCTCAGCCTCGCTAAAGCGCTCACTAGCCTAAAGCCTATGTTTCGGCGCCTTCGGCCTTAGCTATAATCACAGCTGCCGCCATACCATACGTTTCTCTTGAGTCAAATTACATACAAAGGCATGTACAAGTTGCGCGCTACCGTAAAATTGCTACGTCAACGTAGACTTACTACTACGCCGCCCGCCAGAGTGGATCGCTTCCAATGAACTTATGCTGTGCGCTTCAATATTGCTACGCGCACATGTCTCCGAACATCGTCAAGCTTCTTCCGAGTCTAATGTGGGTGTGGTGCGGCGCTAAAACGTACGTTGTGTGACATACCATCCATATTTCGAAGAAATTAACCACACCGCTGCGCCGCGCCGTCATCACATCTCACCATGTGAACGTGCTCTAAGCCTCTCGGTAGGCCCGAGTTCCTCGCCGTAAGCCGAACGGTGACAAGACACAGGTTCATTTTCGCCACCATTAATTCTATGTCACGTTTCTCTTCTACAGAGCTGAGTGTAAGCTTATACGAGGCCTTACATTGTACCTAACTAAATACATAAAGAGGGTAAAGCTTGACTAGTTGTGGCTTAGTAGGTATATTTTGTTTGAACATCTCAATTCGATACGAGCATTAGAGATTCTCAATAATCTAAATTAGATTTTTTTTAACTTTTTAGATCTCAACTTTCACATAAGGATGAGTGGATATTGATATGTATACTCATGTTTTTTTTTGCGGGAAAAAACTTATCGATCTTAGGACATCTGTAACTAGAACGTTTGTGCAGTACTTATTTACATCTCCTTATCAAATGTAGATAAATTGTTAATTGAATGTCGTGGGCTTATATTTATGTTAACTGTGTTAAGAAACTGTGTAGAGAGTGGGTTTTATTGTGTGAAAACTGAAGCTTAACTCAGCCACGCGTTGACCTTTTTGTTTTATTTGAGGAATTTACAGCTTGGTTTTGTGAAAGTCTAAGAGCACCCACACAGAACTTTTAAGCCTCGTTTGGTGCACAGCTTGCGAGGCAGCATATAGAGCTGAACGTAATAAAATGCGTCCCTTTCTATCTATCATTGTGTGATCTTATTTTTTAGTGTTCCGTTAATAAAAAAAAAATCGCAGGAACGCGCTGGATGCAGGCCGCTTCCAACCGGCTTTATTGGAAATTCATGGGGGAGGCCTATGTCCAGCAGTGCACATCCTACGGCTGATAGATCGATAGAATCAAAATTATTTAATATCTATGCTTCACTAAGTATTTTGTCAGTTCGTTGGAGCAAATAACGCGTATAATTAAGAAAATGTGATCATTTAAAAAAAAAAAGCTGTTTATAATTCTATAAACTCGTTTCCGGATGGATGTGTTGCCTAGAAGATATTGCTTTAAGCAATAAGGACGCCCATTGTTGCACTAGTTTAAAGTTATTTTTTTATCTATGTATGATTTTTTATATTATGTATTGGTGTGAAAATTAGAAAGAGTTCATTCATTATAATTATTTGCAAACATCGCATCTGAGGTTCAATTTCAGCAATTAGCCTAAACACAAAATGAGTACAGTGTTTTACCAAAGACACAATGTCAATAATGCTCTTACTTCCTATTTCTATTATAATATTCGATTCATCCAAAAGGGACGTTGGGAGTCAGTTGACTCCCAACTTAATTCAAGATTCTCTTGAAATTCTTAGAAACGTAAATAAAACACATTCTCAACATTTTGTCGCCGGACGAGAGAAAGAAGAAAAATCTACGTAAATGAAAGTTCAAATTGTGTCGCAGGAGGTCACACCCTCTTTTTTGTCCCTCGGGCGAATAAAACAAAATAAAAGTGTTCGCCCCTCATTTGCTGATACAAAAAACTTTTGTTCAAGAATAGAGGCCCATTTTTTGTTGATTCCTAGAAATAATCACTAGATAGTATAAAACAAAGTCGCTTCCCTGTCTGTCTGTTCCTATGCTTATATCTTTAAAACTAGGTACGCAACGGAGTTTGATGCGGTTTTTTTTAATAGAACCTGTGCGAAGCCGGGGCTGATCGCTAGTAAATTATACATATAAGTTATTTTTCAACACACTTGCTCATTAAGTTGCCATAATTTAACCGCAATTAGGTACATAATGATACCTGTAATCAAACTGTGACTTTTTCATTGCTATTATTCACAAGTGAGTTATAGAGTAATTTTTTATTTTATTGGTTGAGTTGCTTTGTTCTATACATAAAAAGATCGTGTTCAATAGTAGGTACATACAAATTAATGTACCTATTGCTTGCTCATTTCACGCAACTTCGTATTTAAATAGATAATTTCACTTGTACGTGCTTAATAAAGAAGCTTTCACTCAAATATAACTTTTGTTTTCTCTGTAACAATAAAGAAAACTTGAAATTCCCCATTTTGTACGTGGCTAAATCGCTATCCACGAAAAGCTAAAATAAGAAACCTCATTATTTTAGTCTATGGCCCATTGCCATTGCACGCGCATAGGAAAACTGATTATTTTTTCCGCCATTTTGAAACATTTTTCACAACTCGTATTCACTCTTGAAAATATTTTTTTAGTTCTATTTTATTCACAAGTGTGTTGAAAAACGTCGTATACTACACGTATGTATTGATGATTACTGTCCTCGGCTCTCTTAAGACAATGGCGCCTCAGAGGTAATCACCAACATTACACACTTGTACCATAATGTACTATTTCATACCACTTGCTCGAAAATTATATGACGTACAATCTCAACGTAAAATAAGTCATTATCATCTTAACACAATCTCGAGGGCTATGGCAAGTCAATAATGTTGTGTACAAACCCCTAGGGAGTAAAGTGATTTAAATTTAGAACGTCTAATTCGTATGAAAATTTCTTAAGTTAGAACATTGAAGGACATTGTAGAAAGGTTTTATTTTGTGAAATTGAATAAAGCCACGTTACATTGCACGGCAACGGGCAATTGTAAGGTGGTTTTAACCCATTTTATAGAATAAAACATCTTTGTTGCCCGTATCAGTTCGATTTTATAGAATAAAACTTCTTTGCAATGCCCTTGTTAGGCCATGATGATCGAATAGGCCATGGTCTTATGTTTTTCTCGTATTATCTGTTTTATTAAAATTTTGTGTGCTGTTTGATGAAAATTCGTAGGTACATTATAATTTGTTTTATTTTATTGTGAACAATACCAAGTTGCCTAGTGAGTACCCTCAGTGAGTTTATGACGTAAGTATTACGCATATTTCTGAGGTTTTAAGCTCGAAACATATTATCGGACGCGGCTTACGGACGCGACTGACAGCCGCGACCTAGACTATGAAAGTACACTGAGCTGTGTACACTATCGGACATAAGTCGCGGACGTCACCTTCGGACGTCCGAGAGTGTTCGGACGTCCAAGACCGAACTGGCACATCGGATGTCTTAAGACTGTGCACATTGCTAAGTCGCGGCTGTCAGTCGCGTCCGTAAACCGCGTCCGATAGTATGTTTGCGGCTTTATTTTCTCGCAGGAGGTATGAAAAGTAGAGTACGCACCACTAGAACCAAGTCTGTCTTCGTCTTGGGCGACTTGCACCCCGCACTCAGAACTCTAAATAAATTTTAACTTATAAGACCCCCGCTGCGCTCAGGGTCCAATATGTCGCCCGTGACGTAAGACACGACTTGGTTCTCTTGGTACATTATCTACTATTCTTCAAGCATTTTTACGGATAGGACCTAGGTAGACTACAAATAATTAATTGCTTTAAAAGAACAACAAGAGAGTACTTGAAAGAACATTAGGTAGAAATATAAATTTTCTTCGAATTATAAATATAACATAATATATTGCCCTTGTGCCCTATGGCTGCTTTTTGTACTGAGGCTTCTTCTATGGGAGGGATTTTTTGCTGAAACAGTTGTCTTTTATTATATAGGACAATTTAAGGTGCGCAGTCAGGGATTTTTGAATTTATCTAATTAATATTAACTATACAGGTTTTCATCATCAACCATAAAACATCCACAGCTAGAAGTTTCATCAATTTCCCATATAACTTACAAAGTAAGTACAAAAGTACCAATCCAGAAAATTCTGAACAAAACAAAGAAAACTGTTAAAAAGTCGCGTAAAATTTGATGCTACAATTGAGTTATGTTCTTGCACAAACCTTCAATTTTCTTTTATACCTGGTACTCAATATTCTCTTTCTTGTTTTATTTAATAAATTAACATATTCAAACGAGTGTACGAATACTTTCGAACTACGAGTAACTGACATATCTCTAAAATGCGCGCCAAGCCTAGAAAAGGAAAATTAAAAAGACTGTATTCTTTGAAAATATGAGACATTTCAAAGAGATACATCGTTTTAATAACATTATCATAAGATATTTTTAAATTAGTCAACAACCTGCATACTTCAGTGTTAGGAAAATAAAAATTAGAATTATAACCTTCAAAAAATGTTCAAAGGTAAGGCATTTACACTTTTTGTGTTTCCCTAATTAAGCTGTGAAAGCTCAGAAAAGCTGTTCCACAAAAATTACTGAACATCTCTTTTGCATTTTAATTAAATCTAAAGTCCTTTATATTTTTTTTACTTTAAGCTCGGGAGCATTGAAGCGACGTCGTAGTGATTTATGTTCAAACCTTTTAGTTTTGTTAAATTTTAGTCGTTATAACAAAATTTTAACCATTATTATTTTTTTGATACCTTATACATTATTATTAAAAAGTGAAAAGTGTGTGTGGAATAAGGTAATCAGTGATTTTATCGTCGAATCATCACATCAATCGTAGCGTAGGTCCGCTATTTAAGGGTATAATTTTACTTTTATAATGTACAAAAAAGTATTAAAGATCACGGGCCGGGCCACAGCGCATTGACGGATTTTGAGTGCAGTGTACTGTCAGACGTCGCGTGCAACTATACGTTATGGATAGCTCTGACGAAGAACTTTTTTTTGCTTGTTGTCAGAAGACAAAGCTAATGAACAGCTTCTACTAAATTAATCAAAATCTCCTCATTCATGCTTGTGAACACCACAGGAGCACGTCAATACGCAAATATCGCCGTGCGCGCGTGCACCCCAATCCGCTTGCTATAGCATACTATAGCGGGGCGCGGCAGGCCGCATCGCACGCAACCTAAATCCGTGGCGGAATATGCGGCTTGCTGCACCCCGGCATAACGCACAGCTAAGCGTCCACCTTTCGGCATCGTACGCAGCGGACGTATCGCATCAAACGGATCGTAATATTCTTTGTATAGAAAGTCACACAAGTGCGTCCACCAATCCGCATCATACGGATCGCTCGAATCTGCTCATCGGCAATGCCGAGGCCGTTGCTTTGAGCTAAGCGTCCACCTTTCGGCATCGTACGCAGCGGACGTATCGCATCAAACGGATCGTAATATTCTTTGTATAGAAAGTCACACAAGTGCGTCCACCAATCCGCATCGTACCGATCGCTCGAATCTGCTCATCGGCAATGCCGAGGCCGTTGCTTCGAGAGGCAACTTTTGCGATGCGTGCCGATGACATCATTCGACACGACCGAATGAAGTAGCGTCGGCAATCCGATTGCTAGTAGTTGCGGCGGCAAATGCGATCGCTGCTGATCAGGTGGACGCATTGTGAAAAATTCATCCGTTTGATGCGATGCGTCCGTTGCGTACGATTCCGAAAAGTGGACGCTTAGCTTTGAGAGGCAACTTTTGCGATGCGTGCCGATGACATCATTCGACACGACCGAATGAAGTAGCGTCGGCAATCCGATTGCTAGTAGTTGCGGCGGCAAATGCGATCGCTGCCGATCAGGTGGACGCATTGTGAAAAATTCATCCATTGCATAAAATGCAGAGAAATGATTTGAACGGATTTTTGCGCTACGATGCGGCCCGCTGCGGCTCGACATAATGTGCGTGAACTTTTAATCTCAGAAAGAGTTTTACACAAGTGCAATAGGCACTTGTGTAAAACTTTTTACAGCTACTTTTGATATTTTCATAATAGTTATTTACAAATATTTGTTAAGGTTACACAAAAAAGCGCGCAAAATTCATTTCTTTAGGTTTTTTTGGCATTTACAGATATTGTAAACTTACAACGAGCATTTCTGTAAATGAAAAAATAACTCAATAAATAACAAATTTAATTTCGCGCGTTGACCGAGGGAAGCGTCTGATTTTTTACATAGTTATCTACCTCTAGTAAGTACAACATGAAAACAGTTATGTTAGCATAGGTATGAGTATTATCATGTTACTTTATATGTACATAATTATGTGTTAGTTGTTATAAGTATATATTTAACATATTTAACTGATGAACAAAACCGCCATGAATATACTCATAATTTTAATAGATTTTTCCAGGAATATATTTTATAGTACCACGGCATATATTTTTTTTTAATTATTAACTACAACAAAATACTTACAATACTACTTACTTAAGCTAAAACTAATGCATACTTAAAGTAGGTACTACTACATAAAAGCAATTGGATCATCCACAGACCCTGTAACTTGTAAATTTATTATGGGATTGTAACTTAAAACACTTAGTTTGACTACATTTTAATTATTGTGTGTGACATTACGTTTTTATTTGGTTAAACCACTGAAGAAGGATAAAGGTAAAAAAGTAACTCGACATTTTATATTTCTGTAGCTCAGTATACAATATCAATTACTCGTATTCTGCAGCATATATTAATAAAATCAATGTACATTTCAACAGCTCAATAAAACTCAATAAAAATTGTCTAAAACAAAGTACAGAGCTCCTGCTAAATTAGATCTAGATAAATCTGACGTCTAGTAGTAGTTATTATTCGTTTTTCATTTTCAGATACATTCTCAAATTATGAGAAATTGATTATTCAATATCGAAGTCAAGAATAATACAGATTTCGAATAATATCTTTATGTTATAGAAATCTTTTACATTGTTATCTATGAATTTAGTTTCTAGAAATCCTCGAACAAAAGTTGGCGAGGACTCGATTTCCTAGAAATTCAGTGAAATACTATATTTTACTATATTTAAGCAGCAGCAGATAAAATTTCTACATAAATTTTGAAACAAAAAGATCTTTGTTTAAAGTAGCCTGAAGTAGTATTATTTGTAGCTGGCAAAATTGAAATAAAAGTAGTAAAATACATGCAGAAAGTTGGCACTGGAAGTATGTAAGTATGATAATGCCACATTGTGAATAGATGTTATACGAGTAAATACCCGTCTACGTGTAGGTATATTTTCAGTATACTTGATGCTATTGTTAGGGTCAGACATGAAGAGGGTCCAGCGATGGCGGCCACAAAATACCTGAGGCTTTGAATGTATTCGAAGTAATGTTTTGTCATAGTCCCTGCTGAAACTTCTTATACAACATACTTATGTAAATGAACCAAGGAAAATTCCCACATATCTCACATGTCACTTTTATTCTTATGATTTTCGTAATGCGCAAAAAACCTCATTTTCTAGATATGGTGTTTTTTTTAGAATAGTGATAGGGTAATAAAAGAGATAGTAGCAAATATTATTCATCGCGCTAGAATAGCACATCCTGAGTCCACAAAACTGAAATTAGTATTAAGTACAATGTAATATGATAATATTAAACAACCAGCAAACTTAGAATCCTATTAGGTTTCTGCATTGGTAGAATAGATAACAAAAAGCGAGAACACAGCTACACAGCATCGACGCTCTGTATTTTGTGGGTTTCTAAACAAATGAATTGTACAGGGACTGAGAGAACCATTTCAACGAGCTTTGATGAATGAATTCCTGTTTTCAATACTGACAAAACCTAGCATCTAGGGATGACAGAAATGTTTGTGGCTTTTCAATAATAGAATGGTTGAGTCTTATCGTTTCGCGTATTTGATAGATTTCCCAGCGTAGTATTTTAGGTCTATTTTTGGCAGATCCCACGTTGACATGTATACGCGTGGGAGCTAACATAAATTATTTATTTTGTGTACAAAGATCTTTTTGGCGCTGTCTTAGAAAGATGTTGGGCTACATTGGAGTGTATCTGACGAAGTACTCTAAGGATATTCATTAAAATGCATCGGTACTCTCAAACACTTTGCCCGGGGCAATACTCTTGTTAAACTGTAGGTTTAGCACAAATTCCAACGAAACAAGCTTCGGCCAATTTCCGATAACAAACAAATAGATATTTCAAAATTTAAATTTCTGTATAACTATACAGAAATTTAAATTTTGTAACTACTTTACATAGGCATGGACTTTATGTAATTAGTAAACATAACATCAACGCAGTAAGTAAAGTTTATACCAACCCCACGCGACGTTTCAACTTCGTAAAATAAACAGAAACTTACCAATACTCATACATATGATTAAGTATATACTGTACATTATACAGCCTCAGTGGTAAAACTCGCGAAAAAGTAATCAGCTGCTTCACGGACAAAATATCGACAAAATATACGTAACAGGTGTTTTTTTCGTGATTCTGTAAAAGCCAAAAATCACAAATTGGAACTGTGAGGTTGATTCCATTTTGTAAACGTTGTTTTAATGTAGTTACTAAAGTCACCTTTAAAATGTTGTGCACTACTTACCAGTGATCTTGTGTAAGATTGACGAGTATTACGCAACTAAGAGAGAAATTAGAGAACATTTTTTTCTAGTCTAGAGTTAAGAAACTAAGTTCTGTAGAACATGCTCGGATTTTCACAGGGAAACTTCTCGGTTGTCGCGATGTCCCAAAACTTTTCAAAATCTCGTACGAATTTTGCACCGCGTTGTGGAAACTATTTACTACTTCTAAGGTGTTGCTCGTTCTACCGAAGTTCAAGACTTTACTCCTAAAGTTGAGTAGGTACGTTATGTAACCCATGTAATTGAGAAAAAAAGTTTCGAAGACGCCAAATTAATGATTATCGTTTTTTTTACTTCATTAATCATTTTGCATTACATTATAAAATGCAGTTAAGAATTTATCTCTTCTTGGTTAGTTAAAAAAGTATAGGTAGGTACGATATATCAAAGGAGGTAATGAAGGTGACGTTTTTGAAATCTTATAAAATTAAAATGAAGTTGGATTCAGGCAATTAATACTAGGAGTTATAACCGTTATTAGGAGTAAATAGATATTGTGTTTAGCTCAGGATATCGTGTTGGAAATTAAATCGCACAGAAATAGCACACAAACCTCGGTGGGGAAATACGTTTGCGGTGGAATCTGGCTCAACTCGGCGCCAATCGGTTTGACCTCTCTACATCATGAAAATTTTATTAGACGAAGACTTGGGTGATTTCTAGCTTTTGCAATCTCTAGTAGAATATCTGCCGGAATTGACAGAATAGCGTTGAGATTGAATCTTTGAAATATTCAAAGAAGTATCTAGCAATGATTTTTCACTGAGTAGTCGTTAGATTTTGTAATTTTACTAATTATTTCGGCTTATAAATAGTAAAAAGTATAGTATATAAAAGTAGGTTGTACTTAATATAATAAACTAGTGACCAGCCCTGGCTTCGCACAGGTATATTATACATATAAACCTTCCTCTTGAATCATTCTATGTTTCTACGAGTATCTATTAAAAAAAACAGTTTACGTTGCGTAGTTTAAAGATATAAGCATACATATGGACAGATAGACAGGAAAGCAACTTTGTTTTATACTTTGTAGTGAAGAGGTAAAGAGGAGTAAAATAAGTATTTCACTACATTCGAAAATGGGTTTTGTGTGGTTGCTAAAGTAATCGGTACAAAGCATGGACCTAGGTTACGTCCGTCGTTTAAGGAGATCCAGTCAAATCTCATTTCCAATTTCATGAGTTATCAGGCATTCTGTCATCGTTTTGGGTGGATGTCAAATCAAAACAAAAGAAAGAAAGAAAGAAATACAGTTTATTTCGTGAAGATGTGGTCTCTATTCACCCCATACGAAATGTGCTTTGTACGCTTCCCTAACGCAAATCTTGTAGATATTGTCGACGGCCCACAGTAAAATATACTTTATTGTCATAACTTATTACTTACTTCTGATCAAAATTCTGAAATTATCTTTTTTTTTCGTTTATTTGCATTTACAATTTTAAATAATTAGGTGCCGCAAAACTATAGAAAGTTGGTCGCGGCACTCTTGTTCCCACACACGCTGACCAATATTTTTAAAATTAGGTAATATATATATTTTTTTTTAATTCTTAGAAACTAACAGCTTTTGTGTATCAGCTTATAAACTTAAATAGTTTAACATTTAAGCGAATTAGAAGTTTCTACTAATAGGTAGATATGTGCTAAAACTAATATCTAAGTAGTACCTAATAAAATAAATAGAAACTAACTAACAGTATTTTAACTCTATTAAAATTGTTTAATTTAAATCTATTAGCTTTCTAGTGATTGATTTAATCAACCACTAAACTGCCGTAAGCACATAATCCATGAACAATGTAAATACTGTAAGTATTTCTCGCTATTGGCACTAGCACAACAATGTAAGCCTGATTGGTTTACCTAGACATCGCCTTGAAGTACTGGAATTCAGTTCACTAGGGCCGCATAGTTGTCGCTCTCCGAGTCTCTCGCTCCTGGAGGAATCCATTCCATTGTGTGTTGCAATTTCTGCGCTTCCAGTAAATTTGTCAACGGTTTTCACTATTCTTGTTGTTGTCTTAGTAGGTATAATGTATTTCTAGGAACTTATCTTCATGTAAAAATGATGACGTGTATCTTATTGTTACAAATAAATCTATTATATAAAAGGCTTCCCTGAGTGACTGACTGACAGACAGCCTACAGCCCAAACCGCTGAAGATATGAGCTTGAAATTTGGGATATAGGTACATTGAACGACGTAATGGAGCACTAAGGACAAAAATTTTGAACTTTCGACCTCTAAGGGGGTAAAATGGGCCCTTTTCGTTTGTATGTAACTTTTTATTCCCTGTACCGATTGACTTGAAACTTTGTATACATGCTTTCCAAACAAAATAAAAGGCACGTTTTTTCCTGTTTTTCCGAATTTTTCTCATCTAAGGGGTCAAATAAGGTCCCAAAGTTGGTGAAAAAAGCGTCAATTACATCGAACCAGCTGAACGGTTATGGTTAAAAATTGGTATGAAGGTAGCACTCAGCATGTTTTAATACAGGAACTAATAAAATCCAGGAAAATCTATAAGGTTCCTTAGGGATACGCAAAATTAATAAGTTTAGGCTACAGCCCAAACCGCTGAAGATATGAGCTTGAAATTTGGGATATAGGTACATTGAACGACGTAATGGAGCACTAAGGACAAAAATTTTGAACTTTCGACCTCTAAGGGGGTAAAATGGGCCCTTTTCGTTTGTATGTAACTTTTTATTCCCTGTACCGATTGACTTGAAACTTTGTATACATGCTTTCCAAACAAAATAAAAGGCACGTTTTTTCCTGTTTTTCCGAATTTTTCTCATCTAAGGGGTCAAATAAGGTCCCAAAGTTGGTGAAAAAAGCGTCAATTACATCGAACCAGCTGAACGGTTATGGTTGAAAATTGGTATGAAGGAAGCACTCAGCATGTTTTAATAGAGTAACTAATAAAATCCAGGAAAATCTATAAGGTTCCTTAGGGATACGCAAAATTAATAAGTTTAGGCTACAGCCCAAACCGCTGTAGATACGAGCTTGAAAGTTGGAATATACGTACATCGTACGACATAATGAAGCACTAAGGATGAAAAACGTACCCAACTCTAACTTACGGGGTAAAACGGGCCCTTTTTGTTTGCATGTAACTTCTTATTCCCTGTACCGATTAACATGAAACTTTGTATAGATGCTTTTGAGACTAAATAAAAAATGTGGCTGTACCTGTTTTCTAAATTTTCCTTAAAAAAATCCTTAGGGGTCAGATACGTCCCAAAACTTCAATGCGCTTTTTTAAATAATGTAGTATCTAGGATTATGATAATGATAGTTTATCTTTAAATGGGGCAAAATGGGTCCCCAAAAGTTTACGATTTTTTTTTATTTTGTGAGCCAATAGTCTTAAGCTTAGCGCACATATGGATCAATATAGGTATTTTACTATGGGATCAACCCTGACAAGCGAAAATTACCTACATTTTCCATACATTTTGTCGCGGGTCGATGAACTTTTTGTGTTGAACAGCTGATTTTATTCACGTGCTTTTGGGGTTGGTACCATTGTAAAAGTTAATCAAATTATGAGTATAATAGCATCCTAGAATATGCCTGACTAGAATTACGACTTGTGTGCCATTTTTTCATTTGCCTGGAAAATTAAATTTCTAATGACTTAATGAAACATGTCGAATACCTGTACCGGCCTTAATTAATAGTGCACTACTGAAAATAGGTACTACGGATAGCACTACGGATAAGTAATAGAAACAGGTGGGTCTTAAGATGAACATGGACAAGACGAAAGTTATGTCTAATTCCCATGTTTTACCCACCCCGATTTCTGTTGGAAACTCGGTTCTTGAAGTCGTTGACTCGTACGTCTACCTAGGACAAGTAGTCCAGTTAGGTAGGTCCGACTTCAACAAAGATGCCAATCGACGAATTTAACTCGGCTGGGCAGCGTTCGGAAAAGTGCGTAGTGTCTTCTCGTCCGACATACCTCAGTGCCTCAAGTCGAAAGTTTTCGACCAGTGTGTGTTGCCAGTGATGACTTATGGCACAGAAACGTGGTCTCTCACTATGGGCCTTATTTGTAAGCTCCAAGTAGCCCAACGAGCTATGGAGAGGGCTATGCTTGGAGTCTCTCTGCGAGATCGAATCATTAATGAGGAGATCCGTAGAAGAACCAAAGTTACCGACATAGCCCAACGGATTGGCAAGTTGAAATGGCAATGGGCAGGGCACATAGCGCGGAGGGCTGATGACCGTTGGGGTCGAAAAGTTCTCGAGTGGAGACCATGTACCGGCAAGCGCAGCGTAGGACGTCCACCCACAAGGTGGACGGATGACCTCATTAAGACCGCAGGATCGCGCTGGATACAAGCCGCTTCCAACCGGTCTTATTGGAGATCCATAGGGAAGGCCTATGTCCAGCAGTGGACGTCCTGCGGCTGATGGATGACTGAAAATAGGCCTATCCGCGAAGGGTAATTGGGCCATATCCATCACGCCGGCCAAGCATGGGTTGCTGAATTCACATACGACATTGATTTTTTCTACGTACGTACAGGTTGCCTCAATGTTTTCCAGCAAAGAAAAGTGAAATTTCTTACATAGTTACTCATACAATTATTATTATTGGCTCCCTCGGTGGCTCAGTGGTTGACTCTGACTCCTGGGTCAAAGAGGCGTGGGTTTGATTCCCAGGGCAAATATTTATGTGATGTTCATGTGTGTTTGCTCTGTGTCTGAGTGTTATTAATGTATTTTTATTTATTTATTTAACACTTTATTGCACACTATTTGTACAAAAGGAGGACTTAACGCTAAACAGCATTATCTGCCAGTCAACCTACATGTATAAATAAATAAATAAATATATCTTTATTGTACACAGAAACACAGTACAGAAACTATACAATATGCTGTACAATGGCGGCCTTATCGCCTTTGGCGATTTCTACCAGGCAACCTTTGGATGGACTGGAATTATTCTAAAAATAGGAGTATGGTCGGTGGTGTATACAATACAGTACATACATTGAAATACATGTATATGTAGTATATCAGTCTCTGCCAGCCAAATCATAAACTTTGCTTAGTTTGGGATCAGAGACCGTGTGTGAGATGTCCTCCAATATTTATTTTATATATTTATTTATTATTGAGTTAATTTCAGAAATTCGGCAATTTATCATCCAAAAATTCACGTATGTACTCTGTAATAAGCTTTAGATACAAGTAAATTAAATAACCAAATACTGAGACAATTCAGGCTAAACCGTAGGCATTATTTTGCAAGTAATACAATAATAGGCTCAGTTATGAAGACGCCATAGTAAATATAATAACAACATAAAAAGTGTTCGCTCTATCGAATGCTTAAAGTGAAAATTAAACAGATATAATTATGATAATTAGCTATTATAATTACGATGGCGCCTTCATAATCGAGCCTAATGCGGGCTTAACCACGAGCTACTATTATTTTAAGTAAGTGCCAAGAAAACGCGGGCCTAACTGTGGGTTTTTATCATTTTAAGCAGTTACGAAAATAACGCGGGCCAGACCGTGGGCTATTATCATTACAAGCAATACAAAAACGCAGGCTAACGGCATGCTATTATAATTTTAAGGATTTATTAAGACAACACGGGCCAGACCGCGAACTATTAGATATTTTTTTATAAGCATATGCCAAGATAACGCGGGTTGAACCGCGGGCTGTTATTTTAATTAAGTAAGTATTAAAACAACGTGGGCCAAACTGTGGTTTATTATCATTTTAAGTACCAAATTACGCGGGCTGTTATCATTTTGAGCAAGTGCTAAGACAATACGGGCCAGACCACGGGCTATTATCATTGTAAGTAATACGACAATGCAGGCCAAACGGCGAGCTTTTATAATTTTAAGCAAGTATTAAGACATCGCAGTCCATGCTGCGTGCTATAAATAACCATCTTAAGCAAGTACTAACAATACGCGGGCCAAACCGTGATCTATTATCATTATAGGCAAATACTGTTACAATTTTGACCAAACCGTGGGCATTATCCTTGCAAGTAATTTTAAGCAAGTATTAAGACAACGCGGGCCAAATTGCGGACTATTAGATATTATTATAAGCATGTACAAAGACAACGTAGATCAAACCGCGGGCTCTTTTCATTTTAAGTAAGTACCTATGTACTAAGACAACGCGGGCGAAGCCGCGGGTTTTAAGCTAGTGAATGTATAAACGTGTTACTGAAGTTTTTCTAAAAGTAAGATTATGTTTCTTATTTACGTACCGTTCGACCTACACGTTGATTCCATTTTTTTAATGTTATTTGCCAATGAATACATTTTCGTTCATAGTATTTCGTACAGATTTATGTTTACTCTCTTAATTAAAATAAATAAAATAAGGAAAAATATTACGTTATTCTTTGGTGGTTTTAGCTTTGGCCGAGAGCCATATACTCACTTCAGTAAACTTTTAATATCAAACTGTAAGAGAAGATTGCGAAAAGCTTTGTGACTCTGTAAACTAAAGTCTTTACTAGGTATATCCTTTGTGGGATATTAAAAATTTCACGAAGAAAAAAGCATTTTAGGCAATTTAACAGCTGTCTCGTGCATTATTTAAGCTGAGTGAAATAACGCTGTGTCGTACAGTATGACGTTAACTTTGATAAGTATTCAAATGGGATTAAGATGATGTGCCGAGTTTCAGCGCCCAGTTATTAGCATAAGGATTATTAAGAGCCTCATGCTCTATGCCTTTCAAACGCTAGTAGTGTTTACGGTCTCTATAATATAAGTATTATGTTCTATGAAATCATATTAAGAACACTGTTCACGGGCAGAACACACATGTGTTTACAAACTGGTACATCGTTCATGGCACAGAAGCTGGCTAATAATTCGACAAATGACGTCATCTGTTCGCTAGTCTGCATTCAGGGCATCAATAGATATTCTGTGATTCAAGTCTATTTGCTAGAGCCGAGGTCACGCCGAGAATTTATCGTGTAACGTGCTTCAGTATTTACAGGACTTGCGCCAACTTTTCTATGCTATTTCATCCTTCGCTCTACATTCGAGTATTTGGCAATATGGCAATAATTAAATCTCTAGATTATAGTACTTAGAACCGATAATCAATAGAGCCAATTTATGTGGAAATGACAATGGACACCATGTAGGATATCCACAGATAAAGTTGACAAAGTCAGACGTTCTGACTTAGACCGCACTAACACGCTAGACACAAACCTAACTTACAACCAGTCCTATAGGTCCGGTGTTCATGGTCTATGTTCAGCTGCACAGGGTTAATTTAAAAAGTATTCTGTTTAAAACTTTATACGATACCTACCATTCATTGCTTTAACAAAAATAAAAGAGATAACAAACTGTTAAAAATTGACCGTGAATGCAATCTTAACTAAAACATGATGTTCATGAACTAAAAGGCAAATATTATTTACAATGCAAAGAAATAATTACTTAACGACTTACGTTATATACATTAATTTTCATTACAATCTCAATGGGCTACTATAATTATAACAATTTCCAAGTTAAAAGCTCTAAAGAGAGTTTGAAGTAAAATTTAATCCCAAACGAATTAAATTAAACTTACCAGAACGTGAACCGTATTTTAGCTAAATTTCAGTTCGTAAATTAAATAAAAGCTATTAAGTCCCAAGTTCAGGAAAGTCTAAATTCCCTAAAGAAGGTAAGAAAAATATTTTTAGGGTTTCAAACCCTACTCAATAGTAGATTGTATCATTTGAGAGCAAAATAATAATAATATTTTTACGGCGAGGGCGCTTTTTTGAATCCAGAGCGAAGTGAGGGATTCTAGAGTACGTCGCCACTCGTCGTATCGTCGCGTACACTCTACTTTTCATCACCTCTATGAGAAAATAAAAGACGCTTCATATTTTATCGTAATATTATTATTTAATAAAACGTAGAGTAACAACTAAATTGAAATTAAATGGTATCTAATAATAAAACAAATGTAAACTTATTTTACATTCTTTACATTCTTTTTCTTGGGGCTGAACACAAACATTACAAATACTTCCAAATTCAAAAAGTGCGCGGCATAGATAATTCCGGCGCACTTATAGTTTCTTATAGAAAACACCACCTTTGGGCGCACTTAAAGGCGAACAAAGTAGTCCTTTTCGAATAGATGTGATGAAAAAGTAAATTCTAATGCTAAACTTTGAAGTCTATCTTTCAGTTTCGGCAATTGTTGATACCTATTAAACAATGTATGTCGGACTGTGGACAATGCACATAGCACGCAAATTAGCAATAGGACCATAAGATAGGCACATGTTGAGATGTGACATGGTACGACGAGTGTGATATCAACACTTGTAAGGTGTGACTAGATATGACTTAAAGATTGGCAAAAAGGAGAGATCGAAATAAACAAATAATATAATTAATTAGGACAAAAGTGTTCATTTGTTCAACAAAGATATGATGATGAAATTAGCGGCAAGTTTCAGCAATTACGTACGGTAATTAAGTAGAGAGCATGAACTTCCAGAACTTAATTTTAAAGCTATTAAACTTTGCCAATTTACCATTTGTTAAAAGTTTTTACTGCAATGAGTTCATTTCACGAAGCTTGCGATCAAAACTTGTCAAACAAGTTTGTCGTAAAGCTATTTTCGGTATACAGCGTATTTTTCTAGATGATGGACATATTCTAAGATATTATACTCATGTACTATGGGATCTACTATGAAATTGCGAAAAAATCAGCTTTTTCTTACATTTTGTGAAGACTTTTTGTTTGTATTACCTAATTATTATTTAAAAAATTAAAAAGAGTTAAAAACAATTTTTCACCCAACTGCGCTTAAATAGCCCCCTATATTTTTTTATTTCTAATAACTTTAACTAAAAAATGGCAATTTAAGTTAATTTTGATCGTGCTTATAATGAATGTAACTATTAATCTAAAGCCTCTCGATATGAAAATAACAAAAAACTTAAAAATACATGGAGTTAACTTCATCAGTCATTAGAGTACCGTTCGCTACTAAAGTTGCAATTGTTTTGCTTATGGCATAAAATAAAACAAGCTTAATTACGACGCTCCTTTGTTTCTCACATTGCCGTTGGAATATTTTTCAGATTATTTGCACATAAACCCGTGTAAAGAAACGGTGCGCATATTAAATGTACCACAGTCGGATGCGGAAGTTACGACTCGGCTGCTACGAACTGTCTACGAGCTACAGCTACACCTACACCGCTACGGCGTAGAGGTGAGTTGACAGGTGCTACGGCGAGCGGAATAATGTCCCGTTTGCATAATTTGGTCAAATTTTGTTCAGTATTGTTTCTCTACGTAAAGATTTTATAATAATATTTTTTGTTTTGGTAACTAAATATTTCATAGAGAAATAAAAGTTTTTCCGACACTTTATTATTATTGTATAAAATATTTATCAGAATAATTCGTTTAAATTGCCCTTACTATAACTTACCCAGCTTTTGGATTTTACCTAACTTTGACTAAGCAAATTTGCACCACATATGTACATTGAACAGCACATTGCTACGATCGATTAATTAAAAAGCATTACAGTAGAATTAGTAGAACTATTGCATACGTTTTGAATTTCATCAAATAGAACAATAAACTGCAGTTTATTGTTTTAATGAGATTGTTGTACGCAGTAATAAAACGATAGTAGCAGTAAACCATGATTATCTATAAAAGTTTTCTAGAGGTGATTTAAAAGTGTAACCGTAACTAATTACATCGTCCTTTTCGATCCACTCGAACGTTATTAATTTAATAAGCGAGCAAAACGGCCCAGCCACAAACTCTCAAATTTGCACCTAATTTTGTATTACTTTGGGCGAGACTGCCTCTAAAATACCGTAGTGAAATTTTTCACGGTGTTATTGATATTTCATTATGATATTTACAGTACTGTACCGGCTTTTTAATAGTCGACCGCTACTTTCCACTGTCTACGGCGATTTACCATACAAGATATGGCTTTGCAAAGTGGAAGATGTGATACAATCTTTAAGAACAATTTTTACAGATAATATCAAAAAAACCTGTTCCTATTATTTTCTAAATAGTTTACAGAGTAGGTACTATTTAAATTTTATTTTTGGTATGTTGGGGATGGTCCCACAGTAAAGTTGTTCATAATGACGAGCATTTCTTTGAAAGTCCATGTACTTTGGCAGAACAACACTTTGTATACACCTGCCTGTCTACACAAACCTTACAATATTTTCCTTCACCCAAAAACCAATGGTGTGTAAATTCCTACATCAATTCCTAAGATTTCATTAGTAGCAGACCAGTAGGCCAATCATGCGACCACGAAAAGTACTCTTTTCGACGTGTGAAAAGTTACAGACAGAGTATATTATTAAATATTGTTGTTCCTTAGAAAAATACCGTTCACCCTCGACAAAATGTATGGAACAGCTGATTTTTTTTAAATTTTGACGAAAGTCGCAGAACAGAAGTTGTGTACAGAATAAGTCCCTAAAAGGATGCTAATTGATTACCAATAACCCCGTATACTTCGTCATAGCCCCGTCTTGTTCTGACATGTCGAGAGAAATATTTCATGGAGCTCATCCTAGCCCGGCAGCTTTGAAACGGGTTTTCTCACTCTTGCACGTCGAGGGTTTTCCTACTATGCTACCAGGGCTAGTAAGTAAGTAATAATAAGGTAATAATGGTTTACCATGAGAATAATGGTTCTCTATGGAATTCCGGCTTTTCAAGAACCAAGCCCCACTCCGTACAGCAGTTTGCACGTATCCCAGTTCCTAGTTAGTTCCGTCCGTAGACATCTATAGAGAGGTATTCTCTTGTCCGGTGCGCGAGACATTATAAGAAAAGTTCTCATACGTTGCAAATAGTATTGTACATTACTGCAGCGGCCAGCAACAGCGATATTAATGGACGAAGCGTGCAGATGTGGCCCGAAGCGAAGCTGAGGCACACATACGTGAGTCCATCAATGCCTAGCTGTGGCCAAGGCTTGAATAGTGATTTTCTCTTAAAATGCCCAGAAATTACTTACTAAAACAATTTTCAAAATTAATGATGAATAACGAACAATAATCATTTTTCACGCGCCAACGTGTTTTTTTCTTCAATAAAGCTCGAAACATACTATCGGACGCGGCTTACGGACGCGACTGACAGCCGCGACCTAGACTATGAAAGCACACTGAGCCGTGCACACTATCGGACATAAGTCGCGGATGTCACCTTCGGACGACCTTGAGCGTTCAGACGTCCGAGAGCGATCTGGCACACCGAATGTCTTAAGACTGTGCACATTGCTAAGTCGCGGCTGTCAGTCGCATCCGTAAGCCGCGTCCGATAGTATGTTTCCGGCTTAAACAGCGTTTTATATCCAAGTCAGCTCGATATATAAATAAAACCTTTGAATAGTTACCTCCTTGGTTGGCATGTTTCAGACTTAAACATCATTCCATTTTTAAATTACACTACATCCATGGATTTTCATTCTCTACATATGATTTTTGTTGACCACAAAACACGCCACCAATGGATTTTCATACATTTTTTGCCGGCCACTGCTCGCTTGTATTTGGTTACTACTGTTCAATTCAAATTAATTTCATATTTCCAAGCACGTTGGACAAAATGCATATTTACGATGGATTGCAGTAAGCAATGTTGTGTGAGCGCATGTGATTCTGAATAGGTAATTTGTGTTGATGTTGAGCATTTTGTAATTATTTTTTTATTAGACTAGGTTTTATTTTGTGTTTTTTTAGTTTAAGTCTTTTTCTTTCCTATTCTGTTTAAGTAGGTTATTTAATTCTTAGTGGAAAGTGCTATTTATATTTATTTTCTTTCTCTATGTAAATTAAATAATTGTTTATATTACATTACGCGTAGTTCTGATTTTAAGCTGAGAGTTTTATGGGAAATTAGGTCTCCGCTAGATCGAGGCAACATATTCCATCTCGTTAAATCTGCGCTTCCGTCGCATCAAAGCAACTGGAGCACCATTCATAGCGTATAGCAGCTCTTTACGACACGAAATATAGGGCAATGAAGAACAAACATTAACAAATAAGTGTTGATATTGCTAAGTGCTATTTTATGTGGCTGGTAGCGAATTCATAGTAGTATTAAGGTTCTTAATATTCTCCCTATATCTAACTTATACTACTTAATTATTATTAAGTAGTATTAAGTAATTATTACTTAATCTATTAATATGACGAATTTGTGTAAAACGGAAATGACTTGGCAAAGACAAATAATATTTTGTTTACAAAATTCGTTGTCATCTTCAGTTTGCCTGACGAGCATTTAATTTGGCACAAAATATTTTAATAATCTAATCTACTAATAAAAATGATTGTGTGGTTTTATGAAACCACGGTAAAAGTGAAACGTTTTCCGACCGTCCCGCGACATGAAATAGATTGACGCGATGCAATAAAAGTTTCACTTTAATAAGCTAATCCACGCTGAAATAGTTCTATTGTTAATATTAACCGTAAATAATGTCTGTACCAATGAAATAATGTATGTTTCGGCTTTTTTAATAGTTAATTTGAGGAACATATGCCTACACACATAGAGCAACTACCACCACGCTGACACAGTGCGAGTCGGTGGGAATCCACATAGGACATCAAATTTCAGCTACTAAATTAGGTAGGTTGATTCACAATGTTCAATTCACCACACCTTTCTTTATGTCGCCTTTGTATCACTTTTAGTGATTAGGCCGCCGGTTGCTTCACAAGTTTAAGCTTCTGTTATTTTCTTTTTCAGTATATTATAATATCTGTGTGCGTGAATGAATAAAGAGTTATCAATCAATCAATGTTCACCGAAAAGCCAGTCTCTAAATGGACGAGCGTCTCATCACTAGACTACCACGTCTAATAATGTCTACTTTTTCATCATGGACGAGTTCTACTCCACAAATACACTCAAATGGAATTTCACCTCAGCGCACAAAACGTAAAAGTAAGTAACAAACAAGTTTGGCAAATTCACAACGATGCAGAGTTAGAACTTGTTGAGCGCCAGGTAAGTAAGTGAATGCCAAAACATGTCAGCTCGTATGTTATTCTGTTTGCTTTAGGAAACTTTGCGCTCAACTCATACATTAAATCATTCAGGAATACGTAAATACTATTGATCGTTTATGTTTTTTTTCCTTTGCATTAAAATATACAACTAATTTAGTAGATTTTACAATCTCTCTCTCTCTCTCTCTCTCTCTCTCTCTCTCTGCTATAATTTAGTAGTACTATCTGAATAAGACTAGCATAAAACTTAGATCTCAGAATTAGAGGTTAAAAATTATGTATTTGGTAGAAATAAGCTCATTTTTGGCACATAAACATTATATATTCCATGATAAAAATGAAATAATTAAGCTACGCATTCGTTCGCTTTGTTTGACGGACGCATCTTATCCAAGAGGATTGAAATACCATCTAGATAATGAAGATGGATACTGTTAAAATATACTTTGGTTACATGTTCTAAATCATTAATTCGTTCTTTATTCACAAAAATAGACCGTATAAGAGCTTTAGAGCGGCGGTAGTCCATTTTTGCAGCCTTTGAGGCACCTTTTTGCCACTGCTATAAAGTGGCTGTGAAGCAATAGCCTGCAAAAAGTTGTGCCCAAAGTGTCTTTAAGTCTGTTGCGTAACGGTTGCAGAGCATGCACTAGCACTTAATCCTATTACCTTAGGAAATTGGATTTACTCTATAGCTATTGTAGAACTTATTGTGCTAGTTGGGATGACTATGACTATGAAAATGTTTAGGACACAGAAGACCAAAATCGACACTTCTGACTACTGTCACTAGTCTGAAACAAACTGTTGGTAATTTGAATGCTATGCAAATCACGTCCCGCCGAGTACCGTCAAAATGAGGTGGCAAAAGTTCTCGTGCCAACGAACTGTGATGTCGGCCGCACCGGACTAATTACTATCTATGCCCACGGGAAAGCTGAACTGGGAAAATAACCCTTATTTATAGTTATGTAATATTTATCTTTTTTAGTTAAACTAGCTAAACATTTTTAACTGATTGTAATGATTCTACAATAACCAAGCACAATCAAAGCTCGGATTATATTGAAAGTCAAAATGAATTCAGTAAATCACGTTACATTATTTCTAATAGCAGCGCTAGGACGACTTTGACCAACTATTTTGGCGCACAGAAACTTTGATACCTACTTTTGGTTTTAAAAACAAGCAGTGGCAAAATTGTCTTGTTTTGCTTAAAAATCCATATTTTGTCTTTTACAATTTTTTTAAATTATGATGTAATAAACGTACGTTCGAACGACGGACTTCGTTTACGACCAATTAATACTATAATTTCGCGTCCAGGGGAATGTTTTTTTAAACTTCGTATATACGGTTTGGACGTATACGGAACTTGCTCAGAGGAACTTGTATGGAGTATTCGCAACTTCCATAGACAACATAGAGATTTTCCATACAATCTGTCAATGTTACGTATTTATGTCAGGACAAAAGATTTAAGTTTATTTTTAAATACTTAGTATAATTTCGAAAGACTAGGAATAGTAGTGGCAACATTCCTGGGGTAACGCCAAGGACTTTGTATACTATCTGGACTGCGCACAGACGAAATTTGGCTCAAAGTTAGTTTAGGAAAATTCAACCTTAATGCGTTGTAACAAAACATATATTCCTTTGAAATGGCACAAGAGAGACGCTGTGCCGAGTGAGACTTCCCAAAGTGATGAAGTTGTCCCGCTCGCATATTGCCATTTCGAAACGACACTTATGTATGGTAGAATTATTATCTGTAAAGCCGCGACTGTCTTAACCAATTCTTAGTTTTTATAACAATGTATTTTGATAAGATTTTAGTTAAAATTGCAAATAGATGCTAATAAAACAGAGTTTTTATTTATTTGGATGAATATACCTACGTCTTTATGATTAATGGTTATTTTTTATTTTTGCTTAGAGTATCACCGTCGATTGCAAATGGCGTACTATGGTGTTAAATACAAAGAATCAAAGTCTAGTGGTAGGGTGACTATGCTGGACATATTTCTTAGACATGCTGGGTGTACAATTAGGTGTATAGTCGTGGGTGTCGTTTTTAATTTTTTTGGGTTGTAGATTTCAAAAATGGCATCCAATTTTAAATTAAAGATGGCGGACGTCACTTTTTAGAATAAGTCGTCATGGGTGTAATTATCGGGGTTTTTGGGGGTGTAAATTTCAAAAATGGCATCCATTTTGAACTTAAAGATGGCGGATGTCACTTTTTGCTAAAAGTCGTCATGGGTGTCGTTTAATAGCTTATTGGGGGTGTAGATTTCAAAAATGGCATCCATTTTGAAATTAAAGATGGCGGATGTCACTGTTTGCAAAAGTCGTCATGGGTGTCGTTTAATAGGTTTTTGGGGGTGTAGATTTCAAAAAATGTCATCCATTTTGAACATAAAGATGGCGGATGTCACTTTTTGCTAAAAGTCATCATGGGTGTCGTTTAATAGCTTATTGGGGGTGTAGATTTCAAAAATGGCATCCATTTTGAAATTAAAGATGGCGGATGTCACTGTTTGCAAAAGTCGTCATGGGTGTCGTTTAATAGGTTTTTGGGGGTGTAGATTTCAAAAATGGCATCCATTTTGAACTTAAAGATGGCGGATGTCACTTTTTGCAAAAAGTCGTCATGGGTGTCGTTTAATAGGTTTTTGGGGGGTGTAGATTTTAAAAATGGCATCTATTTTGGAATAAGATATGGTGGGTGTTGCTTTTTTGAAAAAGTCGTCATGGGTGTCGTTTTTGAAAATTTGGGGGTGTATATTTCAAAATTGGAATTCATTTTGGAATTGAAGATGGCACCCCCAGGTAAAAATCTCGAAAACTACAACCGTGACGACTTTTTCAAAAAAGTGAGTCCGCCATTTTTTATTTCAAAATGTATGCCTTGTTTACTACGGAAGCCTAAAAATGATTGTGACTTTTCGTAATAAAGTCTATTAAGATTTTTCGTGACTGTATGAAGTCTATTCGTAGAAAAGTTTTCGTGATTAAGATTTTACGTGATAAGATCTTTTCGTGATAAAGTCTATTTGTGACAAAGTTTTTCGTGGTTAAGTACTGACACGGATTGCGTGATATGTGTTAAGATTACATCTATAAAAGTTAAACGTTGTTTAACACCGTAAATATGGATTCCAGACTATTACTGTCATCACAAAAGTGAAAGTACTCATCGAGACTTACATTTCCGATGACAGTTGTCAAACTTAAAAGTGGTTTATCTCCATCATTATCAATTGTAGACTATAATTGCTTTCTTAACAAAGCTGTAATAAGTCTTCGAGATCTACATTTCCGATAACAGCTGTCAAACTTGAAACTGAATTATCTCCGTATATATTATTTCTAGACCATTGCTTTTATGGGGATTGGTTTTATAGAGATCTTTAGGGAAGGTCTATGCCCAGCAGTAGCGTCCTATTGCTAAAACGACGACGATGACGAAATACGACGATTTAGGGGTAAGATAACTGCGATTCCAGCGTGCAGTAACATTCAAAGAAATATTATATCCCGAGATGATCGAGATGTTTTGGTCATCCTACTTGGAAAAGAGACACAATCATCTGATGTGGTATCCTTGTCGGCACGTTTTTCTTTGCCAGTACTCAATCCTGTTTATATGATAAATCCATGGGTAACGCTTATGACAAACCCTGCTGATTGGTTCCAAGGATGTTCCAAGGAGGTTCCAAATGACATCGCATGATCGGCTGATGGGCAGGAAAATGCGACGATGACATGTCAGATGTCACTTGTCAGTTGTAAAGAGAACTTGTTCGGAGGAGGTTCTAGTGAACTGTAATTATAACAGCTCGAGTGGTGATTCTTGATAAATTGGTGGCAGCGTGCGTTACGCAGCGGAACGCCAAGGACATGGCGCTTAAAGTTTTCTCTATAATTGTAATCATAAGTAATTGTAATCCTCTGTGAAATAAACTGATTGTTCGTGACTTCGCATTTATCTCCTCGCCCGCTAAACCCACGCCACACTGAAGCATTGTTAGGTCAAATGGTATTACATTACCACTTAGTATACATTACCACATTGAAGCACCATAACCATAACTGATAGGGATCCTTTTATGGTATCGACATAAAAATTCAAAAAACGCACCCAGACTTAACTCGGACCCTTAAAAATATTTTGAAGTACAATCCAGTCGTAAGCATAATTCAATCAATTTTATTTTCCTGCTCCAGTTTCACCAGAGCAAGTTGTATTTTATTTATGAAACTTCTGTAAGCGCCATATTTGCACTGAATGGATGATCTTTTTCATACGCAACTCACGGTTACAAATTGCGAACCCGTAATCCGCGCAGAATTGTGTTTCGTTCCCAGTTTTAAAAGTATCTCTGAAGTACCTACTTGTACTTTATTGTATCTTAACGAATGTTGCAGCGATCTTCTAATCCAATTGTATCGCTAATAAAGAATATGGCATTCTGCACACGTACTTGTTAAACGAATTGCCAGCATACAGAGTTGTATTGGATTTTCTACTAAGAGGAAAAAATCTCGTTCCTCCGTATCGGGTTCTGTATTAATGAGAACTTTGGAAACCTAGAGTAACTTCTTTTTTCTAATTAAGAACAATACCAATCTCATTAAAAAGTTGATTTTTGATCTAGACGGCAAATAGTCTCAAGGCTGAAAATCTCTGTACTTGGCACCGACCGACTCTCGATAAATTTTCAATCTTCCCAGTTGCCAAGTAGTTATTGTGAACTGATCGATCAAGTTGGAATTCCTGAATGTTATATTGCTCTCTTGTGTGTTATAGCCAATAGTAAAGCTGTCCAATTAAAGACCGAATTGCTTTCACTCCGTTAGATAAAAAACCAGTTAGGCAGGTCAACTAGGTCTTGGTGGCCCATTGGGAGAACACGCTTTTGAATTAGAGTGAGCTTAAACTGCGATCACGTAGGTAGGTACCAAGGAGTAATTTAACTAGAGTTATGCATGGATTTTCACACCTCTGTCTTTTCAATGAACGGTAATAGTGCAAGGAAACCTACATAAAATCCGTAGGAAAAAAATAGCATCCAGAGACGCACTAAAATTCACTAAACCATCGTGGTGGATATGGCCAGAACTGTCCGACAAATAAAGTGTCTTTCTTAATCGGAGTCCTTCAACAAACAGACAAAACTTAGTCAGATTTGATTGAGGAAACCCGATATAAGTCCTAGGTAGATAGAAAGCATTGAGAACGACCGCTTTAGAATTCAAGACTCGTTTTTAAATCACAAAGAGTCGGTTTCCGTTCCGTGTCACCGCCAAGTGCAAGATAAGAACTTGGCGACGGATAAGCGAGTGAGTTTCTATAACTGCTTGAGTTCTGAGTACCTAAGTAGGTATATATATATTCACAAAATACTTTACTGGTTTACTAATGAAATGTCATTTGACTTACCAATACAAAGGCAAAACGAAACATTTTTATGAAATTAGCAAAGGCTACTGTACTCGGAACTTACGCAATTGAGTAAATCATTTTCATTCAATTTTATAAATCCAATCTAACTAGAAATTTTCAATTTCCAATTTAACTAGAAATTGTAAGCTCTGCTGAGATTATAAAATAATTATCATTACTCACATTGCATTAACATTACGAACACTAAGCTATTTCAAATAAATAGAAATTATATTATTTAATTATATTACTTTAATTTTCCTGTTTTACCAACTTAGATAATGCAAACTATCGTTCCAAACCAAACGTAGTAAAATCCGTTATCTCAAATATAACGTTGTTAGCGACAATGAAGAAAATGAAAAATTATGAACGAGAGACGGCTGCAAAAAGAGGATTAAAGATGAAATATGGGGCAAAACCGGGGATGTTACAATTGTACAAATTATACAGCGGCGAAAAATTATTTGTGTAATAAAAAGAAGGATAAGTAGATTTTGCATTAAGCCAGCTAATTAGGAACGAAACAAAGCTAGGTATTAATGAAATTATTATTCCTACAGAAGAAATCAATCAAATCCTTTAAAAAATATGTGTTAAAGAGACATCTATCAATAAGATAGACCATTGTGCCAATTTTGAATAGATTAAACTAAGCAACTATAAATAAAAATATTTAAGAGCTATAATATTCTTCTTAGGGAGGCACAAATTGAAAACAATAATTTCCAAAAAGTCTATGAAAGGTACTTTCACGATATTCTAGGCTTATTTGAACCTAATATTAGGTTAATCCCAGATCTCAGCCAATATTAATCACCAGAAACCCAAGGGGCTCCCAAACTAACATCTAACTAAGCAGCCACTTAATCTTCGGGTTTAGTTCAATGGCATACAAAGCAACACGATTTGTTTTAATCATAATCTATTCAATTTACTTACTGTAAAATCGTTTTTCAAAACAATAAAATATTTTTTATAAATGCATCGAGAATGGGGCTGCATAGTTTTTAAACTTAAACTTCATGTTTAGTAAAAATACTCCATTACATTGACAATTTTCAACCCACAATTTTTATCCAATACACAGAGATATATTCTGAACAACATATAAATTAAGTAAACTGAAAATATTATCAAGAGCAATCAGCCGCGTGAAGCGAAGATATAGGTTATATTTTAGTTTAGATAGAATAATTTAGTTTAGATAGGTTTATTTAAGTTTAGATTAGTTATTTTAGTTTAGATAGACTCAGACCCATTTATTAATAACAAGTGTCAAAGAAAATTTTCAAAAAAGTAAGTAAGTTCGTATAGGCCGGGTGGCTAGCCCTGGTGTCAGAGTTTTTAGGCCGCCTGAAAGCCTCTGACATGGCTAAACGGTTAAAACAACCGAGACCTACAATTTAACGTGTCTTCCGAGCCACGGTAGTGCTCAGTTGGAAATTGCCACCCGCGGTCACCCATCCAAATACTGACCGAAAAAGTAAAATTACATCATAAAAAAGAATAGCTTAAGCACAAATCACATCAGATAGTAGTCATAATTATACAACAATAATTAAATTAGATAGCTTGATTTAGTTTATTAAATAGTATGATGATTAATATACACTTGCACCTTAGTGAAAACAAGTCCACCATTTCTTCGAAATCAAACCATTATCACACAACGTACGCTTATCACTAAGAAACGCTTCGTCGCGCGAAGAGAACACCCGTAAAGCTGAGATATAATAAAATTCTATATTCAGGTCGTGTGAGGCTGAGTCTGCTGATTACTACGGAACATTTTGATATCTGCCTTTGTAGATATTCCAAGAATATTCAGCTTTTGTGTTCTGCTAACTTGCAGACAAAGCCCGTACTTAAAGGAGAACTGAGCCGTAGTTTCTCCCATTACTGAACTTCCTTTAACAAATAACTGAATGGTACTTGTGTTACTATACATAGACGTAGGTCTTAATTTGTGTCGATTATAACAGGTATGCTTGTGTACTTAAAAATAAATTGGGCATCAAAGAATTAGCGCATACAACAGTGCCGAAATATCACGAAAACAAAACTAATTGTAAGTTCCGTAAAAATAGCGTACCAAACACGTAACAAACCACTTTTCATGACGATCTAAAAGTTCACAGCAGAGTTAAATTCACCCAGTGTATGTTGCCAGTGATGACGTATGGCACAGAAACGTGGTCTCTCACTATGGGCCTTATTAGTAAGCTCCAAGTAGCCCAATGAACTATGCTCGGAGTTTATCTGCGAGATCGATCGATCGATCACAAATGAGAAGATCCGTGTAAGAGATCCGTATTGTGTAAAATATTGCACGCCCGAAAAGGGTAAGACTGTGATTCTTCTCTTATAATTTTTTAACGACTTATGTACCAGTTTTATAGCAATAAACGATATTCTGGTTCTGATTCTGATTCTAAAAGTTACCGACATAGCCCAGCGGGTTGGCAAGTTGAAATGGCAGGGGGCAGGGCACATAACACGGAGGACTGATGAATTAGAATTGAATTAGAATCATGTATTGATGTATTGAGCTTAATACTAAAATTAAATATACAATAGTTTCTGTAATAATATGTAGTACCGCAAAATAGATCTCCTCATTTCACAATACACAATCGCAAAAAAATTAAAAATCTTTAAAATAAAAATGAATAACTATCTACTTCAACAATAAGATTCAATTCTGTAGATATGACCGATGGGATTGAAAAGATCTCGAATGGAAACCACGTACCGGTAAGCACAGCGTAGGAAGTCCACCCACAAGGTGGACGGAAGACCTCATAAAGACTGCAGGATCGCGCTGGATGCAAGCCGCTACCAATCGGTCTTATTGAAGATATTTAGGGGAGGCCTATGTCCAGCAGTGGACATCCTTTGGCTGAAACGATGAGAGTTAAATTTGTACAGTTAGACAGTCAGAACAGAGTAGATCCCAAGTGACATATAACTATAGGTCTCTGTGAATTATAAAAAAAGCTGAAACTTTTCGCTTTGATCGAGCGCGTATTGTATGAACCTTAGCTTCTAGTATAGACTCTCGGATTTTGTACCGGAACCCCAAAAAACGGAGCGGAGGAATCATCCGTCGCATGACAAATCAGTTCTCATATCCATTTGAAAGAATAATGCGATCACATTGATTTTTTCAACCGTCTGATGTTTATAAACAGCTTATGTGATATTATAAGGGAGGTCGGACACGCAAATTCACGCAATAAAATCAATAACACGTGACAACCCTTTTCCTGTTCCGATTCAGTGAGCATGATGCTGAGGACGACGAACCCTTTTAGCGTAAAATGTATTTTGGAGAAAAATAAACTTACAATCAGATTACGCACTTTCAATCTTTTTTACGTATACTAAGAAAATAAAACCCAATATAAAAGTGACGTCTTGTCGACACTTCTTGAACCCTTTTTATTTTACCGCGCTACATTCCAAGTGGCATAATAAAACACCCCTATGTTACGAGTCATTTATGTGTATTATTTGTGCCTTGTGTAATAAATTAAATATACGGACGGCGACGTTCAAACAATCGTGAATACACCATCATACGCGTATTATTTACCTATTTAATCTACCATTTACTTCCCACCCAGGGCAAACATTTATGTCATGATCATAGGACGTCATAGGTGTTTGCTCTGTGTCTGGGTGTTATTTAGGTACAATCTACATGAGTATGTATTTAAAATTATGTATATGTAGTATATATCAGTCTCTAGCAGCCATATTACTAGCTTTGCTTAGTTTGTGGTCAAAGACAGTGTGTAAGATGTCCCCCTAATATTTATATTTATTTATTTATATTTTTTTGCATCGTGACTAAATATCTATATCTCAGCTTAGTTATGATTTTTTAGTTTAAACTATCTTAAGTTTGTTTACATTTGATAAGTTTATTTTTAATTATCAATACAGTGTTTGAAAAATCAAGTTACTATGTAACACAAAGATTTAATCTCAAAACACCTTACCTTCTTTTTACCTTTTTTAATTTGGACACCCGAGATAGCTCAATGCTAGCTTGTGAAACCCTTTGAAATTACGTAATTTCGGGTGTATGCGCATCTTTTTCTAACACCTTTTAAATTTCATACATAAAATGGGACAATGTGATGTATATCACTTGCTATTTTAGTACGATTTCTATTACTTTACTTCTTATTTTATGGTATAGACTGTACATATGACGTATATATGTGTCAGTCAATTGACTACAGCTAAATAAATAACTTTTACCTCTTTACATTACAGATAATATGTCTATTAAATCACTGTAAAACATTTTGAACGGCCACTGCAATTAATAAGTATGTAAAATAAAAAAAATAGAGTAAGAATTATAATAAAGAACTTGTTTCAAAAGAGTTTCTAGGTTGGAATTTCACAACATCATTCAACGCTGGTATTCATAAATACGAATACGTATCTGTAAAATGCAGGCTCCAATCCCGCTGTGCAGCGCCTCATACCGTTCCGCAACATTCTGTTTGCTCGTTGTTGCAACATTGTTTGTGAAATTGCGTGAAGTTTCGTCGCAAATTTAATTTTACTTGTTTACTGGAGAGCTTCTGGTGTTGAAATGTACGTTGTGAAATCCACAACCCATCTAAATAGTTGTAACGTAATAAAAATGCAAACCTCGCGTTTTTATACTTGTTTATTCGTAGCATAACTATCTTGAGCTACAATTTTTTAAGACACAATCGTAGAGACCAAAAATTGATTTTTAAATTTATATTTAAATATCTGAGGATAAAACTGAACCCTTGAAGATGAAATCCCACTTTGAACACCGAACTATCGGTAAAAAGCCAATGAAACCATAAATACTAAAATCGTTAAAAGATATACCAAGATCAACAGGCAAGTATATGGATAAATATTACGGTGCCATGATTTTGAGTAAAATGATAGAAAATGGTAGAAAAAAAATCTAGTACGAGTAGATGGTGGCATAAGGTAACATACACAAAACTATTAGAAAAAATGTCAGAACTAGAACTTGAGTATATAGATTATGCTCTCTTCAGCAATCGCACAAAGTAATCTTAGTACTCTACATTCAAATTACACATATAATTGTTTATGCAACAATTATTTCACTATCTCCTCGTGTCATCACCATAAACTAAAGTTCGATTATAAGTTCGAAACTTTACATTTTGCCGGAACTTTCCATTAATTTCGACTTTATGATCGCCAGTGTTGCGAGGGAGTTGCCAAAGTTGCTACTATACCCTCATTAAAGGAGCTACAAAGTTTTACGACGCACGAAAATTGACCCCAATGGACCCCTGCAACTTAATTATTGGTATTTGAACGAGAAACTATGAGCTACAGTTTCATGCTTTTGTTATTTACTTCTTCATACGGGTAATTTAACATGAGATAGTTTACATTAGTTTCCTGGCACATATGCAGCTATAGTTTAGTTTCTTAGCGTACATATATAGATGATAGCTCAGTCGGTGGTGCACTTGTTTTTCAAATTAAATAGCAATTTGTAGCTTAGAGTACAAAATTCTTTATTATCTGGCCACAAATTAAACTAAATAAGTCACAAAACATTTTGCTATAGTAAATCAATCGGCATCCTTATCGTTGGAAGTTATCTCTTCCAGGTACAAAACTTATACATAAAACAAAGAACATCTCGTTTTTTCCTTTTCAAATTTAAATTTCTTTGACTAAAAAATATATTTAATATTCGAAAACTATTTTTATTGAATTACTAAGTTTTTTGTCCGACAATGTTATCTTTTACTAAATATATTTCCTCTCGGAAAGTTCAGCTACACAAAAAAATGCTAGCCAACTAAGGTTGCTGGTATGAAAATAAAGAAATAGACATTTTCTCTTATCGAAACTCGAGCTATAAAATGGAGATACTCTACATTCCAATTGCAAGTAAACCCGCTACTGTTCAGTGCACAGATCTTGAGAGATGAGACATGTCTCGACCTAGCGCAGACATTATTTTACAAGAAAAAATGATCTCTGCTTAAAACGATAAATGCGTGTAACGCCAATAAATAATTACTCATCTCTGATTATCAGATTCATATCTTATTATGGTTAAATGCAAACTTATTCAAAACTAAAAAAAGAAATACTACTAACATAACACAAAAACATCACTTATTCATATGCTGATGTTTTACACTGTATTCTGCAATGTAGGATTCGCCCGCAAGCATTTTGCGGTGTATGAGTGATTGCTTCATTTAAGCATTGCACGCGCCGGGTAATGAGAAAAGTTTTTTCACCACTCTGGCTCTGTCTGTGGGTCTAGATCTGAACCACAGAATTTTCAAGCTACGTCTAGCCGCTACGGCGTAGCACTCCTAAGCTACAGAAAATGGAAGATAATGTTGCAGTGTCTGAGTATTTGCCACATTTATAAATGTCTCGCGCGCCGCTTAACGGGGCCTATCTCAGGAATCCACAAAATTTTCGACTCAGATACAGCTTACCACAACGGCGTAGTACTACTAAACTATAGAAAACAGGAAATAATGTTGCAGCGTATGAGTATAAAAGCCGTGGTGGTCTAGTGGTAATGACACCCGCCTTACAATCGTGAGGTCGTGGGTTCAAATCCCGGTCCCGTACCAATGAATTCCTTGGAATTTATGTACGGAATTTCACACCACCTGGATATGGCCCAATCACCCTTCGTGGGTAGGCCTACGTCCTGCAGTGGACTATTAAAAAAAAGGCTGGTACAGTACAGTACAGTATGAGTATTAGCTACATACCATACCTAGTAAAAATGTCCCGCGCGCCGGATATAGAAGCTTCTCTCTGCGAACCACATCATTTTTAAACAACTTATAAAAAACTCGCCGCTACGGCGTTACACCGCTACTAAGCTACAGAAAACGGAAAATATTTTGGCGTATGAGTTTTTTTATCTACGTAGTATTACCATAAGGATTCTCTCAGCAAACCACAAAATTTTCGAGCTACAGTTTGCCGCTACGGCGTAGCACTCCTAAACTACAGAAAACGGAAGGTAATCTTCCGCTCACGTGCTTCGTTCCGCTCGTAGGCATTGCGGAATAGCTTGGAATCCAAGCCTTGGATTCGATTTGATAACCTCGAAACGTTGAATAAATTGAAAATCCGATGTTTTGGGTTTGCGCTGCTATTTTTTACGCATATAGATATATGATACATGTTATAATAATAGAACACTTACAACAATTGACGACAAAAGATGTACAGAACTGTAAACCATCCATAAATTAACTGTACTTACATTATGGTTCTGGTTTGAATCTATTGATTAAAGACTGCTCTTATATTTATTTGTTCGTTTCAGCCATAGGACGTCAACTGCTGGATATAGGCCTCCCCTAATGATCTCCAATGAGACCGGTTTGTAGCGGCTTGAATCCAGCGAGATCCTGGGGTTATATTTATTGCAACAGTAAAAAAAATTTGAACCTAAATAATATAAATTCTAATACTAACATACACTTCAAACAAATAAGAAAATCCCGAAAACCACATTTATCATTGTACTTTTCCAACACTATAAATAAATAATGTTCGTCAAACGATTTGTTCAGATTCCAATCAAAACATGATATTTTATCCATCTCGATTCCACAGGGAAATATTGGAATTGGTGAGACTTAAAATGACTCGAGCATTTTCGATAGACACACCTAATATATAAAATAAATAAATAAATTTTAAATATTAGGGGACATCTTACACACGGTCTCTGACCACAAACTAATCAAAGCTTGTGATATGGCTGCCAGAGACTGATATACTACATAAACATATTTTTTTAAATTACATACTTACATAGTACTCAGACACAGCAAACACCTATGTTTATCACATAAATGCTTGCCCTGGATGGGAATCGAACCCACGCCTCTTTGACCCAGGAGTCAGAGTCACTAACCACTGAGCCATCAAAGCAATCAATTGGCTAGTTTATATATTACAGTTATGACAGTGATAAAATATAAGTAATATAAATTACTGAAAATAATAATGTATATTATTTAAGCGATTTGGAAACAGAAATTACGTTACCGAAATATTAAGTTTATGGATCTTTGATTTTGAATTTGTTGTTGTTACCCTCTTGTATTAAACCATAAGTAAATAGGTAAATTGTTTTGGTTTATTAATGTTTTGTTATTTTTCAACTTGATGATCTATTAGGCTTTACATTTTAGTTTAAATTAACAGAAAAAATAAAATTTTAACAATGCTCTCTTATTCATTTGTCTAGAAGTTGTTAAGATAATTTCTACTAATCCTTGCAAAGCTTGTAAATATACACGTTTCGACGTGCCCCCGATTACAAAGAGGCACAAAACCTCTTTGTTGTCGTCTGGTTTTGTACCCGGCACTGCACAGTTGCTAGCTAAGAACTCATTCCATTTCAGGCTAATAAATGAGCTGGGAAAGTTTGCAGTGGTTGCACTAATTAGAGATTTTAATTAGCAGTCGGCTGGTTTCAGGAGATTTAGTGAATGGTATTAGCTAAGCCGTGGGGTGCCGGCAGAGTAGAATAGCACCCCCCTCTTGTACCAGGTGTCGTAAGAGCCGACTGAGGTACTACGGAACCGATAGATGGCGGTATAACCATCCAATGTGGCGTAGCCTAAATACCACAGGCCAGTGTCGGGGAGCAGCGGCACTGGTGCGAGGAGCTACGTCCTGCGATCGCCACCACGCTTGCCCAGCGCGGCGATTATGGGCAATTTCCCCTCATGTATACACACCACACGACCAGGCCCCCAGTCCCCGGCGGCTCCGCTATTCCTGGCTCTGGTAGCGGTCATGGTAACGGCGGAGAGGGGGGTGCGAAGAATCTCCGGCAGACGCCCCGCTACCAACGGAAACTGGCCCTGGTAACGCATAACATACGCACTTTGAGGACGGATGAAAAGATTTTCGAACTGGAAGAAGAGATGAGTAGGTTGCGCTGGGATATTTTGGGGTTATCTGAAGTCCGAAGAGAGGGTGAGGACACGGTAACTCTGAAATCGGGCAACCTATTCTACTACCGGGAAGGCGAACAAAAGTCTCAAGGTGGTGTCGGGTTTCTCGTCCACAGATCCCTCACTAACAACATTGTAACCATCGACAGTGTTTCGAGCAGGGTTGTATACCTAATACTCAGAATATCTAAAAGATATTCGCTGAAGGTCATTCAGGTATACGCACCGACCTCGGCACACCCAGATGATGAAGTGGAGACTATGTATGAGGACATAAGTCGGGCCATACATATGTCTGAAACCCACTTTACTGTTGTTATGGGGGACTTCAACGCAAAGATAGGCAAGAAAATTGAGGATGAACTGAAAGTGGGGCAATTTGGGCATGGGCAACGGAACTCCAGAGGACAGAGGCTGGCTGACTTTCTGGAGAAAGAGGGCCTTTTTATGATGAACTCTTTCTTCCAGAAGCCGCCTCACAGGAAATGGACCTGGATAAGTCCCGATGGTTCTACGAGAAATGAGATAGACTTCATCATGACCAACAAGAGACGAGTATTCAATGATGTCTCCGTGATCAACAGGGTGAAAACCGGTAGTGATCATAGAATGGTAAGAGGCACATTGAATATCAACGTTAGACTTGAAAGGTCCCGCCTGATGAAGTCTACGCTCCGACCTACTCGAGACCAAATCCAAAACCCCGAAAGCTTTCAGCTTGAGCTCTCAAATAGCTTTGCTTGCCTTGAGAATCTTGCGTCGGTGGACGAGATCAATAACAGGCTCGTAGAAACTGTCCAAACGGTGGGTTCTAAATTTTTTAGACCTCGCCGTTCAAAAAGAACCCAAAAACTATCAGGTCACACTTTAGACCTCATAGCTAAAAGACGTTTATTGAGACTGCAGTCTACAAGGGACGCTGCGTCATATAGGCAGCTTAATAGGCAAATATCTAAATCCTTGCGGCGTGATATACGTCTCTTTAAAACCAAAAGTATTAAAGAGACAATTGAGTGAAACAAAGGCTCCAAAGTGTTTGCAAGGAATTTGTCTATTGGGCAAAGCCAGCTGACAAAGCTGAAGAGAGAAGACGGCAGTGTAACGTCGACCAAGCCAGAGGTACTGGAAGAGATCGAAAGGTTCTACGGACAGTTATACGCTTCGGTAGCTAAGCCTGTTGACAGCACGGCCAAAGACCCGAGAGCCAAGCTGACTCGACACTTCACCGAAGACATCCCGGACATCAGTCTGTACGAGATTAGAATGGCCCTGAATCAGCTTAAAAACAACAAGGCGCCGGGTGATGACGGAATAACTTCAGAGCTTCTGAAAGCGGGTGGTAAACCGGTACTTAAAGTCCTTCAGAAGCTCTTCAACACCGTTATCCTCAAGGGCATAACGCCAGAAGCATGGAACAGAAGCGTGGTGGTGTTGTTCTTTAAAAAAGGTGACACCACTTTATTGAAGAATTACAGGCCCATCTCGCTTCTGAGCCATGTTTATAAGTTGTTTTCAAGGGTCATTACGAATCGTCTCGAGCGCAGGCTTGATGACTTCCAGCCTTCCGAACAAGCCGGGTTCCGAAAAGGCTTTAGCACCATAGATCACATCCATACGCTGCGGCAAGTTATACAGAAGACCGAAGAGTATAACTTGCCACTTTGCTTAGCGTTTGTGGACTATGAGAAAGCCTTTGATTCGGTCGAGACATGGGCTGTGCTCGAGTCTCTCCAACGATGCCGTATAGACTAACGGTACATCGAAGTGTTGAAGTGTTTGTATAATAACGCCACTATGTCAGTCCGAGTACAGGAGGAGAGCTCCAAGGCGATTCCTTTAAAAAGAGGGGTCAGACAGGGAGATGTGATATCTCCGAAACTGTTTACGACTACTTTGGAGAACGCCTTTAAGCTCCTGGAATGGAAAGGATTTGGCATCAACATCAATGGCGAATACATCACTCACCTTCGGTTTGCTGACGATATTGTGGTCATGGCGAAGTCGATGGAAGAACTCAGCACGATGCTCGAAGGCCTCAATCGAGTTTCTCGACAGGTGGGTCTTAAAATGAACATGGATAAAACGAAGGTCATGTGTAATGCCCATGTTGTACCCACCCCAATATTTGTTGAGAGCTCGGTTCTTGAAGTTGTTGACTCGTACGTCTACCTAGGACAAGTAGTCCAGCTAGGTAGGTCCAACTTTAAGAAAGAGGTCGATCGCCGAATCCGACTCGGCTGGGCAGCGTTCGGAAAATTGCGTGACATCTTTTCGTCCGATATACCTCAGTGCCTCAAGACGAGAGTTTTCGATAGTTGTGTGTTGCCAGTGATGACATATGGAACTGAAACGTGGTCTTTTAATGTGCGCCTCATGAATAAGCTCAAGATAGCCCAACGTGCTATGGAGAGGGCTATGCTCGGTGTCTCTCTGCGGGATCGAATCAGAAATGAGGAGATCCGCAGACGAACCAAAGTTACCGACATAGCCCAGCGGATTAGCAAATTAAAGTGGCAATGGGCAGGACACATTGTTCGAAGAACGGATGGTCGATGGGGCCGGAAAGTTCTCGAATGGAGACCACGGACCAGCAAGCGCAGCGTAGGACGTCCACCGACTAGGTGGACTGACGACATAATAAAAATCGCAGGAACGCGCTGGATGCAGGCCGCTTCCAACCGGCCTTATTGGAAATCCATGGGGGAGGCCTATGTCTAGCAGTGGACATCCTACGGCTGATAGATAGATAGATAGATTAGCTAAGGGAAATTCATACACCAACTCCCCATCTTAACACTAATAAAGATAAAAACTACAACAAACGTGAAATGTTTGAATATTTTCAGAAATTACTCTGTTTAGTCTGTATCACAGATTAAATAATAGTTCCTGCGCTATACTAATCTAGGTAAAATTAAGCGTGAAGTTCGTGTAGCATTAGTTAGTTTACTAGTTCACGCTCTCGACACTATGTATTTTGAATCACGTAGCACTAACAACGTACATATCTACTAACCTAAATACTAATACATATTCTGTGGCATAGCAAATTATAGAGCGAGGTTTCGCTATTTCAATATACAAAGGTATTTCATTCATTTTCCTATATCAATGTCAATTAATTATCACAATACATTAATTAATACGGTAAATCAAGTTACACAGGCCTGTAAGCACGTAAATAGAGATAAAACAGGCTTCAAAAGTATTCAGCTTCACGTAAAATCAAATTTTATAGGCAAGCGTCAAGTTAATAGGTTTCTAAAGTGAATTCCGGGTCAGCAGAGTCGGTAATTGTTTTTGCCGAGCGCTTGGTTCTACCTATAGAAAGCGTGAAACTAACTCATGTGTTGATCAAGTATATAAACTAAAACTATATGTGATGATCTGCATTTTTACAATGGACGTACGATTATCCCTCCTTCGCGTAACACTGAATCAACTGCGTGCTAAACTCAGATAAAACAGAAAAGATGTGATGTTTAATCAAATGATGGAAAATAGTAGATACATATTAATAAATATGATATTTATTTTTCTGCGACGAACAACAGAGATTGTTAGCGTTCGTCTTGTTATCTCTCAAATTGGACTCTAAGGATCTTTAACATTTCTATAAATAGGTACTTACATAGATATAGAAGATCTTTGTTCATTTTTCGTAATAAATGTTGTTATTTTACTAGGTACGGAATGCGAGCCAAAAATTCAAGCCGATGAGCAGGAAACAACTTTTTAAAATAACGTGCCAACGTTTTTTTTAACTCAAAGAGTTTGTTGACCGTAAATGTCACAAACAAGTACCTACTCACATAATTCTAACATGGTTACTTAGCATAAATTGCGCCACATAAATATAGCCTGCAGAAAGACGATTTTTTATTATGTTTGGAAGTATCGTAAAAGGAACAGGCGCAGAAGAGCTGCTTAAATTATATGACACGTGCGCAGACGCACATCTTGGTTTTAGTTATGTTCAGCGAACTACTGTTTCTAAATAAGTGGAATGGAATTGTTGGGCTATAAATTTCATTATTTTTTTATCTCTTCTTTTCGTTTGTCTGAGAATAGCAACTAAACTATTATCCTATCGCTTAACTTAGTCATCGCCTGCGCGGTACAGGGGCCGGGTACCGGGGGAGACGACAAAGGGGACTGAGACATTAGGTTGCAACGGTATTCGTCATCACCATTAAAATATGTGTGCACACACATATTTAGAGTGTTAAACCTATAGAAGTTTATTATCATCATCAGCTACGTAGATATGTATAGAAGTCTTCTACACACGTTCTCAAACTTTACCTCCCAATCAGCTATTTTTAGGAAACTAAACACTTGTCTTAAGTGATTGATCATTTTCAAGATTAAAGTAATTAAATTAATCCTAATCATAACAAAAGAAAAGCGAAATTACCAATAGGAGTAACTTGGGAAAACTATGCTAGAAATGAAATATTTAATTTAGTAACAAAACGATGTAATATTATAAAAAAAAACACAGACAAATCAATACATGAGGTAAACAAAGTGTAAATAACAGATAAGTTTACAAACATTACGTTTTTTTATACATACACAAATACAATAGGGCATAAAACAATGTAAATAGAGAAATAATACGAAAATGTTCTTTCTATATTTTTCTAGGGATTCCTCCTCTGGGGATAGTATAAGATAATTGTCTTTTCCGGTAAAAGCTCCACCACTGATCGATCGATTAAAGGAGTTTCCTTTAATCCAAAGAAAATTCCTCAATTAAATCTGCCCTTCATTTCAATATCGCTTCAATAGAGATTTTTAACCATAAAAAGAAAAAAATCACTATCTACACAGCTTTGACAGGGGAAGACCTAACTGGTTAAATGAATCAGTACTTAACACAGCATTTTTTCTGAAAGCCTTTTCAAATTTTTTTTTCAAAGGCTCAAAGTCAAAGGTTACTTAGCTTGAAGAGCTGATTTCGATATCAATCCCCAGGTTGTAGCCGAAGTACACGGCTGGAGCCAAGTATACACATGAGGTTAGGACACACAAACAAATATTTATAATATTTTAAGTTATTGTACTTAGTAACGTTAGATCCAGAGATTTTAATTATAGCTATCCAGGCTTACAACTTTCGAATGGAAGTCTAAAACATTTCTTTAAGCGGTTAAAACAAACAGTCAAATCCACTATTGCAAACAATAACAACGAAGGGTTTATTGAGAATACTTGGATAGTTAATTTAATAAATATATTGAATCTACAAGCATAAAGATATATAATATCTGGATCTAGTGTCCAAGATGTTGAAGGTAAACTAAAACTTAGCTCTCATTGCTGTCGTCCTTTTCGAATCTTCACCACTTTACATATTTTAAGCGCGGACAAATAGACATTACTTCAATTAATCATTACAATCGCGCACTTTACAAACTGATTTTGCTAAAGGCATTTCGTAAATCTCCCTGAACACCTCTTCAGTGCGAAGTTAAAACTTGACTATCCCTCCTATTTTTCACGCTGGCCTCGAGGCAGTTGTCGACTCCGCCTTCAACCCTCGCGGGGAGATGCTAAGGATTCCTCGCATTGGTTGAGATACCCGCGTACGCGCAGCGTCACGCCCGATCCCTCGGGCGGTCAATATGAAAGATAAAAAAAAGTCCTAGAATTCCTTTCATAAAAAGTTGGTATGTTCCCATGATTTCACAAAAGTACAAACTTAGCAAAAAAAATTACTGATCCTAAGAAAGGTCCCTTTTGTCTCGAATTCTGTTGTTACATGCACATATCGAGAATGCCTAGGCCCCAAGATACGGGTGCTTTGATGTACCCAGTTTGGGGAATAGTGTATAAATGTAGAAGTTGTATAATTTGTATCTTGTAACAAAAAATTATTTTGATTTTTTTTTAATTGAATTTGAATTTTCTCAAGACATTTCAGCTCTACATAAACTAAACTTTGCACAACAATAATGATAAACTCTTAATGAGTTTATTATTATTACAACTATCTTGGTGCAAAATTCATTCAGAAATTACCTTTCAGCTCAATATAAGCTAAACTTCTTAACTTGAACCAAAACTTGCTTGCAAAAAATGCTTCAGGCGCTGTTCTGTTAAGTTGGACTCCCGCCAAACAAATTGGACAGGCGCAGCAATTACAACGATGATTTAATGCCCGTGTCACTACTCCGCAGCCTCACGATGTGATTCACCTACTGGCTTTAAACAAACCTCGAAAACATTTAAATTAAGGCGTCACCACAAAAACTTGATTACAGTTTTTGTATAGTTTATTTTTAGCAAATCCAGCTGAAAGATAGATTCACAAGTAGATTTTTAACGCTACTTTTATTTGTGCAGGGCTATCTGCTTGCCCTATACAATATGTGAATAATATTATGAACAACTTTTACTATGGGGCCAACGCGAAATTCAAGAAAAAAATCAGCTCTTCCATCAAAATGGCAACTCGGATTCGACAAAATGTATGAAAAAGATGTTTTTTTTTTTTCGAATTCCGGGTTGGCCCTTTAGTAAAAGTTGATCATAATTGTGGTGTAAATTACCTCCTTTCGGCTTAGTATACCAGTTCTAGATAGCCCTGTATAATATTGTTACGTATACAGTTGTGGATGTGTGTATTCCTGAAATATTTTTTTGTAAAAACATCACAAAGTGACTTTAATCAATATGAGAACATTATCAATAAAACCTCAATCGATTAAATTGTCGCCCGCCTAAATAAAAATGCTGAGATCTTAATTTTTAAATGGGTTAAAAAAACCCAAAAAGTTTTAAAATAGGTAACACATAAAAAATACAGACTAATTAATTAAAGACCATCTTCTTATTTTTGAATCGATTAAAATATTATATTGGTTAAAAATCATTTAAAAATGTGATGAGCTGATTTTAATGCGACGTACTTTTGACAACATCGTCGTATAAGTTAAAGAATCAGGAATGGCTGTATCAGACAGCAAAATACGTGAGACACAAATGAATTCACAAGCGCATGTTTAAATGTGGAGAGGTTACAATAAATTACTCACTGTTGGTGAATTTGAGATTAAAATATATTACACTGCGGGTAACAGATTTTATTAAACAGCAGCTGTATAGCTTTAACATTTCTTGAACTCTTGAACCGCTAAATTTCATCCTTGCCAACGTAGAATCAATATCGGATCGAACAAAAAAGATTTCACGATGTTCAATATACATACGAGGTTCGACGAACCAAATGAAACAAGTTTCGTATCGAAAATACGCTTTTTTATGGCATTACCTACCAAATTATAAACAAAGTTAATTTCAAGTAGGTATATATAATAAGAGTATAATAATGAATTTCTTATCCAGTCATCATGAATCATACCTGTTACTTCTAATATTATACGTGTATTGTTAGTATAGATTATCAAAAACCGGACAAGTGCGAGTCAGGCTCACACATCGAGGGTTCCGTACAAATCCAGAAATTTTCACAAAATTGGGAAGTAAGTTGTTAAAATTTCTATACTACAATCATCGACCAAAAATTTTTTTTTTCACTTTTCTCGTCATACATCATTTTTTTGAGGTACGGAACCCTAAAAAATGTTGAACACGTACTTTTTTTTTTGTTGATCTGATAATAAATGTCAACGATAAACTCTATCAAAAGTCTATACGTGACGTTACGCGGAACTTTAACAGGCTACATATATCTTCATCAAATTTACAGATCTGTGTCTTTCTCGCTTTTTGTTTTAATTGACAAAAGAAAAAATACTTGTACAATATTTTTTGATCGTGATCTGATGGAATAATTATATATTTTTTAGTTATCGGGCCTATTACTTTTCTATTTTACTATTACACAGTTCTCATTTGAGTACTATAACAGCAAAAAATAATAATTGTAGTCGTAAGAAATCAATCTTGACTCTGCCACTAATTCAGCGTCGGCAAAGTCGTAAAAAGTGACATAAAAGTGCTAAAACAATGTAATTTTACAGTTTAGTGACTCAAGTACAATGTTTACAACTTATCTAATGCAATGTAGGTAGGTATCACACACTATCCGTTTTTGTAAATAACCTTTCGAGTCAGTTTTTGACCGACGAACCACCGGAGGAGGTATACAATTCGACGCGTATATTTTTTTTTATGTATAACCACGCATAACTTTTTTCGTAGTAGTCCGATTTCAATAATTCTTTTTTTATTGGAAAGAGTATAATTGGTCCCATTTAAATTTTATTGAAATCGGCCGAGCCATTTTTGATAAATCAACAATAATGTGAAAAATGCTACATCGATCCGTGCGAAATTTTCGCGAATTCTGTACACGGGTGAAGTCGGTCATGCTAATTTTTGCAAAAAATAATCTTGTAATAGCTGTAGCTGTCCCCGTGTAGCCGTGGTGGTCTAATGGTAATGACACCCGCCTTACAATCGTGAGGTCGTAGGTTCAAACCAATAAATTCCAAGGAATTTATGTACGGATTTTACACCACGCTTTTCGGTGAAGGAAAAACATCGTGATGAAATTCGATGGCGTATGTGAATCCACCAACCCACACTGGGCCAGCGTGGTGAATATGGCCCAATCACTTTTCGTGGGTAGGCCTACGTCCTGCAGTGGACTATTAAAAAAAAGGCTGGTACAACTGTCCCCACAATTTACAATTTTCATCGTAGAACATAATATGCCTTAAATTGGTAATTAACAAGACCAGTCAAAACGATTTGCTTCCAGCTTGCTTAAAATTCATTATTTTATCTGTCTTAAATATTCCAATAAAATAAAGGTGCTCAGTCAGAATAATTCAAAGCGGAACGTGACGGCTTTGCAAACATGTGATCCATTTTCCCATCAATTTTCCAATTGAAAACCAGCTTTTTGCCACAAAGATTTATTGCCCTGGTTTTTGTCTCGTGCAATTCAAACGAGATTTATGAGTTGAGAGAATTTTATCAAATATATTTTTGATATGTTTTTAAGAATTGTTTTTAACTTAGCAACTTTAAAATTTTCATATTTCTAGGCAATTATCTGTAGTTTTTTGGTAAAACTACAGTTTTACCAACAAGTCGGTTCAACAATTTCAAATCAAATAGCAAAATATTATTACTAATTCTACTTTCTAAAGCAGTATTTTGAACGAAAGTTTTACCTCTCCAATTAGTCAACTTCATGATTGATTATTTCGACTTTCTCGACAGAAACTCAGAATCAGTGGTCGGAAACATTTTAGTAAGTAGATTAACGTTTTGCTCGTAGTCTCAAAACTCGAAGTATCATTAACCATTCAAAGTCACGCCTGCGTCATTTTCAGTCCCTCAAATTCTGTTTTCTTTCAATTTGGGGAGTTACTCTCTACCAACTTTGTTCCCAGCGTTTTCGTTCGTTTATTCAATTTCGTTGTCACAAAATTTTAACTTAATAGAAGCATTTTCTTGTTTTCAATGTGTAACCGAAGGAAGTTGGTCCAAAGTTGTAACAACTTCCTTTGAGATGTAAAAACTTTGATATTAAGATGTGCCCTAATGAATTACACATTGAAATGTTATGAATATTTTTTTTTGACGTTCACCGTTGAAACTTTTCAAGCATTTTTATGTTTTGTATTACATGGTAAATAATTTAGGTAATTTAGCTTTAAATGTGGCAAATTATCGCTGGCTACAGCTGTAAAGCAATTACCGTGGCCCAAAAAGGATCATAAAGTAAATTACATTTAATTATTCAAAGTGATGAGCACCAACCGATTCAGCGGCTACTCGCATAAAACCTACCAACGAAACGTTTTACCGCCCAGATAAATTGTGGAACCGTACTTAATCACGCCTTGTTGAATTCCCATTAGTGATTTCAGACCTTCTTACCTAATTTATAGCCAGTTTTGTGTGTATCAATCTTTCGATAAATTAGCCGATAGTTCAATGCAAAAATGTCTTGTTCTGTGTAATGTATCGCAGGCTATTGCTTTGCTTTGCAGTGCAAATACATTGACTTGACAACTGTTTTGGGAGCGAATACTCTCAGAAGTGTGTACAATAGGGTAATAGACTGGTATTGTATTCATAAACTGAAAAAATAATTAAAATTGGCTAATTAAGTTCAGAGATATAAGCTTGTAAAGATTTTGGTAAGGATAAAAAGAAGGGATGCCTTGTCCTTTTCCCACAAAGCATAACACAGTATGGCGAAAGTGTAACACTTACGGGCAGTGACGTCATAGTCTGCCATAGTGCGCTCTTTGTCTATCTATCTCTCTGTCTATTCAGCCTGTTCCACCCACTGCTGAGTATAGGCCTCCTCTCTTTCTCGCCATTCTTTCCGGATAGGTTTAGCTCTATGTTTAGCATGAAAATAAATATGCTTGTAACTTCTTTATTTCTAGTTATTTTATTTTTGTTTTCGTAAATCGGCTCTGTTTGTGGTTATCTGTTACAAGAGGATATCAAAAAAAATTTGTCAACTAGCCACACTAGTAGCCAACTAGTACACTCATCATTATGAACAGCTGATCTTTTCGCGATGTCAGTGTTGTTTTTTATAATAAATGTTGTTAATAATGAATAATACATATGCAAAGCGATAGGTACCTTGTAAAAGGCTGGGACTCCACCGAAGCGGAGACGAGTTTAGCGGAGAGAAGATGTTTTTTAAACAACCAATAGAATTGCATTATTGACACATCTCCTCTCCGCTCAACTTCAGTGGAGATCGCTGTGCGGAGATGTTTAATATTAGTATAGCGCGATGGAAGCGGAGATGTTAGCTGTGCGCGGACGACGCGCAGTGGAGTCGAGAGATGTGAGCGACGTGCAGTGAGCGTGTCAGAATACGTACTGAGCACTCAACGCCTCGCACCCGAGCTGAAAAACATCTCTTCTCGCACAGCACACAGCACACCGCACACATCTTCGCTTTGGTGGAGTCCCCCGAGCTGAAAAACATCTCTTCTCGCACATCTACGCTTTGGTGTAGTCCCTCGAGCTGAAAAACATCTCTTCTCGCACAGCACACCGCACACATCTCCGCTTTGGTGGAGTCCCCCGAGCTGAAAAACATCTCTTCTCGCACAGCACATCGCACACATCTCCGCTTTGGTGGAGTCCCCCGAGCTGAAAAACATCTTTTCTCACACAGCACATCGCACACATCTCCGCTTTGGTGGAGTCCCCAGAGCTGAAAAACATCTCTTCTCGCGCAGCACACAGCACATCGCACACATCTCCGCTTTGGTGGAGTCCCCCGAGCTGAAAAACATCTCTTCTCGCACAGCACACAGCACACCGCACACATCTCCACTTTGGTGGAGTCCCGCCCTAGGTACATGCATTTCTTTGAATTTAGAACATTATTCTGTAATTTTTAAAAAGTACATACTCGTATTATTCTGTAATTGTTTTCCAGTCATTCCAAATGCAGCTTGTAGAAAATACTACTGAAACAGTTGCCAATACATAAATTGTATGTTAACTGGAAGCAAACACTCTTGGCTGATATTCAACCCACTCTGTTAAGTTACAGAGATAGTTCTGGTAAGTTATCGTACGCACCGCTAAAACTTGTACATTTACTGCAGGTAGATAACAACTGTAGTTAACTTCATAACAAGCTGGGTGACACAAGTTTGTGAATTTTAGAAAGAAGGATGCACGGAATTAACCTGTCAATATTTTTTTTTTTTTTTTGTTAGTAGAAAACCAAACATATTTTCTAAAAACGATATGTACTTCAAAAATATAGGGATTTTTAGCTGTTTTCATATCACTAATTAAAATTAAAATTAACCCTCCAGAAAAATTACAATGATATTTTTATTGTTTTTACATTACGGATTACATACATAAGAAGTGGCGGTATGGTCTTAAAGGCTTTATTGTCCAAAAATGGGCGAATTATTTGAAAAAAAAAAAACAATCTGTTATAACTGTTGCTGTCAAAAAAAAAGGAAATGTCAAATTCAGTCAATCTGATGACGTATTTAGTGTTGCCAGACTTCGTTCTCGGTATCCAGACTTAGCAATTTTGGAAATGTTGAAGTGTTGATGTAATAATTATTTTCTTTTTTAACTATTGGCACATAATCCTTTTTTTTTTTACCAGGGGAAATCTTTTAAAGATACCACCGCACCTCGGGACAGGCGGGTGGTTATGTGGGAGTCCCCGTCCATTGCTGGACGGTATACCCACCAAAACCCCTGGGCGTTCCGCCACTGCGCTTGGTGTCGGGGCTACGGGCACGCTTTCGCACTCCTCCGCGGCACCCGACAGCGCTGGCCCAAACCAAGCTCCACCTCGGAGCGTAGGCTCCCTCCAGAATGACGATGTGCCGAACACCAGACACATCGTCATCCCCCACCTGGGACCAATCAGCACTGGGCGTCAGACAGTACCCGTGTCCGACAGCCCTGGTCCCGATGCAACGGGTCGATTAAAGTGGCCCCGCGCCTGCCACTACGGCTGCAGAGGATAGGGAGAGCGGCCATCGCGATACCGACACGCCTCTTCCCCTGCAGCCCCACCGCCTCCGCCATCACGTTGGTGGCACCCGTTAGGGCCGCTGGCAGGATGGATAGGCAGCGGCACACTCGCCGCCCGTCCATCCCGTCGCCGCCCCCGCCTCAATGAGCTCGGCCGCGGCATTGCGATGAACGCGACACCGCAGTCCACCTCAGTCGGCGAACCGACCTACTGGCCAGCCTCCGCACGGGCTTGTCGAGGCCCAAGACCCGGAGAGGCGGCCCCACCTCGGATTCCTCTTAGCTTCACAGGCTGGCGAGACCTGGCTACTAAGCCCCCCCGCCACGACAAGGCGAGAACCCACTCGGGGGGGATTGGCACATAATCCTGCGTTAACTCGTTTTAGCCCGTAATGTTTACAAACTGAGGTGTTATTATACATTTTTATAGAAACATAATTATTTTTTTTGTATACTAAAAGATTATCAAAAAGAAAGAATATTCTTATTATTTTTATATGTACTTTTTATCATATACTTTACTACTAAAAAAAAAAAAAAAAACAAAACAGTAGTTGAAGTTATCCGAGAAATTCGTGGCAATTTTAATATTACTCGTAATAATCCTTAAGGGTGCTATTCGAATCTTTCACTTGCTTTACTACACTTGCAGCAGCTGCACTAGGCCGGCTGTGGCTACACAACTTGCTACCGAGCCTCGGTTGCAAGTGTTGTTAGCCTGTTTAAACAAGTCCAACGTACCTGCGATGTATGACGTAGGCAACCAGCATCGGAATCATTCCCGACTGCGGATACAAGCAGCGGCTCATGTGTGTGCTACCTCCATTCGCAACCTGCATCCGCAGGCTGCAGCCGAGCTGAATTTATTCGAATAGCTGCTTTACTTATATTCTTAACTTATAGTTGCGGTTCTTGTACTTTTGCTAATGAAATGGATGAATACCGAATTTTCTTTATCATTCCATTTTTCATTTTCTTTTTATATCAGTCCTAGACATTGATTTTTTTGACGTGACAACGTCTTATAAATCGATGAACTCCAAAAAGTAATCTGATATTACAGACAAGATGACATGCACTGTTTTAAAAATCAATATAAATATCATTGAGACAATATTGACTAAAAATAAATGACATCAAGTTTTTAAAATCGAGCACCATTTTAGCACTCTGAACATAACAAACCTGGCAATCCAATCTTTAGTGTGTATACATGTCTATAAATAGGAACTTATAGCTTGAAAATTGTTTTCGTTTTTTCTTATTTTATATTCAATTTTAGCCAAATTGTACATATTTGAACAGTTTTAGAAGCGTCATAAATCACATTGGTGAACATATCATTCTTAGAAAATAAGTGAGGAAAAATTAGTCTGTTCGTATATAACAGGTCCTGGTATGTATGGGCTCGCGCATCCTTCTTTACAGGCTCAGAAATTATGCCAGTCCTGTTTACTTAGTAAAATTGAAAATAATAACGATAAAATGATATCACAATACAGAACATTTGAACTCGTATCTTATGTGAAGTAAAAATAAAATAGTATTGGGGAAATATGAAAGTGAAACTAAAGTATTGTACCTATCTACTTACTTAAGCTAGAAATAGAATAAACTATACCCAATGCTATCTAGGTAATCCATTTTATTTTGCGTCGATGTTTGTAACATAAAATACTAGAATAACCTAGATATCAGCTTTTCTTGTATCATTTCCTTTATTTCTGAAATGTATATGAATTCCGAAACGTATAGGTACTTAGAAACCAAAACTATTCAAAAATATCAAACGTACAGGAAAACACACCTATCTTAACTAGATAGGTATCTAGTTGTAAAATACCGATACCTAGCATACAAAAAAAGAAATATATAGGTGAAAGGACGTTCAATCACAGGTTGAGTTTTAGATTAGACGACCTCTAAGAGAACAGGTACACTACATACAAACTTATTCGAACAAAGGTGTCTTAACCTTTGCGGATAGATTTGAGGCATGGTTTCGGTCTAAATTAAGTGGCGGCCTGCCCACAAGACTTTCGTAGAATCGCCACGTCACGCCAAACAAACTTATTTGGCCACTACTACTCCTAAGTATGGTAAATATACGTATTATACCTACCTACTCTTTAACCTACAGGTATGACTATCAATTAGACGATAATATAACTGATATATCTACCTACCCACAATTTGTAGTAGAAAAATTATTATAGTTATATAACATGGCTCGGTCTTATTGGAAATACAAATATAGGGGAGAAATACTCTTGTAAAGCCTTTAGATATAAGATTAAATCTTATTTAAAAAAATGTATATCTTAAAAAGCACTGACCCTGGAGTCATATATTGTAGAGGATGCCCATAACAGGGCAGTCATAGGCCTCTTCTGCATATTTTTCCAGCATCTTATGATTAAAATGATGAATGATAATCATGATAACAATTATTATGTACTGTACTGTACCAGCCTTTTAATAGTCCACTGCAGGACGTAGGCCTACCCACAAAGGGTGATTGGGCCATATCTACCACGCTGGCCCAGTGCGGGTTGGTGGATTCACATACGCCATCGAATTTCTTCTACGGACGTATGCAGGTTGCCTCACGATGTTTTCCTTCACCGAAAAGCCAGTGGTGTGAAATTCCGTACATAAATTCCAAGTAATTCATTGGTACGGGTCCGGGATTCGAACCCACGACCTCACGATTGCAAGGCGGGTGTCATTACCACTAGACCACCACGGCTTCTTATTATTATGTTATGTTATATTATTCTTATATATTATATTCTAATTATTATTAACTAATTTCACTATATACCTACTCACCATCATGTTGCATTATTTTGCTTTCTTATCTTCAAATCATCTGCGCGATGAAATTTGTGATCGCTCACGAATCCATAAACTCTAATGACTTGAGTATACTTAATAGCGAACATTTTGTCAGGTTTCAGGGTTTCACCTACAATCGTTCTATATTGCTTTATATGATACGTTTGTATAAAACATGTGAATGCAGTATTACTTTGATGCCGGCCTTATTTTTTGCTCTCTACTCGCTCCCTTTTTCCGCTCTTTTGAGCATGACACGAACTATAAAACTGCTCATTGCAAGTAGGCCGAAGGAAATTGATCGCTTTGATACTTAAAGGATATTGGACCCTTGAGGTAAACCTTGATGATTGGATTTTCCTAATTAAGATAGGATCGCTGTGTAATCTGCTTGAATGTCATAAACTCTTATGTATAGCTTTTACGTATTCGAATTTCTTTCTATTAGCAATTAGGGTTGAAACTCAAAAGATTCCCAACTTGGAACCTGATTGATTCCACAAAACACCACACACAGAACTAGTAAAAAATCTAGTAATTTTATCTGTGACGTGAACTCTCTAAGATAGGCAGCTCTGGTGACGTCACATGCTAGTAAGCGAGAATTTCTCGATTTACTGTTGTTTGTGTAATTTGTGTTTTATGTTTTCGTAGTAGTAGTAATAGTAATCATTTACTGGCCTTATAACACTCCGTCACATTAGGCAAGTCAATTTACAAATTATTCATATCGATAGTACTTACATAACTAAAAAAAAATTAAAAAATATCATTGTATTAAAATTATTACAAATACTAGATCCATAGTTACAAATATTAGAATTTGAATACACTATATAATACAAAAAAGAGAATATAGCAACTGATTAATAAACATTATAGATAATAATAATGAAACACAATCAATAGAATTATCATTCATTTGTATTGCAGAATGAATACTTTGTCAGGTGCAGTAATATTGGATCAGTAAGTTACTTCTAAAGTATCTTTTGTCAATTTTTGGATGTGAACTAGCGCATTTACTGGTATAAACTAACGTAATTTACTAGGGTGTGACGTCACAGGTGTCATGTGACCAGCGCCATGATGGAATGTCGTTTTGGCGGGTTCTAGAAAATGCTGATTTTCATAGCTAATACAGTAGGTATCTCGGAAATATAAATGTAGTGTGCTTATTATGTACTAAATCAAACTTAAACCATTTAAAATGATTTCCAAAAAGTAGTCAAATAGCCTATTGTAATAAATAAGAATACCTGCTAATTTAGAAAAAAATCTGCGAAAAATATTTGTACTGCACCCCTAGTGTACTCGTAAGTGATATTCCAATTATAAAAAAGGAAGTTAGTTCGTATAGGCTGGGTAGTAAAAAGATTTATCAGAAATAATTGAAGATCTTTTAAAATAGGTGCTTACCTACTCTTTTATCGAAAAAAGGTGTACTCTGCTACCTCTCTACCATGACTATAGTTTCATCCTTTTATAAGCCTAGAACTAGATTATTCAAAACTGAATTTAGATAAAACATGTAGGCAGAATAAGTGCCTTACACTTACTGTGAATACCTAGTCCCAAGCCTTTTTACGTTTATTTTTCCATCCAATAGAAATAAAAGATATTTCGGGAAAACAGACATTTTATTTCGTTACTTGCTACAGAAGTGGCTACATAATACTAATACTAAACAATCGAATAGAACATTTTGAAGTTATGTCTTTGTGTCTAGACGTCTACGAGAAAGAATAAAAAGGCAACCAAACAAAATTCATATTATGGACATAAAAATAGAATAAGCTTTACTACTATAACTATCACAAACTACCTTGTCTAATCTCAGAATCAACAAATGCGTGTTGGGCACTCTCTTTTACGGTTTCGTACCACGGCAAAAATACTTAAGTACTTCTATTTGTATAATATCTAATCTAAGCTTTATACAATTCCAGATAAACATGAACTGATGTCTGTATTATTTAAATGCTTATATTATAATTACTTACGTATAATATATACCTACATATTGAAAAAAACAGTGCGCGGAAAAAGTGAAACTTCGTAATGTGGAAATGAAAATAAGAAAGGGTAGAAATTGATTTTGGAACGTTGAACATTTAATGCAACAGTGCTTTCATACCCCCTCCATGGTAGCGTTGAACGTTTAACGCAACTTTGTTGGAAGTCGCATTAGAAGTTTCACTTCAATAAAAATATAGGTACGACATATGATATCATTGAGAAACATAGATAGTCTTTAGTTTTACCAAAGAAGATATAATAATACTACGTAGTTTTACGTTCAATTTCGGTTGAAAATATACTCGTACGAGCTGTATAAGTTTCTATTCTAGACACTGTGCTACGAGTAGGTGCCTAAACGTATTGTACCCCCAGTATCGTTTTTGACTTTTAGTGTTAGCGTAACTATTTTCTATGGAATTTGTACAGGATTTCTTGTCATCTGGAAAACTGCATCAAAATCCGTTGCGTACTTTTAGAAATATAATCATACATGGGGACAGACAGCGAGAAGCGACTTTGTTTTATACTATGAAGTGATTGAAACTGTACGCCAATATACAAGCCATACTTTTAATTACACTATTGTCTTGTCACCCACTTGGCTCAGTTTCATGTTTCACAAAATTGTAGTTTCTATCGAATGTGTGTTAAACTCCTACTAGGAGTACTGAATTACTGATGGAACATAAAAAGCATGTCACAAAACCAAGTCCCAAGACTTTGCAAAGTAAATGTACTCGTACCTCGACCTCTTACCTCAACGCTTATATACAGCTGATGTAAATGCGAAAACTTTGGGAAACTTTAAGTTTAAGCAAACCAGTAAGTTAGCATTTACTTTTGTACAGGGCTATCTTGTACGCTAAAAGCTCTCCCAAGTGTCACTGGTAGATTTATCATAATTATCACGCCAGACAACTTTGTTCCGGGAATTATAATGCTTTTCTATTTTGGTTAGGAAGTCTGTATTTACTTTTTAAGTACAAAGGTTTTATGATTTAAGCTTTATTTCTGGCTCCATACTTTCTTTATACTATATATATTATAAGCTTAATCAATTAATCTAATAATCAATTTACGTCACTTCAAAGTTATATCGTCTGTTCGATCACGACCCTTCAGGATCGTATTCTCTCGCTGTTCAGACTTGTAATTTTATGAAAGGAAACAAAAAAAATAGATCAAAAACAGTTGTCATAAGTATAATTAATTTTTAATTCATATACTTGCGTTAATGGCTTTTAGGGGTCGTGGCATGTTATGAATAATCCTGTAATAATTTGAGCAAATACGCTAAGATAAAAATTTCTTTATTATGCAACTATCCACCTACGGTATTTTTTATTTTAAATATTACAATTTATAATCCAAGAACTGAGAAACTAGCTAATTATATATATTTTTAGAATAAGTTTGCTGTAACTGAACTTCTCAAGAAAAGTAAGTTAGTGTGTTACACGGTTTTTCGTTTGTAGCCTTAGCAGTGGGATCTAAGAATTTTCTACAGTATGATTGGCTAAGAATATTCCCTGATAAAGCGTTGAAAGTATAAAGCAAAAAATGTTGAGTTAATATTAAAAGTATTTCATAAATACTGTCTATATCTCTACACTTTACCTATTTCTTTTCGCACATTTAACACTTTATTGCCATCGTGAATTCAGTGATCTACGCATCTCACACATGAGCGCTCAGTTGAAAATTTTCTGTTTGATATTTCGTGATCAATTTTATGTTCTTACGCCATTTCGTAGAAATGATAAAAGTAATAAAGCTGACACACTAAATTGCTTTCTTGAAGAATGTCAAAAATGTTCTTGAGTTTAATTTGAGTTTTTAGTTGCGCTGAAACACTTTTTAGGGTTCCGTGCCCTAAGGTTAAAAACGGGTCTCTATTACTAAGATTAAAAACGGGTTCCTATTACTATCCGTCTGTCTGTCTGTCACCAAAATGTATCTCTTGAACCGCGATAGCTAGAAAGTTGAAATTTTCACAGAGTATGTATTTCTGTTCTCGCTATAACAACAAATACTAAAAACCAAATAAAATAAATATTTAATATATCAATTTAACATCCCATAAAACATACCTGATTTTTTTTTCCGTTTTTAGCTCAATATTAATAACGGTAACAGGTAGAAGCTTGAAATATTTACAGAATATTTTACTGTTTTATTTATTATTAATTACTTCAATAACTAATAATTAAATTAAAATAAAATATATTTAGGGGGGCTCCCATACAGTACGGAACTCTTCGTAGCCGAGTCCAACTCGCACTTGGCTGATTATTTTTGATAGACAAACATAATTAAAATGTAATTAAGTTTAGCTATAGGATTTCCTATAGATCCGCTGCGCTTTTCAGTACGCAGTCTCCACTAGAGAACTTTACAACCCCAGAATATGAGTGCAGATTTATCGCATGTCAGAATCCGTGTTGAAATTGACGCGATTGGTTCGTACAATTAAAACAAATCAAATTCGCTTTCAAAAGCAACGATGCAACAATAAACCATTCTGCCTGCCAACTAACACTTTACGACCTACAAAGCTTTTCTGGCGGTGTTTCAAGCGAGACCGGGGTCTGGAGTACACTCAACTGTCAGAACTTTGCCAATAATATTCTGTTAGTTAGAACTGTTGAGGCGCAAAAGCTACTTGGAGCTGGCAGTGGTGGAAAGTACCTCCAAATAAAATTTAAGGTGGCTTAGAAGTTTAGTGCTTCTACGGAGATTCGAAAAAACCAAAGTTTTAAAGTCTAAATAAAAAAGTTTAACGCACTAATCCAGTTTCTAGGCTTTATTACATACTTTATTAACGACCTTCCCCGGCTTTGCACAGGTGTATTATACATATATACCTTCCCCTTGAATCACTCTATCTATTAAAAAAAACTGCATCAAAATCCGTTGCGTACTTTTAGAAATATAATCATACATGGGGACAGACAGCGAGAAGCAACTTTGTTTTATACTATGTAGTGATTGAAACTGTACGCCAATATACAAGCCATACTTTTAATTACACTATTGTCACAAAATCTGAAGACTTAAACTCCATAAAATTTAACTTGATCTCTGCGACAGTGACATTGACATAGAAGATTGACATTTTTAGAGTTGAGATAGTGGTGGAAAAAATCGAATTTCAAACAATGTTGTTATGAAATCGAATAATAATGTAACGATAGTATTTATCGACGTTTTTCTCTATTATCGATGCTAATGTAACATATAATTGGGTTTAATTTAATTACACATGTAAAAAATGTTTTGATATTATAATAATAAATTAAGTTTTATTTAAAATATCGTCAGTATAAACTATCGATTTTTTAACTAAAACTCTATCTAAAACTCTGTGGTCACGATCATTTGTCGCCCATCACTAATCGGCATGCCCACAAAGTATGACATTGACAGGTACTGTCTGTACTATTAAAAAAATCAGAACTTCATAGGCGTGATTTTTCTGACAGCTGTCGCAGAGATCAAGTTAAATTTTACAGAGTACTAGTTTTTACCCGCGGCTTCGCCCGCATACGTAATATATCATTATAATTTATAGCCTATGTGTTATTCTGATATATATTTCTGATTCACGTTTATAATATTAAGTAGGATAGGATAGTTAAATGCCCCGCTCACTAGAGCATTTGCTTGCTAACTCAATTCACAGCTGAATTAGGTAAGTCATTGTAGGTTCACGATATCAGATTTGGCAATAATCAGTAGGTAGATACTTCAATGGCATCAAATTAATTATAGTTAAAATTATCTCTTACATATGTAATTTTTATCTAAGTACCTCCAAAAAAGAGGAGGTAGTATGTTAGTCTGTATGTATTTTTTTGTGTATGTTCATCGATATTTTCGCTAATTGAGAACTGATTTAAAAAAAAAAAAACTTTTTTATTTCAAAAGGATATACTTCCAAGGTCCCATTTAAATTTGATCGAAATCGGCAGAGCCATTTTTGATAAATCGTCATTAATGTACGTGATGTCACGTCGATTCGTGCTAACTATTCGAATTCTGTACACGGTGGAAGTAGGTGTTGCTATTTTTGTGAAAAATAAGTATTTTGATCATTATACCTAAGCTAGATAATGGTAAAATGCGTAGAGCCAGAGCTATAGACAGTTCTATAATAAGTACAGACTAAAACTATTCGCCCGGCGCGGCGCCATTGCATCCATATAGTCCATTAGCCTTTGGTAGAGGCTTCTAGTGAATTTCAATTAGCCTTTGACGTGGCCGATGCAATTATGCAGACTAACGACAACAGGATAGGTTTCGGAATTGTACGCATAGATACCTCTAAGCTAACAAGAACCTACATTAAACGAAAAAGGCTTGCTTAGACACTGTACCAGGCAGGTACATAGTATCTAAGCAATTTAGAAAAACCTTCGGCACGGTCAGTCTTCGAGTGCGGGTGGCATTTTCAAGTGAGCGCTACTGTGACTCAAATGACACGTTTTCTAGGTCCCGGCTGTTTTAACCACATATAATGGTTTTAACCGCTTAGCCATGTCAGAGACGTCTTAAAAACTCTGACACCAGGGCTAGCCACCCAGCCTATACGAACTTACTTTTTACGCGTATAAAGAAAAACCAATGTAGGTTTGCCAGTGTGGGAGCAAGGACTATATATGAGACAGTAGATGTTAAAGAGTCTAATTTATTAATATGTTAGGTACCTATAACAGCTAATATACTGGGTGGTTACTTGGAATTACGCGCCCCATCTATCTCCTGCTCTTAAAAAATATATATTGAAACTTACACCCACATAAAATAGTTCAACAGAAATTAAACCTATTATATAACACTACAATGAACTTGCTGACTCCATGCTGACTGTTGTAGATGCACACGGTGCCGGCGGTCAACGCACTCCACGCGTAACCTGCTGACTGCTGCTGACCTGCTGATGCACACGCAGTTTACAATTTGTATTTCTTAATGCATTTGTGTTGGCTTTTTCTTGCCAATTTATATACCCACTTATTTAGCGCCTTCTTCAGACCTAACAAACAGCATGGCCAACATCAAAAACAATTTTGAAACTACCTTAACTCTTCCAGCACGAGGTCTTTTTGATAGGCCTCCTTCTGATTAAGACAAGTGTTTGCATTGTATATTATGTGGTCTTTAGGTCTTTGGTTGCCACACAATTTTCGTTAATTTTTCACATTCTTATTAGATACCAGTGAATAACGGATTTCACCATGAATCTTTCGAAGAAAATAACTAAAACAATGCCTTAGCCATAATTTTTCATTCTCTTCAGTATTTCGTTGTATTTCACTATCCAGTCTTTCGGCAATAGAGACAAACTTTACAAAATCCTCTAAGTTCTACATTCCTTCCGCCACCTTCGGTATTTTTCCTCGGATAGTGTAGCCAAACTCGAACAAAAATACTTGCAAATCCAACCTGAATTTTCCTCGACAGCGCTGGCATCTTGGCTTCTGGCGAATGCCGATTCCATTTCATATATCGCTCACAAACAAAATACCAAGGGCTATAATTTTATCGTAGCTATAAATCAGTAAAAGCCATTCACTTAAATTTCACAAAATAAGCTTTATTAAATCTAAATGTTTATTCTTGTTTACTATACATATACATATATATATATTTACTTATAATTTTGATCTCATAAATTTTAAGTAAAGTTGTTCTTAGTACATTTATAAAAAATGTAACGTTTAATTTTATAATAGACTGTAAGTTGCATTTTTATTAAATAAATTAATTATAAATGAAATTACTCCCGCTAGCCAGGCGCCGCCCGCCCGCGCCGGTGGTCAACACCATAGCATAGATGATACATGTCAACACTGTGAGGCGGGGATGAAATGCTTAGTTCTTTATTCACCGTGATCATAATTTTCCTGCAATAATAATTACATTTTAGTTGACGAGTGCGACTCAGGAACAACTTCTTAGCGATATGAATATTAAAACTAACAACTTCTGTTCTACGACTTTCGTCAAAACTCAAAAAAAAAACAGCTGTTCCATACATTTTTTTGCGGATGAAACTAAATTTTTCTATGGAACAACAAATTTTCTTTTAGTTTTGACGAAAGTCGTAGAACAAAAGTGGTTAGTTTTGATGTACAGAATAAGCCCCTAGAAGGATGCTAATTGATTAGAAATAACCCTGTATTGACTAAGCTGTAAAGTTTGTAGAGTAAGGACTTGTAGAGCTAAGACTTGTAGAGTCACGCACTGGGCCAGCGAAGTGGATATGGCCCAATCACCCTTCGTGGGTAGGCCTACTAAGATTGGGTGAATATTATAATATTACACAAAGTAACTAGCATCAATAACATTTTCGGAATAGAGGTTCTACTCGTATGTTAACTCAACTACCTCTACAACCTTTAATATGTAGAGGCGTAATAGAAAGGGAACAAAACACACGTAAACTTTTACATGTAGGTATAGGTAATTTTAGTATGAGGTATATTATTACATATATAACATTATTATTCTTAAAAACAAACATATAAATCAATATAACTAGACTGAGACGAAACACTTCACTTAATTTTATTGGCATTCTTCTTGGAGGCTTCTCCCTAATTTTTTCCTACAATACTGGCAACGAACCATACACTCGATCAATCAATCAAACGTCTCCGTTGTGCGCTTTGCCAAAATGTAAAGAAATGAATGTTTTAACCATGAAAATCACTTAGCTATGTAATATATAAAATTCGCGTAGCTCTTCCCTAAATTGTAAATATACTTGTATGTAATATTAATATTTTATACTATAATGATGTAGTAAATTTGACTCAGACTCCACCAAAGAGAAGCGGAATTTGATGAAGCGATGTAGCATTTAAGCCCATTACACAGAAATGCCATAAGTATTTAGTTATTTATTTTATTTATATTACTCAACACAGACTACAGAAAGTACTTGTCATAGAATATTGTTGACAATATTTGATCGATTCAGTGATCCAAAACAATAACTGCCTTGGTGGCTCAGTGGTTAGTGACCCTAACTTCTGTGTCAACGAGGCGTGGGTTCGATCCCCACCCTGGGCAAGTATTTATGTGATGAACATAGGTGTTTGCTCTGTGTCTGGGTGTTATTTAGTTACTATCTATATAAGTATGTATTTAAACATATGCATATGTAAAAATATTCATATTTATTTAATAAGCACACGGTAAAATTATCCAGTTCATCAGTCATCAGTTAACGACACGAGTGTGTCAAAATACAAAATCTTACTTATTAAAGATTGCACTTAGGTATGTTGTGAATTCCCGGACTATGATGACGCGCCCCGCTTTGCTTTATTACTATTAAATTCTCGGCACCACTTTATTACTATTAAAAAGTGCTGGAAGAAAGAAAAAGATAGTAACCATTTCAAAATCCTTACGGGAAGGGCGAGTAAGAAATTATGTACCTTTGGACCATTGAGCACTTTTCAGAGCGTGAATAACGTGGATGACTCTGAAAATACTATGCTATAAATATTTCTTCTACGATTCACGCTAAGACTAATTTACATTACACTTTGGTATTGGTAAGACGTCGAGTTACAATCGTAAGGTGACGGATTCAAATTCCGGTTCTATACCGGTTCTAATTCTTTGGTACCTATGGGTGATGATATAAGGATATTTATAACTTATTTGCTCGTAAAGTGGCTGTAATTACACCAATTTCAATATCATAATGTATTTAATTACCCACTTGTGCGTTATTGTAATGTAAAACGCACGAGTTTTTTTTTTAATAAAGTAACATGCACGGTTTTTTAAGATGCTCCGTCTAAATATGAACGATACTTTTTAAAATCTTAGCAAAGAGTTTTTTTGTCTGAAAAGTGGTCAATATCTAAAAAATTAACTTTGGGAGATAAAAATTATTTCGCGCGCTTATTCTTTTCGCTCTATTGTTTTTATTTGAAAATGTTGTCAAGTAGTGATGAATTTACTTTCACTCAAGAGAGTGAGAGAGAGACTGGGGAAATTGTAACTAATAATAATAACTTGACAATATTAAAAATGCCAACGTAACAATCACTTTAAAAAATTGTTCAAATTTCTATAACTGCTTTAACAAGTAATTAAAGATTTATTCGTTCAAGAAAGTCAGAGTTTTATTGATTTCCTCGCAAGTATGTTATACTCTAACGTCGTATGACATACGTGCGCTTTGAAAATTACAACCCCTGCTTCCTTATAGCCCGAGCCGTAGGCGAGGGCAAGATCGCCTCGGCTGTAATTTTCACCTTACCGCACGTCTTATATCATAATGTACTATTACATCACTGAAAAACATAGTAGGTACCTACCTACTATGTTACCTTCTACCTACCTGATTATTATAATAATTAATAAAAAATAAAAAAATATTGGGGGACATCTTACACACGGCCTCTGACCCCAAACTAAGCAAAGCTTGTGATATGGCTGCCAGAGACTGATATACTACATATTTTAAATAAATACTTATACAAATATTACCTAAATAACACCTAGACACAAATCAAACACCTATTTTCATCACGCATATGCTTGCCCTGGGTGGGGATCGAACCCATGACTCTTGTGATCCAGAAGTCAGGTTCACTAACCACTGAGCCACTGAGGCAGTCATATAGTCAAATAGTCATTTAACTACACACCAGTAGGCAAAATCACGGGGTAAATATATTAAATCACTGGCATTTCGGTGCACGAACAAGTCGTGAGGAAGCCGCTGCAATAAGGCCTGCATGCATACTCCAATAAAAAAATTCGATGGCGTATGTGAGTCCTACTAGGACTAGGGCATCGTAGTAGATATGGCCCGATCTCCCTTCTTTGGATGCCTATACTCAGCAAATGGCCGAAACAGTAAAGAATTATTGCTTATACTTTTTACAAAAAATAAGGAAACATTTTTATACGTAGGTAAAGACTAACTTTCGCTGTCTTAGATCTTGTCTCTACATAAAGTGTATTTTTATTTTGTTGTGATAAGCTAAAGAGCTTAGGTATGTCTTGTACCTGGGCTGATTTTATTCGAGTGTCATAAAAGCTCACATCGTCGCGTTGGGTTTAAACTCCAAGAAGGATGGTAAAATATTAACGAGGCAAAAACGTTACGAACACGGTCTTTTCCTTAATGTATTTCTTCACTCAACCAACACGACGCAAAGTGCTCTCTTTGTCTTTCTATTTGAAAAATGTCGTCAGCAACATGTAGGTAGGTATATCAGTTTGTACCACATCTTCAATAAGATTTATTATACATCAATCTGACTTTATCAACTAATCTTTATTATTTTAATGTCTTTGTCGTCCTTTCAGCCTATTCAGCCTATAAGAGGTCTCCTATAGATCTGCAATAAGTCCGGTTGGAAGCGGCTGGCATCCAGCGGTCCAACGGTTACAGGGGGTCTTCCTACGCTCCGCTTCCCGGTACCTTGTCTCCACTCGAGAACTTTTCGATTCCACTGATTAATATCAGTCGTTCGTGCTATTTCACCTTGCTAATCTGCTGTCAGTCGGTCACTTTGAAACCACGTTTCAGTGCCGTTAGTCATCACTGGTGGCACACACTCGTCGAATACTTTCGACTCGCGGTAGGGTTACGCAATTTATTTATTTAACATAATATGCATTTCCATGGTACCTTTAGACATATTTTTGATGTGTTAATATCAAAATGGAAATCTTGAATTTGCGCAGGTGTCGTTGACGTAAGTACCTATCCAACAAAAATATTTTCATGGGAAATATAGCCAAGACCACAGTTTGCACTTTCAAAAAGTTGTGAGATCTTATATAGAGCCAAGCTTCTAACTCTACAAGCCATAACTCAACAAGTCCTTGCTCCACAAACTCAACAGCCTAGTCAATATATGTGACTTGGCTGTTTCGTTACAACAAGAACTATTTGCATGACATAATTAGTAAACAGTTAATAATTAATCTTCACTTTACGCCCATGTGCAGTTAGCGAAACAGCCAAGCCGCAAATATTGACTAAGGAGTAGAGTTTGTGAAGTAGGGACTTGTAGAGTTAAGGGGTGTAGAGTTAAAAGCTTGGCACTACATAAGATCTGACAACTTTTGAAAGTCGAACTGGTCTTGGCTATATTTCACATTAAAATGTTTTTGTTGGATTTCACTTCTTTTTGTAGATTATTTATTACAAGAAATACTTTTATCGATTGTCAGTACCCTAGCTTCAAAACTTGCGGAAATCTTATACCAACTTTCTTCCCCCGGTTTTAAGGGTTGGGACCTGATTTACTAAATATCCTGAAGTACGTGTTTTATTATTTATACATAGAGTGCTTCTATCAATTTTCAGACATCTAGAATAAAAATTGGCGAAAGTTTCATACAAACTTTCATCCCCCAGTTTTAGGGGTTGGGGGGTGATTTATTAAAATCCCTGAAATAGGTACGTACTTAATTATTTACAAGAAAGAGTCTTGACTCTTCGTATCAATTCTTAGACTTCTAGTATGAAAATTAGTGTAGGTAAGTCTCATACAAGCTTTCATCCCCTAGTTCATGGAGTTGGGGGGTAAAAGTTCAAAAAAAGTTCTTCGTCTTGGCTGGACACGCTACCGCGTGTCTAGATAATACATTATTTAATGATATATGATTATTTAATTATGAGGGAAGGCAAAACCTCAAAGTTTTAGAATAGGTACTATTTACCGAAATTTTACTATTCATGTGATCTACTCCGAAATTGCGAGGAAACTCGACTATAAAAACATGGCTATAAAATATATCTATGACTCATTATTTTTCGCAATTTCAGGGTTGGTCACATAAAGTAAAAGTTGTTCGTTATAAAGAGTGTATGTACCTATCTCTGAAAATATTATATTTTCACTTCGCAAAGTAATAGGTACACTCTGGTTTTTCGTACACTTAGATTTCTGTCTATCGTAAAAGTATCTATTGAAAAATAATGTTTCTATGTTATGATAGATCTTAGTTATGTTAGACCTGGAAGAAATCGCTATGAGCGATAAGGTCGCCCTTGTGCCCTGTAAATTTACTTAGTCCTAAGAATGTTTGTATTTGTTTTTGTTTGGTGTACAATAAAGTATATAACGGGACTTGGGGTCCATCATCATCATCGTCATTAGCTTAATGCGCATACGCGCGTGGGTTATTTTGTGGGCGAGGACATATAACTGCTTGTAACACTATGTCACGGCCTGTTTTAGTCTCAAATCACTTTCCTGTTCAAAGTCCTTAGTAATAACACTATCACATTATAACAATTCGAAACTGTAATGCGTAAGCGATCCGCCGAGCACGAGATGCCCTTTTCGGGACCCGCTCCACTGTACGTGGATACAAGTCCGCCCGTGGTTCTCGTAACACTGCTGGCTGGGCGTTCCGCTAGAGTGATTCATCACTCTCAATGCACTAGATGGCGCTATAGTCAATACCCCGATACGGCCATACTGACATTCGCTCGACCTCGAGCGATTTGTATCCATTTATGTGGGTTTCTGCAGCTATTCATTATCAATCACATCTTTGTCAGTCTTAACAACCGAATTATTTGACGTCACGCCACACATGCATAACTTATACTTACTTTACACACATATCCACACACACACATAATAATATACTTTCTCTGAGTATCGTCGGTTATCCGCTTCAATAGTTAAAGCTTTAATTCTATAGTTTCACACATCATTTAAACTCATCATTTCATTCACTGCACTGAAATGTATAGTATTCTAGCAACCATACCGTTAACAATCACACAATCTTTTGCTTCAACCAAACATCTACTGTCAACAGGATGACTTCGTCACATAATTGCGATACAACTTGCAAGTGTAACCAGCATCTAATAGATCAATATCGCATCATGTGCCACGTCTCAGCAATACACTGCAAAGCAATCTATCAAGTCAGATAAGAAGAATCGATCATCTTAAACTGCTCGGCCATACTGATTTAATCTAAGTATGTACTGCAAAATCGACAGATGAGCAAAAACTTAGCGCAACGTGCTTAAAGTAACATTAATTTTTTACGTTTACGTTGGCAACGTTTAAACGTTACGTTACCAAGAACTCTTCGTGTAAGAGTTATCACACTTCAACAGCTTTACCGGGTCAAACGTCATAAATGAAGACAATATCTCTCTCTACGCGATCCTGTATGACACATTTTGACAGTTGACAAATTGTCTCTTTGTGGAGGCAACAGGTGGGTACCTCAACCCACAGAAACCACTTTTCCACCGTTGGACTGAACATCTCCCTCGATCGACAAGAGCTACATTTCTACAGATGGATGGGAACAAACGTCACTCTACGAAAACGATACTTCTCCCTCGATCCACAGGAACCACATTTCCACAGTTGGATGGGAACAAATGTCACTCTACGAAGACGATACTTCTCCCTCGATCCACAGGAACCATATTTCCACAGTTGGATGGGAACAAATGTCACTCTACGAAGACGATACCTCTCCCTCAATCCACAGGAACTACATTTCCACAGTTGGATGGGAACACTCTCCCTCGATCCACAGGAACCACATTTCCACAGTTGGATGGGAACACTCTCCCTCGATCCACAGGAACCACATTTCCACAGTTGGATGGGAACAAATCTCACTCTACGAAGACGATACCTCTCCCTCGATCCACAGGAACTACATTTCCACAGTTGGATGGGAACACTCTCCCTCGATCCACAGGAACCACATTTCCACAGTTGGATGGGAACAAATCTCACTCTACGAAGACGATACCTCTCCCTCGATCCACAGGAACCACATTTCCACAGTTGGATGGGAACAGATGACTCTCTATGAAGACGATACCTCTCCCTCGATCCACAGGAACCACATTTCCACAGTTGGATGGAGGAAACAAATATCTCTCCACGAAGACGACATCTATCTTTCGATCCACAGGACCACATCTCCACAGTTGGATAAGAACAAATGTCACTCTATGAAGACGATACCTTTCCCTCGATCTACAGGAACCACGTTTCCACAGTTAGATGGAAGGAACGAATACATCTCCACGAAGACGACATCTATCTCTTGATCCACAGGACCACATTTCCACAGTTGGATCAGGTATCTCCCTCGATCTACAGGAACCACGTTTCCACAGTTAGATCGGTACGGCTGCCTCAGCGTGGAGGCAACATCTCATATTAACGGCTGCCTCAGCGTGGAGGCAACTTCTCATATTAACGGCTGCCTCGGCGTGGAGGCAACATTTCATATTAACGGCTGCCTCAGCGTGGAGGCAACATCTCATTTTAACGGCTGCCTCAGCGTGGAGGCAACATCTCTTCTGCTGTCGTCCCTAAAAAAATAATTAAATAAAATAAGTGCCCAAAGTACGCAGCTGCAATTTGGTCAGCGCTGTAGTAATACGTCACCAATAAATAATCAAAATTAACAGTCATTTCTTTGATAAAAATCACTGTAAAAGAGAAACAGAAATGGTTCTTATTTATGTCAGAGATCATATGATTCACGTTCAAATCATCACACGTCGTCGTGATGCCACTCGCCTAAACACATGAGTTCGGCGCTTATAAGCGCCAGTTCTTCCACGACTGTACAGCTTTTTTTTAATGATTAGCCAAAAGACTTATTTGCGCAAATCTAGCAATCGTTTGTTAAGAATCTAGTAAAAATCTCCAACTCCCAGGTCCAGTGAATTCCCAACAGCATGCGCTACGTAGGTACGTACTGGTGCCTACTATAGCTGCCCACAATGTTTTTCGATGCTTACAGCAATCCCCTTCCGCAACTTTCCGTTTACCTAAGAATAATACAGTAACTACTCGTAGCGCACCCGCCGATGGCAGAAATCTTCATTTACTACTTCAATCGCCAATAAGAAAGATGCGTCGCTTCATAGTAGCAAAAATGACAATGCCTTTTACGAATTTATGACGTGATAACAAAATGAGCAAACACTTACCAACAAGCGATAATTAACAAACCCCGATTAACAGCAAATAAATAGTGTTCTTCAATGGTTTGTTATCCAGTAGCAAAAGAAAATGGTAATAACATCGAAAATGATTTAATTTACTTTCAATTTTAGAAAACCTTTTATTGTAAGTACACACACAATACTTGTTACACTTTCTCACTGTCTAATCGAAGAAATGAAAATAATAAAATTATTAATTTTTCCCATACCTTATCTTTTCTGTTAAATAATTATTAATGCCATGAAAATTCTCATTAAACAAAAGCTGCTGAATTGCATGAACTATTTTGTAAAAATACGGTAAGAAATAATTTTAAAAACAGGTTTCACATTAATAGTAATCAACGACAACTTCGTACCCTCCTTGCAGCATTAACGTAACTACTATGGAGCGGACCCGGCGTCAGACTGAAATAAGAGGCATCATTGCCATAATCATAAGGTTCAAAATATATTCCACATACACCAAGGCCTTCGAAATCTGCTCGCAACACCGCTGCGATATCGGTGCGTCATCCTATCACGAGCGTCACCCATGCCAAGCTATGACGCTGGCCACACAACAGCCCCTACACGCTCCCGACTTCATCCCGCTGCCTTCGTGTGTCACAACCCTACACCCCACAACCCCAGAGCTTATCCACCGTCCTTCACAAACTCTCGTCGGCCGACGACGATTCGCGCACCCGTTTCGCCCGAAACAGAACTAAAAATATGAAATGTTTATTTTTTTTTTATTCCCCTCAAAAACACGTAAAATGCGCACTTATCCTCAAATTATCTTCCGTTCATTGCGGTATCATTCGTAGAACCGACACGAGTTTACCGGATTTCGAAGCTTTGTCGTCGGGTGTGTCCGGTGTTTGCGTGTTTCAGCAAGTAGGTACATTATTATTAGAATACCTTCTCTCCGGTGTCGTACAGATCGGGATACTCATTGGCTATTTGTCGCTACCCACTTGTCAGGTGTTAAAATATTGGCTTAAATAGATGTAGGTGACCAATTCATGATTATATATACCGATTAACATAAATTTTAATCGGTTCCTAGAAAATCTCAGATCGTACATGTAATCAGACTGATTCCTGTATAAAAAAATAAGAAAATTATAATATAAAAAGTATACGAGACGAAACACCTATGCTGGTATACACCACTACTCACTGCGAATCAGTAAAAGCGTACGTCGACTATCGATAAGGTATCAAAATAATTTCTTACAGGATTTTCAGCCACTGCGGCACCAAAAATCGTATTCTTTCTCTCAGTGCCGTATGAGAGAGATAAATGTTTAAAATTACTTCCCGCTTCAAGTTAATTTCAGTAGTAAAAATAAAATAAAAACATTGGAGGTCAACGAAGTCCCTTACGCACTGAGTGGTTAAACAACGTTACGAGTTCTAATACTTATCAAACGCACAGGCTGTACGCCTTTTGAAAATGGCCACGCAGCTAACGTGTTAATGCTTACGAGGTCGTTTATGCATTTCCGTCAGAGATAAAATTTAATCTGATGAGCTATAAGGGCTACGCATTGATTGGACACTGCCCAGTTCACGGCCAACCCCACACCCACCGACCGGCGACCTGCATGATTCGGCCTATATGAATGAGCCATTAATTTCACTAACAAATTAGTTTGCAACTAGAAATTGGTTTTAAAAAAGTAAGTCACCCCCTTCCGACATTCATCAGACGAAAAAAAACATACGTTGGCCAAAATTTAACCTGTCCAGTTCACGCACTCCCAGAACAATCCCGATCTATCCAGAGTGCGTAAAAGCACCCTAGAAGCAATTATCTTGTTTTCTTGTTTACGGTTTGATTTATCGCTTTGAATATCACTATGTCATTTAACATTGTTGTACCTGTGAAAACAGACACTCACATTCTCTGGATGCACAATAGCACAGATTTTTTTTTCAATACCTACCTAATTATAGCCTTATTAGGTACAACAATCGCTCTATCAAATTAATCAAGGAACACCAAAAGTCAAAATAAAATGGAACAAGCTCACCCGGGTCTGTCAGTACTTCTCGATGTATTCGTGTCTCAAATTATAGCATAGCTCAGTGCGCGCACCGGATTGCGCCGCAGCAGCTCGGTGACGATGCGACGACACGCTGCAGCGTCTCCAACCGACGCGCTGCAGCAACAATTTGAGTGCTACTCGTCTAGTAGCTCATTGTAGAACTAGAATTCCACGCATATTGAACCGAAACACTTCACTGATATTACATCCGTGCTGTCATTGTAGAACTACTTAGAATTCCACGCACATTGAACCAAAACACTTCACTGGTATTACATCCCTGCTGTTCAAATTGATCAAAATAAAGTACGATTTTATTTCTCCTCAATCTGCCTAAGTCACAGCAGAATAATAACAACTTCGCACACTCCAAAACTAACAATACCCTCTTTTCTTTGGATACGCTAGCTTTATTAACAATCCATTCTTCAACACATTAATTTACAACCTCCTTTTGGTGAGAGCATCTGTTCAATGCTCATGCTCCGAACTTGAAATCTGATAAATTATAGCAGAAGTTGTTTCACGATATCTTTGCGATGAGAGGCAAATTGATTTCATCTTATTGAAATGCGGGTAGATTTAAAATTAGTGTAGAACGGTTGCGGTACTTTATCTTTGCGTTTTAATGATTAAATTTCGTCCTCAAGGATTTGCCCTTGCGATCCCACTTCTGATAACGGGACTTGGGGTCCATCATCATCATCGTCATTAGCTTAATGCGCATACGCGCGTGGGTTATTTTGTGGGCGAGGACATATAACTGCTTGTAACACTATGTCACGGCCTGTTTTAGTCTCAAATCACTTTCCTGTTCAAAGTCCTTAGTAATAACACTATCACATTATAACAATCCGAAACTGTAATGCGTAAGCGATCCGCCGAGCACGAGATGCCCTTTTCGGGACCCGCTCCACTGTACGTGGATACAAGTCCGCCCGTGGTTCTCGTAACACTGCTGGCTGGGCGTTCCGCTAGAGTGATTCATCACTCTCAATGCACTAGATGGCGCTATAGTCAATACCCCGATATATATATTATTATTATTATTATATTATATTCATTTATTTTCTTAAATCTAAGTTTTTTTACAATATTTATATAAAAGAACAAAATACTATAAAAAAACCTAAACCTAGAGTGCCGCCGGCAGCGGGGCGGGGCTCAAGCTACCGGTGGTTGGGCCTACAGAGAGAGGAACCTTCTGACAATTCGCGCCATGTCCAGAACGACCGCCTTCTGTATCTGACCCTTGACCCAACCGTCTAGCGAGAGCCTCTTAAGATGGTGGTCGAGACTCTTTGCTATTAAGCCGTTTTCCGAAACGACTATCGGGACAATGATCGTAGAGTCCACATCCCACATGGCGGTAACCTCGTGAGCCAAGTCAAGGTACTTGCTGAGCTTGTCCTTCTCGGCCTTCACGAGGTTCTCGTCATGTGGGATGGTGACGTCGACGAGCACTGCCCGGCGCTGGGACCGGTCGACCACCACGATATCAGGCCTATTGGCGACAATAGTCCTGTCCGTGATGATAGAGCGGTCCCAGTAAAGCAACGCACGACCATTTTCGAGAACTGGCGCCGGTGCGTACTTATAGTACGGCACCTCAGACTCGACAAGGCCGTATCGAAGAGCAAGTTGCTGATGGATAATCCTGGCTACTTGGTTATGCCTGTGCAAGTACTCGCCGTTGGCAAGATGAGAACAACCGGAAGTAATATGCCTGAGTGACTCTCCGGGACGGTGGCATGCCCGACAAATGTCGACCGTACCGTCCTTCAGGATATACTTCCGGTAGTTGTTCGTCAAGACAACTTCGTCCGCAATTGCACAGGCAAAACCTTCGGTTTCCCCAAAGAGGTCACCGAAGCGCAGCCAGGCCACCGACGCGAGCAGGTCCACATCGGGTCCTGTTAGGGCCCGATAGAACCGCCCGTGCAGCTCTTTGCTCCTCCATACCGCCTTGCGATCATCGGTGCTGAGCACCGATGGCCTGCGCCAGTTCTCCTTCGCCAGGGAAAGCGGGGTGAGGCCTCTGTCAACTGCCACCACATCGCAATGCATCCCACGCCCGCTGTTTCGGAAATAGTCCCGGAGACTGTATATTTCGCGGTTGTGGAGGTCTTTGGCATTTAAAAAGCCTCGGCCACCACACTTCCGCGGAATGTACAGTCTCATGACAGACGAGCGCGGGTGTAGCATGCGATGCAAAGTGAGCAGTCGACAGACCCTCCTATCCAGGGCGTCCAGCTCAGTCTGAGTCCACCTCAGTATGCCAAAGGAGTACATCAGCAGCGGCATCACCCAACCATTGAAGGCGCGCACCTTGTTGCCGCCGGACAAAAGACTATTAAGTACTTTTGTCAGGCGACAAAAAAAGCGCTCCTTCACCGATTTCTTGATGTCCACTGCCGATATACCCAACGACTCTGACATACCGAGGTACTTGTAGGTCTCGGCTTCGGAGAGAGACCTGATAGTCATCGTCTCAGAAAGTTGTAGATTCGGAGAATCCACAACTTTCCCTCGCTGTACATGCATGACCGCACACTTATCTACACCGAATTCCATCCTGATGGCCCTGCTAAAAACTTCAGCGGTTTTTAGCAGCTCCACCAGGTGTTGGTATTTCGGTGCAAACAGCTTGAGATCATCCATGTACAGCAGGTGAGAGATAACTTCACCCTGTCTGCGAAGCCGATAGCCTAGCTCTGAATTCCTCAGCAAAGTGCTGAGAGGATTCAGGGCCAGGCAGAACCACAATGGACTCAGACTGTCACCCTGGAATATTCCCCGCTCAATCCTTATCAAGTCTTGCGGGCCAACGGAGCCGTCTCCACCACCTGCTTGACGAAGGACTGTGGCCCATTGCCCCATGCATGACACTAAGAATGATTTTAGAGTTGTATCGATTTTGTACAACTCTAAAATCCTCTCGAGCCACGAATGAGGCACTGAGTCATAGGCCTTCTTATAGTCAATCCAGGCGGCAGAGAGGGCTCCCTTGTTCCGCCGGACTTGCTGGCTTATGGTCATGTCTATGAGGAGGAGCTCCTTAGTACCACGGGACCCAACCCTACATCCATTCTGAGCGAAAGCCAAAACGTTTTGCGCAACGACGTGCGCGTTAATTTTGATGCTCAGAATGGATGTGAGGAGCCTGTAGATGGTAGGCAAGCACGTAATGGGTCGATAGTTCTTTGCTTCCGTGGTACTACCGGACTTATGGAGCAGGAAGGTGACACCGGTGGTGAAAAAGCTAGGTAGAGAACCAACCTCAAGGGCTTCCTGGAATTGTGTGGCTAAGCGGTCATGCGAGCATCGAAACCATTTTATCCAAAAGTTGTGCAGCCCGTCCGGCCCAGGACTTTTCCAGTTCTGAGCCGTACGGATCGCACAACTAACGTCTACGGGATCTATTAAAACAGATCCCATAGATTCGATAGTCTCGCATTCCCGCTCAACCACACGCATCCAGTCACCCTCCGTGTGTTCGACGGGCACCGACCAGATGCCGCGCCAGAAGTCATTCATGGCGCTAGCATCCGGCAACTGCCCATCGCTCACACGTTGGTCGGTTCTCTCCCAGCCTCGGTACACCTTCCTTTGGTCACTTTGGAAGAGGCGATTTAGCCAATATCGGTCCACACGCTCTCTGTAGCGACGAATGCGGTTTGCCCACGCATAGATTTTCTGTTTCAGATAGTCTATGCGTTCCGTGACACTGGCCAAATAGTGCTGGGGTCTGATACCAGTCCCGGCAAATGCCTGTGTCACGAAACGCATGACTCGGGGGCGGTTATTCCCCCGGCACAAAACAGATTAGCTTTGCTATGAGAGTCCTGAACGAGTCGATACGCCGCTGGATCCGCATTTGCCACGCGGGCACACCCCCGGCGGGTCGCGGTGCACGGTTAGTGTCCGGAAACTTAACACGTGCAACGCGACACGCCGCGATGGCGCCGCAGTACAAGATCGAGTGGGTATCGACTAAGCCTTCGCTTGCCCGTAAATACGGGACTAGCAAAGGGTTCAGGGCTCCCATAAGCGCCAAGTTACGTCTATGGGTGGGAAAACGTGGCAGTCGCGGCCTAGAGTCGGGTGCGAATCGATACTGGGAAATTGCGTCTTCCAAAGCCCTCCTCAGTTGCTCACTCACCTGGCTAGATACGCTCATACTCGCGTCATCTGCCTCGTCGACCGCAGGATCAGCCGGTGATGTCGCAAGTGTCGTCGCCGACATCGGCACTAAAGCCATTGTCGGGGCTGACGACGCGACAAGTACGGGCGGGTCCTGCGTCGAAGAAGCAGTGGGGCGAGCAGGCAGCGCCTCCAGGCGGAGCCGATCAATGACGGACTGATCCAGCAGTTTGCACCGGTGGATAGCCCGCACTTGATCCGATAGTCGTTGGGCAGTCACGGCCACGGTCGGTTCAAGGGCCTGAAACAAAGGCAGCATTCTGGCACAGTATGCTGTCATGTTGGTTCCCCCCTCTGTTGTTCTCTTCTCTTCTTTTCTTTATTATTATTATTATTATAGATAAAAAGAACATTATAAACATTATTATCGGCAAAAAATCCGGAAAGCAAAAAGAATCGACTCCCGTCTCCCGAAAATAGGCAGGGATAAACGGTGGATTAAAAAGTGTTTCCGCAGTGGGTCAAGGTGGAATTTATTTCCATTCCTTAAGTTAGGGTAAAGTTTGAAAGAAAGGGTAAAACAAGCCATAACTACAAGACGTCCACTTCTTGTCATAGTCCTCCCCTGTAGATCTTCAATAGGATCGTTAGCTTGCATCCTAAGCGATTCAGGACAACCATAAGGTGGACGTATTCTCCATTCGTAACTTATCAGCTCCATCTAATTAGACAATAATTATCTATCTACCCCTTTACAACCGGGTTAATTCAATCGTGAGGATGGACAAAAAAATTGGCGGGAAAACATTTTGATTTTGTAAATGCAACCGGTCTCATACGATCGTGTGGGATAAGCAGATAACCGCACGATCGCATAAGACCGGTTGCGTTCACAAAATCAATATGGTTTTGGCGTCAAGTTTTTTTGTCGATTTTAACCTAAGTGAGCCGGTTGTAAATGGCTACAATATGACATAGTATACCTAGAGTCGATCTTATTGTATACCTAAATCACTACATTTTTTTTTGGAATTAGTTAAAAGAAGACTACGGCTGCGCTTTTCTTTACTCGACTTGTTTGATGAGCTTAAAACTTGTTCTTTCAGATTTCGGAAATAAAGCCAAGACAAGAGAATATTTTTTTTTTAATTTGTCATCAGAATATCAAAGCTGGTTGCTTCCTCGTTTCAGATATAGCTTGGGATACACCTAGACCAAGAGAGTGAATGCAAATTTAGGCTGGTACAGGATATGCGAGTCTTCTTACACTAGGCTAGTTACATTAGAAAAACAAGGACTGAGCAATAAAATATCTATGTATAATAAATTACCAAATTATGTAACCAAGTTAGATTTTGATCGATTTAAAAATACAATAAAAAAATCTTTGAAGATAATCCATTTTACAAATCAAGTGAAGAGTTGTCAATACAATTTTCAGAATCCTCATTTTCATGTACCTATATACCTTACCTACTGATTATAATTATGTTAGTAAGTAAGACATCAATAATTGTAAACCATGACTTGCCTGTAACGTTTAATGTTATTTTATGGCCAATAAATATTTCTTATTCTTTTAGGTGCATTTTTTAACTTCAATAAATTACGTAGGTACTTACACACAATTTAGCTCTCCTAGCTCACCTAAATTGCATTTTGTAATTATTCGGATAACATTATCAGTAAATTAAATGCTAATATGAAATAAAAAATAAACTACCATAGATGCTGGTGTTAATTTGGTTATTCAAAAGAAATATAATACTTAAGCATTGCCGTGAATTTGCGCTTGTGTGTGGGCGATTATATTTCTTAGTTCTAGCTTCTGTGGTTTGTAGATAACACAATTGTTGTTTGTGATGAATTACATAGCTAAGTAGATTTTATTTTACTGCATTTAATACAGGTAAATGCCTAAGTACACAAATATCAATTACTAGCTGCCCGTCCCGGCTTTGCCCGGGTATGATTGGCTATACATATACTTACCACGTAATGTAGGTATGCGTCACACACATGCTAGACATACCGGATGAACCACGATGAGTTAAAACCTACCCAAATCGCGAGAGTTTCCGTAGTCTTAAACTGTTCGAAGTTTATGAAAAAGAGATAGTAGGTAATGGCATATCTAAATAAAAGTGAGTTCGTATGTGTCGAGTGGCTGTACATAATATATAGCCCTGATTTCAGAAAATGACAACGATGAGAATGAAATCGACGTTAAAATATTAGAGACCCACAGTCTATACATTCTACCCAGGTAAGTTAGTTTCTTGATCTTGTCTTCACTCGAGAACTTTGAAAAACATTGGACATCAGTTCTACGTCTACGAATTGTGTGCCCTACCTAAGGCCTCTTCAACTTGCTAACCCAAAGAGCTGTGATGGAAGGAATCGAAGCGCTGGCATCCAACGTGTTCCGGACGTCACGACCAGATCTTAGATTCACGTGAAGACCTTCGCTACACTTGCCAATACATTGTCTTCATTCGAGAACTTTAAGGTCCCATGGACAATTCGTTTCACATACTATGTGTAGGGGCGTAGCTACCGCAGTATCAGCCGTGTCAATAATAGGTACGGGGCTCCCGGGCTACAGGGGCCTTAACGTGTGTAAGCAAAACCTAGTAAAATGTTATCCACAATGTCACTTAATCTCGTGCTTCCCGAAAAAAATCATCTCTTTTTTTCCCGGATTAAGCATTCTTCCAAAAGTTGTCCTAAGAGGCAGAAATTTTATAACAACTGAAATCGTCTTCAACTAGACTTACTTAGCTGATATAGGTAATTATATTCTATTCATTATCAATTATCAATTGCCGAAAAAAGGCAAGAAAAGTGTATATTTCATTTGAATTGTTTGGCTAGCTCTATTTCTAGGAGGAAGTGACAATTTATAAATAACCGTCTTACCACAAAAGTTTTACGCAGGCTTTAGACAATGTTTAACAGTACAAATTGTACGGCTAAACAGTGTTTAAAGCGTGTTTAAATCTTTTGCGGTAAGGAGGTATATATATATTTCAATTTAATGCAAGCATTTTTGTTTCTTTTGTGAGAAATGAGTGATTTGGGCTCCCCAACTATGTTTGATTCAGGGCTCCTCCAAGGCACGCTACGCCACTGCATACCTATTTAGATACTACCAATAAAACATAAATCGACACACTAATGGCGCAGATATATAACTGTGGTGGTCTAGTGGTAGTAATGCCTGTCCTACAATCGTGAGGTGGTGGGTTCAAATCCCGATTCTGTATCAATGAGTTTCTTTGGAACTTATGTACGGAATTTCAATACATTGGCTTTTCGGCGAAGGAAAATATTGTGTGGCAATCTGCACCAACCCACACTGGGCCCTGGCACTGGTGGTGGATATAGCCCAAGCACCCTTCTCAATTCTCAATGACCCGTTTCCTCGAACCTAGACGTTATGTATGTCACCAAATAAGTGCCTGTAACCGAGCACTTTGGCATCGCGCGGCTTTGTAGTCGGCTTGGAATCGCCTTACGACTAACTAAAAAGCCTGCCCACTACGTAGCTTTGGCAGGATTTTGGCTCGGACACTTTTTTTCACGATTGTGATTCTATAGATATTTGCTCGAAGTGAATTTTGTATTATGTACATTGTACAAAGTACATGAATTGCCAAGCGGGGTGAGCGGCGAAACGGAACTTTTATAATACTTACATTTTTGAACTCGTGATATCTTTGTAATAAAATGTCTGAATTAAATAATTTAAAAAGTTGCATAAAGCTATAGAAACAGTCTTGAATATGAAATAATTTATTTTGATAAGGATTAATACCAAGATACAAATTAAGATCCTTTTCCTGCGACGGTATTTCAATTAATTTTTAAGAATAAAGAACAGTTATTACGGCTTAACTATAATAGTTAGATATATGCTGTCGTGACATTTTTTGTGAATTATGGTGTGTTCTATAAAGTCGTAGTACATTATTTTATTCCATCATCAATAGTTTTCGCAGCGCACGCGATGTAAAGAATATTTTAGGCATTTTTTTACACCTTGGGTAACATTATTATAGTTTTAATAGGGATCCTTATTTTTTTCTTGCAATTAAAATAGCCTATGTTACTCAGTGATAATGTAACTTTCTAATGAAAAAAGAATTATTAAAATCGATCCAGTACTTTTTGAGTTTATTCGTTACATACAAAAATACAAAAATACAAATCTTTCCTCTTTATAATATTATTATTAATTATTAATTATTATATTATTATACACATATTTATTTATTGTCTTAAATTTAAGTTTTTTTACAATATTTAAATAATAAAAAACAAAATACTATAAAAAAACCTAAACCTAGAGTGCCGCCGGCAGCGGGGCGAGGCCCAAGCTACCGGTGGTTGGGTCTACAGAGAGAGGAACCTCCTGACAATGCGCGCTGTGTCCAGGACGACCGCCTTCTGTATCTGACCCTTGACCCAACCGTCTAGCGAGAGCCTCTTAAGATGGTGGTCGAGACTCTTCGCTATTAAGCCGTTTACCGAAACGACTATCGGGACAATGATCGTAGAGTCCACATCCCACATGGCGGTGACCTCGTGAGCCAAGTCAAGGTACTTGCTGAGCTTGTCCTTCTCGGCCTTCACGAGGTTCTCGTCATGTGGGATGGTGACGTCGACGAGCACTGCCCGGCGCTGGGACCGGTCGACCACCACGATATCAGGCCTATTGGCGACAATAGTCCTGTCCGTGATGATAGAGCGGTCCCAATAAAGCAACGCACGACCATTTTCGAGAACTGGTGCCGGTGCGTACTTATAGTACGGCACCTCAGACTCGACAAGGCCGTATCGAATAGCAAGTTGCTGATGGATAATCCTGGCTACTTGGTTATGCCTGTGTAAGTACTCGCCGTTGGCAAGATGAGAACAACCGGAAGTAATATGCCTGAGTGACTCTCCGGGACGGTGGCATGCCCGACAAATGTCGACCGTACCGTCCTTCAGGATATACTTCCGGTAGTTGTTCGTCAAGACAACTTCGTCCGCAATTGCACAGGCAAAACCTTCGGTTTCCCCAAAGAGGTCACCGAAGCGCAGCCAGGCCACCGACGCGAGCAGGTCCACATCGGGTCCTGTTAGGGCCCGATAGAACCGCCCGTGCAGCTCCTTGCTCCTCCATACCGCCTTGCGATCATCGGTGCTGAGCACCGATTATCGCAATTATTATATTATTATACATATATTTATTTGTTGTCTTAAATTTAAGTTTTTTTACAATATTTAAATAATAAAAAACAAAATACTATAAAAAAACCTAAACCTAGAGTGCCGCCGGCAGCGGGGCGAGGCCCAAGCTACCGGTGGTTGGGTCTACAGAGAGAGGAACCTCCTGACAATGCGCGCTGTGTCCAGGACGACCGCCTTCTGTATCTGACCCTTGACCCAACCGTCTAGCGAGAGCCTCTTAAGATGGTGGTCGAGACTCTTCGCTATTAAGCCGTTTACCGAAACGACTATCGGGACAATGATCGTAGAGTCCACATCCCACATGGCGGTGACCTCGTGAGCCAAGTCAAGGTACTTGCTGAGCTTGTCCTTCTCGGCCTTCACGAGGTTCTCGTCATGTGGGATGGTGACGTCGACGAGCACTGCCCGGCGCTGGGACCGGTCGACCACCACGATATCAGGCCTATTGGCGACAATAGTCCTGTCCGTGATGATAGAGCGGTCCCAATAAAGCAACGCACGACCATTTTCGAGAACTGGTGCCGGTGCGTACTTATAGTACGGCACCTCAGACTCGACAAGGCCGTATCGAAGAGCAAGTTGCTGATGGATAATCCTGGCTACTTGGTTATGCCTGTGTAAGTACTCGCCGTTGGCAAGATGAGAACAACCGGAAGTAATATGCCTGAGTGACTCTCCGGGACGGTGGCATGCCCGACAAATGTCGACCGTACCGTCCTTCAGGATATACTTCCGGTAGTTGTTCGTCAAGACAACTTCGTCCGCAATTGCACAGGCAAAACCTTCGGTTTCCCCAAAGAGGTCACCGAAGCGCAGCCAGGCCACCGACGCGAGCAGGTCCACATCGGGTCCTGTTAGGGCCCGATAGAACCGCCCGTGCAGCTCCTTGCTCCTCCATACCGCCCTGCGATCATCGGTGTTGAGCACCGATTATTATTATTATTTTTTTGAATTTGTGTTTACATCTCGAAGTATTTAAGACACTTCGGTAAAATTATATGAGATTATTATTATTATTATTATTATTATACATATTCATTTATTTTCTTAAATCTAAGTTTTTTTACAATATTTATATAAAAGAACAAAATACTATAAAAAAAACCTAAACCTAGAGTGCCGCCGGCAGCGGGGCGGGGCTCAAGCTACCGGTGGTTGGGCCTACAGAGAGAGGAACCTTCTGACAATGCGCGCCGTGTCCAGAACGACCGCTTTCTGTATCTGACCCTTGACCCAACCATCTAGCGAGAGCCTCTTAAGGTGGTGGTCGAGACTCTTCGCTATTAAGCCGTTTACCGAAACGACTATCGGGACAATGATCGTCGAGTCCACATCCCACATGGCGGTAACCTCGTGAGCCAAGTCAAGGTACTTGCTGAGCTTGTCCTTCTCGGCCTTCACGAGGTTCTCGTCATGCGGAATGGTGACATCGACGAGCACTGCCCGGCGTTGGGACCGGTCGATCACCACGATATCAGGCCTATTGGCGACAATAGTCCTGTCAGTGATGATAGAGCGGTCCCAATAGAGCAACGCACGACCATTTTCGAGAACTGGCGCCGGTGCGTACTTATAGTACGGCACCTCAGACTCGACAAGGCCGTATCGAAGAGCAAGTTGCTGATGGATAATCCTGGCTACTTGGTTATGTCTGTGCAAGTACTCGCCGTTGGCAAGATGAGAACAACCGGAAGTAATGTGCCTGAGTGACTCTCCGGGACGGTGGCATGCCCGACAAATGTCGACCGTACCGTCCTTCAGGATATACTTCCGGTAGTTGTTCGTCATGACAACTTCGTCCGCAATTGCACAGGCAAAACCTTCGGTTTCCCCAAAGAGGTCACCGAAGCGCAGCCAGGCCACCGACGCGAGCAGGTCCACATCGGGTCCTGTTAGGGCCCGATAGAACCGCCCGTGCAGCTCCTTGCTCTTCCATACCGCCTTGCGATCATCGGTGCTGAGCACCGATGGCCTGCGCCAGTTCTCCTTCGCCAGGGAGAGCGGGGTGAGGCCTCTGTCAACTGCCACCACATCGCAATGCATTCCACGCTCACTGTTTCGGAAATAATCCCGGAGACTGTATACTTCGCGGTTGTGGAGGTCCTTGGCATTTAAAAAGCCTCGGCCACCACACTTCCGCGGAATGTACAGTCTCATGACAGACGAGCGCGGGTGTAGCATGCGATGCAAAGTGAGCAGTCGACGGACCCTCCTATCCAGGGCGTCCAGCTCAGTCTGAGTCCACTTCAGTATGCCAAAGGAGTACATCAGCAGCGGCATCACCCAACCGTTGAAGGCGCGCACCTTGTTGCCGCCGGACAAAAGACTATTAAGTACTTTTGTCAGGCGACAAAAAAAGCGCTCCTTCACCGATTTCTTGATGTCCACTGCCGATATACCCAACGACTCTGACATACCGAGGTACTTGTAGGTCTCGGCTTCGGAGAGAGACCTGATAGTCATCGTCTCAGAAAGTTGTAGATTCGGAGAATCCACAACTTTCCCTCGCTGTACATGCATGACCGCACACTTATCTACACCGAACTCCATTCTGATGGCGCTGCTAAAAACTTCAGTGGTCTTTAGCAACTTCACCAGGTCTTGGTATTTCGGTGCAAACAGCTTGAGATCATCCATGTACAGCAGGTGAGAGATAACTTCACCCTGTCTGCGAAGCCGATAGCCTAGCCCTGAATTCCTCAGCAAAGTGCTGAGAGGATTCAGAGCCAGGCAGAACCACAATGGACTAAGACTGTCACCCTGGAATATTCCCCGCTCAATCCTTATCAAGTCTTCCGGACCAACGGAGCCGTCTCCACCACCCGGTTGACGAAGGACTGTGGCCCATTGCCCCATGCATGACACTAAGAATGATTTTAAAGTTGTATCAATTTTGTACAACTCTAAAATCCTCTCGAGCCACGAATGAGGCACTGAGTCATAGGCCTTCTTATAGTCAATCCAGGCGGCAGAGAGGGCTCCCTTGTTCCGCCGGACTTGCTGGCTTATGGTCATGTCTATGAGGAGGAGCTCCTTAGTGCCACGGGACCCAACCCTACATCCATTCTGAGCATAGGCCAGAATGTTTTGTGCAACGAGCTCCGAGCGCATCGTCGGGTGATGATTTCCACACCACCCGCGAGACGAGCGGCTCGTCGAGCGACACGAGCGGGCCACGGACGCCGCCGCCGCCACGACCACCAGCGCGACGACGAGGCCGTCCACCGCTGCCGGCACGCTTGGGGCCTGTGGGGCATCCTGCCCCGCCATCCGCTCCCGCTACCGGTGGCATAGTTTTTATTATTATAATTATAATAATTATAATTATAATTATAATTATAATTATAAATCGCAGGGGCGGCTTTGTGGCGAGCCGTCGGTGAGTGGCGACACCGCGATCCCTGATTCCCTGGGGCTAAATGAGACCCCTGACTCCTCTCTTGCCTTAACTGGCCGGTTTGAAGTGGAAACCGCAAGAGCTAAGAACCTAAGCTCCAGGGTGGAAGTGTTAAAGGGCATAACGCCGCTAGTAGCTCTTAGTGAACGCGCAGCACACCTCTCGACACCCTAAGCCGTCCACACCAATGTTGCCCCTCCGGCGCCAATATACGGTAGCTATTATGAGGGGCCCATTTAGTAGATGGCAAGTCACCACCCGCCTGAATATTTGAAAATGAGGCATTATTTGGTGGGTGCCGTACCTCATTCCATAATCCAGTTTTGTATAACACCCAGAAGTTCACCACAATAACTCATTATTTTTTCAATTCATTACTCACAATAGGCTCCTTGTACCTTCACCCCTACAACATAGCTAATTGATGTTTAAAAAAGGCCTCTCAGTGTTGGCTTCGGCTCCACTGATGCCCATCAAATAACCGGGCTTGGCCCGAGAGATGTATATCAAATAAAGTATAATAATAATAATAATCTCATATAATTTTACCGAAGTGTCTTAAATACTTCGAGATGTAAACACAAATTCAAAAAAATAATAATAATAATCGGTGCTCAACACCGATGATCGCAGGGCGGTATGGAGGAGCAAGGAGCTGCACGGGCGGTTCTATCGGGCCCTAACAGGACCCGATGTGGACCTGCTCGCGTCGGTGGCCTGGCTGCGCTTCGGTGACCTCTTTGGGGAAACCGAAGGTTTTGCCTGTGCAATTGCGGACGAAGTTGTCTTGACGAACAACTACCGGAAGTATATCCTGAAGGACGGTACGGTCGACATTTGTCGGGCATGCCACCGTCCCGGAGAGTCACTCAGGCATATTACTTCCGGTTGTTCTCATCTTGCCAACGGCGAGTACTTACACAGGCATAACCAAGTAGCCAGGATTATCCATCAGCAACTTGCTCTTCGATACGGCCTTGTCGAGTCTGAGGTGCCGTACTATAAGTACGCACCGGCACCAGTTCTCGAAAATGGTCGTGCGTTGCTTTATTGGGACCGCTCTATCATCACGGACAGGACTATTGTCGCCAATAGGCCTGATATCGTGGTGGTCGACCGGTCCCAGCGCCGGGCAGTGCTCGTCGACGTCACCATCCCACATGACGAGAACCTCGTGAAGGCCGAGAAGGACAAGCTCAGCAAGTACCTTGACTTGGCTCACGAGGTCACCGCCATGTGGGCCACGAATAAACTATTATAATTATAATTATAATTATAATTATAATTATAATTATAATTATAATTATAATTATAATTATAATTATAATTATAATTATAATTATAATTATAATAATATTATAAAGAGGAAAGATTTGTATTTTTGTATTTTTGTATGTAACGAATAAACTCAAAAAGTACTGGACCGATTTTAATAATTCTTAAATTATAATTATAATTATAATTATAATAATATTATAAAGAGGAAAGATTTGTATTTTTGTATTTTTGTATGTAACGAATAAACTATAATTATAATTAATATTAATATTAATTAATTAATATTAATATTAATATATTAATATTCATTAATTATTATTAGTGTAGATAAATATTTGGGGAGGGGACATCTTACACACGGTCTCTGACCCCAAACTAAGCAAAGCTTTGATATGGCTGCCAGAGACTGATATGATAGTACCTAAATAACACCCAGACACAGAGCAAACACCAATGTTCATCACATAAATGGTTGCCCTGGGTGGGGATCGAACCCACGCCTCTTTAAACCAGGAGTCAGGGTTGCTAACCACTGAGCCACCGAGGCAGTCGGTGCAGTCAATTGTTGCATTATTAATTATCCAAACAATACCTACAATTATTCCTTTATATATTTTTGCATGATTTTTTCCTTATCTTCATTCAGTGATCGCAATAGTCAGTCATCTGAGCTTGAAGCTTTATTGCGGGTACAAAGGAAAACTTTTTCCCACTGCCACCGATTAAATTCCTCACTCTTTGATGTCCTGATTGGCTTTAAAAACAGATGAAAGCAAAGCTAATCATTAATTCCATATTCTGAGAACAATATTTTGGCTTTCACCAGTGGCTTTAACAAACAAAACAAACAAACAATTGGCTTTCCGGTGAAAGAAAACATCGTGAGGCAGTTTGTTTACGTCTGTAGAAGAAATTCGATGGCGTATGTAAATCTACCAAGCCGCACTAGGCCAGCGTAGTGGATGTGGCTCAATTGCTCTTCGTGAGTAGGCCTATGATTAGCAGTGCACTATTAAAAAAGCCCGTATAGTAAAATAATATTCTGGATAAGGTCATCGACCTGAGTCTTTTACTGGAGTTAATGCCCTAAACAATACTAATTAGAATAGATACAAAACAAACCATATTTTCATACATATAATATACCAATACAGAAATATTAATTTTATTATTGGGTTTTGGATCGCGAGGTGGTTGTGAAGCCGCCGTCCATTCAGTCAGAACTTTTTTGGATCAAAATTATAGAGATGTGCTGTTGAAGGTGGATGTAAAAAACGCTTTTAATTCAGTAGATAGGTGTGCAATGTTAAACGAAGTCAAAGAAAAAATTCCAAATTTATACAGTTTTCTTTGGCAATGCTACGGGTGCTCTTCAAAATTGACTTATCGTGATACAGAAATTACGTCTGCAGAGGGCTGTCAACAAGGTGACCCTCTCGGCCCGGCGCTTTTCAGCCTTGCCATTCATCCCATCGTCCAACGCTTACAATCAAAGCTCAACGTATGGTATTTGGACGACGGGACTTTGGGCGGAGACCCAAACACCTTGTTAGATGACCTTTCTCTTCTTATATCTGAATTTCATGCAATAGGTCTAAATTAAAATTTTTCAAAATGTGAACTTTACAGCTCTGACACATTTCCGGGTAAAGACTTGATCGTACAAAAATTTAATAGTTTGGCTCCAAATATTAAGATAGTTAATAACAACACACTTCGTTTGTTGGGCTCACCTATCCTGGATCAATCGTTTCCTCTATTTATAGAAGAACAAATTCAAAAATTTTTGCAGGTTTCGGATCGTTTAGCCAAAATTAATACCCATATGGCATTTACCATCATACGTTTTTGTTTATTTATCCCTAAATTTACATACCTTGTTCGTTGCTGTCACCTATGGAAGTATCCAGACTTGCAGCAGAACTTAGATAAAATCATTAGGAACACTTTGGCTTCTACCCTAAACATCAATTTTAAGGATCGAGAGTGGATGCAAGCAACACTTCCAGTGCGTTTTGGAGGATTAGGTATCCGTTCGGTTTCTGGTGTTGCTCTCCCCGCTTTTCTGTCTTCTGTCCATAGCAATCAACAATTGATTGGCGAAATTCTTCGAAATTGTCATCATTGTGTAAAAATATCATGCATGGATGAGGCCAAAGATGCGTGGACAGTACTGTGCCCAAATACCGATTTTCCAAAAACACCTTCCTCGCAGCGTCTATGGGACGGGCCGATCTGTGAGCAAACACGGAACAAACTCCTTAATACGTGTTCAAGCTCTGAAGATCGTGCCCGTCTTTTAGCGGTTGCTGAGTGGGAATCGGGTTTGTGGCTACAGGTCTTGCCATCACCGAGCACCGGTACTCTAATAGATTCCTCTACTTTCAGGATTGCAACTTGCCTCCGCTGGGGCGCACCGTGTTGTGCTCCCCATCATTGCCAGTGCAGCGTTGCGGTCGACCACCTTGGTCACCACGGTCTTTCCTGCATAAAGAGCGCAGGCAGAATTCCGCGCCACGCCAGCTTGAATGACGTCATCCGCCGAGCTCTAACTACTGCTAACTGCGCGGCTATCCTAGAGCCATGTGGCCTCGCACGCAGCGATGGTAAAAGACCCGCCCCCCTACCGCCTAAGCAATAGCAATCGTAATAGCAATCGTTTATGACTTCATTTTAGTCATTTGGCACCGCCTATGTGACGTTAGCCATTAATTGCTTTGCGCGGATTGCGAAAGCAATCGTTGAATGAACAACTTTGATGGCTAACGTCACATAGGCGGTGCCAAATGACTAAAATGAAGTCATAAACGATTGCTATTACGATTGCTATTGCTATAGGCGGTAGGGGGGCCGATGGGATGACCCTGATTCCTTGGAAGATGGGACGGCCTTTAGTATGGGACGCCACGTGTGTTGATACTCTCGCTCCGTCTCATCTTCTAAGAACTCAGAATAGGGCTGGCGCTGCGGCTAAATATGCAGAAGGCCTCAAAAGGAACAAATATGCGAACATTGACAGTGGATACATATTTGAACCTTTTGGGGTCGAAACTTTAGGACCGTGGGGACCGGGAGCAAAAAACATTTACAAAGATCTTTCATCACGCCTGGTCGACGCAACACGTGACGAAAATGTTGGCCTCTATTTTGCCCAAAGGATCAGTATTGCTATCCAACGTGGCAATGGGGCCAGCATTTTGGGAACTGTGCCCGCTGGTAGTGGGCTTTTAGATTAGGGTTTTCATCGTCATCTATACATACTCATTTTTTTAGTTCAAGTGTTTTTTTTTTTTGCAATACTAGTATATAGTTATAAGTTTATGAAATGTTACTTAATTTTGTGTAAATAAATTCCGCTCCATTTTATCAAACATATCAAAGTAAACAATTAAGCTTTTAACTAAGATTTTGAGATAGGAACGATAATGTTGGTGAATAAGGTGACATTGATTAATTACAGGCATCATTGGAGCTTCACAGATGACTAAATCACGCACGCATGCCCATCCATCTTCATCTCGCCGAGTTGCATCAATAGGCTTAGCATCTATGGAAACGATTGGAGACGATTTTTTCCTCTCTACATTTGGTAATGTTACATTAGAAAAGAGTAGTTACAAAAAGTGCTCTGTAATTAAAATTTGTTCGGTAGCTATATTATGTTACAACCGACTTCAAATAATTTAGTGATGTGTAGATATATTATGTCGCGTAAGAGCTGTCCATCAGGCGTTCAGTGTTGCGTTGACCTATCATCCGAAGCATAACAAAATGTCATGATCCGAAGACAGTAATCCAGACAGACAGTAATCCTTATTGTATTATAGATACCTATGTGTAGACTTGGTGGACACTGTACTGACACCGGACACCTATATACACCTCGGTGCACAAGTTCCTCCCTTGACAAATTTCTTTATCATGAGTCATTTTAACGCCACATGAGCCCTGTAAGCCCTGTTACTTGTAAGTAAAGTAGCTTATCCATTTATTTATAAATGTAGGTGCTTATTACGATACCTGGAAATGATTTTGTTTAAAGGCTAAAAAAAATAATCAGATTCTTAATTACATTATAACGTCATATTTGATAAAAATCATGAGATTTTTTTAAGGAACAAAAGATGAACATGTTACCGTGAGAATTTAACAAATGAAACCTATTTGACGTGTTAAGATTACAACATAGTTATTTATTTAAAATACTCTATAAGTATATTTACGCAGAATCTCTACGGCATTGACAACAATACCTATTAAAATACAATACACTAGTGTTTGCGTATTGTACCTACATGATGTAGGTATAGGTATCTAACTTACATGGTGCACTTAAAATTGGTAGGTACTTATAAACTACGAGTAGGTATTAATAAAACTATGATCATATTTTAACGATTTTTTAATTTGTTTTAACATTGGTTTGAATACGAGTTCCTTTACATCTTTAGCATACATAAAATCAATGTGAGTGAATTTTTTATCAGCAATCGGGTAAAACTCGACTACATTTTTAAGTTGTTTCCTTAGAATATGCGTATCTTTTTCTGATGCCAGCCAATCATTGACGCTGTATAGCATCGCTATAGGAGTAGTTATGGATGAAATATTGTAATCAGGAGACACTCTTGAGCCATATAAAACTTCATTTTTCTCGGCTCCATAATCAAAACGTGCAAATCTTTGAGAAGTCAGTGTCTGCGTATAGTGTTCTATTTGCTTGAACGCGACTTCTGGTGTAAAATGTGATATCACTGAAGGCAAGGTGGTAAAATTTAGTTGAGCATGATTAATATCACACGACGCATACACTAGATTGTTACAAACATCTCTAGCAACTTCAGACTTTGCACAGAATGTCGATGCAAAAATTTCTGTGATCAAATTAGGCGTCGTCAAATCAATAAGACCGAACTCTCTTAACCTAGCGAAAAAAAAATCTGCGTGTAGTAATGTAGCATAGTTTAGGAATTGGAGAAGCGGACTCTTCAGGTTGGCTAAAGCGGTGGCAGGCGCCAACCCAACCATCAGCGAGATTTTGTTGTTATACTGAGGCTTTTCGGAGGCCATAACGAAGAAAGAGGTGGTGCCCTGTGAGTGACCGACATATATTAGCTGCGAGAAGTTGGTAGTTGTCAGCACGAAATCAATCATAGCAGGAAGATCGTAGCGGCCCATCTCGTCCCAGCTGAAGTCCCAATATGCGGCAGAGTGGGGTGTATGCATAATGTGGGTTCGCGAGTGTTTGGTACCTCGCACGTTGCCCAGCCACACATCGAAACCTTCGTCGGCAAGGAGGTACGCAATGCCGTTTTCGGGGCCCGCGCCTACCCAATCGTCTGCGCTCAGAAACAGCCCATGCATCAGCAACACCGGTCGCCCTGCACCGCGAATTCGAAACATGTGCAATATGTATCCATCTTCAGTTGTCAATTCATATTCTTCCACAGGATAACCATATTTCTTTAACATTTCGTTTATTTTTAAGTGAACATCTTTCAATTTTGAACCTGTAGAATATTGCGCTTTATCTTCTTCCGTAAAATTATAACCCAACAGAGACGGCGCGAAGCGAATGAATCTGATTATGGCTTCCAATAATTCTGTTTTTGGTCTTGATTTGGTTGCAAAAGAATGATGATTAAGGCACAAAATTACAAACAAAATCTTTAACATTATGAAAAACTCACTGTTTTCTTAGAGCGATAGTACAACAATGAGATAATAGGCCTACTTATTGTGAATATATACCACTACCACGAACAACATAAATAAGTATTTTTTGACACAGAAATATAGTAACGTAAAGGTAGTTGAGCATTAGCTTCTGCCCGCGGCTTCGTTTTTAAGGGAAAATAATAATGCTGTATAAGTAGGTATTAAAATCAAAAAAAATATCGAGATCTTATTCCTTTGGCCAGCTCTTAAGTAATTTGTATTTTAGCTCATAACAAAAAAAAACTGAACTGCCAACTATCTGATTCGGCTCCGTTATCATAAAGATTTTTTGATCTTCTTTCGCGCACATTAAAAATAAATTACTAGAAGGTACTCAGTGATTGCACTCTACAAATTAATATACCTACTTAGGTAATGCTTATCTTATCTTACAGAGGGGCCAAGAAATAACTCGGACACTTCGACCCATTGGGATCTATTGTGGTCCCCTAGATAACTTACTCCTCCCCAGTCTCGTCGAAAATTGTTCTCATGAGTTTTACAACGAGACTAGGAGATACGAGCCTATAGTCTTCTGGTTTTGGATATCCGACGCCTAGGAGACTCATTCGCTTACTAGCCATTGCATCGCATGTGCACAGAAGGTGCTCCATGCGTTACGTATGTTCCCCACACAACCTGCACATGGGTGTCGCGGTTAGACCCATCTTCATGAGCATGTCGTTGGTACCAAAGTGCCCAGTAAAGGCCCCAAGCAGGTAGCGGATTTGTCCCCTGCTCATGTTCCAAATGCATTCCCGGGCTTTAAACGTAGATAAGATAGGTAATGCTTACTGACAAAAAAATACCAGTATTCAGCTGACATGGTTTATTTTGCTGTCCGCGTGTTACCTACTAATTTTATATTTAGTGCTTAACACGTTCAGCGCCAATTTTAAGTCATCGTAACTAGGATGTATTTTGAATGATATATTATTATGATACATGTGGCATGTGGTGGAAGCCCATTTTTATCAAATGAGCAAATCAAATCATAATCATATACTGCAAACTAAAGATTTTTTATAGGGTTATAGTCTGAATCATACAGGTCGTGAAGTTAGCTACAACCTGCGCGAAACCCAATCAACGAGCAGCTTTATGTGAGCTTCAGTCAAGATTGGATAATCTGGGGACACGGGAGTGCCCCGCCAAGATGAGCCACGCAAAGCGACGCGCAAGGACACTACCTGTTCTCCAAGCGGTTCGCCAATTTTTTGAACCCTCATAACTTGGGTTTGGAGTATACTAGATAAACGAAATTCTCTAGATATAATGTCCACAATAGACTTAATAAACATACAAAGTTTCAATTGCATAGCTCTTATACTTTAGATTTTATTGATATCTAAAAATCTCCGATTTCGTCATTGACTCATTGACTCACTGACGATCATCAAAACCTAGGTATAGGATACTTCCTGAAGTCCTATAAAGCTGAAAATTGCCCCCCAACTCTTAAATCTGGGGGAGGAAAACTGGAGAGAAGTTTGAATACGACTTCTGCAAATTTCGGTGCTATAGGTTTGAAAATTAATAAAAGTACCTATTTGTAATAATCTACAAAAAGTGAAATCCATCAAAATACATTTTGATGTAAAATGGGGCCAAGACGAGGCTACAGTCCGCACTATCAGAAAGTTATAAAATCTCATGTAGTGCCAAGCTTCTAATTCTAGGACTCACTCTACAAGCTCTTACTTTACAAACTCTACGCCTTAGTCAATAATACCCATGTGGCTTTTTACCATTTCTTTACTACAAGATCTATTTATATAACCGAGAAGTAAAGAACACATTTTTACTTTTTGCTTATTAAAGTAGCGAAACAACCAAGCCGCATATATTGACTAAGGTGTAGAGTTTGTAAAATAAGAGCTTGTAGAATTAAGTCCTAGAGTTAGAAGTTGGCTCTACATGAGATTTGATAACGATAGTGCGAACTGTAGCCTGTGTAACACATTTTCATTTTTTGCTTATTAAAGTAGCGAAACAACCAAGCCACATATATTGACTAAGGTGTAGAGTTTGTAAAATAAGAGCTTGTAGAGTTAGAAGTTGGCTCTACATGAGATTTGATAACGATAGTGCGAACTGTAGCCTCGTCTTGGCCACATTTTACATGGATATGTTTTTTGTTGGGTTTGGCTATTGCGCAGATTGTAGCTAACTTCAGATTCGCCGATGTATGATTCGGCCTATAAAAAGCAGTCAAAATGACACCACGACGTACCTACGTATTACTCTTCTGCATAGATATGAAATTAGCATAGTAGGTATAAAATTAACATAATCCTTTTATTATGTATCTTTGTAGCGTAAACGACACACGCATTGTATGGTTAATTAGGTACCTAGTATTTATGCTTTGTCTTGATAATACTTATTTGTATATCACATTTGCATTTTATGTTGTACCTATAGGTACCTATAAAACTATTTATGTAACTTTTCAACTTTGTGATCTTATTGCAAAACAGCGCTACTGGTACACTTGAGCACAAAATCGTAAAAATAGAAAGATCTGGGAAGGCCTTTGGCCAGCAGTGGAACACAAACGGCTAACAACAAAACTTTATAATAGAAGTTTAATCTGTATTTTATACAGAATAATTAATATGCTTAGGCTCTATTACTATTATTATAGTTTGTAGCTTTATACGTTTTGTTTGTTTTATACGTAGGTACGTTTATACATTATACTTAGCCCCAAAACTGGTTTTCGCTAGAACTCACCTGAACTCCCAAAATATATAACAGTATGTAAATTAAATAAAAATTAGTTGCACAACCAACCCGAACGAAGATGGGGTGTAACACTAATAAAATATAAAGTCAAAGTCAAAGTCAAAGTCAAAGTATTTATTTGCATGATAGTGGGTATACAAAAGATCTTAAAATTAAACAAATATATATCCATCCACTAACAACCATAAAAAGTGTGCAAAATTCAATAATTGGAAATTAAAATACTTTTTAAATTGTCACTGTGAAAAGTAATGAAATTAAATAATTATTATTTTTATGATCTATAAATTAATGTTTACAGCCTCTATTATATGTATGGAAGCGACACGCTGTTTTATTAAGAAATTCGTCAACTTCGTAAAAGCACTCCGTCACTAACCACTTCTTCAACTGAAAGCAAAATCTCCTGTGTGGGAGTTCGAACAACTCCTCTGGAAGCGAATTAAATATCAAAGCAGCCATGTGTATACAATTTTTTCTAAACATCTCGAGCCTAGGTTGTGGTAGTTTGAGACGTACTTGAGGAGCCGACCTTTTATTTACATTGTCATAGCGCTCAAATAGAGTTGGATTGTTCAGTACAAATTTGGCCATCTCATATATGTAAAGACAAGGAACGGTTAGCAAGTTCTTAGCTTTGAAAACTGGTTTACATGAGTCATCCCATTTCATACCATACATTGCGCGGATACATTTCTTTTGGCCAATGAAAACCTTACTAACATCACACGAATTTCCCCATGTAATGATTCCGTAGCGAATAATGGAGCAAACATGAGCATGGTATACTTGCAGTACAGTTTCCTGAGACGTACATTGGCTCAATATTTTTAAGGCAAATACAAAGCTATTCAAGCGGTTTGCTAGTAAGTTAACATGATCTTTCCAAGTTAAATGGGCATCAATAGTCATTCCTAGAAATTTAGTGCTATTAACCTGTTCAATTTTATGTGATCCGTAATTTATATTCAAAGGTGGTAGTTTCTTTTGAAAAGTTTTAAATTGAATTACTTTTGTTTTCGACATATTGATTTTTAATTTATTACAATCGAGCCAATTTACAACGTCAGCTAGGCATTCATTAATATCATCTTCTATATTATTGATATTATGACCTTTTATAACAATTGTTGTGTCATCCGCAAAAAGAGTACTACTATGTTTGATAGAGGCAGGTAGGTCATTTACGTGGTGGAGAAAACAAACTGGACCTAGTATGCTGCCTTGAGGAACTCCACAATTACTAATTTTTTCCTCGGAGTCGTAATCATGTAAACAATTAGACTGTGTATCTAGTTTAGTAATACGGGTTATTTGCGGTCTATCACATAGAAAAGATCGTAGCCAGTCTTCTGCCGTTCCTCTTACGCCATTAGAACTCATTTTATCCAAGAGAATGTCGTGGTTAACGAAATCAAATGCCTTACTTAGATCTAAAAATAGACCACAAGTAGGAACACTATTTTTCCCATTAAGACCATCTAAAATTGACTCTATTAAATTGTATGCTGCTAGTGTTGTCGATTTATTTTTCCTGAAGCCAAATTGTTCTTTTGCAATGATATCAAATTTATCCTGGAATGAAGTCAATCTTTTATAAAACACTTTCTCAAAAATCTTGGATAGTACCGGGACCAAAGCAATTGGCCGATAGTTGTCTTTGTCTGATTTCGAGCCTTTCTTGTGTAGCGGTTTAATTATAGAGATTTTAAGCCTATCCGGAAATCTGCCCTGCTCCAATGATAAATTAATTATATAACTTAGTGGTTCAACAATGAACCGACATGTGAGTTTCAAAATCTTAGTCGAAATGTTGTCGTAACCAGTTGAATTTGTATTTTTCAGTGAGTTGATGATTTTGTTGATCTCATCGGATGAAGTTGGCTCTAGGTAAATGCTATGACAATTTGAGTTGACGTTGGAATACTGTTCATGTCTTGAATACTGAGAGGATGTTGATGGACCTATTTTATCAACGCTACTTGAAGTTATATTTATAAAATAATTATTGAAAGTGTTCGCAATATCGTGACCTGATGAGATGGTTACCGCACCATCACAGATCTTATCTATATATTCCCTTGGTTTGTTTTTGCCCAATATTCAATATTCAATCGTTTTTATTGCACCATAAATACATATTCTCTTAGTCTAATTTATAAATATATCATTTATACAAAGCTAGAGTTACATACTTATGGACCCTGTATTAGGGTATTGCAATTTACTTAAACACTAAGTTAATGGGAACGTTAGCTAAATATTATTTGTCTTATATTACTTTTACTAGTTTGCGGTGTCGAAACGTTTTTCGTCTAGGAAGTCTTGTATTGAGTGATAGCTTTTTGATATGAGAATCGCTTTTAGTTTTCTTTTAAAAAAAATTTCGTTTGTTTCGTTTCTGATATTATTTGGTAGCTTGTTAAATATTTTTATTAGCATGTATTCTGGGCCTTTCCTGACTATTTCTAATAATGGTTCGGGTGCTACTAGTTGGTTTTGGCGTCTGGGGTTTGTTGAGGCAGTGAATAGGTGTGGGTGTTTTTTGGCAAATAAAGCTGCTTCTAATATGTAAAGGCTGGGTAGGGTTAGTATTTTTTGTTCTTTCAATTCTGTATTGACAATGTTCCAAGTAGCCTTACAACAATTTTTAGAATTAGCAATATGTTTTTCGTTAGCTATTAATTTACATTTGTTCAAACATTGTTTTAACAAATTAGAGTATGACCTAAATATTTTTTTTGATTGAAGTGTTTTAGTTTTGTAATGTTTGTATCTAAGTGTGCGTTTGGTTTTACAACTAATCTTCAAGCCCTTAGATAAATGTTTCGTTTTTCCGGATTTTGAAATTGTTTTAACTTTTATAACTGGGAAGCAGAGTTTATAAAATAATATAATTAGATCGTGAAAAATATTAAAAGCTTCATTAGCTGTTGTGGTTTCAAACACTTCGGAAAATGATAAACTTCGGAAAATGATATATAAATAATTATTTTACGCAATAAAAGGTATAGCCGACTTCAATAGTGTACTACGAATCGCTCGAATCGATGCATATAATTTTTACATTATTGTAGATTTGTCAAAAAAGGGCTCAGCCAAAAATTTTAAAATTTAAATGTGCGCTTGGGAGTATACTCTTTCGAACTAAAAAATATTTTTTTAAATCGGTTCACAATTGACGAACCTATCGATGAACATACACAAAAAAATACATACTTACAGACGAAAATAGTATATCCTCCTTTTTGGAAGTCGGTTAAAAATATATTTGGTACCTACCCTACTGGTTCGACATGAAGTTGGACTATGCTCTTGGTTCTATTAGACAGCTGTTATTGTCGCTTTGCTATGTATAGTCCCAAAACTGGACGATTAACCTTCAGCAGAAAAGTTAACTCCCAAAATATTTGAAAGGTTGTTAGTTAAAAGTTTGTCGCGATAATCATAATATAAAATATAAAAAAGTCATATTAGTTCAGGTACGGATACCTACATTTTTTTTAATTTGTTTTAGCATTGGTTTAAATACAAGTTCCCGTACATCTTTAGCAAACATAAAATCGGCGTGTGTAAATTTTTCGTCACGAATCCTGTGAAAATACACAACGTTTTTAAGTTTTTCCTTTAGAATTTGTGCGTCAATTTCTGACACTAGCCAATCATTGCTACTGTAAAACATTGCTACAGGAGTCGTAATGGCCGAAACGTTGTATTCTGGGGGAACTTTAAAACCATACAATTTATTATTTTTCTCCTCTCCGTAATCAAAATGCGCAAATCTTTGCGAAATAATAGACTGCGTATAATGTTCTATTTGCTTGAACGCTACTCCTGGTGCGAAATGGGATATCACTGTGGGTAATCTTATAAAATTTACCTGGCGGTAATTAATACCACATGTCAAGTACACCATATTGCTACAAAGAGCTCTGGCAACTTCTGATTTAACACAGGCAATAGACGCAATAGTTTCTGTGATTAAATTTATTGGCGCCAATTCAATGATGACATGTTTTCTTATCTCTGAAAATAAAATATCAGCATGCAATAAAGTAGCATAGTTTAAAAACTGAACGATGGGACTTTTTACGTTGGGTATCGCGGCGACCGGCGCTAGCGCCACCATCAAAGATATCTTATCGTTATAGAGGGGTATCTCTGAAGCCATGACGAAGAAGGCGGTGGTGCCCTGCGAGTGGCCGACATATATTAGCTGCGAGTGACTGGTAGTGTTCAGCACAAGGTCGATCATGGCGGGCAGGTCATAACGGCCCATCTCGTCCCAAGTGAAATCCCAGTAATCGGCGGAATTGACCGACAGGGTGGAGTGGGCGCGTGAGTGCTTGGTGCCCCTTACGTTGCCGATCCAAACGTCAAATCCCTCGGCCGCGAACATTAGAGCCATACTACTCTCTGGGCCAACGGTCACCCAGTCATCAGCGCTCAACAACAGCCCGTGCATCAGGAGCACAGGCCGCCCCGCGCCGGGAATACGGAACAAGCGCAGTACATACCCGTCCGCACACCTCACTTCATATTCTTCCACTGGATAACCATATTTCACAATCATTTCGTCTATCTTTAAATACACATCTTGAAATTTAGCACCCGTTGCGAAGAGAGCTTCGTCTTCTCCTGTGAAATTATAGCCAAACAGAGTTGGTGCAAAATTTATGAATTTTTGAATAGCGTCGTATAATTCTGTTTTTGGTCTCGGTTTGTTAGCAAAAGTTTGATAATGACTAAAGATTAGAATTATAAATAATATCTTTATCATTATTAAAATCAATGTAACGTTTTTGGCCTCTTGTTAAAGAATGAGAATTAGAGGATCTCACTATGAATGGGTAGGTAGACTGCTACTAAATATTAATATTTCACATATTAATATTTATGAGTATTTATATTATTACGTACGGAACACGTTTTGTCTTGATAAATCAACGTGTTGTATGTAAGTATGCGAATGAGTTATTAATGTAATAACCATTGAATTAGTAATACTCACACAAAAAAAAATCTGAGCAAAAAATTCATTCATATAGGTATTTGATGTACGAGTATCTACCCAACGAGATCGAGATTTATTACGAATTCAGTGTACTTAACTAAATAGGTTATCATTAGGTGGGTATTACGTGCCTAAAAATATATTTATTAGGTATAGGTACCTACCTAATTTTTGAGTTCGAGTATTACAGGTACAAATACCATAAATATCAAAATTTATCTCATATCTTTTCCGAAATAAACTGATACCTACCACAGAACAGCAGAACTAAATCCCTACTGTATTGTCACTCATTCATAGCTTTATTTATATTGTAACTAGCGTCCAGCCACCGGCTTCGCACAGGTGTAGGTACTACATATAAACCTTCCTCTTGAATCACTCTAAGTAGGTAGGTATCTATTTAAAAAACCGCATCAATCCGTTGCGTAGTTTCAAAGATATAAGCATACATAGGGACAGAGAAACAGCGGGAAGCTACTTTGTTTTATACTTAGTACATATATGTATTGTAGTTTGTAGTGATACGAAACGTAAGAGTGTATTTAATATTTACCGTCGTACTGACGCGATTCGTATCGTATGTGTAGTAGGTATACCAAAATATTACTTGATAAAAAATATCACGATAAATATCGAGCCTGTAGTATCCGCCTGTAAATGGTTCAGTTCAAGGAATCACGGTCATGCATGCTGCTTATTTAAGTTTTTTTTAAATTGCTTATTAATTGGTCTGGAAATTCGAATAGTTCGCTTCACTTGAATTTATGAATGCATTTTTTTATTATCTACCTACAGTCGATTCTTCAGCCGATATCGATAAGATTTAAATGAAACCATTTCATTTCATCAAAATCGGATCATAATAATTGGCGGTGTAATCGCGTAGGTAATAATTATAACTTTGAGTCGAGTTGACTGTCGAACAGCTTGATGAGCGAAACACATAGGCGACACCCCTAAAAATTTCATCATCATCCACGGCTTTCTTTATCCCACAGCTGGGATAGAGACAGTAGGTTCGATCCGCGATATTGACGATATTGTCGACACACTTTGCTGCCGGAAAAAAAATTGTATACAGAAAATGAATACCATGAACTGTGGCAATAGTTGTAGATTGTATTATCTGAGATCGTAGATTTTAGATTGATATCTGTGACTGAGATGAATACTTTTATTTTTAGGCGGATAAATGGTTCTCTGATTTCTTATAAATAAGTTTTAATTAAATAACTAAGCAATTGTTCTATTTACAAAAATAATCCACACACGAGTTCACAGCTTCACACTACTACAACTAACTTTTAAACAAATTCCAGCCGCGAAGTCCTTGTTATTTTTGTATAATATAAAGCCGGAAACATACTATCGGACTAGACGGATGCGACTGACAGCCGCGACTTAGCAGGTTCCGGCGCGCCAGATCGCTCTCGGATGTCCGAACGCTCAAGGTCGTCCGAAGGTGACGTCCGCAACTTATGTTCGATAGTGTGCACGGCTCAGTATACTTTCATAGTCTAGATACCCTTCAGTCGCGGCTGTCAGTCGCGTCCTCAAGCCGCGTCCGATAGTATGTTTCCAGCTTTAGCAGTGTGCACGTCTTAAAACATCCGGCGCGCCAGATCGCTCTCGGACGTCCGAAGGCTCAAGGTCAGCCCAAGGTGACGTCCGCGACTTATGTCCGATAGTGTGCACGGCTCAGTGTACATTCATTAGCTAGATACCTATCAGTCGCAGCTGTCGGTCGGGTCCGTAAGCCGCGTCCGATAGTATGTTTCCAGCTTAATTATTTCTGTGGGTTGGTTTTTTTTTGGTCTAAAAACCCAAAAAAAATGTATTTCGCTCGCTGACCGAGAGTTGGAGCCTTTAACTAATTTATGTGTTCCTCAGGCAGCTGCGGCCTGGCTGCGGCTGCGGTCTAATCATCCACCAATCACAAAGAGTCCGAAATTAAATCAATCTGCGATTGGTGGATGACTAAACTGCAACCGCAGCCGTAGCTGCATTTACGCCGCAACTGGCTGGGAGACGATTAAAGAATCTATACATCGGTAGTTACCACAGGAAACGTTAATTTGAACCATCCGAACGTCTGAACGTATACGAATACAAGTACAAAGGAGTTGGTAAACTTTTTATATGGGAGGCGGTTCTTGAAAACCGGCAGCGATGCGAGCTAAATTAATGTTTAGTGCCATATTTAAGAATATTATTTCACGCAAAAACATATTTTTGTGTATCGCCGTTTTATTATAATATCTCTTTTTTATTTCACTAAGTAGAAAATATTTAGACTGAACTGGTAATACTAAGAGGAGGTCTACGTAGTCTACGTATCAGACAGGAATCTTCAAACAACCAATAGCGGGCTGGTATTTTAGAGTTTGACATTTATTTATTTTTTAAAACATGGCGACCAGCCCTCTATTGGTTGTTCAATATTGACAACGTCATTTCCTTTTGCTGTTTCATAATGTCACTGTCAGGTTTTTTTTTCAATTTAGGCTCAATGCAGTTATTTGATGTAGCACATAGTTCATTTTTCTAATGTTTTTAGAACCCATTTCAAAATTAAATGGCGATGAAAAAAATTCTAAAAAATATGTGTTTGAAAAGATAATTATATAAGCTTTCTATTGGTATATATTTTGTTTCTGCAAGATTTCAAAAACCGCATCTTTTCCATATCCTTTAAAGTTTGTAGTTGTGTGAGGGAGAGGGTGATCACAGAGATACCAGAGGGATAATGTGATCGATCGAGAAAAGAAAGAGATGCAATGATTTAAGATGGCATGAGTTAGAAAGAGACATGAAAAATATCTCGATTGAGTGTCTAGTTGCCGTCTGATTTCTTAATGATACATTTATGTATCATGTATAAGATAAATAAGATGGATGGGAACTAGGACGGAATGTACCGAAGTTTTTCCAACTTCCAAGGCTAAGAACCATCTGTGGCTCATGCTCATATTTTGTGGATTGTGGACACAATTTATTAATCGGCTATGTCAGATTTGAGAAGGATGCATGGAATTAACCTGTCAATATTTTTTTTTTTTTTTTTTGTTAGTAAAAAACCAAACATATTTTCTAAAAATGATATGTGCTTCAAAAATATAGGGATTTTTTGCTGTTTCCATATCACTAATTAAAATTAAAATTAATACCAGAAAAATTACAATGATTTTTTTATTGTTTTTACATTACGGATTACATACATAAGAAGTGGCGGTATGGTCTTAAAGGCTTTAGTGTCCAAAAATGGGCGAATTATTTGAAAAAAAAACAATCTTTTATTACTGTTGCTGTCAAAAAAAAAGGAAATATCAAATTCAGTCAATCAGATGACGTATTTAGTGTTGCCAGACTTCGTTCTCGGTATCCAGACATAGCAATTTTGGAAATGTTGACGTGTTGATGTAATAATTATTTTCTTTTTTAACTATTGGCACATAATCCTGCGTTAACTCGTTTTAGCCCGTAATGTTTACAAACTGAGGTGTTATTATACATTATTATAGAAACATAATTATTTTTTTGTATACTAAAAGATTATCAAAAAGAAAGAATATTCTTATTATTTTTATATGTACTTTTTATCATATACTTTACTACTAAAAACAAAAAGCAGTACCTAGTTGAAGTTATCCGAGAAATTCGTGGCAATTTTAATATTACTCGTAATAATCCTTAAGGGTGCTATTCGAATCTTTCACTTGCTTTACTACACTTGCAGCAGCTGCACTAGGCCGGCTGTGGCTACACAACTGAGGCGTTAGTCCAGGTTTACACATAAATTGAAATTACATCTGTTCGATATTGCCCTATACATTTTTGTACAGCGCCCCTGGCCGAAACGATGAAGAACTAACCAAAATGTATGGAGCCACACGCGAACGCAATAGTTTAAGTAAACAACACAAAACCTGGACTAAGGGCTCTGGTTATCTACGTAGTTGTATGAATTTCTACAAAAAGATTCCGAACACGGCTGCGGCAGCATGTGCTACCGAGCCTCGGCTGCAAGTGTTGTTAGCCTGTTTAAACAAGTCCAACGTACCTGCGATGTACGACGTAGGCAACCAGCATCGGAATCATTCCCGACTGCGGATACAAGTAGCGGCTCATGTGTGTGCTACCTTCATTCGCAACCTGCATCCGCAGGCTGCAGCCGAGCTGAATTTATTCGAAGCAGCAGCTATGCTTTACTTATATGGGGAAGAAACTAGAACTTGTCCGAACGATAAAACAGCGGAAAGTCGCCTACCTCGGTCACGTACTGCGACATGATCGGTATTCCCTCCTGCAGACTATTATGATGGGCAAAATACCAGGCAAGCGCAAGAGTGGAAGGCGGAAGATGTCATGGCTTCGGAACATCCGGGAATGGACAGGCATTAAGACTGTCGAACAACTGTTTAGGCTTGCCCTAGACAAGGAGAATTTCAAAAAGTTGACTGCCAACCTTCACTAATGGAGGCACTGGAAGAAGAAGAAGAAGACTTATATTCTTAACTTATAGTTGCGGTTCTTGTACTTTTGCTAATGAAATGGATGAATACCGAATTTTTTTTATCATTCCATTTTTCATTTTCTTTTTATATCAGTCCTAGACATTGATTTTTTTGACGTGACAACGTCTTATAAATCGATGAACTCCAAAAAGTAATCTGATATTACAGACAAGATGACATGCACTGTTTTAAAAATCAATATAAATATCATTGAGACAATATTGACTAAAAATACATGACATCAAGTTTTTAAAATCGAGCACCATTTTAGCACTCTGAACATAACAAACCTGGCAATCCATAATCTTTAGTGTGTATATGTCGCAGGCAATTTGTATGATTCCGCCGTTTACACACGGCGTCGTCAGTTTAAAAACGCTCGCCGTTATGTAAAATGCCGAAGGCAAAATGACAACTCGATCAATTGTAATAATTTCAACGTCGGTTGTAGTTTTAGGGTGACCATGACAAAACACACTTCAGACCAAGGAAGTTTCATACGAGAACTGGAACGCTTACGAAGCAAAATTTAAAAAAGAAAAATGTACTTTCTTTCTATAGACAAAAGGTTCACATTTGATTCTTACTTATCAAATGGGAAAAACATTCCGAGCAGGACAGCAACAACTGTTGGGCGTTGTCCCTTTCTCGAAACTTACCAGTATTAATAAAACTATTGGATGGTAGATTATCTCATATATCTGGTAATCATCAAATCGCATTTAATCGTACAAATTGATAAATAGATTAGCATAAAATGTATTCTAATTAACGTAATAAGTTCGATAATGTTCTGATTTTAATATTGGTACGTAATTATTATTGCAATACAAAAACTGTTTTTTTCATATTAGTAGAATTAGTAGTAATTTACCAACTACGCACGGCCGCACCTATAGCGCTTCCAAAAACAATATGGCTGATAATTTATGCAAAAGTCGTCATTCTGCTTGCTGCTTAATATTTTTATAAGTTGAAAAATGGTGAAAAATTGTTGCGTTAAGGGCTGTAATAGTGTAGCTTATGCTGGTTGTGGAATATCATTTTTTGGGTAAGTTTCTTGGTTTATTTACAAATTTCTTGTGTAGGGTGACAATAACAACAAAACATTTCGGGATCATGTGATGTTAGGTTCTAGAGAGAAGTAATTACTAGTTATATATAATCTAATACTACGTACGTTAGTAAGTCATTGTAATCAATTAAGAACCTACTACTATGAACTATGCACTTTTCTTGTATAATAGCAAAATAATGAACTGTGTTGTACTTAGTAACTAGTACAGCTCGGTAACTGCGGGTAAATATAATTTGCTGTCGCGCTATTTATCAGCTAATTTTTATAATATTTCGCAAGTTGGTTTAGTATATTCTAACAAGATTTGTAAATATGAGCAAAACTGGTCAAAAGCGAGTCGAGATTTTCAATTTTTTTATTTATCGAAAATGTAACTTACGAGCTTTATATTTTTTATCCTTAAAGACTACGAATTAAAAAATTACATAAAATAGAACAGAAGAAATACAAACATTACATTTTTTTACGATTACAATTTGACTTCTTCGCAATACGAAAAAATATTATTAGCAATTATTGTTGTCCATTTGTCGGCAAAGATGTCTACTAGCGGGTGGGAGGCGCTGAGGGCATTAAGATGATGGTGTAGAGATAATATTATAATGAACTGATGTACTCAGCCGAAAGGAGATTTAATATAAGGCGTTTGAGACTAGACTATAATTTGAAGAAAAAAATCTGCTGTTACATACATTTTGTCGATTCCGAGTTTCAGTTTTGCTGCTTTTTTTCTCGAATTTCGGGTTGGTCTCATAGTAAACGTTCGTAATAATGGTCTTTATCAACCAATCATTTTTACTTAATACAGGGTAATCAGATAACCCTGTTTATAATAATATTTGAATTTCAGATTTATCCCACCTGAAATACAAAATGATTTCCCTCATTCTTTTATTGGTATATACATTCTCATTCTCATTCTCTTTATTAATAACAACTAGTTACAGGTCATTTGTAGTACATGCTAACATATTTCAGCAAACATTACCTATAGTATGATTCCTTATTAATAACATAAAATAGTGCATTTAACAAAATCCAATAAAAATCCGTAATAAATAAATTAAATCATAAATCAATTAAAATTAAATGTCAATAGTAATAATTAAATATTCTGCATTTCGTTATACCATAAATGGTAAAATAATGTCAAACAATGGCCACTTATCAGTAAAAAAAAAAAAAAAATAATTAAATACAAACTCTACTCTCTACTCTTAGGCAAGAATTCCTCCACCTTATAGAATGTTTGCTCAACAAGCCACTCCTTAGTCAAATTCTTAAATGCACGTCGTGATGGTGCATTTTTTATAACTTCTGGCAAGTTATTGTAGACTCTAACTGCCATAATGTGCACCTGCTTGGATGTTTTCTGAAGTCGATGAGTGGGCGTGCACAGTAATCGTCCCTTCCGCGGCGGCTGGGCGCGCCGCTCGCCCAGGCACGCATGCTCTTCCAGGTGGTCTCTGGCGTACAGAGCCGCCTCTAGAATAGCCATCGACGGAAGAGTTAATATTTTCAAGTCCTGGAACAGTGGACGCGCCGATGTGTCCTCTGTCACTCTCTCTATGGCTCTGATAGCTCTCTTTTGCATCCTGAACATGCGCTCCCAATCTGAAGAGCATGCCCAGAACTCAACACCATATTGTAAGAGAGAGTGAACAGATGCAAAATAGCAACTTCGGACCATGGCCTTCGGTAGTATGGCCGAAATTTTCCACAGTGCAAAACAAGCACGCCCGATTTTGAGACACAGTCTGTCTACATGTTTCTCCCATGTTAAGGCGCTATCCAGATGAAATCCCAAAAATACTGTGTCTTTCACCTGTTCCAATTTTCCATTGTTCACTGCTACTTCTAAAAGCTCTTTTCTGTGTCCTGATAGGTCAAAATGAACAAAGTGTGTTTTGGCAATGTTTATTTATACTTAGTGTTTTGTAGATTGTCCTATTAAATGAAATTACTGTATGGATACACTAGTAGAAAGAGATATATTCCAATAATGGTGCTTTACTCTTCGGAACGTTTTTGGGATGCTCGTAATCATTCCAGTTCTCGTATGAAACTTCCTTGCTTCAGACAAATCAGATTGACAGATAAAAATTTTGGACAGTTCAAATCAATCAGATCGATTATAATCTCGAGATATAGTTCGTTTAACGGTTGGAGTGTACGAAAACGAGTGTGGGGCACTGAGCCTAAACTGCGATCAACGGAATGCGATGGGATGTGGGAGTATATGGGTGGGGAAATACTGAATTGACTTTTACACCAGGATAAGTGAACCAAACTTAGTGACCTTAAGTCAAACTTATATAAAGTTTGTAGGTTAGGTTAGGTTTGAACAGTGACAACAACGCGCGAGCCGAGCGAGCGAAGCGAGCGTGCCGCGGTAGCGGCCGGCGAAGCGCCAGAAACAATATGTCCTTATTACGAGTTCAGGACCTTCCGTTAAATATGTATACTCTAACATTAACTAACCAACATAAGCACTTATCTAAGGTATTTTGACTTCAATTGGTCACGTTAGCCTCTTTTGATATCCTCTGAGCATTTTTTTAACTATGGTCGATATGCAACAATCGGAAGACTCCTGCACATTTCAGGAGTCCTCGGAACACCAGATTCTATGGACACCTTAGCATTTTTTAGGTACCGAAAAACCTTGAAAGTTGTCCACGGCGTGTTTATTGCTTTCGTTTAAGAATCGTAACTTTTTTTTAATTTACTATAATAAATGTCTTTAAAATCACAAGTATTTTGCAAAAAGCCTTTTGTACACGTAGTATTTTCAATATTTTCTTGGCTCATAAAACCACTACTTGACGCCATTTTGTTTGTTTTGATCATCAGTGACGCGCGTGGTAAGAAACAGAACTAAATACTTCAATTTGCCTCGGCATTATGTATACGGCGTTTTAATTGTCAATCAAATGTTTCGGCATAATATAAAATGCTAAGGCAATATACATTTTGCATTCGGCATTATACATAACTGCGAGCGTTTTTAAACTGACGACGCCGTATGTAAACGGCGGAATCATACAAATTGCCTGCGACATATACATGTCTATAAATAGGTACTTATAGCTTGAAAATTGTTTTCGTTTTATTTTATATTCAATTTTAGCCAAATTGTACATATTTGAACAGTTTTAGAAGCGTCATAAATCACATTGGTGAACATATCATTCTTAGAAAATAAGTGAGGAAAAATTAGTCTGTTCGTATATAACAGGTCCTGGTATGTATGGGCTCGTGCATCCTTCTTTAGATAGCCAAATGAAATACCAAAATTCACTGCAAGTTTTAACCAAGTCTTTATCTTTATACTGTTCTTCAATGCCATGCCATTTCAAATCCAATGTTGGAGCGGTTAAGTTGCGTAGCGCGAGGCACAATAATAAAAAATACATAAGCCACGTTTTTAAAAAGTAAAAACCGTACGTTTCGTTCCCGCGCTTCGTGATCTTGAAACGTCAAGCTGGTCAAGCCCAGTCAAACGAAATAAAGTTCATAATGGGTTATCACTAAAGATAAAATGAATGTATTTGTGTAAAAGAAAACTTCATCATATTGTTTGTTGGATTAACAAGACGGAATAAAGTTAATCAAAATGCGTAATAACTTAGCAAACACATGTTATTTTGCTCTGACGAGAAGAATAAATGGATTTTCATCACAATTTTGTGGCAATCAGCTGTTTACGGTGCAGACCAAAATCGACTGTAAGGTAATTGTTGTTGACACCGCTGTTATCGGTAATTTATTTTTTGTTGGTTAAATTCAGGTTCTATTCTAACTTGTGCCTGGTGCCATGCTTTTGTAAGTTTATCAAGTATTTCGTCGTTAGTAAATTGGTTACAAAGTACTTCTAGTGAGCCAAATTCGACATAAAAATCACAAGGTAAGGTTAGGTATTGATTTAAATACTAATATAGCGTAATAATTTTGATCTTCAAACAGTTATAACCGGCATGAATCTCTTGTCAATTTAATTTTCCTTCTCAAAATGTGTTGCAACAAATTGTTCACTAAAACAACATGATACGATAAAACACCATAGTAATTATTGCAATAGTTATTATTGTAACTAACAACTTTTGTTTATGATTGCATTATCTTGTTATCAGTCTGAGGTCAGTGCTTCTGATTTTATATGTAACTAAGAAGTGATGTGTTTTTTATTCAGTTATCGTTTGATCGCCAAAAGGTTAATACATCAGTTGTAATTGTGTGTAGAATAAATTAATGTAAATTTCAGAGGCTTCCAGTAAGACATTTTAATAGAACAGCAACCATGAGCAACCAATTGTTGAACGGTAACCTATGGGACAATGATCCTGAGCTTTATGATTTGATCACGAAAGAGAAAGGCCGCCAGCGAGCTGGTCTTGAGATGATCGCTTCTGAGAACTTCACATCGATGGCCGTCCTGCAATGCCTGAGCACCTGCTTGCACAATAAATATTCTGAAGGAATGCCGCACCAAAGGTTTGAATAAACATATTTTCTTTTAACTGGCCGCCTACCCACATTGTAACAAACTTTGTATATTTGCCACTTTCTGTTGTTTTAAAGGAGTTGCAACATTTTGCAGTAAGATTTGTTTTTCATACAACAATAATGTTTAAATAAATGTGACCCTATCCACTAAATATCTAATGCCAGAAAGTATTTTACCTCTTAGACACTACATAATATTATATTCTATTGTAGAATAGTGTGAAAATAAGTCTTGTATGATTACAGATACTATGGTGGCAACGAATACATAGATGAAATTGAAATACTGGCACAAAAGCGATCTCTAGAAGCGTACAGATTGAATTTGGAAGAATGGGGTGTCAACGTCCAGCCTTATTCTGGTACGCTTAAAAATATTGTTATAATGTCTTTTTTGTAATGAAATTCAATAAATCTTGCATTTATTTGCATTAAATTGAGTTCTTGTTGCAAATAGTGGAATGTGAAAAAAATTATGGGTCTAAGGTAAATTAGCCAAATCGAACTAGACAGAGTTTACACACTAAATATAAAAAGCCAGATGATACTAAAAAGTTAAGTCATACTTGAGAGGAAAAGGTTAAAAATACCTGAGGCAGCCAAAGTTCAGGGCTGGCTTAAATGCTTATTTATTTTATGCCAAAAAATATTTTAAAAACATTTATCTAATAAATAATTGTTGCTGTGACCAAAACTTTCTCATTAACTTTTCTTAGTTGTTATAATAATTAAAAGCAAGATTGTATTATTGGCGTAAAATGTTTAACTAATTTTAAAAAGTACATCTACCTACTCTCACAATTCACGATAAAGCATACATTGCATTGCAACATGGCATAAACCTGATAAGTTTTATAACTTCTTATCTTGTTGCTGCAACAGAGAAATGGAAAGTAGCTAATGTATATAAGATAAAAGTGTTTATTGTGACCCTTTTGTTCTCAATATCTCAACATTTCAATGTGTCTCACCAATCCAGCTACAGATACAAAAGTTTTCTCATAGAAATGGTACACATACTACAGGGTGTTGCTTTGCTGTGACTTCCAAACATGTATATTCAATTTGGTACAATGGTTTGAAAACACACACACACACACACACACACACACCTCACCCACACCACTCATGAGTAGGAAATTTCAGTATGGGTGAAATGACACCGACGCTACGACTATTTTCTACACTACAGCTATTTTATCGCACTTAAACTATTTTAAACTTATCAGGTTCTCCTGCAAACTTCGCCGTGTACACGGGAGTGGTGGAGCCCCACGGCCGGATCATGGGCCTTGACCTGCCGGACGGCGGCCACTTGACTCACGGCTTCTTCACGCCCACTAAGAAAATCTCCGCCACTTCCATCTTCTTTGAAAGCATGCCCTATAAGGTCAGTATGAGTAGGTAAAGAACGAATGGCAATGGGACGGTAAAGATCTCGAATGGAGACTTCGTACTAGCAACCGCAGCGACCGGCTATCACCGACTAGATAGACTGGGCTGTATGTTAAGGACCTCAGGAACGCGCTGGATGCAGGCTACTTTCAACTGGCCTTATTGGAAATCCATAGGGGAGGCTACAGTCCAGCTGTGGGCGTCCTCGTTGTAGGCAGACTGCTAAGTGGTAAGTGATGGTATACACCTCTGTCAGAGAGAGAGAGAGAGACAGAAAGAGAGTTGTCCTATACCAGTAGACTTGCGAGATATTTAATTGTATTGCAAAGCAAGCATTGAACGAAAACAACTTGACCAGTCTAGCTCCTTTTAACTGTATTTTTCTCTTTCTTCGCAAAAGAAAGTAGCTGCCCTAGATAAAATCCCTAGCCAATGCGCGAATACTCGAGCTATTGTGATGTAGATATGCAGCCAAATCATCGTGAAATATTTTCTAAGGAGTTCCTTAGAAAATATTGAATTTATTTAACATGAGGAGTTCCTCATGTTTTGCGATTCGCGAATAATTTTATCTTGAAGTGCGATGTGTGTGGCCCTAGGGTTAAACTTAATCTGAACTGTCCGTAATTATTTTTTGTCAAAAACATAACAACCGACTTTAAATAAGCCGACGTTTCTGTATTATCATTGTCTAGAATCACTCTAGAATTGTTCCAAATATATTCAACCAAAGTAAATTATTTTTTATGGGACTATCTCGCGAAGTTCCCCTACACATTTTAATATTTATTTTTCGCAAAAAATAGCAAAACCGACTTCCATTGTGAACAAAATTCGAATAGTGCGCTCAAATTGATACATACAATTTTGACATTATTGTTGATTTTACAGAAACGGCTCAGCCGATTTCGATCAACTTTAAATGGGACCTCGGGAGTAAACCCTTTCGAAGTAAAAAGTATTGTTTTATTCGGTTTACAATTGGCGAAAGTATCGATGAACATACACAAAAAAAATACATACAAACGAACATAGAACCTCCTCCATTTTGGAAGTCGGTTAAAAAAGTTTCAAACCGGTCCATAAACAATGGAAAAATTAGGTAAGATCGGAACAAAAAAAAACATACAGAGAATTTAGTAAGTTCGTATAAGCCCAGCCCTGGTGTCATAGTTTTCCTCCTCCACATGCCTCTGACATGGCTTCGCGGTTAAAATAACAATTACAGAAAAATGAGAACCTCCTTTTTTGGAGGTTGGTTAAAAATTAGTTCATAATGAAGCATTCAATGAGTATGTGACTCGGCACACCCGTTTGACGTAACTCGAGTAAATATTTTCACTGTCGTTTGACCGGTGGTCACCGCGCTGACCTCTCGATAAACTGTTTGTTTCTCTGGCTAGTGATAAACAAGACTTTGGGACCGAGGTCGAGCACGTTATTAATAACTACTTAGAATTGCAATACATCTAGGTACTTTTGGCAAACGGATAGGCATTGTGATACAATCAGCCTATCAAAAATCGAGAGTCCTAAAAAAAATATACCACATGTTTGCGTTTGACCACATCCTGTTTGATGTGCAGCAGAGATACGGTCTACTGCCTAGCACGGTTAATAGAAGATACTGGAGAATTTGGAATCAGTAACTAACTGTCAAAAACATTAAAGTATAATACATTAAACATCATTGGTCAAAAATCAGCGTTTAAAGACAGATTGACAGACATCAAGTAGAATAGTATTTGAACTAAAAAAATATTTTTATTAATAATATTGTTATTTCGTATTACCATGTATTACTAAATTCAGTAGTGCCATGGGGGATAAACGAACCACCGATTTTAGTCCATCTCACGTAGTAATGTAAAAAAGTCGTTGGTTGAGTATGCGGAAAAAAATATTCTTCCTTGGCAACTAGTTGCCTACGAAGAGGAACAAATCCTGGTACGCAACCAGTTGCGAACATTGGTTGCGTACGCGGCCGAAAGCTAGTAGAAGATCGGTTCGATATCACATTCTTCATAAGATTAGCCAGAATAGTAAGTCTGTCTTTCGACGAAGGTACAACGTAAGTAGGTGTCAACCTCGAGAGTTAACTAGGTATCTTCTAGGTAAGCGGGACTACATTCTAGACAGCATCTCAGCTGTGGTCAAACGCAAACATATCATACACTTATTTTAAAAAATAACTGTAAATGATGCTGAAATGTTTTATAACAACTACTAAACAATCCTACAACAAAAACATTGTAGTAGGTATGGCCCAGGGTATGAGTAAACTTCTCATAATCGTCCCTTATTTATGGGAACAAAGTTTTAATAAACACAAACTTTCGCATTTGCTCCTATTTTCACATACCTAGTTAGGACTAATATCGTAAATGTAAATGGGCGTGTTTGTTCGGATTTTTCACATGTCGGTGTAGTTCAAGGGCAAGCTCGGATACCCCAAAATACTAAGTTTCCTGAGGAACAATAGCTGAGGATATTTTTTCTTCAAATCGCGAGTAGTTTTTTTATAGTAAGTATCTGACAAAAAATATAAATCTAACTTGAACCAATGCTTTTACAGTCTTTGTGCTGGACCAACACTTTACAATCTATGACGAAAATAATTTAATACTTATTATCTTGAATGAATACCTATCTACTTTAGTCATTGCCCCGAGACAAATCATTGGCATCTGAATTATCTGATAATTTCAACTCAAGGCTACTTCCATTGAATACAATAAAACGAAACTGATTACTCCTATTCATAGCCATGCTCACTTTATACCAACACTGTAGTCAGTAGATACCTACAGGAAGTTGGAAATTGGTATCCAGTTCGAAAATCAATATCGTGTTGAATTCCAACTGTTTGCCACAATGGAGTTGTAGGTACCACAATCATGTTGAAAAACTGGCTAGCCAGTAACATTGTTTCGTTAGCACAAACAAATCGATATCGTTTTAACTCGATAATCACCTAGTGCTCATTGGTTAATGAGTTTGAGAAAGATAGTTTAAAGGACATGTCCACAAAATGTATGTAGGCTGGTATAATAATAATCAAAAATTCTAACCACAACACTCGTTACATTTCGAGAAAGTTCATATTTTTTTGAGTCTATTTAATCATTTAAAACCAAAAAAGAGCCCTCCGATTTTTTCAAAATTAATTTAGAATCTATTAGGATAATTAAATATATTTGGCTCAATGGGTAGTTTATATATATCAACCCTGGTTAAGTAACCTCCTTTATTGTTAATTAGAAGCATTTTTACCAATCAGAATCAGTTTTTAAGTGTTTTTTGTCACATTGTACCTACTAACTGGTCACACTGGTAGGTTATAATTTTTAATTTTAGCAAATTAATAGATTAATGCGAAGAATCAGCTACAAATGCAAGTAAAATAACGATAGAAGTACTTTATTATTGTCAAACTAGAAATAATGCAGAGCTTTATTATTATTTTTCACATTAAAAAAAAATGGAGGGATAAAAAAATCAAAATTAAATATTTTTGAGAAGCCCATAAATCAAGCTTTCAAATGATGTATAAATCATCTTGGTTCGATTTTTCTTTGAATAATATACCACTTGTGGACGTCACCTTTAAACTTTGTTTGTATGCTTTTTATCATTATTTACTCCTAGAGAGATTTATCATCATTTCAGTCATAGGACATCCAGTGATGGACAAAAGCTTCCCCTATCCTACTAATATTATAAACGCGAAAGTTTGTGAGGATGGATGGATGGATGGATGAATGGATGGATGGATGTTTGTTACTCTTTCACGCAAAAACTACTGAACGGATTGAGTTGAAACTTTGCGATAATATAGCTTATATATCAGAATAACACATAGGCTATAAATTATAATGATATTGCGTCAAAAATCAAACTATCATGCGGGCGAAGCCGCGGGTAAAAACTAGTATACAATAAGACTGGTTGAAAGCTGCACATGATGCGATCCTGCGATCTCAATGAAATCGTATGTCCATCTTGTGGGTATACGTCCTACACTGCGCTTGCCAGTAAATTAATCTCTACTCGAGAAGCTTCGAGTCCAGTCCTCTCCCATTTTGGAATGTGACCCAGTTCGACCCTGCAAGGTCGTGTCTCATGTATTTCATATAGGTTTGGGTTTGACTACATACTGCCAGAAGTGCCAGATATTAAGCAGATATGCGGTCTAGGTAGTATAAATCTTATCTAGAAGACCTGTACTTGTTACCCATACTGAAATGTCCTCTCGTGTGTGGCGTGTGTATGTATGTGGTGTGTGTGTGTGTATGTGTATGTGCAGCCTATCAGTAAATAAATAAAAAATTAAACCATTGTACCAAATTGAGTTAAAGTATTAGTGAATGTATTTACTCGAGATTTCAAAACACCTATGTTGCTCTTTAGAGGAAAGATAGACTAAGGCAAAGCGTCCCACATCCTAGTTGTTTGTATAAAAGGAATGTGGATTCAAAACGCTTGGTTCTAACGCGCAGAATGTCCACCATAAAAGAGTGGCGCTTTTGAGATGTAGCGCACTAGATATGTTATTGGGAGAGAGAAGTGAGATTTTGAGCACCTTGTAGCTATAACAGACCTCATTAAGTTTTTTTTAACCTATAATTAATGTTTTACCAGGTGGACCCTAAAACCGGCCTGATAGACTACGACAAGCTGGCGGAAACGGCGAAGCTGTTCAAGCCCAAGCTCATCATCGCCGGCATCAGCTGTTACTCGCGCTGCCTCGACTACAAGCGGTTCCGACAGATCGCAGACGAAAATGGAGCTTATCTCATGGCTGATATGGCGCATATTTCTGGATTGGTCGCTGCCGGTAGATATGCGTCTTCTATTTGATATTGAGGCAAAATAAGTACTGAGTGTGTTTATATGTCTTTGGATATCATTGTACTCATCAATATAAACACCCTTTACTAGGAGGCCAAACCCGAAATCGTAAAAAAAAATTGCTCCGCTATAATTTTGTCAAAGGTTTCGCGGTGTTACCTGCCTTAGCCTGAGAGTATAAAAAGTAGCCTATCTGTTAATCCCAGGTCTAAGCTACCTCCATGCCAAATTTCATCTAAATCGGTTCAGCCGTTTGTTCAAAAAGAGTAACAGACATCTATCCATACAAACTCACAAACTTTAGCGTTTATAATAATAATAGATCAGCTAATTTATTTTACAAGATTTTACAGCTGCTCGCATATTAAAAGTTTTTTTTTGTTTGTTTATGATTAAAGGATGTGTACAAAATGTGTATAAATATGTCTTAGAATTTGTTCACTCTCTAGAGATAATTTGTCTATTAAAAATCTATAAGGAATGCGTACTTCCAGCAGAGGCATCGTATGGCTGTTAACAAAACAGCAACTTAACCTAGTAACTGACCGAGCGAACGAAGTGAGAGGTCTCCGTTACTACTCGACAATTTTGCTTTCGTCTGTCCGGATGTTGATTTTCCTCTACAGGTCGCATTTTTGAACGAATCAACGAAACTTGGTACACAGATATGAATATTAATGGTTTTTTGTCGTCGGCGTTTTGATTTCCCTCAAGAAGGGAGAAAATGGCTGTCGTGCTATTAACAAGCTAACAAGATTTGCGAATATGAACCAAATCGGTCAAGATGTAGTCGAGATATAATTATGCTTATTTTATTTATTCATTTATATCAAATTATCACGGTAACAGTAACCAATTACACGAATGATAATTAATAAATATTACTTAATTACGTCAATGTCAAATTTGGTTAACAATAATGAATATTACAAATCACATAAAACACATACAAAAATATTACGTCCATGTCAAATTTAGTTAACAATAATAATAAATAACAAAGGACTTTGAATTCGATTATAAAAATAAAAAATTAAAACACAAAAAGGGAACAGTTATACATTCAAAAACATAAATTATTAATTACAACACATCGTAAAAAAATTTTTCGAAGAAACAACAATGTCAGTTCATCCATTCATTCGTTCATACATCACACCTTTCACAGTAGCACAAACATTCCGCCATGGTCGTCTTCCAGTCATCAATGAACAAATCGCACTGTTGTCTCGCGTCGATGAGCCGTGAAGTCTGTTACTAGTTGTAGAACCGTTCCAATAAGCTAAGAATAAAATGTATACTTCTAATTACATATAATTTCTAACTATCTGTCTATATCTCTCTGCAGGAGTAATCCCAAGTCCGTTCGAGCACTGCGACTTAGTAACAACAACTACGCACAAAACGCTGCGCGGGCCGCGCGCGGGCGTCATCTTCTTCCGCAAAGGGGTTCGCTCGGTGAAAGCCAACGGCACTAAGGTCATGTACGACCTGGAGAGCAAAATCAACCAGGCCGTGTTCCCCGGGCTGCAGGGCGGGCCGCACAACCACGCCATCGCCGCCATCGCCACGGCTATGAAACAGGCCACCACGCCCGAGTTCGTCGAATATCAGAAACAGGTATATAATTATTGGTCGATTACAGAAACTAGCGTCGTTTTAATTTGAAAGGCGTGCGCTCGGTGAAGACCAACGGCGCTGAGGTGCGTGACGGATCCAGTGTAGTGTCAGTGCGGAGAAGCTATGGGTTGGTACTTGTCCCGGTAACTAGAATGGGGTTCGAGTGACTGTCTCGGCCTTTTGCTAATGCCGAGCGCGCGGCCGAGAACACTAACTCGCCACTCTACTCGATAGGTTTGATGAGGCTATAATTATTCATGTACGACCTGCCCCCCGACCGCCTAAGCAATAGCAATCGTTTATGACTTCATTTTAGTCATTTGGCACCGCCTATTTGACGTTAGCCATCAAAGTTGTTCATTCAACGATTGCTTTCGCAATCCGCGCAAAGCAATTGATGGCTAACGTCACATAGGCGGTGCCAAATGACTAAAATGAAGTCATAAACGATTGCTATTGCTTAGGCGGTCGGGGGGCTGGAGAGCAACCAGGCTGTGTTACCGGTTCTGCAGTGGGCCTCATACTTTACTGTAAATACTAATAGATTTTCTTCATACCAATATTTTAGAGAAAGCTTTGATGCCTCAAATATACAAGTATATTATTCATAAATCAATGAATGTATGTTTCGTAAATATAATTTTTGCCATGTTTGCGTGTTTCATATGTAGCGCGCCCGCGCCGTGTAATGAGAATTCCTCCTCTTTTCCTATTGTAAGTTATTAAAAGAGCATTGCTATTGACATTCTTTCAATAATCTTGAATCTATTAAAAATGCGTATGTCTCTTCATCCACCCTTCATTTATTCTCATCTCCAGGTAATAAAGAACGCTCAGCGGTTGTGCGAAGGTCTAAAGTCGCGCGGGTACGCCATCGCGACGGGTGCCACAGAAGTGCACCTTCTACTGGTGGACCTCCGCAGCAAGGGCCTGACGGGCGCGCCGGGGGAAAGGATCCTCGAACTGTGCAGCATCGCTTGCAACAAGAATACTGTTCCTGGGGACAAGAGCGCGCTTTCACCGAGCGGGATTCGATTGGGTAAGACTATACTCCATAAGCAAGATCTGTGATTAGTCAAGTACTGTAGTGGACCTCCGCAGCAAGGGCCTGACGGGCGCGCCGGGGGAAAGAATCCTAGAACTGTGCAGTATCGCTGGTAATACTGTCCCTGGAGACGAGAGCGCGCTTTCGCCTAGGTGAATTATACGACTAGGTCAGACTATACTCCATAAGCTTCGCGTAAAACGTGTGGCAATAGACGCGGGCGCAGGCACGGCTAGTGTTCGACCAATCACAAACCCATTAGTCTACTACTAGTGGACCTGCGGAGCAAGGGCCTGAGGAGCGAGCCGAGCGGGATTTTATTTGGCAAGACTATTTGATCTGTCAGGAGTTCAGTACAGAGCAGGTATTCGTACACTTAGCATTTTTTTTTTAAACTCTGTAATTTTCAACAGGTTTGTACAACAGACACGGGTAGGGCTGCGATCTAGCATTTTTTTTTAAAACTCCGTAAGTTTCAACAGGTTTGTACAACAGACACGAGTAGGGCTGCGATCTAGCATTTTTTTTTAAAACTCCGTAAGTTTCAACAGGTTTGTACAACAGACACGGGCAGGGCTGCGATCTAGTATTCGACAAATTAAGATCTGTGATTAGTCAAACACTAGAATGGAGCCCCGCCCGCGCCCGCGTCTTTCTACGCGACGCTTTATCATTGCAAGATGTGTAATGATTTATTTATTTGAAATTCGTAAAAAATCAAGTTTTGGAAAATAATCGCCAGGCAACCTGCCATCCATAAAAAAAAACCAATGGCGTATGTGAATCTACATAACCACACTGGGCCAGCGTGGTGGACATCAATCACCCTTTGTGCCTAAACTGATGTTTAGCAATGGACCTATTGAAAGGCTGGTGCATTACAGCGGAAAATAATATGATACAGAAGCGACGTAATATTTTTCGCGTTCGAGAACTCAGATTCTTTTACAGAATTCCCAGTTTTATAAATTAATAGAATTGTAGATAAAGCTTTCAAAAGTTCATACTGTTAGTGAACTCGTGTACCGCAATTTTTAACGAGTATTTTTTGGTTTGATACGTGAAAATAATGATAATGTATTTGTTTTGTGGTAGCTTTCGATAAGATAAAGCGCCCTTTTCAATTTAGCGAATGTTGTCAGTTGAAACTTGTCTGCGGTATCGCCGGTATCAAATTACCTCGAAAAATACACTTAATTGAGCAATTATCATTTTATCGCCGTTTATAAATATGCATTGTGCATACATTAAACTCGAAGATAAAGTTGTTTTTCGCTGCATTAAATAATTAATGATATGAAAATCATTGTAAATATAATTATTTGTTGTTGCTAATTGTACACCATAGGCATTTCAGTAAAGGAAAACATCGTGAGCCAACCTGCATACGTCCGTAGGCCTTGATGACGTATCTGAGTCCACTAACCCGCACTTGGCTAGCACGGTCCATATGGACAATCGCCCTTGTGGATAGGCCTGCTGCTTTCAGCAGTAATCTATTGAAAGGGTGATACTATATTAAAATCTGATAGTAAACATCACAAATATCCATAACAGATCGCCAGGTTAATATAAGGTGCACAATGTTAAGTAGGTGTCACACTCTTCAATCCAGCCCCCCCGACCGCCTAAGCAATAGCAATCGTTTATGACTTCATTTTAGTCATTTGGCACCGCCTATGTGACGTTAGCCATCAATTGCTCTGCGCGGATTGCGAAAGCAATCGTTGAATGAACAACTTTGATGGCTAACGTCACATAGGCGGTGCCAAATGACTAAAATAAAGTCATAAACGATTGCTATTACGATTGCTATTGCTTAGGTGGTCGGGGGGCAGGGCCCAGTAACATAGCGTTTCAGCATTCTGGTCTACTTTTAAACATAGAACTACCGCACAAAAGGCGATAGGGCCTTATCTACCACAGTGGCCCAAATGCGATAAGGTTAGCGGCAGGTGGTTGAACATAGTAGTTCTTCTAATCTAATTGGTGATTTAATTTTATTAAGACTTTTGGCTTGCCTTAAAATTATTATACCGAAAACTTAGTGCTTTCCAAAAGTATAATATTACTACAAATAGCGCTAATGGCGCAGTTTAACTAGGAGTTTGTCAGCGATCACTAAATTTAAGTAATGTTCGGCACGTTCAATCTTCGGGTGGATGACCGCGGGTTGCATTTAAAACTGACCGCTACCGTGGCTCGAGTAACCCGTTAAATTGTCGGTCCCAATGTCTTAACCGTTTAGCCATCATATGTTACTTTTGTCTGTCTGTCAGGTATATTACTATTATTTATTTTTGCCTAGAAATATTATGAATGTAGCCCCTTTACAGCTAAATTACTGCTTATGTAGATACTTTTATTACTAAGGTGTACTGAATAATTTTTCCAATGTTTATATTAATTTTATATTATTTTATTTGATTATTCTACTGTAATTATCGTATTATTGTTTGACGAAGCCCCTTTACAGCTGACATTTTTAAATTAAATTATTTTTATTTGCCAAAATTAATTAAAGTGTATACCCATATTTATTTTAAATTATAGGACTGAATTTCTTAAATATTATTTTATTGTGATAATGATTTAACGATGCCTCTGTACAGAGCTGAGTCATTTTGATTTTATTTGTATATAGTGAATTCGTGTACCTACAATACCTACATATTTGTTATTAATGTCTGACAATTTTCAAAAACTAACAATTATATTATGATCAAACCTATTGTCCAATGAGGGAATCATGGAAGTTAAAACTAATATTTTTGTTTATGTTTCGTTCTCTGATCTAATCCAAGCTATATTTTTTTCTTGTTGTGAGGGTAGATCAGAGTACTTAAATAAAATTCCTGTAATTGTGACGAGTCCATGGTAGAACCATTTATATAATTTATTTTACTAAGTAAAAATGTGTAAATGATATACTATGACAATAAATGATATTCTATTCTATTCTATTCTATTCATCTCAGAGGCCTTCAGGGGGTTTAAAACTCAGATACCAGGGCTAGCCACCCGGCCGACACCAACTTACTGCAAATCTATATTATACAGAGTTATTGGTAATCAATTAAATAGCATCCTTTTAGGCGCTTATTTTGTACATCGAAACTAAAAAGCGATTAATTCCGTAGTCATCTCGTAACATATAAGAATAATGTGTTCAAATTATTAAGATCCCGCGATACAGGCCCAGCCTAGTGCGGGAACCGCTGTTTATCTAGCATTGTATAAAACTATCCATAAACATATGTTTTCTCTTAATAAAACTTCTCATGCACTTGTGTATCTTATGTTTATGTTAATAAATACATTTTTCATTTTCAAAAAAAAAAAAAAATCGCGTAAGTTTAAAAACAACAAATCTAACTAGAGTCTAATTTCAGGTACTCCCGCTCTAACCACCCGAGGCCTCAAAGAAGCAGACATCGACAAAGTCGTCGACTGCATCGACCGAGCCCTCCAAATAGCACAGGAAGTGGTCAAAATCTCCGGCTCCAAGTTAACAGAGTTCAACAAAGTCGTCGAAGAAAACGTAGAAATTAAAACTAAAATTCACAATCTCAAGGAAGAAGTTGAAAACTTCAGTCGATCATTCCACATGCCTGGATACGACCAATATTAAGTTTGTTAAGATTACTATTTAAAAAGGCTATGTGATTTCTTAAAAGGAATCAAGCTTTAAATTGTATCTCTATCTGATTAAAGCATTTATTTTTAGTATACATAATCATATGCCAAGTAAGTCATACTTGGCTTGGTATTATTTTAAGAAAGTGCCTTACAAATTAAGCTTATTTTAACAGAGTTGAATCTCTTTGTATTCCTATTACAATAAAATCAATTTTAAAACTGATGAGACGTTTCCTTATTTGTAATTTACCCTTTTACCGATTGTGACATGGCATGACCGAGAGTTTGGGGGGCTAACACTACTTAGGCCCTGCGCTACTAGATATACTATAGTGTTAGATATACTAAGCGCCACACAAATCGGCGGATTAGAAGTTGCCGCAGATGGCACTTCGCCGTGATTCGCTAATTATTGCGCATGTGTGCACAATACCGACACAAGTGGCGAAGTGTTGAGCACGGGCGTATGGAGCGCGCGGGAGGCATGAGGTTGGCGGGTGTGCCCTGGCGTCTCGTTTCTCTGGCTCCCGCGCATACCTATTTTTCGGCTTTTGCGCTTTGCGCATAACTTCCCATCCGCCGATTTGAGTGGCGCTTAGTATACTTATCCATAATTTACTCAAGGTATAGGGTAGTAAGATAGTCAGAGAGAGAAACAGCGCGGAGCACGATCGAAATCGAATGAATGTGTACCTAATGGCTGCCGAATATTTTAACTGTCAGTTCGAAGTACCAACACCTGAACTTAGACTTAATTTAAATGGGTTTAATTGATCGCAGAATTCGCATGGGTTATTTTATCGCATTATTGTCTATTATTTACTATGATTGGGGGGCTGAAGCCCAAAAAGCCATATGATAGATCCGGCCATGGATTGTGATGAACAAATCAGCTCTTGCTCATTGACCATCATCAAAATGAACAGAGGATTTTTCATTTTATATATGTACCTATAATATATTATGATATTCCCATAACTAAGTTCATACCAAGGAAGTTTCATACGAGAACTGAAACTTCCTTGGTTCATACTGATTCATAAATGTAAGAGGCAAGATGACAAAAAAAATATGATGAGTCCGGCAGATAGTTATTTATGATAATATATTTTTTTCTTTTCTCAGTAAAAATTGAAGATATAGCCCGTTTAAGCTCGAAACATACTATCGGACGCGGCTTACGGACGCGACTGACAGCCGCGACCTAGACTATGAAAGTACACTGAGCCGTGCACACTATCGGACATAAGTCGCGGACGTCTTCGGACGTCCGAGAGCGATCTGGCACACCGGATGTCTTAAGACTGTGCACATTGCTAAGTCGCGGCTGTCAGCCGCGTCCGATAATATGTTTCGGGCTTTATATTAGTAACGTATAGGCTTCTGTGAGAGAAGTGACGTCACGACCCCACTCCCTATTTACATTCTAATTGCCATATACGAGTATTGGCCAATCCTAAACTTTGACATTTTTGACAAGGTTTAGTAACAATGTTATTTTTACCCAGTCATGATATCTATTACCTGTCAACAAAGATCTAGAATTTAAAAAGTAATCCCTAAACTAAAATACTTGACACCAGCCTTGTGGAGATATCGGCGCCAAAACTTTTTCAAATTCGTAATAACCGCGCAAAAGATATAATCGCAGATTATGATGCAATATTACCAGATGATAAAATGAACAGGATTTTTATGAGATAAAACATGCTTGATAAAAAAAAAGCCAAAAGGCATAGACAATGTAGAATGTTGCAAAATCTTTCTGTTCTATCGTTCGGTCTTTATCTATAACTCATTCGTTCGATATTTGTGAAATTGGGTTGTTTTTGTGTCGAATAAACTATAAAAATTACAGTTGCTACCGCAATTAATTAGGATAATTGAGTCTTTGTTAGCTATTTGGAGCAATATTCAGACGGAAATATTAATTTGAAGAGCTCGTGAACCTGCTTGTATGACGACCTTGTGATCTCAAACATACGATAGTTGACTGGCAGATCAGAGAAAAAGTGAAATATCTTGTTTTGATACTGTTCCGTTGGTTTATTTCTGCCTTATGGTGCCTGTTATAGAGCATAATTGTTTTATCTTGATGTGTATTCATTAAACGTCTGTGGTAGTGATGTTTGCGTGTGGTAAATACCACCTGGAGATCAGGCGAGTGGTGGTATTTTCACCATGACTATGTTCCCCTCATCTGGAGCGACAGCGGCGCCTCAGCAGGCGAGCGGTCAGGTGTCTAATGGAAGCATTACCTTGCCTAGATCCCATCACCAAAGAACAGGCAAGTACATTAAGTTATGTCTACCTACTTCTAAATTTATTTAAAGAAACAGTTGTATCCAGATAGATTTTATAGGAAATCTACAAATCTGTTTACAATTTATATGTAAACCTGACCTGACACAAGTTTTCTTCACAATGTAGTCATTGATAAATTATTACTGAATTTGTACAGCATCAGGACATTTGCTGTGCTCTGTTGAATTTCTGTCAGAATTTGCATATATTCCATAAATGCATTCATCTGTGGCATTTGATTTTGGACATTTACTCCAACCCTCGAAAAGCAACCATAACATCTGTCTGACGTCATTCTAAAAGCATGTTATTCGAAATTAATTTTCCCAGTATCCAAGTACAATGTACATCATTATAAATTAATCACTCAAATATATTGGAGATTCAGAATGCGCCACCTTGATTTTGAATCAAACCTAACAGGCATTCATACAAATTAAAGTAGTGGACTTCTGTTCATTTGCCAATCTAGCTGCGCAAAGCTAGGAAACTAGACTTTCACTTTTTAAAATCGACTTATTGCTTCCTAACTTTCAAGCTAGATTTATCCAGATAATTTCTTTTAAATTCTTACAAATTAATATTAAACTATCAAGCTGCATCAGGCAACAAAAATTGCTGTGACCCTTCTGGGGATCTATGTTTAATTGACTTTGAGCAGATTCGTACATATATGAAACTGACGGTAGTATGGAGTATCCGCAAAGATCCGTATCATCCATCCATCCATCAGCTATATGACGTCCACTGCTGGACATAGGCCTCCCATATGGATCTCCAATAAGACCGGGTGGAAGCGGCTTGCATCCAGCGTGAACCTGCGGTCTTGATGAGTTCAAAAAGAATAAAATTAAGATCAAATAGGTCTGTATACATCTTCCAATTCTCCATACAATCTGCCAAAGTTCCATACATGTTCCTAGCCATTCTAAAGTTAATTATTATAGATCCCTTGTATCTGAATTTCTTATACTATGTGGAATTCTCTGAGCTTACCTGTTTCCGAAATACACAGTAAGATGTACACGTCCTGTAGAGTAAACAGGTATGTTCCAGGTAAGTGCAATCCTCACTTACTAATATTATAAATCTGAAAGTGTGTTTGTTGGTTTGTTACTCTTTTACACAGCAACAGAGCAATGTATAGGCTTAATATTTAGCGTAGATGTAGTTCAAAGGTTGAAGTGTAATATAGGCTACTTATTATCAAATAAACGGTTTGTAAGGGTTCTCAAAAATCAAAATATCACACAGGCAAAGCAAGCAAAACCTAGTAATTCATAAAACTGCATCTCTGCTAAATGTCATTAATTTAACCTCACATATAAAAATTCATCTGTGCTTTACAGATGAATTCCTGTTTAAGGCATGTTCCATTCTATACCTACTTCAAAAAATTTTTTTTAAATTTTATAGAATTCTTCATTTTAATAACCTGTCTTATTGGAAATCTATAAGTGAGGCTCTAGTCCAACAGTAGCCATCTAACAGCTGACATGATAATGATTATGATGCAGTTCTGTAACAGGTCATTTAAAAACAAATTTTGCAAGCTGCTAACATGCTAGCCAGAGGTCACCGTTGACAGATACATTGAGTAGGATGATTTAAGAAATATCTGATATTTTGTCATAATTTGCATTATACATTGTTTTCTTTTTTTCATTTCAGGGCGTCCACCCGCAGCCCCCAAATCATATGATTACTTGCTAAAGGTGTTGCTCGTGGGAGACTCAGATGTCGGCAAGCAAGAGATACTCCAAGACCTGGAGGATGGCTCTGCTGATTCCCCCTTCTGCAGCGGCAGTGGTAAGTGCTGTACGTATTATGCTCACAATCTACTTAAATATTTGGTTTGAAAATTGTGTAAAATTGTAAGTAAAAATTAAAGCTTGGAGTTGATGACTATTCCTTTAAATACAATTATAGTTGTTACTTTTGTAGCAAGCATGTATAAATAATAGCTTTGTAAATTGTGTATATACTTTTCAGCAAAGCTTTTGCATAAAAATATGACTTATTAGAGGTTTATAATTCCAAGTTCATTAAAACACTGTAAAAACTATAACGTTTAATCCTAGTGATTGAAGTGCTGATTACTTGAAAAAAAATCACTCAAATCGTATAATATATTTAGAGGTAGAAAACAGCTTATCGTTTTTGGATGGCCAAGTTGGCGTCTCACGATTGCCTTAAGTAATAAAAGAGTCAAGAATCGTGAAGTTTTGATAAAACAACATTTGAATCCCAAATCCAGCCTAGACACTTGCTATTAACATTAAAAGTAGTTATTCTTAACCCAGTGAAAGCACAGTCACTATCATTTAGAAACATGCATAGTCATAAATATTATATTGCACATATATATGTATATAGACATATCTACAGACAATTCTGATAACTCACTCTCAAATAGATACCGTTAATGTTTACTTTGCTATTGTTATTGTGTGCAATTGCATGCTTGTAGTGGATTATTTGTTAAAATTCCCATTTTTATATTGTGTTAACGAATGATATAAGTGTGCTAATTTATTTTCTAAGGTATGATAATGAATTCAGTGTAAAGGTGTCATGAGTCATTGAATAATCTATTGGCTTGTCACAACGCAATTAAAAGCTTTTTTCATTTAACAATAGTGGTGTAGTTAACTGAATATTTGGAATTTTTTTGCTTAATTGGTTTTAGAAGTGAGTAAATCAGCCCAAATAATGAACTGACTTGTTTGTGTGTTAATTAATTATGTCATTTGATTCATATTCTCCCAAAAAGTTAACGCAAACTACATGTTTTCACAAACAATGAAATTAGCCAATTTCATTATAAATTGTGTCCTGCAGCCTTAGCATGGCAGGAACGACACTTGTCGTTATCGTCGCGATAAATTTTACCGACGTCTACAAAATACTCGTTTTTGTTAACATGACGATCACGTTAGACAAAATTATCGTCCTCGATAAAATCTTGTCGCTACGATAAGATTGATGTTGCCACTATAATAATTTCGATCTTTTTTACTGTACAATTTCGATTTAGTTCATTCGTTATATTTTTATGAACGCTGTATTTCTTTAATTTGATACAGTGTTCCCCGTATTGCATTTTAAAATAACGCGAAGTGTTACTTTTATAATTTTAGTATATTTATTTCAAGGAACCTTTAAAACTTCAATTATTTCAGTATAAAAATACACATATTAATGTCAAATCCTTCGTTAAATGTATATGGCTTTTTGATTAGATGGCAACAAAACTTACGTATTAAATAATCAAATCTTAATAGACCACTTCTAAACATTAGTTTTCCCTTGGATTGGGTAGATCCAGAGCATTGACACATGCGGGTCCGTGGATTCACAATTCACATAATCCTACTAATATTATAAACGCGAAAGTTTGTGAGGATGGATGGATGGATGGATGGATGGATGGATGTATGGATGTATGGATGTTTGTTACTCTTTCACACAAAAACTACTGAACGGATTGAAATGAAACTTTGCAATAATATAGCTTATATATCAGAATAACACATATGCTATAAATTATAATGATATATTGCGTATGCGGGCGAAGCCGCAGGTAAAAACTAGTATTATATATGTAAAGTGTACACAACATTTTATTTAGTATTCAAAAGAAGATTCTCAATTCGTTTACATGTTTTTTTTGTATGTATGTTAGGCTATTCCTTTACCAATTATGAATCATGGTCACCAAATTAATGTTTGAAATTTTTTTTTATCGATTTTAATGATTCTTTCTTGGTTCGTAGATCATACATCATACATACTTAGAAGTGGTTCATTATTATATACTACAGGACTAATCGCGCACTAAAATTACGAGATAAATAAATACCTCCTCATCCCGACGTTTCATTTAAATTTTGTCAAAATCGGTTAAGTGGTTTTTGCAAAATCAACAATATTAAAATTACTTAAACATAAATATCATACATCGATACGAGATAATTAATTGAATTTTGTGTACGATTGAAATCGGTTGTGCCATTTTTCTTAAAAAATTGGTTGTCTGTAAAGTCGGTTTACGGACAATAAATTATTATAATATAAATTATTACGTTACATCGTCATAAGAAAACATTGTATTTTGTGCGTGCAGCCAGCTTTTAAAGATTTATAAGACGTTTGCATGTCAAAAAATATTTTTCTGCAGTGTTATAGGAAATGTACACATATTGATAAATAAAATTCTTAATAAGCATAGTTTATAAAACTTTAGAAATATCACATGTCATCCTCTATCACGCACATTTTTTTTCTCGGGGCGTTATTTTATAGATAAGAAGTGCTGGTAACACTTTTCCACCTTGAAAACAAGTTTGGGACAACAACAAACAAATCAAAATATCCTGTGAAAATATCAGTATGCAACACGTAATTACGCAGTATGAGTTTGTGCATTTCTATTTTGAACTCAATCTTTTTCTGTTTGTTGCTGGAAACATGGAAGTTTCAAAGAAAATGTAGTTGAAAATATTGTTATTTCTATACTTCTCTATCTTGTCGTCGTCAAAATGATAGAAGACAATATAATCCCGTTGAAACGTCAATTTTCGATAAAAAATAAGCTGTCATGTTAGCAATTGTCGGTAAAAGTTCCACAGATAAAATAAATGTTCATTCCTATCAACATTTGTCGTATCGCGTCGGTAAGATTTACTGCCATGTTAACAACTGTAGATAAATAGATATAATTGCAATTCTCACGATAAAATTACCGATTTATCGATACCGACGGCCCTTATGCTAGCACTGCTGGTAAGTCTGAAGAGTTCAGCTTAACTGGTTCCTTTTAACGCGTAGCAGTCTTATGATCCCATAAATTATCACTTGTACATAGTTGCCCGTTTGTTTGTGCAACTCTCCAGTCATATTAGAGCACTTTAAGCAACTTAAAACCGACCGTTTAGCCATGTCAGAGGCCTTCAGGCGGCCTAAAAACTCTGACACCAGGGCTAGCCACCCGGCCTATACGAACTTACTTACTTTAGCAACTTAAAAACTCTGATATAGGTCAGATCTGCCGCAAAACCCAATTCTGATTGCAACTCACATCACAGCTGCGCGAGGATTGGGTTTTGCTAGCTTGTAGCTAACTTCACAGCCGCCAAGAAGTTTGATTCGACATATACCAGAGTTAGCCACCCGATCTATATGAACTTACTTTAATACGGAATCACTGAAGTCGCTGAAATCTAGGCGTGGGCCTAGTGTGAGGTCTGTTCCTTAAACACTGAATGTAATACCTACCTATGTAAATTAACTAATGTAGGTATTTACTTACACTTTGTATAATTATGTTGCTCAAATCAAGTATGTATTTTCATTTTCAATGCAATTGTTTGATGTTTAACCAATGGCACTTTATGTGGACAGCGTACAAGACGACGACGATCCTTCTGGACGGCAAACGAGTGAAGCTTCAGCTGTGGGACACGTCGGGGCAGGGCCGCTTCTGTACCATCATCCGCTCGTACTCGCGCGGCGCGCAGGGCATACTGCTCGTCTACGACATCACCAATAAGTGGTCGTTCGACTCCATCGATCGCTGGCTTGAAGAAGTCGAGAAGGTAACACATACTTCTATACATTTACTACACTACACGTTCTTACACATTAGTAATGTAAATATTTACTTATTACGCACCATTATTCTGAGCATCAATCGATAAAGAGAATGATAGGAAATCGAAGCGATCATCAAAGTTAAGCAATGTTCAGCACGGTCAGCCTTTGGATGGGCGACCACGGGCGGTATTTTCAACCGAGCGCTACCGTGGCTCGGACCACACGTTAAATTGTAGGTCCCGGTTGTTTTAACTGTTTAGCCATGTCTAAGGCGCCAGGGGCGACTTAAAAACTCGGACACTAGGGCTAGCCACCCGTCCCATACGAACTTACTTATGGGAAATCTAACAAGTAAGAATGAACAACGAAGAAGGATCGCCAGTTCCACATATCCCTACTGGTGAAAATTTCTAGTAGCAATCTAAATACTAGATTTACCCCATCTTGTTTTATTCACTCACGCGGTCTGGGTTGGGTGGTATTCAATACTCCATCCTAAAACATTAATATCTCATTAATGCCATGTCAGTGTTGTATCATAAACACATTTATTTATGTCAAAATTAATTTAGTCCATAGTCAGTAGGTTTAAAGAACCTGTTATTATTTTACACCAATGAATACAGGAAACAAAGGTTGCGCTAAAATACTATCACTGACGCATTGTGTGTCATTTGTTTGTTTGTCCTTGTATGGGTATCAAAAGATACAGATCGTCAACAAATAAGTAGTTATCTATGAATATAATCTTTCCTTGTTTAACTTTCCTTTCTTTACCTTTATCACATTCTATTTCTCAAATATGATTTTTTAGAGAGGCTAATGGCCCCTTCTGTCGAATGTCAAATGTCTGATCAAAAATATTGATATTATATCATCAATATAATATCAATATTTTTGATAGTTAGATTTTATAAAGTATAGGTGACTTTGTTCAAAATATTAAAGGAATTTGATTTTTTTCATACATTTATTGCACGCCATTAACTTAACTATCTCTTTGTATTTGTATCACAGCATGCGCCCGGAGTGCCCAAAGTACTAGTGGGCAACCGACTGCATCTGGCGTTCAAGCGGCAAGTGCAAGAGCGAGACGCGGAGCTGTACGCGGCCAAAAACCACATGGCGTTCTTCGAAGTCAGCCCGCTATGCGACTTCAACATCCGCGAGTCGTTCTGCGAGCTCTCGCGCATGGCGCTCACCAGGAACGGCATGGAACGACTCTGGAGAAGCAATAAAGGTGACATGCACAGATTTCGCGAGATGGAACATGTCGTTTCGGCTTAACGCATTTTGTGTCTTTTCTGTCTTTGTTTCTTTTGTTATGTTTTCTTGTTGGTGTCAATAAAGTGTTGTTGTATTGTATTATAAATACACACTAAATTATCTTCTTAATATCATAATTAATTACTTAATTCATATGCGTTCACTCAGTGCTACATTCTGCAATGTATGCTTCTAAGATTTATTAAATAGTTTTGTAATGAGCATGGTGACTGGGTATAAAAAATATTATTATAATTAGTCCGTTAGTTAGATTATTAAAAATATTGGACACGTATTTTTTCTTTTTTCAATCAAACAATAAATGACAAAGGTAAAACAAGGTTTATCTAGGCTCGTGACGTCACTAGTGCGACGTAGTCCATACATTTGTAGTCACGCGGAGGATCCAGTGGAGGGAACTTTAACGAGCTATTTCCTCATCAATTTATGTTAAATTGACAAAAGAAAAAATACGTCTAATACCTATTTTTTGACCGACAAACCTCCGGATTGTATACCTCCACAATTCGATGCGTATATTTTTTTTAATGTATAACCACTCATAACTTTTTTCATAGTAATCCAATTTCAATAATTCTTATTGGATTTTTTATTAGAAAGAGTATACTTCGAAATTGGTCCCATTTAAATTTTATCGAAATTGGCTGAGCCATTTTTGATAAATCAACAATAATGTGAATACATTTTTCATTGATCCGTGCATAATATTTGCGTTCTAGCGATGCACCCCGGCTTTGCACAGGATACATATAAACATTTCTCTTGAATTACTCTATCTATTAAAACAAACTGCATCAAAATCCATTGCGTAGTTTTAAAGATATAAGCATACATGGGGACAGACAGCGGAAAGCGACTTTGTTTTATACTATCTAATGATCTATCTATCTCACGGACTAATTATATTTTTAGTCATCACGCCTATTGTTAAGCTAACTATTCTAAGACTATATAGACAAATTCGTTACAGTTCATTTTCTTACCCGTATGTTTCGATGTGATTTTATAGACATTTCACATCAAAAATGTTTACCGAAATGTTTGTCATTTCCAGTGCTAAGCCTCCAAGAGCTGTGTTGCCGCGCGATCGTGGCCCGAACGTCAGTGTACGGCCTCGAGCGGCTGCCTCTGCCCACAGCTCTCAAGTCCCAACTCAAGTCGTACGCCACGTCGGCCGCGCCCGCCAGACACCGCGCGCGCGCCGCCAAGCACCCGCACCACTCGCGACTCAACTGCACCGGACGAAACTCCTGTAACATCGCCTGAGGTACCTTGCTACAACTTCACTTCTAAATACGTACGGAATTCAGGCATTATCACTTGAGGTACCTTGCTACATCTTTAGCCCGAACATCCGTACATGTGTGCGGCCTCGAGCGACTCCCTCTTCTCAGCTCTCAAGTATTCCTGCAATATCTATATAGGTATGTACCTAAAGAACAGACTTTCTGCAATATTTACGGAGATACCTTTCCATATGTTTACCCCATACATATAGAGTAGACATGTTGCAATGTCACTTGAGGTACCTCTACATCCTTACCCTTATGCATATAGAACAAACATTCTGTAATATTGCCTGAGGTCCCTCTCTACATCTGTACCCCTTTATGTGCATATGTAAGAGCTGACTTTGCGATATTATTTGTGGTACCTTTTAAGTTCTATACTTCTAAATATGAGGTACCTATCGCTTGTGATACTTTTTGACGTCATCATCACACACAACTCAACTGCACCGGATGAAACTCCTGCAACAGGTACCTCGCCTAAGGTATCTTGTAAAATATTAACCTACCTTTAAATATGAACATTATTTCCTTCAATATTGCCTGAGGTACCTATAGACACCTTTCCCACTAAATAATAATTTATTTACATCACTTACTGTAACATTGTTTGAGGATTTTAGGTTACAATCCCGACCCCCTGAATAAAGAATGACTCAGTAAATCATACATAGTATCTATAGTAGTCTGTGAGTAAATGTAACTGTAGATTAATTATTCGACAAACCAATCGACTCTGGAAACTATACTGCAGTTTGTTAAAAGAAATAGAAGACGTTTTTAGATGACTATATCAATTACAATTCAATACAAATATTTATCTTCTCTGACTATAACCATTTATTATATGTTATAATTGACATACGATCTGAATGTCACTATAGTGATTATTAGTATCCTATATGCAATATGAAATAACATTTCATTAGTGTTCTAACTTGGCATGAAAATAAAGAAATTGAATATTTATGAAAAAAAAACTATATCCGGCTCAAAAATATGTTATCTGCTAAAAAATAATAAAATGATTATTGACGTGTAATAAAGACTATCGAAACTCAGTTCTAATATTCAGATTTTCAATTAAGAATTTATACATTACATTACATTTTCCTATTCATTTTTTTATTTAAAAAACTTATTAATATTAAGAGCTCGAAAAGATCAGAGATTTGTAAATATCAATAATACTTTAATAGACAACCACATTACATTAAAAAAGAACAGATTTCAAGGATGAAACAATACATTTCACAAGTTTCTTGCGGCTTTATCGCTTAAAGCGATTCATCCAGGCAACCAAGTATCCCAAGTACCTACTATTTCTAACATTTCTCTCTCCTAACAAATGATACAGGCTGTAATTGACAACGGATTTGTGACTAGTTTGTAAAGTTGTTAGCATTAAGACTATTGTTACTTAACAATTAGGATTGTGAATAATGTTAAATGTATTTTCGACAGAAATATTGAAGCTTAGAATATTGACAATTTGTTTTAAATCAACCAAAATAAAACAAGATTACAACGGCGATGAAACCCAAAGCCTCACAAGCATATACCTACATTTATATGAAAATCTTTACTCGACGCAACTAGTTTTCAACATTGACGTAATCTCTCTTGTCTTAGGCAAAAACTTGCCTAAAAGTTTAAGTTGCATTGCCATTTCCGCCGTGTAAAAACGGCCTAAAATAGCCTATTGATGCACATGTCGATTAATCTTACTAGCCTTTAGTAACCTAATTTCAAAAATACATAAAAAAAACATATAGGAAGACTAAGTAGCTTTATTTTGTAAATATGAAACAAAGCAAAACAAATTGATCATATTATTTTTCTGTATATATATTTAACTTATTATGAATAAACATTCGACTCTGACACAAGTAAATTATTTGACTTCATTAAATGTAAAGAAATTCTGCAGCTATCGAATAGAAGATGCGTTAATTTCGCATTCTTTGTACTAACAATTTTAATTACTTACCTAGTGATGTAATTAGTTATACACATAGTATTCAAGTGTTAGGTTATATACCAAGAATAGCTACAAAAAATAACAGTCAGTGTGAAAAGAAAAGTTGTGGCCAGCAAGTTATTATATAGAAAAATAGAGTAATCATGTCATCTCAATGCAACATGTATCCTTTTTCATAGTAGATACTTGAATTAATCTTATTAAAGTCTTATAGACATCATCTTTCCATACAAGAATCGAAACGACCGTTTATAAAACCAACAATAACACAGTTATAAATAGTATATATTTTAGCTTCAAATATCATTGCAGTCACGAAGTACGAAAAATCCTTAGCAACACCAAAAAAAAAATACCTAAATTGCGCAGAGAGAAACGTTTCGTTAGTCATTACTATTGGTTGATAATAATTTTTATGGCCATTTTTAGCCAATGTGTGACCTGAATTTGCACATTATATGCCTCTGACTGTAGAGTTTATATCTCCTATAACTTTTCTTTCTGGGCTGACTCAAGACTCAAACGTGAGCGTATTTGGCTTATTATGACAACTAACCCTAATCTTTGGTTATAATATCTTTGCTGAAAGTATGACTATAGACTACATATTTGATTTTAAATATAACAATGGGAAAATTACTCACGTGGAATATTAAATTGGAAAAAAGTTCAGAGAGACAAGTTACACATTTTCCCATATTAATATTCGAAATTAAATATGCAAATACCATTTTTGTTCTTTAATATAAAATGGAATATGTCAAAATATGGACATATCTCGACTATGTAAATGTTTTCCGACTATTTCTTTGATTGATATATTAAATTCGATATGCCCATTCCTTGTAAAAATGCTAGACTTTAATGTTATATTCACCGTATTTATTGTGTGTATTCACTTTAAGAGAAGGTTAAATATCCAAGACATAATCTCTACTACTATTCCAAATAATTTGTATAGTTCTTAAAACTACCAGATCACAAAATGTATAAAATTCTATTTTTAATATCTCTACATGTACATTTGGTTTTTCTAAATGGATAAGTTAATGTAGTCTGGCGCTTATCGATTACGAGAAGTTATCGTGAATGCTACTTTAATTCACAGTGACATCTGATAAGAACAGATTGAAAAACATTTGTGAATGAGAGGACTGTACTACAGACCCTAGTACCACAGAGATAATACTACCAGAGGGGTAATGTGGTCGATCGAGAAAATCTGAAGGAGATGCATTGATAAAATATATATGCCATAAGAGTTACAAAGAGACATGACAAATATCTCAATTTAGTGGCCGTGTTTTTCTCCGGATAGTGACAAATTCCAATTCATACTGGACTGTTTTGCCTCGAGGAATTTTTATTCGGAAAATTGCCTCAAGGGACAATAGCGTTATCCCTCTGGTATCTCTGTGCCTATACCTTATAAAAAATAGCTTGATACGCGCAACATTGACATACGAGTAATGGCTCACTCATTCAAAATGTTCGGAACACAATGTTGTACTTTATGATCGAGATTCACAAGCATGAAGTACAAGATTGTGTACCGAACATTTTGACTATAAAAATGATGGTACTTGATGTGCGTGAGACATTACGCGTATGTCAATGTCTCGCGTATCAAGTTATTTTTTACAAGGTATAGTGCAATTTCTTTCGTTATTTATTTTAAAGTAGCTGTACGTAAAATGAAGTTTCAATACCTATAATGTTTGTATAATAATTATTATCAAGTAGTCAACATGCTTTTTGTCCTTGCTTTATTGAGTAATTTGGATATTTAATCTTAGTCACATGTCCACTATTATTAAGCTATATTATAAGTAATTATCTGTAAATATTTTGGCTATATTATATAAATTCGATGCATTAATTACCAAAACTTTGTCTAAATTGTAATGTGGAATATCGGCTATTTTCAGAAATATATTGTTTCATAATAATAATTGTAAGTTATTATAATAACTTATTATAAGTGAATGTTAAGCTAATTTCCATATTTTCGATATAATATGTATAAATAATGGTTGTGTAGATTATTTCGCAATGACGTCAATTCTGTTGTGCCAGTTACTAAACTGAATCTTTTAGAACTCAGCTAATAAGATACAGGTTATATTTTATTTTAAAGCCACATGTGAAAAGCTTCGTATTTTTAAACAGGCTTGTTTATTAAAAAAAAAAAACAAATTCGATTATTATATTTATTATATCGATTTTGTTATTTTATATTTCAGATATAAGCTTTCACTTTACATTATTAAGTGGACCTAAATTTTAATCTGTGAGCTGTTAAATTGCCTCAGTCTCTATACTATACAAATAATTGCTCGGTCTCCGAGATCCGCCCCCCGACCGCCTAAGCAATAGCAATCGTTTATGACTTCATTTTAGTCATTTGTCATTTCGCATTGCGAAAGCAATCGTTGAATGTACAACTTTGATGGCTAACGTCACATAGGCGGTGCCAAATGACTAAAATGAAGTCATAAACGATTGCTATTGCTTAGGCGGTCGGGGGGCCGTTCAGCTTTTCTTTCATTATGTTTTACCCCCAGTACTAAGTAAGACTATTGGTTATCGTTTCAATCGCCCTCTCCAGGCATAAGCTAATATTTGCGTTAAAAATACATAGAATTGCTCATTTAAACATAAGATTACATTATTTTTTTTTAATCATGTAATATCAATATTAGGTCATATTCAGTTTAGAAATTGGTACATTAGAATTAATTATTTCGTGTGGCATTTACCATTCACATCACGTCTCGAATCTTTCATTTGCCGTATTCATCATCGTATCGTTTAGTTAAGTCCGTCCCTAGAAGCGTTGAAATATTCGTCATGAAACTGAAAAATCAATTTTGTATAGTTTTTTTAAACCAAATCAAGTATATCATTGTTTTGTTTGAGTTTGGCGAATTTAGGTATGTTTTATGACTTGTAATAAACATTATGTATATTGACTAATTTAAAGGCAGCGGCTGTTCTAATATCTTGACATATAGAATGCTAAAAACTGAAGTCATATGATTGTGTCAATTCTGGTTACTATTTTTTTAAACTATATTGGAACAGTTCTAAAAATTAGTACTGACCTATAGTTACAGTACTCGCAAACAAATAATGAACATCGACTGTTTCAAAGAGATAATTTGATAATTACGTCTTTACTTGGCTTCATAGAGCGTTATTTCTTCAGCCATTCTCCCTCCACGTTTCGCACGAAGCGCTAATAGACGAACCAGCGACAAACGTCACATGAGGAGTGTGTGACAGAGATAACGCTCTACGAAACCGAAATTAGCCGATTATCTTTTTCCAAATGTCGACGTTCATTATTTATTAGCTAGTACTGCACTAACGACTAGTTTAAAGAATGGTATACCATCAGAATTAGCACCATTTGTACTGTATTTAAATTAAATGACTTTGTATATATTTAAGCGTTAATTTCATACATTTATATAATGTGATAGCTTTAGTTGATAATTTCATAATCCAAAAACACACTAATGCCAGCTATAAGTTTGGGTTAGGTTGATACAGTCATAAACTTTATATAACTACTACTATACTAGTAAGTTGTGAAATAAAACTAATTTATAATTAAGTAAAATACGTTTCATTTGCTTTAACAACAAATACTGCCTGAAGTTATGTATACGTCCACACTGGGTCGAAATCGAAGCTTAAAAAGTGAATTTGTAGCTTTGTATGAACTTTTCGTACAATAATTCGGCAATTTCAATTGACTGCCTCGGTGGCTCAGTGGTTAGTGACCCTAACTTCTGGATCAAAGAGGCGTGGGTTCCCCACCCAGGGCAAATATTTATGTGATGAACATAAGTGTTTGTTCTGTGTCTGGGTGTTATTTAGTTACTATCTATATAAGTATGTATTTAAAAATAAATATATGTAGTATATCAGTCTCTGGCAACCATATCAGAAGCTTTACTTAGTTTGGAAAAAATATTTATTTATTCTCTTTAAGTCTATAGAATATAATTTTTTCTATAGAAATCAATCCATACGCTACAAACGGGCAGCTTTAAGTCTATTGCTGAACATATTCCTACCTACTAAGAGCGATTGGGCTATATCTACCCTGCTCTCCCGGTGCGGAATAGTGGATTCACATACGCCATCGATTTTTTTTCTACGGAAATATCATGTAGGTTTCGTGCTATCTTCATCGAAAAGATAGCGGTGCGTAAATACGTTTGATTTGAACCTGCGTCTCACGCTTGTGAGGAGTTTATTAGCGAGCGGTCTCTTACTAGCCCGCCAAGGCTTTTCTGGTTGACTGCGATAAAAAAAACTGTGTTTTATAGATCCACCGATAAAAACTTGCAAAATAGACAACCTATCCTTGTAAGGTCGTACCGTGACTAACTAAACGCATGCGCGTTACGCATCTACAAAAAATAAATCAATACGCGAAAAAACATGCGCCCAAACCCCCAGCGCGTATCTATTATTTGGGCTGAGCCCAAACAATGTGTACAATATTAATTCCCTAGCTGTGTATCCGTTAGAAATAGAGCAAAATGTTCGACAGGGCTAAACGATGCAAGCTGTCGCACAAGATGATGATACGCCTTAACAATTTTTTGTATATTTTTAATTTACGACAAGGCACTATACTCATTGCCGTCCATCAAATAGTAAGTACCTAACCCATATTTTATTCTAGTTTCTACTGTTATAATGAAAATATGATTAAAAAAAAACAATTGCAACTTTCTATTTAGATTGTGCAGTGCGCTCGCATGTTTCAGAAGCTAGATATCAAAGTTAGACAGGTTAAGGTTACTTGGAATATAATTAACACTTTACATTGCTATAAAAAATATGATTCTAATTCATGGTCTTCAGCTTCATTGACAATACTCCAAACATTTCCCTATGTAGTGTATCGCACGTTTTTTAAGGAATCTCACTTCTACTCTTTATCAAAACAAAAAACAACGTACCTATACGCAAATGATTATCTTGTCATCACCGCAAGTCCTATAAAAGCATATACCGACCTTCGTTAGTGAACTTGGTTCATGATAATTCACTGTCTCTTGATTTTTAACACGAGAAGATATATCTTCAGCTTTCAGGGTATGAAATGTGAATAAATTACTTGCTATGTCATATTATACCCTGCTTATCATTCAACCATCAGCTGTAGTACATCCACTGATGGATATAGTACTTCCCTGTGGACCTCCATTAACCCCTTTGGGAACTCCCTGGAACCATGCTAATATTTTATTATTTTATACTACGGGACTAATCGCGCACTAAAATTACGAGATAAATAAATACCTCCTCATCCCGACGTTTCGGCCGAGTTGCAACGACCGTGGTCACGGGTAGTCTACCCGTGTCTATGTCGCGTCTATGTGTTCAAATCGCGAAAGTTTAAAAACAACATGCTAATATTTGTTCATGTTTTAGGCATTATCGTCATTCATACTAATCATCCTGCTAGTAGGCATCTCCCACGTGGGCGAGATGCTCTCGATGCTTCACAGCGACATGGAGGACGACGCCGAGAGGCGCGGGTTCTACGAGATCGCGTACGGAGAGACGCTGACTTTTCACGAAGGAGATGTTATGAGCACTAACAATCAGAGGAGGTTCGCTAAAGCGCAGCATCTTGCTTCAGGTAAAATTATTTTCCTAAAATAATATCAGGTGTACCTTCTCAAGAGTCAAATACACGCGCATGATTGACGCATTAGAAAAAAATACCATATGCTTTTAGCAAAATTACTCAGTCAATTTATTGTTATTATTTAGGTACCTGGTCTGTAATTAGGACCGCGCTTTTGTGCTTCCATACTTTTGTGTTTAAACATAATTAGGATTTTGTATTGGGTCATTTGAGGATCAGAATAAGCAATGCATTGTAAATTGTTTAGACAACAATTATTATTCTGATTATACTGTTTCGATCTTGAAAATTCAAGAAAGTTATTTTGTATTTTTATATCCATTTCAACGAGCGTGTCGCTACCCCGCTCGACAACCGCCGCCACCTGCGTTTTTCATTTTTGTGAATGCACCTTTACACGATAATCACCAGTGGTCGCTTCTCCTAGTTTCAGCATTTATCTGTGGTGACACGTTTATTTGTAAAATACCCTGTTATCAAAGAAAGTAGTGATCGCCTCTGAAAGGTATGCCTATAGGTATTTCAAGCGCAGTATTTGCTACGACCATGCCGTATGGTCCACGGGTTAGATCCAAAAGCGATTCAAATCTACGTTCCTCATTCGAACAGCCAAAATGTTTTGCCAAAAGAAGAAAAGAAGACAGATCTAGCCAAAATGCTTTGCCTAGATCTGTCTTTCCGCTAAACTAAAACGTCTTCATATCCCGACTATCTTTTAGGTTAGCGTGCTACACCCTATTCTGCATATCTGCTTAACATCAAGCAGTATATGTATAGTCAAACGCAAACCTTTAAGTAGGTACGAAATGAAAAACGTAAGGTAGGTACTAGCATCGCCAAGTCCCTAGACAAAATTTCTAGTTACGCCAATGGGTACGGGTGTCACATGCCATTTATAAACCTAATTTTCCAGTGACAGTAATATTCCTGTACACGAGCACGATTCTGACGTCGATCTACCTGATGTGCTGCATCTCGCTGCTCCACGGGGCCGTCAAGTATAAGCGCGAGTACGTGGTGCCGTGGATCATGGCCGCTTGCGTGGCGGTCGTGCTGCTCATCGTCGCCATTGTACTCGGTGACGGGTACCCGTGCATTGTCAACCTCTTTGGCGGACACAATCTCTATCGTGAGTATATCACGCTGACTAGTTTATTATGCTCGAATCATACAAGTCGACGGATGTGAAGTTAGCTACAACCTGCTCAAAGTCCAATCCTGACTGAAGCTCACATAAAGCTGCGCGTTGATTGGATATTACGCAACTTGTAGCTGGCTTCACATCCGCCGAGTATTATGATTCGGTCTATACCAGTAGAATCTTTTACAAAGTCTTCGTGTTGCGTTGCCTTTCGACTAAGATCAGAAAGAGGCTATTTTTAAACATGATGGAGGATGGTTTGCATCTGTGATACCCTGCGACACGCCTAATGAACACCTGTTTGGTTGCTAATTTGCTCTCGGCGGGCTCACAAAGATTGACATCGAAGAGCGGTTTGCACTCAGCGCCGCGTGCTTTTGCTATTACTGACAAGCTCTCGTCATCAGTATCTGTGTTCCAAGAATCTTTAATTGAAAAGACAAGCCAATCTCTGTGCTTTATTGTATCTCTTAGTTATAGAGATATAATTATTACTACTTAAAAATATTTGTCAATTTCAGATTTCGGTTGCGCTCTATTCGTGCTAACGTTCATCTACGCGATCTGCGCGGTGTGTAGTTTCGCGGTGGAGACCGGCGGCGGGTCGTGCGCTCGTGGCGCCATCGCGGGCGACGAGCGCGGTGAGAGGCTGCTACTGCTCGACCACGCGGCTCACTCCAGCTTACTCTCCGCAGCCCAGCTTAACAAACTCTCCCACGGCACTCGGTCGCACTTCGTCTGAATCCCTTATGATGACTAATAGTACTATTCTATAGCCTACTGTTCGCTACAGCTAAGTCGTCGGGCGACACAAGTTATGCGCTGCCACAGACTACAGAATGTAATACGAAATACATAAAAGCTAGTAGGTAATCTCTACCATGAGTATCTATTATAATTACCGGTAAAGTAAGTTCGAATGCTCGAGTGGTTTTGGTCACTATCACAGAACACCAGAACTATTTTTTTCTTCTCTCTTCTGTGGTTATAACACAAACTGGAATAGGTAACAGTAGCGTCGCAGTGACAAAATAGTCAACTGCTGTAGCATACAGTCGGCTACGGAGCAGTACTTAAATGCTATTGCTCTCCGAAGGAGTCGTTTCGTACGCTCGATCATTGTTTATTCTCATTACAGATGGTATTATTAAACTCATGAATGACTAATGTTGTTGAACTCTCGGGTGTTATATTTGAGATCGTAGATTAGTTTTTACGTCACTGTTTCTGACTGATTATTCAGTAAACAGACAATAAGCCCGATTACAGAGGCGCCAGCGTAAATATATTAGCTAAATAGCATAGTTCTGTTTCTTTTTCACTTTAGGCATTCGATAGAGAGAACGCTTTTTACGCTGCTATTTAAATGCTATTTTCGCTGGCGCCTCTATAATCGGGCTTAATGATGGGACTAAAATAATATTGAAACCATAAACAAATAACATGGTTGAAGCTTTTGCATTTGGTTTCATATAGCACTTCTGCAATCAGATCATTTAGAGTGTACATCAGATTAGTTAGAGATTTCTGGAAGTACAGTATTATCTTATTATTATTCTCTTCATTATTTTTCGTCGCGCCCGACAAGTTTACATAAGGCTTTGAACTTTTATCATAAGTTCGTTGTAGGGCGCTAGCGATAAGCATTCATTACAGATCGGTGGATTGAAGTCGCATCTAATGTTGAAAGCAAGGGTCACACACGCGCATATTGTGGGCCAATGATAGGCTTGTATAGGAAGAATTTGGAAGTAAAATGTTTAGGGTTGTATCACAATAGAGGTAAAAGTTGAGTAAAAGCTTATTTTGACGCACTTGATATCTCGATCACTCATTTCGATAAAAATGTTGAGATTAGTAGTGAGAGACAAAAAGTGTGCCAAATCAAGACTTCTGTAAGGTCAATTTCAATGACTTTTCACAAAGAGCTTACTATTGAAAGAATGTAACGACTAAAGAGGAATTTATACCTAAATTGGATTATGTTGTACATGGCTAAATTAATCTGGAGTCCAATAATAAAACTAAACCTTCCATTACATAGGTACCTATCCAAAATATAAGGTGTTGTTAGCTCTTATATTATTTTAATTCCTAATTTTATTGCAACATGGTCCCTTACAGAGGCATCTACTTTTGATGTAAAGTCCTTCCTTATAACAAACAATACTGTAGTACGTCAAATGCTTTAGCATTACCCTTGTGGCTGTTAAATAGTTGTGCACTGATAAGGTCTTAACTTTAGTCTTCTACACGCTATTTTAAGCACTAATGCGTAGATGTACAAAGTATAAGCACTTCTAAGGACTGGAAAAAACTGTATACTTAACTTGAAAATTAATCTTATTTTAGTGATTTTATTGTAGGGAAGAAGAAAGCAATAAGTTTTTAAAATGTTGTTTTAAAGAATAATTAGTGCTATATCCTTTGTTTTAGTTTTTCTGAGTTTTTTTTATGATATTTAGTATTATGTCTGCTACACACTGTCATACTGCCGCCAGTGTGTGCCAACCTTAACTAGAGAGTATGCTCTAAGGTTGTAACCAAATAACAAAAACCAAGATGGCGCATTCTGCGCATCTGGAGTACAATGCGAACAACGGCAAGACCGAACAAGTTTTACTCATGTGACGAGCTCGCATTACAATAATAATTCATCTTTACGCAATTTACGAGACATTGATTTTTATATTTTTCGATGCCGTATTGTTGCTCCAGTTATAAAGTAAATGTTATGATAATACTTCTTATTGTTGAAGGGAGTGATATCTAATAGCGTTGCTAGAGATTTTCTCTAGGGTTAGTGGCAGATGCCTACTTTTGTCCACCCCAGGGGTCCATACTTTTTGGGGTGGGCCAAGGAGTTTCTATATGAGCTCTGCCACCTTGCCCCCTAGCTTCGCTTATGGGAGTGGTATTAAAGACGCACAATCAGTATTCGATGTATAGCGTAAGTTTCCAGATATCTGACCCGAGAACAGAACAAAGAAACTGAATAAAAAGAATATAATAACTACTAACAATGAACAATGTTTGTGTTCATAAAAGTGAGTCAAATTAACATAAAGTACTGTCTTTGTACCACAAAACAGAAAAAAAAACAATTTTCTTATATTTATTAAATAAGTGCTAGTGGTTGTTGAGTAATGACTGGTTTACAACCTATAAGTGAATCAAAAATTATTCTGATGTAAACAAGTTAAAATAAACCCATTAGCTGCATTTTTGTTTACATACTTAAGTAATTAGCTTTCAACGTGCATGATAATTAACAAAATGTTTAGGTTATTTTTTGAGGAAAAAAGGAAAAGTAACTACAAACCAATATAAATGATGATGTTTACGTCCAGTTTTTGAGTGCATTAATTACTAGACTATAGAAATATGTATAGAATTGCTTAGATATTGAGCCAGATATGACTTGTGATATTTTTGTAATACTTTTATGATTAAGTTTCAATTAATGCAATGGGTACAAAAGAAATAAATTTAACTTATGTATAATTTGCTGGCCATGCTTAGCTGTACATTATAAAAATGAATTTTAATAGTGTAGTACTATAGTTATAAATTATTGCTGAATAGAAGACTCTGGCTATTGTATCTACAGATGAATGCTATAATACATGCTAAATGGTAAATAAATACTAATTCTTGTAATATGGTTGTTATTTTATTTGATCTAGTTATTAACAACATTTCATATAAGTATTGCACTTCATGCTGAGTATAACATTTTATACTTATACATTAAAATTAATTCCTACCAATATTGGAAGACATTTTATAAGAACAAAATATTTACAATGGTCTACTTAAAACAGTAGCATACTTTACCTTCATATTCAACCCCACCTGCCATTTTCTAATGGTCTCTGTATACCTTTGAAACCCCGAGCCAAAATGAACTTTTCCGATGATTCTGATCGACTAGCTTGTGGTTTCATTATTTTAATACTTTTAAAGAATCTTTCCAAGTCCATTTCTAGTATGGGTACTTCTTTTCCATCCCACACCTTGAACAGCAAGCTTCCTTCATTTTTTGTTACGAGGGCTGCAAATCTTAGTGCCATGTATGCTAAGCCTAGAATTCTGTCTTTGTCTAACTCTTTGACTCCAGTCGCACTAGGTGCCATGTCTGATAGCACCAGATCAACTTTTTTCCCGTTAAGAAGCTCTATCACTTTGTCATGTGCATCTATGGTATTAAAGTCCATATTACTTAATATGGTAGCACCCTGTAAGGAGAGAAACAATTTAAGAACAAAGTAACAAAAGAATGGTTAATAGAATCAGCTATTGTTGTTGTTTTTAACCTTACAGGTCCCATGTCTGGGCAAAGGCCTAATCTGCTGTATAGATACAAAACTAGGAATATTATTGTACCAAATTATTACTGCAAAAAAAAATCATGCCAATCAGTTTTGTCATACATTTTGCTTTTCAATGGCTATCTCGCTAAGGGACATCACTCACATATTTATAAAAAAATTGTTAACTTACTTCAATAGGAAATATTTGAAGTTTATCAATGGCAAGCACTTTCCCCTTAGGTTTACTAGGGTCTGCGGCATCAGCATTTGTTTTTTGAACAGCAACCTGGGTCCAAGAGCCTGGAGCAGCTCCGAGGTCTATAACTGAGAGACCTGGCGTTAATATATTTGTCTTTTCATTCATCTCAAGGAGTTTGAAGGCGCTGCGACATCTAAAACAAAGAAGGACAATAGATAAACATCAATGAAACTTATGCTTTGTTTTCAGAACAAAGGCCAACCAAAATGAGCACTGAAATAAAGAATAAATTCGGAGAATTCCAATTCCTTACCTGTAATTGTATATTTTCGCTTTTTCAACGTAAGGGTCAGATTTTTGTCGATGTAACCACTGCTGTGAAGTTTTCATCCTTTTGAGACAATTAACAAGAAAACACATTCTCGTAAAGTTTAATGGTTGGTGCGCAAATGAGCGCGAGTGTATCATTGTCCCTTGAATTTATTTAAAGGGCCTGACAGTAAACAAATACGAAGATAAAATCTATTTTCGTAAAATTACAAAGGGACATAAAATGACATCTGATTGTATCAAAACAAAACAGATAATCAATAGAACCTTTGTCATGGAATTGTCAACGTCAAAAAGTTTACAGACTGCAAGAAAAAAAAATGCAGCCGGAAGTCGCATCCCTATTTAGGATAAAAAAATTACATTGTCTATGGTTGATTTTTAGTCTATGTTTTTTGATTGATTGCTGTTCATTCAATCAAACCTTCATTCACTCACTCTGATATGGCGGGCTGTTTTGTTTTGTTTACGTTTTTCACTGATATCATTTTAAATAATTCTAATTTATAATTCTTATTGCATTGCTAATTAATGTATTATTATTTTTAACTTATTACTGAATTTAGACATGAGCTACTATTTGTAGAAGCATGAAAATACTTCTGCGTAATGGATATAACCTCCGACATAAATTTAGCGCTATTTATTCGATTAATATCCCTGCTCTTACATTAATTCGTTGTAAAACTGATATAATGAAGTTCTTAAATGTGGCTGAAAAAAATGATGCTGCGAAAAACATCGCTGCTCAACTATCTCGAGGGACTTCTAGAAGGGTAACCATTATACAATTTTGTGCTGCCTGTCTCATTAAATTACTTAATACAATGCCTCTAACGGCACTAACTAAAAAATTATAAACATTATTCTCTTCAATATAATTCTAGCTTGCAACAATATTTTCTTATAATTTCCAGCGGGAAGGTCTATCACAATACAACAAAATTTACGAATTTGAAGCTGATGTGTTGGGTCAGAAATGCCAAATGGTGATGACATCTGTGTCTGGACATCTCCTGGCCCTAGAGTTTGTTGGTGCTTACAAACATTGGCAGTCTTGCAGCCCGCTAAGCCTGTTTGATGCGCCAGTGTTTAAGTATTGTCCAGATAACTATGATAAAATTAAGGTAACTGTCAACTCAGCTTATTATCTAGAAATCTAATTCTATCATAATCGCCACACATTGTTAGTGGAATAGATTATACTGAAAAATTGTAGAATACAAACTAATGATATGTACTTTTGAAGATATAAGTCTTCCCTGAATGTTATTTGCTGCTGCTAAATTTTTTTCAGCTAACCTATCCTATACATACATTTAAAATTAACTAAAATACCCGTACCCAACATTAATTTGTTATGGAAAAAAACACTATTAAAAATCCTTTGCTGCATTTATTGAAATTGTCTTTCCAAATGTTAACTGTTAGAGTACTGCAAATATACATTTACTATTCTCAGAAAACCTTAGAGCGAGAAGTGCGCAGCTGTGCTGGACTTATAATCTGGACAGATTGTGATAGAGAAGGCGAGAACATCGGGTTTGAGATCATCCAGGTGTGCACGGCAGTCAAGAGCAACCTTCGGATATATCGAGCCAAATTCTCTGAGATTACATTTGTGTCGGTACAGAGAGCTTTGAATAATTTGGAGCAGCCCAATAAGAATATCAGCGATGCTGTGGATGTTAGGCAAGAGTTGGATTTACGAATAGGTATTGATTTTCATACTGATTATATTAACACACTTTTATGTTTGACTTTCAAATAAGACTGTGAACGAATCTTTGCCGAACTACAAGTAACCAAATCCAATGTGGGGGCATTACAAAGTTTGTTATGTAATCCCGTCTCTGAGGAGGCTGGAGTGATTTACAGACTGGTGGAGACCTTCTTCCAGTCTCTAAATCAGGCCAACTCCACAAGACTGCCTCGCTGGCTTATTATATCTTAATGTATGTAAAAATATGTGTGTGTAGGTATAATATGTAATAAGCTTGTATTTATAAGGGTATGATGGGGCTGGCATGGACTTTCGGTCCAAAAGCTCCCAAAAAGAAATTGAATAAAAAAAAAAAAAATAAGACTGTGACATTGGAACATGTATTTGGCAAAATTTTCCTATTCATGGCTATTCAGAACTGGTGTATTGGCGAAAAGTTTAACTTGATTCAGACCAACATTGCAATTTTGTTTAAAGGACCATTTATTTTTTCGCGAATTTCAGGTCGGCTCCTTAGTAAAAGTTGTTCTTAATGATGGTCCTAATCACCTCCTTTCTGCTTGGTACAGGGCAAGCAGATAACCCTGTATCAGCAACCTAGTGTTTACTTATTGCATAGAAAATAAGTCGTAGAGTAATCCATTTTGCCATCCTCATAAAACAAGAAAATCCATAAGTAACAAGTCAATTATTATAAAAAAGAATGCATTAATCATCATCACACCTTTATCTCACTGCTGGGTACATTACGGTTCTTAGTATACCATCTGCCTCAGTCCTGTGCTAATCATGCTTGCGACCACGAAAAGCCACGAAAAGAACTCATTTCGACGTGTGACAAAGTGACAGATAAATACTTTGCCAAAACGCTGTCTCGTTCTGACACTACGAAAGAAATATTTGGTGGCGCGCATACTAGCCCGGCAGGCCGGCAGGGGACCATTTTTTGAACTTCGAACGCCTAGGAACGAATACGTAATTTTGACAGATTGTATGGAGAAGAATCTCTATGTTGTCTATGAATGTTGCGAGTGCTCCATGCAAGTTCCTTAGACGACCAAACCATGAAAAACCGAAATTCAAAAAACGCTCCTCAAGTTCGTTCATTCTTCGGTTTCGAGACTATCATCGACTCATCGCCTTTTCAAAAGACTGAGAAAGAAATGAATGCATTCTCAAAAATATTTCATTTCTATACAGGTGCAGCGTTCACCAGGTTCCAAACGCTGAGGCTACAGAAGGTGTTTCCGAGCAAGCTGGCGGACAGCCTGGTCAGCTACGGCTCCTGCCAGTTCCCCACGCTGGGCTTCGTGGTCGAGAGGTACAGAGCCGTGGAAAACTTTGTTGCTGAACCTTTTTGGAAAATTAAAGGTAATATGAGTTTTTCAAAAGACTGTAAAGTGTAACATTACAATTAATAAATAGGTATGATATTTGACAAACAGGGTGTATAAATTAAGAAAGAGAAACGCCAATTATTTGCGATTCCTAGGTACCCTATAGGCATAAGTAAACTACAGTAAAAAGTTATTTTTGTGATAAACATTTCAAAAATTCAGAAGTTCTTAGAGTGATAACCTGTCTAATACGGGTATCACAGGTGGCGCCGCCAACGCTATAAGTTGGTTAAAATGATAAACACTTCACAAATTCGATGCGGAGGCAGTACTGCGGATTAGCTCAGTTGGGAAGAGCGTCGGGCTAGTGTTCCGAAGACGCAAGGTTCGAGTCCTGCATCCGAGACGAATTTTTGAAATGTTTATCACAAAAATAGCTCTTTGAGATAAACCTAGTGTGGGATGCACTATAAAATTAAAATCATTTCAATGTTATACCTATTATATTTTATTTAATTTTTTACCTATTTAGAAACCTAATTTCAATTAAATTATTATAAATCTATTTTCTTTTTTTCCATTTGTTAGTATATTTTGTATATGTATATTTTTATATATTAGTATGTTTTTTGCCTTTATTTTTATGTAGAAAATCCCAACCTCATGAATAGTTTTGCAATGAAGTGTCACACATTAAATTCTTTTTAGTTAATTTAAAAAATATAATTTAATTTTGTTGATTACCATCAGGTAGCTTACCAGTAGGTTAATTGGTCGTAACATTAACATATTCGATTTAAAAAATCTATTTTCAATGTGACAGGTTTACATCTATATGTTTTACAATCTGCTTCTAGTAGTGTGTGGGTTAGCTCGTCTCGCCTAGGACTTAGCCGATAGTTCTATGAGAACAATTCTTCCTATTTCAGTAAATCATACTCAGAACAACCTAAGCGTGGATTTCGCGTGGGAGCGCGTCCGTCTGTTCGACCGCGACGCGTGCTGCGTGCTGCACGACATTTGCCTAGAAAATCCGCTGGCGAAGGTGTGCGATGTCAAGACCAAACCCAAGTCTAAGTGGAGACCTCTGCCTCTGGACACTGTGGTAAGTGGTGGCTTGTAAACAATACTCAGAACAACCTAAGCGTGAATTTCGCGTGGGAGTGCGTACACCTGTTCGACCGCGACGCGTGCGGTGTGCTGGACGACATTTGTCTGGAAAATTCTATGGCGAAGGTGTGCTATACCTATCAAGACCAAACCCAAGTCTAAATGGTATCCTCTGCCTTGTATAGTAAGTTGGTGTAAACCATAGTCAGAACAACCTAAGAGTAGATTTTGCGTGCAGCTATGTGCTCCACGACATTTGCCTGGCGAATCCGCTGGCGAGCGTGTGCGATGTCAAGATCAAACTCAAGTCCAAGTGGGGCCTCTGCCTTTGGACACTGGTAAGTGGTGGTGTCTAAACCATAGTCCGAAGAACCTAATTTTTGTCCATTAGAAAATTCGTTAGCTCAAGAAACTGGGATGTGCACAGCTTTTATCTAACTTCACACACGCAAAGAAGTTTGATTCGGCCTATACCACTCACGCCAAACAAGTAAATTTTACGCAAAAGTTGTGCTTTAAATTTCTCTAAATCGAGACGGGTAGATTGTTTCAGCGTTGGGTTGCAGATGCGTACAGCGCGCCTCTTGGCTCTGACTCTCTCTCCCATATTTTAGATCGTTACCTATTATTTACTATTTTTCAGGAACTAGAAAAGCTAGCGTCCAGAAAACTGAAAATCAACGCCAAGGAAACCATGCGCCTCGCCGAAAAGCTTTACACACAAGGGTTCATCTCGTACCCGCGTACTGAGACCAACGAGTTTCCTAAAGAGATGAATTTGGGCCAACTGGTGGGGTTACAGACTGGGGATCCTAATTGGGGGCCCTTTGCTCAAGGGATTATGGATAGTGGGGGCCCCACGCCGCGGCAGGGCAACAAGAGCGACAAGGCCCATCCTCCTATTCATCCTACTAAGTACACGAATAGTAAGTGTAATCTGCTGATGACGCTTCTTTTGCTGTCTGTAAAAGCTGGCCACTTGCTGTTTTATATATATCCAGAACTGAAAAACTGCCGAAAGGAGGTGACCATCATAATAAACAACTCATACTATGGACCCAACCCGGAATTCCAGAAAAAATCTGTTATTTCGTACATTTTGATCGATTCCGTGTTGCAATTTTGTATGGAATAGCTGAATTTTCTCGAATTTCGGGTCAGCCCTACAGTAAAAGTAGTCCATGATGATAGTCTCAATCACCGCTTTTTTTATTTATTTATTATTAAAACACGGCACTTCATTGATTTGTTGTGATAACTGTATCACAACAAATCAATGAAGTGCCGTAAAACTACAGTAAGTTTGTCACGGCACTGTTATTCCCACACACGCTGACTTATACAAAGTGCGTGAACTAATAATAGTAAATTAACTATTAAAATTAGATTTTGGATATTGACAATATGCAAATAATGTAAAATTAGCATGCATTTTGGCTTCGTAAAGGTCAAGCAGACAATTCTGTATATATGGAGCAAATAAGCTGTAACGAAGTTTGTACGTATTTGAATTAGATATAACGTCTTTTCACTGTAGTTTTGATTTTAAGCAGAGTTTCTTGCGTAATAAGATCGAGACGACATGCCCTATCTCGCTAAATATGTTCCTATAACTGTACGTGGACTAGTAAGTAAGGCCTCTTCCTCACACCCGATAACCCTACTGACAATGTTCCCGAATGGATGCATCCATTTTTCCAGCTCATTGACGTGAAGTTCCTGAAAATTATTTTTAATTTTTGATGAAATTATTCTTGATTTTTATGAAATTATTGTTGATTTTTAAAAACGATTCCGCTGTTTTCCGTGAATAGTAAATGGGACTACCTCAAGTATGGTCTGCCAACAAAAAAAAAGATCATTATTGTCGAAGTAATCCCGTAACATCCGTAACCTCTTATTTTGAAGACTCTAGACGGTTAAAAAGGAAATAATAATTTTGTTAAGAACTATCCTTTCTCCCCAGGTTTATCCGGCAACGAGCAGCGTCTGTACGAGTTCATAGTGCGCTCGTTTCTGGCGTGCTGCTCCAGAGACGCGCAGGGACAAGAGACTACAGTTTCCATAGATGTCGCTGGCGAAAAATTCCACGCTAGCGGACTCATGATCACAGCGCGAAACTATTTAGATGTCTACCCGTATGACAAGTGGTCGTCCAAAGAGATTCATGTTTATGAGGTGAGGAATAGAGATATACTTCATATACTCAATTGCCTTGTGTTTTATTTGATGTTACTCTGGATCAGTAAGGGCCAAGATATCGCGGTAGCCACAGACGTCGCGAGCGAAAGGTCACGCTAGTGGGCTTATGATCACGGCACGAAACTATTTAGATGTCTACCCGTATGACAAGTGGTCGTCCAAAGAGATACAAGAGATGTAAGTTCGTATAGGCCGGGTGGCTAGGCCTGGTGTCAGAGTTTTCAAGTAACAACTGGGATCTATTTAACGTGTCACCCGAGCCACGCTCAGTTGTAAATGCCAACCGCGGTCACCCATCCTAATACTGACTGTGCCGAACGTTGCTTAACTTTGGTGATCGCTGACAGACACAAACTACGCTATGAGCGCTACGCGTTTACGAGGTGAGGGGTAAAGATGAGGATTTGGTCGCCTTGTGTTTTATTTGGTGTTACTTTGGATTGGTGGCCATGGTGGTCAAGAGGTAGTGACACCCGCCTTACAATCGTTTGGTCGTGGGTTCGAATCCCTGGTCCCGTACCAATGAGTTCCTTGGAATGTATGTACGGAATTTCACACCACTGGCTTTTCGGTGAAGGAAAACATCGTGAGGCAACCTGCATACGTCCGTAGAGAAATTCGATGGCGTATGTGAATCCACCAACTTGCACTGGGCCAGCGTGATGGATATGGCCCAATCGCCCTTCGTGGGTAGGCCTACGTCCTGCAGTGACTATTAAAAAAGGCTGGTACAGTACAGTATTTTGGAACAGTAAGACGCGCAGGGAAAAGAGACGACCGAGTCATTGGTTAAAATGTCGAATAGTCAATTAACATTTGATGCATGATTGTCACGCGATGCTTACTGAGTGGGAAAGTTTTGTGTTATACATACTGGTGGTAAAGTGGTAATATTACTCGTTTTTTACAGACAGGAAAAACGTTCAACCCGACGAGTATCGACATGGTAGATGGCAGCACCTCCCCGCCCAATCTCCTAACTGAGGCTGATCTTATAGCTCTCATGGAAAAACATGGCATAGGCAAGAAACTATATTCTTAAGTATACCTACTTAAACGAGCGCACCCTGACGGTAGGTTATGGGGTTTTAGTCCCACAGAAAACATTAAGCATACCGTTTCGCATTGCGAAATTTATCTCAGATTGTTAAGAAAGCGTCAACTTTTTTGCGCTCGCTACGCTTTCGCATAGTTGAACTTTTATTTATACATGTAAACTTAACTGGTACTTTTCTTTCCTTGCGACTATTCTTTACCGAAAGTGTAGACAAATGTTCGCTTACGCATCGCCACGCTCTGGAAGTCCCTGGACTTTTCAAAACAATACCTTGTATAATTGTTTGTCTGTACCTAATTTTAGAATTTGTATAAGCTACATGGACAAAGTCGTTAGTTGTTTTAAGTCTGAAGAGATAATTCGCTTCGAGCAAATATGTATCTATACATAATAATCATAATCAATTTATTGATAACAATAGTTACAGGTCATTACATTGAATTTCTATTTAGATACATAAAAAAAGGTACGGTATTGTACCTGTAATAATTATCGTAAAAATTAGTCTTTCTATAAAATTTACATTTCTGAGTAAGAATACATAATTCATCAATAATAATCACAATAATATCAAATAAATAATCAATAATATAGTCAATGTCAATAATATAATCAAATGTCAAAAAGGTAGGTACATAATCAAGATCTATGATTTGAATGTTATAAATTCATTATAGCTGTAGAACGTCTGCTCGAAAAGCCAGTGTTTCAGCTTTGATTTAAAGCTTCCCAAGGTCGGTGCTTCCCTGATCAGCTTTGGTCTTGGAAGAGTTATCCTCGCTTTGGTAGTTTATTATAAACTGCCGGGCCCAACACGTGCGTGGACTTGGCCGTCTTTTCTAGAACGTGCGGCCCCTCAGCAAGTTGATCCGACTGCTTCTGAGCGTCTTGTATGAGGTCAGATTTAATTTGACATATACCGCCACCTGATATATTAGTACCGACGGTAGTGTCATTATCCCATATTTCTTAAAATGCGGGCGTGCGGTGACGTCACGTGGAATTCCTGCGATGGCCCGAATAGCACGTTTTTGAAGTGTGAACACTCTCTTCCACTCAGCGGCCCTGCCATACAACTCTGTGCCGTATTGCAATAGGGAGTGGACCTTAGCAAAATAACGTGGAGGTACCTATACAGTCACAATCGTGCAAAAAAAGTGTCCGAGTCAGAGATGCCAAAGTGCTCGGTTATTAAATTAGGTGATATAACGTCGAGATTCGAGAAAACGGCTCATTGTGAATTATTGAATGTAAATATCTAAGTCGGTATGCATCACGGTGCTCGGACATTTTTTTACTACTTTCACTTATATTCAATGGCTCTGTAGATATTTGCTCGAAGATGATTAGTAAATATTTATTTCCGCAGGCACGGACGCGACGCACGCAGAGCACATAGAAACGATCAAGAATCGCTCATACGTGGCGCTCGCCGACGCCGTACACTTCGTGCCGGGGCTGCTCGGGATGGGGCTGGTTGAAGGATACGACGCGATGGGGCTCACTATATCCAAACCTGACCTGAGGGCGCAGCTAGAAGCCGATCTTAAAGCTATTAGCGAGGGCAGGAAGGATCCCCAGCAAGTTTTGGCTGAACAGGTATTGACATCAATTCCTGCGGTTTCAATGGGCTCAATAGAATTGAGAAATACTTAGCCAAATTACTAATTACTAACGTAGTTTGACTACAAATCGAATCATACAGGTCGGCGCATGTGAAGTTAGTTACAAGCTGCGCAATATCCAATCTTCACGTAAAGCTACGCGTTTATTGGATATTGCGCAGCTTGTAGCTAACTTCACATCCGCCGACATGTACGATTGGGTCTATACCAAAGTTTTATTTTTTTATTTCGAATAGGTTCGCGTTTGACTACACACTGCCTGATGTTAAGCAGATGTGCGGTCTAGGGTGTAGCACGCTTACCTAGAAGATACCTATTTACTCGGGATTTGAAGACACCCACGCTGTACTTTAGCGGGAAGACAGACCCAGGCAAAGCGTTCCACATTCCGGCTGTTCGTATGAGGAATGAGGATTCGAAACGCTTGGTTCTAACGTTATAAGGTTTCTATATAAGGTTAACGTAGTTTAACTATATATGGTTAGGTGTTTCTCAGCGATCATCGAAGTTAGGCAGCGTTCGACAAGGTTAGTTTTAGGATGGGTGACCACAGGTGGCATTTCCAACCAAGAGCTAACATGGCTCGGATGTCTTGTTTATTCAATATGGCTATCAATTTTTCAACCCACTTGCAAAAAAGAGAAGGTGCTCAATTTGCCTATATTTGGTATTTTTTATACCTGATTGTTTTGATTTTACCTGATTTTTCCGCTATCGGTCGGCAAATTCTGATTCTTCTTTCAATCAGTAGAAAGAGTTGGCGAATCGACGCTCAACAAATATATACAGTAGTTCATTACTTTTGAAACAGTTCTAAGAAATTGATGAAAATAAGAATGCTTAATTGGATAGCAAAATCGCCACTTCCGATTTTGTCAAAATAATAATAATATTATTGTTCTGTTTAGGTCGCGAAGTATCGAGAAGTGTACATAACGGTAGCGGCCGAGGCAAACAAAATAGATAGCGCGCTAGCGGAGAGATTCAGCGAACCTCCCAGCGAGTACACGCCGGCTGCTGTCACCATGCCTGATATGCCTTCAGGTAAACTGTCTCTGCCTGGAAGAAATCGCCATGGGTGATAAGGCCGCCACTTTATAATCATATTTTTTGTCGTATATGTGTAAATAGTGTTTATTTTTCATATTGTGGTTGTAAATAAATAGTTTTGTCGGTCTGTCTCTGCAGCAATCGAAGAAACATTCCAAATTATTTGTTTTGCACAAAACATTTATTCCTAGAATTAATGTGGGCCCTATCTACCAAAGCCAAACTAAGCATGAGTCCGTATTTTTTTCGTTCATTTCTTCAAGCAAATATCCACAGTTCCTAAGTGAAAGTAGAAAATAAAATGTCCGATCGCCGTCATACATACCAGCTTAGATATTTACGTTAAATAATTCACAATTACCCGTTTTGTCGAATCTCAACGTTATGACACCTAATTAGTGCTTGTAACCGAGCACTTTGGCAGTCGGCTAGTCGGCTTGCAATTGCCTTACGACTAACTAAAAAGCCTGCCCATTACGTAGATTGGGCAGGCTTTTGGCTCGGACACTTTTTGCACGATATTTGCTCGAAGGTTCATTCGTAATTATTTTGTTCTTAATCTTCGGGATTATTAAAATTACCAATCACCAGATGATTTGATATGACTTTTAAATAAAAAATAAACTAAATGAGTGCTCCAGAATAATGTGAAATCGGTAAAAATGTATTAACCTTTTGAACACTAAAGTCATCTATACTTGACCGGAACTTCCGGGTGCCAACGATGTATAGGCCGCGCCACACAAGTCGGCGGATGTGAAGTTAGCTACAAGCTGCGCAATAGCCAATCAACGTGCGGCTTTATGTAAGTTTCAGTCAGTTTGCGCAGCTTGTAGCGAACTTCACATCCGCCGACTTGTGTGGCGCGGCTTATATCTTACATCGGTATTTTCTAGGTAAGCGTGCTACACCCTTAGACCGCATATCTGCTTAACAGTAGGCAGTATGTAGTCAAACGCAAACCTACACGAAATAAAAAAAATGTCTGTAGTCGTCAAAAAACCGGGCCCATAATATGAAATCTACACTAATATTATAAAGAGGAAAGATCTGTATGATTTTGTATGTAACGAATAAACTCAAAAAGTACTGGACCGATTTTAATAATTCTTTTTTCCTTAGAAAGCTACATTATCACTGAGTAACAAAGGCTATTTTAATTGCAAGAAAAAAATAAGGAGCCCTATTAAAACTATAATAATGTTACCCAAGAAGTAAAAAAATGCCAAAAATATTCTTTAGATCGCGTGCGCTGCGAAATCTATTGATGATGGAATAAAATAATGTACTACGACTTTATAGAACACACCATAATTTACAAAAAATGTCGCGACAGCATATATCTAACTATTATAGTTAAGCCGTAATAACTGTTCTTTTATTCTTAAAAATTAATTGAAATACCGTCGCAGGAAAAGGATCTTAATTTGTATCTTGGTATTAATCCTTATCAAAATAAATTATTTCATATTCAAGACTGTTTCAATAGCTTTATGCAACTTTTTAAATTATTTAATTCAGACATTTTATTACAAAGATATTACGAGTTCAAAAATGTAAGTATTATAAAAGTTTCGTTTCGCCGCTCACTCCGCTTGGCAATTCATGTACTTTGTACAATGTACATAATACAAAATTCACTTCGAGCAAATATCTATAGAGTCACAATCGTGAAAAAAGTGTCCGAGCCAAAATCCTGCACAAGCTACGTAGTGGGCAGGCTTTTTAGTTAGTCGTAAGGCGATTCCAAGCCGACTACAACGCCGCGCGATGCCAAAGTGCTCGGTTACAGGCACTTATTAGGTGACATAACGTCGAGATTCGAGGAAACGGGTCATTGAGAATTGAGAAGGGTGCTTGGGCCATATCCACCACCGGTGCCAGGGCCCAGTGTGGGTTGGTGCAGATTGCCAAACAATATTTTCCTTCGCCAAAAAGCCAATGATTTGAAATTCCGTACATAAGTTCCAAAGAAACTCATTGATACAGGATCGGGATTTGAACCCACCACCTCACGATTGTAGGACAGGCGTTACTACCACTAGACCACCAAAGTTATATATCTCCGCCATTAGTGTGTCGATTTATGTTTTATTGGTAGTAAATAGGTATGCAGTGGCGTAGCGTGCCAAATCACTCATTTCTCACAAAAGAAACAAATATGCTTGCATTAAATTGAAATAAATATATACCGCCTTACCGCAAAAGATTTAAACACTGTTTAGCCGTACAATTTGTACTGTTAAAACTTTAGTGGTAAGACGGTTATTTATAAGTTGTCACTTCCTCCTAGAAATTGAGCTAGCCAAACAATTCAAATGAAATATACACTTTTCTTGCCTTTTTTTCAGGAAATTGATGATTGATAATGAATAGAATATAATTACCTATATCAGCTAAGTAAGTCTAGCTGAAGACGATTTCAGTTGTTATAAAATTTCTGCCTCTTAGGACAACTTTTGGAAGAATGCTTAACCCGGGCAAAAAAAGAGATGATTTTTTTTCGGGAAGTACGAGATTAAGTGACATTGTGGATAACATTTTACTAGGTTTTGCTTACACACGTTAAGGCCCCTGTAGCCCAGGAGCCCCGTATTATTGACACGGCTGATACTGCGGTAGCTACGCCCCTACACATAGTATGTGAAACGAATAAAATTGTCGACCTTAAAGTTCTCGAATGTAGACAATGTATTGGCAAGTGTAGCGAAGGTCTTCACGTGAATCTAAGATCTGGTCGTGACGTCCGGAACACGTTGGATGCCAGCGCTTCGATTCCTTCCATCACAGCTCTTTGGCTTAGCAAGTTGAAGAGGCCTTAGGTAGGGCACACAATTCGTAGAAGTAGAACTGATGTCCAATGTTTTTCAAAATTCTCGAGTGAAGACAAGATCAAAAACTAACTTACATGGGTAGAATGTATAGACTGTGGGTCTGTAATATTTTAACGTCGCTTTCATTCTCATCATTGTAATTTTCTGAAATCAGGGCTATATAATATATTATGTACAGCCACCCAACACATACGAACTCACTTTTATTTAGATATGCCAATACCTACTATCTCTTTTACATAAACTTCGAACAGTTTAAGACTACGGAAACTCTCGCGATTTGGGTGGGTTTTAACTCATCATAATGGTTCATCCGGTATGTCTAGCATGTGTGTGGCGCATACCTACATTACGTGGTAAGTATATGTATAGCCAATCATACCCGGGCAAAGCCGGGACGGGCAGCTAGTTAAAAATAAAATTTAAGGTGTGGCGGTCCAAAGGTCAGTACTTAAAAAAAAAAGTCCAAATGTCAATGACTACTCGTAAGTCATATAGTGACAATAGGTATGATGACTAAAAAAATATAATTAGTCCGTCAGATAGATTTAAAAAAAAATATTAGGCACGTATTTTTTCTTATGTGAATGAAACAAAGATTGATGGAGATATAGCCCGTTAAAATTCCGCGTGACGTCACGAGTGCCATACAAATGTTCAGACTACGTCGCACTAGTGACGTCACGAGCCCCCACTGCCAAAATTTGACAAAGTTTATCTTGGTAATTTATTGTTTGACTGACAAAAGAAAAAATACGTGTCCAATATCCTACTTCCTACTAATATTATAAACGCGAAAGTTTGTGAGGATGGATGGATGGATGTATGGATGTTTGTTACTCTTTCACGCAAAATCTACTGAACGGATTGAGATGAAACTTTGCAATAATATAGCTTATATATCAGAATAACACATAGGCTATAAATTATAATGATATATTGCGTATGCGGGCGAAGCCGCGGGTAAAACTAGTTTATAATAACTGTGTTTTATTATACTAGTTTTTACCCGCGGCTTCGCATGATATTTTGATTTTTGACGCAATATCATTATAATTTATAGCCCATGTGTTATTCTGATATATAAGCTATATTACTGTAAAGTTTCATCTCAATCCATTCATTAGTTTTTGCGTGAAAGAGTAACAAAAATCCATACATCCATCCATCCATCCTCACAAACTTTCGCGTTTATAATATTAGTAGGATACTACGGGACTAATCGCGCACTAAAATTACGAGATATATAAATACCTCATCATCCCGACGTTTCGGCCGAGTTGCATCGACCGTGGTCACGGGTAGACAGTATATAATAATAATGTGTTCAAATCGCGAAAGTTTAAAAACAACATAACTGTATTTGGCTATTGTTTGTAGTGTTCAAATGTCCCAAGTGTGGGTCGGACATGACGGTGCGCCAGAAGCGGAGCAACGCGGACGAATATTACATCAGCTGCATGTCGTTCCCGAGCTGCAAGAACGCGGTCTGGTTCCCCAGCATCGTGAAAGCGTTGCATGTTTTACCACAAACTTGTTCCATAGTAAGTATCAACATAACTTTCAGATTGACTTAGTGTTTGAGCTATCACCGAAATTAAGCAACGTTTGCCACGGTCAGTTCTTGGATGGGTGACCGCGGGTGGCATTTACAACTGAGCGCTGCCGTGGCTCGGATGACACGTTAATTTGTTATTATATACTACGGGATTAACACCCGACGTTTCGGCCGAGTTGCATCGACCGCGGTCACGGGTAGACTCAACCCACCCCGTCATCAGTCTACCCGTGACCACGGTCGATGCAACTCGGCGGAAGTATGAGAATCGCCGCCATCTTAGAATCGTTTCTTTATCTGAACGGGTAGTAATCACATAATTATTTTGACCTTAAATTTACTAATGTGCTATGGTAGCTTAGGTTTAAAGAAATAAATATCATTGTACTTATAACAATTTTAATAAATAGATTTCATTTTTATAATCAGTAAGGGATTGTCTTAATAAATAATGGATATCAAATCAATATCACAAAAATAAAACTTACACAAATGACAACGACGTTCACGTTTGTAACATAATAAAATGCAAAACAATTTTTACTTTCATTTTTACTTTTTTCTATGTGTTGTAGCTGTCAAATAAATCTGAACATCGGGAAAAAATATTCCCATAGTCTGACCATCAATCTGACCAGTGGGAAACACTCGATGGGAGGTTATGCGCAGAGCGCTGCGCAAAATGTAAAATATAGGTATGCGCGGGAGCTAGAGGGACGAAACACCGTGACACACACGCTCGCCAACCTCATCCACCCGCGCGCTCCCTACGTCCCTGCTCTTCACTACGTCACGCGGCGTCGGTATTGTGCACACATGCGCAATAATTAGCGAATTACGGCGCAGTGTCATCTGCGACTAACTTCTCATCCGCCGACTTGTGTGGCGCTACCTACGAGAATGTAATCTAGTCATCTACCAGTCAAAACAGTTTTTTTTTTAATCAAGGTCTATCAGGTATTGTTACTGATGTCAGGGATGTCATTACATTTAGATAGAGATAGTAAGGCTAAGTATCACACTAAAATGCCATTTTAGTTGGTATGGCCACACTTTTTCTACTAGGATGGCCGTTAATTTGTACATAAAACATAATACGAGTACAAGATCCTTTATCTTTATTTTCAGTGCGGTCCGAATTACAAATTAGTCAAATTCGAATGGCGCAATAATTCAATAAGCCATCTCTACCCGCCTCCTTACACGGCCTGCATCGGTGGCTGCGACACGACATTCTTAGAACTCATGAAAGTCAATCTATCCAGCGTTAGAACTGTTCCAGAAAGTTCTAGAACTCAGACTAGTAGTAGAACACAGACTAGTACTAGAACAACTAGTCCCAACACTGGAACTCTCAATAGGCAAAACAGTGCTAGCCAACTCGTAAATGGTACAGAAAATAGACAAAATAGTAGACAAAATTCACTGCCAGACAGGCCAACTCCATCGACAAATAGTTGGTCGAATCCCACATCAAATAATGGGCCAAGTTCTTCAAACAGTTGGCCAAATACAGCCAGTACAGTACCGATAGCAACCAGACCCAACCGACCGAATCCGAGGCAATTTCAACCCCCATCTCAAGCAAATAGAGCTCAAAATGCGAATAATCAGAGAATGCCGATGCCTGGAGGCAGCGGTGGTGGTGGAGATGGGGACGTACTGTGTGGTTGTAATAAAGCAGCTATTTTGTTGACTACACGAAAACAGAACCACAATTTCGGTGAGTTGTACTTGATTATTTATTGACATCTGTTTGTAAAATATTCTGACCATGCCCATTTTAATATTTAAGGAGAGATAAAGTTATTTTTTTTTATGCAATTACCAAATTGCATGACTGCTTGGTTGGGACAATGAACGCGAAAAGTGCTGTAAAAAATATAATACTTGCTTTAAAGGAAAATAAAAAAAGCCAGAGTTAAAATTAAAAAGAGCCAAGAGTTAATTATAGTTATAGATACAGATCTTTCTTTTATCTATACAGCCGGGCTAGTATGCGCGTCATGAATTATTTCGTTCGTAGTGTCAGAACGAGACAGCGTTATGGCAAAGTATATTTCTGTCACTTTTTCACACGTCAAAATGAGTTCATTTCGTGACTATTCGTGGTTGCATGCTTGACTAGCAGGTCTTTCTTTTCTTCAAGGCCTCTTATAAGTCGAATCATACAAGTAGGCAGACGTGAAGTTAGCTACAAGCTGCGCGAAACCCAATCAACGCGTAGCGATATCGTTTTAATATCTAGCTTTGGGGAGCTTCAGTCAGGATTGGATAATGCGCAGCTAACTTAACATCCGCCAACTTGTATGACTCTATATCTATGTTCCAAATTTTGTATTTCAGGCAAAAAATTCTACAAATGCCCTGTTGGAAAAGAAAACGGCGGATGCGATTTTTTCTTGTGGGCGCCAGAATCCGACATGGCACAATCAGACTCGCCACAAAGCTCGTGGGGTGCGACGTCACAGCAACCGTCCAATAGCAACGGTGGCTGGGGCATAACGTCACAGCAACCGTCCAATAGTAATGGCTGGGGTATGACGGCAGACCAACCGTCCAATAGTAACGGTGGCTGGGGTATGACGTCACAGCAACCCACCAATACGAGGGGCTGGGGGTTGACTCCCACCCACTCTCGAGACAGCTATGAGAGGAATGATGATGATGTCAACTGCAACTGTGGACTCCCTTGTAAAAAGTTAGTATATACCTACACTATACACATTTAAATACTATTGCAGATTTTTTATCCCAAATTAGTCTGCCCTTACCTACTATCGACGATACCTATCCACTCTGAACTTAAATAGCTTAGATCTGTAAATCACAAAGTATTTTATTAAAATTCTAATTTTTTATCTACATCTTAGGGGAATAAAATAACAAAAAACTTACTAACGAAAATATAATATTTGTGGTGCCACTTTACTAAGTTAACTTGTTTATTTTTATGAATTTTCAAATAACTATTTTGAATGTTTTTTTTAAACTTTCGCGATTTGAACACATTATTATTATATACTATACTACGGGACTAATCGCGCACTAAACGCGATAAATAAATACCTACTCATCCCGACGTTTTGGCCGAGTTGCATCGACCGTGGTCACGGGTAGTTATCTCGTAATTTTAGTGCGCGATTAGTCCCGTAGTATATAATAATAAGACAACTTTCAGACAATTATATAACATCGGCATTGTTACGGACAATCAGTCCATGAATGTATAGGTTAGTAATTTGAGAATGATTCAACGTGCAAATCGCACAGAATATGTAATAGTGTTTATTATATAAGTTACGACTATGTATGTAATGGACCATTAGTCCAAAAACGCGAAACAATCGCACTGAAAGTCCGAAATAAATTACGTAGTAGGACGTAGATTATGTAACAGTCCACAAAGAAACTACGTAGTAGGACATAGATTATGTAACAGTCCACAAAATATTACGCAGTATGATATAGATTATGTATCAGTGTCAAGTAAAAAGATGACGCAATATTGGAGTTTATCCTCAATCTATCTCCGTCTTTGGCGATGTCTCTTTCACACGAAGATTATGGCGAGACGGGAAGCCGGATATAGATTGCGTAACGGCAATTAGCACACTCCTGCCGACGCGTGCTAGCTGCCGCATTGTATTATGATTTAAAATAAGCTAAGGTTCCCACGTTTATTGTTGCGCGGTTACCTTTCATACCGTACGCATTGTTTTGCTTTGTATAGAATCAACCTGCACTTTCACACCTCTATTGTGGTTGGAACCTATTGTCTTCGGATTACCGCTGTACTCGCTAAATACCTAAGGAAAAATAAATACAGTCCACTCGAAGAAGCCTTGTTTAAATTGGAGATCCCACGAATAGGACCATCCCCAACAAATGTTTGGTCCTTTGCTCGCCGGATACTGGAACAGCAGCGAGTTTTCAAGAGAATACAACATCAAAAGGCTCAAGACCGAGATCGTCGTTTCGTCGAGAACGTTTGCCCCATGATTACGAGGGGACAAACAGCGCCGAGTCGTCGAGTCGTCGTGCGAGAAAGCCAACCACTACAGAAGAGGCTTTGTTCGTCGTGTGAAAAAGCCAACATCACAGGCTTATACTGAGATTATCAACGGGTGACTACGTCGTGAAAGACCGCCGTGGAAGACCGCCGTCGAGATCGCCGCCAAATTCGTCGGGTTACGTCGAGCATCGGGACGCCGCGCGCTGCTGCGTCGAATGCTGCACGTCGTTGCGTCGAGCGCCGCGCGCCGCTGCGTCAAGCGTGATATCGCCGCCGGATTTGGGCAGTATTACCGCGCCGGTACGTTCACAAGGAAAGCGGGCCGGACTGTAGGCAAGGCAGAGGCGGCTGGTCGTTCCTACCAGCTGCTGAGCCACCGCAGAACTTGTGTTCCACTGCCGGGCGGATCCCACCCTTCCTATCCCACACGTTCCATCCCTGAGGGAGCATATCCCGGCTTAACTGGGCCCTCCCAAAGGACTGTTAGGGACCGTTAGGCTATTAGTAGGGCTGTTAGGGGCATCAAGTGCCAGAAGTTATGCCAATTGAAAGGAGCCCGATCAAAACAAGATCGCACCAAGCAGAAAAGAAGCAAACAATGCAAGAATCACCAGCGTCTCCGTCTGATTTGGGACCGTCCACATCGAACGCACCCGTGGAACCACCCCAGACTATGCAACACCCGCTACCGGAGCGACAAACCGATCAACAAGATGTACCACGTGATAGACCAGTGGAGCGAGCCGCATCTGTTAGATCAATACACAGCGTCGAGGCACGGATAAGGCAACGAAAATTAGAAGCGGAAGAAAGCCTAGCCAACATAAGAAGAGATCAGTTGGAATTACAGGCACTTCTAATTAAGAAACGTCTCGCTGCCGACGTCGCGACCATACGCGAAGAAACGGACCGCGATAGCATAATCGCTGCCGCCGCCGCCGAGGACACGGACACTAGTCATCGGATAGACGAATGGTTACAACACAGTCGCACACGGGGGGAGCCACCACGGGGGGAGCCGCGCGAACCGAACATGAATCAACCGGAACTAGGGCACGTTAGATATCACTCGCCGCCGAGGAGAAACCAAGACGCGGTTGAACAAGAGCGATATCGTAGTTCGTATGAAGAAACGAGGAGACACCGATCGCCTACGCCTGGGAGGTCTCGAGACCGAGGGATCGACCGCTTAGCCGACGTATTAGAAAAAATGGTACGACAGCGAGCACCGCCGAGACAAGCGCAAGAACTACCTATCTTCAGCGGCGCTATCGGAGAATGGCTACCATTTAAAGCTGCAATGCGCGAATCTACGAAGATTCACAATTTCTCACCGGCTGAGAACTTAGCACGCATGCGGGCGTGTCTGAGAGGCGAAGCAAGACAGGCAGTGTCGGCGTTATTATATGCTGCAACAGATCCGTCGCAGATTATGAAAACATTAGAGCAATGCTACGGAAGGCCAGAAATGATAATCGATCAGGCGTTAAACGATATGCGTAAGTTACCACGCCTTAACCCGAATACAACGGCCGTAGAGCTTAATTCGTTCGCAATAAAGCTACAAAACATCGTCATGACCGTCGACAGCATTGATGAGCGGGGATATTTGCAGAATCCGATGCTAGCACGAGGAATAACAGAGAAACTGACGCCACATCTTAAATCGCGGTGGTGCGATTATGTGGAGGATAAAGGCAGTCGCTCAGAGCCTGAGATTATCACAATATCTAAGTTTCTCTTGAGAGAGGCCGAGCGAGCGATGCGCCACACATACTCGACGTCAGTGACATGTGCTACAACGGCGGCAAAAGCAGCAAATAACAATAAAAACACGAACGCGAACGTGACCCACAAGAAAGGCGCAAACGTATACGCGACCACTGATGCCACGCAGAGATCGGTCGAATGCATAGCCTGTGGCAATGAACACGCCACGCCGAGCTGTAAAAAGCTAGCATCAATGACCGTTCCGAAGCGATGGGAGTGGGCCAAGGAAACGCGCGTATGTTTTCAATGCCTTAACAGCAAACACAGGCGCAATAAATGCTCTGCACGGAAGTGCGGGACAGATGAGTGCCGAGAACCGCACCATGCACTTCTACATACAGCTAAAGAGCGATGCGCCACAGAACCCGTAATAGTTCAAGATGACGTAGCAACATCGGCTTCAACGCACCTTGCGGGAACGAACAAGCAGGTGCTATTGAAGGTATGCCCGATCACGCTAAAAGGGCTACACGGGATCGAAGTTAACACCTTTGCATTGCTTGACGAGGGATCGACGATCACGCTGATAGATGACGAGATCGCCACGATGATAGGAGCGAGGGGCCCGGTACGACCTCTACGCATCCATGGCGTTACATCTACTCAGAGGGAACCGGAAAGCCGCGTCGTCGAATTAAAGTTACGCGGTCGAAGCCGGAGTGATTATCACACAGTCAGAGCAAGGACGGTGTCTAACCTCGCGCTAGGTAGCCAGTCGATAGACGACGGCCTCCTAGACCATGAACATCTTCGCGAATTGAAACCAGAAGATGTATGCTACACGGACGGGACACCACACGTGCTAATAGGAGCCGACAACTGGCATTTAATTGTCACACGTAAATTGTTGACCGGGACAAAGAATCAACCGGCGGCATCACTAACACAGTTAGGATGGATAATACACGGCTCTACGCCTCGTAGCGTCGTAGCACAAGGTGAGACGGTACTACACGTGCGCACCGCCCAAGAAAATACGCGTAGCAGAATAACGCCGCCCAACGACGAGTTACACGAACTAGTAAAATCGCATTTTCACCTGGACGCGCTGGGCATCGAACGCAAAGTTAAGCCCAACGAAAATGAGGAACGCGCCATGGAGATTTTTGAGAAAACTGCGATATTAAAAAACAGACACTATGAAGTCGGATTGCCGTGGAAATTCGACGATGTATGCCTACCGCCCAGCTACGACATGGCGTTAAGTCGCTTGCGCGGGATCGAACGCAAGCTGGACAGATGCCCAGAACTTAGAGAGGCATACGCCGGGGAGATAAGCAAGCTAGTGCAAAAGGGTTACGCAACACAATGCGACGAAGACCACGGCAATAATCCACTCATGTGGTATTTACCGCATTTCGCGGTAACAAATCCCAACAAACCGGGGAAGGTCAGAATAGTGTTTGACGCGGCCGCCAAAGCAAATGGGACTTGTCTGAACGACATGCTCTTGGACGGACCGGACCTTCTCAAGGCGTTATACGGGATCCTAATACGCTTCAGAATGAAGCCGGTGGCCGTCGTAGCCGACATAAAAGAAATGTTTTTGCGCGTGAAGATACGCCGTGAGGATAGCGTAGCGCAACATTTCTTATGGCGCGGCGATGAACGTAAGAAGCCGCCACAGAAATACGTGATGCAATCAATGATTTTTGGAGCCCGAAGCTCACCATTTATGGCGCACAGCGTGCGTAACAAGAATGCGTCGATGTCGAAAGGTACGCATGCGCTCGCCTATCGCGCTATAACTGAAAATCATTACATGGACGACTGGGTCGATAGCTTCAATGACCAAGAGACAGCGATGCGCGTTATCAACGAAGTGCGCGAAGTGCATAGTAACGCAGGTTTCGAGATGGCAGGATGGCTATCGAACGAACCGGATATTTTAAGTTCGATTCCTGATGAGGACAAGGCGTCCGCCCCTAGAGAATTGGGACACAACGCACAAGGAAAAACCTTAGGCCTCATTTGGGTGCCGGACAGCGACGAACTCGCGTTTAACACCAACATGCACCGAGTGCCAGACGACGTAAAGGACGGCACGAGAACGCCGACAAAACGCGAGGTACTGGCCGCCGTCATGTCAATATATGACCCGCTATGTCTCCTGAGTGGCTATCTACTAGAAGGACGGTATCAAGTTCGCGAGCTTTGGAGACAACAAGTAGGCTGGGACGAACCGATACCGCTAGAGAACGCATGTGAGTTTCGAGATTGGCTACAGGATCTCGATAGCGTTAAGACGCTACGCTTACCGCGATGCTATGGGGAGCTAGGGAACGTCGTACAACGGGAACTACATGTATTTTGCGACGCAAGCGATCAAGCGTACGCATGTGCCATGTACTGGCGTTACCTAACAGACGACGGATCTGTGAGAATCGCTCTAGTAGCCGGTAAAGCGAAAGTGGCGCTACTCAAACCGCAGAGCATACCTCGGATGGAACTACAAGCGGCCTTGATCGGAGCCAGGCTAGCTGCCGAGGTAACGAAAGAACTGGGAGAATATGCGAGCCCGGTTACGTTCTGGAGTGACTCAAAAACTGTCCTCCATTGGATACGAAATGATGCCGTGCGATATACGCCATTTGTAGCTCATCGACTAGCAGAAATTGCGGAGCTAACGAAGACTAAACAATGGCGGTGGGTGCCATCGGCTCATAACGTCGCCGACGACGCGACCAGGCGTGGGAAAACGCGCCTAAAAAACGATGACAGGTGGTTTGTTGGACCGAAGTTCTTGTATGGACCACCCGAAAGCTGGCCTCGAGAGGAAGCGTCAGAACCGGACCATGAAGAGGTCCTAGCAAATCGTGCAGAGGACGAACCTCCTCTTATTATTATGACACGATTCTCGAAAATGGAACGATTAGTTCGAGCACTCGGATACGTGCTCTTATTTATCGATAAGTGTCGACACCGCGAGACAAAGTTGACGGCGCATCATTTGAAAACGGCCGAACTATTGTTGCTGAAGCAAGCGCAACAAGAAAGCTTCGCGACCGATGTAAAATACCTACAAAAGGGTAAAAACATTGAAAAGGGGAGCAGATTACGAACGCTCGATCCTATGCTCGATAATGACGGAATCCTGCGTTTACGCGGAAGAATACGCGCGGCCGCGATTCCGGAAGAGCGGAAAAATCCGCCGATTTTATGCGGAAAACACTATTTCACGAAATTGCTCATTCGGCGGGAGCATGCCGAGAATCATCACGCGGGACGCGAGACCATCGTTAATAACATAAGACAGCGTTATTGGGTACTACGCCTGAGACCCGCTGTAAGAACCACGTTGAGCGAGTGTACGAGATGCAAAATGCATAAAGGAAGACTACCAGCTCCGGTTAAAGGCGATTTACCTGAAGCACGCCTAAGTGCGTATACACGTCCGTTTTCCCGTTCAGGAATAGACTGCTTCGGTCCAATGAACGTGGTGATTGGCCGAAGACGTGAGAAACGATGGGGCATGTTGTTTACCTGCTTGGTGACCCGAGCGATCCACATAGAATTACTCTCCAGTCTGAGTACGGACAGCGCAATTATGGCCTTAAGAAGAATGGCCGCGAGACGCGGCTGGAGTGAAATTTATTTTTCCGACAACGCAACGAATTTTCGGGGAAGCGAAATGGAGTTGAAAAAGGCATATGAAGAATGGATGCCTTCGCTCCGCGACTACGCGCTGAAGAAACGCGCGGACTGGCGATTCATTGATCCGGGCGCGCCAAATCAAGGCGGCGCATGGGAAAGAATGATACGCACAGTAAAGGACGCATTATACGTCACAATGAAGGAACGAGCGCCGAAAGAAGAGGTTCTACTCACAGTACTCACGGAAATCGAGTACACTGTGAATTCGCGCCCGTTACTACACGTGTCAACTGATGATGACGATGATGAAGCGCTAACGCCGAATCATTTTCTGCTCGGCTCAGGCAGCGCGATGCCTATCACTGGAGCATGTGACATAGCGGATAAACGTCAGTGGAGAGCTTCGCAAGCGCTGGCAGATATGTTTTGGAGACGATGGGTAAAAGAGTATTTACCAACTCTAACGCCAAGAGGCGAAACTCGATCGAAGTTTTATGAAAATGTAAAAGTCGGTGACCTCGTAATCATAGCCGACGGGCTTCTACCGCGAAATATGTGGCCACGCGGACGAGTCGTCGCTACGTATCCCGGGAAAGACGGCGTGGTGCGTAGCGTGGATGTGAAAACACGGGGCGGGATGTTTCGACGTCCAGCTCGAAGACTGCTTGTCCTTCCACTTGGCATAGCTTCGTAGAACTGCGCTGGGGGGAGAATTGTTACGGACAATCAGTCCATGAATGTATAGGTTAGTAATTTGAGAATGATTCAACGTGCAAATCGCACAGAATATGTAATAGTGTTTATTATATAAGTTACGACTATGTATGTAATGGACCATTAGTCCAAAAACGCGAAACAATCGCACTGAAAGTCCGAAATAAATTACGTAGTAGGACGTAGATTATGTAACAGTCCACAAAGAAACTACGTAGTAGGACATAGATTATGTAACAGTCCACAAAATATTACGCAGTATGATATAGATTATGTATCAGTGTCAAGTAAAAAGATGACGCAATATTGGAGTTTATCCTCAATCTATCTCCGTCTTTGGCGATGTCTCTTTCACACGAAGATTATGGCGAGACGGGAAGCCGGATATAGATTGCGTAACGGCAATTAGCACACTCCTGCCGACGCGTGCTAGCTGCCGCATTGTATTATGATTTAAAATAAGCTAAGGTTCCCACGTTTATTGTTGCGCGGTTACCTTTCATACCGTACGCATTGTTTTGCTTTGTATAGAATCAACCTGCACTTTCACACCTCTATTGTGGTTGGAACCTATTGTCTTCGGATTACCGCTGTACTCGCTAAATACCTAAGGAAAAATAAATACAGTCCACTCGAAGAAGCCTTGTTTAAATTGGAGATCCCACGAATAGGACCATCCCCAACAGGCATCGACGTGTTTTTTTGCGTTAGAATTAGAATTAAAGTGCATTTTGGTTTGCAGGATAACTACACATAAAGAAGGCAAGAACAAGGGCCGGCAGTTCTACGCCTGTCCCAAGGACTTCAACCAGCGATGCAACTTCTTCCAGTGGGCCGACGAAGGCGGGTCTCACCCTAATACAGGTATAAATCTTTACTCTTCACTGCTTTGTCGTTCTTGTCTCTTTTTTATGAAACTGAATGTAGAAATATCATGCCTAATAATAAACTTCTTTTTCTTCTTCGTGTCGATGGTTCTAAAATAACTGCTAATAAAGAACAAACTGCACTCTTGCTTATAACAAACAGAACAGGGCCATATAGAATTGTGAAATAAATTTAGCCTAAAACTCTATCAAGGTGCTTTGCTATCTTGTGCTTTGATCAATAAAAAAATGGTAGTGATTTTCGGGTCGTAAGAGTCAACGCGCACCAGTCCGTGCCATAGGAGCAGTGATAAATGTTCGTGTTATTTCATTGTATGACACACCGTGCCCTTGTCCAAATCCAAGTTCAGAGATGCGAAATATACCTACTTCTTAAAATATTACAAAATATACTGTACACATGGCAGGCGAGCAATTTTAAAATTGTACCCCACTATTATCTTATTCAGAATGGGGCGGAGGCGGGGGCGACAGCGGCAACTACAGAGGGCGAGGACGGGGGCGCGGCGGGGCGCGGGGTGGCGCGGTGCGCGGGCGGGCCGCGGGGGGAGAGGGCCGTGCAAGACGCTGCGGGATCTGCAAGCAGGAGGGACACACACGAAACCGGTGCCCCAACAACCAGTGAACCCCACCCTCGAACAACCAGTCAACCCCACTCCCTAACAACCAGTGAAACCCACCCTACACTATCAGAGATTGTGCTAACTTAACAACCAATGAACATCCCCCCTGATAGATTGTGTGCTAGCGGGCGCGGAAGGTTTACTGTACCGCGGCCCTTTATTAGATATTAGTTTTGGTCAAAATGGGGCAACGACGAAAGTGGTAAATATCAAAGGCGCGGCGCTGCGCTGGTCCGCTTCGAGATCTGTACACAGGAGTTGGGGGACACATAGAACTGCAGTCCCAAACAGTGAACCCCACCCCACCCTACCCGACATTGTGGCCACCATAGATCTAATAAATTAATAGTTTAAAAAAACACTAGAAAATTACGCTTTTATAAAAATAAAAAGTCCGTAACGTGGCCTTTCTCACAAGTGCAAACACGACTATGATACGATATTCCATCATGGAATGCCAGTGCCTATCTTCCGGCTTCATCATCAGTCCTTGAAACCTAATCGTGGTCAAAGTCCATTACAAGATTTTTCTAAGAAATCCAAAACAGCTATGATGAGATTTTCCATCAAGAAGTTCCAGTTCATATGTTCCGGCTCCATCATCAGATCAGTTCGACAGTATCATATTACTTTGTCATCAGAACTACACACAGCTGCCAATTGTCATTACGCTACGACCATTGGAAGATGGTTATATACCCTTAGATTCCATTACATACAGGTTGACCTAATAAAAGCGTGTTAAAAAGGCATTATCTTTACCACGCCAGACACTTCAATGCAGCAAGCCGTTGCTTTTACAACTTTTACTACGTTACCAACCTCGAAATCACGTGAAATTAGTTATTCAATACATTTTACATAGTCGAAACTTGCTGTATGTATAAACCTAATCATACAAGCCGCGCACTATCCAATCACCGCGCATGCCTTTATGTAAGTTTTACTCAAGATTGGATATTGCGCAGGTTCTAGCTAACATCACATGCTCCGACTTGTATGATCGGCAGCTATATATTTTTTTCTACGATTTCGGGGTCAGTCCCTAAATAAATTGAATCCCCCCGAGTACCCTCTCTGTAAATACCTGCATTTTGCAAAGTAACACCTTGTATAGCTCTGTCATGTCCCTCATCGATAGTCATATTGTAAGCATATAGATGAGATCTGGGCAATTAGCGATAAGCGAAACAAGACTTGTGATATCAAATATTTGTCTATTCTTAAGAAATTGTTACAATAAGTATTTTGGAATAAATTTTTATGATATACATATATTTTGTACACTTTTATTTTATACAATATCTATACCTAAAATGAGTGTTACACAGTTGGATGGGTAAGTTAAGCTCGAAACATACTATCGGACGCGGCTTACGGACGCGACTGACAGCCGCGACTTAGCAATGTGCACAGTCTTATAACATCCGGTGTGCCAGATCGCTCTCAGACGTCCGAACGCTCAAGGTCGTCCGAAGGTGACGTCCGCGACTTATGTACGATAGTGTGCACGGCTCAGTGTACTTTCATAGTCTAGGTCGCGGCTGTCAGTCGCGTCCGGAAGCCGCGTCCGATAGTATGTTTCGAGCTTTAAGTAGTAATCCTTCGCTATATTTCTTGATCTCTCTTCATTTTTCACCTTAGTTGAAATCATTCTACCTTTAGAGATAGTTTTGCAGCTATCTCATTAGTGCATGAGTTACCGGGAAAGATTTAAAAAAACATTATCGTCTAAATCTATAATTATTTTTCGCGAAAAATCGCAACACCGTCTTGAACCGTGTACAGAATTCGCATAATTTGCACGGATCGATGTGACATCCATCTACATTTTTGTTGATTTATCATAATTTCGATAAAATGTAAATGAGACCTCGGAAGTATGAGTATAATGAGACTTCGGAGTAAACTCTTTCAATTTAAAAAAAAAATATTAAATCGGCGAAAATATCGATGAACATAGATACACAAAAAATACATACAGACGAACATAGTAGGTACCTCTTCCTTTTTGGAAGTCGGTAAAAATGTACGAATGCGCGAATGAGATAGCAGTCAAATTCTCTCCCCTTTAACCATTCCGTTTTGGAAGCTGGCAAAAGCTGATATAGATCGATTTTAACTTAATGGCATCTGTAAACACGAAGCGAGTCGTTGCGCAGTAGCAAATTCATATGTCGGCGGGGTGAGGAGTGGAATTTTGCGCAGATTGTCGCTAACTTCACAGATGTCATCAATCGACTTATATTAACAACTAGCGGACCCGGCGAACTTCGTTTCGCTTTCCGTAAGAACCTTGTACAGAGTATTACAAAACTACAAAAAAAAAATAAGCCAAATCGGTCAAACCGTTTTCATGTTATGTCGTGACAACGGAAAACGGGTTTCATTTATATATATATAGATTTTACTTACAAAACTACCATCTTTGCTTTTTACTCTTTTGCTTCAAGGAGCCCAAGCTCTGCGCCCGCTGTATTTCTTGCTGTTCAGATTCCACAGTCTTGTCCGTCATCATATCCAACAATATTTCGAATTTAAGCCGTAACATGTTGTTTTCTTCCTCTAGTCTTTCTAGCTCGTTTTTGAGACGAATATTCTCTTTGTGCGCTGCGCCGGCTTTACCTGATGCTGTAAAATTAAAATATTAATACCTAGGTTTGCACGTTTTGTGGTTATAATGAAATAAAAGTTATTTTCTAAAGGTGTTATTTTGTATCGGAAATGGGGTACTATGAAAAATGAACTTAGGAACTAGACAACAACTTATATACAGGGTTATTTCTAATCAATTAGCATCCTTTTAGGGGCTTATTCTGTACGTCAAAACTAAAAACTATCTGCGACTTTAGTCAAAACTCAAAAAAAAAAGTTCCATAGAAAAGCTTCGTTCACCCGCGACAAAACGTATGGAACAGCCTCAGAGCAAATAAAAAAATCAAGAGAGAACGTCGTTGAACAATCAAATGAAGCCGGTTTTTTATACATGTGTGAGTGCGTCGCTGTTGCGCCGCCATAGTTCGACTGACAAGCCAAGGCGTAGTTTCCTTGTACGTTGATGTGTGTGTAATTGTCTGTACACGGCGAGGCGTAGTTTTAGTCGGCCTCACTTCTTTGTTCACAACATTCTGTCTTTATTTTTTTATTTGGTCTGAGGGAACAGCTGTTTTTTTTTAAGTTTTGACAAAAGTCGCAGAACAAAAGATTTTAGTTTTGACGTACAGAATAAGCCCCAAAAAGGATGCTAATTGATTAGAAATAACCCTGTATAGGTACTACAAAACAACCAGGTGTAGGCCGAATCAACCGTCTTGACGGGTGTGATGTTAGTACAAGCTGCGCAAAATCCAATCCTGACAGAAGCTCACTTAGCAGCTTTTTTATCGCGAATAAGTCCGCGCTTGACCACCAACTCGCCTGATGGTAAGCTGCGTGAGGATTGGGTTTCGCACAGCTTGTAGATACTTTAGCTAAGTTACTTACTCAGAGCAAATAAAGAAAACCAGAGAGAACCTCGTTGAACAGGCAAGTGAAGCCGGTTTTTTATCCATGTGTGAGTGCGTCGTTGTTGCGCCGCCATAGTTTGACTGACAAGCCAAGGCATAGGTTACCTGGATGTGTGTGTAATTGTCTGTACACGGCGAGGCGTAGTTTTGGTTGGCTTCACTTGTTTGTTCACAACATTCTCTCTTGATTTTTTTATTTGCTCTGAGGTTACTTACGAATAGTGTGCTGAAAGAATGTAGGGTGAGTATGCACTATGCATCAAATAATTTACCTGGAATCCACTGTCCATCTTCAAAAGATATTTCAAAGTCGCCCAACTTGAGTTTTAGAGGAGCCACATCTATCGAAAGTTCCTTTGACGCATAATCACTGCCAAATTCGTTTTTTACCACTGACGTGTCCTGTTTTCTAACAGGAATGGATTTTGGTGTGAATTTATTGCTAAATAAAGGCATTTTCAAGAATTCAGAGCAGGAATGAATGTTCTGTTTACTCTCCCAATGATAACTGTTGGATCATTCTCTTTTGTTGGATAACTAATAACATAAAATCGTCATAACAAATCGTTGCCATGGTGACGCATGTCTACAACAATAATTCAACAAAACAGGTTCTAATTCTGAAAACGATGAGCTCTTTTGTACAAGTTTCAAGTCATGGAGACTAGTACCTCTACCACCAGTTGGTATCGGAAACGTCGACCTTCCTCCGATATTCGATTGCGAACCAACGGAGCATATAATAGATGCGTTCTATTATATGCTCCGTTGGTTCGCTATCGAAGATTTAGAATCCGTAGCATGGGCTAATAATATTCGATTGTTACGCGGCGGAAGTCAATACGGTTCAGAAATGACCGACGCAGCAGCCAATAGCATGCCAGCCAGCCACCAATAGCATGCCAGCCAGCCACCAGCCGACACGCCCCTCGCGCGATGCCTCGCGTAGCCCTGCCCTGCCGCTTGCCTGAGAGGGGATGTGTATAAATGCCAGCCAGCCAGCCAGCCGTTCTCATATTTGCTTGAAAAATAAAAGAATAAACTACCACTCTGAGTGTTTCGTATTTTATCTCGTTATACTCAGAAGTGGGATGTCTAAAAAAGACTTTTACAACGTCTAAACCCACGTGTACCAGCGGCAAAAATGCGAAAATTTCGGCCTGCATGAAGCCCTGACCACCAATAAGACAATCACTACGCCACCTGTGAGACCCGCTTTAGAAGAATCAACGGAAGAACCATCAAGATGAAAAAAAAAACCAAGCCGCAATTTTGAGGAAATATTCAGCAAGCCAACCACGAGTGCTGCGACAAATCAAGAGGTTAAAAAGCGATTGAAGTTTAGAATGATCTACAAAGACTAATAGATTTCCATGATATCGACGAAGCTATTATTAGAACACTACTGCAATAGCGACATATTCAACAGCAAGAAAAACAATCACCATTTTGTAACAACCGCCAGCAAAACAAAGACATAGCAGCAGAAACCACGAATGTTACTATATCAAATAGCAAGGCGAAACGATTGCCGCCCTATGGCTGCCACAAACCACGTTTTGAACAACTACGCGATGGAATAAAAGAAGAATCTACAACTACCCACGTGATGACGCTCCACGGTGATCGCTAAGCTGGCCTGATTGCCTGCCCACCTGCCTGTCTGCTGACCTACGAGCCTACCGACCTGCGTGCTTGCCTGCCTACCCGCCCGCATGCATGGCAGCCTATCCGTCAGCCTGCCTACCTGCTTGCAAGCCTGAACATCAACCCCAGCGGGCTCCTGATACGGGCAGCCACCAGCGAGCCTCGACAAGAAGCCTCGGTCAAATAGCCAGGTGAGTTCGTTTCTACTTGCCATCGTTTTCCTATGATGAAATCAGTGCCACTATTTTTTTAAAGGGATGGTAGAAAAAAAAAGCTAAAACAAATTCATCTTAACGTAGCATTTGGGCTAATATCAATCTATTAGCTCGGTGGAATGTTTCTATTTGGCGTAAAAAATCTAAACAAAACAAATACCGCATTGTTACTTTTGGATTACTCTTTGTCATCAGCCAATGAAAGCGAAATACTAAGGTTTTTTCGTTTAGGTACCTAGTCACTTTAGTTTGAAAACTATTGCATTTTTACAACTTAGAACCTAGTCGTGCAAAAATAGCCACAGTGATAAAGAACATACACACTTATACGACACTTTTAAAACTGAACTGGCTGTTTCTGTTCTGCAAGAATGCTGTAAAACTCATAAGCATTTGCAAACATTTACTTGAGTTACCGTCAACTTCAGTACATTTACTAAGTCTTGAGTTGGTTTGTTTCATGTTAAAAAAATGCTGTATGTGGGTGGCTTTGGGCCAGTGTCAAATTCACGTCATTTCCAATTGTAGGTAGTTTGAAATAATCTAATTTGCTAAAGTTGTAGCGTTGATTGTTCGGATAATCAGAAAAGTAATCAGGGTTGCCGTTTTAGCTGCGTTATGACTAGATCTAGCGCATTTTCGACGGCCTTAGCCAAATAATATTCGGGTTGAGCCAGTAAAGTGAATCTAGCCACTTCTGTCTTCTTCTTATCTGTAATTTCAAAATAATAATTACGGAAAAAATCATCAATAATACACAGAGGCCCGCATTTGTTTAAAATTAAGTTGATGTAACTTGTGCCAATGGGTGTCGAAATGATTGTTTTATGCTTCTATATTATAGTATTTATTTAGCCGAAAGTTTCGCCAGCAGATATTTTATATTTTTTCAATTTCTTGAGAAGTCGCTAAGTCGTCACATATATTAAGCTAAGTAAAAAGTCTTAAAATATTTGTTTGCAGCTATTTCTAGTCGAATTCCGAAAGTAATTTATGTTCTAAACGTGCTACTTTTTCCTATTATGTAGTCTCAAAATAGATGGACCTAACGGCAACACTCAAAGTAATTTCGCTATCGGGATGGATGGGAACATTTTTATCATCGCTAAATATTCTTTATGTGGGTACTTATGATTGTGTGCATTACCGGCAGCAAAATTATTTTCTAATAAGTTGTATTTGCTGTAAATCACTCCAATAAGTCATCATAGTTGTGCGCATTGAAACATTAATTGTAATGAAATTATTTTTATCGTGCTTCACACACTAGGTGTATAAAAACTTTCTTTTTGTGATAAACAATTTCAAAAATTGACGCGTTCGCAGGATTTGAACCTGCATCCTCTGGGACACCGGCCCAGATGCTTTGTCCAATTAAGCTAAATCGCGCCCTGCGAATCCGCCAAATTAGTGAGTGTTTATCATTTTTACCAACTACTGCATTGTTGGAAGCGCCATTTGTGAGAACTGCTTTAAACCAGTCAGTCACTTAATGTGAAATTATTAGAACTTCTTACCATTAACGAGAAATGACGCATTGCTTAATCAATGAATTTCATTAATTGTAATGTTGAAACACCTTTAAGGAAGTGCCAGATCTTTTACGGCTTATAAGTATTGTGTGGCTTAATTTCTGTGTTGCTATTTTTAGTTTTGTTGCTAGAAACGCGTATATTTTGGTATTAGTAGCTAGGTGATATAGTGGTATTTACATTGTATGGTTTACGGTCTAATTTGATATAAAGAGCTAATAATAGTCATCCCATCTATTGACACAAAAGTGAATTTGCTGTTGCGAAACTAGTATAGCTAGGCAAAAATAGACGATATTGGTGGCTACGCACTAACACAAATATTTTAAATCTGTTGCAACATTTGAGTGGGTACGAAATTACAGTTGATCAGATTTATTAGTTATTGATTATGGACAGCGTATTAGATATCAAAACATTCTTGGAATGATAAGTGTGCTTCTTGGAATTAAAAACTCGTTCATATATCACACCTGGAACCATTTCTGTGGCCCGATTTTCTGCTTTAATATTGGCTTAAACTTATTGTTATTTGCTTTACCGGGGGGCATTTAACTTTTGAATAGCTAGCTGATTCAAAATAATTGCCTCGTTTTAGTGATTTTATTGCAATCACTATCACCTTTGAAAGATAAAGAAACTTCAGAAAAGGGACATCTTAGTCAATGGTTTAGTGTTGTCATCTACCATGAGATCATTATACTAAGCAAGTAGGTCTTGCCTACGTCACCGTGTCTTAAGCTGTACCTATAACCTTTATCCATTTTTATAACTGAACCGGAGATAAAACTACTTGCCATCTTTGGATTGCTTTGTCAGATGACGATTAGTATTCTCAAGTAATAATTACGTTGATAGTTACGATCGATTGTTTTGCGTTGACTTGTACAGACTGATTAGTGCGTATTATTAGTAGCATTAAAATAAGTGATCATAGTCTGTAGACTGGAAACTGCCGTTAGTGAGGGTAAATAGCAAGAAGTCTGTTGAAATTATTTTATTGTAGGTTATATTATTCATAGTCAACTATGTAGTGACACTTGGCAGCAGCGTTAGAAAATAAAATGTAGTCCCTACTTATCATAGAAAGAGCAATGATATAGTTAAGTTTGTGTCGACTGAGGTCTTAAAGGCATTTATTTTATTATTTCGACAGCATGATAAAGTCATGTCGTTGTTATAATGTTACGAGTACGTAAGTAGTCTTGATACCTAATAGTGACAAGCCTTTGTAGTTACATTGGTAGTTTTGTTGGCGTGAGTTGATATAGATAAAACTAGTAGGTAATCATGTCTCATCAGGTCAATTCTTGACAGCCCTAAAGATTCCAATACTCTTGATTGCTGATAATGCCTATAGTCCTGACGATGCCTGTAGCCCTGACGATGCCTATAGCTCTGACGATGCCTATAGCCCTGACGATGCCTATAGCCCTGACGATTCCTATTGCCCTGATGATGCTTATAGTATTGATAATGTCCATAGCCTGATGGTGGTTCTAATGCTGACTATGCTTATTAGCACTGACTACGCATATTTACCCTGATGTTAGCCCAGAGATAATTTATAGCCATAAAATATCAGTAGCTCTAAGAATAAGCAACCATGAAAAATTTAGTAGCACGGAGCATATTAATTGCCACAATGATACCAGTAGTCATTGTTGTGTACTGTCATCGGAAATGCTAAACTTTGCTGTTTGTTTCCATTGCGGAGCAATGGTGTTTCAGGAAGGCCGAGTGTTACGCGGCGGAAGTCAATACGGTTCAGAAATGACCGACGCAGCAGCCAATAGCATGCCAGCCAGCCACCAATAGCATGCCAGCAAGCCACCAGCCGACACGCCCCCTCGCGCGATGCCTCGCGTAGCCCTGCCCTGCCGCTTGCCTGAGAGGGGATGTGTATAAATGCCAGCCAGCCAGCCAGCCGTTCTCATATTTGCTTGAAAAATAAAAGAATAAACTACCACTCTGAGTGTTTCGTATTTTATCTCGTTATACGATACTGATATCTAGAGGCGCGCTTCCACCGAAAACATATTCGCCACATTTGTTATCAATATGTGTAGAACTCAGCAGTAGGTGAACTTGAGTTCATTTTTATTTATTTACTTTAGTGGTTGATGTAAATAATCGTTAGTGCATAAGTTTTTTTTTATTCTACATAGGTTTGTGTTTGACCACATCTTGCTTGACAATACTGTCTCAGTGGGCAACAGTTGGCTACTTCGGTAGAACCGTGGCTTAAAGGCGCTGCCCAAAGACAAAAATCCGTAAAACGTCATGTTTTTCGTCGCACAAAGGTCGCACAGTACCTACCTATGTTTCGAGCTTTAAGCTCGAAACATACTATCGGACGCGGCTTACGGACGCGACTGACAGCCGCGACTTAGCAATGTGCACAGCCTTAAAACATCCGGTGTGCCAGATCGCTCTCGGACGTCCGAACGCTCAAGGTCGTCCGAAGGTGACGTCCGCGACTTATGTCCGATAGTGTGCACGGCTCAGTGTACTTTCATAGTCTAAGTCTCGGCTGTCAGTCGCGTCCGATAGTATGTTTCGAGCTTAACTGCTACTGATATAAACTTGGAAAAAATACATAGCACACAATAATAGTTCACAAGAGAGACTTTTACAATAATATTGCAAAAAAATTATCTGGTATATTGAAAAAAAACACAAAAAAAGCTTTAGAAAAAAATCTTTCGTTTTGCATTTCTCAATATTTAGATCGATAACTACTATATTTTATTGCAAACACGGCTTCATTTCTTTTTAAGCGAACTAAAACTGCGACTTATCGAATGCTCATCTCGAGTTTCGTCTAAAAACAAACGGCACGAAAAATTAAAAATAAAATCTAACATTTAGGATATGAAAAGTTTAGAGAATTAGGCTCGCCACAGCCACAATTAGTTTTCCAAGGAAATCATTGTCCGCCATATAGCGGTCATATTACAGCTGAGAATAACGTCACTAGAACGTTAACTATACCTAGACATAAACAAAATGGCGCAGTTTCTTAAAGAAGTGTAATTTAAGGTAGTAATATTACGGCCGCTATATGACGGCACCGCTATGCTAGGTAAGCTCAGTATGAGAAAAAAACGACTTTTATACAAGATTTCATTTTAATACTGTTATTCGAGATAAATTATTATAGGAAATGTACTTATCAACAATTTATATAAATATTAAATAGAAACATTAAAGTGAAAAGAAAGAGTGTATAAAAATAAACCATGGAATAATAAAATTGTAACAACATTACCTAGTTATTGCTTATTTGTAGGTGCAGTGTAAAATCTGCTAATAAATTATTATAATTAAAATTTCAGTCTGTATATCATCACAGCTGGAATGATTAGAAGAAACGACCCCACGGTGTACGTTATTGTTGCTCCGGAACACCAGTACACTGAAATAAAAAAAAAAATTATAACATCTATTCAAAAAGGACTACTTGGTACGCTTTTAAGTGCGCCCAAAGGTGGTGTTTTCTATAAAGAACTTTATAGGTGTGCCGGAATTATCTTTTCATCACATCTTTTCGAAAAGGACTACTTGGTTCGCCTTTAAGTGCGCCCAAAGGTGGTGTTTTCTATAAAGAACTTTATAGGTGCGCCGGAATTATCTTTTCATCACATCTATTCGAAAAGGACTACTTGATTCGCCTTTAAGTGCGCCCAAAGGTGGTGTTTTCTATAAAGAACTTTATAGGTGCGCCGGAATTATCTTTTCATCACATCTATTCGAAAAGGACTACTAGGTTCGCCTTTAAGAATGCGCCGGAATTATCTTTTCATCACATCTATTCGAAAAGGACTACTTGGTTCGCCTTTAAGAAAGAAAGAAAAAGAAAGAAAATTATTTATTTGCAACAAAAACAAAAGGTAAAATTAGAACAATATACAACAAAACAAATCATAAAACACAAACAAAAATAACAGTATTATACCTAAAATCCTTGTCACAAAACTGGTCCCAACTCAGCGTAAGTTAGTCAGCTTAGGTCAGTTAAGTAAGCTTAAGTGCGCCCAAAGGTGGTGATTTCTATAAGGAACTTTATAAGTGCGCCGAAATTAGCTTTGCCGCGCACTTTTTAAATTTGGAACAAATAAGTGCGCCGGAATTATCTTTGACGCGCACTTTTTGAATTTGGAAGTATGTGTAATGTTAGTGTTCAGCGCCAAGAAAATGAATGAATATAATGTAAATATAAGTTTTCATTTGTTTTATTATTAGATACCATTTAATTTCAATGTTGTTGTTACTGTACATTTTATTAAATAATAATATTACAATAAAATATGAGGCGCCTTTTATTTTCTCATAGAGGTGAAAGTAGAGTGTACCACTCGGGAGCAAAATATATTTTTGGCTCGGGCGACGTACTTTGAATCCCTCGCTATGTTCAGGATTCTACAGATACCATTTAATTTCAATGTAGTTGTAACTGTACATTTTATTAAATAATAATATTACAATAAAATATGAGGCGCCTTTTATTTTCTCATAGAGGTGAAAGTAGAGTGTACCACTCGGGCGCAAAATATATTTTTGGCTCGGGCGACGTACTTTGACTCCCTCGCTATGTTCAGGATTCTACTAAAGAATCCCTCACTTCGCTCTGGATTCAAAAAAAGCGCTCTCGCCGTAAAAATATTGTTTTGCTCCCATATTTGGACCTAAGTTATCGAACATAAGTTGAAATGGCAGTGGGCAGGGCACATATGAAATGAAGTAGAAAATTTGTCAATGGAGGTTCGTAAGACAGAGATAGCGCTCTACGATACAGAAATTAGCTAATGATCTATTTCTATAGTCAGATGTCTATGGTCTTCGGCCAATGTATCCCTCGAAGAGGAAATATAGTATGAACAACACCCGATTTCGAGTTTGACGCGTGTGTCAACTGTGTGTCTTTCCTCGACCATATTTGAGGATTTGAACCCGTGCATGAGGTCATGGGTTCAAATCCTCGTCCCGGCGTCGTATGTCGGGTTGTTCTTCTCCCTCAAATAAGCATGATGACTAAAAAAATATAATTAGTCCGTCAGATAGATTATTAAAAAATATTAGACACGTTTTTTTTTCTTTTGTCAATTAAATAAGCATTGATGAAGATATAGCCCGTTAAAGTTCCGCGTGACGTCACGAGTGTCGTAAAAATGAATAAACTTTCGTGAGACGTGACGTCACGACCCCCATCCCCAAACGTGGACAAGGTTTATCTTTGTCATTTGTTCTTTTATTGACAAACTAGCGGACCCGGCGAACTTCGTACCGCGAAAGTTAATGAATGTAGGTAGCTAACCTTACGGAGATATCTACATTAAGATATTTTAAGTTTAATGGCTGTCATCCAAAATGTAGATCTCATTGAGCTATCTCACATTTGTGAAGATACCATTGATCAAAAGTTGACATTTGCGGAGATAAACCACTTTTAAGTTCGACAGCTGTCATCCAAAATGTAGGTCTGGTTTAGCTATCTCACTTTTGTAAAGACAGTAATACGAAGATAAACCACTATTAGGTTCGACAGCTGAAATAAAAATTCTATCCAAAATGTAGATCTGGTTCAGCTATCTCACTTTCGTGAAGATATCATTGATCAATAGTTGACAGTTACAGAGATAAGCTACTTTTAAGTTCGACAGCTGTCATACAAAATGTAGATTTGGTTGAGCTATCTCACTTTCGTGAAGATAGCATTGATCAAAAGTTGACATTTGCGGGGATAAACCACTTTTAAGTTCGACAGCTGTCATCTAAAATGAAGGTCTGGTTTAGTTATCTCACTTTTGTAAAGACAGTAATACGAAGATAAACCACTATTAGGTTCGACAGCTGAAATAAAAATTCTATCCAAAATGTAGATCTGGTTCAGCTATTTCACTTTCGTGAAGATATCATTGATCAAAAGTTGACAGTTACGGAGATAAACTACTTTTAAGTTCGACAGCTGTCATACAAACTGTAGATCTGATTGAGCTATCTCACTTTCGTGAACATAGCATTGATCAAAAGTTGACAGTTACGGAGATAAACTACTTTTAATTTCGACAGCTGTTATACAAAATGTAGATCTGGGGCCTTATTTTGTAAGCGCTCTGGCGTTCGGCTTCGCTTTTCCTCCCGCTCGCTCTCGCGGCGTGAGTAACTGGCGCGAGCAGGAGAACAAGCGAAGCCGAACGTCAGAGCGCTTACAAAATAAGGCCCCTGGTTGAGCTATCTCACTTTTGTAAAGACAGTAATGGTCTAAAATCGGTAGATACGAAGTAAGTAATAGTAAGTGCGCCACAAAAATATTAGCCCCAATTCAATGTGAAACGGTACACAAATATTGTAGCAAACAATCATTTCAAACCCAAGAAACAGTAAATCTCAACTAATTTGTTTCGTTATGGTTATCATCCGCAGCTTTCTTTGTCCCACTGCTGGGTATAGGCCTCTCTCTTTCTGTGACATCTACCTCGGCTCTTTGCCGGTCGTGACCAGGCTCGACCGGCGGTATTGATGATATCGTCGAGATAGTCGACCCATTTTGCTGCCGCGCCGCACATAGCTGAGCGCTCTCACCTATTCAAGTACCCTAGTTGACCAGCTCGGTCTTTCTTGCTCAAGAAGCGCTGGTCGAATTGGTTGCCACGCCAATGTGAACGATGTCATACGCAGGGCTTTTGCGACCGCCAATATAGCAGCCGTACTCGAACCGAATGGGTTTGCGCTTGGTGATGGCTAAAGGCCTGACGGTATGAAGCTGGTCCCATGGAAGTGTAGACGGCCCTTAGTATGAGACGCGACTTGCGTCGATACTTTGGTGCCGTCACATCTTTCTGAGACTCAGAGAAGGATTGGAGCGTTGGCCGATTCGGAGCAGCACAAACGGCGCAAATATGCTAACCTCGGCAGTGGTTACATATTTGAGCCGTTTGAAATTGAGACATTGTGCCCGTGGTGGTCGGTCTTGTTTTTAAAAGTCTTTCTGAGCTATTGGTGTACCCGACGTGTGACCAAAATGCTGGTGTTTATTTGACTAACGTATAAGCATTGCCAATCAGCGTGGCAATGCTGCCAGCATGCTGGGCACGCTCCTAACTGGCAGTGGGCTTGAGTATTTGGATTATCTTTAGACCTTCAAGGGTCTGTGGATGATCCAATTGCTTGTTATGTAGTAGTAGTTTATGAAATTTTACATTATAAGTCTTGTATTTAGTGGTAGTTAATAAAGGCACTTGCTCTATAAAAAAAGTCAAGTACCCTTGCACCTTGCCACTGTCCAAACCTAACCTGACCTACCTACCTAAGGTATTATGATACCTTATAGTTATAAGTTCTTCTGTTGATTAAGATAAGGTTAGAGTGTACGGGTTCCCGCCTGGTCGTGGCGGGGGAACTTAGTAGCCGAGGCTTATGGACGGCGCGGGAATCCTAGATAGAGCCAACTTTCTGGGTTTCTTCTGAGACAGCTGAGAAGGCGGCGCTCGAGGTCTCCCGATTTTTTGGGTCTTTTCTCCCTTGGCAGCTTAGAAGTTTGCACTCGTGGTTGGGCCGTTTTCGGGGCTTTTTAACTATAGCAGCTGAGAGGCTGGCCGGTAAGTTGCGTGCCTCATCAGGAGTGCCGCAACTGAGGCGGGCTGCACTTTTGTCACTGTTGAATCCTAACCAAACCATCATAAATGTATGTTCGTGTCAAGCTCACAGTTCACAGTCAAGGTTAATAACCTTAGAGTCAAGATACTTATACTCATGCCATACTACTCCTAAAAATCAAGTCGATCCGTTTCTTCGTATATTAGTATGGATTCTGTACCATAAAGGTAGAATAAATAAACATGTTTAACCTCTAACGTTGGTATATTTAAAAATATTTCTAATGTCAGACAAAATGACGGCCCAGTATTAAACGTCATTGTAATATGTATAGCATGGCATAGGGAAAAACCATTTAGTCCAATTTTAATGTCAGTTGTCATTGTCAATCCATACTATATTTCCTTCTCGAGGAGCTATAATGGTGAAAAACAGTTTGTCTCGTTGCTATGCTAAGCGTGACATTCATAAAAAGTCTGCAGTCAATGTATGTCACCTGTCATCTTATTACGTTTCGTCAATCCATATCAGGCCCAATTATGAACCCGCCATCGTAAATTTAATAGGAATGTAAAAAGTGTTCTCTCTATTGAATGCCTAAATTGAAAAAGAAACAGAAATATTCTAATTAGCTGTTATAATTACGACGGTGCCTTCAAAATTGGACCCATTAGCGTCGTTGTGATAGGTGACAGTTTCGCTAACGTTTTTTTAAGGGAAAAGATGATATGAAAAAGATAATATGAATAACTTTTAAAAAATAAATAAAAAGGAACGGGAACCTGGCCCTAAACTACCTCCCTGCCAATCTTTCAGCTAAATCGGTTCAGCCGTTCTTGAGTTATAAGTGGAGTAACTAACACGACTTTCTTTTATATATATAGATGAAAAAATACGTGTCCAATATGACTCACGGATTAATTATAATAATGACTGGTGGCGCATGCGCAAAACACCCCATGCGGGACGTCAGTGCAGGACTCATCGCCCCTAATTAGAATTAGACTGGTGGCGGCTTACCGCGCTCCTGCGCCTTCAGCTGGGGGCTGAAAGCGCAGGAGCGCGGTTCTGAGTCTGTGGGCGGGGGCGCGGTAACTCCGGCTTGGGCGCGGGTCCCCGTTGGGGCTTACCGCTTTGCTAAGCGTTGGCTACGGGAGCGGGGGCATTCACGAAAGTGGGAGAAGGGGTCGACAGCTGGAGCTTTGACTGCGTGGGATGGTTGGGACGAGTCGGACTGCCCTTGGACTTGGACTTGTATTGGTCTTTTGCGGCCTTTGGGGCCATGGGGCAGCCGCGGTAATTCGTGGTGTGCCCCTGGGTCCCGCAAAGGACCTGGAGGAGGCGCCTGCCCCGCCGCCATCGACGTCATGTACGACACCGCGAACAGTCGCTGCAGTCACACATTACCTGCGGCGGCGAGCAGCGGGCCGGCGGCGCGAGACAGCGCTCCGAGTGATCGCAGCGTGCCGAGTACAGCGCCGCGCGCCGCTTCAGGCGCCTGCCCCGCCGCCATCGACGTCATGCACGACACCGCGAACGCCGTCGCTGCAAGCACACGTGATTATTTAGTTATTAGTACTTTTGTTGTCTATTTGTACCGACGCATAAAATTACCATTTACCGTGGCAATAATGGCCGCATGAACCTCATTCTACTCAATGATATCTTAACGGAAGCGAAGGACGGTGGCTTCCAAGTGGACGTTATCCATACTGATTATAGTAAAGCGTTTGATAGAATCGATCACAGGCTGCTGCTATCCAAATTATACCGCATAGGCATTCGAGGAGATTTGCTCAGGTGGTTCTCTTCTTATATAAGAAATCGCTCGCAGGCAGTTGTCATTTACAATTATATTTCCAGTTGGGTTTCCGTCCCCAGTGGTGTCCCTCAAGGTTCCTTACTCGGTCCATTCCTGTTTTTGATCTTTGTCAACGACATAGCACAATGCTTTCAAGACAGCAAGCTGCTTAGTTTTCCCGATAATATGAAAATCTTTAGACTTTAGAGTTACTGAATCAACAGAGGATATTGCTAAACTTCAATCAAATCTCATGAGACTTGATGACTACTGTGTTGCAAATAAATTAGATCTTAATCCTTCCATTTGGAAGGCTCGGTAATTACTTTCACGCGTAAAAAGAACTCAATATAGCCCGAGAGGTAAGCGCAAAAAAAATGCAACTACTTTCTAAAAGCTGAATTTTTGGTATTATGTTGTCATGGTGGTGTTGTTGTTGTCATTGTTGTACAATAACCCGGATTCAGTCAGCTGGGATGCTTAGCGTTTGATGGGGATACCAGTTTGAATTTTTTAAAAATAAATGAGTATCTTGCAACTGCTTTAAGAGCTGAAAATTGGTGTACGGGTAGAAAAATAACTAAAAAATAATTTAACAATTATATTTATATGTCTTGAGTTTATTCTACCTGTTTTGTGGGTTTATTTTAGGTTTATTTTATACTTTGTAAGTCTATTCACGTTTCGTAAGTTTATTTTATGTTTTGTTGTGCGATTTATGTTTTTAAAGTTTATGTATTGTCACTAAATTAGTTCTAAACGTGAGGATCTATAATTAGCGCTCTCTATTTGTTACGTTTATGTATTTTGTTATTGATGCTGTTGATCCTCTTATTAGTTAAATAAATAAGTAAATAAATGATAGATTAGATGATGCTGCCCTTTTTATTCTCAAGAAAACGGCAGTTGAGGTGAATGTCGAAATCGTGTTGACGCGCTATTTTTTAGTTTAGATATTACCTTTGCCCGTGTATATGAAAATCGTGAGCGCCAGCCGTACAGGTACAGGCGGCGTGTGTACGTACCGAGCGCGAACAGCACGAGTCCGAGCCAGAGCCAGGCGAGTGGCGGCAGCGCGGGCGGGTGCGGGGCGGCGGCGAGCGCCACGCTCAGGAAGGCGGCCGGCGTGAGCGCTAGCGCACCCCGCGCCGCGCGCTCCGCCCCGCGCGCGCCCAGCCGCCGCGCCGCGCCGCCTTGCAGCACCGACATTATCACGCCTGCGCGACATACACGTTAAGTACATGACCTGACTATACATTTGATCTAACAAATTGGACGGTGTTTTTTATGCCCGGGCCTCACTAATGGGAAATGCCGTTAATTATCGCGATGATTATCGTCTTTTGTAAGTGTGGCCACCAATCATAACGCGATAATTTGACAACGGCATTCAAATTGCCGTTCAACATTAGCCGATAACTCAAGTGGCTGTACAAGTGTAACCACTCACTCTATGGCGTTAAAATAAACACAATAATGATCGTACTGGAAGGCATTGACGTTGCCGTCGACGTTTTCCGTAGTGTAGCCCGGGCATTAGTAAAATACGATATCATATAAATATAGGCCGAATCACAATGCTTCGGGAATGCTTGCAGATACCAGAACCGATGGTTTTGTTGCAATTATGCGCAAAAATAGTACATTGTTCACCGAGAGGAGAAAGTGACCGATTACCATCGAGGGTGTCGTTTGAAGCCCGAGCCGTAGGCGAGGGCTTTAAAACACCCGAGATCGGGAATCGCACTTTCTCTCGAGTGATACATAGTGCTTTATACTACACCTACGAGGAAAATAAAAAACTAAATCTTTACTAATTGAAAAAAAACTGAATCCTAAACTGAATCCTCAAACAACACATAAATTGAAAATGGCGCCAATGGCGTCTGCAATTTTCACATGTTCTTTTTTCAAATTGTTTGACACCATCCAACACACAGCTAGTGGCCAGTGTCATTTTGCGAACTTGGAGATAAAAACACACTGTAAAAACTTTTTAGCTTTTGATATTTAGGTTACCAGCGCATAGTCTTACCCAAAATTAAAAAAGAAAAACCACGTAAGAAATGGATTTTCATACACTTTTCTCTCCCGCTCAGATGCGTTTTCTCGCCGCATATTTGTTCGATATGCAATGACGTACTTTCTACCGTAAATTTGATAAAGTATCAAGGTACTTTCCGAGCAGGTGTAGTATAAAATATTATCATTACTGAAAAGGGTGAGAGGCAGCCAGAATAGCATTTTAAATAGAATAAGTAATAAGTATGATTGTCCAATTATAAAGCATTGGATACAATCTATAATTCCCGATTCAAATAAAACGTACTTATCAAGTTAGGTAATTATATAAGTTCAATTAATAAAATAATTATTGTAAGTTGTGGTCCAAGTTGTTAAGATGATTTTATAATATATTTTGAGTAACATTGTGATGGCATCGGTTCTGTTGTGTTACGTCAGGAATTGAGGCAGATTTGGTTACCTATTTTGTCTTTTGTAGAAGAGGGAAAGAATTATTTTTTTGTTACATAGAATGTTTTTGTTTTGTTAGCTTACTTTATTTTATTATTGATTTGAACAGTCAACACTACTGATGTCAGATTATATTATTTTTGTGTATTTCTGTGAAATACTTTGTATGGATCTTAGTTATCTGAAAATAAAGATTAATTTATTTATCAGACATTTGGCGGCTGCGATGTTGTGTTAGCTGCAAGCTGCGGTTAACTCAATCCTGACTGAAGCTCAGTTAGCAGCTGCGCGAAGATTGGGTTATCCGCAGCTCGTAGCTAACATCACAGCCGGCCGCCAATGTGTTTGAAGGGTCATATACATTTAAACGAGCAGTTCTTATATTTGCGCACTAATACAAAGAAATCTGTTTTTCGTACATTAAAACTAAAACAAAATTGTTTGGTACTCTTATTATCTTCCGATACAAAAATTCATATATACTATAACATATCTAGCATACGCGGCAGCGTGTCTAGTTAAGACAAAGAAAAAGCTGGCGACGCGTCGTGTGTAATATTACACGAACCATTTCGCGTCACTTTTGACCCCTTCATAGCTCTAAAACGATTTAACCTAAATTTAGCCTATTTATTAAAGTTGTTTAGCTAGCCTAGAATACAAATTTTCATTAATTTTGCTTCAATAGTCGATGACATATTAACGTCCAAAACTGGGGTTTCATTGACTGATTCACTGACTCACTGACTTATAGATCAAAAACCTAACCCACTTCCAGATGACTTAGAAACTTGAAATTTGGCACCAAGGTAGACTATTACGCATATACAAAGGAAAAAATCTAAAACTTCGATTTTTTACCCCCCAACCCCATGAACTTAAGGATGAAAGTATGTGACTTTCACTTAATTTCATGCTAGAGGTCTAAAAATTTATACAAAGACTCTTTGTTACAAATAATAAAATACGTGTTTCAGGGTTTTTAATAAATCACCCCCCAACCCCTAAAACTGGGGGATGAAAGTTTGTATGAGACTTTCCCAAATTCTGATGCTAGATGTCTGAAAATTGATTAAGACACTATGTTTTAAATAATAAAACACGTAGGTACTTTAGGATTTTTAGTAAATCACCCCCCAACTCTTAAAGCTGGGGGATAAAATATGGTATAAGACTTCCGCAAGTTATCTATTATCTAAAAGATATCGTAAGAGAAAACTGTTTCATAAAACTACTAAAAATAATCCTTTTATGGAAATGCTATTACATATTAGACGATTTTATTAACGATAATCTATAAAACATAATAGCAAATCGTTCCAATACAAATAATAAAATTGCCATACCCTTATAGGGTCATATGTATCACTATACAAAACATGTTAACTAAGAACCGCATGTAAATTTCATATGTTGGTGGTCTTGACTATATTTCACATGAAAATGATTTTGTTGGATACCTAACTACAATAAGAAAATTCGTGACATTTTAATTTGAAACTAAAGTTGCTTATTCATAAATCAGGTCGCCCCTATAACGTTTTTTACGTTTATAATGTAGGTAAATATTTATTATAATAACTTCTTTTAAGGAAAAATCGTGACCACAGTCAAGTTGTAATTCCACTTTTTGTCACGGTGAATATTTTAAAAACAATTTAATCGATATTACTCACCTATGACTAAGAACATTTTTCCCTGTTGCATCGCGGTATATTTGAAGGTGTGATGAGTCAGGAATGTTATAGTAAACTCTAGGCCAGAGTAAATGAATAAATATAAGAAATATATCAATCCGAGCTTGGATAGAAATTTGTTCTGTTTATTTGATAGATCTTTGACGGCAGTGAACTTCAGTAGGTGCCAGGGCGATACAAAATCCACGGTTTTGGCGAGCGAGAATGATAGAGGCGCTCGTTTCTCCTAAAAAGAAATAAATAAATTGAACAAGAAACAAAACAAAAACCCTATAAAGAATTTACAATTTGAAATACATTGTAATATAAGCTGCATCGCACAAGTCGGTGGAAATGAAGTTTTATTTACGTAGTGCTCCGATTTCGACAATTCTTTTTTTATTGAAAAGAGTATAATATATACTTCGAAATTGGAACTTAAATTTGATCGAAATCGTCTGAGCCATTTTTAATAAATCAACAATATTGTGAAAAATGCTACATCAAACTGGGCGAAATATTCGCGAATTCTGTACACGGTTGAAGTCGGTCAAGCTATATTTTGCAAAAAATAATTATTCTAGTACAAAGTATTATTCTCATTAACCTAAATGATAAGGTGTAGCTTACCTTGGCAAGAGTTTCAGGTATGAATAGCGCGACCAACGCAATGTTGGCAAGCGACAGAGACAGCGCATACATGGCAGGTTTTTCTCCCCACGGGCCAGAGGAACCGTCGCTGGAGACGGCGAACCAAGCGCCCGCTAGCGGCCCCACTATGAAGCCTATCGAGAACGCTAGTCCTATTAATGCCTGTAAAATAAATATTGTGAACTAAAAAATCTGATGATAAATTAATTTTTTTTCAAGATGGAAAAAAGAACATCATGTGATGTTCCGCTCGGTGTAGGCCGAATCAAATTTCTTGACGGCTGTGATGTCAGCTACAAGCTGCGCTAAACCCAATCTTGACTGAAACTCACATAAAAGCTACAAGGATTGGGTTTGTGCAGCTTGTTGCTAACTTCACATCCGCCATGAAATTCGTCAATTTGCCAATACATTGTGGTCGACTCGTGACGTCACGCGGAACTCCTGCCCTTAAATGGGTGAATAATTAAAAAAGCCCGCGGTAGTTTAACGGGCTATATCTTCATTAATATTATTTTAATTGTGAAAAGAAAAAATATGTGTCTAATATTTTTTGATAATATATCTGATGGACTAATTATATTTTTTAGTCATCATGCCTGTTATGGAGTGCCGGCCGAAGTGAAAACTTGAACATTAACATAATTAATTAACATTGTACATTTTGGAATGGTTAGGGAATAATTTCACACGAATTGCTTTATTTACCAGTATAAAAGTACTATCATTTATGTGGTAAAATACAATATCATACACGCGCAAGCGCCCTGAGCCCCATAAACGAAACGGCAGGAGCGGCATACATTTTTGCCGCGCGGTAGATAGAGAGGGCGATATTACTTCCTCTCCTACGCTTGCGGTCTACTCTCCCTCCGTCTTACGAATTTTCGATCAGGTCACGTGTCCTGACGCGAGTTTAAAGGCCAAAACACACACACGGCGGGCGCGGGTCGGGCGCGGTGCGGGTAGGGAGTACGGCGTGTCTATTTGTACCTGGTTCAATGGACGACAACACACTGAACGCGTGCGCGGGTCGGGCGCGCGGCGGGCGCGTTCTGTGTGTTGTCGTCCATTGAAACAGGTACAAATAGACACGCCGTACTCCCGACCTGCACCGCGCCCGCCGTATGTGTGAATCGGCCTTAACATTTTGTACTCATCCCAAAAAAAGCACAAAGCTGCAAAAGAAGTTTTTACTTCAAAAATCTGGTCTATACTTCTTACCATGCCTCTAGCTCGTGTTTTCTCGTTGGAAGCATCCGTTACGACCGCCATGCTGAGACTGACGTTGGCTTTGCTCAGGCCTCCAATGAATCGCGCCAACACAAACAGGCTGAATGTGCGCGCGCAGCTCCATAACGCGTGAGACATTGCTATGCCAGTCTGAAAATAATACATCAATAAAATAGCCTTACACATAGGCCGAATACAAGTCGGCGAATGTGAACTTAATTACAAGCTGCGCAATATCTAATCCTGACTGAAGCTCACATAAAGCTATGCGTTGATTGGCTTTTGTGCAGTTTGTACTAACTTCACATCTTATACCTACTTAAATATGTAAAAAAGAAAGTCAATAGTCATGTGATGTACTCTGCAAATTGTGTTATGCAATGATCTGATATTTCAACATCTGCATTTTGATGTCTTTTCAACTACCAATGAATTTATTTTTAAAAGGTTTTATTTCTTTTATTAGTATAGGCCGCGTCACACAAGTCGGCAGAAATGAAATTAGCTACAAGCTGCGCAACATTAAATCCTGATTGAAGCTCACACAAAACCGCATGTTAATTGGATATTGCACAGCTCGTATATTGCACATGTGTGTAGTCAAATGCAAACCTATATGAAATAAAAAAAAATTGTATCTAACTTAATTTCTGCCAACTTGTGTAACGCGTAGTATTATTATATCTTCTTTGGTAACGCTGCCTATAATAGAGTATAGGGTGGACTATTGATCTAATTAAGACTGCATAAACACGCTGCTGGATGCAAGCCACTTCAAACAGGTCTTATTAGATATCCATTGAGGAGGCCAATGTTCAGCAATGGACATCTAATAGCTATCATGATGACAGAATATTATTTTATAGGTCACCACTAGAAGTGTATGTTTTATTTTACCCATTGCCGCCCACCGTACCCGTGCGTGTACAGTTATTTGACGAGATATTGTGCTTTATATGAATGTGATATAAAGCACAATATCTCATCGTCTTAATTTGAGTTGGGTTAGTTTTAGTATATTTACATAAAAATACTTTATTAGCCGTTCCATAGAGTAATTTTTTTCTAAAAAATTTCCTACCTCATCCGCCCAGTGTACACACATGGGTACACCCTCATAACTCATAAGAAAAAAATATTTAGTCTATATTAATGCAATGAAGTGCCAGTAATTTTAACTGACAGATTCATTTTGGGCGTTAGCATTAGGTATATTTCTTTATAACTTGATTTCTAGTACAAGTTATTAAGCAACAAGGACATACTTGACTTAATATCTACATACAGCTATTAGCATAAATATGTTAAGAATGTTTCATTGAAAGCAAACAAAAGGAAGATGTATCTACTTCAACCTTGGACAAAACAGGTTTCACATAACAGTTCGTAAATGAATTAAGTACTTCAATTTTTCTTTATTCAGCTGGAAACTCAATTACAAAGTTAAAATATTCATGTAATGCTATACATACAAGTATTTTGATAACCTATGTAGAACACTAGAAATTTGTTGGAAGTGTAGCGTATATTGACCTACTTATTGTTGTTTACTTTTATCTATATTCAATAAAGTACAGAATAGTATGATAGTGAATATAAATGATATTTGACACTTCCACTCATTCAATATCTAATCTTATATCAAACTAGATTTCGAGCTGTGAAAGTACTTACCAGACAGATTAGGAGCATAGGTTTTCTTCCATATGCATCAGATAGGCTTCCCACAATAGGGCTGGTCAAAAATTGTAGGAAGCTGTACATAGAACCCAGAGCTCCTCCGAATAATACTGAAGCAAAACGGTCTGGAGCACCTGTGAGCTTCTGGAACCCTCGAACAGCACTAAGCAGGGATGCATATAGACTATTCCCCTGTCCTTCTTCCTTGTTGTAGTAATCTAGGAGCGACGGCAAAAGTGGCAAAATCATAGTAAATGCCAAAAGGTCCAGTAACAGGGAGACAAATATAAGTGCTATGATTTTCAAATTGGTGGTTTTTTCGATACATTTTTTTTCCTCATTGCTGTTGTATAGAAAATGTGTTGCTTCATCTGAATTTTTGATAGTCCTCTTCCTAAAATCTCCGTTGCTCTTTAGAACATCCTGAAATAATGTATCAATAGAATTTTATGTTATAATCTAAAAATTATTACAGGAATTAGATGGTTATGATTACTATAAACATTTTATGAAACGGAGCTTACCATTTCGTGTTAACTGGAAAACTAATAATAAACCAAGCGTTTTGTTTGTGTGACAAGCAACAAGCCATCGATTTAGTTGGTAATAAAGACGAACTGAAGTTAAGAACTAAGAATAATTTCAATTTGACTAAACTTTCACTTTCCTTCCATTCCAACTCGGATCCACAGACCAATAAGAGAAATCTCGGATCCAAAACAAAACTTGCTCAGGCTCGGTGTGACCACATTTAAATTAACGATAATACTAGACATTAGATAAAATTCTGTTATTATTTTATGTTCTCACAGTCTATTATAAATAGGATGATAATAATCCGGGTGATATATATCATAAGTGGGCGACTATGACCGATTATCACTTGCCAACTTTTTAACGTTTCACCTAAGTTTCACTTTGATCACCAACGGTTATACTAAGCGCCAGCGCCACACAAATCAGCGGATGGGAAGCACAAACTAAGGAGATACTATGTGTTGGGAAGTTATGCGCAGCGTTCTGCGCAAGAGCCGAAATATAGATACGCGTGGGAGCGAGAAAGACGAGACGCCGCCGCCGGGGCACACCCGCCCGCTAACCTCATGCCTCCCGCGCGGTCCCTTCGCCCGAGCTCAGTACTTCGCCATTTGCACACATGCGCAATAATTAGTGAATCACGGCGAAGTGTCATCTGCGGCTATTTTCTCATCCATCGATTTGTATGGCGCTTAGTATAGCAAGTTTTTGTATGACGTTTCATTTGGTAGAATTATTGTTCATTATAATGACAAAAACGTTTGGAACATTTATTATTTGTCAAATATTTCACTAGGCAAATCTTTAACTATTACTGAGACGAATAAAGTGTCGTCGAATATCGTTACATTAAGTATTATGACGCGGTCACATTAACTCGACGCATCGCATTAATTTATAAGCAATTTTTACTCGATCTTAATAAACAAGTAGAAACTAATTCTTTATAGAAGTTGGTTTGGAACCTTTCGTGCAGGAGTCCGACTTGCACTTGGCCGGTTTTTTTTGCACACTATACTTGAGCTCCAAAATAACGTCACATGGTCAAGCGTCTACTTAGTGTGACCTCGTTGTAGGTGTAAAACAAAATATGGGTAAGGTTAGGTTAGAACACGACAAACAACGCACGAATCGAGCGAGCGAAGCGAGCGTGCTGTGGCAGCGGCCAACGAAGTGCCAGAAGCAAATCGCATATCTAGATTAGGTTAGGTCAGGTACCAGCAATCAAATTTTGATTATGTAGATTAGGTGTGAAACAAAAATTAATCATCATTATTATCAGCAATAGGACATGGCGTTGTTCATAGGTCTTCAAAATAGATTCTAACGGGACCCTGCAGTCACAATAAAACAAATTAAATATTTAGTGTGAAGTAGGCATTAGTTTTCGCTCGCTTTCTGATTACCATTTAGTACTTCCGTGTGCCTTTAGTTATATTTTTTTTTATATATCATAAAATTATTATATCTGGAACGTAAGACAAAACTATAATGACATTAACACTAAATTGGGGGTTACATTGTGCTATAATCGCACAATTTCGCTGAATCTGGCCACAAAGTGGCCACAAATGTCAAACAGTAAGTGTTGCCAAAGATAGATTTTCAAACCAGTCGACGCCTCTAAAAGTTCTCATAAACACTTCGATTAGGCCAACAACCGCTAATAAATTAAGGTTAAGCAAGACGTGTCAAACAAGATGTTTTTGGCTTGGCTTGGCTGGCCAGACAAGATCTCAATTAATCCTAATTAAATAACCTCTAAATCTTAAAGTATACATAACTATTTATACCCTAAGCATATACCACTTGTGGACGTCACCTATGTTGCCCCGCTATAGGCTCCATCAAGGCTCCATCAAACACAGGCGGTACGAGCGGTAGAGCGGTACGAGCGGTACGAGCGGTAAAGGGCGGTACGGCAGTACCGCGCCCGGACCTGTGTGAGCCCTTCTTATATAACCAGTACAATACAGATGCCCGCCCGTCTGCTATACCGCTCGTACCGCCTGTGTGTAAAGGCTCCATCCCACACATGCGGTACGAGCGGTATAGCGGACGGGCGGGCATCTATATTGTACTGGTTGTTTAAGAAGGGCTCACACAGGTCCGGTCACGGCTCGCGTTTGTAAACAATTGCGCCTCGACCGGGGACAGATCGCGTGGGGCCATAGCAGGCCTGACGGGTACGCCGGTAGTAGTTCACTCTTTCGGCTGAAGTTTGACGTAACCGAAGAGTTTGGATGGAGCCCCAACAGCTCTATGGCGCTTTTGCGGTCAATTGTGATTTTATACAATTGACCGCGATCTTTTTTTTTAAATTTCGTTTTCTCATAGTAAACGGTGAAGAGACGAGAAAAATTGAGTTGCGGCATGGTAATAACTCGTAGTTCTAAAGACAGTAGACTATACAAGCAACTACCATGGACTATAAAGATGCATTTATTATTAGACATTGTAGTACAAATTTAAATATGCTTTGTGTAACTATAGATAAACAAATTATTATTGTCTGATTTACTTACGCCTTCATAAATATTAATAAAAATTCAATAAATGTCTTGTTTCTATTTATTAAATTATTAAGAGTAATTAGTAGGTAGTCAGTATAGATTTATTTTCTTTCTATTCTATGTTAGAGCCATTCTAACATCATAGAATACGAGAAAAAATTAGCTGTTCCACACATAATTGCCGTTCGGAATCAACAAAATGTACAAAACAGCTAATATTTCCTCTATTCCGGATTAGCACCATAGTAAAAGTTGTTCACATGTGATGGTCTGAATCACCCCTTCTTGCACAGCTGATTGTTTTTAGTTTATCAGTCTCTGGCAGCGGTATGACAAGCATTTATTAGTTCCGAGTTAGAAACCGTCTGTAAGATGTCGCCCTAATGGACATTCCTGCTAATCATATATATTCGTGTATTTAAATCTATTTCTAGAGTTACTGATGATTCGAGAATCGCATAGAAAAAAAAAAAATTACTACCTACGTGTGTCCACGTAGTAGAAAATTATTTTAAAATTATGTAATTTCGATAACTTTATCACATTCTGAAATACTGTCCCATCACTATTAGAACTACCGGCATGACGCCACCTAGTGTGAAGCGGCAGAACTTTGAAAGGTAGTGCCATCTAGTGCTCAGTAGGAAAACTATGCCCGCGCCCGTACCGCATGTACCGCGCCCGCCGACCGCGTGGCGTCCGGACGGGTGGGCAGACACGCGACGTAGGGTTGTCGTCAAATACTGTAAATTACTAAATCTTTTAAAGTAGCGTCCTGTAAGATCATGTCTTTTAAGGCTTGATGACCAGAAATATTTGCGGCCTTTGCGTTTGTTATGATAGCTGGAATTAAAATTATGGCTCTGTTGCATCAAAATACGGCAATGTCATATCAGAAACACGGCAATGAATTTTTATTTGATGGCAACCCTGGATCCGATGTTTGCCCGCCCGCGTCGCGTTCGCCGAGTTCGCCGACCGCGCTCGCGCCAGTGTGTGCAGGTACTGTCGTACCGCCGTACCGCCCTTTACCGCTCGTACCGCTCTACCGCTCGTACCGCCTGTGTGTGATGGAGCCTTAAAGGAGCCTTTTACCGCTCGTACCGCTCTACCGCTCGTACCGCCTGTGTTTGATGGAGCCTTAAAGGCTCCATCACACACAGGCGGTACGAGCGGTATAGCGGGCGGGCGGGCATCTGTATTGTACTGGTTATCTAAGAAGGGCTTTTACCGCTCGTACCGCTCTACCGCTCGTACCGCCTGTGTGTGATGGAGCCTTTATGGTTGCAATGCTTAATTTCTAATTTAAATGGTAACACTGTGGCCGACGCCATTTTGCTGTGTGAATTGTTGTTTGATGTTGAGTGCTAAAATATAATTACTTTTTAAACAAAATAAGCCAATAAATTAACATTACTGTGTGAAAATGGGTGAAGATAAAGGTGAGCTTCTAGTCTAGGATATAAAGGTGAGATTATTATATGAATTATAGGATTGAAAAATAACCATCACGTTTGCAGATCGCCGCCGCAGGTCTCGTTCCCGAGGTGAAAGACGCCGTTCGAGATCTCGTTCCAGAGATCGCAGAGAGAAAAAGAGGAGTAGATCTCCAAAATCGCCCAGTAAGACTACAAGGTCTCGTCGTCGCAAGCCCTCTCTTTACTGGGATGTTCCCCCACCGGGCTTCGAGCATATTACGCCGCTGCAGTACAAGGCTATGCAGGCGGCGGGCCAGATCCCGGCTAATATCGTCGCCGACACTCCACAAGCGGCAGTGCCCGTCGTGGGTTCCACGATCACGCGTCAAGCGAGACGACTTTACGTCGGTAACATTCCGTTCGGAGTTACCGAAGAGGAAACTATGGAGTTCTTCAATCAGCAAATGCATCTGTCTGGTTTAGCGCAAGCCGCTGGTAACCCAGTGCTAGCATGCCAGATTAATTTGGACAAAAACTTTGCATTCCTGGAGTTCAGATCTATTGATGAGACTACACAAGCTATGGCTTTTGATGGCATCAACTTCAAAGGACAGAGTTTGAAGATTAGACGGCCACATGATTACCAGCCAATGCCTGGCACAGAAAACCCATCTATCAATGTGCCTGGTAAGATTTTACATATATTTATGAGATTTTTTTGTGGTTATTAAACTGCATCATTAAATAAGATTTAGGTCATCATTATAGAGTGTGTTCTTTGTTTTCAGCCGGTGTCATAAGCACAGTAGTCCCAGACTCTCCACATAAAATATTTATTGGGGGTTTACCCAATTACTTAAACGAGGACCAAGTAAGTTGTCCATCTTTAATTTTTTATTTCAACTTAAAGCAGAAAACATTTTTTATGGACCTGCAAGTATACATATACCAAAAGTACCAGATTGTTTTGTCATCTTATTAAGTATTGCAATCAATGTTTGGCAAAACAAGATTGGCATCTATGTATGTCAATCTATCCATAGTAATGTAAATTTAAACTTACAATATCCACGGTTGAATTTGGTGATTACTATGACTAGCAAGTTATGATACCATGTTCCATAATAAATGTTTTACTAGATTCTAAGACAGTGCAAACTTTCAAAAATGCTCATAATAATAATAAGATTTCATCACAAAAGTAAACCTCCAAATTTTTTTTTTGATATCCTACTATCAATAGCTGATTCATTATTTTAGATATTTATCGGATAATAATGTTTTTCATACAATAAATTTTTCAAGAAACATAACACTATGCATATTATGATATTTATTGTAAATTCCTTATGATTTGCAAAATTATATGTTGCAGGTGGGTTGCCAGAGTCCGCATTGTATCCACAAATGCAAACATTTGTTTATTTTTAGGTTGAAAGGATGCCATACATCTCATATTTTCTTCTGACAAAACTTTACAGTTCATTCCCTTTTAGCTTCCGGAACTTGCACTATTTATTTACCCAACACTCAATTCTCAAAAGCTTTGCACTTTGATCATTGAAACCTTCACACACAGACTTGTGGAAGTATACAATGTTCAAGGCGGTCCCCATTAGGTAGCATTAGGTGCCGCGAGTTTCAGGCCGAGATTCAACAGTTGACAGGGCTACGGTGGCGCCAGCAGTGAGCCGCGATTTCATTTCAGGCATTCCACAGGTACCCTAGCGGGACGAGCGTGGCGCTCATGCTCGAAGCATTTTTAAACAACTCACTGATATAGTTTGCTTTCTGCCCCTCCCTAGCTTAGATTTGGCACACTCGCCGCCCGCGTGTCACTGTTGTCTCTCATTCTCACCTTTACGTCTTGTACTTGAATGAGACGTCGGCACTTCAAGGCAAGTTCCTCCATTCACATCTGATTCTAACATGCGCCTAGCAGGTCAGATAACAGTCATTTAATCAGTTTGCCTTCTCAAGCAAACGTATAGGAACAGTTCAATACATATAGCTAAAATATACCAACAGTATTAAATCTTATTTAAATTTGTGTATTGTATAAAGTATAGTATTTATTTATTTGTGTCAAACTTCTATGAACTAATGTGAGCATGTGCGTAACAGGTCAAAGAACTTCTGATGTCCTTTGGACAACTTCGCGCCTTCAACTTGGTGAAGGATTCTTCAACTGGACTCAGCAAGGGATATGCCTTCGCTGAATATGTGGACATTTCTATGACTGATCAGGTAAATATTGTACCACTTCTGTATTACTTTACTACTATGAACTAATTTATGCTTACATCTATACAATAAAAATAATTTGTGCTGCGGCTCATTAGATTGAATGTGCAAAATATTGAGTTCCCAAAATATTGAAGTCTTGAAATGTTGAACTTGATTCCATATGCCTCATAATGTTGAATTTGCAAAATATTGAATCCTAGAATTATGAATTTAAACTAATTTCAGAATGTTGAATTCGCAGTACATTAATAAAGCATCAAAGTATACTAAGCACCACACAAATCGGCGGATGAGAAGTTAGTCGCAGATGACACTTCGCCGTGATTCGCTAATTATTGCGCATGTGTGCACAATACCGACACTTATAGCTAGCACGTTGAAATTTTCACAGATGACGTATTTCTATTGCCGCTATAACAACAAATATGTACTAAAAACAGAAATAAATAAAAGTTTAAGGGGGGCAATCCCATACAACAAACCTGAATTTTTTGCCGTTTTTCGATCGATATTATTACGGTAACAGGTAGCTTGAAATATTCACCGAATATTTTGTTAAATAATTACTTCAAAAATAAATAATTAAATATGTATAAAATAAATATATAAGGGGGTTCCCATACAAGGAACATTATTTTTTGCTTGATATTAATAACGACAACATGAAGATGCTTGAAATATACACATAATATTAAGTTGTATATTCCCTACAAAAATAAATAATTAAAATAAACTATATTAAGGGAGGCTTCCATACTGTACGGAACCCTTCGTGCGCGAGTCCGGCTCGCACTTGGCTGATTATTTATTTGTCTTTTTTATAGGCAATAGCAGGACTGAATGGTATGCAGCTTGGTGACAAGAAACTGATTGTGCAGCGAGCCAGTATTGGCGCCAAGAACTCTACTTTAGGTAAGATGTGTGTTATCAATATATTTTTGGTCTACTTTCTTATACAGTGTAAAACTCTTGATGAAACACAAAGAAAGAAAAGGATTTTTCGCTGTTGTAAAATGTCCTCAAATAATGAGAAGATTTTAATAGAATTATTTACCTTTTTTTTTAAGAAAGATACAGTACCGCTCAAAAGTATTTTGTCAACAGTAAATTACTAAAAAAATCTATACCAAAATCAAAACAATATTGAATTGAATCAAAGTATTTATTAAACATAACTTTAAGTTTTACCAATAGGTACTTTTTAATTTTAGAGATAACAAAGCAATGAGTTGTATTTATCTATTTTCTCTGTTGTTGTGGATCATAAGTATTTTGACATTGAAAAAAAAAGTTTTGCTAGGTTAATTTTGAATATATTTGATACTTATTAATCAGTATTTAGTTGCATATTCATGGGCTTTTAAGACTGCTTCACATCGTTTCGGCATTGAGTCTACCAATTTTTGTAAATGTTCGATGGAGATTTTGCTCCACTCCCTGCACAGAGCTTCGTATAAAGCCTCCTTATTCGAATAATTTCGGCATCTCACGTGACGTGAAACAAACGACAAAACGTGTTTAAAACTTTTGTGGTAAGGCGGCTAATTTTTATTTATTTATTTATTGAGATAAAAAGGATTTTACAAACATTTACATTCATCTCACATTAATTAGAACAGAGTCAAAAATACAAAAACTAGAAATACAATAAAATCAATAAAAGTTTTATTTGTGTGTAGTAATAGATTTACATGTAATTTATCTTTTGGTAGTATGATTTTAGCGACAGTAGTTCCGGCATAAATAATATCTGTTCTTCTGTTTTTTAGGGTTCCGTACCTCAAACGGAACCCTTATAGGATCACTTTGTTGTCCGTCTGTCCGTCTGTGTGTATGTCAAGACTCTTATCTCGGGAACGCGTAAAGATATAGAGTTGTAATTTAAACTGTATATGTATAACTATGGTCTCTTGCAATTGTGTAAATGAAAAACTTCTAAGTTATCGTTAAAAAAGTTAGAGCCGTTTATATCGTAAAAAAACGCATAAAAAACGACACTCAAAAAATCTAAATCTACAGGGTATTTCCCGTTGACATAGAACTATGAAATTTGGCGAGAAGCATTGTCTCACAGTACAGTAAAATCTCCTTATTCGCGCTTCCTTTATTCGCGTTTTCACTATTCGCGGATTAAAAAATTGCGACCTAATTTCTATATTCGCGACTAAAATTTTTTTTATTCGCGGATCTAATAAGAACATACATAGTCAAATGGACTAATTAAAAAGTAAAATAGATCTTATTACATGTTTGCCTAAAGTATGGAGGCCTTTGACACAAGCCGCCTTCGCCACGATCGGTGATTTTGAGAATGTAAACAAACAGAATGAAAGCAACCTTATATCTAAATAAATAAAGTATATTTTTAAATGTTGTTGTTCCGTTTATAGTAAAAGCCGCTTTGCGTGTTTTATTGTTTCGTCTTTCACATTCGTTACAAAAATTGTGATCGAGTAACACTTCTACTGCACTTTTCCTAGTTTATAATGTCAACTAAAAAAATGAGAAACTAGTTTCGACACAAAAAAAAACTGTGTTCACGCTTAAAGTGAAAATAGAAATGCTTGATCGTTTATGCCTTAGAGAGTCATTTGCATCCATATCACGCTCATTCAATGTCAACGAATCAACTGTACGATCGATAAAAAATCCGAAGATAAAATAAGGTCGTCTGTAGCTTCAACTTCACTGTCAGCAAAAATTGTTCGTGATCCAGCAATAGAAAAATGGAAGTGGCGTTGTCATTATGGATCGAAGACCGCAACCAAAAAAGCCATTGCCTAAGCCTTAAGATAATTAATTAAAATGTTCAAAAACTTCAATGAAATTATTTTTTTTATGTATTTGTTTTTTTTTATTTTGTCACCTAGGAAAGGAACGTATCCTCTATAATCCCATATAAATTACCATTCCGTATTCACGGTTTCTGTATTCGCGGCATATTTATGGAACATATACCCCGCGAATAAAGAGCTTTTACTGTACACATATAGGAATAAATCTAACAAGTAACAACAAGTAACAAGAATAAATCTAAAAACTGTACATTTTTATTTAAATCACAAAAAATAAAATAGTATGACAAGAAAAGTAAAAAAAAAAAAAAAACTTTTTGTCGATGGTTTAGAGATTTGTAATAGAGACTTTAACAATTTACTTCCAATTTCGTGCAATCGGATCGAATCTGGATTTGTACGGAACCCTCGAAGTGCGAGCCTGACTCGCACTTGTCCGGTGTTTTCTTTCGTGTTTTGTGTAATCCGTTGCGCTGTCGCCTTGCAATCTCTGAACTTAAAACATTCGAAGTGTATGCGAGTGTTGTTGTCGTTTAAAGATAAAATAAAATTATTGATTCATTAAAAAAGTGAGAAACTGGTCGTAAGCTAGCTAAAGCTGGGTACTCACTTCGCAGTGTAGCATGTAATGTATCAGATACAGTATCAAGTGAGTACGTAGGCACGAGCCCGCTGTGAGCCGCTCGCGCGTGGAGCGCTGTAAGCTCGCAGTGACCCGCCGAGTGGCGGTATCACTGCGAACACAAACACAGCTCGCTGTGTGCTCGTAGTCGGCGACACGATCGCTTGTGTAGTGAGTACGTAGGCGCGAGCTTCAAACGAACTTGAGTATTAATTATGGAGTGGACTGAAGAAAAAATATTAAATCTAATTGAGGTTTACCAAAATACTCCAGTATTATGGGACCCTAAAAATAAAAATAACTTCATATCCATTATTAAATTATTAGACCGATTTCTATATTTGAATATTTTACTTTGCCAAAATCGACGTGGGCTTTTATAATTATCTAAAATATTGTACATGAATATGAACGCAGCACTAGCCACCATTTGAGAGATGTTGTCGGCGTGACGTCGTCGCGAGCACTGCTGATCCAGCAGCTCGTAGCTAGATACGCGGTGGACCCTGGACGAGCCGTACCCACTTGCAGGTTGATACAGTATCTGATACGTTACATGCAACGCTGGTAAGCGAGTACCCAGCTTAAGATAATAAGGGAATACCGCTTTTTTCATTCATGCGATTATCTGAATGCTCAACGACACGTATTAGTCCGGTTAATCGAGACTCTACTGTATGTTAAATCACATATAATGGTGTCTGTGAACAAGGCGCCAGTCGTTGCGCAGTAGCAAATTTATATTTGTCAGCGGGGGTGAAGAGTGGGGTTTTGCGCTGATTATAACTTGCGACTTGCTAACTTCACAGATGCCAATAAGGTTCTTACACGGTTTAGGTGAATGCCCAATTCTCACAAAGACAAAATAAATTAAATTGAGAATTTTATAAATTTAATTGTTTTTTTGCGAATTTGGTTTCGGTTGGTCTCATTGATAAAGTTATTCTTCTGAATATACTAAACTCGCCCATAAGAGGTTGTTACATACCTTCAGCTACCGCTCACACACCCTGTATAGAAAATTTACGTTTTTTTTATATATAAGTCTATTTATTTTGAGAACTAGGCATTCCTGGAACTAGCCATTGTCAGAATTGGGCATTCCTCGCCTAAACCGTCTCACACACTATGCCGGCGGCACAGACGGGTTTTTGCCACGCGGGTATGTCGTCTGGCGCTGGCGGTCATAGACTGAAGTCGGCAGTTCGATCTCCCGCCAGGCGTACCGACAGCATAACCGTCTTTAGTTTATTATAGACCTATAATGCCCGTCAAGTTCTTCGTCCTGGTACCATAGGATGATACAAAAGTAAATGTTTTTACAGCGATGACGGGCGCGGCGCCGGTGCAGCTACAAGTGGCGGGACTGACGCTGGCGGGCGCCGGACCCGCCACCGAGGTGCTGTGTCTGCTCAACATGGTCACTCCGGACGAGCTACGTGACGAGGAAGAGTACGAGGATATCCTAGAAGATATCAAGTGAGTGTTCCATCTAATAGTGATGACAGGCTCCGGGCAGCCACCGAGGTGCTGTGTCTACTCAACATGGTCACTCCAGACGAGCTGCGCGACTCACTTGATGTCCATACATAAGGACTTCACGTGAGAGTTCCATCTGATAGTGACGACGCGCTCCGGGCCACTGAGGTGCTGTGTCTACTCAACAAGGCAACGAGAAGGAGTACAAAGACATCAAGTGAATCTTCTAACTTTAGTGTCCCATTTTGTGATAAATCTTTTCTCCACAGATTTATCATAAAATTCAGTTCAGGTTAGATGGAAACTTAAAAGCACTTTGGGCTGCAGTTGAAGAAGAATACCTGTGCCTGAATCGTGATCTGCAATGGATGTCTAATACAGGGTTATCGGAACTGGTGTACTAAGCAGAAAGGAGGTTCAGTTATCCCCATCAGACTATCCCCAACTAGCAAAACGTTGTGCTGTAACAGTCGCGACCACGTTCTGATTTTACTGATTATTTCTATAAAAGGTGCAGTTAAAGAAGAATACCTGTACTTGGGTTGTGATCTGCAATGGATGTCGAATGTCTAATACAGGGTTATCGAGACAGTTTTACCTCCTTTCGGCTCAGTACACACTGGTGTACTCAGGCGATTCAGGCTATCATTATGGACATATTTTTACTATGGGGTCAACACGAAATTAGACAAAAAGAAATCAGCTGTTTCATGCATTATGTCGATTCCGGGTTGCAGTTTTGTATGGAACAGTTGATATTTTTAGTTGGCCCCATAGTTTAAGTTGTTTAGAATGATGCTTTTCTTTCATCTAAGTACAGAACAAGCACATAACCCTGTATTAGTAATGATATGATAAAATGAAACCTCACTACATCAATACATAAACAATTAAGACCAAAAATGACACGCAGTTATATTATTACAGGGAAGAATGCAACAAATACGGCTGCGTGCGCAGTATAGAGATCCCGAGACCTATCGAAGGGGTTGAAGTACCTGGTTGTGGAAAGGTAAAAAATTTAATATATTCAATAAAATATTTGCTGTACAAAATGTGCTATACCTCTGAAGTTTTTACAGTTTAAAATGTATCCTGTAAATTAATAATACATGATATAATTGATTTTACCTACATTTCATAACTACTCCTTGTCACTTTTCACGTAACTTATTACAGTGAGTGACTCAATACTTTGTTATTATATGACTTGTATGAAGCCAGGCAAAATCTAGCACGTTAGCTTGTCAAATACACCTTTTACTGCTTGGCGATTGTAATATGCTATATCGATCTGCTTCGGATTACATATATAAATATTGTACACGACGAGTACTACACCGCACACTTAATTTAATTTAAGTAAAATTGTTGAAATTCGTAGCTTACATAAAAGATTTGTGTATCTGTCAAATAATCAACTAATCAGTTGTACCCCTACCCCCCATCCCCTAGCATGGCAAAGAGACAAATTGTCTTACCACCAATTTATTTACTCAGATTGGAAACGAAGTAAGAATTGACATTGACTTGCATTAAATCTGGATAAAATGGTTTCCCTTTACCATGCTAGGGGTGCAGGGCTAGTGATCCGGCCTATTCGAACTACTACCATTGTACCTAATGTTTGTTTCTTCATTTACAGGTATTCGTGGAGTTCAACAGTATCGCGGACTGCCAGAAAGCGCAGCAGACTCTGACGGGCCGCAAGTTCAGCAATCGGGTCGTCGTCACTTCATACTTCGACCCCGATAAATATCACCGCAGAGAGTTCTAAATTATCCCTAACGGTGTCTTACATTGTGGGCCTGCTCTTTGTGTGAAAGGGACAGCTGCACATACGTTTCATTTGAGTACTATTATGCTCACGAAATCATTGAATTAAATCATAAATAGAGATGAGTACGCTCTAGTACTATGATATACTAATTTTACAAGCAAATCAATACACGCGTGATACGTTTTTATGACTTAAATGGGAATATTAGCGGGTAGATGCGTATGAGAGCAATAAATGCCCACGATTTCCTTCTTCTGTTGCGACTTATAAATAATCAGGCATTGCCATGTCCAAGGCACAGTTGCCATTTCTCCCGCTTTTTATTTAGTAATATTTGCTATCCTTTTCACACAAAGATCATGCTAATTGTAGACCCCTTAGCTCTAACATTATATCCGTGTCCACTATGTATTATGACAGAAATTAATTCATTACATCTATCCATCTCAAATAATTAACCGAACACGAATAAAACAATGGAATACTTAGCTAAATGTTTTATTGCGATAAAGAAAAAATAATCATAGGGATATCTTGAAATGTCGAATCGAAAAATCGTTCGTAAAAAGTTCAAAAATTACATCGATGGGTTAAATTATTACATTAGATAAGTTTCTATCACAAGTTGAATGTTTTAAAACGGTTTATAAACAAATCTTATAGATTAAAATCTTAAAGCTACACTACATGGTATTCAAAAATTCTGCAGTATTAAAGAGTAGAAATCTATATAGTCATCATCATTGAAGTATAAAAATAAATTGTTTGATTAAGTATATTTTTGAGAATAAAAATACTCTCTTTACCGGCTGAGATCCTACGGGACCACTGGATGTTATAGTTATAGTGTTTGAAGATTCTTTTACTGCTACAGAACTATGTTGTTCCTGCTCTCTCGTCTTTGTATTAAACTTCTTGCTGCAGCGCTGGCTGATAAGTGTTCATGGAGCCACTTTCTGATGAAAGAACCAGTTTTCTCATCACTACATACAGGATTCCGCCGACGACTAACATTCCCAAGCCTGCCATGAGGCTTATAGCCCACGCTGGAACCGCGTTACCATCTGGAAGTAGATGATTTGTTTAATTGGTTTTGTGCTACTATATGTAGAACTGATCGTATGCACTCCAGTAGACTTCAGTGTAATATATGGTGTCCACGTGAAGCAAACAGGTAAAAAAGATCGATGTTTTGGATTTCGGTAATATTTAAGTATATTCTACCTATACATGTTCTTGACGCGTGTGCCAAATATTTTTGAAATATCATTAATGGTTAAGGAATTAGGGGCTTTGAAATTTTGCCAAACCGGTGGGCATGCAGTACTTCAAAACCGATTGCCATGTCATAAAATTATAGATTATAATTAAACCATTGAATTTATTACTTAATTTTATGAGCTTTTAACTGTATTTTTGGGAAAGAAAAGATAATATTTTTTCTTGAAAAAATAAGATTTAATTTATTTTTTAATATTTCACTAAGACCATAATTTTTTTTTTATTTTTTGTCCAAAAATAGCTTACTTTGTATAGAATATCGTTGCAAAATTTTATAATGGGCGTGAAACTGGATTAGGAGTTAGACTGAAAATACTGCCGAAATGTGGTGTCCGTCGTCCATCAGTAGGTATAGATAGGGTGGTGTTGACGTAAATTGCATTTCTACTGAGCGCCACACAAATTGAAAGATGGGAAGTTAGCCGCAGATGACACTTCCCCGTGATTCGCTTATTATTGCGCATGTGTGCATAATGCCTATACAAATGGCGAAGTAGTGAGCTCGGGCGTAGGGAGCGCGCGGGAGGCATGAGGTTGGCGGGCGGGTGTCCCCGGCGTTTCGTCTCTCTGGTTTCCGCGCGTACCCATATTTCGGCTTCTGCGCAGAACGCTGCGCGTAACTTCCCATCTTTCAATTTGTGTGGCGCTCAGTATACCAAGTTATAAAATTATAGATTAAAATAATTAAACAACTGAATTTATTTCTTCATTTTATGAACTATTTTATTGTATTTTTGGAAAAGAAAAAAAAATATTTCGTAAAAATGTGCGATGTATTTTTTTTCTTTTAATTTTTACAATGTTAGACCATTTCATTCTTTTTTCTTTTTTGTTTAAATATAATAAATATATTCGTATAATATATTTTTTTAAAATATTTTTATATAAATATATTCTTGGGTAGGCCAACGTCCTGCCTGCAATGGACTATTAAAAAGGCTGGTACAGTACAGTTTAAATATAGCTAATATTGTACAGAATATCCTTGCTAACTTTTATAATGGTCGTGAAACTGGATTAGGAGCTAGACTCAAAATACTGCAATTTTTACCAGTGGACGACGGACACCAAGTTTCGGCAGTTTTTCTAGTTTTTCTCCTAATCTAGTTTCACGACCATTATAAAACTTAGCAAGGATATTTTATACAATAGTAACTATATTTAGAGAAAAAAGGAAAAAAAATCGAAATGGTCTAACTCTGTGAAAATTAAGAAAAATAAATTTATAGCAATATTTAAAAAAAAAATTCTTTTCCTAAAATACTGTAAAAGAGCTCATAAAATGAAGAAATAAATTCAGTGGTTTAATTATTTTAATCTATAATTTTATAACTTGGTAAATGCAATTTACGTCAACACCATCCTATACTGATGGACGACGGACACCACATTTCGGCAGTATTTCCAGTCTAGCTCCTGATCCAGTTTCACGCCCATTATAACTTTATGAAAATTAAAAAAAAGAAAAAACCTGTTTTTTCATGACAAAAAAAATTTTTTTTTTCTTTTCCACAAATACAGTTAAAAAGCTCATAAAATTAAGTAATAAATTCAGTGGTTTAATATAATTCATAATTTTATGACATGGTAATCGGTTTTGAAGTACTGCGTGCCCAACGGTTTGGTAAAATTTCAAAGCCCCTTAATTCTGATGTTTGTTACTTTTTCTCGCAAAAACTACTGAACGGATTGAGATGAAACTTTGCAATAATGTAGCTTATATATCAGAATAACACATAGGCTATAAATTATAATGATATTGCGTCAAAAATCAAAATATCATGCGGGCGAAGCCGCGGGTAAAAACTAGTATTTTTATAATAGCATCATTATAGTTTCCGGTACAGTATCTTCCGCTTCCGAAAATAACGTATTTTCGACCAAGGAATTAGTAAGGTAGGTTACTTACGGTAATAAGTACGAGTCATCACACGCCTTCCTCTAAGGATTTTTCGCCTCGCTTCTGTCTCTTGTGTGAGTGTGCTCAATATTACTGAAACCAAGACAATATTATTCAAATTATATAAAACTGGCGAAATGCGGACGTGAAGGAAAAAAAATACTCAAATTATGGAATTGAAGTACCGCGGTGCCTTCATGACAGTCCGTTATTTTACCCTATTTGTAATGTTTTACATTACGACAATATAACTACTTCTGAATGGTTCTAATATAAGCATAAACAAAGTCTTCATGATGAAGAATGGATGGCGTTGTGAATTATACAAGATAATAATATATTATAATATACTCGTAGTACCTACCTAACACTGGCTAGTCTGAAACTAAAGTGGTCTACATAACATTGTTACCAAATACAGCAAATACATAGAATAAACAGTTTTAGTTCCACCATTTCATAGGGGGAGGATTAGGGAAAAAGTGAATCCTAGCGAAGGAGGCTTTTATTTACTCTTTAGTGGACTTTTTAGCATATAATAGCATTCGAATATTAGAATGGTTCATATAGGACGGATAGAGCTTTAAGCATTGTGAAATTAATTAAGGTTTATACGTACATACTAATATGATAAACTAAACTGAGCTCTATGTGTAATAAGCGTTCATAATTATTAGGATTCAGTAATAAGCTTGTTCTACAAAAATCGTTTGTATGAGGTGTGTACAAGAATCACGATAGGTTCATACTAATGTTCCAGAAATATTACCCTTCTTGTTCAATCGGGTGAAAACATAGTATTGTACCCAAAGTATGTAATGCGTCAAGGACTTGATGACAAATAATGCGAACGATGTCCCAACCACATAAATTGTGTTGTACAAAGATAAAGACAAGCTAAAAACGAATAGGTATTGCGAACAAAGCATAATAATCATTGTGTTTACTCTCTGTTATTTGAAAAAATCTGTGTACTTACCTAAAATAATAGCCAAATAAAACATGAACGATTTCTTTTGTGCCATTTTGAGGCTTTTCACTATTTCCACTACGATTTTTAATTAGTACACCTTGCAATAAAGCTGAGCCGATGACATACTAAAGAGTTAGGTGTGTTCCGCGCGGGGCTCTTATCTTCGTGATAAGATAACCGTTATTAGTAATGCGCAAGCAGTATAGTAGCTGAAATGTGAACCTGACTCAAATGCTTATCTGTTCATGGAATGAGATCAGGATTTCTTGTTTTTCCAGTTAAAAATGAGAAATGAAAATAAACGCTATTATTTTTATCATCATGATTGAAAAACAGGGTTGCATTCTTTCTCTTTTTCTTGGTTCCGTTTAGACCTTGACTTCAGCCATTTTTTTCCCGTTGTACCTACCGAACTGTTTCTAGAATTCTACTATGTAGGACTAACGAGAACTACATTGCCCAGCTGATTACAAAGTTGAAGTAGCAGGGAGCAGGGCATCGCTTGCTCTCGGTACCAGTTTCATTTCCATACAAAATTGTATAGGTACACTAATTGCACTCGAGCATCAATGTAAGGTGGCGTGTCTATCATTCTTTCTTGGTAATTGTTCTATGATCAGCCTTCTATCGGATACACTTCGGAGAGAGCGCCCAGGAGTTGCACAATCTGAACCCACCCGCTCCTTTAGCCTGTCGTAGGGCTAGATAGACGCGACCAAAGCGCCACCCTTTTATGGCGGACATATCGCGCGTTAGAACCAAGCGTTTCAAATCCATTCTTCATACGAACAGCCAGAATATTTCGCTCGGAATTGATGTAGCATTTTTCACATTATTGTTGATTTATCAAAAATGTCTCAGCCGATTTCGATAAAATTTCGAAGTACACTTTTCAATAAAAAAATAATTACTGAAATCAGAAAAAAGTTATGCGCGTCGAATTGAGTACCTCCTCCTGTAGTTCGTCGGTCAAAAAGTCGAGTCCGCTTAGCAGTAATCAATCTTTATAAAATACCTATATGAAATAGCACGACCCACATATTCGACAAATGCGTTGGAAAAAATGTAATGTTCGAAGCTTCCGGCGAATGCGACTCCTGCGTCGGAGAAAGGTTTATCCTATGAAGTTAAAACTAATACTATAATTTTATTATTATATATAATTATCACACATATTTCTTTCAAAGATCAATTCGTGACCGAGCATGCGAAGCGTCTAATGCTTCAGGTCACTGATGACAAAATTTTCTTTTATCTGTCCATACGTTAGTTTGGATGGTGTTTCTCTACAGGTCGCATTTTTCAATGAATCTCGACGAAACTCAGCACAGGTTCTATTTATATTTTTTAAGTCAACGGCCATTTTTCATTTAAGGGGTATTTCTCTTAAAAAGGGGTCTTTTGCTGTCGCGCTATTTATCGACCAATTTTGTAGGACCAAGTTCTTATGGATTGATGTGGCGAGTCAAACGGTAGGTAGGTAATTACTAGTTTTCTTTGACTGTGAGTCGTTACCCGTGGTCCCTTTGGGTTGTCTCGTTAACGGGTGCATAGGGAATTTTAATTAGGGTAGACTGGGTACGGTTGTAACAATTTTGCTTTTATCGCTTATAATTTTGAACATACTATCGGATGCAGCTTACGGACGCGACTAACAGCCGCGACTGATAGGTATCTAGACTATGAAAGTACACTGAGCCGTGCACACTATCGGACATAAGTTGCGGACGTCCGAGAGCGATCTGGCACACCGGATGTCTTAAGACTGTGCACATTGCTAAATCGCGGCTGTCAGTCGCGTCCGTAAGCCGCGTCCGATAGTATGTTTCCAGCTTAAAGTTCAAAACATACTATCGGACGCGACTGACAGCCGCGACCTAGACTATCAAAGTACACTGAGCCATGCACACTATCGGACATAAAACCGGAAACATACTATCGGATGCGGCTTACGGACGCGACTGACAGCCGCGACCTAGACTATGAAACTACACTGAGCCGAGCACACTATCGGACATAAGTCGCGGACGTCACCTTCGGACGTCCGAGAGCGATCTGGCACACCGGATGTCTTAAGACTGTGCACATTGCTAAGTCGCGGCTGTCAGTCGCGTCCATCAGCCGCGTCCGATAGTATGTTTTCGGCTTTAGCCTGATTTGAATATTTTCTCGAGCCCCAATCATTTTTTCGAGTCTGATTTGGACGGCTTTGGAAGTTATTTAAGGACGGGCATGTGTGAATACACAAAGCGGCACTAGGCCAGCGTGGCAGACAAGATCCTAACGACCTTCGTGGGCGGCCTATATTCAGCAGTAGACTATAGATACTTAGATATATTTTATAAGCATAAAACCAGCATAGCATTTGTAGAAAAGTATTTATTTTCAAATAATTATGCTACGTCATAAAATAAATCATTTAAGGCTCCTTTCCCAACTTAATCTACATATCACTAACGAATTATATTTACAGAATATATTGCTATTAGAATAATCAGTTTCATTAATTAACACTTATGCAGACTTCACTCATGATTATCCACTACATCAGCTAAGTAGAAAGTAGACTATTGCACCTTTTGTTGAGTAGTTGTGGCGGAGTATTGGTAACATAATAATATTATCATCACATATAATAAACTTGAGATCAGGTCAAAAGTGCTACATTTCGAGTTATTCAAGCATTTATTTCGGTCATTTTTTAATTTATCCCCTATTTCCTAATTACCATACGCTTCATTTTTTTTCGTTTGACAAACTGAAAATTTTAATCTGATAGTACAATATTACTGATTATACAAGCCGGGGCTACGTAAAAGCTTGTTTATCGGAGAATGGCTGTTATTTCGAAGCAATGAAAATTAATCAAAGGTACGGTAATTAGGAAAACGGGGCTAAATTATTACCGATTCAACCATTGCTGCGCACACAAGTTGGCGGAAATGAAGTTAGCTATAAGCTGCGCAATATCTAATCAACGCGCGGCTTTGTGTGAGCTTGTCAGGATTGGATATTGTGCAGCTTGTAGCAAACTTCTTCTTCTTAGTTTTGGCGTCGCATTATTGTGCATTTGCCAGTGTCAAGTAATAAGTTATTATAATTTTTAGTAATATTTTATCAAAATAGTCACTGTCGTAGTCTCGTCATAGTCCAATAAAGTCGCGGTCAAGTCCAATCATAGTCCAAGTCATACCTCAGTAAAGCAGTGGAGACTTTACTAGAGGCGTCTATGGAGTTTTGGTAAAAACACGGAACAACATGATACGTTACATTATATCACTTGCCTACACTCATGCGCGTAAATCAGCTCATAATCAACGAAGTACCACCATTTTTCACTAATTATCACTGATAAAACCACAAGTTTAACAAAATAATACAATGAGGCGACATGATTTTTCCGCGTTCCCGCCAAAACTTTAGCAAACTTTATCTCCGAAAACTTGAGTGATGCGGCCTATATCACATGTCATACAGATAAACACAACTTCCCGCTTTAGCATTCATCGTGCTTACATCTCGTCAACTGCGCGTACAAAAAATATAAACCGAATCAAACCTAAAGACGTCTGTGACGTTAGCTATAAGCTGTGCACATTCCTCTCTTGCGCCGCTGACATATGGATATATTGCTACTGCGCAACTATTAAAAAAACTGCATCAAAATCCGTTGCGTAGTTTTAAAGATATAAGAATTCATAGGGACAGACAGCGGGAAGCGACTTTGTTATATAATGTTAATAATTTTATTGTCAATGACAAATTTTACATGCAGAAACATTTTTTATGGGAATAATAAATTCACGTATTTACTCCTCATATTTTTATATTTTCTCACCGATTAAAAATTCTTTAACTTCCACAGATAGTTCAAGATAAAAAAATTGCGAAATCGGTTCAGCCGTTTTCAAGTTTTAGCTACGATTCATTTTTATATATTTAGTAGATGCAGTATATATTTAGTATTATATATACTGCATTTTTGTCTGAATAAACTTTACGGCGTCAGTGGACACGAAACGAGCAGTTGCGCAGTAGCAATAATATATAATGTTTTTTTTTATTCAACATATTCAGATGTAAGCGTAAGACGAATTGAAGTAAAGCGCTCCATCTTCCCATCGTTGCTTGCACGTAGTTTTCCGTAAATAGGTATAAATATAAAACGGTAAGTGATCAGGTCTCAAGTCAAGTAAGTGTGTTGCGATGCGATCATTATATCTGATGATTCGTGTATCGTATAGGTTTGGATAACATCCTAAAGCAATATTTCAACAATTCAAAGATCAGTTTTACAATCAGATAAGATATAAACAAATATAATTAATTTCGCCAAAAATGGCACGATCAACTTTCGCCGTGAACAGAATGTGAATAGTTTGCACGAATCCATGTAAGTGTCATCGACCTAGTATTTTTTACATTATTGTTGATTTTTCAAAAATGACTCGGGCGATTACGATAAAAATTTAATTGGACCACCTCTGAAGTATGATTTACCAAACAAAAAAACATCATCAAAATAGGTTCATAATTGGCGGAGTAATCGCGTAACATACATAGATAGGTACAAAAACACACCACCAAATCGAGAACCTTCTTTTTTGAAGTCGATTAAACCCGATATAATCGACAAAAAATCCTTTCAAACGTGGAATCTTTTATTATGTATCTGTCTAGATACCTAATTGGCTGGGGTAAACGGCCAAGAAAATATTCTTACAAATCATATTATAAATCCAGAAGTGTTTGTTAGTTTGTTCCTCTTTCACGGAGCAACAAATTTGATTTGATTTTAGCTAGTGCATACTTTGAGAGATAGAAAATAACATAGGCTACTTTTTATCTCAGATAAATAACATATTACCATGGGACAGCACAATAATTAAAACACCACGCGGGCGAAGCCGCGGTAAAAAGCTAGTATATTAGCCTATGGACCATAAGCTTGTGCATTTTGACAGTTTAAACACAATAAGTAAGCGCATAATGTTAAAAATCTCACAGATATCTATAAATAGTAACAGATTGATAGCACTATTGTTAGTTGAGGCAATTCTCAAACGCAAAAATCTATGGAAAATCTCGCTGAGGATGTCATTGTCAAATTTTTGTACTGAAATTTGACAAGATTTGACGTTCCCGGGAGAAAAATCCGGCAATCTACACTGAATGCAGATATTTTTCATATCTCTTTCTAACGCATGCTATATTAGATCAATGGATCTCTTTCAGATTCAGAACAGTAGTAGTGACTTAAAGTAAAAAAAAGTTGTGATGCGTGATCTCAGAAACATGGGTGTCGAAAACGCCTGCTATGTAACCTTGACACAAATGACACTTGAACCAGTGATTAAAAGTCAAATTCGATTTCACAATAATGGTGGACAAACTTCAAACGTCTCTTCGGCGGAACTTTTATTTTGAAAAATAATTCCGTCATCCATTTGAACTCGAATATGGCAAATGCGCCGATCGCGCGAAGCCAAGTGTCCCAAATGGGGAAAGAAGAAAAAAAAAACCCTGAGGTCATAGTAATAATGCCATGTCAATTCAAATACTGCCCCTATGAGACAGATACATAATCAAAGCGCAGAATGTATCCCATCTCAGCGTTGGCATTTATTCATCACCGTACAAAGTATTCAGGAAAGTATGTGGAACGAAACTGTTTTCTAAGTAGCGGAGATTCGGGCGTTAGGACTGCGAGCGATGTTTCCTGAAGCAGCGTTTGTCGGCCTGCCGCGTCAGGATGTCGGACACGGACTTGCGGTGCGTGAACACGCGGAGGATGTCCTCGCGAGCCTCTTGGATGCCCTCGCACACTATCTTGCTGCGTTGAATGTTACCCTGTAAATATAGCAGAAAACGTTAGAGCCAAAACGACTTCCTCGGCGGCTCAGTGGTGACCCTGACTCCTGGGTCAATGAGGCGTGGTGGGTTCGATTTCCACTTATGTGATGAACATAAGTGTTTGCTCTGTGTCTAGATGTTATTAGTTGCTATCTATACAGGCTTATTTCTAATTAATTAACATCCTTTTAGGGGCTTATTCTGTTCATCAAAACTTACAACTTTTGTTCTGCGACTTTTGTCAAAACTAAAAAAAGTATCAGCTGAACGATATTTTTCTATGGAACAACTGGGAATTAATAAAAGTCGTAGAACAAAAGTTGTTAGTTTTGATGTACAGAATAAGCCCCTGAAAGAATGCTAATTGATTAGAAATAACCCTGTATAAGTATGTATTAAAAAATATGTATATGTATTTAACTCTTTTTTCGCCCAAAATTTCTTAAAAATTTGAGTCAAAACTCAAATGTTTCAAGGCCTATTTCATTCCAGTGCATAGTTTTTATCAGTTTTATTTATTTATGTATTTATTTATTTATTTGGTACACAAAGCAATAAGCATTAATTTTATAAAGATACAAATCATTATTTTAGAATTTCAACAACAAACAATGTTGTGATTACGTGCCGATGTTTGTATGGTGTGACGAGCGACTCGTGTACCCTTAAGATACGTAAGAGTGCGCGGGGTGAACGGATCATACTGATCTAAGATGTTAGAAAATACTTGACCCCTGCAAGCTGCTCATGGCGCACCCGCTCGCAAGTCCATACGCTTTAAGCATATTCTGAAACAGTAGAGAATGTAACATATTTCAGAAATAACATATTACCTTGAGTAATTCGAACATAGAGTGCGAGTGCGGCTGTAGAGCGGTGAGGGCCTTGCTCGAGGCGCTCTCTAGCGCGCGCAGCAAGCCCGCCAGCTGCGACCCCACGTCGGATTCTAACGACATCTGGAAACATATGACAGACGTGTGTTAAAAAAACTGAAAACGAATTGTTAATACAGGGTTATCTGCTTACCCTACACTAAGCCGAAAGAGGGTTACTAAGACCATTACTATAAACAACGTTTACTTTTAATATGGGGCCAACCCAAATATCGACACAAAAATATTAGCTGTTCCATATAAAATAGCAATTTGGAATCGACAAAATGTACAACAGCTGATTTTTTTCTCAAATTCCGAGCTGGTCCCTTATTAAAAGTTATTTATATTAATGGTCTTAATCACCCCCTTCTGGCTTAGTACACCAGTTTAGGCATAGACTAAAAAGTACCTCAAGAAGACCGGCATTCGCAGTACAATTGAGCGTACGTCGCTAATTAGTTACATTCTAGACCACTAGATATCACTATGTGTATCGAATGGAAGCAATTCCAAAATTATTGACGTCACAAAAAGGGTGTTTAATAATTATTTTGGTGCTGGTTGGTTAACCCTCACGTCTCAGCTACCTAACCCTCATTACAGTACAGTGTCAAATTGTACTAGATGGCGTTATGATAAATAACTAAAGACACATCATCATGTTTCATGAAAATCTTTTTTACACAAACCCAAGACTGCGATAAAAATCGACATGAGAAACTGAAGAATATATTTGACTGATATCGGTTTCGGGCGGGCGTCTAGACGGAAAACCTTTCTGAATTACGAAGGTCCAAACGTAAATTATGAAAGTCTATCTCGCGGCCGCACAGCGTCGCGAAATCCCGCCCGGCACTTCTGACTCTTGCCGGACCACATGACTCATCTTCACAAATTTTACCGCCTGGTAGTGCCACTCGTGCCGAATAGCATAATATGTGTGTAGAGTAGCAACCCATAGGTTGGGATTCGTTGCCTGGTTTAAGGGTAAATTATTTAAACCAACAAAAATCGGCGGTACATTATTATTTTATTTAAAAAAATATGTAATCCGAACAGTAGTGTAAATTTCATCAAACCTACACGTACGCACTCAGCGAGCTACTCTAATAAGAAAGTTCACGACCGATATCTTTGGAAGGACCATTGAAATAGATCCCGTAGCAGGTGCCACGGCCCGTCGGTCACAGGAGAGCAGTTGATACCACAGGGAATTGGGATAGGCACTACAGAACGTCCCAGTGATGTCTCGAAGAGATGGTCCGTCCATCACAGGAGAGCCGCCGGATCCCACCCTGTAGCAGTAGATACCACAGGAACTGTAAAGGTCACTGCAGGAGACCCCAGTGATAGCAGAAGCGTTTGAGAGCTGGTCGGTCGACAAGAGGAGGCGTGTTGATTTGCACGCGATGCTCAGTTAAGGCCATCTCATTTTTACAAGCACTTCCAATGTCCTGTTTAAAAGAAACCATTTAAAATTTTATCTTCATAGCTTTTGCAGTTGCATATAGGCATTGAAGTATCATTGCATATAGGGTGAAATCCGAGAAAATTTTGATGTTTTGCCAAGTTGTCAGAAATGTCAGAATTTGAATTATGAAACTAATGGAAATGCCTTAATTACGAAAAAAACCTGCATACCCACCGAACATAAGGTGGAGGATAAGTGTTGTTACTACCTCATTATACTTTTGATTTCACCGTACCTATCGACAAAACTATCGACACAAATTAATATAGACAAAATCAAACTAAATGGCAAACTTTTAGTTTCAAAGATGACTGATGTCAAAGTGACAGCTGTCATATTCTCATTTCATTTCATTTATTTCTCAACATAGATACAATTATATATTATGTATACTTGTGAATGTCAAAAAATCATAATAAGGTTACAGTAGAAATAAAGAATTAATAAACATTACATTACATTCGAATTGAGACAAAAATAAAACTAAAATAATAATATCTAGAATCCATACTTATGCCTTGTAAAATATAGCTTTATACGCGAGACATTAACATACGCGTAATGACCCACGCACATCAAGTACCATATTATTTTGTAGTCAAAATGTTCGTTTCACATTGTTGCACTCCATGTTTGTGCATCTCAACCGGCAGCAGTCTAACTTAAATAGTTACGGAGATATCTAATTTTATGTTTGACAGCTGTTATTTGAAATATAGACCTCATTGCGCTCTATCACTTTTGTGGAGTCAGTAGTAGTCTAACTTCAACAGTTACGGAGATAATTCAATTTTAAGTTTGACAGCTGTCATACGATTTGTAGATCTTATTGAGCTCTATCACTTTTGTGGAGACAGCATTAGTCCAACTTCGACAGTTACGGAGATAATCCACTTTTAAGTGAAAAAGTCGTTCGTGAAAATGTTTTCGTGAAAAAGTTTTTGTGGTTAAGTACTGACACGGGTTGCGTGATGTCGCGTTTCACGCGAGTCACCGTGAACAATTTGGTAAGTGTCACTGTCATTATAGATAAAGCTTGGCTTACACTGTGGCAACATAGAGGGTAGCTTTTTGACAATGGCAATGTCGGTAGGTTGGACATAAAGAAAAAATGTGTGGGCGACAGACACAACGGCGCGGCGGAGGGTAAGCGCGGGAACAGGAGCGTGATGGTGACTCCGGTACGGTCTGAGGAGAAGACCTTGGTGAGACTACGAAGTCTGGTGAGTGCTTATTGAGATATTTATGTATCCTGTATGCGCGGATTATGGGATGGAACAACGGGAAGACCGTGGCAATGTATGGGATGGTGTCGTAAAGACGTGACTAAATAGTCCAATTTTATGTACCTTGTACTGGACATTGGACAGGCAGTAGTTAGGACGATCGGTGTGCGCCCGTTCCAGCAGTCGGCCGGCACTGTTGACAACGTGCGCATACTCCCCAAGTAGTATACCCGAACGGCGGTACAGGTGTGGGGCCACGGACATATATCAGGCGTTGCTGATACAAGGCTGGGATCGATGATAGGCTACTGTAGGGCGATTCGTGTGCGCACGCTCTAGCAGGCATCCGGCACTGTGAACAGCGTGCACAGACATCCCACGGACAGATACCAGGCGTTGCTGGTACGAGGCTGGGATCGCCACGCGGCGATCGGCTACAGTTGGAGGTTTGGGTGGGACTATGGGGAACAGGTGGAGGTCCCCGTGGGGCGAAAGCCCCATGTCCAGCGGTATCTGGAACCCTGTAGCCGGTCGCAGGGGTCTGGGCGTAGCCAGACCCCAGGAAAGGCTAAGCCTACTTGTACAGCTCTAACTTACCACGCAGTGACTGCGGTCGACTCATTGTTCCATCCCCAGGCTATATTTGTCGTGCAAACGACGGTGACAATAACCTAGGCGGGATATTGTTAGTTACATCATAAGACGCACGACACGTGATATGTGTCAAGATTACATCTATGAAACTTAAACGTTGTTTAACACCGTAAATATAGATTCCAGACCATTACTGTCATCACAAAAGTGAAGGAAGTCATCAAGATCTACATTTCCAAAGACAGCTGTCAAACTTAAAAGTGATTTATCTCCGTCATAATCAATTCTAGACCATTGCTGTCTTAACAAAAGTGAATTAACTCTTCAAGATCTACCTTTCCGATAACAGCTGTCAAACTAGAAACTGAATTATATCCGTATATATATATTTAATTCTAGACCATTGTTTTTACGGGGATTGGTTTTATAGAGATCTTCAAGGAAGGCCTATGCCCAGCAGTAGGCGTCCTATTGCTAAAACGACGACGATGACGAAGGATGACGAGTTAGGGGTAAGGTAACTGCGATTCCTACGTACAGTAACATTCCAAAGAAATATTATATCCCCAGATGATCGAGATGTTTTGGTCATCCTACTTGGAAAAGATACACAATCATCTGATGTGGTATCCTTGTCGACACGTTTTTCTTTGCCAGTACTCAATCCTGTTTATATGATAAATCCATGCATTGCACCATTTCCAAGGGAATACTGCCGTCTGATTTCTAAAAAGCGGCTAAGTGATTTTACCAAATTTTGAGACATGGACAATAAGGTGGGAAATGATATTTCTACAAATTGACAAGACATCGCTATTTTTCTTTTATTATTTGGTTTTTGTATGAGTATAGAAGGCTTCTAGGAATTAGTCTTGCTTATAAATGGCATTTTTTGTATTTTAGTTAAGTTATCCCAATCAAATCTGTTTACATTTGCTCCACTAAAAAACGGTTGGCTGAAATGCAACCGTTTTATAGAGTTGTAACACATTGTAACTGTGTGATGATTTGGATGGAAGCTAGAGTTATAAAAAAATGCCAAACTAAATAACAGTTACGTCACTTAGCCGCCTTTGTATGCTGTAAATACTAAGCTATTTAAAATGCACTACTCTATCAATGAATGTTGAGTGTTTTTAACGGCTTATTTAAATACATATTAAATTAAGATTTGTCATTATGTCTTAACTTTTAACACAGTTTTGGAGAAAGGATTTTCGATAACTGTTTTCTAGTGTAGTAAATATTAATCCCGATCATATTATTATAATATCACATTAGCGGCAATGTGTACTTTTTTTTCTTCTTACTAGCAGCATCTTGCCTTTCAGCAAAATGTCGATCATGATGAATCTTGGCATGTGTGTCATCCATCTATCCATCAGCCATATGACTTCCACTGCTGTACATATGCCTCTTCTATGGATTTCCAATAAGACCAATCTGAAGCTGTTTGCATCCATGTTCTGTGCCATAAGTCAACACTGACTACACGCACTGGTCGAGAACTTTAGACTGATGTCTTAAATGTACTTTATGGCACTGAGGTGTGTCAGACGAGAAGACGTTACGCAATTTTCCGGACGCTGCCCAGCCGTGTTGAATTTGGCGATTTACCCCTTTCTTAAATTTGGACCTACCTAACTGGACTACTTTTGTATCTTAAATAGACGAGTCAAGGACTTCAAGATCCTATTTCTTAACTAAAATTATAAATGCAACATGGAAATTATAAATTACACTATTTGACCTTCATATTGTCTATGTTTACTTTAATACCCATATGTTTAGAGAACCGATTGAGGCCTTCGAGCATCGTGTTGAGTTCTTCCATCGATTTTGCTATGACAATATCGTCGGCAAACTGAAGAAGAGTGATGTATTCAGCAATAATATTGATGCCAAATCATTTCCATTCTAGAAGCTTGAAGGCGTTTTCCAATGTGGCAGTAAAAAGTTTCGGTGATATAACTTTTTTTAAAGGCATCGTCTCGGAGCTCTCTTCGTGTACTTGGGCTGACATCGATAGATCGATATTTAATAAGGCATTACTGGAGAGACTCAAGCACAGCCCAAGTCTCGACCGAATCAATGGCTTTCTCATAGTCCACAAACGCTAAGCAAAGAGGCCAGTTATACACTTCGGTCTTCTGAATAACTTACCGCAGGGTATGAATGTAGTCTACGGTGTTATAGCCTTTTTTGAAACCCGGCTTGTTCAGAAGCTTGGAAGTCATCGAACCTGCACTCGTGATAGTTTGAAATGACCCTTGAAAACAACTTATAAACATGGGTTAGTAAAATGGGTTTGTAATTCTTCAATTAAGCGTTATCACATTTTTTTGAAGAACAGCACCACCAAACCACTTTCCCATGCTTCTAGCGCTCTTATGCCCTCAAGGACGACGGTGTTGAAAAGCTTCTGAAAGATTTTTAGTATCAGTGTTCCATCCGCTTTCAGAAGCTCTTATGTGGCACCGTCTTCGCCCGGTGCCTAGTTGTTCATAAGCTGATTCAGGGTCATTCTAATCTCACACAAGCCGATGTCCGGGATGTCTTCGGTGAAGTGTCGGGTCAACTTCGCTCTTAGATTTTTGGCCGCGCTACTAACAGGCTTAGCGACTGAAGCGTAAAGCTGTCCATAAAACCTTTTGATCTCCTCTAATATCTCAATCAACGCTGTAGTGCCATCTTCTTAACCATGTATCAACCTAGGGTATAATCAACCATTATTTCGTATTTTAAACATAATTCTGTTCAACCGTTCCAGCTTGAAAAAAAAACGATCATACTTACGACACAAACTTTCGCATTTAGGGTGATAATGAGACATTTAAATGTATTTATACATGACATTTTTAGAAGACTGGACTAACAAATACTTTTCAGCATTCTGTACTAATGGTAGAAAAATCTGCGGCCAAGCGCGGTTGTGGCAACTGTGTGTAGAGTTGGGTGCGTCATTAGTCCGCGTAATGCAACGTTTTTGCGAAATTCACGCGAGTAAGCATACACAATGAATTACAGGCGTCGTTATTATTATTGGTGTGATGTTGTGGCTAACAATATTATGAAATCATTATGCCTTAGTAAAATATAGGCAATATACTTTATTGAATAAAATACATTACTCCGATCCCGCGTCCATTTTAGCGGGAACTTCCACACACGCTCGTTTTCCTCTTGCGGCGTCCTGGCGAGGAATTACGGGTGCGCAATCGGGCCGTGCAGCTGCGTGGGAGTCTTCTCACTTAAACGATTTTTAGCGTGGAAATGTCACTTAACCGTTATCTAACATTGTTTTTACCGGCCTGCTTTAAGAGCCAATCGCAGCTGAAGAACAGTCACCGTCTTTTAGAATTGTAAATTATAAATGTTCATAATTGTTTATCAACGATTATTCGGTTACGTAGAGTAAGCTGTTTTATAGAATGGTAAAAAAACACTGTTAAGTTGGGTAACGGTTAAATAGTAACGCAAAGATACTTAGACGTTTTCTAAAAGTGCAATCCAGAATAAATTTAAAGCTTCAAACCACATGTATGCGCACTTAATAGTATTTTAGTATTAAGTAAGTAAGTAAGTTCGTATAGGCCGGGTGGCTAGCCCTGGTGTCAGAGTTGTTAGGCCGCCTGAAGGCCTCTGACATGGCTAAACGGTTGAAACAACCGGGACCTACAATTTAACGTGTCATCCGAGCCACGGTAGCGCTCAGTTGGAAAATGCCACCCGCGGTCACCCATCCAAATACTGACCGTGCGGAACGTTGCTTAATTTCGGTGATCGCTGACAAACACCTAGTCAAACTACGCTACGAGCGCTATTTTAGTGTTGTAACCATTTTACAACAATAACGGTGACAGGCATGGCAAGATGCTTGAAATATTGACAGAATATATTTTAGTCAAAAATAAATAAATAAATAGAAATTAAATAATTATTTTTGCAAACAAGGAACGTGATTTTTTTGCTCGATATTAATAACGGCAAAATGCTTGAAATATTGAGTGGTATACTCCTTTTAAAAATCATAAATAATTAAAATAAGATACATATATTAAGCCGTGGTAGCCTAGAGGTAGTGACACCCGCCTTGCAATCGTGAGGTCGTGGGTTCAAATCCCGGCCCCGTACCAATGAGTTCTTTGGAATTTATGTACGGAATTTCACAAAACTGTGTTTAAGAATGGTAAAACACCAAAAAATACGTAGTTAACTGTGCACGTGGTGTCCGTAACTCAGAAACTAATAAAAAGAAAAAATAAAACCCAGACTAGAAAATAGAGGATAAAATTCTGATTTTAGTAGTGTATAAAACTCAAAATCGCAAAAATGTCACTTAGCGGTCTTTAAGAAATCGGACGCAGAATAAAGAGGTACTATTTATTGCTTATCTGACTGATAAGAATGAGTAGATATTTAAGTAGGATAAATATCTAAAATTCCATAAAATTATATGAAACTGTATTGTAATGAATTACATAAAATTGTATTTTCATCGAAATTAAAGGAAAGCGGGTTAAATATAAATTAAATTTGACCCAAAAAACAGGCAGGTGAACAATATTAGACTGCTTGAGGTGTGAAGCTCCGGAATTATTACATATAAGTTGCAAGTAGCATTTAGAGTACTTTATTAATCAGATAATTTTGGTAGAATCCACTTTTATTGTAACCTATAGTAAAACAAGCCATCCAAAATTATGGATTTAAAAAAATAAATAACGAATGTACTATTATTGTCTTCTTGTTTCACTGTATCACCCTGCCTTTATCACCGTAATAACTTACAGTTTCCGCCAATACATCCATCAGCCATAGGACGTCCAATGCTTGGCATAGGCCTCCCTTAAGGATCTCCAATAAGACAGGTTGGAAGCGGATTGTAACTAGCGCGATCCTACCGTCTTAATGATCCTCGATGGTCATCCGTCCACCTTGTGAGGGAACGTACTACCTACACTGCACTTGCTGGTGCGTTGTTTCCACCAGAGAACTTTTCGATTTCATTGGTCATCAGGCCTCAGTGCTTTGTGCCGTGCCCACTGCCATTTCAACTTGCTAATCCGTTAACCTGCCAATCCAAGCCAAGGACAAAGTAAAATATTTATGTTCAGCGCCATCTAACGAAATAAGGACGCGACAATTCGAATCTTCTTTCATTCGACCGCAACGCCATCTCTCAATACATTGGGATAACGTGGTAACATTTTAAATTTGCTATAAATAAAATAAAATAGATTTAAGACTAACTTTACAGATCTAAAAAATACTTTAGAACTTTAAGACACAAATTGCATCATAGTAATCTATTTTAATCGGTGCTCTGTATCAAAATACATATTCATCGGCTATTTAGTAGCGCCATCTACAAACAATACGTATTTTCGAGCTTTTTGCGACGTACGCTCAATTGTTCTGCGTCCGCCAATCTACTTGTATTTTTAATAATCTTTGGTTTAGGATAAATCTGTATAATATGGTAAAAGTGTTGTAAGTGTGTAAAAGTGTTCGATGAAAATTTCACTAAAGAGTCTGTAAGATAGATTATATTATCAAAAGTATATTAGACACGATATAAAGTTCCGCGTAATATAAGTTTAGTTTTATATTAGTTCCGCGTAAGGTTACGACTTTTGACAGAGAAGTGGCGTTACGGACCCCCACTCCCGAATTTGACAAGGTCATTTATTGTTTAATTGACAAATGAAAAAAAAAACGTGTAAAATATTTTTTGATAGCTTTCGGCTTAGTACACCAGTTCTGGGTAACCATGTACAGTTTAAATACAACTTCCAGTCTTAGGCAATGGTGGGCATGTGCTTTTGTCCGGCGATGGCTACAATATCTCGATGTTTGGGAAGTGCTGCCAACTATAGTTACCAAGTCGTCCATCTGCGCCGTGAGATGGTGCACCTTCCAGCCCTCGGCGCTGGTGAGCACGTGCTTCTGTCCGGCGATGGCGACGATGTCCCGCGGCTTGTGCTCGCGGCGCCGCACGTCGCTCGGCCGCACGAAGTGCAGCGCCGTGCTGCGCCAGCCGCACACGTAGCTCGCGCCTAACGTTATGCCTGTAGGAGAGGACTTATACGTTAGACGAGCTTTTACAAATATGCAATCACAGAATAATCGACCAAGTGCGAGTCGAATTCACGCACGAAGGATTCCGTACCGTATTTGAGACCTCTTTCAAGCGTCTACCTGTTGCCTAATTAATATCGAGCAAAAAAACGGCAAAAAATCATGTTTGTTGTATTAAGGGGGATTCCTTTAAATATTTATTTTATACTGTTTTACAAATCATTATGTCAACATATTATTAGACTATGCTTTACAAAAACACTATTATGTCATTTGTATTCAAGAGAGTTATTGACCAGACAACTCCCTAGTCAAACAAGCCCCCACAATTCCGCCCAAATGTGCCCATTATGCTCGCGGCGTTGCCCCTCTGAATAGCAAGGGAGAAGTGCTGCGCTAAGTACGCCCTCGACCGCGGATCCTGCCCCTTCTCGCTGAGCCGCCGAACAAGATCGCGCACATTTTTTTTTGCGTCGGAGCACCACGAACCAGCCGTCTCAACGGCAAACGGAACGAAGTCGTACGTCGATTCCATGCAAGAGTATTTGAGGCGTTTCCCTCGGGCCGCCGCCTCTGCACCCGCGCCGGCCGACACCTGGGTAGCTGGGATGTGACGAGCAAATGTGCTCACGTCGCATCCCACACGAGGCAACGTCCCTTCTGCCATGGAATCAAGGTTAGACCATCCGGGCGCTTGCCATCAGAACGGCACAATCCGGGGGGCTCCAAGACACAAGGTACTGCAGCTGACACCAGGGCACGCCTCAAAATATCATAAAGCGCATGATGTCGAAGTATTCGCCCGGCACACCGCACGCACCCTAATCCATGATGGCCGTCTGAGTCTACAGTTGCACCACAAATGCAGACGTGGGGCTCGCAAATCTCGCTGCCGAGACGAAGAGCCACAGCAACTCTCAAGGAGTCATCGTCGAGTAGCGTGCCCACATGTGGACTCGGCAGAGCGTTCAGCCACGCCCAGGACTCGGTTTCAGCGGCGGCCTTCACTCGAGCCAAGTCGGCTCCGGAGCTCTCATCCAACAATTGCGATAGGTGGCTCCTCGATAGCACGTCGTTCCAACTCCGCTGCTCTTTCGGGTTTTCCGGCCAGTTTACAGCCGAAGCTAAGACCGACCACGCGCTATAGGCGTCACAAGCGTATGGGATACGGATCTCGCTATCATTGTTAGGTAAGATGCGAGTAACAAGATCCCGGACCCACACGATGAAGCCAAAAACGGCCTGACACCACTGGGACTCGCTCAGTTGGATGTTTAGTATCCCTTCTAAAATCTGTTTGAGGCAGTCATCAAACCGCAGAACTTCTTCCGGGAATCTCCACGTCGGTGCTGTTCTTACAGTTATTTAATATCGAGCAAAAAAAAGCAAAAAGATGTTTGGTGTGCCCTTAAATATTTATTATAAACTGTTTTTAGTATTTGTTGTCACGGTTCATCACGGTTTTTGAGATGCAGCCTGGTTGGACGGATGGACAACGGAGTCCGGTACGGTAAAGTTCCGTTTTTGCCCTTTGGGTACGGAACCCTAAATATGGATGAAATTATAATAGTAAGCTTACGTTTAGGCGGAGGCTGGATGGCGACGGGCGGCGGCGACGGCGCGGTCTCTTCCGCCGGAAACTCGTTGCATCTCACATCATTTGTTAACCTGCACAAACATTACGTGTTTAGTTTCTCTTTTTGATCTGAACACGTCTTTAAAATTACTTCCATAAGAAAATCAATGAAGTACAAGTCAATGAAAACGAATCGGTTGTAGAGTTTGGTGTTGTAGCTTCATAAGTATCATCTCTATACTCAATTCGAATCAAATTACGCCTTCAGATTGCTATACAATGGCGTAATTCAATCGATTCAATGGAATCACTAAAGGTACAAGGTAGGAACTCTGTATTGGCGACTTCACGCATTGTGTAACTCTACAGTTTATTTACGTTTGTTTCTTAGGATTCTTCTTCCGTATTTTTTCTCCCCGCGGTCAGGGTCCTCTCCGGGCGGAGGGTGTGAGGAGACAGATATGAGATATCGTGGTGGAGCTCCCATTTTGTGTTAGCGATTTCACGCTGCGTGTAACTCTACAGGTCATTTGCATTAGTTTCCTCTGAGTCTGTTCGTCCTGGGCCGGTTCAGGATGCTCCTCAGGCGGGGGCGAGGAGGAGGCCGACATTAGGCTGACAGCGAGTCCCCGACCCCCGTCCTACATTAGACTACCTACCCTGTGTTGACGACTTCACCCTAACTCTACTAGTCTAGTACTCTTGTTTCCTAGATTTTTGCCTCTGCGTCTGTTCATTTCGTGGGGGTTCAGGGTCTTCCTCAGGCGGGGCGAGGAGGAGAGGACCCCAGCCCTGCATAAACGACTTCGCCCTAACTCTACAAATCAATTATAATATGTGCTTCCTAGGCTTTTTCCTCTGCGTCTATTCATCCTGGGGCGGCTCAGGGTCGTCCTCAGGCAGGGGCGAGGATGACGCCAAAATGGCGGTGGAGCCCCCCGACCTTCGCCCTGCAATAGACCCTGCCATTCTGTGTCGGCGACTTCACCCTGCGTTACTGCTGCTGCGTTGCGTTGACATTACTTAACAAACTTACATTTATTTTCTTGGTTTCTCTGTGTGTGAAACCGTGTATAGACCCCGTAGACCCAGTTAGCATCTTCTCATGATGAAAGTCACGTAAGTTTGTTTTTCTGTGCGCGCTGTTAGCAACTTCTTATGATGCGAATCACTTACATTTGTTTCCTAGGTTTCTTCCTCTGCGTATGTTCGTCCTGGGGCGGCTCAGGGTCGTCCTCAGGCGGGGGCGAGGAGGAGGCCGACATGGTGGTGGAGCCCCCCGAGCCGCCGCCGCCGCCGCCCCCGGCCCCGGCCTGCATGACGTCCTCCCACCCGGTACTGGCGCTCTCCGAGTACGGCACTGTCGCCTGCGTGCCGGCCGATTTCGTCGGCGACCTGGTATTTTTCAATGATTAAATTAAATATTTAATTACAGAAAGCATGATAAGTGACTATAATTATGTAACATACTCCACAGAGTTATCTGCTTGTGGCATACTGAGCGCCACACAAATCGACGGATGGGAAGTTTTGCGCAGAGCTCTGCACAAAAGCCGAAATATAGGCATTCGCGGGAGTCAGAGAAACGAGACGCCGGGGCACACCCGCCCACCAACCTCATGCCTCCCGCGCGCTCCCTACGCACTACCACACGCGACGTCTGAATTGTGCACATATGCGCAATAATTAGCCAATCACGGCGTGTCATCTGCAGCTAACATCTCATCCGCCGATTTGTGTGGCGCTCAGTATAATGGGAGTGATTAAGACTAGTAGACTAGTGAATAGGACTAAATACTAGGTATACCTAACATTGAAAATAATATATTATATGGCAACTCACCCGTCGGCATCCCGTTTCCTCAGTATCGTGGGGCGCGCGGCGAGCAGCGGAGTGCTCGATATCGACACCGCGGGCGGCCGGCTCTCCGGGAGTGGCGTCACTGTCGCATTTACCACTGCAACATGTATATCTTGAATAAAGTATCGAATAGATTTGCTAAGTGAATAATAATACTACGCGTAAGCGAGATCACAGCGTACATAATTTGCCAGGAGTGAAAGAGTGGAAATTATAATTTTTTGTCTTTGTCATAGTTTCTGTTATCACAATTTGATATGTGACCAACACGCGTGATATGATTCGCAAAAATCTTAATTTCTTGTGAATAGTGCACGATTTACATTGCTGGGCGGGGGCGCTGTTTCCCACCACTCACTGATCTCCCAACTATACACGCCGCGTACCTTGCGAGGGTTGTTGGTGCGCGAGCGGGCGGTGCGTGGCGGGCGGCGCGTGGACCGCTCGCGGCACCTCGTAGTACAGCTGGGCGGGGGCGCTGTTTCCCACCACTCACTGATCTCCCAACTATACACGCCGCGTACCTTGCGAGGGTTGTTGGTGCGCGAGCGGGCGGTGCGTGGCGGGCGGCGCGTGGACCGCTCGCGGCACCTCGTAGTACAGCTGGGCGGGGGCGCTGTTTCCCACCACTCACTGATCTCCCAACTATACACGCCGCGTACCTTGCGAGGGTTGTTGGTGCGCGAGCGGGCGGTGCGTGGCGGGCGGCGCGTGGACCGCTCGCGGCACCTCGTAGTACAGCTGGGCGGGGGCGCTGTTTCCCACCACTCACTGATCTCCCAACTATACACGCCGCGTACCTTGCGAGGGTTGTTGGTGCGCGAGCGGGCGGTGCGTGGCGGGCGGCGCGTGGACCGCTCGCGGCACCTCGTAGTACAGCTGGGCGGGGGCGCTGTTTCCCACCACTCACTGATCTCCCAACTATACACGCCGCGTACCTTGCGAGGGTTGTTGGTGCGCGAGCGGGCGGTGCGTGGCGGGCGGCGCGTGGACCGCTCGCGGCACCTCGTAGTACAGCTGGGCGGGGGCGCTGTTTCCCACCACTCACTGATCTCCCAACTATACACGCCGCGTACCTTGCGAGGGTTGTTGGTGCGCGAGCGGGCGGTGCGTGGCGGGCGGCGCGTGGACCGCTCGCGGCACCTCGTAGTACAGCTGGGCGGGGGCGCTGTTTCCCACCACTCACTGATCTCCCAACTATACACGCCGCGTACCTTGCGAGGGTTGTTGGTGCGCGAGCGGGCGGTGCGTGGCGGGCGGCGCGTGGACCGCTCGCGGCACCTCGTAGTACAGCTGGGCGGGGGCGCTGTTTCCCACCACTCCGCGGACGCCCACCGAACTTACGCCTACTATCTGTGATATCAATAGAATAAATAAATTTAGGATTTTGTTGCGAATAAAGCTTAGAACAGATTTAATATCTATAGAGTCACAATCATGCAAAAAATAGTGTCCGTGCCAAATCGCTGCCCAAGCTACGTAGTGGGCAGGCTTTTTAGTTAGTCTTAAGGCGATTGCAAGCAGACTACAACGCCGCACGATGCCCGGATACTCGGTTACAAGCACTTATTAGGTGACATAATGTCGAGATTCGAGATAGCGGGTCATTGGGAATTACTTCATGTAAATATCTAAGTCACTGTGTAGGACATTTTTTTTACTACTTTCACTTAGGGACTGTCACTCTGTAGATATTTGCTTGAAGGAGTACTCGAAGTAATAGAGCCGAGAAGTTTACGCCCTTTCTTCAATTTCTGAGATTTCGCGCGCTCATGCTAGTACGTCACAACTCCGTTCAGGCCACGGCCGCGACACGGGGCGGCGGCGCGACGAGGTAGGTACCTACTCACAATCAACATCTCGAGGTTGTTGATGATTATTTCATATGTTTTATTAATATAAACTTTAAAATTTGCATTAAGTTTTTAAGTTTTTAGTTTCTATTTAGTACTATTTACCCATATACCTACAGATGTCTGTAAGTTCTAGTAGTTTTACTTACGTAGTTATCAGTTTGCTAAGTATATTTACTACCCGGTAAATAGCTTAACATTTTCATACTAAACCAGATATTTTGATTGGTTTTATGCAGTGTCCGCATTAATTTCTTTTTAATTAAAATAAATATTAGTTAAGAAATCAGTGCTGATCAACTTGCGGGCCGCAAATTTTTACGTATCATTTTTATTGGTTATTTATTAACACCCGACGCAAAAAGAGGTGTGTTATAAGTTTGACCGCTATGTGTGTCTGTCTGTATGTCTGTCTGTGTGTCTGTATGAAAAAAGGTGGGTCAAGTTTCGTTGGTCGGTGTTGGTTTTACGGGTTGACCAGTATAACTTGAGCTGTTACGTGCGCGGGTACGGCAGGTTTTTACATTAAAATATACCTATACCTACCTATATTTTAACCATTCAGTGAGAACATACCTAATGATTCATAATCAAAATTATGGAGCATATTATCGCATATTAAAAGTAATATGCGAGCACTTTATATATATTCTAATAAATTAGTAAGCCATGGTGGTCTAGTGGTAATGACACCCGCCTTACAATATCGAGGTCGTGGGGTCAAATCCCGGTCCCGTACCAATGAATTCCTTGGAATTTATGTACGGATTATTCGTTGGCGTTCGGACGTATTCATTGGCGTTTGGGTGAAGGAAAAACATCGTGAGTATTTGTGAGGCAACCTGCATACATCCGTAGAATGCGTAGTGGAATATGGCCCAATCACCTTTTGTGGGTTGGCCTACGTCCTGTAGTGGACTATTAAAAGGCTAATACAGAATTACTATTATGTCAGTGCTTTTTACATAGGTAGGTTCTAGGTAGTAGGCAAGATACCTATTTAAGCAATGAGAAGTAGCCAAGTAGGTAGGTTAAGTAGGTCAAATGTGATGAAAATGAATAATAAACTTATTATTTACAAATACTTACATCGAAATGTTCTTCACAGCAGTGCGTTTTAGTTTTAGGGCCTATTGCATCAACTCTTTTTCCGCAATCACTTCAAAAAACAGTTTATCGGGTATTTCAACCGTATAGTAGGCGTAGGCACCATATAGTATTTTTTTCCCATGTTTTTCACTTATTTTTGTAGATTTTTTTGTATGTAAAGTAAAAAACGTTTGTCAGACCCATTGGCACATTTTATTGCAACTTTTGTTTTATTTAGAAGCCGATCTGGGTTAGTATTTCTTAATTGCGATTAAAAAAATGTAAGGTTATCAAAATATTAGACTTGCATTCGTAAGAAAAAAGAAATTGTGACGATTGTTTGTTGACTTACCTTAGCCGGCTGGTAGTTTCTCTGCAGTAGCGGCAGGGGGCGCGGCGCGGGCCCGCGCGGGGAGCTCGATATCACGCCCACTGCTGGAATACACGCTTCATTACTTACACCGAATTTGGGAAGGGCGATTTACGCGTGATCCAAATAGTGCAATAGTGCAGTTGCTTATGTGCATCATTTCTAGTTAGAATCTAATGAATCAATTTTATATCTTAAAGAAACACATTCAATTTATTGTATTACCCTAGGTCCTTAATAAATATAAACAAAGTTTATAAATAAGTATACAAAGTTTATATGAAATACTAGTTTTTACCCGCGGCTTTGCCCGCATACGCAATGTATCATTATAATTTATAGCCTATGTGTTATTCTGATATATAAGCTATATTATTGCAAAGTTTCATCTCAATCCGTTCAGTAGTTTTTGCGTGAAAGAGTAACAAACATCCATACATCCATCCATCCATCCATCCATCCTCACAAACTTTCACATTTATAATATTAGTAGGATGACCATTCAGTGGTCAAAATCAAGCTCAATGGTTACAACATACAAGCAAAGGTACAGGTGTTACTAATAAAAGCATGTTAGTTAAAAAGCTTGGTTTGACTTACTGTCTCTGGAGTCGCCAGTAGCCAGGGTGACGACGGTCGAGTGGGGCTGGAGCGCCGACACCGGCGCTGCAAGCGGGGCGCTCGGAGTCACCGCCAGTGGAGTGGTGGCTAGCGGGGCGCGCGCCCGGGCGTTGTACACCAGTGCGCCGCGCGGGCCGCGCGTGCCGCCCCAACCGCCTGGTGCACAATCAAGGTTTACAGACTTCTTCGTCGTGTCGAAGATAAGTTATAAGAGTACTTATACGGTCTTTTCCCAGTGCCTCGCCAGTGCCACTTCCATTCCTATACAATGCCTGCCTGGAGTGGCAGGTTTACAGTGCAACCTTATTTCAACTGATGCTAACGTCTTGTGACAATAAAAACCAAAATGCAGCTTTAATAAAATTAATTCAACAGCAGGCAGTGTGTAGTCAAACGAGAACCTATTCGAAATAAAAAAAAAAATTTAATCAAAAGTGTTAATGTTATGTATTGATGAATAAATGAGTTCTTATTCTGTGTGGGAGTGATAAGTCTTCCACTGATGGGGTAGATGGGGTATTTTGTGCATTTCCCCCTCCAGTATCTACCCGAGCCAGTCCAGCTCCTTAAAGTAGCAGAGTGTGGCTCTAGGCTGCTAGCATAACTGCTCCAGTGGCTTGAATTGTGAATAAGTGATGGTGATGAGAAACCTGATGCTAGTGCAGAATCATCATGCAATTCATTAGTTCTTCTGTGGCATTGCAAAACATGCTTAATGAGTTAACTTTTCATTCAATTATCGACCCCATCGGTCCTCTGTGTTTGTTGTTGGTCATGACAAGAAACTTACTCTGATTAGATGTGGGCTGTGTGACAGATAATGGAATGACCGGGCGCAGGGCCAGCGAGGCTCCCGCAGCCAGCCCTCGAGGCACATGACTCGTGATTCCCACATTAACACTCTTGCTCACCAGCACATTGCTTGCACTGCTCACATTCACATTGGAGAGTTGTACTGCAGCTGGGGACCATTACAATATTGTGTTAGAATAGGCATATGAAGAATGGGTAAAAAAATCATTATTATAATTAGACCACTACTTAGATTATTAAAAGATATTGGACACATATTTTTTCTTTTGTCAATCAAACAATAAATGACAAAGATAAACCTTGTCAAAGTTGATGTCGAAGTGGAGGGGCTTGTGACATCACTAGTGCTACATAGTCTATACATTACCCTGAAGCTCATGGTATCACACAGATCTTTAATGGGATATATCTTCATCAATGTCTGTTTAATTGACAAGTGAAAAAATATGTGACTAATATTTTTATACAATTAATCTATCTGATGGAATAATTATAAATTTTTTATCAAGCCTATTGTGCAATTTTAAAAAATTATCTTCATCACTTTGCAATAAACATGCACAAAACTAAAGCACAAAATAGTGTAAATTGATATAAATCTAAGTGTTATAGGTTACGATTTACATATTTTGAAGCAACCTGTGATAGCCAAATAATATTAATAGTTAGTGGAATAGCATAATGACATTGAACATACCAGGACGAGTATTGTGATGACCCAATGGTGGCAAAACTCTGACTGTAGGTGGTAGGGTGCGGACCCCTGTGTTGACTAATAGGTTACCAGCTCCAGTGCCCAGTTGAGTGCCCACATTTAGCACCTGAGTACCTATTGAGGACACCACATTCGACCCATTATTCGAACTCGAATTTGGAGTGGAAATCTGGGCTGAGAGCTGAGTCCCTTGGCTAATTATTTGAGTGCCTGGACTCAGTAACTGGCCACTGGGCAATATCTGCGACTGGGATATTATTTGGGTGTTCTGGCCGTGTAACTGGGAACCTTGACTGACGATTTGAGCTCCCTGCAATAGTGGTGAGCTGCTGAGGATCATCTGGGGCTGAAATTAAAGATATTTTCAATGTTCAATTTGCATTGTAATGTTAATTTAAGAGTGCCATATTGTGTCATATGAAAATATTGCCACATAGTTAATAAAAATTTGTAGTAAAACCTACCTGTGACGAAACATTTGGTGAAATGATCTGAGCGAGCCCGGGCCGCAACAGCCCAGTTCCTGCGCTACTATGACTGCCTAGCTGACTGGAACTTGATATTTTAGTTTGCCCAGAAATCAAATGAGCCATTTTCATTTCGGAATTAGCAACATTCTTCACGATTGTTATTTTTTGAGGCGCCAAATCCATTGGATACATTTTGCTGGTTGTGACTGTGCGATCATTGTCTAAATTGTTGCTCATTTTGAATCGCACCGTAACGAATGTTCATATTATTGAAGGGCAGTATTAGTAGTACCCTCTAAGCCCATGAATTACAAAATTCTGTATTAAATAGTGCAATTATACTTTATTTTAATCCACAACAAATCAAAATTCCAACTTTTCTTGACGTATTGTGACCATAAACAGAAGATACGATCTCAATTTGACAGCAAATTGAATGAACGGGATTATTAAAAAAAAGTAACTGGCGTCTATTCGAAGCAAACAAGAAGCAAACAAACGCCATATCGGAAATACAAACATCACTAGTTTGACAAAACTGAAAGACTTGATTGTGTGACTGATGGGTATACTTCCTCTATGACTGATGGTGTATTTCTGGCCTTAAGCATTTTGAATAGAACAAAATTGTATACGCTGAAGAAAAAAAATATTTGTTTTGTTTATGGTGCGCCATGGCGGAGCGATTGAGTGGTGATTTTTCCGACGAAAATATACAAAAATTTAACAATGAAAGGCGAAGTAGTAAGCAATGGGTAAAACTTAACGTCGGTGGAACATATTTCCTAACTACTAAGACCACATTATCTAGGGATCCTAATTCATTTTTATATCGATTAGTTCAAGAGGATAGTGACTTGATTTCAGACAGGGTTTGTATCATTTTTCATTGTCTTTTTGTATGTTAATTAGTTACGCCTTTTTTGTGTGTCATAAATTGTATTCATTCCGTTGCAGGATGAAACCGGCGCATATTTAATAGACAGAGATCCGACGTACTTCTCACCAGTCCTCAATTACCTCCGTCACGGTAAACTGGTTATCAACAATGACATAGCTGAAGAGGGAGTGCTCGAAGAAGCGGAGTTCTATAATATTACAGAATTGATAAGATTAGTCAAAGAGCGGATATGCAATCGAGAGAGAAGGCCGCTGAAGGACTCTAAAAAGCATGTGTACAGAGTGTTACAGTTCCATGAAGAAGAGCTTACTCAGATGGTGTCTACTATGTCTGACGGTTGGAAATTCGAACAGCTGATCAACATAGGCTCTCAGTACAACTACGGCAATGATGAACATGCGGAATTCCTCTGTGTTGTGAGCCGTGAATGCGGCAGCTCCCTTAACAGTAATGATATTGAGCCCACGGACCGGGCCAAGGTGCTCCAACAGAAAGGCTCACGGATGTGAGCTCTCCAGTACATGTTTGAGTGTGTTTTGAGACTGTCGGCTCTGTGGTGTGAATTGTGTACATATTTGTAGAGTGTAAACAGTCTGGTACTTCTTCACTTATCTGTTTTGTATGTAAAAGTTCCCTAGATCAGCTTGTACAATATTTTCATTAGTCAATTGGATGGTAGGTAAAATGTAACTTGATGGTATTGTAATTCCTGAATTGTGAAAACTAGACAAATACTCAGTTTGATATATTTAGGCAAAATAGATTTATGTATGGATGTAGTAATTTCGAATCTTTAGCAGAGTATTTCAAAGTTGTATAAAAATAATAGCATAATTTGTTTTAACAGAAAAAGTACTGTAAAAGTATATTACTCTTTCGGTTAGAAAGAATTGTTCAAAAGCACTATAAACTTTATAAACAAAATAATTCAACAAAGATGAAAATATTTGGAAGATATCCAAATGTAAAATGAACATGAATGCCTTGAAACTGCAATACATAATTGTAAATAACATCTAGGATCAATAATCAATTGCAGATAATTATGCTCATTTACACATTATTATAAATAGTTTATGATTCACTACTAGTTTTATTTTACCAACTATAATTGTTATTAGATCGTAAATTAATATTGAAAAACATGAGGACAAAAAAGCTTCAAATTAGAATATAACCCAGAATAAACTTTCTTTGAATATTTAAAAAGGGATGTTAGTATGCAGCATGTTACCTACAATCTACTGATGAACGCGTTAACTTTTGTAGTAGGTCTTCTCGCAGGCAACCAGTATACTGAGTGTGAGTTTTGTCGTAAACATGACGCGGTCGCCGCGAGCGCGTTTATTGTAATTTGTATGAAGAAATGTACAGCGCCACCAGCGGCGCGTTTTTGAAACACAACAAGCTCATACAAATTACATAGTTACGCGCTCGCCGAGGAGCGCGTCATGTTTACGATAAAACTCACACTCGGCCTACAGCTCTAGCGCCCGTCGCTTCGTGAATATCGGAAGTTTCACCTTCACGGTGTGGTATAGCTATTTTGCTGCTATGTAGGACGACAACAGCAGGTCAGGGTGCTACGTCGTCGCTAAATTAGGCTCGGCGCAGACAAGACTGACCACAGATACCGGTGGCGGCGACCGCGCGCTACCGCTACATAGTACGAGTATGTACGGGCCCGCTACAAATGTATAAAAAACTATGAACTGCTGTTAGTGGCCACCGGTGGCCGTTGTCAGGGACCAGTCTACGCAGTCTTAGTTAAGTAGTAGGTACGCTACACAGCTACAAAACGCCGCCACCTACGATTTCACGCTAATGTCGGTAAAATATTTTTATTTCTAACTAGAAAGTTCAACCGTCGAACTAATGAGAAAAAATAATCTCACTATAGATACGATCGAACTACTGTTGTTTTTAAATTTTCAACAATCGCGAAAGTAACAATAATACACGATACTTGTGTTCATACACAATAATTATTGTGATCGAGCTAATGATATCAAAGAGCTAGGAAGCGGCGTTTTGTCGTTCGTGAAGATGCGTTAAGGCAACTATTACATTAGATAGTTGGCTTGGCACCAGCCAATTGGCTCTAGAGGAGGCTCTGATCGTATCAACGGCGCTTTGCAGAGATGCACTATTAGAACCACAGAACAGCAGTTCTCTCTTCTGTGATTAAAACAGTAACTATGGCAGCTACAGTCCGAATCAAAGTTCTTGGCGATTGTGTTAGCTACAAGCTGCGGATAATCCAATCCTCAAGTAGCTGATAAAAGAGCTTCAGACAGGATTGATCGCTAACATCACAACCGCCAAGAAGTTCGATTCGGTCTATACTTAGAAGATACTTGCTCATGATGAAAGTCCACCATCACTCGCCGAAAAGTCCAACGCTTAATAGACGCCGACAATTTGTTTTATAAAATGCATTTACTGTAGCGCATGAAGGTCACCTTTATAGCTTAGATTTGAAGACACCTACATTGCATTTGATCGGAACTACGTGTATGCTCTAGGTAGAGATTTCGATATCGCATCTGTTCAATTTGTAATAGAAATCTCTACTTGGCAGTGCCATTGAGTAAGGTAAAGTACATAAATCTGACTGGGCGACATAATAAAATAAAATACAATTTTATTGATACCTTTATTTCACTGAAGTAAACAATTGACTGAAAACGTAATATGATTTGACACGCCTTCTCTTACCGTTAGTCACTAAGTTAATTTCATAACCATGTAATATATAAATCTATAACACGATGTTTTTAAAAAAATAAACATTAGCACTATTTAAAACTTATTAAATTACACAATTTATAAAATATTGCATTTAACTGCATTAAATACAAGTTAACAAGAGAATCTACGTTAGATGCTCTCCGCAAAGATAACATTGTTATTATCAAAATACAAGTTCACACACTTCGTAAGGCATTGGGGGTTTATTGTTTTGAAATTAGACTCTAACATCTCAAAGGCCCAGGATCGATTCAAATGGACGCAGAAGGAAAATATAGCTTAATATCAAAACAGTTCTCACTTTAAAATACCATTGCTACAATAATGCATACAAAACTACCAATAGGTATGTTTCATAGGTGAATACTTATCCTCAATTTAAATTACACAACCATTAATTAGATTTTAAACGAAATAAACAATGAGAGCGCCTCACATATCAAACATTACATCTGAGTGCTTTCATGGAAGTCTGAGAGCCAATATTACCACGCCAATTATATTATTTCACACTATGCGCGCAAGCTATATAGATTTTACATGTTATCAGACTTATGTGGTAAAGCCGAAAGAGTCAGCTTCAAATAACACAATATCTATGTACAAGAATTTCCACAACAATAATTTACCACAACAAGTGTTTCGCGTCGATGTGGACCGATCCTCAGTAAAAGTACAGAGTAGGGAGTTAGCACCAGTCTGCCATGTAAGTAAAGTCCTCGAACAGCTTGTGGTCGGTGGAAGAGAGCGGGCGCGGCTCCTTGGGCGGCGTGAGGACGGCCGCCTCGGAGGTGAACTCGCTGTCGAAGTTGCTCACGTCCTCTAAATTATGAATAGTTGGCACAAAAGGCGGCTTCACCTTGCGGAGCAGCAGCTGCTCCCAGTTGACGTTGCGGAAGAAGGCCTGCTTCTTGACGTCCTCCGCGTCGCGCTCCGAGGAGCCGAGGCGGCGCTCGGGGTTCTTGCGCAGCAGGCGGCGCATAAGCGCGATGGCCTCGAGCGACAGCGTGCGCGGGTAGCGCACCTCGTCGTTGACGATGGAGTCGAACACTTCGCCCTCATCCTCGCCGGGGAAGGGCGACTCGCCCACCAGCATCTCGAACACCAGCACGCCCAGCCCCCACCAGTCCACGGCGCGCGTGTACGACGTCTCCGTCAGCACCTCGGGCGCCAGGAACTCGGGCGTGCCGCAGAACGTGCCCGTGCGGTCGCCCCACCCCATCCCCTCCTTGCACAGGCCGAAATCGGCAATTTTCACGTAACCTTCGGTGTCTAAGAGTAAGTTATCTAATTTCAAATCCCTATAAATAATATTGTTCTCGTGTAAATACTGTAGGCCTAATACTACGCAAGCCGCATAGAAGACGGCGCGCGGCTCGGTGAACACGTCGGCGTGGATGTGCATCATGAGGTCGCCGCCGGCCGCGTACTCCATCACGAAGCACACGTGCTGCTCCGTCTGGAAGCACGCGAACAGGTTCACCAGGAACGGGTGCCTGATCGCGTTGGCTACCTCGAATATTCTCTTCTCGGACAGCAGGGAGTCCACCTCGTCCCGGGCGATTATGTCGCCCTTCTTTAAAGCTTTTATTGCGAAGTACTCGTTTGTAGATTTGTACTGAGCGAGGATCACTTTGCCGAAATGCCCACGGCCGAGTACGCTGAGCAGTCTGAAGCTGTCCATGGACATTTCGCCGGACTGCCGCCTGGAGTCCGCGTCTTTTCCTAGAGTCTCGATCACCGAAGACGATCGCGACGATGATATTCTCATGTTGCTGGTCACTTCTACTATTTGGTCCTCGTTGCTGGGGAATTCGATGACCAGTTTGGGCGACGGAGACGGCGGATACTCGACGAGGGGAGTTTCGCACGACGGAGTGTGAGGTTCTCTGGGGACGTAATTGTCTCGGGTGTACGAATCTTCCAAAAACGCGAAAGCTTCTTGGAGTTCTTTTTCCATTCTCAGTGTGGAGACATTGGGAGGGGGATGCATGGGCAACGTGGGCTTGGGCGGCGGCGTGACGGGCGTCTGCGGCGTGGCCGGGGCGGAGGGCAGGCCGAGCGGCCGCACGCCGGCCATGCCGCCCACTGTCGTAGCGTTCTCCGCCTCCCGGTTGTCGATGGACGACGCCTCGAACTGCGGCGATTGAGCGATGTGAGCGCTTTGGATATTCTGAATGGATGGCGAAGAGCGCTTCAGTAGTCTTCCGAGCACGACCGCGGGAATATGCATCTCGCCATACGAAGGCCTCGGAATATTCTTTCCTTGCTGCTTGAATATCTTTCTCTGGCGTTGAAGTTTCGGCTTTCTAGATATAATTGGATTAAGGAATTTAATTTCGGCGAACAAAAGTCCTTGAGGCTCCAATTCCAGGGCCATGCCGTGTCGGATATCGTCGATGAACTCTTCTAAGCGTAGAAACTTGATGGCGCACAGTCCACGCCAATCTTTCCAATGAATGCCGATTTCCAGTTCCCTTGATTTGTCTAGTTTTATTGTAAACCTGAAAATTGAGAAAAAAAAATTATAGCAAATATTTTATTGTCAATACTCATTAACTAACTGCAAAAGGGTACAATTTATTTTTTGATTCAAAAGTCTAAAGACAGCATGTATTGTAAATATACCTAAATAAGTTCATAAATATATACTTTGGTCAATGATTACTAAATGTGAAAATAACACATAATGCATTTTAACTCTGAAAGCTATGATGGATGTCTTGCCAATTCCTTGTCAGGTGCTGTCGGTGTACATGTTGTTTTTATATCTAAAGTACTCTCATGATCTCAGAGAAAAGCACTATGACTCATTTGAATTCTCAGATCATGTTTGTTATATTAATTTAGAAACTGACCATGACATGATCTGGCTACAAGTTTCATTCTTTGAAATAACACTGTATTGACCTTCTCTAATAAAGTTCATATTAATTATTATTCAGAATATCGATTGACTTGAAATAGTCTAACATTAGTATTTTTTCAAATGATTATTTGTGACAACATCCAGAAATGTGTAGCAACACCTATCAAACAGGGAGAAGGCTAATGCCCAGCAGTGGGCTGAAAAAAATGACAAAAATTTATATCATCACAAGATATTTGTCAATCTCATAGTTGTCATCTCTCATCTCCTATTAATGATTTAATAAAAGCTGTCAGTTGCTAAGTAGTAACTAAAAAACTTTTAAGAGATAAAAAAATACAATGAAATTAAAAATGTCTTGATACTGGTACAAAGAGACATTCACAGGTAACAAATGAAATAATCCACACAAATTAGTATTTATCAATAAGGAAAACATAGTAATTCCTAATTGGATATAAGAATAGCTATTGGCGTTTTGTTTCATATATTTTGCCGCCACTTGGGTGATGAAACCCATCATATTAGATATGGTATAGATAGATAGTACAACAACATTATGGAGTGAAGGCAACATGCAGTATGTTTGCTAAACTATAGTCACAAAGCAAATATGTGCCTATTTCATACTGATTAGATAATGACTAATATAGTTAAGGAATCATAGAGATTATAATTCAAGGAAGCTCAGATATAGTTGATAAAAATGGTGCCCGACTTTTGCATCAGAATAATTATATAATCCGTATATATACTGCTACTTGACATAATTACCTGGCCTTATCTGCTTTAATATTGAATGAGACAAAATTTACGCCCAAATCAGTAAAATAGTATTTGTACGGGAATCATAGATAGCTGTTCTCGCTTGTTAGCAGTACTACTCAAATCATACAATTGAACAAATTGTCAAGTGCAATTATTCTGTTACTATACAATCTAAGCTTGTATCATATTTAAACTAAGTTTTTTTTATGAGCATAAGTAATCTCTTATTGAAGCCTTAGGGCTTTGAATTGAAGTCTTATTGTCCATAGATTATGGACAATAAATTATGAAAGTTAATGAGTGTTTGCTGAACCTTAACTATGCAAAAACCTGGACTACCTATATCCTACCTATGAACAAAACAATTTGCATCAATAACATTTTTATTCATCCTTGGAAATTGGAAAAGGAAATTCATCTTGGATTAGTAAGACTGAATAAAGAGCATTGGAATAGGAATTCAAATAGTATTCTCTGAATCAGGGGTCTCCAAACTACGGCCCGCAGGCCAAATCTGGCCCTGCCAGTGCCATCAATCTGGCCCGCTATAGCTTAAGACCAGTGTCATCAACTGTTGTTGCTATTGCTGTGATAAGTTTAATGGAATAGATGTCATTATGTGTCACAATACATAATCAATAGTAATTGAAATTGAGAAAAGATGTATGTTTGCTTAGGTGGGCAGAAAAATTAAAATGATTATAGCCCTAAGGCTTCAAAGTTTGGAGACCCCTGCTCTAGATTATAAAGGGTGAATGAGCAAAGTTATCACACATCAGAGATTGAAGGTTTTTGAGGAAAACAAGTAGGTATGTTGTACCGCAATGTAAAAGGTGCAATTCTTGTTGGAAAAAATCATAATGAATAAAAAATATTCACCTTTGGTCCCAGGCTTGCTGAGAGCAAGGCCTCCAGCTGGTTTGGGCGACATGGTGGTTGTCAAGCTTCAATACTGCCATTATTTCATTGCTCGTATCTTCCTTGATGCTATAGGTATATTTCATAGAGTTACGAATGGTTACTCCTTTCACAAAGGATTTTAAGTCTGAAGGACTGGCGAGGGGGTCACGGCGAGTGCGGCCTGGAACATCTTCAAGCAGGTCCTGACATCCCATCAATCTCACTTCTAATGTGCCCGTCACTTGAACACACGGACTTATCATGGGAGCAGGGGATAGAAACTGAGTCCTGGAACCACTTCCCCCAGTGAGGCTAACATAGCCAGGGCTGGAGCCAGTGCTGCGCAGCTCGTGCCCCAGCTCTATGAATGCAGGACTCTCCGGTGGAAGCTCCTGCCGTCTCATGTCAAGAGATCTACGCAACAAATCTAACTTCTGAGTAGATTCCAATAAGCTCGTCTGCGCTTCCTGCAAGGCTTTCTTATCTGTTACCTTTTTATCACTCTGTAACAATCTTATGGCATTTTTAGACCCCTCACCTACTGCAGCTTCAATTCTTAGACGGTTTCTTAATTCAGCAATTCTCTCGTCTAACAGTGTGTCAACACCACTCGTGTCATTGCTCTTGCCGTCACCGTTGGCACCTGCATTGTCTCCTTTCTGCTGTTTACTTAATTTAGAAATTCGTAATTTAAGGTATTCAATTTTGGCTTTTGAATCAGCCAGCATTTGGTGCGCTTCAGCTAGGAGTTTCTTGTCTCTGGATTGGTTACTGCTACTGATACTTTGTATCATATTCTCAGCACCCTGTTTCACTTTAAGTTCAATGTTCAGCTGCTTCTCTAGCGAGGCGAGTTTCCTGTCTGTGGTGGCCTCACCTAGCTGCCTCTGTTGCTGAGCTGCCTCCGAAGCCAGTATGATGTCGTCATCGTACGAGAGGTCTTCCGGCGACGTAGGAGTGGATTGCCCGCGTGATAGTAGCAATTGAGACTCCAGCTCTTGGAGATCTGACTTAAGTTCATTGAGCTTTAAGTTTGCTTTCTTCACGATATTCGCAACGTCTGAGAGAGACCGTCTGTCGGTGGCGACTTCGCGTAATTTTTCGGCTCCTTCTTTTATTTTGAGTTCTTTACGTATCTCTCTACGTATCACATCCTTCAGTTCCTCCAACTTCGATGGCAGTGCTATTTCTGGAATACATTCCGTCTTGATTCCGTACTTGACTCCCAGCTCGTGCAGCACAGGGTGCCGAATATAATCACTGTGATAATAACCTGGGTCTGCCATAATTGAGGATGCACACTCTAACGTCAGTTAACCATAATTATGTGGGAAAATATCACAACGATTGCTTCTACGATCACAAAAGGTTGGTCGACTTGGAGTGGTGCTGAATAACAGTCTTATAAGATATTAGAATCAAATTCATTATGTGAAATAGTAGTAATCAAATTAATTTTAAAATAATTCACAAAACAAAACAATTTACACAAGTCAGTCGGTCAAGTCAACGAAACCAACGAAACGACGAGCGAATGAAATCCTTCCATTTTTTTACCATAGACAAATGTAAATAAGACTATAAAGAAATTGATCATAAAAAGCGCCCCCGACACGAACAAGTCAGCTAAAATTAAATTGGAACTCAGTACGAGAAAAGTGTCTATTACTGAAGTGAAACTTCTAATGCGACTTCCAACTTAAACGTTTAACGCTAACATGGAAGCATGAAAGCACTGTTGCGTTGAACGTAAATCGATTTCTACCTCTTCCTATTTTCATTTCCACATTACGAAGTTTTACTTCTTCCGCGCGGAGGGACACCCTATAATCTAAGAGGACACCACACACTATTTTATTTTTTATTAAGCTCAGTGTATGGTAAAGGAAGTCAAGCCAGTAGAATCACCTACAATTTTTTTTTAAAGACTTGGGTATTATAGGTATTATTCCTTGAAATATTATGAATTGATCAAAGTAGCGTAATTTGAATAAACCATATACCTAGCCGGAAACATACTATCGGACGCAGCTCACGGACGCGACTGACAGCCGCGACTGATAGGTATCTAGATAATGAATGTCCGCGAAGCCGTGCAAACTATCGGACATCAGTCCGCGGACGTCACCTTGAGCGTTCGGACACCCGGGAGAGATATGGCACATCGGGTGTTTTAAAACTGTGCACATTCCTAAAGCTCGAAACATACTATCGGACGCAGCTTACGGACGCGACTGACAGCCGCGACCTAGACTATGAAAGTACATTGAGCCGTGCACACTATCGGACATAAGTCGCGAACGTCACCTTCGGACAACCTTGAGCGTTTGGACGTCCGATAGCGAAACAGCTTAAAGCTGGAAACATACTATCGGATGCGGCTGACGGACGCGACTGTCAGCCGCGACTTAGCAGTGTGCACGTCTTAAAACATCCGACGCGCCAGATCGCTCTCGGACGGTCTGTCATCAGTCGCGTCCGTAAGCCACGTCCGATAATATGTTTCCAGCTTAAGTCGCGACCGTCAGTCGCGTCCGTAAGCCGCGTCCGATAGAATGTTTTCAGCTTTCATCTCGATATTTGTTTGCTTATTTATTCTGTGGAAAGTGAAATATACCATAGACAAATTCAATTGTGAACTGTTAGGGTTCCGTAACAGAACTAAAACGGAACTATGTTATTTATTTTATTTTTTGCCGTTATCGTCCCACTGCAGGGCTATGGCCTCTCTTCCCTCTTTCCATAGTTCTCGATCGAGAGCTTTGGTGATTCATCCACAGAAGTTTTTTTTCAGTTCTAAATGTGTAACAAAAATACTATGCCTGTGTTTCAGTGGTTGTGCATTTTCGTCCAATCTTCTGTCCGTTTGGCATTCAGCGGTTAATGAAACATCACGTAAATCTTAGATATACACATACAGGACATAATTTTCACTTACTTGCTGCAGTAAGTAAGTTCGTATAGGCTGGGCGGCCTAAAAACTCCCACACCAGGGCTAGCAAAGCCCTGGCGTGGGAGTTTTTAGGCCGCCTGAAGGCCTCTGACATGGCTAAACGGTTAAAACATCAGGGACCTACAATTTAATGTGTCATCTGAGCCAGTGGAAAATGCCACCCGTGGTCGCCCATCCAAATACCTACTGAGCGTGCGGAACGTTGTTTAATTTTGGTTATCGCTGACAATCACCCAGTTAACCCACTACGCTACGAGCGCTACAGTATTACTGCAGTCAAATGCACTAGTAATAATTTTGCAGCAAATATGAATAAAACGTTAACTCACTTTATTGGTTACAATAATTTTTATATTACACTGTATTGCAGAGGCTTTTGCAAAACAAACAGCGAATAACATGGATGTGGGATTCAGACTGTATTATAAAATTAAACAAGTATAATTATAAGTTTAGTCATACAACCAAAAAACAAAAGTAAAATATTGAAATAAAATAAACACAATACAGATTGAAATACAAAAGTTTTTCCTACGGAACTCTTAAAACAGTACTCGCACTTAGCTTATTTCTGTTCCGTTCTGTCAAAATATTTTTTATCTGTGTCTACGCAATTCCGTAGCACGCACCCACACTTGCAAGAAATTGTAATCAATCCCAAATCGAAACAACTTTCACCTTCCTATTTACGTAAAATCTGCTAGTAAAGATATAACAAAGCTTATTATTTTGGAAGAATGTTGTAATTCTTTGTTATTGACTAAGATTCTGCTGCTCGTCATACTGCGTCTCAAAGAACTTGCTGGAAGAAAAGTGGGGAATCCTAATCTGTCAAAGGCGCCGAATTGAGCAGCATCTGTCACATAGAAAAGCTGGGTCACCGTTTTTAATGGAAAAATATGCCAGTTAAAGTTGATATTACTCCTCCGCCACCAGCTAACTCTAAACAGCCTGGTGTGACAAAGTCCCTGCTATATAACGGGTCAAAGTTCCAAGGGCACCAGAAAAGCAAAGGCAACTCATATGAGGTCGAAGTGGTTTTACAGGTTAGTAACAATAACAAAGTACGCAATATTTCATATCTGTATTGTTCCGTGTCCTGCTCTTTGTTTACTTACGACTTCCCTGTATCTGATTACAGTAAACTACTTAATTTTCTTGTCCATTAAAGTTTTAGTACATTTTCGCCTACTTTATTCTCAAAGCATCATAATTACGTGATTCTTATTGTTTATATAACATGTGTTGCAGCATGTCGACGAAGAAAACTCGTATCTTTGTGGTTATTTAAAAATAAAAGGCCTGACGGAGGAGTTCCCCACACTCACAACATTTTTTGATGGTGAGATTATTTCTGCAAAGTATCCCTTTCTAACGAGAAAATGGGACGCAGATGAAGATGTGGATAGGAAACATTGGGTAAGCAGAATTATTTATAGTCAATTAACACAAATCGCAACAAAGGTTTAGTCTTTGTTCAATCTTTGTATGACTAAACAGCTGAACCTAATACAACACAATAATAAACAATGCTTATGACTGAAAAAAGACAAACTATAAAACAGTAGATATAGCTTATTCCTTCTGAGCAGAAATATAAATGCAAAAGTGTTTGCATAAAACAACCCTGTGTTGATAACACACATACCTACTGGTATAAATATAGATGTAAATGAGTTTGAACCAGTTACAAATACCCACAAGAGTAAATCTGTGTTAAACTGAACTGTGTGAAGCTGGTTACTTTAATATCATTATGAAGATTTTTTACTGTGGGATTTCATATCTGAAATTGTAGAATCAGCAGCTCAATAAAGCAGTTCTTTTGGATGTTCTTTTATGCATGTTTAACTGTGAACCTGCAGGAAGATTTATTTGAAATATACAGAGTGTTTCTCTACACAATGGATATCAAGTATAAATATAATTATACTGATCATAAATAATAATGATCAACTTTTACTATGGGACCCTAAACAAATTAATAAGGGCACCTTCAAATCTGCCGTAACATGCAGACTGCAGCAGCGTGACCACAGCGCTGCAGTCGCGCTGCTTTGTAAATCTATATAATTTTTTTTTAATTTTTCGCAGGTTTTTTTTATATGGTTTTACCAAACGCGCAAATGCAGCAATATCCTAAAATGCCACCATTGTCTAGAGATATACTACATAAGATATAATTATAGCTTATTGTACAGTCACCTGACAAAAATATGTTTGGTTTCAGAGTAAGTTTGACCTTTTTTATCCATATTTAAAGACGTTTAACTCGGACTCGTTTGACTATGAGTCACTCGCAAAGGCTGATTATGTATTTATGAGGTGGAAAGAACACTTTCTAGTGCCGGATCATACAATTAAGGATATAAATGGTGCTTCGTTTGCCGGTTTCTATTATATATGCTTCCACAAGTCTGCAGCAACGATTGAAGGTTACTATTACCACAGAAGTTCAGAATGGTAAGTGTTTTTAATTTTTGTTCTTATACAAGTTCTGTAATGTACCAGGCTTTTTTAAATATTCCACTGCAGGACACAGGCCTACCCATGAAGGGTAATTGGGTGATTTAGAAATATTTTGTCTCGCAGAAGTACATATTTTGTTTTATTATTTTTGCTATAGTTATTCTTTTACAACAAATTTTATTTAGTAATTTATTGTGTTCCAATGTAACAAGTATACATCGGGACAGTAAGCTTTTATACTAGTAATAGTAGAAAAGTAATGTTAAGTTTTTTGTTGAAGTGATCAATTGTTTGGAATATAGTGATAAATGGTTTGGTACAATAAAGTCACTACTTTGTAGAAGTGGCTAATTATCCTAAAATAATAGTTTAACTAGTTATTTATGCCAGATAGAAATAGCCAATCAAAACCAAGTTTTGTATAGGGAGTTATCAGTTTTGTTCAATTAGAGATATGAAAGACACAAATTCTAGGATAAGATGGTTTCATTCTATTAAGCAAGATTTCCAGAATTCAGTATAAGAGTATCTAGTAGCTACTTTTTATAGCATCAAAAATCAAAAAGATTGTGCTTCTATTTTTATAATATGCACCTGTATATTTTTTTTCTTAATTCACGATTAAAATTCTACAGTATTTATGTGTTACAAAACCGCTACAGTGAGAGAGTTACATACTGTTTTTTTAATATTTTTGATAGAGAAGGTGAGTATGGTGAGAAAGCATTTTAATAATGTTAAAGGACACACTTATACTGGACCTCAACTTTAGAAGCGTTAGAAAATGACTTTTATAATCGCCTGCTATGCTATTTAGACTAGAGTAGAACCTTTAAAAATAATAAAGATTGAAAAAAAAATAATAGTAGGATGAAACCCATTAGAAAAGGAGGGGAATATTATAAAAATAAAAGGAAAAATAATTTACGGGCGATCTGAGGTCGGGAAGGGGATGAGGGGGGGGGGGGTTTAAGGGGAAAAAACGGTTTTTCTCGATTTCCGGCAAAACTAAAAGTCCTATCGAAAAAAGTCAAATAGCAAAGTTGTAGGTAATAAAAAGATCTAAAACTTTTGTATTGACACTTTTTTCACATAACCTCAAAATTTATGTGAAAAATCCAAAAAACCGAGTTTTTGGTTTTTTATTTTTATCTTTTACAATAATATTTTTTTTTTAACAAAATTTGGTGAAAACTTACCTTTTTATGTCTCAAATACGCTGTAATTTATTTGATTAAAAATATTAATTTTTTTCACCTTATTTTGAATGAATATCGAAAAAACACCCTAATTTTCAATCGAAAATTCAACCGTCAAAATATCAGCTTTTTTCAAAAAGTTGTTATGTTTTCTGTTTGTTGAAATCTCTACTTTCCGATGGTGAAAAAAAATATATATGTTACTATAGTAAATCTTCTCAGAAAATGCAAAAAATCGAAAAAAACTCGAATTCGAAAGTTTTTTTAAATTATTATAAATAATTTTGAGCTATTTATTAAAATTTACACTTTAATTACTCGAAAAACGTTAAATTACATGTTACATTGATAACAAAAAAATTGCAAATAAAAATAAACTACTATAATTCACAAACAAATAAGTGAATAAAATTAATATTTAATAAGACATCTACAATATTTGGAGAAAGTTGTCGAATCTTCTTTAAATTACATGCGTAGATGCCTATTTATAACTATTTTAAAATAAATGATATATACCTGAGTAGATATACCTGAGTGACCTACGAAAAATTGTAGCCCATCAAAAGGTATTTCGTGGAGAAGTGGGGAAGGGGCTAGGCTGGTCTGGGTACATAAGGTACAAACCTACTATTATATACTATATATTTCGTAGCAGCTGTTACAACCGTTAGCCTTACCAGTATTCGAAATACAATACAGTATACAACATCGTTTATAAAAATACACGTGCACGCTGAGTTTCTTGAAGATAACTGTGACAAGTTAACTTAAAAAAACAAAAAAACTTTTCGAATCTGCATAGGAAGGTAAACTATCTCTATTTATATCTGTATCAATCAACTCAAACGAAAGAATAAAGATTGAAATTAAATGATATTTTAGTACAAGATAGAAAAATAACAATCTCCTTAATTTTACACAAACAAATTTAGATAATCCCATGAAAAAAAAAAATTTCAAAATACATAAAAAATATAATAAAAATCTATAAAAAATATATATCGTAAATATATTTTTAATAACAAACTTTTGGCCGATTTCTATATATATATATATTTTATACATTTTTAATAGATTTATAATATATTTTTTGTACATTTTGACATTTATTACTTTAATATTTATTTTCGATTTTTTGCATTTTCTGAGAAGATTTACTATAGTAACATATATATTTTTTTTCACCATCGGAAAGTAGAGATTTCAACAAACAGAAAACATACCAACTTTTTGAAAAAAGCTGATATTTTGACGGTTGAATTTTCGATTGAAAATTAGGGTGTTTTTTCGATATTCATTCAAAATAAGGTGAAAAAAATTAATATTTTTAATCAAATAAATTACAGCGTATTTGGGACATAAAAAGGTAAGTTTTCACCAAATTTTGTTAAAAAAAAATATTATTGTAAAAGATAAAAATAAAAAACCAAAAACTCGGTTTTTTGGATTTTTCACATACATTTTGAGGTTATGTGAAAAAAGTGTCAATACAAAAGTTTTAGATCTTTTTATTACCTACAACTTTGCTATTTGACTTTTTTCGATAGGACTTTTAGTTTTGCCGGAAATCGAGAAAAACCGTTTTTTCCCTTAAACCCCCCCCCCCCCCCCCCTCATCCCCTTCCCGACCTCAGATCGCCCGTAAATTATTTTTCCTTTTATTTTTATAATATTCCCCTCCTTTTCTAATGGGTTTCATCCTACTATTATTTTTTTTGGTTGCATAAATTATCGAGCCTGGTGTAATTCTGTTAGCTTTAACAGATTTTAGACGCTCATTCCTGCTCTTAATTCATCTCGTGACCTTTTATGTATAGGTGCGTCCTTGCAGGCTATCGATTCAATAATAGGGCCCCTGGATATATTACTTAAAAGAATGATACCAGAAAAATTTATATCTCGTATTTAGATAGGTTGGTCATATTTTGTCCTCCATGGCAGGCATCCTTTGTTTTTGTTTTTTCACTGTGCACATATTTTCTGTTATGTTTCAGGTATCAGTCGTTGACCTTAAGCCATGTGCCAGAACACAGCATCCAAATCTATGAATTTAGATGAAATGACTAAAACCATCTTGCAAACTCGGATTCGTATAAGTGTCTGCTAGTACTTTTACTCCAACGAATTGGTATTATAAAAAATATTTTACCAATTTTAAGTTTTTCCCGTAATATAAGATGAAGATGTCTGAGCTATTTGAGATTTTAACGACAATGAGACATTTAGTAAATCATGTACATTAATGACGAGCAACTTAATAATTTGGTCTGTTCTTGCATATACTTTTGTTCAATGAAGCTTTCTTTGCAATGTGTAGTCTTGCGCTCCATTGTTTTGCTACCTTAGTTATCACTCGGCTGATATGTCGGTAGGACAAGTTTTGGTGCACCAGTGGTTAAAATAAGTTTTTCTAAACAGGTTTAGGTAGAGGATTAGGCAAACTGAATGTACCTATGTATCTTATGTACTCCTAGTATAACAATTAACAACTGTTTTTATACATTGCAACGCAATCAAGCGCAAAGTTCAAAATATTCGCACTGGTCCACGTGACTCGGTACGCGGTCTTTTTTCTCTCAGCTATGTAACACAGGTACCTGTGTTTCTAAAGTGGTACTGAATTCAAAAAGTAGGTTTAATTTTTAGCAAATAAGTGCGATACAACGATTTCATGCAGTATCATCGAACGGTGGTAGAACAGTGCTCGCACTGACGAGTGCCGAATACAGTGCCGTGCGGAAAGAAATGGAAGAAAGATCCTACGTATATATGAGCAGAGAAAGACGCTATGTGCTTTGCCATACGAAGTTCCGTCGCGGAATATCGGTCAATACAATTTATTATCTTCCAATCACAACGGACAGCCGATATTCCGCAGAATGTGCCCGACCACTGCGTTCCGCGACGAAATTTCCATCTTGTGTGGCAAAGGCTTACACGGAATCGTACATACATTGATTTCTTCAGTAGGTACTCATCCCTTTCTTCTATCGTACGGCTAGACAGACGCGACCAAGGTGCCACCCTTTTATGGTGGATGATCCGCGCTTTAGAACCAAGCGTTTCGTATCCTCATTCCACATACGTGCAGCCAGAATGTGGAACGCTTTGCCTGAGTCTGTCTTTCCGCTAAAGTACAACATAGATGTTTTCAAATCTCAAGTAAATAGGTATCTTATCTAGGTAATCGTGGTACACCCTAGACCGCATATCTGCGTAACTTCAGGCAGTATGTAGTCAAACGCAAACCTACCTATCTGAAAAAAAATTTGCCCTGTGTGCCGCGCGGAGACGCGGATTTTTGGTACCAAAATTACTATTCTAAAATACGAAGACGTAGTTACGAGTAAAATAAAAATAAATATCTTAGTGCAATAATCAATATAAAATAAAAATCAATAATTCTTTCTTCTTGATTCTTTTTTATCAGTGTTTAAGTTGGACTGGCTCCAATTTCTTTTATTATTGACTACTTTGAGTAGTTCGAGGTCTATTCTAGTGCTTTTTCAGTTTGTCTACTTCTCTACTTATGACCATGAACATTGCTATGTATTGAATTGTGATATTTTGTACAAATTACCTGATTGTAAGTAGGTTTTGTGTTACTATTGTTTTAATCATTTTACTGCTATTGTCTACTATATTCATACTATGTACAATATGTACATACAAGATTGTAAAGTAGTATTTATTTCCTTGATTGTTAACGATTATAATGTCTGAATACGCGCTTAATCTGCTTTTTGGGTTGAGTTTAAGCAAAATGAAATGGCTAAGTTTGTGTAGTTTCTCTTAGACGAAATCCTTTGAAATATTTAGTTACCTATTCTTTTTGCATGACTGTACTTTCGTGTGTGGAGCCTTAAATGCGACACACGTTGGTTTAGTCCAGTAAGTGCGATAAGGATAACTGGATATATTTAGTGTACATGAAGCAAACTACCGTAATAAGTTTATCTCTTTTACACCAAAGAAATTAATATTTTGTTATCCTCTTCCCACATACATATGAGACAAGCGCGTACGTAGACACTATATGTAAAGTTTGTTACCATAGACGACTGTACGTCGTGTTTTGGATGAAGTATGTGCAAGCGCAGAAAATTTTGTTTTTTTTTTAATAAGTAAATAATATTATTATTGATTCCGTACATTGACATTATTTCACGAAATGTTATTGATAAATTTGATTTTTTTAAAATAAAAGTCTTACAGTGTATCAATATGTTTTATTGTTCCTCCTGTAGCTTACTGTAATTCTTTAGGTATATAAAGTTGTGAGGAACTCACTATGGTCATCATTATGGACAATGTTTGCAATAGAAAAATGTGGAATAGTCCCTTTGATCAAATATCTACAGAGCCACAATCCCTAAGTGAAAGTAGTAAAAAAATGTCCGAGCGCCGTCATACCTACTGATTTATTTATATACTAGTTTTTACCCGCGGCTTCGCCCGCATACGCAATATATCATTATAATTTATAGCCTATATGTTATTCTGATATATAAGCTATATTATTGCAAAGTTTCATCTCAATCCGTTCAGTAGTTTTTGCGTGAAAGAGTAACAAACATCCATACATCCATCCGTCCATCCATCCTCACAAACTTTCGCGTTTATAATATTAGTAGGATAATTTATAGCCTATATGTTATTCTGATATATAAGCTATATTATTGCAAAGTTTCATCTCAATCCGTTCAGTAGTTTTTGCGTGAAAGAGTAACAAACATCCATACATCCATCCATCCACCCATCCTCACAAACTTTCGCGTTTATAATATTAGTAGGATACCGATATTTACACTAAATAATTCACAAGCGACCCGTTTTTTCGAATATCGACGTTATGTCGCTTAATTAGTGCTTATAACCGAGCTCTTTAGCATCGCGCGGCGTTGTGGTTGGCTTGCAATCGCCTTACAACTAACTAAAACGCCTGCCCACTACTTAGCTTGGACAGAGTTTTGGCTCGGACTTTTTTTGCACGATTGTGACTATAGATATTTGCTCGAATAGTACACAGAAATTCTTATCCATATTGCCTAGAAGATCAGGGTCAGGAACGATAACCTAGATAAAATATTATTTAAGTAGACTGCGGATTTTTGTGACTGAAAGTGAGCACTGATGTATCTCAAAAGGTAACTCTTTAATTAGTTAGCAATGTTTAATATTATTATTAAACATTTTTTTATTTTTTTTATTTTATTATTTCTATTATTATTTATTATTATATATATTAACAAGTTATAAAACAATTAATTTGGGTTATGCCTTAATCTTTACTCTATCGGATCTTTTGCACTTATCTTTGCATCAATTTGTTGAAAGAGAGGAAAAATTGCATTTATTTTAGTTTAGCAAGTATGCAGCAAACAAGGCTGTTATAGCCGACCTTCAGTGATTGACCACTTTAAGAAAAAGTCGGATTTTTAGGTGATTTCAATGATTCTATTTCATGTTTCATCATCATCATCAACCTGTGTCTACCCACTGCTGGGTATAGGCCTCCTCTCTTATGTGCCATTCTTCTCTATCCTAGGTCAATCTCATCCACGCCTGACCAGCGATGGGTCTGATGTCATCGACCCATCGGGCTGGTGGTCTGCCTATAGAGCGCTTATCTTCTATTGGAAGCCACTCAGTCAGGGATCTACTCCACCGGGCGTCAACACGTCTAGCTACGTGTCCTGCCCAAGAACTACTTTATAAGTGTTTTAAAAAATAAACTGACATCATTCTGAACAAAAAACTCGAAGACAAAAAAGGAGGAGAGAAAAAACTAGAGTCTTAGGGGATTTTTACTAAACAGGAGTATGCCTCTTCTAAAAAATTAAGTTCTTTAAGATTTTTCTTAGGAACAGCGCTATCAAGGACATGTTCACAAAATGTATGGAGGCTGGTATAGTAATAATCAAAAATTCTAACCACAACACTCGTTACATTTCGAGAAAGTTCATATTTTTCTGAATAAAAACATGTTTACGTAAATTGTTAAAATAATTATTAGTATTCATTATAATTTTTATCAAGTTTTGTAAGAGTTATAAGTCCAATAAATATATATTTACCTTTAATCCGGATCATAAAACAATCATAGAACCGCCGACTGTCTTAAACGAAAATTTAGCAAAGTATTCTCGATCTAGATCATCTTTAATGATCTTTTGTACTTGAGTACAAAAAGTTCTGTAATGAGGTCTTTAGATCGCAAAAAAATTAAATAGGGATATTTTAAAAGGCCAGTAAGAATCTCCGATTTAAGTTATGCTTAATTGCAACGTAAAAAATACCCAGATTTGTGGAAAATGCAAGTGGGCAATCACTGTACGTGTACAGGCTCTAGCTAGGGCAATAACTATACGTGCCGGGCAATCACTATGCTTTTTGGTGGTTTGAGTATTGTTATTTTTAAATGCCATTCTTTTAGAGATATTAATTAAAAAACATAGGTATATATTCCTTTAGATTATCTGACTTAAAAAAAATATCAAATTGCTAACTCAAATAATTTTATATAGGTGCAACTTTGATTATGACAAGTAAATAATCTAAGAGGTGCAATAAATTGCTAATTCAGATTTTGTAGAGAAAATTGTGGATCAAAACGTTAAGGGGGCAATAGTTACCCAGTTTACACTACCTGCAATAAATACAATACCAAGTTTTAAAACTTAAAAGTGGGCGTTGTAGAGTTTATGCATTTACCTATTCTATTCCACAGCATCCAATCAACAAACGAAAATAAAAATGCAGGGCTTTCATTCATTTGGTTTTAATGTAACACATTCACTATTTACAATAAAATACTGGCATTGATAGTTTCATATTATTTCATCAAATATTAATAAAGCGAATTATTCATATTTTTTAAAAATTATTCTCTGATCGACTCCCAAGTTTCGATGCTAAATCACTAAACTCTTAAAATATTTGTACAATAGTATTCTCGGTAGATAAATAGTTGTTAATCTTAGATCACTATACATTAATGCATTATGAAAATAAGTATTTAGTACAAAAACAGAGTTGTCGCGAACGAAAATAATTTTAAATTGACGGTAGTTTTTAATCACGCTGTTTTTGTACTATTCGTAAACAAGAATATGTTTAGCGTACCTACTAGAATTTTAACAACACTGGTTCGCGTTCTAGAAGTCAACGTTTATCACCCTTATTTAAAGAAATAATTTTAGATAAGATACATTTTAACATGCTGCAGAAAATAATGCTTAAATATTTTGTCATAAAACAAAAAATGTTTAATAAACCAAGAAGAATATCCTACTTAATATTATAAACGCGAAAGTTTGTAAGTATGTATGGATGTTTATTACTCTTTCACGCAAAAACTACATGACGGATTGAGATGAAACTTTGCAATGATAATACTTATACCTAGGTACATCAGAATAACACAAGCTATAATTTACAAAGATATTGCATGAAACGATGTTCGGTGGTTTAGCTAGTTTTAGTTATATTGTCACAAATAGTGCACTAAAATATATTTTATACTTTGTGTAAAATTAATGGTACGTACATATACTAAGCGCCACACAAATCGGCGGATGAGAAGTTATGCGCAGCGTTCTGCGCAAAAGCCAAAAAATAGGTAAGCGCGGGAGCCAGAGAGACGAGACGCCGGGGCACACCCGCCCGCTAACCTCATGCCTCCCGCGCGCTTCCTACGACCGAGCTCACTACTTCGCCATTTGTATAGGCATTGTGCACACATGCTCAATAATTAGCGAATCACGGCGAAGTGTCATCTGCGGCTAACTTATTATCCGTCGATTTGTGTGGCGCCTAGTATACACTAGAAAGAAATTTAATTTTAAGTCTGAAAATAATTATGTTACTTTAAAAAATAATAAGAGAAAGTATACCTAATTATTTGACTAATTATTATTTGATAGGCATTTACAGCAATGCAAAATATTCGGGGCAATTTTCACAACATGCATAGTAATTTAAATACTCATGAAAACAGGTGATAAACGATTGACTAGCATCCTTTCTACAGAATGTAAGTAAACTAGACCACGACAAAGCTTTTTTAGAATTTAGTAGACTAAAAATTTAGAAGATTCTTAATAGACTAAAATACTTTTATGTTACTTACTAAATTATTGTTTGATAGAAAAAAGTTTCTATAAATAGATATCTTGTAGAATATAATATGGCATCTAAACACAGTTAAACAGCCTGAAGGCCTCTGACATGGCTAAACGGTTAAAACAACCGGGGCCTACAATTGAACGTGTCATCCGAGCCACGGTAGCGCTGAGTTGTAAATGCCACCCGAGGTCACCCATCCGAAGACAGACGGTGCTGAACGTTGCTTAACTTCGATCGTCAATGAACTACGTTATGAGCGATATACGCAGTTAGTGCTCGAGAATGTTTAAACTGATGATGATGAATGCCATAGTAATAGTACTACTAAACAGGACTAAACAGGATAGCACTGCTGAGCATTTCTAGTCATTTATAGATCAAAGTAAAAAATCGTTTTTATTTCGACTATAGTTAATTTCCTTACATTTTTTATAACTCTACTGCTCTAGTAGAGCTACATAATTGTAGAAAATTGTGAAAATTTAATACAGTAATTAGCCCGTGTCATGGTCACATTTACTTCAAATCTCTAGGCCTACCTAGCAATACATTAAATCCGTCTAAACTCTAAATCGAATAGTAAGATTATTATGTGATAAAAAACTAAATACTTATTACTAAACTTTGGTGGGATCGTTATGTGTAAATAGTTCGGCAATGTAAGTATTCAGACCCATTCTCTTATTGAAGACTAACATTATTTTTTTCTTCTACATGCAGTGTGGCTGACATGCTAGTATAAAGCTAGATTCACATTACACCTGGCCTGCCTGATTTGATTGTTATTAAATAATGATTATATTAATTTATTTCAATGTTAAAGAGGCCAATCGGTATTACGTACTACCTATAATGTTATTACTCCACCTGCGTTCTAACTCGTTAATTAGCGAGCTAATTTATGCGTTAAGACGCAGTTGGAGCAGTATCATAAAATAATGTGCAATTACAACGTTGTATTATGTATGTGAATAACTTAAATATGATCTTGAATATGAAGTTAATCATAGAAAATTATGCTGTATGAAACTTATACGATAATATAATAAATAAGCCTTAGCTACTGTACACTTTTCAAGGTAAGGATTTATCAAAAATTTATAATAATAAAAAAAAAAAATTAATTTATTTAACTGACTTTCTTGAAGACCAGTCTGTTTTTGTACAAAAAGTTCTACAATAAAATTGCACGCAAGTAGGTACTTGGTGTGATGTGAAACAAGCCTAAATTCTGCACGATTTCCTTGTAGTTTCAAATTAAAGTTCGAATAATCCAAAATACATATAAAGTCACACTGTATATAGGTACTATATAGATAAATAATTATTATTATATAGAGATAGCTCGCATTTTAGTAAATCAATATTATGCATGCAATGTGATTGAAATTAAAATTCTTAACGAAGCAAGCTTTAACCATAATTAAAGAAAAAGTACAATCACGCAGAGTTGCGATGTCACGGCATGTTTTAACTTTTAACACTTAAATAAATTTGAATTAACAATTTTGCATCGTAAGACATCATACACATTGCAGAAAATATGTCTTGACAACAAGACAGATTTCTGCATCATAGTTTTATTATTTTATGAATATAAATATGCCATGACGGTACCTAAATAATCAGTGTTATCAACATTATCTTGCATTATTGAATCAGGTGGGCTTAAAAATGTCCGATGTGCATTTGGTTATTGTATTCAATTAATAATACAAACAAATACTTAAGACTATATCTACACACATATATAAGAACATCGAGTTAAATTCAGAGTTAAATTTCTCCTCGACAAGGCAAGAGGCAAGCCAGTGCCTAATTTTGCAAAATAAACTAAGAAAAACAATACATTTTAATACATTAAACACCTACACAAAACTACATTCACAACGAAAAAAAATATAAAAATATACATCGAATAAATATGAATTGGCGATTATCTTGAACAATTATACATTATATAAAACAACATTAAGTAATACTATGAAACAAATATTGATTCAAAATAAAACACTTAAACTAACGTAAAAAAGTATTTACAAAACTTAAAAAGACAACTAACAAAAAGTATAACTATGACTGTATTATTTGGCTTTGAAATAAATAGGCTAATATAATGAAAGCTATGAGTAAACGAAGTAAGGTGTGAACACTGTGAAATAATAGATGTTAAACGTTATTTAATACTAGGATCATGCATGCCGTTCTGTGAGCACTTCCATTTGCCATAGCTTTCATTATACGTCGTCGGGTAACATCAAATTGTCTAACAAGGAAGAAAGCGAGCTATCTCTTAGAAGTGCCTTCACTGCTGAACCAATGTCTGAGACCGAGGAGGCTGTACAAGTCCTGGTTGTTGGAGCGGGCTCTCACAGGGCTCAGATGGCGTTGAGCCACTCTGTGAATGTAGCCTTTCAGCTGTTCGGGGTACGCGTCTCGTAAATTCGGCAAGCTCACATAAGGATTTCCGTGAGGTCTTAGTGAATGAGGATACGAGTGATGGTGACGCCTCGGATTCTCGTGGGTGTTGTAAACTCCCCCGAACTTATTGCGGCCAGGCCAGTAGTCCTGCAAGTGGCGGAACGGGTAATCTGGCGGAGGGGTCGGAGCGTGTTGACTGGGCCAAGGGTATCTGTAATATACTCCGTTTTTGGGATACACATTATGCACGGGCTTATCTCTGTAATCTGGCTGATCGTTAGACGGTGAAGCTTCTATAGTGTCCGATTCTTTAGGCTTATTGCGACGATGTTGTAGCCTTGTTCGGGTGCCAAGTACGCTGTCATCTGTAGCCGTGTTTTTCTTTTGATCTTTGGCAAAATTATCATCAGTTGTAACTTCAGCGTAACGGCTTATGAGTTTTATCGCTTCACCGATGTCAGAGTAATCATTCTCGGGGTTGAGTTTAGTTTGATCTCCGTCTTTCTTTAATGCTTGGGGAGCATCACTGGAAGTTCTATTGGCATTCGTTGCGGTTTCAGTTTTATTTTGTTGTGTAGACAGTATATTTTCTGCATTGGTCGATGCTGCGGTATTTTGTGCTTGTGTTTCTTTATTAGCATTGTCAGTATTTGCGCCTTCGTTATTTAAATTGAACAGAACAGGGTCGACATTAACATGCCCATACACAACTTCTTTTTGCCCAACTTCCTCAGTAGTCTTGTCAGTCGAATCAGCGTCAGTATCGTTAACGGCTATGCTGTCCCGTTTTGGTTTGTCTGGATATAAATGCATGTTTGTCAAATCGTTGTGGTTTATTCCATAAGCGCTATTAGACTGAGACGTATAGTTTGTGTTTTGTAGTTTTAATATTTCTAATTCAGCTTCTATGCTGGAGCCACCGTCTGGCTTGTCTTTCTTGTCAAATTTTACAAAGTTTTCTTGTAGCTCTTGAGCCTGTAAAACAAGAATGATAGTTTTAACATTGTTTTTATTTGAACATGTATTTCGTATTTGATGTAATTTTTGGCCCTTTTATAAATATCCAATGTCAGTACATGACTGAAAAAAGTGGATCTTGAAACTTTCTCTTTCGAAAGATATCTTTGCCCAGTAGTAGAATAAGGCAGGTAAAATCAAAAGAAACAATTCAGGATCAAATACCATAGAAACATTTCCAAGGTAAATATTCACCTGAGCCAAAGGATCCTGTCCTTGCAGCGGCGCCGCGAGCGGGTCCAGCCCGATGGGGATAGACAGCTGCAGCGGGCCAGGCTCGTCATCGCCATAGTCGTATAAGTCTCCGCCGGAGGCCGGCGCGGGCGTGAACAGCGCGTTCAGCTGGGCCAGCAGGTTCCGCTCGTGCTCGTCTTTGTTTATGGTTATAGCCTGGAAATAAGACAATGTTTTGTTTTGGTATACGACTGAGTACAAAAAATACTTAGATTTGGCATTATCTGTGCATTGCACTAGCTGTTTATTAATTATTGTCCTTTGTGTGACAAAAAATACTTATATTAGTACTATTAGTAAGGCTATTTTAGGGGATTAAGTAGGCACATTTTATTCTGTGTGTTTGTGGTTTTGACATTATGGTATAGGTACAGATACCTACGAATTCTCGAATGGGAAATTTTCTTTGGGAGCTCTCAGCCATTCTAGTTAACTACGCTAGTCAGTCGTACACTGAAAACTAATCTATCACTAATGAAATGAAACGCCAGTTATACGCCGAATCGAACTTCTTGGCGGCTTCAAGCAAGTTTGTGTAGTTATTTTATATGTTGGACATAATTACCCACCTGTACGCAACCATTCCTATCCAACCGTTGGCCCTTCGGACAGACGAGCGGCGTTATGAACAGCGACTTGGTCGTGATCCGTCTTGGCGGCGCGTTCTGGTTCCCGCTCTCCGGACTCTGCAGCCAGGTCTTCCAGGCAAGTTCTGCAGCCAAGCGGTCGAGTGTGCGAGGCGGCGCGCGGGTCGTGGCCAGCGGCGCTGGCGCTTGCTCCGTTGTTGTCGCCTCTTCGGCTACCGTCGTCTCCTCGACCTTAGCCTCTGCCGTCACCTCCTCGGCTCTCACTAGTGCGCAACACACCAGCCACAACGTCGCCCACTTGTACCACATCGCAAACACCTGGGGACAAAAGTTAATGAGTCAATAAACATTGACAAAAATCATTAGTTATTGAATTTGAATTATTACATTGAGGTCATGCTCATGTTCGTGGGGTTTATACTACATAGAATTTAAAAAGCTATAGACGTAGATATTACAGTAAAAATAAAATTTATCAAGGCATCACATTATTCAATAATCTGTTGCATTTTATGTATAAGAAGGCAAAAAAGAAATTAAATTCTTTTAATCAAACTTAAAAAACATTTCATAAGCTATAACTATTAAAATTAACCTACTTATGTAATATAAAAACTAATACTAAACACTAAAACTTATATTACTAAAAAAAATAAAAATATAACTAATCTGAAAGACCCGGGGCAGAGGGTAACGTGGCCAGAATGCTGGCGACGTTGCCTCGCTGAATTGCTTTACTAATTTTTTGGCCAAAGTAGATGCCAGCATTCTGGTCAAGTGTCACCTCTACCATTCGCCTAGCCAGATCTTTATACAAAAGGTGAGCGTCCGGCCCCCACGGACCTAAAGTCTCAACCCCAAACGGCACGAAATGGTACATTCTGTCCAACGACTCATATAAACTCAGGCAAAACTATATTCTTCCTTTAAAAATATAAAAATGAGAGTAAAAAAAACTATTCTACCTATAAGTCAACCAAATGATTCAAGTAAAGTGCAAATTGAGCTTCTTAAGTCGTAGTCTGTGCTAAGAGTCTAGAGCAGGTACATTACAACAGATTCTTGTACACATTCAACGTGCCTTGAATTCAACATTCAAGAGATGGGAGATTGTGCACGGCTCCAGAAACAGTGTGATGTCAACCGGATCAAGGTTTGGCCTCATCCATTAGTTCAATAGCTCGGACACGAATCGACTTTGTAGTCTGATCTATTGATCTCTACTCTACCCTCCTACCTGCCAGTACTTATCGTTCCAATGATCGTTGCATAAACATTATAATTTGGCTATTGTAGCAAATGGATTTAGCGCTCAGGTGCATAATTAGTATTTAGATAAAGTACTTGTGGAGTGAACCAAATACCTCAGTCAAACGACCTTGAGGCCCTTTGTCACTCTAGAAAGTAAAAGCAACAGCTTAATCATAGGTATGCCCACAGCTTCGTCTTTACTTTTGACTCGCACCAAATTACACATAAGCACATAATGACAGTCTAATGCTATTATTGACTGTGCAGTAATGGATGTTAAATTGATATTGTATCAAAAACGATTGCAACTCTTTCCGTTTTAATAACAGAAAAAAAGATGCAAAAAGTGGCGCCGACTTTCAGTTAATTTGATTTCGTTTTGGAGTGTAATGAGAAAGCGACAAATTATATGTTACGTTTGGTACTAACGTAAACATAAAACATTCAAAATGGAATGTTTCTTTTGCACAAACAATCGCCTGTTGAATTTCTAAACAAACATTGGAGATTGGCGCCGCATAAGTTTCAATCGAGACGTTGGTTAGACACTCAGGTTGATAGATATTTATTAATAGTCAACGTGGCCAACATTGTCGTTAGGACATTACATTATAGTAAAGTGCATGCTTTGAATGCCAACAAAGGTTTTCGATAAAATAACGGGATGCAAGTAGGTAATAAGACGAATATGCTCAGTAATATATGACTATTGTAGGGAGTTTCAGTGCAGTTATGTGTATAAAGTCCAAGGACCGCCATTAGTAGCTAGGTAGGTACTTAGAGACATTTCTATCTTAAGAAGAATAAAACATTGACAAAATGGTAAAAGGTGTTTTATTTTTTACCTCTTGCCATATGACACAAGTTTTGCTGTCAAGGATTTTGTTGTTCCTTTCACTGTATAAGGCTGGCATGTAGGTGTGTAACAATATATCGGACTTATCAGGCGTGCATTGGTTTGCTCGCTGGTAAGCAGTGACGTAAGAACTACCAGGATACGCATTGTTGAGCCTTTTTTGGTAAGAATTCCGGACCAAGTGAGCTCATGAAGAAATGTGACTAGGCAATACAACTTAAAGAAAACTCTTGTTTTCATCGATAACTGCGGAATTCTGCGGCAACATAAAAGAATTCAAATAAGATGGTCAATTCCATAGCCGATAATGCTCATCTTCAAATGAATACGTCAGATGAGTCAGTACGTTCAATTTATTATTATTACTCGGTATAAAACGTATGTAATGCTGAAGCGCGTGCATTAAAATGAATTATGTTGTTTGATTAAAAAACAACATTAAATTAATCGAGAGCATGAACTGGTATGTTTCCAGTAGATAAATAAACCTCGGACTGTATTCAATAATAAGCACTTGATTTTAGAAAGAGCAAGCTTGATAGCTATCAGCTGCTTTAATATCAACGTTTAAGAAATAATTTAATGATGAATAAACTAAACTAAACTAATTAGAGAATAATGTTTATTTTTTTCCAAAATTATTAAAACTAACTTCTAACAGTCGCACATTTTGAGCACTTCGTATTTATTTTATATAATTATTCCAGGAGCTGGTTAAAAATGTTGAACCGAAGTTGACGAAAAAACCTACTCATCATCATCGTCACTCCGTAATTGCCCACTGCTGAGCATAGGCCTCTCTTGTTGTACGCTCTCATCTCGGTCCTGTGCTTAACTGGACCCGCTATTTTTACGATATCGTCGACCCAATGAGCTTTCGGACTCTGATTACTCGGACTACTGAATATAAAATAAAAATCAGTGAAAAACCACACCGAAATTTGAGTTTAGGTACTCTTTTCTTGTTATCATTTAACTTATGCGAGCATCTTCCAATTTAATGGAGAACTTCCAAAAACAGGAACATTTGTTTATATATTGAAATAAAAAGCGCTGCATTTCAGTAAACGCTAGCATGGCATAGGAATAGCACAGCGGCCGAAACCATTCATAACTATGTTGATCGCAGGAAACGATTGTATTGTTATTCACAATTGTAAGAGTTTTTTAATAATCCGTTCTCACCAATTGTCCCATATCCAATATTAATATTCATTATTTGCGGAGCTGTTATCGATTACATCACTGAACTCGCCTGGCGACAATCCATTGTCGTCTCCGAGAGTGTTAATTTCCTTGACCTCCGAGACGAGCGCACGTTTATGGTTGGTCTTGTGCTTGGTAGTAAATAATTTAGTGCGCAAAACAAGGGCAATGGCTGTTGACCCCGTCGCGCGCGATCTATCGGCATCTGGCAATGATCTCGCAGCAGGCGCGGCGCACGCGCACGCGGAAGCGACACGCGGGAATTGACCGTGTTTCAATGGGTGCTTCATTAAACCACTCTTCACAGACTGATGTGAAAAGGATTAGAAAGTAGCACTGAGCTCAGATGAGTTACTCAATCGGTATCACCCTTTGATCCGATAGCTCAGTCTCCCCGAGACCACGTCTGACCTAATGAGATCATTGTGTTTACATAAAACAGACACACCTCGGGTATTCCGTTGGATGTATTATTATCTGCGCGTACTGAATCCTCGAATATTGAACCCTACCTTGACATGTATGCGAGAGCGAGAAGACGCTCGCGGAACAGAGGTGCGCCAGCGCAGGGTTGCACACAAATAGCTCTCCAGTCGGATTCGAGTGCTTCTGAGAATACTCGGTGCGATCAGTGTGCGTGTACCGACGACTCGGAGCTTATTGAGCCAAAGATAAAGGGACCATTAATTACTTAAGCGTTCTGTGCCTATGCGTTTCGACTCGATTGAACTGGCAGCCTATCTGATGCGATCTACGCGTCAGGCTGAGCATCATTGTTTATGTTCCGAGTATTCCCACCGCATTAGTGCGCCTACTTCCTTTAATTAATGCATGCACTTCAATTAACGGTATTAGGCAACTAGGGGAACATGGGATCCAAACTTTCTATCGTCACGCTTTGTGCGTCACCTCGGAGGATTGGCAGGTGCTACTTTGTATTTATTGTTTGTTTAACGAAATTCGTAGGCAGGTAAAGTTTTTTCAATTTTGATGCGTTACGACAGCTGCTTCCATTTCTGATCCTAGGGTAGATATATAGGGTAGATATATATATAGGGTAGATACCCGGGCTATCGTTAGCTGCAACAACGTCTTTATTTACAATATTTTAGATTTTATGCATTTACTCGTATATACGTAGACGTAAGTACCTACGTCATGTTATATCTGAGTATTGGTTTCAAGATTCGTTATTTGATGCCAGGAATTTCCGATTCACATCATTGCCTTTCCCTATAAAGTTACTGTTTTGATCTGTTATTATCGCGCCTGTGGTAAGGGCAAAACCTGATTCGGGCAATATCCCTTTCACTTGAATTTTACTTTCCAGAGAGTTCACTGAAAGTTCCAAAATAGGCTACTTCCGTTGCATTACTAGGTATGTATTTTTGCTGTAACAAGTATACATTTTGAATTCATTATCCCGACAAAAAAGTTTTTTTTCTTTTCTAGCAATTGTATTATCTACTTGTTTAAGTACATAAGTAGGTACATCACAATCCAAAGAATTATGTACAGTAATTATGGAACTTTAATTATGAAAATAACTGTCCTTGTCGATTTTTAATAGACCGGTTGGAAATGGTTCACATTCAGCGTGTTCCTGAAATCTTAATTAGGCCGTCTGTCTACTTTCTACTTTTCTATGATACACTTGTATTCTATAACATTGCAACTTCATAGTCCATCAGTTCTGCATTTTATGTGGCCTGCTTACTATCACTTCAACTGGATAATCCTGGCCTATGAGACAACTTGCGATTGGATTACGAATTTCAAAATCACAATTTAAATATATTATGATAATATTTGCAAGTTTTAACGTTACCATTTCCAAGCACCTACTCGAAATATCGTGCAGTAATACTTGTGATTTCGTAGTCAATGATGTCTATTGTCTGGTATTGCCCATGACTATCGGTAGAAAGTGCTGTCGCTAACTGGTCAAACACGATCACGGCTATATTTGCATATTAGGTAACTACCGGGGCCTACACCTTGAGGATACGTGGCAGGACGACTTGAGGTTTTTCAACCTTCGCAAGTTAAACATTATGCAGAAACTTACGCATGACCTCTGGCCTTGTGAAATATCTACATTTAAACGATTTCTGTTGCTACGCAAATAATATTAAAATGTAGGTTAGTAGTAAACTCTGATAAGCCACTGAGCATGTATAAGGATATAATAGGTATCTAGGAAGCAAAACAACTTGACATGTGGAAACAACGTGGGCCCGTCATGTACGATACCATGTATGCCTGGGGTTGGCATATTTGAAGATGAACTTTTGGCAGTCAGTTGTTATGTTTGGAAGAAAGTTTGTTACTGAAGTTATAGCCATGTTAACAAGACCAAAATGGAGTGAACTTGACGTTACATGTCTGTAACAATTTCATGTGAAGTAAATAGGCGTGCCAGCCACATTAGCGTAAAACTTTGCTGCATATCCTGAACGGAACAGAAATCCGGAGTTTGCTAGAATTATTTGACTTGAACCAATGTATTTCATTATTAAATAAGTGCACTTTATCATCATTCGGTTTCCACAGCATTATTTGTCTTGATCACCTCTTTTCTTTGTTCCTGAGAACTGGAATCACCGTTACCGCTAATAGCACGTGTAACCAGGCACTTGTCACGACTGAAACCACCTACAAATACTAATGAGAGTGTTGCTTCCTAGCTTAATGACCGTGTCACTGCAAACAAAGACTGGGTACGGTCATATGGTACGGTCACGCTTTGTCGAAGGATAATGGGTGATGTACCTATTTGGAGGACAATGTCCTTTGACGATAGTGTAACTTTTAACGGTAGTGACACGCTGTTTATAGTATAAGTGGTTGTGTTTAAACATAAATAAAGATGACAACGGGTAATATTATCTTATGTATGACAGTTGATTGAAAAATAAATCGTTTCAGATTTATCAGACTGTAATTGAGACAAATGATGTCATAAATAAATATAAGTTTTGTATAATTTTGCTATTACTTTTGCAGCTGTACCTATTTCATATATCTGTCCAGATCATATATCTGTTCCAGATTTATTTGAGATTTTGTTTGTTAGGCACCTACTTGAAATTAAGATTAGTCTTAACAGATTGTAGTATAGTAGGAACTTCTTCAGATATAATCTTATCCTTATTTCAATCTTTGGGTTTGAAATTAATTTTGTTGGCGCTTTCAGATATCAAGCCCTACAAGGGCTTGATATCTGAATCAAGGAAAGATGAATTTCCATTTTTTCTTTTCTTCTTCTTTGATTCTTCGTAAGCCACATCTCATCATCATCATATCTAGATCAAACTAAACTAAATTTATGCCAAAAAGCGATTTGTTAGATAACTAAGAGATCCACAGTATGAAATCAATTATAAAAGGTTTGAAACGTTTAACATAAACTGTTTGAACTACGCCGCGATTAAAACAGGTTCTCCAATTTTAAAAGACGTAAATAGTAATTGTGTTTCGTTTTTCGCAGCTGCAGGTAGTTTTGTCAGTTTCTTGGGCAAGTGTGTCAGTGGCTGCGACCTACTGGCTGACTCGTTAACAAGTGGCGCGACATTTCACTATCGATGAGCATCTCGCTTAGTTTTCGATACTTGTAAAATTTCCTCTCATCGATCAAGTTCTTGCATGCTTGTTGAGTCAAATGTGTGACTGCTGTGCCCTTCACCTACTTTTCAACCGACTTATACTAAGTAAGGAGGCGGGTCTCTATGAGGCTGTATCTTAGTGTGTGAAGTCTTTATCTTCCGGTTTGGGAATTGATGTATGTTTGAATGCTTGTAGCGAGATATTTCTTTCTGATTTCAATATTTCCTAAATCTCTTTTCTGCACTAAATAAAATCAGGGCTACCTAGGGCGGTCATTTAAGAAATAGGACAGACATATTTGACATATTTCTACATCATTGTTACTGAATACTTATTATGATATATTACTTTCAACGGGAAATTCATAATTGGTACTGTACATTTACTGTAATTAATTTTATTCCTACCTAGAAGTCGTTAAAATCTAGTTGATTTTTTAATTGAAATAAATCTACGTTACATTGTTTAATTTTTACGTTATTTATTGCTACTGTGTCCATCTCACAGCAGCTGCAATTAAAGTACTAAAATACTCCGAACGTTTAAAGTTACTTACTCGTAGTTACGCCGCTTTTAGTTGTGGTAGGCAACTATCATATTCATTAGTACCAGATGCTCCAGATCAATGTCAAAAACAATAAATACTACGCCCCTATTCCGAGCTGCGTAGTACGGCGGCGGCCTCCAGCGGGAGACACAGCAAACAAAGTTTATTTATAAAAAGAGCCCATTCATCTTCCCTTTCATTTTCGACTGTTTGACGTCGCTCCCAGACGTCGTTTCCACTAGTTTCTATAGCAAAGATGAAAGATAAGTGTTGTGTTAAATGGGTATTGAGAGCTTTTTACGAGTAATTGATTCACAACAATCTCCATTATCATTGGTAAAATCATAAAAGTTTCTGTATTTGCGGGACCCATTTTCGGCAGGTGGTTCGCAATCTTAAAATAGCTAAAAGTTATAATATTTAAATTAGGTATCTAGATCTATTTACTTAATTTTTGGCAAACAAAATTCTTTCTCACTTTCAAAAGACATTTTTGCTTCAAGTTCCCACGAAGTTATGACAACGGATCGCAAGTTACTGCAGCTGGATATTTTTTACTATCAGTTTGCGATCATCTGACGATACTGAATCTTTTTCCCAGTTTGAAGGAATTTCTCTTTTAATTAAATACAGAAATCCGTTCCGCCTGTCTCCACAGTCCACACCCAAGGGGCTTGAGACTCTTTGAAGTTCAGTTTAGTCATCTATGAGGAAATGTTTGAACTCGTGTTTCATTTCTTCGTCTAGCCACGGGACTGTTCTAAGTGATATTATTGGTTTTATGAACGTTACATGAAAAAGGCATACCGGGAGGCGTTTATTTATTTTCCGTTATATTTAGCCGTCAGAAAACGAGTATATTTAACCATCATGTTAAATAAATTAATGATAAACATGAGAGTCTATCCAAAGGGACCAAAGGTAAAATTATTGCATCTCTACATCTAGACACTCTATAATAATTACACCTACATAAGTATAAAATCAAAGTGATTTATACCTAGAGTTGATATGGACCGGTTTCGAAAATCTGATCTGATTATCTTCCAGTTGCTTTTTGCAATCAATTTGGCGTGGAACCTAATTGGAGCGTTTGGTACTTGAAAATCGAGCAAAGTGCTGCTAATCAATTTAAATTGAGTAAGAGCTCAGCCATGATATTGAGATCTCGTTGACGAACAATTGCTTGAAGTTTGAGTAATTCAATGTATGAATGATTTTAGTTTTCAATTTCCTCTTCAAACTGCTATTACAACATGTTTAATGGTGAATTGATTGGGTGGTAAAGTAAAGTAGGCATTTAGTATTTCGTAATTTATAACTTGATAGCTGTGTGTTGATGCTGTGTCTGTTTATATTTTCTTAATAATTGATATATTATATACGTTTATCAACGTAATGTTTTTTAATTTGTTTTAAATTCCGATAGACTACAAGCATCGTATATGGATGAAGGACCATAATGTTTATGCAAGCATATTTGATATAGGTATGTATATAATACTTAAACAGATAAAATGTAAGTACATAACACATCTAAGAGTAATGACACTTTGAGATTAATTGCTTAATGAGTAGATATGCTTCAAACGGATTCTAACCTGTCTGCTCGGTATAGGGCTGGCCGCAGTCCAATTCATCACTCATGTAAAAATACGGCTGATTATAAGGGTTCCCCTGTTCCTGTTATAATTAGCAAAGCTACTCGGAGACGTTTCGCCAAGAAGCGTGCGAACGCGCGGAGCCACGCTCGCCAGACGATGTGTTTGGAATAATCTTCGTATTTTTGGAAGGGAAGCAGTTTGACGGAAGCGCGCGACAGATCTCGGTGAATAACAATATATATCAGTCGTGTTCAGGGGCGGTGCACCGCCGCGAGATAGGGCTCACAGCGAGCCGCATTTTTGACCGACGAAACTGAAGGTACAGTCGCAGAACAAAAGTTGTTAGTTTTGTTGTACAGAATAAGCCCCTAAAAGGATGCTAATTGATTAGAAATAACCGTGTATATATATATTTATGTGTAACCACGCATAACTTTTTACGTAGTGGTCCGATTTCGATAATTCTTTCTTTTGGTCCCATTTAAATTTTATCGAAATCGACTGACCCATTTTTGATAAATTAACAATAATAAAATATTTTTCACGATGGGTAGGGTCATACTAATACCTACGTATGATAAAGATATTAACTGGATGAGAAGATAGCAAATGTGATTATGCCACCGATAAAATCTTGTGACACTTTTAGGTGTGTGTCTGTCCGAGATGAGCTTTGTAAAATAAGCATTTTTTTAATCATACCTTAGTTATGATCGATATCATATTGTCATTAGGTAACTAATATTTTTGTAAAAATAATTAACTAACTAAATTATTAATGGTAATTATTCATATCGCATTTTTTTAGACCTGCCTATTTGAGGAAATTATTTCTGGACTTTCCTTACAAGTATAATATTATAAATCCGAAAGTGTGTTTGTTGGTTCCCAATCACCTTTCGTGGGTAGGCCTACGTCCTGCAGTGGACGATTAAAAAGGCCGGTACAGTACAGTACAGTACAGTTTGTTGGTTTACTTGGTTTGTGTAGGTATTACTCTTTACGCAGCAACAGAAAACGTGATCGACTTGATTTAGGCCGGTGAGTGATACACTCTTTTCATCCTCGAAAAATGTAAGGTTTCTGTTGGATAGCAAAATAAACAAAAATGGATGTGATGACGCGGGTAAAAGCTAGTACTATTCTAAATCAGAAATTCTAGGTTTTAATGTCCTTATACAATAGGCCATTGGCCCATGTAACAGTGAGTGGCAACCCTCGGTCAAGCATGCAGACAGTGCGTAAAGGTTACCCGAATGCGCTGCCATAACGCCGTCTGTCTGCTAATCCTCATAATGTGCGTTTAATGCCAGCCAGCAATTTTAAACTCGAATCAATAAGGCGACAGTTAAAACAAAACTGAAGTACATATAGTTTACATAAAAAAGCTCAAATGCCTTTATTTACCATTATGCCGGTGTAGTAATAATGTGGTCCGATGATCTTCTATTTTAAGTTCACTGGTAAGACCTAAAATCACAGTTTAGATAATAATAGTTGCTACGTAACTAAATAGAAATCTATCTCGTAATTTACAAAAGCAATTTAAAAAGGTGAATGAACCATCTATATTATTACATCTGTGCTTTGAATGCAAAACGACGCGAAACAAATTTTTGTACCTTAGTGAAGTGATCAAACCAATGGAATAGTCAATTCCAACAATTGCTAGTAAAGCAAAAGTATTTTTCTGTAATAACGAGACAGGAATCTTTAAACAGCTCAACACTAACCTAATCTCAATATTTGTAACAAATAAAAGCAGTCATTAATAGAAAAGACAAACTAGTTGGAAGCAAGCCGTTTACAATCACCCATTTTGAAATTAACAGGGAGGCCTAAGTTTACGAGTAGAAATCATTTAAATATTTAACAACATCAAGAATATGTACCTACTTTTTTGAATATTCATATTTAATCGTTTAACTTCAACAACTTGGAAATTGTCTTTTTGATTTTGTATGAGCTTTTTTTGAATTGAGCAAGTTACTAAAAGGAGTTGGACGTGCCATGAAGTACGCACAACAGCGTTACGTACAAACTTTTTCGTAAGGTTGTGCCTAAAAGCTTTATTTTTGATAAGCTTTGTAAAAACTACGGAGCCGCGTTGGAACAGCCGAGTGCACTCGCAAGGATCACTACACGTAGAGAGGCGCTCACCTTGGGAAGAACGCGTCGGCGTGCGCCGGTCACATTATAACGAGCGCTCGAGCTCGCCTGGTGTGAATCTGCAACAACACAAGAAAATTTATTAATCACAGTCAAAATATGGTAGGCTTTGGTAAAAATAAATCTTGAATAAAGAGAGATAAACATTCAATACATAAGCATTATGTACCTATAACTGATAAAGCTCGTGGCATATCTAAACCAAGAATCGAGACAAATCATAAATCAAGGTTGGTAATGGATAGGCTTGGTGAAGATAATGGTAATGGTCTAGCGTTAAGCACACTAAAATACCTACAACTTAATTGTAGCTAGTCATCATCTTCGTCGTAAACAGTGCGATATCAATAAATCTATTACATTTCCTCAATAATCAAGTAATCACGGCGCGTCTTTTCTTAGAAGTGTTGCAATCAAGTTTATTATTTAACGAGGTCCATCGATAACTAGGTAATTTTCTCTAGCATTCTAGTAAGCATCCATAAGTATGAAGTTCCCGACATCCCACGAGAATCAATGTCTGTGGGACGCTTTCTAGCAATATCTGAGTGGTGCATGCGATGCGCAGTATGCTACGAGTGCGCCGGCGCCGGCCGGCACAGAAACTGCAGGAAAGTGGACCGGCCGAGCCCAGGCCCCTCAATTGACGGCCGATCCGAAACTAGACACCCTTTAGGTAGGCTTACTCTGCAACAGCTTTCAGTTTCACATAAACCATTCACTATAAAGATTTACTTACAACGTTACAAGGAATAATAAAGTCATCAAAGAGGCTTGTTACAACAGCATTACAATGAAATTGAGGTCTTTGAGGATTTTCATCTCGCGTAGGCTGTGGTAAGCCTAACATTACAGACGTTACACAAAACTGTAAACGTATTTAATATTTATAATGCGCGGGAGGAGAAAACCAAAAGCATACGTCTTCACAACAAAAGAATATCTCGTACAAAGAGATTAGCCGTCGGTGAGTGGACAAAGAATGTCAATATTGGTTTGTATGGCGGTAAACAGTGGGCGTCTCAGGCGGCCGGCTCCCGAGAATCCGCCTATTCCGTTCTGCGGCCACGTTATGCCGACTTTCGATTGTTTCAGGAACAAAGACTGTCGCTCTCAAGGCCTTCATGGAATGACTATATGAGGTGATATTAGTGCCTCATTATTACTTGATGAGCTAACATGTAAGCCGACCACGCTAATACCTACTAAAGGTCGCGAGTGTAGGTTCTAAGGGAGGGAAAAGGAATTTGTGCGGAACCGGCCATTATTTTATCTGTGATATCATATATTGCACGCAACGGTGTATTGATTTGATGCCATTCTGGGAGATAGGTATACGAAATGTGACGGACCATAGTCTCCGATGACCTTCCCATGGATCTTTATCCGATGGTTTCAAATTTATATTATGTAAAAGTTCGATATTTTTAGGCTCTTGCATCTAGGTTTTTGTGCCAATTGTAAAGCAAATTGCTGGTTACAGATATTTAAAGTTCAAGGCAGTTATCAATTTGACTAAACTATTACGTTCAAGTGGTTGACTTCCGGTAGAAATTAGAAACTATAGTGCATTTAATCCATAAGCTATCCAGTTCATGCCCCATCAAATAAAGCTTATGGAATGATTCAAGCAGACTAACAGTTCAATAAATTCCCAAGCAAGCAATGTGAAAGCAAAACAGCAATGCCGTTCGTTTACAACATTGTGTGCAAATTTCTGTCGATAAAACCAAATAATATGCGACGTTTGCTTGCTCATATGAGTTTAGCGATATTAGGTAGGTAGGTATTTATATGCCCCTATCGGAGAAGCAGTGTTCTTGGGAGGTCGAAAGTAAAATCTTAGTCGAATCAAAACAAAACATCAAAATCGAGCTATTCTTGAAACTAATAGTACTCGATAAAGGTTTCTGTAGGATCTAGGTTAATAGAGCAACAAACTTTAAAAGTGTTTGTACCTAATTATGGAAACTTAACTAAAAGAGCCAAATTAGTTAACGTCCGAATAAATTTTATTGTTCGTTTTGTAAGAGTTGCGAGATAGTGTTTTTATGTCTATATTATGATGATATATATTTTTTAATAAATAAAAATCAGTCAAATAAGATTTTATTTTTATTTAAATAGGTCCGGTGACAGATAATAGGTTAACATTAAATAACAATAATATACTTAGTACAACATTTTGAACCTAAGGTCCAATTATAACCGCACATAACTTAGCCAACTTAAGAAAGGTTACACAGCACACAGTTTTAGTAAGACTGCTTCGGTGGCTCAGTGGTTAGTGACCCTAACTTCTGGATCAAAGAAGCGGGGGTTCGATCCCCAGGCACCCAGGGCAAATATTTATGTGATGAATATAAATATTTGCTCTGTGTCTGGGTGTTATTTAGTTACTATCTATATAAATATGTATTTAAAAATAAGTATATGTAGTATATCAGTCTCTGGCAGCCATATCACAAGCTTTGTTTAGTTTGGGGTTAGAGGCCGTGTGATTTCCCAAAAATATTTATTAAAAAAAAAGTAAGATCAAATATTGAAATTTAATTTTAACATTTAAAAAAAGATTCAAAAGAAATTATTAACAGCATATTTAAATGATGCTTAGCTGCAAGAAAACATGTCTGGGGGTTAGATATGTTGTTGTATGCACGACACATCCTAATCAAAGGACTGTTCCGTGAGACGTTATTGAAAGCGGGTTTCGAGTTGAAAAGCTGAAACTTACGAACCGAGCGAGATGGCACTCTGAAGTTGATATTACCTTACAGTTCACTACCAAAAGCACCGTTGACTATTTTGTATAGGACACATAAATCTGTTACAGTTCTGCGACTATGCAGGGTTTTCATTTGGAATTTTTCTAACCTGTCAGAATATTCTATGACTTTGCGCCTTAGACCAATCTGCAGCATAATGCACGCAAAAATCTACGCTGAATGGCTTCGAGTCCGTGCGTGTCATATATTGGGTACCACACCGAAGAACAATACTCCAGAACTGGCCTCACCAGCCTGTTGTATAGCATGATCCAAGTGGCGATACTTTTGAATGGCTTAGCTGTACGCAGAATAAGACTTACTCGTAGCATTCTACTAGCTTTGTTGGCTATGAAATCATAATAAATAAAGATGTAAATGAAGCACCATATTATGAAAAAAATATAAGCAGATTTAACAAATATTTACTTTGGATCATGTTGCTGATGAACACCCTTCGTGGGTAGGCCTAAGTCCTGCAGTGGACTATTAAAAAGGCTGGTACAGTACAGTACAGTACAGTACATGTTGCTTTGTCAATATTACAATACATGGCATATTATAATTATACAGGCAATATTTATTATATTACTAAGGCATGTAGTCCGTCGATACCAATCAAAGAACTAAGTATCTATCGGTATGGATGAACATTTGCACTCAATCAGTTGTGTCAGTTAGTGCAGACCCGGATCGATTCATTTAGTGTTATAAGTACGCACTTGTGGTATTACTCAATGTGAAGATCCCGCGAGATGATCGTGTAAAATGAAACATACCTTTGTATGTTAATTTGAAAATAACAATTCGTATCGATACACGGCTTATTACTCAGAAGAATCAAATATTTCGAGACCATTGGTAGAAGCTGCTATTTTAAATTTTCAAGTGTACTACCGCCTTGAGTGACTCACGCTAGAGCATGTAGGAAGAAAACTCCATGCGCTCTACATTTTTTAAGAGAACAAAATGTAATGATATTGCTTTTGGATAAGAATCAAAATAATGATGGTTTTAAATTTAAGTAAAATATAATAGATAATTATGTTTAAAATCCTGGTATATAAATAATTATGATTAAACTAAGTAACTATGTACTGCAAGTATTCTAAGATCCTGATCGATTAAATGTTTTTCGTTTGCTGTAGATATAAGTATGATACATATGATGATGAAATTCTCGTAAACAATGACAAATGACACTATTAAATACCAATAAAACGTATGTTGCTCTTTACTCAACGATATAGGTAAAGGATTCTTAAGGCTGTCTGTCTGTCGATTTATATGTAGGTAGTACTTCCAAATAGAGAACAAGAAAGGAATGAGCGAATACATATACAGCGAGATTATGCTGCGAATATCTGCAATATTACTCATGTAGGTATCATGTTTGTTTACGATATAACACATTTTGCATCACGTTTCGTTATGAACAATCAAAACACGTGTGAGCGAAACAAAACATCCAGCGGAATAGCATCGCGTAGAAACATTTACCTTTCATTTAGTTGATTGCTAGCCAAAATATTTGGAGACAATTTTTGGCGAGGCTCACTTTGTAATTCGTTTTTTGGTTGAATAAAGTCACGGTAAACAGCCTTTGATAAGTTTACTTCGCTTCTACGTCGACAGCAATGAGTTGTTATAATTATTTTCATGGACTTCGAATCTGTTCTAATTATGTTGTTTTTAAACTTTCGCGATTTGAACACATAATTCTTATATACTAAGGGACTAATCGCGCACTAACACAACTCATTAGCACAACTCGGCCAAAACGTCGGGATGAGGAGGTATTTATTTATCTCGTAATTTTAGTGCTCGATTAGTCCCATAGTATATAATAATTATCTGTTCTTAATAATTAAAATAATAAAGAAATATACTTACTTAATATTGTTATGATTACGCACCACGGATTTGTTTTGAGTACTTGTAGACAGAGAGATATCTACAAAGATTTCGGAGCCAAATCAGAAAAAAAAAACAATTAACTCCGCATATAAGAGCAAAAGGTTAGTTGATTAGTGCTCCAATTGAAAACAATATATATTCCAGTAGGTTAAGATTATGATTATTTAAACGATATTTACGTCTGATTTATTACTACAAACTTAACCTTGAAGAAAAATAACAAAAAACACCATGTGACTCATTTGATAAAATAATAATTGATAACCTATGAGATGACCAAGGTAAAGCCAACTTTATTGTAGGTAAATGTTTCACTAAATGTTTACAAAATATGTTTATCGAAGAGATCCTTCTAATGTTATGATGTCTTTATATCTTTGAGGAAAATTTCAATCGTTAACCTCTGGGACTGGGAATTAACTGTGATAAGATCGAGTTCCAGATTCTAGAACTACCCGTTTGTCCTAAAAACACTTAGATAGGTGGCAATTAACCGTGTTTGAGAATAATGAGTAATAAATTGTAATTATTACCAAGCTTAGTCTTAAGCACACAGTAAGGTATTCTCTTCATCATTTTAAGTCTTAATTGTTTGACCGCAATACAAAGCTTTGTAAAGGAAAATGTACGTATAAAATGAAAATAAGATATCAAAATCGGCTTTGAGAACACCGAATTCCAGTGCATTGGTGTTAATTAAAGTTGTACGAAATTAACTGCTGCAGTTAATTATTAACAAAGCTGAAGTGGAATTTGTAGTGATAAACAACTCTACGTGAGGGTGTTTTACTGAAATTAATGGTTTTAGAAACTAGCTTCACAAGAATGAAAATCATCAAAAAAAAAAAAAATGCGAATTATTCACTGACACAATTATGTAATCAAGATTTTAGCAATAAGACGTACACTGCTAGAATATAGATAGATAGATAGAACTCTTTATTGTGTGCACTAAGTACAGAGTAGATACTTATCTTAAATTAAATTAGTGCCACAAATGGCGGCCTTATCGCTGATAGCGATCTCTACCAGGCAACCACTGAACGGAAAGAGATCACAAACAAGAGTATAAATGGGAGATAATATACCTTCCTTACCGATAACCATAATTTCTCGTTACAATTGTGTCTTGAAATTTTGACATGGCTCTAGAAAAGAGTGACTTATACTATTATTATTATATACTGCGGGACTAAACGCGCACTAAAATTACGAGATAAATAAATACCTCCTCATCCCGACGTTTCGGCCGAGTTGCATCGACCGTGGTCACGGGTAGACTCAACTCGGCCGAAACGTCGGGATGAGGAGGTATTTATTTATCACGTAATTTTAGTGCGCGATTAGTCCCGTAGTATATAATAATAATGTGACTTATACTACAAAGAAATCTATAATAGTGCAACTAAGTTATTTATTTGTGCAAGTTATGACGTTACATTATAGATTACCGGCATCACAAGCTTACCTCATAAGAGTAAATTTTGTAATGAAACCTTTCAACTATGGGACACATCGTAATGCGGTTGTTTGTTATTATTCTGTGATAACAACACCCTTGGACTGCGTAATAGGTATTTTAATTATCAGTGTAATTTCCCTAAAAGATAAATTAAATAAGTAAATAAACATGTTTTGAGATTCTTTAAAAAACCCGAATCACTTGTAATCTATAAGCTTTGATTCCGCATTCCTCATGGGACCCACTATTGATTTATTCTGACTGAGAGACGCGTTTAAGCTTACTTCACGTCTGCAAAAGGTGTAGAAATATTGAAAACACATATTAAGTACATTGAAAACAAATATTATTATGGACTAACCATGAAATCGTGAAATAAATCAGCTGTTCCGTTTATAAAGTTCATTGTATTTCGACAAAATGTTAAGTTTAGTATGCAAGAGAATCTACCACATATTGCTAGCTGAAAATCCGTAATAAATAACACGGATGATATATAAAAAGAGCTATTTTACTATCCACTGGCTCTTTTTTCGATTCATAAATTATTTGCGTAAGTTACGTTTGTTATAGAAAGTAAATCTCAACGAAACTAACTAATCTTAACGTTTCTCAATGAAACTAACTAACTGTCTGTTATAACTTATAACAAGCTAAGGTGTTAATATCTAGTGGAAGATTATTTGAAGTTTCCTAGTGAACTCTTCCTAGGTACCTATGCGACCTATATTTAATACATTAAGAACACTTAGGTTCTGATTTTGATGTTCATTATTACTAAGGAATTATTTTAATGTTTCTAAAATATATATTTTTAATATGTGTCATATTTCCCCTCATATGATATGGTAAGGTCAAAGACTTCGGTAAAGTAATATTGTAATATATATTTTCAAAAGCTGACAGTACTTATTTTTTGACATGTTCAACTCATGCATTCATTTCATATCTTTTGCCAAAAGCTCTGAAAAATTATAACGAGGTCTGGTATGATGCAAAAATTAATAAATATATTTTATAAGCATGTCCATAATGTATCGTATGTTTATGCAGCAGGGATATAAAATGTTTCATGGAGTGTTATAATGTATCGTTAAAATATAACAGGGAGTTGTCACCGCTGGCATTTTTACAATGTTTACAAGATTATGGCAACTTCACAATATTTCGTTTAATATGTACTTATTCATATTTTACGATTGTAAGTTCAAATATTATTTACGAGTGTATTCACGGACTTTCTCTCGGTTTTACGTTCTTGCATATGAAAATGTTTGTAAGATCTTTCGTTTCATATTTGGAAGAATATGAAACGAAATCTCGTCAGCGGTCTCATCATTTTATTGGCGGATAAATGTACGATAGTTAAAATTCAGATATTGTTTTAGTATTTCAGTAACTTACACGTTAATTTAGTTGTCTAAAATTAAAAACAGTATAGTGCGTGCCACCAAAGATGAGACTTGACGAGCATCAGTGGTGGGGATCTTGCGCAGGTACAGTCGTGTACAAACTAATTATCCAGAATTTGTTTATCTACTAAGCGTTTTATAAACGTTTGTATGTCTATTATCCAGAATTTGTACATTTATTACAAACCAGTGGTTTCTCAAGTCTCATCTTTGGTGGCACGTACTATACTATTTTTTTATGGGCAAAAGTGCCTTTATTACCTTCAATAATACAATACACTACACTACTACTACATAGGAAGCAATTGGATCATCCACAGACCCTTGAAGGTCTAAAGACAAAAAGTAGTACTAAATAAAATAAATTAAATAAATATTCGGCGTTGTCTTACACACGGTTTCTGACCCCAAACTAAGCAAAGCTTGTGAAGCAAAGCTATACGTCTGCCAGAGACTGATATTACTACATATACATATTTTTAAATATAGATTTAAATAGATATAAACATTTTGTCGCGGGTGAACGATATTTTTCTATGGAACAATAATTTTTTTTTTGAGTTTTGACAAAAGTCATATAACAAAAGTTGTTAGTTTTGACGTACAGAATAAGCCCCTGAAAGGATGCTAATTGATTAGAAATAACCCTGTATAATACCCATACACAGAGCAAACACCACAAATGTTCTGTTCAGCACAAAAATGCTTGTCCTCTTTGAACCAGGAGTCAGGGTCACTTGACCACTGGGCCACTCAGGCAGTCAATACTTATAAGATACATACATACTATTAGAAGTAATGACTTTAGCTAGTGACTGACGCAAATACTTATTAAAAATACTACGTTTAAAAGTTGCTACGAGGGATTTCTTTATATAAATTATTGTGGTCATAGTAACAATCCAGATTTCATTTTTAACTCGTCTCATAGATAGTAAAAAAGAATACATTATTTCCCGAGAGATAATGGCGAGCCTTAGGTTAGTAAAGTTAGCTATTTTCTAAGTTTTTCTATCGACAAATCCATCGCAATTCATTAGGCAGAGGCGCCGAACCGGTAAACCCGACCAGAAACTTAATGATATTGTGTTTACGACTGGTAAGGGTTGCCACTTTTTACCAGATATCCTTTTAAAATTAATCCATCACAACGACATAATAATGCAAATGAAATCGTGAACTTTAAAGTTGTTTCTAAATGTACCACATCTCTCCAGATAGTATATTTGTTAACTGTTTCTTCCTTCGAATACAACACCTTATAATACACCTGTGTGAAGCCGGGGCGCATCGCTAGAACGCAAATATTATGCACGGATCGATGTAGCATTTTTCACATTATTGTTGATTTATCAAAAATGGCTCAGCCGATTTCGATAAAATATAAATGGGACCAATTTCGGAGTATACTCTTTCCAATAAATAAAATGTATTGAAATCGGACTACTATAAAACAAGTTATGCGTGGTTATACATTAAAAAAATATATATATACGCGTCGAATTGTATACCTCCTCCGGTGGTTCGTCGGTCAAAAATTAGACTCTTTTTGGTTGTTTTGCTTCGTTGTAGGATTTTCAACGATAGATTGGTAGTTACGTAATGATGGTGAAGATGCTATATTTACTGTTGTTCAACAGATAAATGCTATGAGGGATTCGTTTACCTTATTGTATTAAATTACTACTGAAAATCGTAACGTTCGTGGGTTGGCTATGAGGGATTCGTTTACCTTATTGTATTAAATTACTACTGAAAATCGTAACGTTCGTGGGTTCTGCTTACGAAGTTTTTCACGATGAGCCGTGCGGTAACTTTTGCCCGCGGCTTACTTCGCGTGATTTTTTGACTTTTATGCTATCCCATAAGAACCTTTTATTTTTTCGGGTTAAAAAGTAGGCATAGGCATGTCACTTTCCAACCTTTGACTATATCCATGCCGAAAATCAAGTCAATATGTTGCTCTGTTGCTGCGTGAAAGTGTAACAAACCGGACAAACGAACACTTTTGGTTTTATAAGGATTGCTACTGAAAAATGTAAAGCTCACGAAGCTTTTACGGAAAGTCGTGCGGCAACCCTAATTCCCAACAGTGTTGCCCGAACACTTCGATAATTGCACTAACAACTGGTTGTTTGTTAAACGACCCCGCGTAGGAAGCGAACTCCAATGACAAATTAACAAGGTACGGCGCTGAATTTGCGATAACTGGGTAATAAGTGCAAAAGGTGACACAAATGAGTTCTGAGGTCTTGTTTTTTTATCGACTTCCGAAAAAGAGGAGGCAAGTACTATGTTTATCTGTATGTATTTTTAGCACGCTTTTATTAGTTTCACCTGTACGTTTGCTTGCTTGTAACCAACCCCTTTGAGCTCGATTTGACCTTCTTTGAGCGATCAGATTTTCTTTAAACTTTGCACACCTATCAAAGACCGATGACAATGCATTTTTATAAAAAAATAAATCCTAAGCGTGTTTTTTAAACTCTATTTATATTATTTTATTTTTGTGTCAGTTGATCGATATTTTCGCCAATTGGGAAACGTATTAATTTTTTTATACTTCGAAAGGGTATACTTCTCGTCGGTTGAGCTGTTTTTGATAAATCATCAATAATATACATGGATGTCACATCAATTGGTGCAAACCATTCGAATTCTGTACATGGTGGAAGTCAGTGGTTTCATTTTTTGCGAAAAATAATTATTTTATATTTAGCCATTCATGATTTAAGTACGTATTTTCCAGTGTCAAGTGTCTAGCTTTTATGACAGCATCGAAGTAGCCACATCCGTAAAGTCAAAGTCCAAAAAAGTCAAGTTATGGAGTCATTCCCCAGTAGTAGACTAGTAGTAGACTTAACTAGTAGCGTTTAGGAAGTTTTAGCACCAGTACAAAACACGTTACACTGCATTCTATTAGGTTGTTTATGCATGTAATTCACCTCATAATTAGTGAAATACGATTTTATACAATTTTCTCAATGACCGAAACACAAGTTTTATAAAATAATAAATACAATGCTGCGACATGATTTTTCATTGTTGCCGCGAAAATTTCGAGTTCAGAGGTCAAGTAACTGGTTACAGGTTATTTTGGATTGGCCATGAACTTGTCGCAACCGACCTTATCAGCCTTCTTTTTAAGTCTTATGGTGGAAATGTATGTTTTTGAGAGGCTTCCTGATTCGAAACTCTACATACTTTTTATTCAAAATAGCATAAAACTTTCAATAGCATCCTTTTAGGGGCTTATTCTGTACATCAAAACTAACAACTTTTGTTCTACGACTGTTGTCAAAATTCAAAAAACAAATTCATTGTTCTATAGAAAACTATCGTTCACCCGCGAGAAAATGTATGGAACAGCAATATTTTTCGAGATTTGACAAAAATCGCACAACAAAAGTTGTTTATATGTACAGAATAAGTACCTAAAAGGATGCTAATTGACTAGAAGTAACCTTGTATACAGTAGGAGCTGGGAAAAGTCTGTGTCGAGTTAATATTTTTACTATTTAGAAAACATTACTTTACCTAAAAGTCTACGGGTTTGCTTGGGAGAAAACAGGCCTAACAATGGTAACGATAAATTAAATAAAATAAAGTCAAGGTAAATCAATTAAACCTATACTTACCTATTTGCTGTCGTCAAAATTTCCACCTTGAGAATTGCCGTGTAAATATTAGATCAGGAATACTGTAGTAATATTAATATGTAGTTGCGCAGGTACTGTTAGGTAGTACTTAAGCTAGGTTTGCTAGATAAAGCTAGATTGAGATCTAGACCACATAGGTATATCTTTGTTTGATACAATATTATAACAAGAAAATTGTCGAAGCGGACTTCCCCTTTAGTATCCACTCAACCACGTGAGGAAGCAATATGTACTTAACTCATACTATATTATCCCAGGCCAAGATTTAATGTAGGCACTTCCTTCATTTCTGTAACCAATTCAAATGCAAATGACGCAAAATCCCCAAATTCTATTTTAGTCCCGTGAAAAGAACTTGTCTTCAGAAGAGGATAAAAATTACAATAATATTTTCAGATCGCACTGATATGTAAATATGTACATCCAGTAACAAAGACAATCTTCATTCATGAATCAAACATCGTCTTATGTTATTCATAAAGCAGGGCTACTGTTTTTCAATGGCGCCACTCGATTTGGTCTATTTATTGCAAATATTGGTAATTTGTTGTTGTGCGTCTTGCATAGTCTGCTTTGTGAAGTCAAAATACTAATCAGTTATTCAATCGCTTAGCATAGTGCGCAGTCGTCTGTGTCCTGAAATAGTTAAGTTGCCAAGGTACAGGGAAAGGACATCTCTGCGCTTAAAAAAATAAAACCTTGTAATCAGCTCTTTGATTAAATAACAACGTTAAAATCGAATCGAACCTTGATTATTACCCTGATCGAGATAAGTAGAGTAAAAGAAGCAAAGCCAATGGCAGTTGCAATTATGGGCAGAACTATGACAATGCCCATTACTTTCTACGATACGATTCATTTCAATCACAGAGTTACTAGAGGGATTATGTGGTCGATCGAGATTTGAAAGAAAGAGATGCATGGATTTAATATGGCATGAGTTAGAAAAAGATATGAAAAGTATCTCGATTCAGTGGCTAGTTGCCGTGTTTTTGTCCCGATAGTGTCAAATTCATGTCAAATTCCAATACATATATTTGACGACTAGTGATAGTGATTGTCCATACATTTTTGCGGTTGAGAATTGCCTCAAGGGACAACTCTCTTGTTGTAATAGCTCTGTGATTTCAATTGATTTGTCTTGTTTAAATGTTTGTCGAAATTGATAAGAAAATAAAAGCACAGTTTCTAATGTGTAGTATGTCCTATACATCGCCAATCTAAGTTCTAGTATAGAAGCTCAAACTAGTCCGTTAACTATTCATGAAAGTTGCTCCTGGACGCTGGAATGCCAGTTGGCGCCAGCCAGCTCTACTTGTACTTACAAATAGTAGCAAGGAGAAACAAGCTTGCGTCTAAGGTCTAACACTAGCATTACGTGGCTAATCGATTATACGGATACACTAGAAGCAGTGCCCTGTAGTTTTGCTCTCTGTGAAAGATCAATGTGCGATGATTTTTGAGATATTTTCACAAAAAAAATGTTTGATGATTTGAGACGTTACGGATTAGAAACTCAAATAAACATTCGTACACTCTACACACTTTACCTGTACCTACCTACTTTTACACAAAAAATATCAATGATATGTTATTTATTGTACTGTGATTTTTAAATCTCTTGCGGTAGATAAATGTTGCCACTGTTATTGTGATATAATGTGCATAACAATTCAGCTCTAGAATCATCTACTGTCATACCTACGTGATGACTACATACAGACGCTTTTTATTCGACTGCCTGAAGGTTAGTTGACTGTAGAAGGCTTTAGTTGTCTGTAAGGATGTAAAATACGAAACTGAAATAATCAGGAGTGATTAGAGGTTATGGGGATTCTAAAGCTCGTTAACTGTTATTTTTTAGATCTTTGTTTTTGCGCACTGACATAAATCTCCATACAAACCGAGATCTCGGTGAAACTATCAGCCCAGTAGAAAATGTACTTTTTTCGGGAGCGCTTATTTTTTTTAAATTATTTATTATCGATGATATCATTATATTTAGTTTCTATTTAGGTAGAATAGTATTCGATACCATAGTATTAAGGTCTATAACGTATTTTGAGTATTGAAGGAGTATTGGAGTAATGTCCTGGTAATGGTGTCTGTCACCTATCACGATCACGCCAAGCCAGTTTCCACAACCACCAGTTTTCGATGTGTCTTTATATCTCCGACGTGAGCTTTGTTTTATCGTCACAATATAGATCGAGCTTAAAAGCTTTCAAAAGCTAAAGATTTATTGTACCATGCGTTATCCGGTAAAGTCAGACATTTATTTACATAAACGCAGCTGGAACCTCAAAAACCTTGCCTCAATCCTGCTTTCTATAAGGTAATAGATAGGAAAATGTTTGTTCTCTCAACTTTCTTTGAATTAGGCTTAGTTTTAGGTCTTAGGCGTCATAGAATGCGGCATAAGTTAAAAAAATATATTGTGTTTATGATATATTACATGCAGATTTGAAATCATAGATATTGGATTTGATTACATATAAAATAATTCTATTGTGGAAAAGTAGTAGCGCTTATTATTATTAAAACATGGATAGATCTAAGTATACTCTAACACTCGTGTAATACCTATTTTGACTGCCTCTGTGGCTCAGTGAGTGAGCTTGACCTTGTGGATCAAAGAGGCGTGGGTTCGATCCCCACCCAGGGCAAGCATTTTATCTGATGAATATAGGTGTTTGCTCTGTGTCTGGGTGTTATTTAGGTGCAATCTATATAAGTGTGTATTTAAAAATACGTATACATATGTAGTATATCTGTCTCTGGCAGCCATATCACAAGCTTTGCTTAGTTTGGGGTCAGAGACCGTGTGTACGATGTCCCCATATTTATTTATTTATACCAGTTTGCAACTTATTTTAATGTCGTTTTACAGGTAATGTAATTCCTAGGAAAGCAAACTTAGTACACGGGTACAATATTTATTTATAATTAATATATTATTATATATATAATATTTATAATTTAGAGAATTTTGGCGTCTGCTCTCTATAATTCAGAACATCATTACGTGTCAAAGCATCTATGTAAACTGTGTGGTCATTGCTCCCAAATGGAAAATGTATATTACCTACTGACTTTTCAAATAGCTAAATAGCTTAGTGTGTACGAACCCGAGCCATAAGAACGTCCAACAACCGCAAACATATTTGATCTATGTGCTATTAACGGCCATACAATTGAATTCCTATGACTGTAATTGAGAAGTCTGGCAAAAAATAATGAACGTAGGCACAGTGCCCGTATCTTCATCTCGGAGATACTCGGATAGCTTCATAATGGATATGAAACAAAAACCCCATCGAGCTTTTGAATAATAATTACACGTACAATGCTAAAATAACCGTTGCCTTCACGGTCGATGATAATTTCTTTTAGATAAAACATCTGCTTGTGAAATCAAAGAATCATCATGGAACTGTTAGATTGATCGAGGAAATGGGACTGTTTAATGATCTCGCGCGATTCTCATTTGCTTACGATTGGAACTGTTCTTTTGTGTCACTGTTGCATTGAGTTGTTGTATTCAAAGTAGGCAAATAGGTGCGCAAGTCTGCTACCCTACATTTTATTGTATAAAGGCATGCCTTTTTTGTTTCTTTTATTGCGTACTGCTAGGTCATGAAGCTAATTACTTGTTAAAGTGATTGCAGAATGATTTTGCAGTTGTCTTCTTATGTGTGATAATCCGTACTTCATAACATTAAGTTTAAATTAGTTGCATGAAAGATGTCATAATTTGTATTGTTGTTGTTACATATAATTGTTTCATGTTAATGAACGGGATGACCTCGCTCTGTATTTTATTGAAACTGCAGAATTTTAGTTATTTCTTGCAGGTTGCAGCTCGAGTATATGTCACTTTTGTGATTTATTTAGATTATTTTTGGTTGTTGCTGTTAAATACTTTACTAAGTCATAACGAATTTTGACAACTCTAATCACTGACTATCTTCATTAACTCTTTATAAAGCTTATTCATAAAAGTGCTTTATTAAAAGTTTTCGATAACTCTGAATTCTTAAACTAAAATATTTGTGATGGGAATTTTAAATCAATCGTTTCAATATTTTTCAAAAACCTTTAATTAACGGTAGACAGTTCAATGAATTCGGAATGATTTAAAGACATAGCTTATAGATCGGCGAGATATTTAGTTGAACTTAATTTGGCAGTTCCAAAATAGATAGTATCCTTTTGGGTCCTTTGAGATATAATTTGAAAATGAGACAGATAATATTATAATAATTCGTGTTTTGCTTGATTTATTTCATTTAGAGTATTTTAGAGAATGGCATTTACCGAAATAAACTTTTCATAAATAAGAATTAAAATGGATGATCGTGCTCCAATTGCAGGATATGTGTAGTTAGGTCCTAGTGTTACACCACGCGGCCGATCAGCTCGATCAGCCAGTGCGTTGCTCCGGCATTTGGATGTCAGTCACGTTAAGTAGAGTCCATCATATCATTCATATCGTATCGAGTCGTAAGGGGCGGTCGGTTACAGCACATCCGATTCACAATGCCACTTTTACTCGCGCGTTGCCTCACAATACATATCATTATGTCACTCCAAATTATGTTACCAATAATGGCAGATGATAGAATAGATGATTGTTGTTTCGTAACTTTATGCTAATTCAATTTGAGGGATTGTTTATCTTTAATCTATGTCTTTGATTTTATTATATTTTACGATGCTCCATGAGCATCGAGATCGAGACGTCGTTGTAAGATAGGTAACTACCGAGTAACATTTTAAGACATGTTTCTTTCCATTCTATTAAAGCGTATATTGGGTAATAAGTAACTACTTTTTAGGGTTCCGTATCTAAAAAGGTTACATAAACAGAAAGCTTACTTTGTTTTGTTTAATAATTGTAATAACAACATTATCAAATATATTATTTATTTCGGATTATTCTAATTTAGGCTTTTCCTTCGTTTATAAATATTAATCATATTTTGTGTCTTGATATTTTATAAACTAAAAAAAATGGCTTAACCGTGATCGCAAGAGTGCAAACATGATGGCAAGATTTACAAAGCATTACCCTAATTTGCAAGACTAAGCGACCCCAATCCAACCACAATCCGTAAAAATATTGGACGCCAGGTTCCTTCCTCAAACAATAAAATGTCTCTTCCACAATGGTAAACAGTAGCCGTTTTCACTTTCTTCTGGTATGATAAATGAGGCGATTAACAATTCCGCCCGCGGCAGGACGTCACGTCGCAGCTTCCGTGTTGCGTCGCGTCGCAAGCATGCTGGGCTGCGTATCTAGGGACTCTACAATACGAAAGAGGCTACACGACGCCGATATGTCGAGCTTCTTTCTACTTTCGACATGTAGAGTTCATTACAGATAATGTAGCAAGTCATTAAAAACTATTTAAATAATCGTGTGAACCCTGGAAATGGCCACCACGTACGCCCTGCGCGCGTTTAAAAGCTGGGCTCATCTTGTAACATTTAATTGAAACGTGATACTTACTAGTAACATTCGTGGTATTTATTGTATTAAAAAAAACTACACAACTTTTACAACCGATCGGATGTAAGTATCAATTACCAGTAGGTAAGTATACGAGTGTAACATAACTTATTGCGAGTATTCAACAATTGACTTGACTGCCTTGGTGGCTCAGTGGTTAGTAACCCTAACTTCTGGGTCAAAGAGGCGTGGGTTCGAACCCCACCCAGGGAAAGTATTTATGTGATGAACATAGGTGTTTGCTCTGCGTCTGGGTGTTATTTAGTTACTAAGTATGTATTTAAAAATATTTATATGTAGTAAATCAGTCTCTGGCAGCCATATCACAAGTCAGAGGCCGTGTGTAAGATGCTCCCAAATAAAAAAATAAATATAAAAAAAATAGATTTTTCTAAATCGCAGTTTTCACAATCTTTGAGTAGATTTGGATCTTGGCTAGACATACAATTTTATTTCATTTTACAGCGAAACCAAGGTTCTCTCAACGTACCTTACATGCGTTGTCCATACATTGTATTTTATTATATCATTTTATCGACGAAATACGTTGATATTATCGTATTTAAGATTTATAGGATGAGAACCTTATAATGGGATGCAAAGTCCCCATATAAGTATGGCGCGTGTACACTACGACGTCCGTATAGTCAAGGGACGCAGTTGCCGGCTCGTAGCCTTACACCGTCCGGTGCGCACGTGCCTTTACTTTCCATTCTTTCTATGACAATCAGTGCACTGCCCGACAGTAATTAATAGTCGCTTATTATAAATGTAGATTTATAAATTCGCACTTATTCCGCGTGGGCTGCTGCTCGATTACTTTCACTAGTTCATTAATGTCGTAATGTTGATCACTGTAAACGAAATCTGATCATTAATTAATGTTAAAAATCGACTGTAGCGTAGTAGATTTATATTGGGTAAAATAATTAATTAATATCGATACGTTTAGATATCTAAATACATTGCTTCAATGTAGTAAGTATAGGCGCTGTAAGAGTGGTCTATACCTACCCTGCGTAGAGAAGGTTACGGATGATGATGATGAACTAAGTACTTGTCTTATGTTACATCTAATATTTTTTCTACTTTAGTGATCGGGTTTACTGCTAGTATAAATGTCAACTGAGTCGGGCCTCTATAAATGACATAAAACAGAAGTGCGATGATCAATAAAATATTCTATGCGTGTACTAAAAGCGCCGTAGACTTACTTCCTTCCGCAATAGGAGACTTAGGTATGTATCTACCTTTTATACATATTCTCAAGTAAGTAAAATAAATTTTACGTTTGGTAACGTAAAATAAATTTTACGTTTGGTTTTAATTAATTAGTTGACATTCCTAGGTATATCAGATAGGTACAGGATAGTTGTGATTATGATACCTTAATAGGTATCATAATCACAACTATCCTGTATAGATTTTTATAGGATTCTTTATTACCAACTATACCAACGTACTGTATTATTGTTGTTTTTAAACTTTCGCGAATTGAACACATTATTATTATATACTACAGGACTAATTGCGCACTAAAATTACGATTAATATGTCTAACCGTGACCACAGTCGATGCAACTCGGCCGAAACCTCTGGATGATGAGGTATGTATTTATCTCGTAATTTTAGTGCACGATTAGTCCCGTAGTATATAATAGTAGTGTATTATGTGTAAGAGTTACCTAGAGAAATTACATAGATAAATAATACACTAATCTTGAGTTATACTTTTAAAAATCTATCCATAACTCTTTAGCACTCTCTACATTATCGAATTGTCTTTGAATGTCCTTCAATTAAGATTATGTAAACGGATGTCTTCCCATCACATTTTTGCCATTATTTTCAGCCAACTGTTTCGTCTAATTAGTTAGAAATACAGTTCATCAACAAAATTAATGGTCTCGCCGACCGGTCGACAAACCGACGACAGTTCCTTTAATTAGTGTTTCAGTGCATAAATCTTGGTCAATTGAACCGGATGTAAGGCTCTAAGCAAATCTGCAGGACTGTCAATCAAATCGAGAACTTGGCAACGCATGCCATGCTTTATTTCGTTTTATAGCCATTTCGTAGTTTATGTTTAGCACCTTGTTTAACCGCCTTTAACTAGCTACAGCTGTGGAACTTGCACGTTTACAAGTTTGAGTAGATAGGTGTTCCATTTCTAAAACTAGCTTTAATCTATAGCATATTATTTTACCCTGTGCATATATCAGTCATAACACGTGTAATACATCAAATAATCCTTTTTTAACTCTCTTAATTTTACTGATGATCGAAAAAGGATTAAAACTGATATTTTCGATCTCTTTTGTCACCCAAATCAAGAGGTATTAAAACTAAATTCTCTTTGTAATTTTACCATAAATCTATGGTTATGTTCGTAAATGATGGGTATGCCCAAGCAACTTAAGTTAATGAGTGATTGAGTAGGTACCTAAATACTCGTAACTACTATATTACAAGTAGCTAAAGATCAGCTACGAAAAAAGCTTCCCAAGCTCAATACAAAGTTACCTCAAATTAGAACAATTTAAGCTTTCGTAATATAGTTAGTACTTACGAGTAAATAAATGATTGTTCGCATTAATCCATTAGTATTAGCCGAATTAAAAAGAAAATTTTGGGCATTTTGATTAACCGCACATTTTTAAATCAAAATAACCTGTTCTTTTAGAAAACTGTTAGCGTTTTTCGTTATCATCTATTGTATATTTTCTAGTGTCACATATTTTACTAATTGACGTAGTAAAACCAAAGAATCTAAATCTATGGCAACATACTCGTAACAGGAGCATCTAAGAAGTTATCTAACTAGCAGGAAACCGGTGGGTAATTAAAGTAAGTGTTACGGTAAGTGACAAGAGCATACTAATACTGGGTGTCATTAGGAGAAATTGGTTCTTGGAACGAACGGTGGTAGGTGGCGATTGTCACATATGCACCACGCTGACGTGTAACATGTTATGACATTTTGTCAGGCAAAATAATGCTTAATTAATTACGTAATATGATTTGTTTTCGTTTCGTGCTAATTATTTGCAATGTCTATGATTGATTACTTCTATACGGGTTGTTCAAATAGATTGTTGAAGTTGATGATAATTAAATGAGTGGCAGTAGTCGGAAATAATTCTATCCCATATTTTAGATTAACTTTCAAATTTTGTAAAGTTTTATAAAAAAATCCTAAACAGTCTCCTTTTTCTCTGACTGCCTTTACATAATTAGAATCTTTCTTTTTTTCAGTCTACCCGTGACCACGGTTGATGCAACTCGGCCGAAACGTCGTGATGAGGAGGTATTTATTTAACTCGTAATTTTAGTGCGTGATTAGTCCCGTAGTATATAATAATAATATAATCTTTCTCTTGGTATTAGGAGCAGCGAAACAGAAAAAATGAAATCTTTAAAAACATCAAAATGTATCCTAAATTACCCCTAGTAGCCTGGAAGCCTAGAAAATATTTATTTATATGTAAGCTAAATAGAAAAAGTAGTTGTGATAATTTTTATGCTATGTAATTCATGACGTGATTTTTAGTATGAGAGAATTTATAATAAATGTGTACATAATAAGCCCGATTACAGAGGCGCCAGCGTAACTATATTAGCTAAATAGCATAGTTCTGTTTCTTTTTCACTTTAGGCATTCGATAGAGAGAACACTTTTTACGTTGCTATTTAATTTACGCTGGCGCCTCTATAATCGGGCTTACTGTCCAATAAAGCTATAATTAATTTATGATTTAAATATAATAAATTGATATCAGTTGAAAATTGCCCAAGTATTATCCTTTTTGACATCAACAGACATCTGATGCAGATGCTCGTACGTCCTACAGATGTTAAATCTGTGCTTGAGTATTTTTGATTCCGCCTGTATAATCTGAATCAGTGTCATTGGAATGTTACAAGCAGATGGTGGGGTGATAGTCATATGCTGTTCCAACAACATGCTATAACATTAAATTTAAGTGCCTAATTAGTTGGTGATAATTAACCAATCCCGAGTCAACATTAGTAAATTCGATAAGTGTTCAATTATAACTATAATATTGTGTACTTGGTAATATTTTTCCTATATTAGTAGTAAAATAGAGTTGAAAAAATAGTTTTATGTCTTAGTTACATTTATTAAACCTTTTAAAATGGTTGGTAATTAGTTAATATTACTTAAGCACACTTATATTCTACGTGCATAGAATGGGTACCGTAATACCGTACAACATTGCCCAATCGACTTGACTTTGCCCATATCAGTATTTTTCACAAAAACTAAAAAAAATTACAACATATTCTAGTACAGTTCTATATTTGCCCGTGGTAGATTGTTAAATATATTATTGACAAGACTACGCAAACACCCAGCGCTTACGCTCCGTAGGTTGACCAACAGATATGTTAAAGTTGGGTCTGTGATTTGCGTGCCAAAATCAGGGCATAAAACTTTTGTGGAAACTCGTGACTTTGCCCATTCAAGTTTAGCACGTAATATGATAAATTAAACGTAAAATAATTGAAGAATAAGGAACGATGACAATTCACCCCTTTTCCATATTGATAAGGTTAAAAAAAGCGGAGATATATATTTTTTTGTAAAATGGGAAAAGTTATAAAAAACTCTCCAAATTTGGCCTGCTCTCTTAATTCAGGTTTTTGTTATTGAAATTAGCAGGTTTTTGATGTTATGAGAAATTGTTTGCGAGGAACAAGAAATTTGACGGTGATATAGCTAAAATACTCATCAGATTCTAAAGCACAAAAATAGTAATTATATATTCACAATTGAATGAAAAAAAAGCTAGAAATTCGGTTGTATGGTTTTGCGGTATGTCAATTCATATTTTCGTTGTAAAATCTGGAGCTTTTTAAAAATTATGACTTGTTAGGTAAGTGTATAAGTATTAAGAAAATAAATTAGATCATAAAAGTAGTTCTATCTCTACTTATAAGGCGCGGTCACATGGTCTTCGAACTTGACTCATTAAACTATGAATACGCGGAATCGATCGAGCCGGTTTTTTAACCGCAGGCGTGTAGAAACCAATCAAAAATGAATGGTCTTTACAAAGTAAGAATGACCCATGTATTAGTTTTCTAAAATGATTCATATTATTTTACATAACACTGGGTAAACCGCTTTATTTTGTTCATATTTGATAACCTTTAGTAAGGAACAGAAGAGTAAAAAAACAATTAAACTGTACGAGCTAGGGAGGAGCAAATAGAAGAGGTTTTTTTGAATAATACTCAGTAATATATTGTTTAAATGCTAGTATTATGAAAATATTTACAGTGCATTGGTACAAACAAGAAGTGCGTATTTAATTTTAATTTTATGCATTTAATAAGCTGGTTTCCAAAGCTTTCATTGATTTCGTTTTTGGGAAGTCTATGTCTTCGCTTTGTAAAAAAGAGCAGAAAACTTATTAAAATTCATTGGAATTCGTAAAAAATTAAGCTTAAATTATACAATCGTTAGGTGCTTGCGTTAGTACGTCCTACGCGACTAGCCACCAAATAACGAGAGAAATGAAAAGTGTTGATCTCTTGCATTTATTGACAAAAAAAAAATTCGTATTACTATTAGTACGTACCTAATATACCAATTGTTGCTGTCACTTTTCAGTAGTCTTTGGCCATTATTATAGTCTTAATTAAATTTCGTGTTAAAATTTCCCGAACATAAAATCAATCACAATAACCAAATATACTATATAGCAACAGAACACCGCCGGCGCGACTGCCAGGTGATATTTAGGGCACATTAAGCTAATAGCTGTCTCGAGAACGGTCACCTCAGATTAAGTCATAATTACATACCGCAGATAATATATTCCTAAAGTAATTGGATAAACAATTAAGATAACAGTTGACGCCATGAGTCAAGAAATAAGAGTAGAGCAGTGGCCCTAGGAAATGCCATGAATGGAGTCATCTTGTGTTATCGCATCGCGTTGCTTAGCTTCTTACAAAATCCTGTCTATGATACTTTTGACAATCGTCTTTGCTCGCTTATTCATTCATATTCATATCAATGGAGAAAATTCTTGGTGGAATGTGAATTTGTCTAAGCCTTACATACGAGTACGCTTGAAACAGCTATGCGAATCCAGCTTTTGATAAGTTTGATTTACGGGAGTAAATTTAACCCCATCAAAATCATCTTTTTTTTTTTTTTATTTCAAATAGGTTTGCGTTTGACTACACACTGCCTGATGTAAAGCAGATATGCGGTCTAGGATGTAGCACGCTTACCTAGAAGATACCTATTTACTCGAGATTTGAAGACACCTACATTGTACTTTAACGGAAAGACAGACTTAGGCAAAGCGTTGCACATTCTGGCAGTTCGTATGAGGAATGTGGACTCAAAACGCTTTGTTCTAACGCGTGGGATGTCCACCATAAAAGGGTGGCGCTTTGGTCGCGTCTGTCTAGCCGTACGATAGAAGAAAGGGGCAGGTGGGACTAGATCGTGCAACTCCTGGGCGCACTCACCGAAGTGTATCCGATAGTAGGCAGACAGACACGCCACCCTACGTCGATGCTCAAGACTTTGCAGCTTCGACTCAGTCAAGGTTTCGTTGCCTATCAGCCCCCTGGCTCGCCTTTCAATGGACTCCAAAGCCTCCAACTGGTATTTGGCAGAGCCATCCCAAAGGTGAGAGCAGTATTCCATGCAAGACCTGACTTGCGCTTTATAAAGACTAAGCAGTTGCTCAGGTGTGAAATACCGTCTCACCTTAGAGAGAACACCAAGTTTTTTTGAGGCTAATTGGGCTTTTGACTCTATGTAAGACCCAAAGTTGAGAGTCGATGATAGCGTAACGCCTAATAGTTCCAGACTGTTAGTTACCGGAACGGATACACCACGGAAAGCAGGAGACAGTTGGAAGGGCCTCTTTTTGGCCGAAAACAAACAGCTTTGAGTTTTCGTGGCATTAAACTTGACCAGGTTAGCATCACCCCAGTCAGATACCGCCTCCAGACTCAAGTTGAGCCGTTCGACCATAGCCTCTCTGAGTGACTCGATCTGTGCCCCGCTCGTTCTTGCTTCGGATGTGTAGCTCTCCATGACCGTACTGTCGTCTGCGTACCCAAAAATACCAGGCTTTAGCAAGTCGTTAATATGCAGTAGGAAGAGTGTCGCAGAGAGCACAGACCCCTGAGGAACACCGGCATTGATAGCCATTTGGTCTGACGAGCAGCCATCAACGACAACTCGTATCGACCGATTCCTCAAGAAATCTGATATCCATGTGCAGAAATCAGCAGGCAGGCCGTAAGATGGAAGCTTGCCAATAAGGCTCTCTTGCCAGACCCTATCAAAAGCTCCTATCAGTGACGCACTTACGTATTTGCCGCCAGTAGGATGTTGAATTTCCTAGAAGTATACATATATTATGTTGTTTTTTCTCTGTAGACTTTATAATGTTAAGGTACGAGTATAGGTACATATTAATCTTGTATTTTTGTCAATTACAAAATTTCGGCTTTCGGCTCCCATTCCATCCCATCAAAACCAAAAGAAGGATTCGCATCTGTTTTTAGCGTAGCTTGGTTATTTCAAGTCAAATTGGGTTTTATCACGATCAACATTTGGGGGTATCTGTGCCCCGCAACCCTCCGCCTGGATCCGTTACTGGCCAGTAACAATGCAGCTAGGTACTCACGCGTTTTGGTTGAGTTGTCGAGAAACTTAAAGGTGTCAAGGGCTGTTTGGTATAACAACACGTTGATGCACTTTGTACTGCGGCGGTTTTCCGTGATACCAGAAACCTACAGAAATACTAAAGTAATACCTGTGCTTTGTCGCTGTGCGCTTTGTGTAGGTAGGTACTTGTTTTGTAGTTGTGCGCTGCGTTCTTTTTCCGAAGAAAAATGTTTCAAGGAATGTAACCACGGCTTTACTATATCTATTTTCTTGGATACTCCACGCTAGCATGTGCATTATCAATATTATTAAAATATTTTAATTTACTGTGTCATAAAATTAACAGAGATTTGTATTTAGAAAATAAATCATATTTTACACTAGCAGGAAAGTAATGCAAGCACAACAATAAAATAGCGAAAAGATCCTGACATTATTGAAAAGGTTTTTTCTTCATTGAAAGGGCTAAGTCGTAATTTTTCAAATTGTTAACATTTTCATTGACTCATTCAAATAACGTTGTTTTTAATCAAGCGTACCATCTTCAATATTGTGTTTTTAATTTAGACCTGTATATACAGGATTATTTCTAATCAATTAGCATCCTTTTAGGGGCTTCTTCTGTAGGTACATCAAAACTAACAACTTTTGTTATGCGACTATTTGTCAGAACTCGAAAAAAAAATCAGCTGTCCCATTCATTTTGTTGCGGGTGAACGATAATTTTCTATGAAACAACAAAATTTCTTTTTGAGTTTTGGCAAAAGTCGCAGAGCAGAAGTTGTTAATTTTGATGTAGGTACAGAATAATCCCCTAAAAGGATCACAATAGATTAGAAATAACCCTGTATACCAGTACTTTAAATTTCATTATATTCCTAATATCATTAACGTATATTGTTCAATTCTCGCTTTGTTCTCGTATTAATAGATGATTGACGCAAGTATGTATCCACTTTTACGAACAAGCTTGTATTTTTGGGCCATTGCCATGAATCCTGCTAATGATGCTTTTTGTTGTCTAAGTGCTCAACTTTTTATACAGGTGGTTATAATTTTAATTTATTTTGATGTTTTATGATTAAAAGATATTTTCTTTTGTATTTTAAAAGTAGAGAAATAGACGACGCACACTATATTACATTTATACTCTATAGACGTTTGTAGTTCGATCGTGCTTTGATTTTGAAATTAATTAATATACATACATTTTACTAAATGTTTCAATTAATTTCATTCATTTGGAAAAGGTGACGTCCACGTGTGGTATATTATTCAGAGAAAAATCGAACCAAGATGATATTATATACCTCATTTGAAAGCTTAATTTATGGGCTTCTCAAAAATATTTAATTTAGATTTTTTCATCTCTCCTTTTTTTAAATCTGAAAAATAAATTGTATGAAAAATAATAATACAGCTTTGTATTTTTTCTAGTTAAGCAATAATAAAGTGCTTTTATCATTATTTTACTTGTATACGTAGCTGATTCTTCCACATTAATTTCTTAATTTACTAAAATTATAAATTATAACCTACCAGTGTAACCAGTTAGTAGGTACAATGTGACAATAAAACACTTAAAAACTGTGTCTGATTGGTAACAAATGCTTCTATTTAACAATTTGGAGGTAACTTAATCAATCTCTAACTATTTGAGCCAAATCAATTTATTTATCCTAGTAGATTAAAAATTAATTTTAAAAAAACGGAGGGCTCTTTTTTTTAACTGATATAATAGACTCAGAAAAATATGAATTTTCTCGAAATGTAACGAATGTTGTGGTTAGAATTTTTGATTATTATTATACCAGCCTCCATACATTTTGTGAACATGTCCTTTATAGCATTATACTTGTTAAGCGCCACATTTTTGTATTTATACATACTTATATAGCTATGTCGGTAATTGTCACTTAGGTACATTACATATTTTGTATCCTAATACAAAACATATATAGCGTTTAGGAGTACAATTCTATTTTACAAATAAGATAGTTGGAATAGAGCATTAACGTATAATTATATTGATAAACTTAAGTACGAGTAAGTAGGGGGGGGGGGGGGGGGGGGCTTCGACTTACCTACTTACTCAGTACTTATGTAATTATTTCAACACGGTGTGAACGTTAAAGACTTCGCTTACAATCTAGCATAAATATTTGATATCGATTTGACACAGTATTCTAAAATAGGAAGGAAATTCAAGGAATCTATCAAATTATACTATAATAATTATACTATAAATCCAAACAGTTGTAAGAAATTAAATTATGTTACACTTTTTAAAATTGCGTATATTTACTATTAAATGTATACAGTAAACATTTTTTGCCATTTTAGTAAGAATACGTAAGTAAAGCCTCTATCATCATCATCGTATCAATCGTAAGACTGTAAAGGCACTGCTGCACATATAGTTATTCTATAGATTTCCAAGAGGACTAGTTGGAACCGACTTGCATCCAGTATGAATCTCGAAATACATTTTTTGTTCGAAAAAAAAAATATTTTTCTTAAATAAAACTTTTTAAACAATTTTTATCGTTTTCAAGCAGCTGATTAGATAATTATAGCGCGTATTAAAAAGACATCAAAGAAAAATGTGTTAATATAAAGACAACGTTTCCGTTTTGTTAGAACTATATGTGTCAAAACTATGTCAGTTTCCATCAAAGATCGTAGATTGTAAGTTAAGAAGTTTTCGTTCCGGTCTTTAGCGCTAACTCTCAGTTCCGCCACCAGGTCACAGATTCAAGAAAACTAAGGAGTCTTAACCGGAACACTAGTATTACGAAATTCATTCAAATACTGACAAAAGGGAAAGCAAAGAATCAAGACTCATTGTTTGATGGAACTTTTACCGATTCCAGCACGACCGGTATTATTTGTCTTTGAGCTGGTCTTTTCTGCGCTCGGACAATAGTTACAATTGTACCAATGGACAATTAGTATTTGATCACGAGAATCGCACCAGGAGTATTTGGTAACACTGCAATCTGCATCAAATAGTATTAAACTGTAGCGCATCTATTCGAAATACTACATTTGTTAACTATTTTGTAGGTTGGTACAATTGTTTTACAGTCAATTCACCGACGAGTCTGCGATATGAATAAATTACACAACAGACAGAGAAACAAATCACATGACATAATTATACTGCCAAACTAAAATCAACGTCGACAAAATCTTAGTACGAGTATGTACTACGAACAACTGGATCGACATCCTAGTGAAAAAAATGTTGTATCCTTCAGTTTAAAAAAAAGTCTGAAGGAACAGAAACAACTGTGAACGAATCTATCTCTTTTATTTGGTCGTCAGTCGTTTCAATGTGGGATACAACCTCTTTGGCAATAAAAGGAATTCAAAATGGTAGGATATTAGATAGATTCAGTGTGACGTATGCATTTTATTTTGAAAGAGATGGTCTCAGACCAAATAAAAAATCAAGACAGAATGTTGTGAACAAAACAAGTGAGGCTGGCAAAACTACGCCTTGCCGTGTACAGACACAATAAGGATGTTTACTAAAAAAATATAATTAGTCCGTCAAATAGATTGTCAAAAATATTAGACACGTATTTTTTCTTTTGTCAATTTAATAAAAATGTATGAAGATATAGCCTCTTAAAGTTCCGCGTGACGTCACTAAACGCTATCAAATGTACCAGCTAGTGCCGTCACGAGCCCCCACTCTCAAACTTTAACAAGGTTAATCTTTGTCACTAATTGTTTGATTGGTAAAAGAAAAAATACGTGTCCAATATTTTTCAATAATCTAACTGACGGACTAATTATAATAATGATTTTTATACTCAGTAAACATCCCTATTACACACACAAACCCGTACAAGGAAACTACGCCTTGGATTGTCAGTAGAAGTATGGCGGCGCAACACCGACGTACTTACGTACCACATGTATAAAAAACCGGCCTCATTTGTCTGTTCACGACATTCTGTCTTGATTTTTTAATTTGGTCTGAGGAGATGGTATGGCTGGGTATGGCATTCTTTGTTCTTTTTAAATTGAAATTGAGGTAAGAATATACTTTGTCCAGGAGCATATCGATTCAGTTGTACGTACGTAGTACACATTATATCCACGATCGGGAGATCCATAGGAAATATTTGCCTACTTAACTCGTCAGCTTATACTTAGAGAACAGGAGATGAGATAAAATACGCATTTTGATGGAAGATTATGGCATTACATAAACATTCCTTTGATTACATCCAGCATCACAAGCGATATACCTATCTAAGCCGATGATGTTGTAAAGCCAGAGTAATCTGCAGCCAATTAAATGTTACCGGAGGCTTAAAGAGATGCCTAACATTGGTTAGGTTCGTACAGTCCAATTACCAGAATTCCAGGATTACGTAACAAGTTATATTTTTCATGTTTTAGTAAAATAACAAGGAATACTGATTTATAAGAATTTTTCAATTATAATAGTAATATTTTACGTTCTAGTTTGTTTTACTAGATTTTATGTTTTACTAATGACGATTTTCTTTTCTCTTACATGATATATATTTAATAAATTGTGATGTGGTATGAATTTACAATATTTTGTAGTTTGTAAATTGTCCACTGTTTTCACTGCAAGTCAAAATATGGCGGTCTTTTGTTACTAACTAACTAACTTACCATCTTATATTATCCATTTACGCAATAAATATATATGACTGACTATCTATTGTTTAAATTTAAATGCATGTATTTTACATGTATTGTGCAATTTGTTATGATGTAAAAATTCCCGTTATTAAATATTTTATCTTTGTTTATTTGTAGGTGTATTCAGTGCGGTTCCTGATTATGTGCAGTATACTTACAGTATGTACCTACAATTACATGGGGATCGTTTTTAGGGTTCCGTACCTCAAACGGAACAAACGGAACCCTTATAGGATCACTTTGTTGTCCGTCTGTCCGTCTGTGTGTATGTCAAAACTCTTTATCTCGGGAACGCGTAAAGATATCGAGTTGAAATTTTCTTGCAGTAGTGTAAAAAAAAAAACTTTTCAGTAATCGTTTAAAAAATTAGAGCCGTTTATGTCGTAAAAAACCGCATATTTTGACTCACAAAAATCAAAACCTACAGGGTACTTCCCGTTGACATAGAACTATGAAATTTGGCGAGAAGCATTGTCTCAGAGTACACATATAGGAATAAATCTGAAAACTGTACATTTTTATATAAATCACAAAAAATAGGGCCTTAAAATTCACAAAATATGGGTTCAAAATTAAAAGTGAGTAAATCATATCATGTAAGGTATCATATAAAAGTGCTTCAGTAGCAGTTACTAAAGCAGGTTTTTAATTATTTTAACAATGTGTAATTTTCGATATGACGAGAAAGGCGAAAAAATAAAAACTTTTTTGTCATTGGCTATAGTATCTATAGAGGTTTTAACAACTTACTTCCTAATTATGTGAAATTTTCTGGATTTTTACGGAATCCTCGATATGCGAGCCTGACTCGCACTTGTCCGGTTTTTTTTTAACTTCGAACGCCTAGAAACCTTCTAGAAACGTATACGTATCTTTGACAGATTGTATGGAGTATCTCTATGTTGTCTATGGAAGTCGCGTATGCTCCAACAAGTACCTTATACGACCAAACCGTGCGAAGTTCAAAAAAAGGTTCCCATGGCCTGAAAATATTTTCAAACGATTTTACGAGTAATATCTAGCCCTTACGAGTGTGGACGTCAAGTAGACGCAAAATATATTGTTAAATGTTTGTGTTCATAAATAATCTAGAGCTCTATATTAAGATAGACAAGAAAGTGTCGATAAACATTTTTGAGGTACATTATGAGATCTTCAATAAGTGTCTGCCAGGCTACACCCTGAGGGGTCGCAGTGGCCAAATATTAGGAAAAAAATATAACTTTTTGAACCATTGACACGACGAAGAAGAAAATAAGTGCCTTTACATGCTATGGTTATATTATAAAATGTAGCTCGAGATATACATGTAAGCATGTTACAAAGGACATGAGTGACAATATTAGAGACACCTGCCAAAATACATATCGCCGAAGGTCACTTACAATATTTGAAATACTTCGTGTAACAATACTACATATAATTTCATTTCTCCGTGTGTTACTCGATGACGAGAGGGTTTTATTCAACATCCAATTATTTAGAATTAGTCTGAAGTTTCGTTGTGAAGGTCGATATTGGGAAAGATGATATTTTCGAACGATACTTTACGAGTATTTATTTTATTGGTGAATGGAAAAAAAAACATCAGGAGGTATTCTTTCTGTTCATTAGATCACGTAGTTAAAAAATATCGAAAATATCATAGCAGTAGAGTATTGCATAGAAGTATTGGTGTCACTGTATGTAATCATGTCAATTTTTCGAGTCATGTTACATGCAAATAGAGGACGACACCTGTTGATTCACTGTATGATGAAAACAGTGAATCCAATACAACAACAATTTGTTTTTGTCTGTCTCTATCATTGGTCTATGTAGATAAAATTTGAAAATTAGACACTTGTATATTTGTCGCATAATAAGGTGTCTTTACCTTTTAAATCGATTCATGGGATAAAATGAGACAATAATCTAATCGAATTATTATTCGATAATGAGGTATAAAATATCTTCAAATTCTACTACGTATGGGCTGGAAAGGGACAGAATATTACCTACAATACGTAGGTATTCAATTATGCCAGACATGGTAATTTCATGGTCGTATAATTATGGACTGCAATGGAACGTGAAAAACCATTTAGATTTGAATATGCCCTTGTTCTTTGTAAATTGCATGAGCTGGTAACACCAATCTGAACGTTTATATAGGCGTTTGTAGTATGTTTAATTGAAATACTCACATATAATGCAATGCTATAGTATACATTGTTCGATATATGATAAAAGGAGCTAGAATCATAGAATTAGAGACCTATATAATAGATACCTGTATACTAAGGCGGCCAACCGTCCCGCATTTTGCGGGACCGTCCCGTAATGCTAGACGAAATCCCGCTTTGAAATTATTAGTAAAATAGTCCCGTAAAACGTTGTATGCGTCCCGCATGTCCCGCATTCCTATTTTTCTACCACACTTCTACACAACACCTACACGCGCGCACGGTCAACAGCGAAGGAACACAGATTACCTATAATAGCGACAAGCGTATCGCGCAAGGGCTATTCTCGTTCTCTTTCTCTCTACTGAACTCATAAGGCGTAAGAGCGGGAAAGGGGCGCACGAGTAATGGAATTGTTTTGATTTTGAAAATTAGTGCACGCCGTGACACGATATCCCCCCCCCCCCCATTCACGAAAGGTTAAGTCCCGCATTCAGTTTTCGGAAAGTTGGCCGCCTTACTGTATACATGCATTTCTATAAAATTACTGACAATGAAAACTTTGCTAAATGTGTTAATTGACGAGTATATTACTGCAATCGTTAAGTATAATATCTAATCATGCAATAACAGAGATTTTAGAGAGTTTTTTTGAGATTTTATTTCTGAAAAAAATACCTATATAATAGATACCTGTATACATGCATTTCTATTAAATTACTGACAATGAAAACTTTGCGAAATGTATTAATTGACGAGTACATTACTGTAATCGTTAAGTATAATATCTAATCATGCAATAACAGATTCACTTCATGGCAATAAATATTATTTTACACTATGAGCCGGAGCGTTTATAATTTTTAAGTTTATTTTATTTACATTCATGTTATATATAATTATATAATCTATTGAGATACATATTATATAGAGATTGCACATCGCGCATCGGTAACAAACACCTGAATGAGACTGTCGTAATACTGGGAAGATTCGCGAAACAAGGAGTACGCTTAAGCTTTGCAGTGAGCCCGACATATGCGATGATGATAATGATTGAGATTCATATCCGGAACTTCTTCTTCTTCTTTTCAGTCATAGAACGTCCACTGATGGACATAGGCATCCCCTAACGATCTCCAATAAGACCGGTTGGTAGCGGCTTGCCCAGAACGATCCTCCGGTCTTGATGACTGGTCGCTGCGCTTGCCGGTACGTGGTCTCCACTCAAGAACTTTACGAGCCCATCGGTCGTCAGTCCTCTATGCTATGTGACCTGCCCATTGCCATTTCAACTTGCCAATCCGCTGGGCTATGTCGGTAACTTTGGTTCGCCTATCCGGAACTCGACTCTACTATAATAAAGTGTCGTTACTCGATTGTTCACAATGCGAGTAGATCAATTCTATTGACACTAAAGAATTTCCAAGGCAAATGTATCACTCGATAATCATGATGTATTAGCAATTGACAAATCCTTATGTGGAAAAGCGAGCGTATGTAGAATAGAATATTCAATTGATTGATAGACGGCTGACAAGGGTATCTGGTAACGCTGGCAACTTCTGGACAAAGGCAATGATTAGTTTTTGATATAGTTAGCGGGGTAGTATCCCGCCCTTGAGGTTATTCGAGGATGGAAGCGTAGATAAATGTCAGAAGTTTTTGTTCTAAGCATGTGTCTGAGAAGTCGTCATCGAATTTTTTTACAATTTTATTGGCAATATTTCTATACAAAAAAATTACTAAGAGACGTAAATAATGTTTTGATTCTAAATATGTCTCTGGAAAGTTAGATCTCTCGTTAGATTTATTTAATAGTTCAGCGACAAATGCATACAAAAAATGTAAGAGAGTATTTAAATGTCAGAATAGGAGATTTTGTTCTAGCTTGTCTCTGGAAAGTCAAAAATTTTTTTTTACGATTTCATCGGCATATGTATCAATAGTATTCAACAAGCGACGATACATAGACGGAAAAGGTAAAGACTAGATTTTTCCAATCGTTTTGTTCTGATTACACGTGTTAGTAAGTCGTATTTTGTATTGTAATAATATGTATTTAGCTGATTGTTTCCTATCGCGAGTGCTGCAAAGGAATTCGTACCGACTGATTACCTAATTATTTGTGTTCTTTGATTACTTTGTAGACGCGGGATTAACAACTGTAACTAAGTAGAAATTGTATGCAGTTTCTGATTCTGAATCATATTTATCGGTACTGAAAACCAAACTTGGATTCTAGAAACGAAATGCGATGCGCATATTGGCATTGAAGCTTGTTTCTAATCTGTAGTTAGGACAGATCTCGCGAGATGGGGCATGTCGCCTAGGCTTCGCTTTTTGTCCGTGCGATTCTCGAATTACGCTACACTGCGTGAGGTGAGGTCACTCCACGTCCCGCTCACGCCACTCTCACTTAGACATACACCTAAATTCCAATTCCGGCAACAAGTGAGCTTTGAGTGAAGTGAAGTGACCAAGGTTCGCTGAGTGAGATTTTAAAGGTATGCCACACGCGACTCTGATCCGAATCGGTTTTACCGGTTTCTAATAATATCGCAATTATGAAGTTTTAGGTGGATATATAACTGAAAATACAGTTGAATAGTCCTTTATGTGTTATAAAGTATTTAATTATTAACATTACATGGCTCCAAAAAGCTAAATTATTAACTTTTGTAATATTGGCAAATAACCAAAACGCCAGTGCCAAACCACCTAAAAAATATCTCTTAAGTTGACGTTTGTTTATACTAATTAAAATTCGCATTGTAAACCTATTTTTGTGAGAATTTTTAATTTAATATGAATTAATTAAACCACTAACCACGTATTATTGAACTTTTATAACCGAAGAAAGCTCTTCTACCAAAAACATTGGCTTCATACCATTCTTCATCCATAAAAGTTCCCTTGTTCAAAACGATTTGTACTCCAAGGATGTTGTCTAGCCAGTTTTAATAAGTTTTAAATAAAGCTTGAAATGCAAAGGATACAACTTGAAGAAGTAAAGGTAACCTCTTCCACTGCTTCCCTAATCTTTTAAATCGATATTATACCTACTGATTAACTAAGGTAATTTTTGATCACCTACTTAAGCTATAATTTATGTTTCAGCTATTGTTCAAGAAGGATTGGAAAGAATTAATTACAAGGAAGCACCAATGAAACACAACACTCAATAATATTAATGCACATTGCCAATATTTTTCACACATACAGTGCAAGGTGCAACTTCATAAAATTGCTGTGATAATAATATACAAGACAAGACAGAATACAGTAAATGAGTTATATGCAATAATAAGATGGCATGTCCGCTTGGTTACAATCACTAACAAAGTATATTATCTTTTGTATAATATACAAGTATTTGCAGTCAAGCGTCCAAGAGGTACGAGATGCTGGTATTATTTATAGCAGGTACATATCGGTGGAAACAATTTGCAGCTTATAACAAATTGTTTGTACACATTACACACCCACAATTATGCACACTACATAAGTTTATTGTCAAAAAATTTGAAACGTTCACAAAATAAATCTGTAAAAGTATCGATAAGAGGAGTAAAAGTTCCGACATAGCCCAGAAAATTAGCAAATTAAAGGGACAGCGGGCAAGACACACAGTTCATAGAATGTATGGCTGATGGGCCCATCTAAATCTATATATAATGTTCTGAAGTTCTTGAATGGAGACCATGGTCCAGCAAATGCAGCATAGGATATCGACCAACTACGACAGACTTACGATATAATAAAAAGATCACAGGAACGTGCTGGAGGTAGGCTGGTTCCAACTGGCCTTGTTAGAAATTCATGAGGGACGCTTATGTTCAGCAGTGGATGTCCTGTCGCTGATGAATGGATCAATAGGTCTATGTATTTCTTAGTTTTAAAGAAAATCATTTGTATTATGTTATTGAAAACTGGTTTCAAAATCTAACCATTATGTTTCATGGTAGAATATACTCTAAAGAATATACTTTTTTTTACAAAGTACCTTATGTTGTGCTGCATAGCACAAAATTGAATTGAATAATGTTATCGGTATTCTATGTATTTATTCGTTTTAATGTGCAAAATTATTGCAATAAAATAAATACATGTCTATGTAGATTTAAATGAAGATGTCTTTATTTATTATCTAAAATAATATGATAATTTAGTACCTATATTTTGTACAGTTAGTACAAAAATTTGTAAACAGATAATTTTGATGTGACAGAAAATCAAAATGATATTGACTTGTTATGTAATGATATGTTTTGTATGTATCGGGAATGTATTTGTGGCATATTATTTTATGTACTAGTTAATAAACTAATGAAAAAATATTTTTGTGTTTATATATTTTTTTAATAATTCTCGGGAATGTATCTGTATGTTTTATTTTATTTCCTTTTTTATACTTACTAAGTGTTGATTTACGTAATGCACTATTAGAAGTATTATAAAGAGGCATAATTCAGACCGTCATTATGAACAACTTTTACTATGGAGCTAACCTGGAATTCGAGAATCCGAATCCGAGTTGCAGTTTTGTATGGAACAGCTGATTTTTACCGACTTTGAAAAAGGAGGAGGTACTATGTTTGTATGTTTTTTTTTGTGTATGTTCATCGATATTTTCGATAATTGTGAAATAAATCATTTCATCATTCAAAAAAATAATGCTAAAGAGTATACCTCCGAAGTGGTCCCATTTAAATTTTATCGGAATCGGCTGAGCCGTTTTTGATAAATCAACAAAAATGTACATGGATGTCACATCGATTCGTGCAAATTCTGTACTCGGTGAATAATAATAATCAACAATAACACAGTCAGTGTTGCGATTTTTTGCGAAAAATAATTAAATTTCTCAAATTTTGAGTTAGTCTCATGATAGGAATTGTTCATAATTATCTTAATCACCCTTTCTAGGCTTAGTACAGAGTAAGCAGATAACCCCATACATACTCATCGTGGTCCACTTTTGCGAAGGGGCCAATCTCAAAATCGTGAATAAAAAACAAGATCTTGCATAATTATGAGTTGCATAGGCAGGTGTGTGTCGAGAGTAGGTACCTTTTTGTATTGAATAGCTGATTTCTCGAGTTTACTACGTTGGCCCCACATTAAAACCTCAATAAAGATGAGTATGTATGCCTCTGTGAATCCCTACCTACTGACACAAAGTACCTACCTAGGTGTTATTGACCGAGCTAAGGAAGTGAGAGTTCTCCCTTTGAATTCGAAGATTTTGCTTTCGTATGCCCGGATATTGATTTTCCTCTACTGTTCACAAAACTACTATTATTATACCCAAATAATTTGTCACAGAATGTAACTAATGTTCGTTCTACCCAATTTTATTGTTTTATAACCATTATTCATTCACAAAAACTTGTATTTTCTAAAAAAATATCCATGTAATCACAAGCTCACGCACATCTCACGCAGAAATTAGTAACTTTTCATTTGACATTAGAAATCGAGATTCTCAAGCGAAGTGATAACTAAGTGAAGTGAGTTTGTGCTTGTAGAATACGAATTTCATAGAGAATGGCGACATTGATCACCCAAGATTAGTTCTTATCACTTCGTACTCACGCGGGGGGCGCTTGTGGCGCTAGATGAGTTTGTGGAATACGAATTTGACATCTCACCGCTAGACTGGTGCTCACTTCGACGGTCACTCAAGCGAGTTATGTTACAGAATCGCATGGCTGCTCACGAGAGCGAGCGGAAGGAAAAGCGAAGCCAAATTTCAGAACGCGTACACAATACGGGGGCTGATCTAATTTCGCTCGGAGTCAATTAATTTCTGTTTTAAATGATAACTACGCGTAACGACAACAATAATTACACAGTTATTAGCTTTCAGAACACAACTAATCATTTATTCATAATTATGCGCTTACATAACAACGCGCAATCTGCGATTCGTAAACATACATTTTGCGGTGAATGAGTTTTTACTACAAATATGAATATGTGTCGGGTAAACAAGTGTCCTTCCTCTAGATCCCTATGGTTGCCATACAACGACCGCCGGATATTTGCAATTCGTTAGCGGTCGTGTAATTTCAACGCCTGTTTAATGTTTTCGATACTTTTTGTAGTTTTTGTCTTAATTGACTACCGTTCCGTAGTGTTCGTTTGCTACTTTCTAGCGGCTATCGATTTTTCTATTGTTTGGAAGTATCGCTCCAGTGCTCTACAACAATACTTTGTATTGTGAATAGCTGGGCAATTAAATCGCGAAGATTATCTTGGTAGGCAAAGTTCTGTTAGGTGTAAGTTTATATAAGCAACTTTATTGACCGACTTCATTCATTTACATTGATTCAGGAACGACACAATGTCATTCCTGAATTAAAAAATAAAACTATATTCGAAGTCGTTATCGGATAAGCATAATTATTATGACCTTTAAAACAATTGTCACCATACAGTATCCCAAAATGATTAATATTTTTAAATGTTAGTTTTCTTTCTATTTACTTATTAGTTTTGTACCAATAATACGAATAATTACACTTTAGTATACCTATTATTTTGGGAAAATTAGATGCCTAATATAATTTGTTTAAAAAAGTTTACTGATATACAGGGTAATTTCTAATCAATTAGCATCATTTTAGGGACTTATTCTGTTCATAAAAACTAACAACTTTTGTCAATTCTCAAAAAAAGTTGTTCCATGGAAAAATGTCGTTCACCCTCGACAAAATGTATGGAACAGCTGATTTTATTTCTAAGTTTTGACAAAATTCACAGAACAAAAGTTGTTAGTTTTGATGTACAGAATAAGCCCCTAAAATGATGCTAATTGATTAGAAATAACCCTGTATACTTACCGATATTTCGATAAGTTCGTTTAATTTGAAGTATTTTTCCAATAAGATTTTTTTCAAGGTTTGCTCCAAAGCAGATTACATTGTATATCATTGTCACAGTGTCCAGCATAATGTATCACCTTCATGAAAAACTAATGTAGTAACTTATTACAGGAAAGTAGAATCTTCAGGACAGGTGTGGAGCAAGGGAGGGTGGGGTTGTATTCACAAATGTTTTTCTTAGTGTTTGAAGTCGCAATTACGGTGTATTCACCTCAGACGCTCTCGCTGCGGCCATTGCTGGGGTGTGGGGGAAACTGAGATATTACCCTCTTGGGACTCTGCACAACACGTAGAGGTAACGTTTCAATGCAGGTGATACAGAAAAATGTACTTTTCGACTTTAGCTACTAGAGGCTACGGTTGAAAAGGTATTGGGAATGAGTATAGCTACCTTGTTATATGTAGATATGTATCTAAACGGAGGGGAAATCAACAGAATGTCTTGAAAGGCGCGGTTTGTTGATTATGTTTTTAGAGTTCCGCACTTGACGTTAATAATTTGACTGTTACAAAGGCTTCGTCATCTGCTTACCTGTCTAACCCATAAATTGAAGTTATTATATTATTCAAAGGGCTGTCAAATATTTGAACAGTAACAGGTAGGCAACTGACATTTTCGGAGAATATGGATGGTAATGCAACAAATTACTTATCTAAAAATAAATATGTACCTACTTATAATTCAAATTAAGTAATAATAAAATTACGAAAACTCTAAGAAATATATAAACCTTAATAATTGTGAGTATTTACTCGTATGAGTCGAGCCTACCAGTGCCCCAGTGCTAAGAGTTCAAACAAATAAAAAAAATAAATAAAAAAGCCGGACAAGTGCGAGTCTGGCTCGCACATCGAGGGTTCCGTACAAACACATTGTTAAAATAATTACAAATCTGTTTTAGCATGTGCTAATGCAGTTATTTTATAATATGATACCTTACATGATACGATTTACTCACTTTGAATTTTGAACCCATATTTTGTGAATTTTGAGACCCTATTTTTATGTGATTTAAATAAAAATGTACAGTTTTCAGATTTATTCCTATATGTGCACTCAGAGACAATGCTTTTCGCCAAATTTCATAGTTCTTTGTCAACGGGAAGTACCCTGTAGGTTTTGATTTTTGTGAGCGTTGAAATATGCGTTTTTTACGACATAAACGGCTCTAACTTTTTTATACGGAAACTGAGAAGCTTTTATTTTACACAACTGCAAGAATTCATGGGTTTACGTATACAGTTTAAATTTCAACTCGATATCTTTACGCGTTCCCGAGATAAAGAGTCTTGACATACACACAGACGGACAGACGGACAGACGGACAGACAGACAACAAAGTGATCCTATAAGGGTTCCGTTTTTTCCTTTTGAGGTACGGAACCCTAAAAAGCGTTTTTGTTATTCTCGATCCTCATGTATATCAATTTGCTAATATGTGTTTAATATTGAACTACTTCTGAAAATACTACAGTATTTCGATTATGTTTTAAGAAAGCAAAGTTTGTTGACCCCTCGCTTTTACTACAGGAAGCAAACTTCTTCAAAGTGAAGAATTAGTCTTATTTGTTGATTTGTTCATCGGATTGTATCCACAGTTTACACCTGCTAATATCAATTTAGTGTGGTGCTAAATTTTAACTACAGCTAAATATTCAAAATCTCACTCAGCATATTATTTATAGCATTTTTATTAGTCTTTAAAAATCGTGTTTCTTTCACCAAAACTATACATTCTTGATTAAATCGTAAACTTTATGGTCGACAATAAAACAGTTGAATTGATGTCACTGTAAAAAAGAGGCAACAAAAATGAATCAAAACTGATTTAATAACCATCCCAAGGAATTAAATTTACAGTGAAAATAAAACCAGGAAAAGTAAATACTGATACAAACATAACATGATATATGAGGAGATAAATTAAATAAATTATGAATATTAGTGAAGACTGAAGAGTAATATATGACCGTATTAGTGATATACGCAGAAATGACAAATTAATCGACAAATAAGCCTAAGATTTTCGCTAAAATCGTTAAGTCCACTCCAAAATAGGACTAAGACTGAGTAATGCCCACGATCATCTTTAACGACACGATTAAATTATAGAATTTAGAATTAATGCCGCTTTATTAGCACTCCAGTATAGAATTTCCGCGTTTATTTTAATTAACAGCTATACTCGAGTTCAATCGCTTATTCAACTGCTCGTTCTGGTTGTGAATGGGTATTCAAATCCGTAAAGACTGTGATATTTTTCATATTTTATTTGATGGCAAACGGATTGAATGAGAGTTTATGTAATAATCATTTTTATTTTGAGTCTGTTGATGGATGAAAGGTTAGTTGATCAGCGGAGCAGAAAAATCCTACTGCTTTGCTATGATTTCTCAAAAAAATTCACTAAAAGATTTTTTTTTTAATTACTATATTATAATAATTGTTAATACATAGTTCATTTTCTGCGCAAGATATCTCATTGTGTTGCAAACTTAATTAGGTGCTCTAAATTTATTTACTGTCGTCATCGGTCTGTTTTTTAAATCCAATAAGTTGTCCTTAAACAAATATTCCAGTAGACTCCTCAAAGCAACAGGTTCTTGCTGAGACTGCTTTTGGTCAGCATGCCTGCCGATGAAAACAGACTTACTTTCTATAAAAGGAAATCGAAATTAACTCAATACATGAGGCATTCCATTTCTCTCTCGGTAGTTTTGATAATTGAGACCCCAGTCGCTCGGTTTTACTTTTATCGTGCACTTGTACACGACGTAATCAACATTCTTCACTTTAGTATAGATTTCGTCATTTTAAAATATTTGTGGCTTCTTGCATAATCGAATCGAGGGTATCGTGGAAGTCAGATTCGTTTCTGAGATTTATTTATGGGATACGTTCGTCCCTTCCATCACATCGAGTACGACATCCGATTGTATTAGGCACATATCAATTTGGGGCTCTCACTCGCTGTCGAGTCTCAATCATCGATCTGTGTGAGTACCAACTGCTCTATTTACGTGGTTATTGTTCAGCCCGATATGTACTCGAATACCCTCGCTTACTGAGTTGGAACTTGTCTGCTAGGAGAGGCGAAACTCTATTTCCTGTTCTATTAGCTGTCGGACGATGGCCCAGGACGTGTTACTTTTATCCCATAGATGCACACGAAGGAAACCGGACACACGATAAAAATTGTTACAGTAAACTCTGACCGCAAACACACTTAAGCCTCCAAATCTCATGTCGCATTGTTTACTCAACAAAGGCCCTTTAAAAGGTTCGATGAACTCGTGCGTAAAAAAGCCACTTGTGTGTACGCAAGCTCACAGCGTTACAAACGAGAAGCGGGGGGCAATTGGTTGCGAATAAAGGAAGGGAATTCAATAAAATATCTCAATGCACGCGGGGTTGTATTAGTGCATTCTAGTTTGCTGTAAAAGGAGACAGATCTTCGCCTGGAGCGATATAAATAGCAGAGTCGACCACAGATGTAGTGGACACCAGTTCAGAAGTGTTCTATTTCGAAATGTAAATAAATCTAGCGAGTCACTTTCATGGCACTAGGTTGTCACTTTCATTGCGAGATGTTCGGTTTGTGTCGTGTCTATCCCTTGCAGGATCGCATTTACTTTGCTATAGTGACAGTAGCAACGTTAAAAAAAATCATAAAAACTCTCATATCTCGATATGAGGTTGTGTTTCAAAAATATTTGATTTATTGGTGTGAGTAAGAAATTTATTTGCGGGTAAAACAAAAAGCTCACACTGTATTGTAGAGGTTTCAAGTTATGCAATATTCGAACGAGAAGCGTATATAATTAATTTAGCGTGCCGTCCACTTATCAGCCTACACATATTAATGTCATCGTAATTAACTGATAACCTTCGTTAGTATTAATTAAATATTGAACTTGACTCGCAGTTTATTCGATCTGTCCATTGTCCATTTGATTTGTAAATTAATCACAAATGAATACCCATAGGCCTTGATTGATCATGATTTGAATTGATTTTCAATGAATTGATTAAGTACTTTACGGGAAGTAGAAAACTACAAACTGTAGGAATGCGATTGTTGTTAAATAACAAACCTGAGGTTGATTACAGCGCTTACGATGTAAATGGAAAAGTAAGATACTATAGAAGGGTACTGTGATTTGCGTAGAATGTCATCGGTATGCATGTAAGGTCCGATTAAGTATAGGAACGCTACTGTAACTAGTATACCTGTACATATACGTAGATCGATATTCAGTAGCAGGAGATGGCGCCAAGATGTACCGATAGGCAGGACTTCAGAACTTATTCGAATGAGTTAAATGGTCGTAGAGTCGCTCGAGTCAGCAGTCAGGTCACATTTCACTCGTGTCGGCTGATTCCACACGCATCGCAACCATTTCCCACGGCCTTGCATTATTGGCATAAACTAAATCACCGCGCTAATGCTGTCTGGTGAAATGAGTGTACTAGAAAAAAACAATTAATTTAACCATTAACTGCGTACGCTTTAGAGGTCAAGCGAAATTTTAGTGAGAAGATAGTGTTTTGTTTTGAGGTGTATACTTGCGAAATGCATTGAAACACGCTTATAAGATATTCAAATTCATGCGGTTGGTAAACGTTTGTTTGCATCAGACGAGCAAAAGTAACGAGTGGTGATATAATACATAGGTACGCATGTGCATACTTATGTTCGAGTAACGCAACCCGCCGGGCGGCCTCGTGGCGATGGCGAACCAAAACAAATGGACACAACACCGTTACACCACTTCGCAGAATTAAATAAAGAAAAAATGACGGTAAGCAACGGTAATCTTTGTTCGTGTAAGGTCGAAACCCTGTCTTCACGGTATGGCACCGCAAACGCGATAGCTATAATTAAAATCGAGCGCGAGCGGACAAGTCATCTTCAGCGTAATCAATATTCAGCTAGTACTGAACAATTCATTCATGTGTGTGACAACCAAATCCATCTCATAATGATCTCAAGTATTACCATACGTTATAAGAAAGCGAAGCTGAACTGGATATGTCACCTTTACTAGATCCAGATGGCACAATTCCCAAGCGGCGCCGCGCCGCGGTTTCTTTAAATTAGATAACAAATCTGACGTTGATCATCCCTTACGCGTCATAACCACAAATTACATCCAGTTGGTTCAACGATTACTACAACCCAAGATGTACGAAGCGGTTGTTTTAATTAACACAAGCGACCAATTAAAACGAGGACGTTTAGCTTAACTAGACAAGAACTCCCGATGAGTCGTCATTTTCACGCAACGCTTCATCCAAATATAGATAATCATCGCGTTCCATATACGAAATGGATCAGGTCGGCGCCTGTCTCGAAGGACTGAGTGATAAATGCAAAAAGTCGATACGCGGAAGCAATGCCGGTTCAAGTAGAGTTGGGAAAAAGACAAGTTTCTCTTCCAGGAATGCTCGGCACATTAATAAGTGCAACAAAAGAGGAGAAAAACTGAAGCAGTAACGTGTCTATTGTATGTCCATGAGTGAAGACGGAAGGTAAGCCGTGGGAGTGAGCTCGGGAGCGACCTGCTCCGCCGCGGGAAAGCGCGGCTCTATGGCTATTCACATGATTGAGCACGAACGTAAAAACGCTCAAGTTGTGATCGAAATAGCAGAGCAGGAACAGAACATCAACCGCAGTCTAAGTGAATCGACATTTTCAGTCCGGATGCGAGTTTATTCTAAATCGGTTCGCCGATGACGGTGTCGTATTTATTGTTATAGGGCGCCATTTGCGGGTAAATTAATTGAGGAAAGTAAATTTACTTCTGAATCGATGCAATCCCGAGGCGCACAGCTTTCACGAATGCTTTGATGTTATATGTGCATAAGATTGTTTACTGGTTCTGAATGGTCTGTATGGTACAATTACGAAAAGATTTAACGCGTCTTGTTGATGTTATTATAGCTTAGTTATAGTGACGATGTTACTATTAAAGAAAAGCTTTTATAATAGAGTTGCAGATGAAGAAGCTACAACATTTTCATAGCACTAAATATTGAAGTGCAACACACGAATGATACACTTAAATGCTGAAAATGATAATGATGATGAGGTGAATACAAGATGGTTATTAACTGTATGTTCCAGTTAAAAGAAATGCGTCTCATCGACAAACGGTTTTCTCTAATTAAGTCGTACTTATTCGGAAATTTCACCGAATGTACTCGTAATTGGAATAAAGTGGAAGATCATTGATCATGGATTGGTTTGTGTGCCGAGAGCCGCCAACAGGTGTTCACAGATTTCGCTGCCGACCGCCTCGGGCCCCCAATGTCAGCGAAGACAGACTTGACCTTGCTTTACTTTTATTGCGAAACAATGTTTGTTTTAAACGTTTTTAGAGTTCGGTTTTATTTTATAAATACTTTTAAGATTATTGAAAAGATAATATTATTATTGGTAAGAACATTACAACCAATTGCTAGTAATAATAATAGCTCCTGTACCTTGTGAGCACTGAAACTAAATTATTCATATAAGTGGAAACTGGATATTGAAATAAACACTAAATCCAAGTTTCATAACATCTCATCACAGTCTATGTCTACATCTAAGTACATTGCCAAAGTAGATGTCATTGTAGAAAGCATGCAGCATTTAATTACATTGCCTAAATGTCCAAATACCTGCATCCTAAGTACAAGGTACAGAATCTGTAGAAGGCACCACTTGTCGGACTACTGCTACTCCTCGGCTAGCTGGGAAAAGGATGTATGGATGTACGTTTACATAAATACCTAGATAAACTCTTTATTGTTCACACTGATCACTTAAAACAGGGCGTAAAACAGCGGGACTCAGAAATGGTGCACTAAGCCGAAACGGAAAATTTAAACCATCATCATAAACAACGTTTACGTATGGGGCGAAGCCAGTATTTGAGAAAAAAGTCAGCTGCTCCGTATAAAATTGCAACACGAAATCGACAAAATGTAAGAAACAGCATTTTCTTTTTTAGATTTTCGGGTTGGCTCCATAGTGAAAGGAATTCATAGTGATGGTTTGAATTACCTTTTGTTGGCTTAGTTTGTCCTTTCTAAATAGCTCTTTATAAAAAGCTTAAAAACTACTGCAACAGTGCAGCTACTGGTGATACACCTACTCAGATTAATCATCTACAATGTAGATAGCGTGTAGATTCTACACGAAGAAAAAGTCTACACTCGATAGCAGAGCTTTGATGTTTTAGTTTCTAAAACCGCATTGATAAATTCCCCATCACATAAATAGATAAAACAAGTTAAATTGCGATGTTGTGGTGCATCAATCTAGTGAGTAATCTCCCTACATCTCTGCATATCAACACAGATCAGGTTGATAGACGGAAACAGAACTAGTTATCTTCGCTTTGTTTACATACGTCGGAGTGCTTCTGGTTTTGCTCCGCGCTTGTATTATTGAGCTCTATTGCTGTGTTTGGGGAAAATTATAAAAGAATACGCAAAACCAGTTTTTATTATCTCTATTTATTGGATTTTGCACTCTTATTTTGAATAGACATGTCGTTTGTTGTTTTATTTGCAACTTAGAATTTTTATTCGACAGACGTATTTTTAATCGTCTGTCTCTTCGATTTCTTCAGTTTTAGTGATATTGTATGAAGTGAACCAGTTTCTATTGAAGTTGTTTTGGTGTGTAGCAAGAGCTTTGACAAAAATCTAATAACGAGTCTTTAAATCTACTATTTAGAGCCATTATCGGTCTTTTATTGTCCGTATTCGTCCATTGCTGGATATATGATCGGCTTCATTAGATTCAAGTCCTTTCGGCTTTTTACGTTTTCAAATAGGTTTACGTTTGACTACATACTGCTTGATGTAAGCAGAAATGCGGTCTAAGGTGTAACATAGCACGCTTAACTAGAATATATCTGTTTACTTGAGATTTGGAGACTCCTATGTTGTACTTTAAAATACAGACTCAGGCAAAGCTTTCCACATTCTGGCTGTTCCCATAAGAAATGAGGATTTAAAACGCTTGATACTTGGTCTCTTCTTTGCCTTCCGAGATGCTTGGTAAGTATTACCTGAATTACATTGGCTTTTATTTATGGTTGGTTTTGGTCAAAAATATGATGCCTAATGTTAATGTCTATGTTAGATAAGAATATTTGTATCACATTTGGTATCAAATTCTAGATTGATTCTAGTAAAAATACTAACGCCAACTACATAACAAAACGTCGTGATTGAAACATAATCATACCTAAGAGAATGTAAATACTAATCAAAGCTATTCGTAGTACGGGCATAGTAGCCGCGGAACAATGATCGTGTTCTCATTTATCTGCCAGTTTCTGCAACTCGACTCGGCCGAGGCACGCACGTTTACATACAAACAGTATTGTCTCTCTATTATGTGCATTATGATAAAAAATAAGAATATTGTATTGATTGGTACATCTTGGTAATAATTATATTGTACATTGTGCGTCTGCTTGCTAAGTGCGTTTGAAGTATTGATATTGTAGGTATGTACAATAAAGTAAAAAACATATCGATTGTTAAATTCTTACACGATTAATAGTTATTTGTTATACAAAAGTGCAAAGTAGATTTTTAACCGCGTGCTCAATTTTGATGAGCGAGCAAGCGAAGGATACTAAATTATTCAACAATTAGAATCCTGAGTGTTAGCGAGGGAATCAAAAGAGCACAATGTAAAAAATCTTTGCACTCGAGTGCAACACGTAACTTTTCATCCCACCTCAGCGAGGAAATGACTAAAGTACCTTTTCCGAGATGGGGGGATGAAAAAGTATTTTTTCAAAATGTGAGGAAATACCTAACCGTAAATTTCAATTTTTACATGGCTATTTCTGTAATATCTATGATTGGAGATACTGAAAACTATGGAAGACCTATAAAGAGCAGACCGGATGTCCTGCGGTCGGGATTAAGTAGTTCACCACTGAGCAAATTTAGAGTTGTCAAAATATCTCAAAGCTATTTTAAAGCCTGCCTATAACTACGTCATTCCATGTAACACAACGAATTATGGTGAATAGACATAGAACAATGTCTTACGAGCTGTTTGCATAAAATTATAGAAGTGTCATGAACAGAAAGACGAGTTAATTGCACAAAGGAACTGTTCTGATGAAAATTTTATTAATTACTGTCGTTCATGTAATCAGGTTCATGCTGACGGTAAATGTTATGAACGCCCAGAACAAGATTGCGCTAGATACTGCTGATTTGACTTTAGAAAAAATAATTTCTGCTTTTCAACGAATTTGGTAATTTTTCGCTACCTTGGTCTATTCGCCAGATTATCAATCAAAGCGCATGAAATTAGTTACTTAGGTATTGACATATTTTTTTCTATAAATATGAACTTTCAGACAAGAACAAATATCGAGTTGTATATTTGATATGAAAATAATTATTTTTCGAAAAAAATAGCAATACCGACATCCGCCGTGTACAGAATTAGAATAGTTTGCACGAATTGATGTGACATCCGTGTAAATTATTGTTGATTTATCAAAAACGACTCGGCCGAATTAAAAAAAAAATAGAACCTTGGTAGGACTAAATCTGTTCACAGTTGACAAAAATCTCGAAGATTTTTCTAGAAATAAGATTTTGTATAATAGAAAGTTATACATAATTTTAATTGCTTAACGAATAAATTCAAATCTATCACAGCTTTGATCTATTGGAACGTTGAGTCAAATTGTAATTTGCTACCTATTCATGTAAACTTTGAAACATTAAAAAATAGATTTCGCTAAATACGTACTGCTGATTTATAACCGAATTTAGGAAGAGGTTCTATGTTCGTTTGTATGTATTATTTTTTGTGTATGTTCATCATCTATATTCGCCAATAGTGAACCGAATCGAAAAAATATTTTTTAATTCAAAACGGTATACTCCCGAAGTGGTCTAATTCTACAGAAATCGGATGAGCCGTTTTTGAAAAATCAACAATAAAAAATGAAATGTAAACAATTCGAGCGAGATATTCAAATTTTGTACACGATGGAAGGCGGTTTAGCCATTTTTTGCGAAAAATAACAATTATTTTGGATTATGAAAAAACTTTAATCTGTTTATGTGTCACTTGTTATCAATATTCATTAATTTGTTCTATATCTTAAATGAGGGCAAGTGCCTTTATTAACTACCACTAAATACAAGACATGATCTAAAACTACACAAACTACTACGTGACAAGCAATTGGATCATCCATAGACCCTTGAAGGTCAAAAGATAATCAAAATACTCAAGCCCACTGCCAGTTGGCAGCGTGCCCAGCATGCTGCCAGCATTGCCACGCTGAATGGCAATGCTTCTATACCTTTAAACCAAAGTGCATTATATTCACATAAACACCTAATTTACTGATATTAATCTAATCTTTCAAACAATATGTAATATTGAGTTGTTGTTCATTTATCTATTTTTATTACAGATAAAATATATGCAAATTAGAGATTTGAGTATTCACTACATGATCTAGACGAGTATTAATTAAACACGATAAATTACTAAGTGTATTAGCATATACTTATTTGGAATAATGTGAGAAAGTATGATGTTGCTTTATGATTTTTTTTTAAATAGAAGTGTGTCATCGTTATCAAACGACTTTTAAATTAAATGTATTATTGTTATTAATTAACAACCTTTACTATATTTATACTAATATAGCATTTGAGCTTCCAATATCAGTGCTATAGCTGTTTGTGATAATTTTAACATTTTAACTAATACTAAAATACAACTAAAGTTCGAGATAGGTACCCTGAAACAGTAGTTTGTTTTTATCTTCCCTATATAAAACTGTGTTCTTCTGGTTCCTTGAATTCCGGCAGGTAAGTTAGACCATAATCCACCACGTTGGTCAATTTTTGGTTGGCATAAAATGACGTTGGAGCCAATGACTGAAATTTTATGCTATTAAAATTTAATGCACAATAATCTTTAAACAAGTTTAATATTAAAAAGCAAATATTGATCGATGTGAAAGTTGCTGAGAACATTATCAGCGGCCAGTGAATGAACAGATTATTCACCAAACAATTACAAGGAAAGTGAAGTGACATTATGAGAGGCGCCTATTAAAATGTGACAAGTGACATGCACTACAAGATAATATCCTTCAACAATATTTAATTTTCCAACAAATATTTAGTTAATATAACAACGGTGTTTGTTTGTTTTGATTATAAACCCAACGCGGACGTCGAATGTTTACAAAGCCGATATATCGTTGGAAAAAATATGAGTTACTACTGCTTTTATAGCCCGGCAATATTAATTTGGCAATAGCGCAGCGGCGTTATAGGATTAACCTTTTTCTTCATTGAAAAGACATCAACGCACGCTATCGGAAGGCAATTATTGAAGTTCGATGTTTTATCGATTTATTGTTCTTTGTTCTCGAAAACAAAATGTAAACAGAGATGATGCTGAGTTTTTTACAAGCATTTAGGTATATTTCTGAGCAGAGTTGAGTCTGATAATTAAAACCATTCAAAAGCAGGTTTCTTATAAGTCCAAAAGTTAAGTGTTTTTCGTGTAAGCCAATGCTAATGTTGATAATACCATTTTACGGAAAACTAATTTGAAAAGTGATTTGGAATAGGTCTTAACTAATTACTAACGCTTTATATTTATATAAGATAACGAAAAGTACGCAATTGTTTAATTAATGATGTAACTGTTGCGAACGGTAACACTGGAGAATCAAATTAGTGACGGCTAATTACAAGCAGGTAAATAACAATGAGCTGATAAGCGAACCTCTTTGACCTAAAACCAATAAAGAGATAGAAACTAATGCGAGTGCGCACGACCTTCGTCACAAAATGCAGTTCACGGCGATCTCCAGCCGCAGCGCATATCAGCTGGACCTACATAAACATATCAAAATTCAACGTACTCACCGTGAACGGGCGGCAGAATTGAAAATAAACCGATCACCTCCAATGTGCGGACACAAAAAACAAAAACAACACAAAACCAAAACTGTTCGTCGCGAAATGAAAGTTATCAGTCGATCGGGAGATATGTCAAAAACACCACTTGTTTCGCGTGAATGTGACGGAGCGTACAAAGTTTCGCTGTCGAGGGCGAACGCGGCGTGCTTTGCGCTCGGCGGTCTCGCATCGAATGGTGGCGCGGAGGACCGCGCGCCGGAGGACGGCCGCCGGCCGCGCCGCGCGACCAGACGAGCCGTTTCCGTACCGCGACGCATCCAAAAAGAAAATTGGCTGCATGTCGACTGCATTCGCTCTAATATGCATATAATCGGACATCTCCCGAAGTCCCGGCATCCGGTGAACAATTTCTACCGATACTACATTAGCATTTTGCATGACACCTCTGTCGTCGACACTGGTGACTCACGCCAGACAGTTCAAAACTTTTGTGGGAGTGGTAAGTTGTTTAAAACTTTTCAACGAAGTCGAAATTAACACCTTGTAGTGATAGGTAGTTTAAAATATTGATGAAGTTATTTACATATAAGTTACCTTTCTTCGTAATATTTTTTCATAGGTAAGGATTTGATCATTTGCTTAGAGTGATATTAACATGACAAGTGATATTGCATATAGTTCAAAAAATATTTCTCAAGAAAGCTGTGTGAAACTTTTTTCAGTATAATTGTGAGCTTTTTTAGTGTACAAAAAGTACAAAACATTTCACTGTCTATTTGCTATTTTTTCAATGTTCTAAGCTGATATTAAGATCAAGGCTCAATATGTAAGTATGTACCTTGAACTCCTTGAAGTACAAAATAAATAGAAGTTGCACAACCACAGTATTGATTTGCTGGTGAACTTCGAGATTACATGCACTGACCTTGGGTCAGCTGCGTATTTTTCCTAAAAATGATTATGTGACACTATAATAAAATCAAGCCTATGCTATTGCGGCTTTTACCATTATTTTCAATGTTACAATCCATGGCTAAAAACGTATTTCTAGTACTAACTGAGAGCAATAAAAATATGATATGCCGAAAATTTTCCCATAAAAAAGGGAATGTCTCAATTTTATCCTCGTGAACAGCAAATTTTCCTTAAATCATCTTCTTTGAGTACCACAAGGCTCAGGGTCCAGTTGATTACTTATGGGGTCTTCAGGGGGAAGAGCAGCCTTGAGTAGAAGGCCGTTGCACGGAATCTCCAAACAAGACCTCGTAAATGTAGGACACGGCTGTTTAAAAGGAAGCCAGCTTACAACCAGCTTAATTAATTGATTTATTACGTCTCAAGATGGCTCGAGCTTTTGTGAGCTTAGAAAAAAAGATACATTTTTATAATGTTTCATTGTGTTTACGAGATTTGCAATAACCCCTTCCTACGCTATGTCGAGACCGAATTGAGGTGTATCAAGGAAAAGGTTGCGATATAACTAATGTATTTTTTGGGAATTTTGCTGTTAATACTGAATGCATAGCTGCATGGGTAATATTACTTTACGGATAAGACAAGGAACTTATTCACTACCTACTACTGCAGACAAAATCTACCTACTACCATAGACTAATCTCTTCAAGCTAATACTATTTCAAGAGGATGTGGTAAGAATACGGGTCACATTGCTTAATTTGAAAATATGTACAAGACCAGTGTGGCAGCGGGCAGTTGGGGAATCGATATAATAAAAAAATTAAAAGCAAAAAAAATCTTTTACAGAAAAAGCTATTTAAATGCTCTAAATTAAACTCTAAATAAGAAGAAAATAAAATTTTCCTTTAAAATTTTAACTATCGACTTATAACCTGATTATGTACAATTTATTTGATTGTAAAAGCTTGCAAGAATATTTTTCCGATTATTCTCGGCAAGACCTTTCATTTGATACCCATATTGCATAAATGCATAAAAATAACTATTCTGCTATATTGGATGGTCCACCATATTGGATTTAGAATGACGTCACATAGCTTATCGTGTATTGTTTTCCAAATTAAACGTGTATACCAAATTTCAGCTAAATCAGTTGAAGATATTTGCTTCAAAATTGAATAGGAAGATTCCACACGATAAAAAACATACACACATACATTGCAAGTGAAATAAAAGCTTTTTAAATAATAAAATAATGAAGTAAGCAAAATTATCTGATCAGTTCTTACGTCAGTACCTAGCTATGTATAATAACGCTTGCACAATAATGGATTGGGCTTCAAGACTTTTTGATATTTTTGAAGCCCGTTGGATGCTTTCAAATAAATATAAATTTACTTGCAATTTAAAAGAAGTTACAAGAAAAGTTATTTGTTGTACAAGAGCGCAAAGTTGCTTTTAAACCGCGTGCTCAATTTTGTTGACCGAGCAAGCTAAGGATTCTAAAATTGAATCAAGAGCGCATCGATTGATTCAAAAATAGCATTTAGATATAGAAAAAATAGAATTAAAAGAGCTCAGGGTGAAAAATATTTGCACTCGAGTGCAACACGTAACTTTTCATCCTACTTCAGCGAGGAAATAACTAAAGTCGTCTACATATCGTACTGTTTAAAAACTTCTCGCGTGATTTTTGAGGCAGAAGGCTCATTTGCACATTATTGACCGTTTCAGCCAATTCTGTTGGTGTCAAATAAACTTCTTCGTCGCTAGAATCGCTAATTTTAGGTCTTTCACTTTTTTTTTTGTTTTTAACATAAGGCGAAGAGTATTTTGCGCAATATTAACAGTTTTGGTCAATTCTGTTGGTGCTAAACAAACTTCCCCGTCGCTAGAATCACTAATTTAAGGCATGTCAGAGGCCTTCAAACTCTGACATCCTGTCTATACGAACTTACTTACTTACTTTTTAAATATTAGGTTTTTCCGTGGTTTTTAACTTATTTTCAAGTTTTTTGTTTTAACATAAGGCAAAGAGTATAATAATATAACGCAAGATTTTAACAATTTAACACGAAAAAAATGGCGCGCGCAAAGCTAATTAAAAAAAAGTACATCAAGAAGGTTCCGAGTTTAAGTTTTCAAGAAATTAAAAAAAGGTTGTATGATAAATATGGCACCATGGAGTAAATAGGTTTAATGATGTTTTGAATTCACAAACTTAGTGCACACGATATTTTAAATTAAATTTTCATCACATCTATTCGAAGAGGACTACTTGGTTCGCTTTTAAGTGCGCCCAAAGGTGGTGTTTTCAATAAGGAACTTTATAAGTGCGCCGGAATTATCTTTGCCGCGCACTTTTTGAATTTGGAACAAATAAGTGCGCCAGAATGTTCTTCGCCGTGCACTTTTTGAATTTGGAACTATTTGTAATGTTAGTGTTCAGTGCCAAGATGGCAAGTGGTACACTCTACTTTTCATCAGCTCTATAAAAAATATAAGGCGCCTCATATTTTATTGTAATATTATTATTTCATAAAACGTAGAGTTACAACTAAATTGAAATTAAAAGGTATCTAATAATAAAACAGATGAAAACTTATATTTACATTCTTTTCATTCATTTTCTTGGCGCTGAACATTACAAATACTTCCAAATTCAAAAAGTGCGCGGCAAAGATAATTCCGGCGCACTTTTAAAGTTTCCTGTTGAAAACACCACCTTTGGGCGCACTTAAAGGCGAACCAAGTAGTCCTTTTCAAATAGATGTCATGAAAAATATATTTTGGCTCGGGCGACGTACCTTGAATCCCTCGCTACGTTCAGGATTCTACTAAAGAATCCTTCGCTACGCTCGGGATTCTACTCTAGAATCCCTCACTTCGCTCTGGATTAAAAAAAGCGCCCTCGCCGTAAAAATATCATTTTGCTCCCATATGACACAATCTACTTAACTTTCTCCTCTAGCGGATAAAAACGACTTTTGCACTCAGATATCGAAAATCAAAAATAGTCTTCCCGAGATGGGGGGATGAAAAAAAAATAAGTAAGACAACTTCGTAAATTGTTGAACACTATTTAGTTGACCACAATTATGATATCTTTGCAAGGTGAACAAAACATACGTCACTAACCGATATGCATTGTTTGTATTTTGACGAAATACAACGACCTGATTCTCCCCGGTTTACCCTATGCGGTTTGAAAATACATCATCGCGTCGCCGCAAATCGGTCATCGGTGATAAGTTATAAGTACGTTCAATGCTATGAAAGTATCCGTAAGTTCGTTACATTAAGTTTACCTGTCATGACGCAGTCGTCGCATCGTAGGTCAATGTCTAGCAAAGTAGCAAGAATACAGTATTGTTAATAGGTACATTAGGAAAGGTGGTAGAACTTTTTCCAAGAATTCACCTCGAACTTTACCGCACTATTTTTGTCATTTCATCTAGAAGTAGGTACGTATAAGTAAGTTCGTATAGGCCGGGTCGCTAGCCCTGGTGTCAGAGTTTTTAGGCCGCCTGAAGGCCTCTGATATGGCTAAATGGTTAAAAAAAACCGGAACCTACAATTTAACGTGTCACCCGCGGTCACCCATCCAAATACTGACCGTGCGGAACGTTGCTTATATTCGGTGATCGCTGACAAACACCTTGTTTTGGCTAACACTCTGCTGCTACATGATATCCAGGATCTCAAAAGCTTGTATTTCTAAAATGTTATATTTTTGTAATAGTTTATTGTTTTCAAATAAAAGTAAATACTTACTTTCTGCAATATTTACATAGCATGCGTACATCATCTTTACAAAAAAAATCGTCTTTATGAGATCTCTATAGTCGACCGAAAAGCTTCTTGTATATTGTTATTTTCGCAACCGTTCGCAAAATTTAAAATCTCAAGGCCACGCAAAGTTCCCGTACAAACTACTGAAAGTGCTGCTTACTTGTGGTTGTTTATTAACAATTTGTCAGATCTCCCGTTGACCTATAAAAGCGTATCAACAATCTGGAGCTGGAGTGCCGACAGTGATGGACGACGTTGATTTAACTGCCAGTTAGCGGAAAAAAACGACTATGACTCTGCAGCCCAAATATTGTTACTAGAGATCTCTAGATCATTTCAATTTGAAGCGGAAGACACTAAAATTTTAGAGCTTTACACGTTTTAATACAAAATCCGTGCAAAAGTAAAAATTTTAGAGTTCAGTTTTGACTGTCTAAGGGGCAGTAAGATGGGGCAGTTGACTTGATAAAACTTTATGTTTGACATGGTGTAACAGTAACCACCAAGCGGCACGATAAATAGTATCATAAATTGCAGAAGGAACAACATCTTATACTTACCGCTTTAATAAACTTTGCAGGCATCGTTCTCACTAACTTCTGCAATAGGTTTTTAGTTCGACTGTTGCGTACAGCTTGCATTCAACGTAATCCTGCAATTATGTATAATCAAATTATAGGCCCACCACATTTTCTGCATTTATTTAAATGTCTCTACACTAGGTAGGTATTTGTGCAGTAGCATGGTGCGGGTGACAGTTAATATTTTTTTTAATTTAATTAGTGTTTAATGGTTTGACTTGCTGCGATTTACAAATTATGACTTAGTATATTTCAGCTGTACCACATTCATAATATTTTAATAAATGATTAATAACTGTAGTAAATTAAATTAAACCCTAATTAAATTTAAAAAAAGCAACTGTCATCCGCACCATGCTACAGCGCATTAGGTATAGGTTTGAAAATTCAGATATATTTCTCAAAGTTATTTTGTTTTTATTATTAAACGGTTTTTATTAATAAAACGGTTTTATATTTAACTTCACTTGCCGGTTTTTTGTGTCAAATCTAGTAATTGAAATTTGATTCCCATCCCGTGGATGGATTGATATGATATTTGATACATACCTTTAGTTTCGATGACAATAACATTATTGGTATTCAGTATTGACGTAAATACAAGATGGCTACCGCCACAACATGGCGGATTACGTTTATTTACACAACTCCCTCAATATGGATATCAAATCAAAGGGCTTTTCATGTAGTACACAGTTTTTAGTATCAAAATAAAAACTAAAAACACATAAATAAAAATGTTAAAAAACTTTATTAAATGAAACGGTTTTATGTACTAAAAGCTAATAAATAATAACTCAAAAATAAAATCGTGGGGTGGAACGTACATAATGAAATCCAAGCAAAGGCCCCACGATTTTATTTTTGAGTTGTTATTTTTTAGCTTTTTGTACACAAAACCTTTTAATTTAAAAAAGTTTTTTACCAATTTTATTTTTAATAACTGAGAGTGTTTGTTTGTGAATCGGGCAGTCGCACTATTCTCGGTGTGGGAGCAGCGTCCAAGGAAGTGGGCCGATTTTGATCAACGAGGTGTCAAATCATTCGTCATGTGGTTACTACTGACCTGGTTTCTTTATATCCCCTTTGCATGTCCAGCGACGTTTGTTATATAACTACGTAGTACAATCTTAACCATGTCTTTTTACAGGGTCAAGTTTGGTCATAGAGTTTGCTATATAAAAATGCTAAATAATTTCTGGTAACTTTTTTTTTATTTTTTATTTTAGCGTCGCACGTCTTATGCATTTGCCAGTAAAAATAGCTCGTAAAAGTAGTTTTTTACTTTCCTATTTGCACATTTTGTAGGTATATTTCACCGTATCACGTATTAGAGTAGACGTACTTATCAAGTCGTGGTGGTCTAGTAAGCCGTGGTGGTCTAGTGGTAGGTGATCCCGCCATACAATCGTGGCGTCATGGGTTAAAATCCCGGACCCATATCTTCCAATGAGTTATTTGGAATTGATGTACGGAATATCACATCACTGACTTTTCGGTGACGGAAAACATCGTGAGGCAGCCTGCATCCGTTCGTAGAAGAAATTCGATGGCGTACGTGAATCCACCCATCCGTACTGGGCCAGCTTGGTGGATATGGCCCAATCACCCCTCGTGGATAGGCCTACGTCCTACAGTGGACTATTAAAAAAGGTTAATATAGTGCAGTACTTATCACGTTACGTGAGTTAATGATATTTTTGCCACAATTATTGGCTTCCGACCCGCGGTCCAACCACTTTGTCCAACTGGTTGAACCATGGTTGAGTGAAACTATCCATGGTGAAACGGTTGGACTACTTGTATAATGTATAGGTATGTCCAACAGGAAGTTATGATCAAGTCAAACCAAACCAAAAAATGTCATGTATTTATTGTGCGGAAGAAATAAAGTTTTCTACACAACAATTTGCAATTTTGCCTAGAAAGGTTAGCACGCACCGCAATGGCAACAGATGTCACGACTACGCTTTCATCTCATCTCGCATAATATTCAGATGTTCTCAGATTGCACCATTATCTGGTAACGTTTCACTATTGTAATACTATGTAATGTCTAAAAACTTATCGTCATTTTTAGTAACGATCCTGATCAAATATATTATCGTTTTTTGCTGATATCTTAAGTGAGTAAACTGTAAATTTTTGCATAATAGGCAATACCTAGAGCGAAGCGAAGTAAGAAGTGATGACTAGTGGTTGTAACGCTAATTCTTGAGGTTGTGGGTTCAAATACTGGTCCCGTACTGATGAGTTTCTTTGGAACTTATGTACGGAATTTCACACCATGGGCTTTTCGGTGAAGAAAAACATTGTGAAGCAACCTGCATACGTCCGAAAAAGAAATTCGACGGCGTATGTGAATCCACCAAACCGCACTGGGCCAACGTGGTGGATATGGTCCAAAGACTCTTCGTGGGTAGGTCTACGTCCTGTAGTGGACTATTAAAAAGGCTAGTACAGTAGGTAGTTTAAAGAGTCTTTTTGGATTTATTTAGACTCTGGCCTTCAATTTCTACTGTGTTTTACTAGACAGGGCTAACGCCCACCGCGAGGTAAACACGCGATTTGATTTAAAAAAGAAACTGAAATGCGTTGGGTTAAAGTTTCTTCCAAAGGCTTTTATTGGAAGACTATTTGAGAGGCCTATAAACAGTAGTGGACGTCCCCAGACTTAAATGATGATACGCCTGTTTTCGATTGCTTACTATCCACTAAACTACACTGGGCCAGCAGCGTGATGGATATGGCCCATTCGCCCTTTGTGGCATATGTTCAGCACTGGATTATTACGAGGAATGAGTGGTGCAGTACGATACAGCTGTTATCAATAGTGTTTTTAAAAGCAAGTGTGTTCTAGGTTTTTGTAGCGTTTCCTGTTCTTTGAGGTATTTTCTTCGAAGAAACTATAACACGGCTGTGAGCTATTTCATACGTTTTCTGGTCACACCGAAAAAAAAAATATAAACGAGCTTTTTCTCGCGCAAAGGTTGGTCAACCTTTGCGCGGTAGAGAACGCCCTTGGCATTCAACATATCCTTTGTGCAAATACCTACTTGTGTTAAAGCCACGATATTCTTGGTACAATGTCATGATTTCAATTTCGCCCATGTATCAAGTCGCCAAAACATTTTTGTTCTTCTTTCGTTGGTTGAAATTATAAATACTAATTTATTTGACTGATTATACCAATTGGTGCCGTTCCGCGGTTTGACTTAAGCCGATATGAAGTTGAGTAGGAACAAACAGACGTTTGCATAAGTTGTGCGAAAACGGTTTCATCTTTAATATTACTGGTCTTACATACAACCTTGGTGGCTACCCTATAACATCAAGATGAACAAATTTTACTATGAGACCAATCTCGAATTAACGAAAACAATCAGCTGTTCTACACATTTTATCTTTTGAACTTTTAAAATCCAATATGGATGGTACTAGCGTAATTTCGATTCTTTCTCAATTCTAACGGATTCTTGTATCCCGAAAAATGATAAATTCTCGCGATTTAGATGGCGATTGCGCGAGAATAGTGGTTTTTCTCAACGAACGCCTTTTGAACGATAATAAAATCCTTATCCTTACTAATATTATAAATCAGAAAGTGTAATTATTGGTTTGTTCCTCTTTCACACAGAAGCGGAGCAATGGATTGACTTGATTTTTGGCATGGACATACTCGTAGTTTGAAAGACGAAAAGCGACAAAGGTTATTTTTTATCGCGAAAAAATTCATGTTCTCATGTAATAGTAGGTATAAAAATCAAAATATCTCGCGGGCAAAGCTGTGGGCAGAACCTAGTACTAAAAAAACTGTTATTAAATTGTGATAAAAACGTCGAAAGTCGATAAAGTGATAAACGATCGTCTAGCACCAGCGTGTAACAAGTTTATCACGGCAACGTACTCGTAAACTGTAATTTTTGCTAATCCTCTTCCGATGTTATATCTAAGCTTTTAGCTGATATTGCGGCGGTTTTTAAAGGTATAATGCTACTGATATTTTTCGTTTATGTTGACTAATCTATTACGTATATAGACAAATCAAATCGCATCTATTTAAATAAAAACAGTCTAATGTTTTGTCGTCCCTAGATCCTATACTAAGGCATCCAATGTGTCGTGGGATCCGGGCTCGTTCCGAGTTTGAGTCTCTCTTCTTTGATAGTAAGTGTAGCCGACAAATGGATGGCAGATATGGCTGTAATGCTCTCAAATGAAGACCACTGAACTTATCGATAATCACAGCACATGATGTCCACCGGCAATGTAAACCGATTTAAAAAAAAAATCATTGTGGAGACTTATGTCCAGCAGTGAAAGTCCTACGGATGATAATGATGATGATAATGCCTGAGTTGAAATAGTTTTAGACTTGACAAATTATTTAATAGTAATAGAATAGAGTGTATTAAATTTTAATCAATCCCTTAAATTAAATTTAATTTAATTAACCGAAGGGCACGGATTAATTAATAGATGTACCTAAGTAATCAATTATCAAAAAGGCAAATAACCTCACCACCGCAGGAGCTCACTTAATTAGTGTCGTTGTTGTTGCATCGATTTAAATGAACTGATGTTAGCCATATTTAAATAATTGCTAAAAAGTGTCTATTAATTTAACAATAGGTTGATTTAAAATTATGTCTAAGTAACTGTCTAACTCAGGCTAATTTAGTACGAGTACTCACTCATTATTTTGTGCAACTTTTACTAAGTATCCACTATCCTGATATAATTGCTAAAATAAGTAATAGTTATCCATGGGCAAGTGTCAGTTAAACAATTAGTCAAACGTACTCAGTTCACTCTGAAAAATATTTGATTAATTCAATTTTTTATTTTATATTTTAAAAATCGATATCAAGTCATATAGGTAGTAAGTTGTAAAAAATTTATTTATCATGATTAGTGTGATGATTTCCCAGAGAATATAAGGTGTTCAAACAGTTCTCTATAAAAAAATAGGTAATCATAGAGAAAAATACAATAATTCGAGCAAATTTTCTGTCGTAAAAAGTTGTTTGATTTAATTCGCACTGTCTTGTACAGATTTTAGATGAAGTATCAAATTTTCTGCCGTAAAAAGTTATTTGATTTAATTTAAATACAAGTCGATTAATTTTCGTGGTGCAGCGCTCTGCCTTGTACAGATTTTAGATGAAGTATCAAATTTTCTGTCGTAAAAAGTTGTTTGATTTAGTTTAAATACAAGTCGATTGTACAGATTTTAGATGAAGTCTGCAGAAAAGCTCCCAGATAAGCTCAAAATAAAAATTAGTCTACGGTGTTAGTAAGTAGATCGTTAATAAACTCTAATAGTATAAACGTAAAGACAGGGTATAAAAACGTTTATTCGTTATAATATCAACTTCAATAATTTGAAATGACTAATTAAAAGCAAGAGATTATTACCGATAGGCTACTTACATGATGTTATTGATAACTCTGCATCATTGAAACTATTTATTCTGAATATAAATTAACACGTAACGAGTAGAGTTCATTAAAACCGAGTTAAAACCAGACTACCCAGCGTTCGTATAAAATGCAACATGCACACGAAATAAGTCACGGCAAATGAGACAAAAGTACGAAGTTCATTAAAACGAGTAGCTGAAAAAAAAATGCTCTTAAGTGAGACTAGTGGCCTTCTGTTACTTCATTTATGCGGTATTTTTATAGATGATGATATTATTGTAATCGAAAACAAGTTTCTTTCAATTATGGTCATTTTTATGTTATAAATAGAAATTCAAGTAATTTATTTATATAGATAGACTTGTCTTATAGGTGCGTGATTCTATCTTCAGAAGTATGTAGCATCTATAATACTAAGAATACTCTATGAATATTTGAGTTAAAATCTTAAATGCCAAACAAACCTTTAAAGGTCTATCAGTAATTAAGGATATTTACTACTTTCATAGCCTGTAGCATAGACAAAAGGTACTTTAAAAGGTACTTTTGTCTATGCCTATAGCGATTATTTTACATGCATGCCTGTGGGGTTACAAAATTGTGGGAACGTACCATTATGTTATAACGTAATCCACATTTTGCACAAAATTTTGCATCAGAATCAGTTATTTGAGGTAAGTAAAGTGGTAAATGTTTACCAAATAAATATATTGGGCTTAGATACTTATCTATGTTGAGTGTGGTCTAGATGTTTATAATTGTTATTAAGTCAGGGGCACTCCAACAAAATCTTTAAATTGTGATGATCTATATTCTATGGTGAGAAATGAAGTAAATTTGGCTCGCTACCCGTCCACCCACTGGCTTAACCCACTGGTTGGTGGTGGGGGTAATTTCTATTTATCCATGCATCCTCTGCATTAATGTTGGATTTAGCATTTTAGTCGTCCTTAATTTTAGTCTGACTGCATTTTTTTTTAAAATCTGGCTGTCATTTACCTACCACCTTTGATATGTTCTTAGCTTTGGTGTTTAGAATTGTTGCCTCCTCGTAAGCAGCCTCAAGTGTCGGACAATATTTTATGTTATGTATTTCTATGTTCTCTATTAATCAATTGATTAACTTATACATAAATACAAGATACTGTCGTTAAGCACTTCCGGTTAATTCATATTATTACGAACAGACAAGCCTATTTTCTCTACTAATAGAGCTGCTCTCGTATATCACTGGATAATGTGCGGTGTGGGCGGAAATGCCCGGACGTCCGGCGGCAAGTTTTAACGATTGCAATGCTAGAAAATTCTTATTTATACTAACTTTTGCTTTTTAAAAGTAGAGCATTTGAACGAGTTGCTGTTTTTCTTGTCTTTTGAAATGGATGTAGAACTTATTTGCGTGTTGTTTGTGTTTATAAATTCTAATATGCTCTTTGATTCTGATATGTGAATGCAGGTCGGTAGTGCTTAATAGTTTTGAGTGGTGTAGAATGAAGTACGTGTATAAGTATAAGTGGAACATATTTTTTATACTTATTAGCAAATCTTGCTGGAGCTGTAATAAAATGCTTCTACAATTTTTTGCTCAATGTTTTCGAGTGCTGTTTTGTGGTATTAATCTAATACCTTAATAAGTTATACTAAGACTCCGAAAACAAACTAGCCTCCTCTTTGTTTTGCTTAGTATGTATCCTCATGGGACCATTCATTTGGGCATAGCAAGTCCATTTTCGATAAACTTATACACAATTGGTGTGTTCTGTATCCAGTCAGGCTCCTTTCCAAATGTGTTGGTTTATCGCTAAAGTCTTTGTCAGAGGACTTCAAGCAACCTATAAACTTTAACATCGGGGCTAGCCACTCGACTTATTCAAACTTAATGTAATATGCAATGGTGGTTTTAGGCTGAGAATTTTTAGATGTACCTAGTTGATTCGTTAGTTAAATAAATATAATTGACCGAGCGAACGAAGTAAAAGAGAGGAAACTTAGTAAACAGGTTCTATAAATATTAATGGTTTTTTTTCTATTATTTTAGGAATATTTTCCTCAAAAATCCCTAATTAAGCTATAGTCTGTTTCATTAGCGCTTAGAACGAACACGCTAGAGTACTTCGAGGCGGATTGGCCCATGCGGTACGACCTGGTCAAAATATGTTTGCAACCTCTGATCCTCTACCATGAAGCATGGCAACTGCGTTATCGACTCGAAAGCGATACATATTGAATAGAAAACGATACTTTTGTTTTTATTTCGCTAACATAATACTGTCGAAGGTACTCAGTGCTAATGAAACAGAGTATAGTTGGCTGCAACATATCCACAATTAAGTTACAGGGTGTTAAAAATGGCCTGAATATAGCTTCGAGAAAAGTATATACCTACTTACTTACGGCTGTGCTTTTTTGCCTGACTTGTTTGAGTGCACTGCTATGCACCAAGATACACTTTAGGTACACTTTTGTAAATCCCTGCATTTCGCAAATCAGCACCTTTTATATGAGCAAAAAATGTCCTGGTAGCCATGCTTGAACGATAATGGCGAAGTGTCATTCACATTGTTGTTATATCTCGAGTGGTTTTAGGATAAGAGAAGTGAAATTAGTTCCACTAATTCAATTTGCAGATACCGCCGGATTGGTTTATCCGCTCATCACGCTCGGTTATCGACTGATACCATCGACCTTGCTAAGGTAAAGCCACGGTAATGGTATCTATGCAGTATTGTGACTCGGCCTTGAAATGAATACCTACAGCCCCACGTGGCCGTGCACTGCGCAGTGCGTACCTAACACGCGCTAGGGCCGCCTGCATACAAGACCACGACAAGAATTTACTGACGTGTGCAAAGGTGACAGATATATGCTTTATCATAACTCTGACACGTCGATAGTATTATTTTTTGGTCCGTATGCTAAGCCCGCAGGCAGGTAAATTGCACGCTTACTGATTACAAACCCACACGTTTGTTCGTCACTACGGCGCGCCCCTGCTTCTGTTGTACACTGAGACAGTACCGAGTGTGTGCCGATCTCCGAGGCGCGAAGGAATGATTCGCATTCCGACCATTTGTATGAAGATAGAATACTGCATAGATACCATTACCGTGGTAAAGCTATCAGATACATTGTAAGCTTAATATTGAATCATTCACCTGAAACGTTATTTTGCATATATATTTTTAACAGAATTCCACCATAACCACGTACCGACACACGTACGTGCATTGATCCTGCAGAAGCAAGGTGAATAGATCTGACCTGATTAAATCCGTAGGAAAGCACTGGACCTAACCGGTCTTATTAGAAATCTAAGGCTCCCCGCCTTAGGTCCAGCAGTGGACATCTTCCAACTTATGATAAGACGATGTTAATAGCTTCTAAAATGAGGAAGTTACAAAGATCCTAAGATTCTTTTTTAATGTTATGAGCAAGTTACACAATTTTTTCGCTGATTGTACATCGATCGATGCATGTGTCCAGTGCTTCTTTTATCACTATACCTATGGAGATCAAAAGTTATAATTAAACTAAGTAACTATAACATTAACAAATAAAATTAATTAATGATGACTTTCAAAAACCTGTAGTAATTTTAGAGCAAGTGATAAAAACTAATAATAAACTTATTATTTAAACTTTAAACCATACCATGAAGTTAGAAGGTACTGAAGAAAAAGTCTTTATTTACACATCACGTTGTATATTACTATTAACTTCCACAATTGGTAAATTGGGCTGTCACCTATATTTGTGTTCATAGCTGATTCTCACGTCTTCCCATACAAACTCGTTCTTACACTGTGGCCGAGGCCTAGATCTAGATGTCTTTAAAGTTTATGATGCTCTTATGCCGTAGTAATATTATAAAATGCTATATTTTGGTGTGGGAAAAATTACAATATTTTTTAAATGTGGTGATTATTTGAAAGTACAGTACTTTCAGCAGCTGACATGCTGGTAAGGAGCAGCTAATAATATTTTAAAAGTATTTTTTATAAATATTAAAATAATCTGTACTTTACTTTTTAACAAAACCGTCATTGTGTTTGTGTTGATACATGTGCGTAAACGATTCACGATCTCAGAACCGCTAGAAGACGGCTAGACTTTCTTATTTACTCACTAATAAAATGTATCGTATTAGATAGTGTTACTTGTGTACCTTGACTGTATCTTTACCTCAAATCTCTCTCTCATACAATCTCATTAAAAAAAAGTCCAGCGTCGAACCTCGAATGCTCAGGAATATGTACATATTTCTCAGTCACAAATACCTAGACATTTCTGGCTTCATCTGCAAAATAAAATCAGTAACATATGTAACAATTCGAGTAGTCCCACTTATTTCTGCCAGAAGAGTGTTCCACACAATCGAACCGCGCTAAAACTTTTAATGGTCTGATTCCGGATGTTCCACTTACGGCGAGTGGGTGATTTGTCTTCCATTTTGTCGCCCATTGCACTTGTGGTCACTTTTATTTGTGCATCTCATTTCCCTTTGAAGCTTTTAGAGAGTTATTTATATTTATGGTTATATCAAGGCAGATGTAAAATGTCTTGAAGGTTATTGCGGATGCCATATGTTACGATGATTTTGCGTTTGATGAACTAATATGTTTAGTTATAGTATTAGGTAACTATTTTCTCTCTTTTTTGTGTTAGTGATGCACTTTGGGTGAGATAATGATTTCAATGGTACCAGACCATTATGCTCAAATACACAGTTAAATCTTAATAAAATTTGCTACTAATGCTAATAGTACTTACCTAAAGCACAAAGAGAAAAATTATTGCACAAAATTTCTTTGTGCTATAATTTTAGCTTATTTTTTTCTTTTAGTGTGCATCAGAACCTTCAATTGAATTTTAAAACAGTAGGCAAATCACATAATTGGTAGGTTAATAATTGTTAATTTCTTGACACAATATATTGTGCAGTTTAACGAATTGTAAATGTAGAAGCATTCTGTCATCTTCAGAGTTTATTTCAGGGTTTCTGTTTATTTTTTTTATTTACATAATTATTTTTTGCAAAAAATAGCATGATCTACTTCACCCGCGTACAGAATTCGCTAATATTTCGCACGGAGCGATATAGCATTTTTCACATTATTGTTGAGTTATCAAAAATGGCTTAGCCGATTTTGATAAAATTTAAATGGGACCAATTTCGAAGTATACTCTTTCCAATAAAAAAGAATTATTGAAATCGGACCACTATGAAATAAGTTATGCGTGGTTATACATAAAAATATACTCGTAGATATACCTCCGTATTGTATACCTCCTCCGGTGGTTCATCTGTCAAAAAGAAAGTGAAATTAAAGTCAGTAAAGTATTTTTACGATTAAAACGCTCGCTACCACAAACCTATTCTGTAGTTTTATGATAAGGCAATTGTAATCCATAGATGTTATCTCAAAACCTGCAGTGGCCAGTGTAACCACGTGTTAGCATAATAACTCAGCTCAGGTGACTAGACACGTGCTTAGCTCTACCTGTATTGTGTAGGTATATATAGTAACTAAAGTAATTATATTATGTAAAAATGTTCACAAGTTGGTAAATAAATCTTCAGTTATTCAATTTAATAATTATTGTTATTTTCTTCGCGCATGGCTTTGTGGCCATTTATGTTTATTTTACCCATGAAAATCCGAATTAAAATGTTTTACTATGTTCATGTGTGCTTTAAATTTTTTTATGGGTATTATGTCTGCTAAAATCTTAAATAAACTTAACCAAAAGATGAGTTATGAAAAGTTTTCAGAGTGTAATGTCTACAAACTAAAACTAAACAACTTTTATTAATTTCTAAATCAAAATCGAATCAAGATCTTGTCAACTGTAAAATACATATATAAATAGATTGACAAAAAAATAGTTTGTCACTGTTTTCATCGATATTATTTTATTTGAGTTTATTTTAAAAGAAAAAGAAAAGAATTGAAAATAGAAGTAAATGTTCCTTCCTATACCTACCTATCTGAACTCGAGCCTTCGACGCAGACGATCAACACTTTGCTATTTTATCAACAGACTTCAAAAATGAACAGCCACAGCCGAAAGGAAAACCCCATTCGGCTGTGGCTGTGTTTTTTTTGTACGCGATTACTCCCTCAATAATGAACTGATTTTGATCATTATTTTTTGTTTGGTATACATATAATAATAATATTTCAGAAGAGATCCCATTTCAATTTTATTGAAATCGGCTGAATTGTTTCTCTCATAAATCTAATAAAAATCAACAATAATGTAAAAACTATTCAAATTCTGTAAATGGTTGAAGTCGATTACGCCATTTTTGGCGTAAAATAATTATCGATACTTAGCTCATTACAATTCAATAACACAGTCCGTATATCTACGAAACGAAAGTGTGAAACATTTTCATATACCTACTGGTAGCAAGGTCAAACGGAAGTTTAACTATCGAGTGTTAACATTTACAAACATATGGACTCAACCACAGATTTCGCGAGATGGGACTTGTCGTCTTGAACTATCTCGACTTCGCACGAAATTTTCTGTTTAAAATCTAGACATAACACCCAAAATATGACTACCCAACGATTACTTAAAGAGCACAATAAATCACCTATTCATATTACTAAAACTAAATCTCAATACCTCCCTACCTCGCTTATTTAGGTTATTGATACGCAATAGGTCAAAATATCAATAATAGGTATACAGGTAGCGGTAGGCGCTGAGGGTACTGTGAAAGGGGTGGTTGCGCATGGTGAACACCATACTAAACCCATGCGCAGCCATCCTCTCCACACTTCGCTCAGCGCTAAACTTATATGCCGCGACCTGTACCAATCTTTCGTTATGTCTAGGCCAATCGCGAAATCGACAGACTGCATTTTAGGTAGGTACTCGGCGACTAAAGGCCGTAAACATTTTGCGGTGTATGAGTATTTGCTACACAAATGTGTCTCGCGCCGGCAAAGAGAAAGCCTCTCTGTAGATTTCTATATAATTAACTCAATAAAGCATGTTTAGGTAATGCTGGAATGTATGCCTCAATAAGTCGCGTAGATTATCAATATCAAAGATTAAGTGGCCTATTGCAAGTGTATTATTAATTATGTGTTATGATATTTTATTTTATGATTGGTATCGAGATCAAGGAACCATGATTCACGGATCTACTGGATGCTTGCCGAGGAACCTGAGTCATCGATACGGGCGAGTATTTCGTAATTTTCTTGGAAATACGTTTAGATTTAAAGCTGAAAAAATAAAAGTGAAGGTAGAGGGCAATGTTTCACATAAATCTACTGAACATTTGAAACAGAATATTTTATAACTGAAGTAGTTGAGTGTGGAGTTGAGTGTATACTGTATATTACGCAGGTAAAATTTAGTAAGTAGGTATAAGATAAGGGAACTTTATTTTTCGATTCTCATTTGTGGTCAATAAAAAGTTCACACTAGTGAATGAATAAATAAATGAGACTGGAGAAAAGCAATCATTTTGAGAGGATTAGCTAGTTACTGAACCAAAATTGATATTAGATACTGCTGCAAACTGGTATAACTGGTACTGGTAACAGGTATCTAGACTATGAAAGTATACTGAGCCGTGCTCACTATCGGACATAAGTCGCGGACATCACCTTCGGACGTCCTTGAAGCTCGAAACATACTATCGGACGCGGCTTACGGACGCGACTGACAGCCGCGATCTAGACTATGAAAGTACACTGAGCCGTGCACACTATCGGACATCAGTTGCGGACGTCACCTTCGGACGACCTTGAGCGTTCGGACGTCCGAGAGCGATCTGGCACACCGGATGTTATAAAACTGCACATTGCTAAGTCGCGGCTGTCAGTCGCGTCCGTCAGCCGCGTCCGATAGTATGTTTCCGGCTTTATAGTCCAATAGTCCATAGAGCACGACCTTCGTCACGTGACCAATGTTTACAAACATTCACTGAACTATAGGCTTGGAAATGATGACAAGTTTATTTGCTTGAAAAGAAATTAATTGTAGCGGTCCGCCCAGACTTCGGCTGGAATGATAAATAATATATACATTTACTAGCTGACCCGGCGAACTTCGTTTCTCGCGATATGTTTCAAAATTATAGCCTATGTGTTATTCTGATGTACTTATAAGCATTATTCTCAATCCATTCAATAGTTTTTGCGTGAAAGAGTAACAAGCATCCATACATACTCACAAACTTTCGCGTTTATAATATTAGTAGAATAGAATAGATACACTGATCATATAATCCGTGGTTTAGGGGTAATGACACCTGCTTTGCAATCTTGAGGTCGTGGGTTCAAATTCCGAACCTGTACCAATGAATCTCTTGGAATTTAGGTACGGAATTACACACCACTGGCTTTTCGGTGAAGGTGAAACGTGAGGCAACCTGCATACGTCTGTAGAAGACATTCAATGGCGTATGTGAATCCACCAAACCGCACTGGGCAAGCGTGTTGGATATGGCCCAATCACTCTTCCTGGGTAGGTCTACGTTCTGTAGTGAACTATTGAAAAGGCTGGTACAGTACACTGATCACTATTTTTTATGCAATAGGTACCTACACAAACAATTTATAAAAATACTAGTGTATCTAAGAATCAAACCTGAGAATAATAAATACAATACAATACAAAATAGATTTATTTTCACACCAGTATAGCAAAAACAAGCTTAACCTAGAAAATAATAAACAATCCGGTAGAATAAAGGGCGGCCTTATCGCCTGCAGCGATTTCTTCCAGGCAACCTAAATGAAGTAATTTTAAAGAAAAATGATAATGCGTTAATAAATGTATGTGTAAAAAGATGTGTGGGTAACAAACATGTAATATGTGTAAGTATGTGTGTTGTTACACTGTCTTTGTATAATTGTTTGTTTATTGGTTAAGACAATAAAGTATATATCTATCAAATGATATAAGTCCATACATCTAAGATCTAAAAAAATAATCGTCAAAGTTCATTCGAAATTATTATGAATTTACTTTCGTAACTAAATCAACCCGCATCTCGTCGACTATTTGAAACGTGCCGCCCTCACGGACATACTTCTTAATCTTTACGAGTGTTTTCATTGAGAAATGAAGCTGTTGTGATTTGAAGCCTTCCTATTTCGGTTTAAGGAGATTGGTTTTCTTTTTATTGTCAAACATTGTTTGCTTGGGTTTTATCGTTTTGGACCGATTAAATATTGCAACATCCTGGAGGAACTGCACAGCAACTTGCACTTGTTCGAATGAATTTATTAACACGTAAAGCGTAAGTTACATTACGAAATTAGTAACATAAAATTAATTTCACGGCAATACTTTAATAATTAATTTCACGTGTAAACATCAAATTTTACAATGCATGCATTAATTTCATAACACTGATTTAGTTTTATGTCCTGCGCATTTTTGGTAAAACGAAATTAGTTTCATGAAAGCGCATGCGAAGGATAGACGTGTGGTTAAAATGGCGAAACAATGTTGGACATCGATAAAAATATTTTGTTTACTGCTTTCTTTGTTACTAAAAACACTTTTTCTTTATTTTGTAGATAATTGTATTTAAAGACGTTCTGAATTAGAATTAGAATCATTTATTGAAATATTAAGCTTAATACTAAATTTAAATATACAACAATTTGCATAATAACATATAGTACCGCAAAACAAATCTCGAATATGCATTTCAAAAACAAGTTTTAATGCGGATGGCGCCATGGTTGCTGTGATACCTACTGAAGGTTTCATAACATTATATTTTAAAGAAACAAGTAATCTGTAACAAGTTTCATGAAATTAGATTTTTCATGCATGTCAATAATATCGTAATGTAACTCTAGCTAGTTCGTATAGCCGTATGGGCCGGGTGGCCCTGTATGCCGGGTGTGAGTTTTGCTTAGAGTATATATTAGTTATTTATTCTCTAAGGAGTATCGTCGTAAACATGACGCGCTCTTCGGCGAGCGCGTAAGCATGTAATTTGTATGAACTTGTTGTGTTTCAAAAACGCGCCGCTAGTGGCGCTATACTTTTCTTCATACAAATTACATGCTTATGCGCTCGCCGAAGAGCGCGTCTCGTTTACGACAAAACTCACACTCAGCATGCTGGCAACACGTAATTATTTTACGTTTGTAAAATGGTTTGTGTAAGCTTGCTATTATATTATATCATATACTTAGAATAGATATCCGTTCTGGTTTCGTCCAGCTACGAATGATTTATATATATCCTTCCGAAAGAATTATTCTAAATGATAGTGACAAACGCATTGCAATATGTTGTGTAGTTTAAAAAAATTAAGCGGAAACATAGAAATACACACAAAAAGCCGTCTTTGTAGGTATAATATGAAGTGATTTACTTTAATTTAAAACAGCTTAAAACCAAAATCCAAATTACAATGTCTATTTTTTAAAGGTAAATATTTCTTGTCTATCAAAATTTTAAATCTCTAGGTAGAGTCTAGTTCTTATTGTTTATGAGCCAGAAACTATATAACGTACAGAAAAAAGTAAACAAATCTGGGAACATAGTTTTCATTGCCTTGTAATTATTAAACAATCTAACTTCATCTCGGTATCCAAAAACGACAAAGTCATTTTCGGATTATAAGGTCCCTATCTTAGAGTATTAATAACTATAGAGCGCGCACAACGAATTGGGAACAGTAGGCACAGGTGAGAACAAAACGACGCTCCCGCCGCGAGCGCTTGTAGTCGTAGCTGAGTACTAGGAGAGTGCGTTTCTCGAGGGATTTTTTTCAAATTTACGAATTAAAATGGTGAAATGTGCAGTTCGACCTACAATTTAACGTGTCATCCGAGCCACGGTAGCGCTCAGTTGGAAAATGCTACCCACGGTTACACATCAAAATACTGACTGACTGAAAATACAGGGTCCTACAAATATAGTATAAAATATCTAAATATGTACCTACTCAAAATACTGAACAACTTTCCTAAAAAAGGGTTGAAATATAAAAAAAATATCGATTGTTTTCTTATTTTTCAGATTTCCAAAAGACCGAAAACGGATTATTGCTTTAAAACAAACATATGGAATAAAGTTTGCTCGGTACACTGATTGATTTGATTCCTTAATGAATTCCTTAAAATAAATACCTCCTTATACTTATAGATGTTATCGCACGAAATATAATTATTTGTACTTGTTTGTACCGCGCTGAACCTGCATCTATCGACAACAAAATGAGTTTGCGTTGCCCGCGTGCCCATCCCTAGGAATCGCCAACATAGATATATAAGTAGCTATACTACATCTGCCTACGACGCGCACTGGGCGTCTAGTGCGGTGCTAGCGCTCTATACTTTAGTTATTTATTCTCTAAGGTCCCTATAGATAAGCAGGTAGGTTCTTAAAGGATATCATCCGAAATAATTTTCCCTTTTTTGAAACAGAAGTGCAAATAATTATTTTTTGTCAAAAACAGCACAACGGAATCCAACATTGCAATCTACATACAAAATTCGAATAGTTCTGACCCCGTGTAGGTACTTCATCTCACCATCTTTAAACTGCCAATGACAACTTTTACATGCAGAAACATTTTGTATGGGAAAATTTAATAAATGTTTTTATTATTTTACTCGCTACATTTTTATATTTTCTCACCGTATAAACATTCCCACAAATATTTCAGGACTAAAATTAGCCAAATCGGTTCAGCCGTTCTCGAGTTTAAGCGAGACTAACAACAACCACGATTCATTTTTATATTTATTTATTTAAGTATACATTGCCTTATAATGTCTAGTTACAGTCATAATTATGAAGATGTAACGTTATACACATTATAACCCTGTTTATAGGGTGTTGCAAATTGTACATTACAAGTTTGATATTAAAATATAAATACATAATAATTTTGGAAATAGTTCTTAAATTAGGTACAGATATATAGTTATTATTAAAGTCTTATACATTTTGTGAGGTTGAAACTTTTTCGTCTAGATATTCGTCAACTGTGTAATAGCATTTTTTTGTTAAGAAATTTTTAAGCTTCTTTTGGAACTTTTTGTTATTCGTCTCTTCTTGCAAATCTTTCGGTAGATGATTATATATTTTTATCAGCATATATTCAGGTCCTTTTTTTACCATTTCTAATTTGGGTTCTGGAGCTACAATTAAATGTTTTCTACGAGCGTTTGTGTTGTATTGGAATAGGTCTGGATGTTTTTTTACAAAAGTACCTGCTTCTTCTAATATATATAAACTTGGAAGTGTAAGTATATTTTGCTGTATGAAGTGCGGTCTACAAGTATGTCGCTGTTTTATATTCATTAAAATTCGGATACATTTTTTTTGGATTATAAATAGATCGTTTGCGTCTGTGCTGTTTCCCCATATTATGATTCCGTATTTGAGCCAAGAGTAGGCATAGGCATAGTAAGATTTTTTCGCGGATTTTAAATCTGTGTTAACTTTTAAAACTGATAGTGCATATGTGAATTGCAGTATTTTAGTTCTTATATTTTTTACGTGATTTTGCCAGTTTAGGTACGTGTCCACGGTGATGCCTAATACCTAGTGTTGCACTCTGTGTTTCATTTATGTTCATGCTGTTTATTAATGTGGAAAGATTTAGTGGTGGTTTTTGATACGGATGAAATTGTATTAGTTTTGTTTACTTTGTGTTTAATTCTAAATTATGTTTTGAAAGCCAAGATTTTACATTTGAAAACGTATTAGTGATATGAGTTAGTTCGTTGCCGTTTGGTGAGCAGTTAAAGAGTAATGATATATCATCGGCAAATATCACACATGGTGTATCTAAGATTTTTGGAAAGTCGTTTATGTATATTAAGAAGAGTACACGTACAAGAGTACACATATACATGAATGAAAGATAAGATAAGATTTTTGAAAAACTTCTTTGGGGTTTCTAATAAAAATGATATCAAAATGGACGACCATGTATAAAAAAATGCGTCGACTTGAGTAACTCCTCCGTTTCGTCGGTTAAAAAAGATGTCACCGTAACACCACCGTCCAACGTCACATCGGTTAAAATACATTTGGTTCAGTGGTTTCTTAGAAGTCGAGCGAAGGACGTCTCAAGCAGAGCTAGCGTCACTAGTCCCCGTCACAGGGCCTCGTGGCGGGACCACGTGAACTTCAGCTACAGGTACGGCTGCAAGCGGCTTCCCTTTTACTTAACTAAAGTTTATTATATTTATATGGAGTGGGATGCACTTTGCGGCATATAAAAATGATAGGGCTCTAAATTTATTTTATTTATTTAGTCCACCTACACTTTGTACAATTTTACATCAATACGTTCACAAAATTAGCATGACATAATAAACAACAGAGTCAATGTCACATTAGTTTAGCTTTAGACGAAGAAAAAATAACTTACAAAAATAATTCAGCGAAAATCATCAATTTAAAGAAAAACATAGTTAAACATCGAAATATGACATTAAAATTAGAATAATAATGTCTAAAGCAGAACAGAAAAAACTAACATTAAACAATTAATATTTAGAGAATTTATTAAATAGAAATATGATAAGTTCAGACTATATTTTTCACTATTGAATAAGCTATACCTACTTGGTAAAACTTTCAGTATTTAACCATGAATTAGTACCTACTCATTTGATTCAGTTCTTAGCCTAATTTGTTTTCTCGTTATAGACAGACTAGGTTACAGTCCTTTACTCAGGTCAATACAAATGAATATATGAAGTATGTACCTATATACATATTTTCAGACATAGGTACAGGTTTCTACACGATGTATTTTTTCATCGTTTCAGTTAAACATATCTATCAAGATCTCCGGATTAAAAGTTCTCTGATTGTGCTGCCGTAAGTACTTTTAGATGTCATCTATATAACACATAGGTATAACTTATTTTTTAAAGCTGACTGCTAATCTTACGCCTTGAAAAATTTGGAAGGAAATGTGCGAAATAAATGGCTGTGGAAGCGGCTGTGAATCTTATATTCATTAAGAAACAAATGACACACATCCGAGAAATCTCACATTACAATGTTATCTTTAGTGAGTATTCGGTGAAAGTGCATTTGCTTATTTTATGGTCTTTCCGATTAATTAAGCTAGCGAACAGAAAATACCGATTTGTTTCTGTTGAGCTACCATTTTAACGGGTCTGTGTAAACAATATATCTCCAGTGCCAGTGAGGAATTATCCGAATCAGAGAGAGTTGGATGTTATTTTAATGTTCGCTTTTCTTTGTAATTCGACACTTTAAACATATATCTACACACATATATTAGTGATTAACAGACGTCCAGATATAACTTTGCGTTTAATGCTAGAGGTTAAAGTCACGATTAAATAGTCTTCCATTCTTCTTTTGTTGAACGCTACGAGTAGATCCAGTGACCGCACTGTTTTCCGATGTTTACTGAGGCAAATCAGCGCTTTTAAGTTTGCGTACGAACGTTTGAAACAAAAGAAATGAAATATCGTCTTCGACCACCCACATGTCTCCTAATTAAATGGGCAGAATATTTGCTGCGAGCAAAGTGAGCATCGTTTCAAGTGTGGCTGTCAGGACATCAAAGGTGATTGTGCAAATTTGATTTATCTGGCTGGGTGTAGTATCAACAAGTGGGTCAAGATCTGGCCAGAAGGGGCTGGCCTACGGTTATTGAACAAAAGGTCACCAGGGATTTGCTCGCCGAATTTATTTAATTCTAAATTTCTAGCGGAGGATATATTAGGAACGACATTTGGGAGCAATTAAGAGTTCACTGGAAATTTTACTCAATCGGTAAATTATGCCAAAATAGGTTTTATGTTTCATTTTAATTTTGGATAGTACGTTAAGGCTTACACTTAAATTGGTGAAGTACTTAAACTACGATCACAGGGTTATCCTATTACGATGTCGTTAATTTATAAACATCTTTTAACGAATCTTTTGGCTAGTAAGTTAACAAGAGTTGGTTAGATTGTAGTTTTATAGCTCGTCAGAATTCTCGTAAATTGATTCAAATATTGTTGATATGTACGATAACTGAAAGTTAATTTAATTAGAGTTCTGAAAACTCGTTTTTATTACTAATACAATTAAGACTAATATCTTTGGTATTTATAGCTTATCTTTGGTTTTAGGTGAGGAAAATAAATACAAGAAGAGCCAATGGAAAAATCTGATTTTTATTACCTACTGTTATTAAATTTAATGATTTCAGATAAATAAACTACTCTTCTTTATTACTTAACTTGGTATTTACCCACTCCCCTCCTATAGATGTAAAATAAAATGTGTTGAATGGCTGTTATCACTATCTTATCAAGATACCGAGGACTTAATTACAGTTATAACTTGATTGCAATCACACACACACACACACACGCGCGCACACACATACACATACACACACACAATACTCACATGCGTGCACACACAATATTCTAACGGCTATTGTTGTATAAATTATGTAATTTTGATTATAGATTTGTCTTTTATTCGTATTCAAATTTATAATGTTGTCTAAATTCTTTTGCCGGAGGTGGGCGATGCTGCCCGCGACAGTCTTTCTGACTACTGCAGGTAGTATCTTTCCTTTGTTTAGAACTAAGTTTTTGTGTCAAATAAAGAATTTATTTATTTTATTTATATAATAGACCCAGTAATACTAAAACTACACATCAGCATTATGAACATTTTACTACATGGTATGTGACCACCACTGAGATCGCGAAAGAAAATCAGCAGTTCCATACGTTTTTGTGACAGACAACTTTTTGTACGGAACATCTGATATTTGTGATTTCAGCGTTGGTCCCATGGTTGCGACGTACACATGTTGTATTTAGACTCGCGACGGCGCCGTAGTCAACTGAGCCTAAATAGCCGGAGGATCATTACTACGGCATGACACATGAGCTGTGGTGCATAACGACGCTGTGACGCATCATCGTCAGAGGTTTAACACTGTTTACTTGAAATATCCAAATCTTTCGCATTAAAATCAATCAGCTGGTTAAAGGCAATGGTAAAAAATCTCTTGTCAAGTGTGTATTTCATATTTCTATCATAATCAAAGTTCCAGTAATACGATGTCCGCCACTGTAGATAGGTATCCCTAGAGACAATAGGACCTTATTGTAAGCGGCCTGCGGCTAGCGTGATGCTTACGTCATCTGACAGCCTCGGTGGCTCAGTGGTTAGTTACCCTAACTTCTGGATCAAAGAGGCGTGGGTTCAATCCCCACCCAAGGCAAATATTTATGTGATGAACATAAATGTTTGCTCTGTGTCTGGGTGTTATTTAGTTATATGTATTTAAAAATAAGTATATGTAGTATATCAGTCTCTGGCAGCCATAGCACAAGCTTTGCTTAGTTTGGGGTCAGAAGGCCGTGTGTAAGATGTCCCAAAAATATTTATATTATTATTTATTTATTTTTATTATCTGTCCACTTTGTGAGCAGTCTTGCTTGCCACCATTCCAGAACTTTGCGATCCCCGTAACTATCAATTCTGTGTGCATCGACTTGGCTTTTTTCTGCTTACATTCTATATTAATGGCTATGTGTAACAATATTTTTATCATCCATCCATCAGCCAAAGGACGTCCGCTGCTGGACATAGGCCTCCCTCCAATAAGACCGGTTGAAAGCGGCCTGCATCCAGCGCGATCCTGCGGTCATCCGTCTACCTTTTCGGTGGACGTCCTACGCTGCACTTACCGGAATATATTTTTATATTACGAATAATTTAAATTACGCTGTGAAATTTCAACTCTAGTAGCAATTCAAGCTCTCCGAATTGACTCATCCGAGAACCGGTGGTCACTTTCAAATCAAATGTTCTCTTCAATAGACATGACAAAACAAACGTGTTCCGCGGAAAGAGCTGAAAAAATGTATTTAAACATTTATATTAGCTGATGTATGTTTGACAGACTGATGTGGGTGGTGTATGTCTGCCAACAAGCCTGTTAGTTTAAATAGGAGATGCAGTACTTATGTCTAGTGATTTTAGAGTCCGCGCCGAACTGTCTGCGTTTCTATCGATGATACAGTAAACATTGGAGTATATGAAAGTATTGCTATTGCATTGAAGCTTGAGGATTTTCTTAGAGCTGTCTACTGGTTTACATTTAATTTGTTTGAAATAAATTGTTCTTTTTTTGCCTTTTTTCTGCCAGTATTATCGTAAACATTGCATTATCTATGTAGGATTGTTTATTTTGATATTTTTCTGTATTTATTTATAGACGTATTGTATTTCCCGTCACATTGTAATTATTTACATCTAAATACCACAACCTACTTTACATTAGGCTTGAGATGATGCCTGAAAAACAGTCGCTGCACCATTTCAGCATCTTATGTAGCCATTGGTAAAAAAAAGCCAGCTTTATTGGCCTAAATATTACCTGAATATTAAGTAATGGCGGAGTCCGTCACAATTAGATCTAAAAGTACCACTCTCACCATATAATTATTATAAACTGTTTGCAACCATGCTAGTTCCCAGCATCGGTGACTCAGCCATGGTGTGCAGGTATCTTGTTCCCATTACTTTTGCTTTTTGCTAATGATGCCGATGAAGGAAGAGAAATATTTTTTACAACCCGTTCGAAGTGAGTCAGCTCACCGCAAGGTACTTACTCGAGGCTTAATCTGAAACGATATTTAATTGAATCTATTATTAATGTGCTGTTACTGAGTCATGTTTATAATATGTATTAGATGAAAAGATTTTTTTAAGAAGCTCTGTGTTATCTTAGTTATATTGTGTTTTGCACCATATTGGTAATTACGGTAAAAATTCTACATGATGTATGAAAATATGATATTAAAAATAAGATTATGCTAGTTACAGAAATATCGTGGAAAATCTACGATAAGCAAAACTTTGTTTTCAGTATGTTTTAAAACAGTTAAATACGGAATCAATGTAGAGCTACTTTACTTAGCTATAACTTTCCTCTAATAGTAGCAATTGAAATATGCATATAGCTCTGCTCTCTTTCTGCTCTACCAGCACCAGATGGAGTTATCAAACTTGTGAAGTATTCATAAAACCACGTCAACAAAACTACAAACTAACGTTAGTTTACCATAAACTTGGAACATATTCGCTTTGTTTCCCGCCTCGCGCGCTCCGCCTCGTGCCATAGAAAACGTAGAAGCTAACTTACTTGCTAAGAAAGTAAGTTAGTAAGAAGAATTAGTTTCAATGTTGGAAAATAAATTTAGAATTCATGACTAGCTAACTTTACTTAGTAAACACGAGTTGAGAAAATTGAGTAACAACAGGCTAGTACTAAACACAGGGAGCCTAATAAAATGAGCGCTTTTGTTACGTCAGGGTTCTTAGGTTTACACATAATTATGACATTGTGTTTCGCCAAGTAAATATGTACTTTCTTATAAACTGCCCGATACTTAGTAATATTTGCTAGGCAAAAGGGTTTTACTTACTATCATTTTACTTACTTATAAATAACATTAAATAAACTCGATCATTACCAACATGTAATTTTAGTTACTATTTCACTAACTAAAATTACATAAAATAAAATCTCGGTAAATTTTATTTACCTAAGTAGCAAACTTAATTCCAAGGCTCTATACATATATTTTACTAGCTGACCCGGCAAACTTCGTTTCATTCAATATCTTTATAAATTATAGTGTTATTCTGATGTATAAGCATTACTATTGCTAAGTTTCATCTCAATCCGTTCAGTAGTTTTTGCGTGAAAGAGTAACAAACATCCATACTCACAAACTCACAAACTTTCGCGTTTATGATATTAGTAGGATATGTTGTGGCTTGTAAATGATTAGTGCCTTAGTTAAATGTTCCGCAAATGTTATATTATTCCTTAGTTTTAAATCTAACCAAGATTGCTTAGTGGGATTTTCAAAAATAATTATTATATATAATTTTTCACCTCTCCATTTTTTTAAATGATAAAATAAATTGTATGGAAAATGGAAATACAGCTCACATATATTTTCTGTTTTAGCCATATTAATTAATAGCTTTTGCTCACAGCTCCGCCCGCGTAATATTTTGATTTTTGTGCTATCCCAAGGGAACTTATTTCCGGGATAAATAGTATCCTATGTCACTTTCCGTCTTTCAAACTTTGTCCATGCCACATATCAAGTCAATCCGTTGTTCCGTTGCTGCGTGAAAGAGGAACAGACTAACAAACTTTTCGGATTTATAATATTACTAGCAAGCCCGCGCCCGCGGCTCCGCCCGCTTGATATTTTGACTTTTGTGCTATCCCACAGGAACCTCTTACTTTTTCGGGATAAAAAGTAGCCTATGTCACTTTCCGGCCCTTGAACTATATCCATGCCAATAATCAAGTCAATCCGTTGCTGCGTGAATGTGCATGTGAATGTGAACTTTTCGGATTTATAATATTACGTTAATATTTAACATTTATTGTTTGATTGACAAAAGAAAAAATACGTGTCCAATGTATTTTGATAATCTAACTAATTACACCAGTGTCGATAATTTATACAACCAAAAAAAATAATAGTAGGATGAAACCCATTAGAAAAGGAGGGGAATATTATAAAAATAAAAGGAAAAATAATTTACGGGCGATCTGAGGTCGGGAAGGGGATGGGGGGGGGGGGGGGGGGGGTTAAGGGGGAAAAACGGTTTTTCTCGATTTCCGGCAAAACTAAAAGTCCTATCGAAAAAAGTCAAATGGCAAAGTTGTAGCTAATAAAAAGATCTAAAACTTTTGTATTGACACCTTTTTCACATAACCTCAAAATTTATGTGAAAAATCCAAAAAACCGAGTTTTTGGTTTTTTATTTTTATCTCTTACAAAAATATTTTTTTAACGAAATTTGGTGAAAACTTACCTTTTTATGTCCCTAATACGCTGTAATTTATTTGATTAAAAATATTAATTTTTTTCACCTTATATTGAATTAATATCGAAAAAACACCCTAATTTTCAATCGAAAATTCAACCGTCAAAATATCAGCTTTTTTCAAAAAGTTGGTATGTTTTCTGTTTGTTGAAATCTCTACTTTCCGATGGTGAAAAAAAATATATATGTTACTATAGTGAAACTTCTCAGAAAATGCAAAAAATCGAAAAAAACTCGAATTCGAATTTTTACCCCCTTAAACCATTATTTTATAAACAAACCATGGCTGTGTACTCTGAGAGGCTATGGGACTATTTTAAAAATATAATAGAGCACTTAAAATACATTTCTATCGCTACTAGTGACACAAAAAAAACACTTAAAAATAAAAGTGTTAAGTAATTGACATCTAATTTTGCCCCACTACGTAAGTTGCGTCGCGGAAAATCCATAAGAGATTTTTGACCGACCAACCACCGGAGGAGGTATACAATTCGACGCGTATATTTTTTTATGTATAACCACGCATAACTTTTTTCATACTAGTCCGATTTCAATAATTATTTTTTTACACAGGTGTATTATACATGTAAACATTTCTCTTGAATTACTCTATCTATTAAAACAAACTGCATCAAAATCTGTTGCGTAATTTTAAAGATATAAGCATTAATGGGGACAGACAGCGGAAAGCGACTTTGTTTTATACTATGTAATGATTATGTACACAGGTGAAGGCGGTCATGCTATTTTTTGCAAAAAATAATTATGTTTAGTACTTATTATTTGCCCCTAAAACGAACATGCGATATTATGTATAATGTGAATGATCATTGTAAATCTTATAAAATTACTAGCTGACCTGGCCACGCGTTGCTGTGGCTAAATAAATTAAAATTGCGACTATAATTTGAAATTTAAACTATCCTATCACTCAAGTTGGGTCGAACTGCACATGTTGTGCGAATTTTATTATAATCGGTTAAGTGGTTTAGGAGTCCATTGAGGACAAACATTGTGACACGAGATTTATATATATTAAGATATATATTAAGATAATAACTAGCGTTAGGCTACAGATAAGATTATAGCCACTATATCGTACCCACCATCGTATCAGATGCAGTATCACTACTTTACAAAAGTTGAATACCCACGCCATATAAAGGCTATACAATCGGATGGGACAGAATTTTCGCCTACTATGGAATAACACGATACCTAAGTACAGGACCATTCCGGTGTCGGTCTTAGCCAATTTAAACCAAATCTATTTATCCAGTTCAATTTACGCTCGTTCGGTTATTTATTAGCTACAATTTGCATAACTCATTGACATAATGATCAACATTCGCAAATTTCGAATTGACTGAATGGATTCATGAAAGCACGTTGGCTCGTTAACTCGAATATGCAAGGCTTGTGTCGGGTTGCATATTTGCCGTGTTGGCGGCGTGCCTGACGCATTCCATCGTTGGATATCGTAGATGAGTACTGTAGCCGGTGCAGATATTTGTTTGCTGGATGGATGCTAAAACCGTTTTGGTATAGTGGTAGTAACACCTGTTTTTAGTGTAGTTCATGTTCAAACAATAACTTGATACAAGTCTTTGTCTATGTAAGGTATATGTTTATTTTTAAGAGATAGGTGTTTACTTCAGAGAGCACGCGGTATTTACTTCAGAGAACACCCTGTATTTGTAAAGCTTGACAACTGAGTTTTTAAAGCTCTAAATTAATTATAAGACCTACACTTCTTACGTATTACATACATTTTCAACACTTAGAAGCAAATAAAGAATATGAATACTCTAAAAATTGTTCTATTGATTTTTCACGGTAATCTTATTACATCCACGGAGCATCCATGACCTCATGAAGATTTTTTTATTGCTTACATTATACCTGCTGTGTTTTTCTGTTAATAAACCCTGAATAAAGTGAATACTTTAATTATCTCTTAACCTTCTCTTGCGACACTGTTTTCGTATGTTAAATAACATTAATATTAAGTTCTCATTACAAAAATTGAGGTAGAGCAAATATTTAAACAACCTGAAAAATAAAAGTAGATATGCAAAATGCTTCCACGCAAAAATTACCTTGTAAAAATTATGAACAGCAAGGTTGTAAACATTTAAATATGTAGAAATAATTTGAATTTAAAGGGCTTACATAATTTAACGACTGCCACGCACGCATGCTAAATTTTGATGCTCGCCACATGAGTTGTTCTTATTTCAAATAATCGGAACATTTTATTCGATTAAGTCGAAACACGTAACGATGCGTGTTCGAAATCCAAAGCTCCGAATACGTCAGCTTTTTCACAAATCACAGTGTTTATGTGGTAGTTGACGGTAGTGACAACATAATTTGTGGCTTCCGACGCTTCCGACAGTCGCGTGCGCTCATTAGGAACTATTTTGAATAAGAAATAGTTTGATTCCGGTCGTTTTACACCTAATTGCAGGAAACGCATTTGTGATCAATGGATTACTGGAGTCGCCCCGGGCAGAATGGAGATGAGATCGAATACAGTATCGATCGAGTATCCGGCGATTATCCCGTTGATTGACAGCTCTTTATAAAAGAATAGTCGAGATTAGCCGACTTCCTTGTTTATACTGCAACCTTGGTACTTGCGATTACGTATGCTATGTGAGTATTATTTTAATGCTGAAACAGTTGGAGAATACGAAGCAAACACCACAGTTTTGACCTTCGCTTAAGTTCACTTCTCGATTGCTGGTATTGCTTCGTTTTATTGCTTTAATATGTATACAAGTGTGAGAAATGTTTGCTCGTCGTATTCAAGTATTTGATATAACTAAGTGTCAACAAAAATTAATTAAGTTTTGTCTACAATTAATATATGTTATTCTGTTGCGTGAATTTTAAAGAGGTAGCCATGAAAGCCTGCGTTTGCGAAGTTTACACCTGACGAAGTCCATTTCAATAAGTCTAGTGTTCAATCAGACTGCACTAGCGGGTGCGGGGGCGGGCGCGGGCGCTCGGGTCTTGGCGTCTGCGTGTTCACAGTGCCGAACGAGCTACGAGTGTCATTGCACGTGTGTTTGGTCGTTCTCAAACTTTGCTACGTATTTAGAAGACATGGATGAAGATTTGATTTTATTAATGGAAAATTCATACTTGAAATGGAAATTGCAATATATGAAGTTTGGCACACACGATTTAAATAAAGGAAGAGAAGAGTTTGGAGAATTTTATGTACTATACGCTGATTTACGGACGTATCCCGATAAATTCTTTGAATACACGAGAATGTCAGTAAGCGCTTTTGACTACATATAACGAAATTAATACTACATATTAAATAAGATCTCACCATATTTAGCCAAGGTTGACACCAATTTTAGAAAAAGTATAAAACCTGAAGAGAAACTGCTCATAACAATAAGGTAAGTGCATGTTTCCATATTGAAACAATATTTGTTTTAATCACTTATATTCATTTATTTATTCTTAATTAAAATCTATTAATCAATCGAAAAATTACGTTTATGGAGTAATTAATTATTAGTTACTGTCTATCCATGTTGATGAAAGAAGAAGGGTTGAAATCCAAGTTGCCTTGGGTATTATAGCCGTATGAGTCATATCGTCTTTCGTACTCCAATTTTTCCGTCTCTTCCATTAATAATTGCATCATTTTGTGCTTTACTCGCAGTTTTTGTAATGGCGGAAATGCTTTCATTTGTGGAATGAGACTTTTAAAGAAATGATAATCTTCACATTTCTCTTCACCATCATTCGAAGATGTGGTTGCTTGCGAAAGTTTCATTTGAAGTAACTCTATTTTTTTATTTTCAGTTCAATAAATTGCTCTCTGTAATCAGAAGCACACTTGCGCTTTTTGCTTCCTGAACTCGATTGAGATACTGTATCAGTAATATCAGTTATTACACTAGAGTCATCTGTATCGGCATGGTCTTGTGAAATGTCGTGTATTACTGCATCCAAATTTCCGGAAGATTGTTCAGCAGTTAAATCATCTTTAATAAATAACATTTGTTGAAAATAAGGTCAAGTGGACTGCAGAGTATCACCTGGATCACCTGAGCGTGGCGGTGGAAACTTCTTTAGTTCTTTACGAAAATGGTCCCTTAAATTTTTCCATTTTTTTCGCAGCTGTTTATCTGAAAATAAAATGTGTTTTTATTACTTTGTTACAGATTTTTATCTACTGGCATGTCTTTTACAGCATTGTCACACAGTTTTAGAATGGGTGTAAGCACAATTTCAACATTAGTCCATGAGACATGCATGGCAATATGGAATGAGTTAGTAGGTATTCCCATGCCTAATCCTACTGAACTACAATTAAAAATGGTAGCGGAAGATTATTATAGACTTTGGAATTTTCCTAATTGCATAGGCAGTCTAGATGGAAAGCACTGTCGAATTAAAAAACAAAAAAATAGTGGATCTCTTGATTTTAATTATAAAAATTTTTATTCAATAGTACTTCAAGGTGTAGCCGATGCGAAAAGGAAATTTATTGCAATTGAAGTGGGTGGACGAGGAAAACAAAGCGATGGTGGTACTTTTCATGCTTCTGCTTTACATTTAATAGAGGAAAATAAATTCAACATTCCAAAACCAGAAAAGTTACCACAATCTAACATTGTTGCCCCTTACGTGCTCGTAGCTGATGAAGCGTATTCATTGAAAAATTATTTGTTAAGACCCTTTCCACGTAGCACATTGAACGCGCAAAGAAGAGTATTTCACAGAAGATTATCTACAGCGCGACAAACAATTGAATGTGCCTACGGTATTCTAAGCACGAAATGGAGGATATTACAAAAATCTATTGAAACCAGTCGAGAGAACGCTTGCTTGATTATTAAAACAACATGTTTATTACATAATATTATACTAGACTTAGATGGTGACGCTGATCCAGATTGTCATACCTGGGCTACAGCCGAAATCAACCATAATAACATGCAAAATGTAATGCGGTACTCGGATAGAAATCCTACAAGACAAGCAAAAATAATTCGTGACAAGTTTATGAATTACTTTTGTGAACATAACTATTAATTTTCCAGTTAATAACATATTTCATGTTGGTGGGTAGGTTAATTTGTTGTTTGTAAGTACCTAAGTACCTACCTACACATTAAATTATCACATTTATATCTTCCTACTTTAAAGTTATAGTTATAATCTGTAATTTTAACAATTAGGTATAAGAAAATAAACTTACCGTTACTTCCAGGAAACAATTGTTTTATTTCTTCCCATAATTTATTTATGGATGCCCTATTTGAATGTTGCAGATGTTTGCTTTGCCAAATAGCAGTGCGATGTTGTACAGCAGATATAAATTCTTCCGTATTGATATCCATGACGGACGGCGCTTCGGCGAGTAAATCAAAATGGTTTAGAACCACACGCGTAGTCACCTAACAGACGCTATATCAGTGTGAACGATACGGGCGGACTGAGCCATTAGAAACACCCGCGCCACCCGCGCCCGCGCCCGCCTCATGAAGACGCGCGGCTCGCGGAAGCACTGTGAACGTAACTGGCGTCTACATACATTTTGAATTACACGCGCCCGCGCTAGCACCCGCGCCCGCGTTCACTCTGAAAAAGTACTAGTACAGATTTCAAATCAGTCAATGGACATTAATTTTGTTATCGAATACGTGGTGATAATTTTTGACTTCGTAAAGAGCATTTATGAAACGCTGCGGATAATCCAATCCTCGTGCTGGTATTAAGTGAGCTTCAGTCAGGGTTGGGTTATCCTCATATTGTAGCTAACATCACTGCATTTGCAGCCGCCAAGAAGTTTGATTCGGATTATACATGAGTAATTTAGCTTCAGCTCCACAGGCTGGTGGTAGTGTGGATGTTTGAAGATTTGTTTAGGTTTAGTCAAGGGTTGCATTAGCGAGTAGGAAGTTGGGAACGGTTCGCCATTGACATTTATTAGAATAGACACCGTAAGCACGATCATTTACCTATGTGATAAAAACCAAGCGTGACATTTTTTTGCACAATGTAATGGGTTATTGAAATGAAGTTACGGATGTATAAATATACATCTGGCGTGATTTATACTACCAGTGCATTTAAAAAATTAAATTTAATGGAATATATAGATAACAAGTATATACTATACTGTACTATATATTTCAAATTTTAAACACTTAACTTACGTTGTAGCGCGATAGGGCTGAAAAACTGAATTAAACACATAATATTATAAGCCATGTTTTTATTCCTATACTAATGAGAATGACTACATTATTATGCATAATTACAAAATACAAAATATGTAGTATATATGTACATAATACCATACAGTTCCTTAATAACATTTGTGTACCTTTATTAACGTGACCATATAAGGATGTGTATATTTAGTAGCAATAAATATGTATTGGGATTCTAGTGGATAGAGTAGCATAGAAGATTAATAATGACTTGTATGCTTCTGTGCAGGAGTTCTCTTATTTACGAAGACTTTCTATTTTTTATGTGGTCTATCCTTATAAATGCCTGTGATTTTAGCATTGAGGCCAGCGAGATGGGCCTTGCGATGTTAGGTGCCAGACGCCTTCCTGGCGCGGCCGCGTTTACACTAAGTTACCGAATCGGTTCCATGCAACTTGAATGTAAACACGATCTTAATGGTAGCTTGACACAGTAGCGGATTTAGCAATAGGCAGAGTTGGCTGGAGACTAAAGCAGCGGGTTACAAGGAGCGGTAAAATTTGAATAATTGTTTTTTTATTGGTCAATCGCACTGACTCAATAACTGTATTTGCTCTTGACGATAATTAAGAAATTATAAAGTTACTATTTTATTGTCAAAATTTTAATTAAGTTATATAACTGCGATTTAAGGTTTCGAATTGTAAAAGTTGGTACGGGCGAGAAAATATGAGTAGGCGTATAAATCTGCCCCTGGTTTCATAGTTTTAAGAATTAGATGCAAATTTTGTTTTGTTTGTCATTTAGCGTGGTACTGATGCCAGCATGCCGGGCGTGCTCTTAGCTGGCAGTGGACTTGAGCATTTTGTTTTATTTTTGACCGTCAGCTCTGTGGATGATCCGATTACTTTTTATATACTTGTAGTAGCTTAAACTCCGTAATACACGACTAAACTTTTGAAAAGTTAAATTTTTGTTTTCACAATTTATGGGGTCAAAATTTAGTGAACGTTCTTACCGATTTTATTATTTGCCATTATCATCAATTCAGATGTAAAAGCATTTTTAGAAAGAAAATTTTAAAAAGGAAATTTAGGTAATTTAAGTTAATTTAGGTTAAGTTTAATATAGGTTTGTGCCTGCAATAAATGATTTTTAATTATTTATTAATTTCCACTGTTATCTACTGTTGTATATACCTACCTAAGCCGTTCTCAACAGATCCCAACAAGACCTATTGCAAGCAATTTGTTCCTGCACTCTTAATAAGGTCATCGGTTTATCTTATCCCACTTTAGTAAGCATGATATATTTTTAAATTTTAAATAAATATTTATACTTATAAACAAATATTAGGGGACATCTTACACACGATCTCTGACTCCAAATTAAGGTAAGCTATGGCTGTCAAAGACTGATACAACATATAATTATTTTTTTTAAATACATACTTTTATAGATAATAACATCTAGATACAAAGCATACACCTATGTCCATCACATAAATGTTTGCCCTGGGTGGGAATCGAACCCACGCCTCTTTGGTCCAGGAATCAGGGTCGCTAACCACTCGGCCAACGAGGTAGTCAAATCAAATCAATGTCAAATAAAATATGTTTGATATTATAACTGTACCTATGTCAATTTCATCTCAAGCTTTATACCATAGTAAATTACTACGTGATACGAGTATGCCGAACATTCCTCACGGTCTAACTGGATGCTTACCGTAACATACCGTAGCTAAGTCGAGTTATTTAAACAAATAGCCGTATAAACTCTATTAACGGTACATAGATGCACCGCAGCAATCTAATAACTTATCCGAATTTATTGCAGCCATATGATTTGCATAGATTATGCCTGATTGGTGTTGCCAGGATTTTCTGCGTCATCGTTTGATAAGTAGGTAATAAAATATGAACTAGTAGTTGTCTGAACATAACCTAGAACTCGCGACACATTTCTTTAACTAAGACTGATAATTATTCTTCATAAGCCTATAAATAGACTCGCTCATGTCCGATTTGGTTTATACTTGCGCTTTATCATAATCTTTCTGTCCTAATATTATTGTCTGATTATTTCATTAGATCTACGATGAAAATATTTAGGTCGATGCGTTAGACGACAAAATGCTATTTTAAGTTGTCTACAACTTCACGGATAAGGGAACATGATACTTACTCAAAACGTTATTCTTTTTGGTTTTTTTACTAAGTTTTTTTATCTCTTTGACAACATGCAACACTACAAATAATATAACTACAACGCGGTCACATTAACTCGACGCATTGCTGGAATTTTTAAGCAATTTTTACTCGATCTTAATAAAAAGGTAGAAACTTATCGTTCCTTTCGTGCGGGAGTCCGACTCGCACTTGGCCGGTTTTTTTTTGCACACCGTAGTTGAGCGGCAAAATAACGTTACAGGGTCAAGCGTCTAGTTAATGTGACCGCGTTGTAGGTAGTTTCCGTTCCGTACTGATCACCGTGTAATACGGGATTATTGCGGGCTTGGAAGAAGCCTAAATTGTTCACCTACTTTTAATATAAAAGCTAAATTAATGATTACGATAAATATTCCAGGGTCTTAGGCAAGAGCTTCGAAATATCGATGTCTTAATCCCTCTATGTTATTTTTAAGAATAATGTCTTTATATTTTGAATAATATAACTGGAATATTACCTGATTAAGTGTGACTCTGTTTCGTTTGTTTGAGGTCCCGTATAAAAGTGATAGTTATATAGTTTATGCCAACAAAAGGGACTTCAAGCTGCAATGCAACTTCATCTGTATAAGTAAGCGGGTTCAAATGTTGCGGTTTCGTAAAAAAGTTCAATTTTTGGTCACACATTCCGTAAGTTTTGTTTTATTCATTAACTTGTACCTATATCATGATTAGGATAAGAATAATTTAGGTATACACAAAATTTATATAACATTTCATAACCTTAACTATATATTACCTACAACTACTATGCTATATTGACAAACCGTATAATTATATATAAAACTCGTATTGTTTTTTGGATGCGAAACCCTCAAAATCAACATTCTATTTTAACACCTTGTGAAATGGAAAGACTGGAAATTGTTTAAGCAAGCAGCCGTGCAATCAACCAGTTTTTAAAGCCGAAAAACCTTCACCTTGTCCTTGACTATCGCAAAACTAAAGGTAGGGTCATCGGGTCAAAATCCTGCATGAACTAATACGGGTGCAACGACCAACGACGGAAGATGAATCTGATCACTTGACCAGTAGTCCAATTCCACTAAAATCAGACTAATCTGAATTGATACTTGTCTCTGATTTAGCTACCAAAGATGAAACTGAACTGGAAAGTTTGTTACGTATTTTTCGCGTATAAATCTATCAAAAATCGTACCAGTTATTCTACGGCAAGGTTTCGTTTAGATTCGTCTGACATTAGTGAAACTTATACGTTTTCTCGATCCGGAAAATGTCAAAACATGACACTTTTTTACCTCATCAACCATAATTGGAACGTTTCTTGACACCATTCGCAACACAAAAATAAAAGCTTAAGGTTCAAAAACGTTCCAGTATAGATTCGTCTCTGTAGCTGAATTAGGACCCAGGCACCGAATGTTACAAGGACGAAAGTCATTGTACATGGCAGTCCTTGATGGGTTTATTGGCACCAAATTCAGACACCGAGATGTTTTCTTAATAGATTTATGATGTGAAGTCAAGAAAAAATAAATCCAATCATTGAAGACTTAGTAGGTAATATAAAAATATCTATACAATACATACCTAAGCGAAATAATAATTAGGTATATTTTAATAGCACTTTTTAAATATCTGTATCATCATCATTTCCAACCTGTAGTCACTCACTGCTGACCGTCGGCCTCTCTTCTTGTACTTACGCCAATCGTCTTGGTCCTTTGCTATTCTTGTCTTATTTGGACCCGCAATTCTTACGATATCCGATGATGTTGTGAGGCGTCCAACTAAATATATTAACTAATTAATTAACTTAACTGTATTAATTTTATACCTGACTAGCTTTTATCCTCGGCTTCGCCCGCGTAATATTTTGATTTTGTGGTATCCCATAGGAACCTTTGATAAAAAATAGTCTGTTGCTTTCCGTGTTTCAAACTAAGTCCATGCCAAAAATCAAGTCAATCCCTTGCTCCGTTGCAGCGTGAAAGAGGAGCAAACCAATAAACCATCAAACACACTTTCGGATTTATAATATTAGTAAGTAAGGAATACTAAAGTTACACAATTTTTATTGTCTTCCGTATCGTACAGCAACATGTACTTTCTGCTATACAAATGCAATTAACTGCGAAAAAGAGCTTCTGCGAGGGGAATGTCAACTCATCGTGAGCAATAACTGTCAAAGTAAAAAGCCGTATGTTTTGTCTATAAAAAGCACACATTTTGGTGTCTATCACAAAGTCATTGAATTTGGTACACAAACATTAGTTTACTATGCCAAAAAGTCAGACTTTATACACTACTAGCTGTCCGTCCAAACGTAACAAAAGAGTGGCTTGCGCTTGGAACAAATATTGGTCTCTTAAGGAGATATTGAATAGCAATTTTTTTCCTGTAACAGCCAAGAAAAAAGTGTTTAACGTATGCATACGACGAAAATATATATAGTATTTCGTCTATGGTAATAGTAAAGCTTATTTTTTACTAAACACACCACTAAATACTGCTATGGTACATAGCTAAAGTACTGTAATTTACTGGTATGATAACTTTAAAATTCAAAGCTTATTTCTGTTCTCTAAACTTCACATAAGAGTTCATTATATCTATTTGCACTTGATTCTGCGTAATCCTCACTTGAGCAGTTCTCCGTCGGCGAGACTGCCGATTTCGAAGACAAGGGTATAGAATTTCAGTTATCCTTCACAAACCGTCTAATACACCTAGGGAATGCAATCCCCATCGATATTTTTAATCCCGGATTGACCAACCTAATCGACCGGGATCCCGGGTATTACCGGGACCCTGGTCAATTTGAGGAATTCTTTTCAAAATTAATAAGGATTACATAATTTAAAGCATTTGGCTACGATAAATTATGTAAGCGTAATTATAGGAGCAGTAGCAATGCAAATTTTATCTTATTCTCTAAACTAATTCTCAATTTTTCTCAAAATCTTTGTATACTATACATTCGTGTGCACATTTGAGTATTCTGTTGCATTAATGATAGTTCACTGGTTTTGCTACATTCATTAAAGTTCAATCTCGCAGGCAACTCGAAGGTACGCAGCAGCAGCAGCAGCAGACAATAGTGTCATCACGAAGACAAACGTTGCTATAACTTACGCGTCAGCAGTCGTACTTTTACTGCAGTCTGCTGCTGCCGTGTGAAGTTAGCTAATGAATCGTACCTTTAGACTCAAAATCGTGCATAGATTAATTGATGTGTACACACAAAAATCTTTCACATTTAATAGGATCATTCATGGTGATTCAAAACTTTAATTATACTACGAGTGTAGTCCAGTAGCTAATCCAGAGGCCAGTATTTAGTCTGGAATGCAAATAAATAGGCGTTCTAGTTCGTACTTGCTACACGATTTTTTAAGGTTTATTGAGTCACAGTAGCTCAATAAATAACTAGAGTCTAGTGGCGTACATTTTTTATGTACAGTATTCATACTCTGGTGTGTGTTTCACACACAACGTAAGTGCATATTCAAATATGCTAAATTTGAACTAAAATTGAAATAACCTTTCAAACACCATTGTAGAAGTCGTCTAATACACTAGATTCCGCGCGAATAGGCTATATTATGCGTAAAATCTTTGATTTTCGGTAGTCTCGTCAATCACTGGGATCCCGGTCAAATCTCAACCGGGGTTCAATATCGGTAATAGCAGCCGGGATCCCGGTATTTTGGGATCTGGATATCCCGGTATTGCATTCCCTAAATACACCACTTAAGACTGAGATGGAACAGTGTGCATAAATCTTTTAGAGCTTAATTAGCTCGGCTGACCCAAGATAACATGCATACAATGCCTATGCATAACTAACAAAGGTTCATATAGCCCTGAAGCCAAGTCAAAAGCCTTCAGGCGGCTTAAAAACTAAAGACACATTCAACAAAGCTACTCCTTTTATATGAAATTACTTACAGCTCTGGGCCCTTGACCTTATTTTTGACTTTCGAACGGCTAGAACGTGTACGGAATTGTATGAAGTATCCGCAAAGTTCTGTGTACGTCCTAGCGATTCTCCATTCAATCTGTCAAAGTTCCGTATACATTCCTAGCTGTAAAAGTCAAAAAAAGAGTCCCTGAACTCTTTGATTGTCCAATTAATTATGACTATAGATAGCAAGCCACGCCTCATTTCGAGGGATATTTCAGTATCTGTATCATTAGTGAAAGTGGACGTGGGCTTGTCAATACACATGGTTGTTTGTGTTTTGATCGCACAAAATAACAAGCGAATTAAGTGTGTTTACACCTTAAACTTTGGTTTTCTGTTTTTATCCAAAACAACATAACTGAATATTAATTTCCAATTACATGGTGATCATAAGTGATGCCAGTTGCAACATAAGATAAAACTGTGAAATAAAATTGCAGCTAAATTCCTTGGATAAGTTATCTCAAACGGCAAGGTATTTAAGTTAACCGCAAAAGACAGTTAATATTCAGTCATGCATGAGACGAAAAGTTACTTTCTTCTACTTATGTAAACAGGATCTTAGTACTAATGGTTAATCCAAGAAGGCTAAATACCGGGAATAGGCAGTTTACTAGGTACTTTGAAGATGAATATGGCTGTATGATATTATATTGGTATTAAGAAGGGCATTACCAAATGAGCGCTACCGTGGCTCAAATGACACCTTAACTTTAGGTCTCGGTTGTTCTAACCATTTAGCCAAGTCAGATGTCTTTAGGCTGCTTTAAAACTCTGACATTAGGGCTACATGGCCTATGCGTACTTAGGTACCTACTTACCTTCTTACTAAAAAACCGAACAAGTGCAAGTCAGGCTCGCACATCGAGGGTTCCGTACAAATCAATTTCACAAAATTGGGAAGTAAGTTGTTAAAATTTCTATGCTATAACCATCGACAAAAATTTTTTTTTTACTTTTCTCGTCATTCATCGAAACACATTGTTAAAATAATTGAAAACCTGTTTTAGCATGTGCTAATGAAGTTCTTTTATATGATACCTTACACGATACGATTTACTCACTTTGAATTTTGAACCCATATTTTGTGAATTTTGAGGCCCTATTTTTGTACTTTAAGACGATGCTGCAAACGATGCGACGATGCAAATGTCATAGTTCTATATTAACGGGTAGTACCCTGTAGGTATTGATTTTTGTGAGTGTCGAAATATGCGGTTTTTACGACATAAACGGCTAACTTTTTTAAACGATAACTGAGAAGTTTTTCTTTTACACTACTGCAAGAGACCATAGATATACGTAGACAGTTTAAATTTTAACTGGATATCTTTACGCGTTCCCGAGATAAAGGGTCTTGACATACACACAGACGGACAGACGGACAGACATACAACAAAGTGATCCTATAAGGGTTCCGTTTTTTCCGTTTGAGGTAGGTACGGAACCCTAAAAAGTAGATCGGAACCCTAAAAAGTAGATCGAGCTAAAATATCAACATCAGCGTCTAAAAAATGCAGTTGGATCATAAGAAGATTTGCCTAGTGACCTTCAATGTGTAGACAGCTTATAATGACGCCATACGAGTAGGTTGTCAATTTCAGATATCAATCACAGCCATTATTAACAGGGCACCTACCTTAATTATTATTAGTGCGTCAGGTATTGGCACATCATTGGAGTGATGTAGAGCTCGCAAGCCAATCGGCAGTAGTTTGATAAAGAGAAAAGGTATCATGGATTCCACATTTCGGAATTGGAACAAATTAACAGATACTTTAATTATATATACAGAAGATCTGGCTTTAACAAGACAGCGATAGTGTAAGGACAATACATCAACGTAAATTCTCTTACATCCTAGGTCGCAGAAGAATATATGTGGGTAGTTAAATTATACATAGTTAAGTTCACATCGATATATTTTACTTCAAATTGTTACTAATTAGCTTAAAGCTTAGCGTATTTTTTGTTACTAGTTGTTGGTAGGTGCTTGTTAATAATCCAGATGAGAATTACAATTGCAATAAATCAAGGATTGATAAAAAATAAAGTATTGTTTTTTATTCATGAGTAAGTATTGCTGGCAAAGAGACAGACATGAATTTTCCCTATCGCCTAGCTATTGTTATTTCATATATGTGTATTTACCTATATACTAAAACGGCATTTTTACTCACGGGTGGCCAAGATGAGTATACTCGATTAATATTTTAGCACTCGCACATAAATGCACTTAAATGCAACCGCCTAAATGCACTGCTCCACCAATCGGCCATAACGGCATCATAATTGATGACCAGCGTCAAAAGCATGGACGACCTTCGATACAAAATAACAAATGCGAGGCGACGAGTGCGATCACCATGGACTTCTTCCATCATGGACAACTGGCATTGAGCAGGCACTTTCAGTTAGAATATTGGTACAATTTGTATCAGTAAAAATGTTTTGCTCTCCAGTGACACCCAGTGCAGTTGGGGCAAGATTATTTTATGCAAAAAATAGCATGACCGACTTCAACCGTGTACAGAATTCGCGAATATTTCGCACGGATCGATGTAGCATTTTTCACATTATTGTTGATTTATCAAAAATGGCTCAGCCGATTTCGATAAAATTTAAATGGGACCAATTTCGAAGTATGCTTTTTCTAATAAAAAAGAATTATTGAAATCGAACTACTACGAAAAAAGTTATGCGTGGTTATACATAAAAAAAATATACGCGTCGAATTGTATACCTCCTCCGGTGGTTCGTCGGTCAAAAACTAAAATCTATGGGAAGATCCCGCATATGGCTATATTCTTCATGGAACCGTCCTCTAACAACTTTATTATTAAGAGTTGTCTTGCCAAACTTAGTTTAATGCTTATACGTTGAAATGATTAAGTTCCAGTTCGATAGCTGATCGCGTTCAAGTTATAACACTAATTCACACACTACAGATTTATAGCCCTACAAGAATTCCCTGTCGGAGTTGCCACGGAGCACATAAGATAACAAGGATGAGTAACACCAAGACCCAACATGGATATATAAATTCATTCCCTAAATATATGACCGATGACCGTCTGGGAATTAAACCCATCGAAGATAGAGGTACCTACTGATGTAGGACGCTCGTCTTAAAAACATTGAATGTAATGTCAACAAGATGTGAAGCCATTGCTAGCTAGCTGTGAGGCAACCCGCATCAAATCGCTGCCATCGCCGGCATTCCGGATTGTGCGCGCACCGTTACCGCACCCGGACGCTGCGCTTGCGCAACAGAACGCATTCGGACAGATTATGTAACGCCTGTTGCATCGCGAGATCACACTCTGTGGAAAATGTTAGGCTTTAAGGTTTTTGGGTAGAGTCCGGGTAAGTTTACGTGATAGGTAGCTCGTGCGTCAATGGGTTTTGAATGTTGACACTGGCACGCAGAATGTCTTGATCCGGTATCTTGATATCTAGCAAATTAGTAAGGTCAGCTCAGTATTTATAATTTTCTAATGACGTTCAATAAATGAAAGCCGCCATGTAGGCTTTGCGATGTGGAAGGACTTACAAGATGTTTGATTTAGAGCTGGACACATAGGGGTTGGTTCCATTGTAAAAGTTATTCATAATTGTGATTAAGTATGTACAGCAGCTTTTTAAAAGCTACTTATGAAAAAAGATGTCCTTATATTTGGTAGATTTTTTTATGGAATCGCGTAGTGTGAGTCGCGAACACGGTGGAAAGCGCACGCGCCGGCGCCGTTGCACCGACCTTGACAATGTCTTCGGCGCCGGCAGACCACCGACCAGTTTTGTTGTAAGCTTGTGATGATTGCAAGGTTGTATAATTTTGCACATTTCAAAAATATTTTCAGTAAATTGCAAAAAGTTGTCGAGCCGACGATGGAAGATTGTTCCAACACAATTAGTATCTGACTAATCTTAAGACTTTAGGTAGGAAAGACCCGGTTGCAGACTTGTAACGATTATAACAAGGTTATTTAATTTTTGTACATTTTATAGATACTCGTACGCGTATACAGCTGGAGTGGACAGTAAGGAATTGTAGAGCTGAGGAAGTTTTAAGTGGAGGGTTAAGTATTGTATAGACGAAAGTCTATTTATTCGGAAGTAGCATCTGAATATATATATATATAAATATATATGACAGGTGTGCCTAGGTCATAAGATATGGGCCATTGTCAGTTTGGGGAATAGTGCTAAATAATTATAGATTTAAATAAGTATGACAAAAACAGTTTAGATTTTTTTAATGTTCTTTCATCGTATCGTTTCTATTAATAGTTTATAAATATACAAAAACACATGACATGCCTTGTAACTCATATTTATAGGATTAACTCATATTTCATACGCAACTAATATTTTTTTATGATTTTAGATACATACAGATAAGGTAATTAACCTTTGAATTTGAAGTTAATTTCAACGTTGAAAAACGTACAGCTAAAAAAGCAAAAACATAATCTTTTTTTTAAAGTCGATTATAAATCATAAAAATTGATGAGCACGTCGACACACCACGACGTAAGAAAAGCTCTTCGTTATGTCATCAAGCATTGTGATAATTCATTGTCGTCGAAGCTTCGCAATAGGTCAAGTACGTGTGATGTAATGTTTTTTTTGCTTTTATTCTACGCTTTTGTTGAGGATGAGTATAACGCTTTATGATTAAGTCATTCCAACTTTTATTTGGAATCGAAGTGAATCTAAGTCGTAGTAAAATAGTTCTGGGGAACATAGTAGTCCTTTTTGCACTACTGTGTTCCCCATAAAACATGTAAGCCTATCTAGGTACTAAAATCAGGGAAGTAGGTACATCATAGAGTACTGATACAATATTATCTGCTTTTGTGCTGGAAAACAGTTACACGAAGCATAAGATCTTCACACATTTTATTACGTCTGTATATATAGGCGCGAGAAAGCAAAGTTGCATCAGATAAAAGGGTTATTTCAAAATTAAACAGCTGATTTCGGGGCTAGTCTCAAATTGTAAATATCTACCTAGTAAATATGTATCACAATCATTATGATTACTCATCATTATATAAGCCGTGGTGGTCAAGAGGTAGTGACACCCGCCTTACAATCGTGAGGTCGTGGGTTCAAATCCCGGTCCCGTACCAATGAGTTCTTTGGAATTTATGTACGGAATTTCACACCACTGGCTTTTCGGTGAAGGAAAACATCGTGAGGCAACCTGCATACGTCCGTAGAAGATTTTCTATGGCGTATGCGAATCCACCAACCCGCACTGGGCCAGCGTGGTGGATATGGCCTAATCACCCTTCGTGGGTAGGCCTAAGTCATGCAGTGGACTATTAAAAAAAAGCTGATACAGTACAGTACAGATACAGTACAGTATATAATCAAAATACATTTATTGATATCCTAGCAGTAGTAGACTAGACACACGATAAGATTCAAAATCGCTGAATACAATGCGGTTCACTCCTGATTACCACATTTTATATCATAACCTAGTTAGGTATAATTACCCTAAAACCTCTAAGTGAAAGGCTTTCTACAGTAATTTTGTATCTATCCTGGAATTCGTAATGACCCTTAATGGCTGCCGCGCTCGTAAAGAAAATTACTAATGATTTATGAAGTCTCTGAAAAATATTACTTGCTAACACCATAGACAAATTATATCTACTAGAATTAATTCCCTAATCTAACAGGTATCTAATGAATATAAGACATTTTAAATTAACGTTGATCTCTCATGTACGGGCGATTACTCCTAAGTATGGCTTAGGAGTTGTAAGGATTAACTGCCTTGTTTTATTTTTGTTGAACGTTAAAACATGAGATAAGACTTCAAATAAAACTTGTATGAGTACACTAACCTTAATCAATTTTTGCCTTCAATGTATTTGAATATTATTATGGTCATTTAATTTAATGCTAAAATTTAAATTTAAATTTTGCTGTCCGTTAACTATGGAGTATTATTATATCTTCTTTGACTATGGGTTGTCAAAAGTCAAATTTTGAAAAAAAAACATGTCAGTGTGAAAGAAGAACAAAATATATCTGACGCGTAGTTAAGGTTAAGGAGAAATACCTAGTATAGAAAAAAAAATGTGATAAAAAATACAACTTTATAAATGCAAGCTTTTGAGTTCCTGGATATTATGTAGCAGCAGGGTGCTAGCCAAGACAAGTAAAACGAGCCCCAACACGAAGGGTCTATCTTGTTTAGTATAGTTCCTATGGCCACCTTCCGACTCCATCATAAGGTTAACTCCATGGCACCGTATTATTGCATTGTCACGCGATTTATACAGGGTTACTGGCTATGTATAGGTTAAGGGTGGTTTTTGAGGTCATACACTATCTAATTGTGCATGTAAAAATTAAATAATGGTAGTATTAAGACATTTCAAAATATCTAAGCTGATAGTCGAAAATCGGCTATATTTTATAAAAAACAATTAAATTCAAATATCTCGAAAACGGTTAAATTTAGGATGGGGTGTTTCGTAGACAAAGTAGTCAGAAACAATGTAAGCTACCCACCGTTAACGACAATAGGTCGACTTAGCCAGTAACCCTGTATACACGATATACATATTATGCGTGCAAAATTTCAGCTCAATCGGAAATCGGGAAGTTAACTTGCAAGATTCCACCCGAACTTACATACATACATAGGTACATCCATTGCAAGTTAAATAATAGCTTGTAATATAGGTACTTACCTACGAGTACTACCTACCAGAAATTTTGAATTCACAATAGTTCAAAACCAACCGTGGCACAGGACAGTACTCAGCCAGCACACAGGAATGTTGATGTTGATGAGAACAGGGGCTTTTAGATTTGTATCTGTAGTATATGTTTATCATTAAGTAAAACTTTTAATATAAAGCCAACCGTATACATTTTGTGAGAGTAGATGAGCTTTTAGTACTGAGTAGGTGATTTTTTTAGGGTTCCGTACCTCAAACGAAAAAAACGGAACCCTTATAGGATTACTTTGTTGTCTGTCTGTCCGTCTGTGTGTATGTCAAGACTTTTTATCCCGGGAACGCGTAATGATATCGAGTTGAAATTTAAACTGTATAGGTATACCTATGGTATCTTGCAGTTGGGTAAAAGAAAAACTTCTCAGTTGTCGTTGCAGTAAAAAAGTAAGAGCCGTTTATGTCGTAAATTACCGCATATTTAACACTCACAAAAATCAAAACCTAAAGGTTACTTCCCGTTGACATAGAACTATAAAATTTGGCGAGAAGCATTGTCTCAGAGTACACATATAGAAATAAATCTTAAAAATGTACAGTACATTTTTATTTAAATCACAAAAAAATAGGGCCTCGGAATTCACAAAATATGGGTACAAAATTCAAAATCGTATCATGTAAGGTATAGAGATTTTAATAACTTACTTCCCAATTTTGTGAAATTTTCTGGATTTGTACGGAACCCAGTGGTCCGGTTTTTTTAATTTGGGGTAAGTCCCATAGGAAAAGTTGTTTATAATGATGAACACATAGGTACATCCTGAAAGTCCTTGCGTTTTGCAAAAAACACCTTGTAGGTAGGTACGTCGTTATATTCCGTTTTGCTTTGAAATTAGGTATGCTGAAAACACAACACTTATTTTTTTATAAGGTAGGTGGAGATGTTCAGCAAAAACAAACTAGTGAATACGTTTTAAACATGAATTAAGAGTCGAACATAAAAAACGAATCTGGATGTGAATCAATAAATTTAACGGTATCGACGTGTGTTTATATTACGTTTGTAGCGTCTGATTGTTTTATTGGAAATGTTCCAAAAAGCTCTACTTATACAAGTAATACACTCCCGTATGTAAAACAGTAGTATATTAGCATTGTATTTATTGTTTAGTGACTATTATCTACTGGGTTTGTAGGGCTATCACTAACCTAAGTAAAACTTTACTGATCTGAGAGTGTTGTTCACAAATCACATTTCGTAACAGTTGAGTGATCAACTTCAACATTATATATAATACATCGACAAACAACAACAATTTACAGAATTTGTCATTTATTGCCAACATGATGTTTTTAGGGTTCCTTACTTCAAAAGAAAAAAAACGGAACCCTTATAGGATCTTTTTGTTGTCCGTCTGTCCGTATGTCAAGACTTTTATCTCGAGAACGTGTAAAGTTAACGACTTGAAATTTAAACCATATACGTATATCTACGATCTGTTGCAATTGTGAAAAAAACATATTTCTCAGTTATCGTAGAAAAATGTTAGATCCATTTATGTCGTAAAAAGCGCATATTTCGACACTCACAAGGAAATCAAAACCTATAGGGTACTTCCCGTTGACCTAGAACTATAAAATTTGGCAAGGAATCATTGTCTTAGAGTACATATATAGTAATAAATCTGAAAACTGTACATTTTTAATTTAATCACGAACAATAGGTCCTCAAAAAATGTCTCTAATTTCAAAGTGAATCATGTCATATGAAAGATCTGTATTATCATTAGCCAAAACAGCCTTATTATTTTTACGATATGTGATTAACGATAGGTACATGATGAGAAAATTAACAAAAAGTTTTATCGATGATTATGTTAATAGTTACGCTTTCAATTTTTAACAACTTAGTTCCCAATTTTGTGCAATTTTCAAGATTTGTACAGAATCCTCGGTGTGCGAACCTATCTCGCACTTGTCCGGTTTTTTTTCATCAGATTGATACTATCAGAGTACTGACTTCATTATTGGAAGAGTTACGTAGTAGTCTACCGTGCTAGTCCAATGCGGGTTATCTATTTTACATATCCTCGGGAACTTGAAGGACTTTTAGATATGTCGATGGTGTGTAGAAAACAGAGTTATAAAGACGTTTGCGATTGTATCATCATCCACAGACCTTGATCGCCCACTGCTGAGCAAAGGCCTCTCTTCTTGGACGCCACTCTTCCCAGTCGTATATAAATCTTGTCCTGCTAGCTAAAAAACTCTATTCGACGCGTGAAAAAGTGACAGATACAGACAGAGAGAGAAAGACTTAACCATATCTCTGTTATTTCGTTGTGCGTATGCTACCCCGGCTGGTTGGACCCGCAATTTTCAAAATATCCCCTACCCAAATTGTTGCGTTTGAAATTAGGACTAAGTATCCAATTTGCCAAACATTTTTTGGTGCTAAACGCTGCATTAATCTAGAAACGTCTACCACGGCCTAGAATTAGTTTCAGGGTTTCCCACCAACTGTTGAACACGTTTTATCGTTGTTTTCAGCGCACGATTACATCTGAAGTGGATTTACAGTTCCTGGAATCGATTCAGGCCGATGTAGGGACGAATCACGCGCAGCGTAAATAGTAGGACGAAGGTCGACGCTCGACGGTCGGGCTGCCAGTATTGTTTCAATATGTCCCTGTTGCAGATTTTAGCTAATATTTTCATGTAAGTATTATACATATTCTATTATTATTTATATCATATTATTTATACATATTCTTGCATATAATGTCATAAATGTGTATATTTGGTCGTTTATTTATACAATATTCGAATCTTGGAAACGGCTCTAGCGATGTTGTTTTTAAACTTTCGCGATTTGAACACATTATTATTATATACCCGTGACCACGGTCAATGCAACTCGACCGAAACGTCGGGATGAGGAGGTATTTATTTATCTCGTAATTTTAGTGCGCGATTAGTCCCGTAGTATATAATAATAATGGGTTCTGACGCTGGTTATAAGATGTGGTATTTGAATAGAAGATTTATAAGTTTATCTGTAGGTATGATTTCCGAAAAAATAACGCAAATATTTCAACCAGGATTGTTTTTTCAAATATTTCTAGTACGCGAAGTTCAGTCCCTCCTAATTCTAGTATAAAATAGTTAGATTGATAACTTCATTAGTTGTAGTTGTAGAATTAGTAAAGTCTAAACTTAAACTAACACTTAAAATGTTCAAAGGCCTTTCTTCTAGGAAGCCTGGCAAGTGTAGACTTAAATTTGATAAATTATATAGGTAAAATGAACGTTGTCGTTTTCAAATTACTCCAGAATTTATGTTCCTTTCCAATACCAGGCAACACTAAACGGCTGATTCTCTCTGGACAGCGTGTCGGCGAAGTTGATACTATTTTAGATGAATAACACCAAAACACTGCCAAATAATGTTTAAACCAGCAATCAAAACACTATTGTAATTTATACAACTGTCTACAAATCGCAGTTCCACTGAAAACTTTCCAGTATTTCTCAGTATGTATTTCTATGATGAAAGAAATTTATTTTAACTTATTATTATATGTTAGTTTTTCTTTGTACAAAGTACCATTTATGCAATATGGATCGCTTACGTTCAGCGTAGACCATGAAAGTCGATTCGACTCATACGCTGCGAATCAATGCGTAGATCCAAATCTTAAAATTGAGGTGATAGCATAGATAAAACATACAATAATTTTTCGTAAAAAACGGCAAAACCGCCTTCCATCGTGTAAAAATTTCGAATATTTCGCTCGCATTGTTTGCATTATTGATGATTTTTTCAAAACAGCTCAGCAGATTTCTGTAAATTTTAAATGTGACCTCGGGAGTATACCCTTTCGAACTAAAAAAAATAATTTTTCGATTCGGTTCACAATTGGCGAAATTATCGATGATATGCACAAAAAAATACATACACACGAACCTCCTGATTTTTGGAAGTCGGCTAAAAAAGTCGTGATATTGACAAAGAAAAGCAATCAAGAAGATTGTGAATTCGGCTCCGTTAATTGGCGATCAACAACAACAACGATCTGAACCAGCTTGCGATAATATTTACTCTGGAGTTACTTTTGTTGCAAGTGCGCAATATCCCGCTTATCGACTATCTGCGCAACGTATCCGTAATCATTTTTACGTAGTTACTGACCTATGCCTAAACAAATAAAACAACAGCGTCATAATACCTATATCTAGTCTAATTTAGTTTATTCCATGTTTATTTAAAATAATTGGTTATTTTGAAACTAAACATTGAGACATTGCTTGACACATTAATTGTGTGAAAAGATATTAATTGATAGGGGGATAAATAAAACCCATATTACCTAATAAAGAAGGTATAAGTAAAAATAAGTAGATTATGTACATCAAACGTTAGGAGTAAAATATAAAAACAAAGGTAGCTACTATATGAATGTGTTCATAGTTGTAGAAGTTGTCTTTGTGCTTAGGAGCCGAGGCTTTAGTTTATAATCAAATTATAATTACTTATAAGCTAGGTCGCTGAAAAAATATGAAATAAAAAACTTGCTTACAAAGTCTTCGCTTAGTAAAAGCGTTAGCTTTCCGATAGACATCGTCTAGAAAAATCAAATAGACCAATGTTAACAGATGTTGTGCGTCAGACAGACTACCTATAAGGCGCTACAAAATGTATCATAAAGTACTTTATTATTTTATGAGTATTGTTTCTGTAAGATTCATTTAGATGTATATTACATCGCAGAAAACTTCCACTCTCGTTCGATTACGATTTTATTTTATAGCCTAATTGTTTGGCTCTGGCAAGGTGCCTATATTATGGCAGCGAATAAGGTCTATACTCCACCAATGCGGAGCGGAGCGATGAAGACATTAAGACCATGAGCACAATTTTGAACCGTTTGATTAACTCCGGGATTATTTACATATATTGTTGTTATATATACATATGTATAAACATTAAACCGCTAAAACGGTAGAACCTTGTTTTATTGTTTCGTTTTATAAATAACTAGCTTTTGCCCGCGGCTCCGCCCGCGTGGTATTTGACTTATTTGCCACAGGAACCTTTTATCGGGACATTTTTTTCGTCACAAAAAGTCACTTTCCGGCCCTTGAACTAAATCCATGCCAAAAATCAAGTCAACCTGTTCTTCCGTTGCTGCCTGAAAGAGGAACAAACCAACAAACTTTTCGGATTTATATTAGTATAGTTATACCTATAGAAATAGGCCTGTTATTGGCTATTTATATATGCATTTGTACCATTCAGTTTAATTATATTTTTGGTGCTTTTGGCCTGTAAATAAAAAAAAAATTAACGTTCGCAGAAGATGGTGTACTTGTGCTCTCCCATTCGCACAAGCATACATTTTCAATGCTCGCCCCTGTTATTACTCGATCTCGGGACCATTTACGCACAAGTTCAGCCGTTCTAACGACACAATTATGGATCTCCATGAGCACATACTTAGCTGAAATGCCATATTTATTTATCAAAGAACAAAATTAATACTGCTCTGACTGAGAAACAGAACCGTTTCGCTTAGCTTCGGCTCTTTGAAAAAAAAATGTTTATCAACCGTCGACTAAAATAGTGTAGGTACTCGTAGCTTAATTAAGATTGCGAAATAATCCCAAAGACTTATTCTGGCAAAGTGTTAAAAGGGTCTTGTCCTTCAGAACTTTGGCTTAATACAGTGAAGTAGACAGAATCTATTTAAAACCTATTACCTACTTACCTTTAGTATAATCATACAAAAGGTAGAAGTACTTCAATTTGATAGAGCCAAAATGTTTACACGATAGCAATTATGCCAAAGATTGTTGCTCGTAACTTTCAACAGGAGTTAAACCAATGCGTTTATTTTTCAGAATTCAAAACTCGCATTATAAAGTACGATATTCGTGCTCTCATAAATCCTACGTAGAATCGAGTCAGTTCGCGTCTTATCTCCTTATTCGTCTCTATTGTTCGTAAATGTTACATTATTGTTTCAATATGTTTGTTGTCAGATCGCATGCCAATTCTACAATATCGAACATGAGAGATGTTAGTTTGTGATCTATTTGTGATTTAGATTCCGGAAACAACGATAGCACCTTGCCTTGATGTACGGGTCTATTTTAGTACCCTTTACCTACTTTGGTACTAGTCACAGAGATTTATAGAGAGGCTTTTTCTAAATACCCGACGCGACGTGTCCCGATAGTTTTTAAAGGTTAGAGGTTTTGCTTTGCAAAGTGCAGGGACTTCTAGAGGTATGAACAACTTACACTACGAGACCAGCTGCAAAATCGCGAAAACATCAGCGTTCCTCAGTCAGTAGTCGAGAGTCGATGAACTAACTTGGTTGATCCCACAAAGGAAAGTTGTTCATAATTACTAGTCTAAATATAACTTTGCAAGTTTTTGTACTTAGAAAAGTAACAGACTGTATGAAGCAAAAAATCATAAGCCGCAATATGTACCTAGGTATGTTTGCGAAACGTGCACTGTACTCGGAGGATGCACTGTGTTGTGAGCTCATGTGAATAAAGGATTTGTAGTGATTTGTGTGTAATAATTGTGTAATTATATTGGCGTTACATGTAGTTGTGATTATCATGCAAAATATTGCAATTCGCAATGGCCAATAAATAGCAGCAAGCGCAGCGCAGGACGTCCACAAGATGGACAGATGGCCTCATTAAGACCGCAGTGTCGCTGTTTCCGACCAGTCTTATTGGAGATATGTAGGCCAAGCCTAAGTCCAGTAGGTGGACGTCATATTATTATGGCTAAAACGATAAACATCAGGTCCCCACTAGAATGAGACATGTCCTATCTCGCGATATCTGAGCCCTTTATCTTAGGTACCTACCTATCATATCATGGGTATTTCAATACCCGATGGTCGCAATAGGGAAGGTTGTATTGACAAAGCTATCGAACGTTCATTCTGTATGAGGATGGAGGTATCTTTGTTAAATATGAATGGTGTAGTGACAATCTTATTCTATTACAGTGTCTATATCATCAAACATCTATTTTATCTTTTTGAGTATAGGGTTTTATTTTAGGTAGGTATGTAGATTGTTAAGTTAACTTTATTCTTTCTTCCATTCAGTATTTACTATTTCTTAGAAGTTCCCACCAGCTGGCAGTGGTTGTGAACTTACTACTATAATAGCAAACAATTATGTTTTATAGTACCAGGGAGACGCAAATATCTCCGAAACTGTTTACTACTACTTTGGAGAACGCCTTTAAGCTCCTGGAATGGAAAGGACTCGGCATCAACATCAATGGCGAATACATCACTCACCTTCGATTTGCCGACGATATCGTGGTCATGGCAAAGTCGATGGAAGAACTCAGCACGATGCTCGAAGGCCTTAATCGAGTCTCTCAACAAGTGGGTCTTAAAATGAACATGGATAAGACAAAGGTCATGTGTAATTCTCATGTTGTACCCACCCCTATTTCAGTTGGGAACTCGATTCTTGAAGTCGTTGACTCATATGTCTACCTAGGACAAGTAGTCCAGTTAGGTAGGTCCGACTTCAAGAAAGAGGCCAATCGCCGAATCCAACTCGGTTGGGCAGCGTTTGGAAAATTGCGTAACGTCTTCTTTCCGACATACCTCAGTGCCTCAAGTCGAAAGTTTTCGACCAGTGTGTGTTGCCAGTGATGACTTATGGCACAGAAACGTGGTCTCTACTATGGGCCTTATTAGTAAGCTCCAAGTAGCCCAACGAGCCATGGAGAGGGCTATGCTCGGAGTTTCTCTGCGAGATCAGGAATGAGGAGATCCGTAGAAGAACCAAGGTTACCGACATAGCCCAGCGGATTGGCAAGTTGAAGTGGCAATGGGCAGGGCACATAGCGCGGAGAACTGATGACCGATGGGGTCGAAAAGTTCTCGAGTGGAGACCACGTACCGGCAAGCGCAGCGTAGGACGTCCACCCACAAGGTGGACGGATGACCTTATTAGGACCGCAGGATCGCGCTGGATGCAAACCGCTATCAACCGGTCTTATTGGAAATCATTACGGGAGGCCTATGTCCAGCAGTGGACGTCCTATGGCTGAAATGATGATGATGATGATGTTTTATAGAAAGAAAAAAAAATACATAGGTCCTTTTATATACAACGAGTAGGTATACCTAGTATGTTGGTTTAAGAGGGATTTGACTAGACACTGGTGATATGACTAGATCATTATAAATGTACCTACGTATATTCTTAATGTAAGTGTATTGTAAAACTACTATGTGACGAACAACTTAAACATAATCTTAATTGTATTGCCTGACATCTAATAAATTTAGCATTTAAAGTTCTAACAATCATAATAGGGCGTGTAAATCGTAAACCTATATTGGAACAGCTTTACCAGATATGAGCAATAATGAGCATGATCCTGACTAAAGCTTAGTTATTGGAATGTTGATACAAAGAACAAATCGTTTGGCACGGATGTAGCATTATTGCATTTGGAATTCTACACTCGCATTGTGACTTCTCAAAGTGTTATTCATGAATCGCTAGAGGGAAACGATCTTATTTACGTTTAGTTTGAATATTATACTTCTACGATATATATCTAAAGATACATAGGGCATATCATATTTCGAATAAAGATAATTTTGAATATTCTTCTTTTTACCCATAGGACATCCACTTCGCTCCCTACAGATTTACAAAAATACCAGTTGGAAAAGACTTAAAACCTGCGGTATAAACATCAATATGGAATGTAAGGAAGTGTCAAGAAAATGCCAAGTCAATGGGTATAAATGAGGTAATCTGTCCTCTTCGTAGATGGACATACTACACTGCGCTTACGGTACGTGGTCTCCATAACAGAACTTTACAACCCCATCATTTACATATCAGTCATCTGTTATCCGTGTTATGTGCCCAGCCTTCTGCCATTTTAATTGGCCAGGCTACTCTGTAATTTTGTTTTTTTGTTCTTCTACGGATCGTCTCATTTCTGCGATCTCAACTTTGGTTTCGTAGAGCGACTCCGAGCATAGCCCTCTCCATAGCACGTTGGGCTACTTGGATCTCCGAGGTATGTTAGCCTCTGAAATTAACACATTTCAAAACTGTGAAACACAACAGTAGATGTTGTATGTTCTGGACAAGACATTTTTTTTTTTTAGTGTCACTCGAATATCTTGGACTTTGTTCCCGCCCTTCCTATAAGTGCGATTCGAAACGCAATCAAATGCTAAAATGACACTAGGCTGAATCTCACCTAACAACCTTTGTTACAACCTTACAATATTAGGTAGGTACGAGTACGTAATTGTTATTTGATAAAAACTAAACCTAAATCTCAATAATTTAGGAAATAAAAATAAGTAAATAAAAAGTGGTTACATATTTGAGCCGTTTGGAGTTAAGACATTGGGTCCGTGGGGGCCGGGAGCTCATTTTGTTTTCAAAAATCTTTCTGAGCATCTGGTGCACGCGATGCGTGACCAAAATGCTGGTGTTTATTTGCCTCAACGTATACGCATTGCCATTCAGCGTGGCAATGCTGCCAGCATGCTGGGCACGCTACCAACTGGCAGTGGACTTGAGTATTTGGATTATCTTTAGACCTTCAAGGGCCTGTGGATGATCCAATTGCTTGTTATGTAGTAGTAGTTTATGTAGTTTTAGATCATATAGGTCTTGTATTTAGTGGTAGTTAATAAAGGCACTTGCCCTATTAATAAAGTAAATAAATGTTTTTTGAAATATATTTTGTGCATGAAATTTAAATAGCATAGTTCTTGTCACAAATTATTTAATGTATATTTTAGGAATTAACCATAAAGAATAGACAACTATTTATTTACTACATCAAACAAAAATAATAATTGCTATTACATTTTGATACAAAACAAAATCAATTTGTCCAGAACCACATCAATGTATTTAAATGTAAGTAGTTTATCGTCACATAGCACCTAAGGGGCGGGGCTCGTTGAAGAATCTCAGTATTTTATACTACGTATCAATTCAAAAGAAAAAGCGGTTTTCATGAAAATAATAAATAATTCATTAATGCATGGATTCAGCTTAGCGAGCTTGTATAATTTAAAAAGTACAACGGAAATAAAAATACTTATCTAGTTGATAATTAAAAAAAAAAAAAATAATAAAAGCTTTATTTAATTCCACAAAGAATTGATTAGATTAGTTAGTTTATGCAATTTCATCTCCTTCTAATGTGGACCCCCTCAGGGTAAAAGCCTCCCCCAAAGAATTCCATTTATCCTTATCTTTAGCAGTGCTCATCCAGTCTCTTCCTACAACGGATACAATCTCGTCCTGCCACCGGGCTCCCGGGCGACCTCTACTTCTCACGCCATGTGGTCCTTTCCATTTTGTGATGTTAATTGTCCATCTATTGTCACCGTATCTCCCAACATGGCCAGTTGATAATTACTGTAATCTAATAAAAATTCACGCTACCGCTAAAATCTTTATTTCAATAAACGTCTTGATTTAGTACAAAAAATGTGAGTGTGACTGTAAGTGAAATGTAACTGTAAGTAAGATGTAACCGGTGTAAGACAATGTAACCTTTCAATATATGAATCAACTTAGAATACTATAGTACTTTAATTTGACAAAGCAGCAGCTGAAAAAATTACAAAACTATCTCGTTTACTGGATAAAGTGATTTTTTAAAATTACGCACTTCTAATTACGAGCTTCATAATTTGGTTGGACCCTGAATGCAACCCATATCCTCTTTACTATTATAAGTTAAAATAAGGAGACTGCAAAAATACTTTTGCTTGCGATGTAAGCATAAGAGCTTCGTATGTATAAGTAAGGTGGTAAGTTATGAGATTTTAAACCTCCTAAACGCTTCTGACATGACGACCCGCTAAAATGTTAAAGCAATCGGGACTTGAAATTTACCGTGTGTCATCCGACAGAATTTGTATGTCCCACTGAGCCAATGTTTCCTCTGAAAGAGATCCTCTTTTTACTTGGGCCAAGCCCTGCTAAACAGCAACAATACGGGCAAGGTGAGGCAGCCAAAAGGGCAGCCCACTCGGATATATACCGGGCACATCCCTGCTGTCGGTACATCCAGCTCAGTGACTCGACAAGACACACTTGTGAGGAACATTATGTCGAAACTGGTGAGTCTAGATCTTACTATATATCTACTTTAAGGTCTAGTATAGTATCTCAAAAGACAGGGTAGGGGAGTAAGATTTGGAAAGAACAAACAATAACTTAGAGGTTAGTTGGTTAGTTTTGTGGTGGTTAAGATTTTCAGCAGGCTAGCTAGAGAAAAAAAACACACTATACCCGGTTTAAAAGTTTCTGTGTTATGTATTGTGTTATTTGGTGAAGAGCAATATTTTCAGTCAAGTTATTGTGCATGCATGATGGTAGATATGTATGGTTTTAAACTCTTGGCTTTGAAATACTGGGTAAAGAGGAAATACTTAAAGTGAGCTTACCGTCAAGCGAATGATCTGTTCGCGGATTTAGTTAAATAAAAAATTTAACATACTCTACCATATACATACAATACTATTTTTGGCTAAGTGTATAAGCTTATTAGAATAGTTCATATTCCTTGTGCTTACGATTTTTTAAATTTAAAGCACAAACCATTTCTAGAGCTTAATTTAAAAAAAAACGTTCATAAGTACACTAGAAATCAAAACTTCAAACCACGCCTTAAGGATACACCTAAGTAAAAGGAAACACTTAACCTTGCATTATCCATCAATAAATCAATTCCCAAATTGCGATTCAAATGTCGAAGTTTATTGTCTGCAGAATTTAGTTGACCTTTTCTTAGACAATTCAGAAACATGGAGCAATATCCGATGTGCTGTGAATAAGACGCCTCACCTGTGTTGGTACTGACATATTTGAGTTAGGTTAGATCTCTTGGTTTCTAGTATAAGGAGCGACCCTTCAAGAACTCTCTCTCTCACAATGTTACTGAACATGAATACTTTTGGTGGATGTCTGTCAAACTTGAATAAACTCTGTTCATTATATGTAACAGTATTAATATTAATTATAGATCTACATTCTGAGTTATCTAGAATTGAGATATCAGAACTTAGAGAAGCAACTCTAGATTGTAGTAGATATAGATTGTCGCCAGTCAGTGTTTATTTGTTCAACTTTTTCAATCATTCTAAATAACTCCCTTATTGGTTTCAAATACAACCACTTATAATAATAATAATATAATTATCAGTTGGATGCTCTGAAGAAAAGGTTGGATGGCATGCAATTATTGCAGATTGATTTTTTTTTTGTAAAAAATAGCTAACCGCAAGTTTGTATTGAGCTTGAAACGGCAATTAAAAATGGAATATAATGTAATATTTTCGTACCTGCGGTGTTTTTGGTCTACGAAAACAATCGGTTTTCGATGCGCTTTTCTTTCTAAATCGCTGAAAGGTAAAAAAGTGCACCATAAAAGTATAGTGTAAAAGATTAAAATACTTTAAGAACAGCTAATTATTTTTTGCTAAAAATAGCATAAGAAACTTCAACATAGCAATCTACGTACAAAATTCCAACTGTATGTAGTTCTGATGACAATACAATAATATGGTGTTGTCGAACTGGTCTGATGATTGAGCCGGAAGATAGGCACTAAAGCGTGTTTTTCTAGTGTTTTATAAACTATTAATTTATTAAATTATTGTTGATTATTCAAAACCTAAATAAATCCAGTTTTGATAAAAATGTATAAGGTACCAATGCCTAATTATATACTTTCCAATAAAAAAAAATAATTATCAAATTCCGAATAATTTGAAAAAGTTACAACATATGTATACGTTTTTACATAATATAACTTTATATTTAACATAATGTACGCGTCGACATGAGTACCTCATACGTTAAATATCTTTGATTAAACTCTAGGATCCTACTAAGCCCGATTAAAGAGGCGCCAGCGTAAATTTAATAGCAACGTAATACGCGTTCTCTCTATCAAATGTATATAGTGAAAAAGAAACAGAACTACTCGTATGCTATTCAGCTATTATAATGACAATGGCGCCTCTGTAATCGGACTTACTAACATGTTTTTTTGTTTCAGAATATCTTGTTAGCAGTGGTGCTGTTTGCTGGTGCTTCTTCCGAGCGTCTAGATCACTTGGTGCCGCAAGGCTATGCTCCCTCCGGCGGCGCCGGCGGCGCCCAGCCATTCAATTTTGAAAACGTCAACAATGGTGACGGCACCTACCGTTTCAGGTATTATATATCTTACTAAATTATAGGTAGGCGCTAAATTGTTAAGGGCAAGCGTGAAATCATGGATGAAAAATCTTTACCATTAGAGAAGCAATTTGCTTGTCTTTTCAAACTAGAAAAAAACGTTACCCATGCTACTCGAATGCACGACAGCTCAAAAAAGAAGTGGGCATATCTATTTTTTTGCAGTGTACTGTTAATAGCCTACTGTGGATCATGAGCCTACTCTAGAAGGGCGATTGAGCCACATTCACCAAGTTGGTCCAGTTCCAGTAACGGGTTGGTGGATTAATTAACATCTTTCTACCTAGTACCTATTTAACTACTCTCTATCTACACGGACACTCAAAGTACCTATCTGTTCACTGTCGTAGTAAACTACACCACGGGAATTGAAGTAGGTAATACCTACACCTGTGTGGTGTCTACTTCAGTTTCATTAATTGCTTTAAGTACCTATTCATGCCTGTATAATATATTAATGTTAAGTCGGTACTTTGACGTTTTGTGAGTCCGTATTTTTAATTTTGTAAAAAGAAAAATAGTTTAGCCTATAAATGTATAATTATAAGTTCTGTTTACACTTGTTATTTAATCTAGCACTATTATATCATGTATTTTTCTCTCATAAGTGAATTTAATGTAATTCTTTGAGAAAAATAAATATCTTAAACCATATCTACTAACTAACGTCATTGAATTTCTTCTCCGAAGATAAGCCGGTTGTATCACGATGTTTTTTCTTACTGAAAGTACAATGTTTCAGCTACGACACCCCCACGGGTATTTCCGCGCACGAGAGTGGGTCCCCCCGCGCGGCCGGCCCCGAGGGCCCCGCGGTGACGGCGGAAGGAGGGTTCTCGTACCGGGCCCCCGACGGCCAGCAGATCTCCCTCACCTACACCGCAGACGAGAATGGGTTCCACCCGTCTGGTGCTCACCTGCCCACACCGCCACCGATCCCTGAGGCTATCCAGAGGTCGCTGGAATTCAATAGACAAAACCCCTCATCGTAAGTTTGTTTCCATTGTTTATAAGATATATATACCATTCTCATTGGCTTAGTTCGAGCCACGCAGGGCTAAGCTAAAGTTATAAACTATGACCGTGTCACTTGTAGGACGTCCACTGATGGACATAAGTTTCCGCAATTTCCAATAAGACCGATTAAAAGCGTACAGAGCGGAAATACACTAAATATTTATTAAACACAAAGATCAGATCGGTGTATATACTGGTGGAGTGTATTAAAATAAGATTTGATTATTAATTACAATTTTTTTTTGTTTCAGTGAGTCTGGTTCTTACAGCGGAGGAAGAAACTCTTATCGATACTAATCTGTCTCCTATATAAAAATGTTTGTAGCGTACCTCATGTAAAGGACTGTGATATCTGTATAACAAGTGAATAGTAATTTATTGTAATTATGCATGTGCTTTAAAGTTAATAAATTGTGATGATGCTTAATATCATTTTCATTTAAATTTTACTGAACCTTTCTTTACGTCTGATTAAAACTTTCTCAAGTTAGAACTTTTAAGTTGCAGCATACTTAGACCTTGACACTTAGTTTACCTACCTATGCAATATGTGAAGAGAAAAAAACACTACATTAAGAATAGTTATCATAAAGCTGACGGCCACAAGTGGTATATTATTCAGAGAAAAATCGAACCAAAATGATATCATTTGAAAGCTTGTTTTATGGGCTTTTCAAAAATATTTAATTTAGATTTTTCCATCCCTCCGTTTTTTTAAATGTGGAAAATAAATTGTATGAAAAATAACAAACAGCAGCTTTTTATTTTTACTAGTTTAGCAATAAAGAGTGCTTCTATCGTTATTTTACTTCCATTCGTAGCTGATTCTTCCACATTCATCTCTCAATTTACTAAAATTAAAAATTATAACCTACCAGTGTGACCAGTTAGTAGGTACAATAATAATAATAATAAAATCGCAGGGGCGGCTTTGTGGCGAGCCGTCGGTGAGTGGCGACACCGCGAACCCTGATTCCCTGGGGCTAAATGAGACCCCTGACTCCTCTCTTGCCTTAACTGGCCGGCTTGGAGTGGAAACCGCAAGAGCTAAGAACCTAAGCTCCAGGGTGGAAGTGTTAAAGGGCATAACGCCGCGAGTAGCGTCTAGTGAAAGCGCAGCACACCTCTCGACACCCTAAGCCGTCCACACCAATGTTGCCCCTCCGGCGCCAAATTACGGTAGCCTCTATGGGGGGCCCATTTAGTGGATGGCAAGTCACCACCCGCTTAAATATTTTGAAATGAGGCATCACTTGGCGGGTGCCGCACCTCATTCCATAGACCAGCTTATAATCATGTAATAATTCATTAAAATAGCCTAAGAAGTACCTATTCCCCGTCTTTACAATAGTTTCCCTCTTCCTATCACCCAAAAACTGTATTTTTTTATTTTGATGATTGTAAAAGGGCCTCTTGGTGTTGGTTTCGGCCCCATCAATGCCCTTCAAAGATCCGGGGCAACCCGTGTGTTGTAAAACAAATAAAAGTATAATAATAATATATACTTTATTGTACACCAAAGAAAAACAATTACAAACAATATTAGAATTAATTATGTATCACACAGGAGTACAAGGGCGACCTTATCGCTCATAGCGATTTCTTCCAGGTAACCCGTGGAGGAAAACATTATGGATCAGCAGAATCGTCGGTGGTGCAATAATAAGTAAATATAATAAAACATAATAATTATATACACATAGTATTTATAATACATATTATATACAATATTATACATACACAATGATATATATATATATATATATATATATACATATATACTAAAATATAAATAAATACATAAGTACCAAAGTAATTAACACGTAGATAGATAGTGATTACAATGTGACAAAAAACACTTCAAAAGTGTGTCTAATTGGTAAAAATGCTTTTAATTAACAATTTGGAGTTTAATTAATCAGGGTTGATAGAAATAAACTGCCTATTGAGCCAAATATGTTTATTTATCTTAATAAGTTCAAAATTAATTTTAAAAAAATCGGAGGTCTCTTTTATATTTTTAACTGATGTAATATACCCAGAAAAATATGAACTTTCTTGAAATGTAACGAGTGTTGTGGTTAAAATTTTTGATTATTATTATACCAGCCTCCATACATTTTGTGAACATGTCCTTTGGTAGGCAAGTAAGTTTTTCAAATGATAGGGATTAACGTAGGGTTTTAGAGAACTAATACGAAATCGGTTTAGAAGTTTTTTTTCTATTTTGGTGTGTTTTCAATTGTAACAGGTACCAACCTAATAAATTATATTATCAAAGGGAATTATGTAGAATACCTTTCGGTCGTTGTATCCATGTATCTACTTACTACATTCAAAACAGTTCAAATTACACCGAGAAAGATATTCTATCTCTGTAAACTTAATATTTCACGCGGAACCAATGCATAAATGAATATGAAATAACAATGAAATTGAACAAATATGTACTTAAGTAATGTAATACAAATACTCATTTTAATCTCAAGTTCATAAACCTTTTGCGGCGCCAAAAAATAAGTACAATATCGTCTGAAATCATTATTTGCTAAGACCTGTCTGGAAGTGAAATAGGCATGGAATCCAGGAAAATGATGAGTCTTTCTTGACGTATTAAAACATGGCTTGCGATTCTAATTTTTCAAAGGAACTTCGGTGAACATTACGTACGAGTAGTAACTCGTTTATTATTCAGTTTATAGGCATAACGTAGATTTATATTCACAAATTCCATCTTTTTTTGGATCTGAAACCCGGTTTGACGCAAAAACGATACCCAAGTGGAAAGAATTTCAATCTTATAGGTTTTTCTGCCTTACGAGTTTTAAAACATCATCCGTCTTACCACAAAAGCTTTGCGCACGCTTTAGACAATTGTGGACAGTACAATTCCACGGTTACTCATTCTCCTTGAGTTCATTTTTTTCTATAATTTTGGGTTGGCCTCAAGGTTAGAGTTGTTCATAATGATGATCTTTACCACCACTTTTTGGCTTTGTTTATGAAATAACCCTGTATATAGGTAAACACTACAATGATTATGCAGAAGAAATTAGTATCTAAAATAAAATAAAAGATATATGATTGAGAACGTTTATTATTACGTATGATTTTATAAAAAAAAGTCACTAAGCTCTAAGCAATCACAATTTTTGAAACGTCAGAAAATAACTTTTATTATTTAACCGCCCAACCATCCTTCGTGGGTAGGTCTACGTCCTGCAGTGGACTATTGAAAAGGCTGATACAGTACAGGACAGGTAGGTATGCTATCTCGTTCGCACTAACATAGATTTTAAATGATCACTCGTGCTCTAACTCGGTCTCGTGACCGACCATTTACGCATAGCGAACTATCATCGGTTCCAAAATAGAGCCTTCGACTTGAATCCGCCCCTGGCACTTAATCTAGCAGAAAGTCTGACATCTGTCACAATGCGTGAGAGTCCCTAACTAATGTTGCAGGTTCCTTGAGTGAGATTCGGCGTATTGAACTCAGGATGCTCTATGGCAAGTATATTGATACAATTTGATACACAACTTACTTGAAAATATATAAATAGCTTGGTGCTATATAATTTCACTTTACCAACGTATATCTTGATTTTTTACTTTGAGAACTTCATTAGTGAGTAAAACCTTTGGAACGGAAAAACAGATAAGAACTCGTACAATATTGTTAAATCAATTTTATTTTCAATGTTTCTTTATTCCAAAATTTTCACTGTATTTTTTATTATCTCCAAATTGGTATTTCTTTGTTTCAAATCTAGAAAAGATAGTTTGACGTGTCTGTATTTTGATTCCTATTTCATTGGTCTGTATGCCAACCATAAAAAATAATAAGATAGTACAATAATCAGTTATCTAAAAATATAATGAAGGTATGAAATATAGTACACAATGGATGGAACATTTCCTCATTTGAAATACTGAATCAAGTGCCGAAATTGACATTTCGTTTGCAGGTCTAGAACAATGTCTGAGAACTTTATAATAACTTAAGCAAGATGAATAAGTTTGCTAAATATTGGTTTCATAAGCGATCATCCCATTGTTAAGGAATACAATAATATGAATAAAGTATTGTCTAAGTAATGTTTGCAATTTTAGACCGACGAACCACCGGAGGAGGTACTCAATTCGACGCGTATTTTTTATGTATAACCACGCATAACTTTTTACATAGTAGTCCGATTTCAATAATTATTTTTTTGTTGGAAAGAATATACTTTGAAATTGGTTTCAATTAAATTTTATCTAAATCGGCTGAGCCATTCTTGATAAATCAACAATAACGTGAAAAATGCTATATCCGTGCGAAATATTCGCGAATTCTGTACACGGGTGAAGTCTGTCATGCTATTTTTTTCAAAATTTAACTATACAAAAAGTAGTCAAACGAGAGCCTTCAAACCTGCGCAGCTTCATAGATTAATTAATAGTCACAACTTGTAAGTGTGCACATGTACATGCAAATAATCTCGAGAACTGCTCATTGATAAGGAAAAGCTTGTAAAGTAATATGTTACTGGAGCTTGCTCTTCTTATTGAGTACAGTGACATATTACGAAGGATTAATTATGTTATAGCCGAATCAAACTTCCAGGCGGTTGTGTCCGCAAATACAATCTGCGGATAACCCAACCCTGACTGAGGTTCACTTAACAGCTGCCCGAGGATTGAGATATTCGCAGCTTGTAGCCAACATAACACCCGCCAAGATGTTAGAATCGACTTATAATAACCACTGGAGTATTATAATTCGGTTTTTAGAGTCGAATGAATTTAGGTTAGGTTTGATTTCAGATTCGTACAAATATTAGTAGGTAGTGTAATATTTAAAATGGTTTTGGTTTAAAAATTTTGCTACAATATTTGGTAAAAAAGGATTAAAAGACAAAAAAATGCTTGTACTTACAACAACACATTGTGGTATCAAATTTTCTTGAAAAAAAATATGATATGATTTTGTGATCAACGATTCTTTTTTTAGAATATTAGTAGGTAGTGTAATATTTAGAGTGGTTTTGGTTAAAAAAAATGTTATAATATTTGGTAAAAAAGGGATTAAAAGCCAAAAAATGCTTGTACTCATAAAAAATTAACATTATGTGAGATCCTTTCTAAAAAAATGTATGAAATATATGATTTTGTGATGACCGATTCTTATTTATTCAAAGATATAAATTGAACACTAGGATTTACTCATAAAATGTACTTCGTTATTTAAAAAAAATAGCATTACTTTTAACTAACTGTAATTAGCGCCTACAGATGAGTATGAGAATAGGTACCAACTTAATTAACACTTAAAACTTATTGTATCATGATTACGAAAACACGAAACACGATTCACTTTCATTCATAATTTATTTAAAGCTAACTACAACAATTACAAAAATTGCAATAAATTATCGTTATCTACATCGTAAGAGGTAATGCCGCGGTGTGTGGAGAACGTTTAAGTTTAGTAGTAGTTGCCGTGGTGCCTGCCGCCGTTGTAGGCGCCCTCGCCGCTGGAAAATAAATACGAAAAAATGTTATTTTTTTGACTTTGGATGGGGCAATACTTATGTTTTTTATTGCAAATAAGTATAACGGGACAATAGCTTTAAGTTTATTTTTAAATAGTGCCACTTAGTACAATTTCGAAGGACTAGGAATGGTAGTGGCAACATTCCTGGGGTAACGCCTGTAACAAACGCTGCTGATTGGTTCCAAGGAGGTTTTCAAGTGATATCGCATGATCGGCCGATGGGCGGGAAAATGCGATGATGACTTGACAGATGTCACTTGTGAGTTGTAAGGAGAGCTGGTTCGGAGAGGTTATGGTGAACTGTGTTTGGAACGACTCGGGTTGTGTTCTTGATAAAATGGTCGCAGCGTCAGTTACGCTGCGGAACGCCATGTCCTTCGCTTAAAGTTTTCTTTATAATTGTAGTCATACGTAATCTGTGAAATAAACTGATTGTTCGTGACGTCGCAATTTATCTCCTCGCCCGCTTAACCCACGCCACGCCACACTGAAGTATGGTTGGGTCAGATGATATAAAATCATTACCACATTAAATCACTATAACTGATGCGAATCCTTTTATGGATTCGACAAGTATATATAGTATATTAATTTTCTCATCCACTAGCCAAAATGTAGTCACCTATCGTTTTAAAGAATATATACCGCCTTACCACAAAAGTTTTACGCACTCTTTAGACAATGTTTAACAGTACAAATTGCACCGTTAAACAGTGTTTAAGGCGGATAGAGTTCAATTTGTAAGCATTGATCGAATCGACTGACTCGAGTATAAGAAGGTTCGCATTATAGAACTACTTACGAAGATGGGTGCTGCCTGTTGAACTCCAAAGACCTGAGGATGGCCTCCGGGATGGGGGGAGGGGTGGGGATGTGGGAGCCGGTGGGGTGGAAGCCGTTCTCGTCAGCAGTGTAAGCCACAGAAACCTTCTGGCCATCGGGAGCGGTGTATGAGAAGCCTCCGTCGGCGGTCACAGCGAGGCCCTCAGGGCCAGGAGCGCGCGGAGCTCCACTCTCGTGCGCAGATATTCCGTTGCCGGTTTCATAGCTGAAAAAATATTGAAATTAAAAATTGTCACAGCTTTTTTATGATGTCTCAATGATTGATAATAGCATAGATCGGCATAAGTAGAATGTATGATTAAGTCTGCAGGCTCGCCTTGGATGCAAACCGCTTACGATCGGTCTTATTAGAAATTTATAGGATACGCCTATGTCAAGGAGTGGACCGTGTTCTCTGCAAAACAAGGTATTCAATATTAAATTCACCAATAATCGGTAAACATTGTTTTCTATAATTAGTTGGTTTAAGAGACTACCTCCGTAAATAAATTTACGTAGGAATATATAAACTGTAATGCTTTTGGATGTAAACCGCTTCAAAAATATATGAAACAGTTGTTTATCTGAATATCAATTGTATTGAACATCAATTCACCCCAGTATCGTAAGTGCTGTATTAAACCATGGTACCGCCTATTTACAAGGTGGACAATGATACTATTAAGTCAGAAAAACCTCATAAAATAAAATCTCACTGAGCATAATAATTATCGCTAGTAATTTACCTAGCAAGCCGGAACATTCGTCAATTGCAAAAACTGTTGGAAGATTATGCTGGTTTATTGAAGCTAATTCGCCCAAAATGTGTAATTAAATGTGTAGTCAGAACGCAATTTGGGATGTTTCTGTGCTTTATAGCTCGTAAACATAATATGGTAATACACAACAATTAGTATTTTTTTGAAATTCGAAGATGCTATTTACCTTGACCTTTGTAGGAAATCAAAATTACAATTGAATGATAGCGTCGTAGTAGTAGGTATCTTAGTGCCTGATCAGGTGGTATTTTTTAAAAAGCCCGTTTTAGAACTTCTGTAGTTCCTAAACAATTTCAGAACATGGTACATGGGTATTTTTTATAGTGTTTTCAATCGAATTTCCAGGCGGATTGATAATCTATTTTTCATAAAATTACTGAATTGAAAAAGATAAGTATCATTGCAATAATATCGGTTTCTTCATCAAGAGTTAGTAGAGAAACTAACTCTGGAAGAAGAAACCGTTTTTTGTTGTATTTATTTTATATCATTATTTATTAGTGTGATTCTTGACAATTCACATGTGATTTTTTAGATTGGTTGAAGTTTGTTATGAAATATTATTATCAACTACGGTTTTTACTACTGATTAAGTCACAGAAGAGAGAAGGAAAGCTGTTCTGTGGATTAAGTAACTTTTTAATTTTTACTGCTCCACAAAAAAAACAGTTAATTTTGAGGTATACGTAGGTACTGCGTGTCATATTAACAAACATCAAAAATATTTGCGCATGCAACTGTGTCGATATATCGATGACTCCAAACAAACTCCAAACAAGTAAGTGTTTGTTTTGAAAATAAAAACAAATGTAGAGGCAAAATATTTCTTATGGAATTAACACAGTTGCAGCGTAGTGTGCAGAGTACCTGTATCTGTAAGTTCCATCCCCATTGTTGATGTTCTCATAGCTGAGTATGGGGATGTGGGCACCGCCGTAGTTGCCGCTGTAGGCAGCGTTGTAGGGGCCAGCGGCGCCTGCGAAGCCCTGGTTGTAGCCCCCGTTGTACTGGAAGCCCGAGTGGCCGGCGGACGCCACAGCAAGAGCCGCGAGGGCGGAGATACACTGTAATTGGAAATTGTATTAGAAACTATACAAAGGACTAATAACTATTTGTTTATTACATGGTCAAGTTAATTTCAAAATTTATAATTAAAGATAACCTGACCGATTTTTATGATCTTAGATTTGTTAGATTTCCCTTTAACCCTATTTATTAAATTTTTTATATTTGTTTTTTTTTTTTATTATTTAATTGATGCCCGATACATTTCTTACATAGATAGATTTAGAATTACTATCATAGAAAGCAAAGAGCTATTAAAACATTTAAGTTAAGTTACAGATATGGGCTGGTTAGGGGGATAACTTTTGAGAATAGTGTTGGAGTTGGATTGGACTCGTAAAAACATGTTATAAATTGTCGGAAATATATTAAAAACCTCCAGATAATCAGCAAACTCTGAACATTTTTAACTTTACATTTTATGAACAGGACGTTTTAAAGTCCAAATTTTGTTATCGTTGATATGGGTCGTTTGTTATCCAAATTTTCCGACAATTTTCACTGCCACTCAACTTATTTTTACTTTGTTTTGAACACAAATAATTCGTCAAAAATGCCCACCTTGAAAGCGATCATAATTATTTTCAAAATTAAGCTGATCTGAATTGGTAACACTAGCACTGAAGACAGTTCGTTGACTGATATCCGCAGAGTTCACCACTCTTTTATATTATAACCCTTCACCCATCACCTTGCTCTGATGTACAGCACTGACACTGAATAAGTAATAGTTGGTTTAGCACAATGTAAAAATTTCGACTGTAGCAAACACAGATCTCGCGATATGAGACATGTCGTCTCGATCTAGCGGAGATTTTCAAAACTACGCGTTACACCTATTTACCTACACTTACTTACTACTCACAGAACATAGCAATTCAGAGCTAACGCGCTATCGTTCCATGCATTCCTTACGAATGCTCAAATCAGTTGGATTCCTCATTTCTCTAAGCAACTATAATATCTTCCAGGAAACCGTTGCAATTGTTGACACTCTTACGATGGCGCGATCGAGACGATATCTATACCCAGCAAGCAAAAGCAGAATAGATATTACGTAGATAGAGGTAAATTTGTTCGATCTACTTATTATACAGGTATATTTCGTAGATATGCGTTTTGCGGTGTATGAATTTTTGTTACATATAAGTGTCTCGCACTCTGGGTACAGAGAAGGTCTTTCTAGATCTCCATGGTAGCAGATATAGTTTGGGCGGAGATGATGCATTCCGATGGGGCCATACCTCCCGCGGCCGCTTTGGATAGCGCCGCTCTTGCAAGGATAATATTCAGAGCGTAGATTTTAGTATTTTTTGCTAGATTAAATGACGTTTTATTTTGATTTTTAGCTTTCAGCTTTCAATTTTTAGTGCTTTTAGCGTTTAAGTTGGCTGTTAACGTCCTCGACCTTTTGGAAATAATCATAGCGGTCATGGTTTACATTTTTTGAAAGCAAATAATTCCTGCACACTTAACAAAGAACGGGAGGTTTTACAGAAACTAAATTTGTACAAATAGACTAAACTAAATATGATATGTTATTATTATATACTACGGGACTAAACGCGCACTAAAATTACGAGATAAATAAAATACCTCAACATCCCTACCTAATGCCTACCAGTGACCACGAGTTGCATCGAGCAACTCGGCCGAAACGTCGGGATGTTGCGGTATTTTCAATTCAATTCAATTCTTTATTTCCTTAATAAATAAAATTACAGTTTACACCAGTACGTAACTTATTTTACTCTTAATACTTTAAAAAAAAATTAAAAATAGGTATAAAAAATGTGACACTGCTTTAAGTGAGTAAATACTCACTTAAATAAATAATTAACTAATACACAAGTTAGTACAGCACATTTAACACTTAAAATCTTGTTAGATACATACCAAATTGAATGATGTATAATAGTTCCTATCTATATAAATTATAAAATATTATTCTAAAATAGTGTGCTTTTCACTGTACAGTAAAGAATTATTTACAAATATGGACCATTTGTCGGCGAAAACATCAACCTGTGTATGTGTGGACACCAGCGCATTAAGGTGTCGCTGTGCTCGGGAGATGGGGGACTGGTCTCGCACCACGGTGCGCGGGGGCACGGGGGAGAACAGCGGTATTTTATTTATCTCGTAATTTTAGTGCGCGATTAGTCCCGTAGTATATAATAATAATGTGTTCAAATCGCTAAAGTTTAAAAACAACATAAAAATGAAATGATTTGGCACCTAATATCAAATCGTTAGACAAGTGTTCTCTTCGCCTTCTAGGTTCGCCGATATTAGATAAGTCTCTTTACGATGTAGTCCATTGTGGAAACACAATGAGCTCCCGGCCCTCACGGACCCAAAGTATCAACTCCAAATGGCTCAAATACGTAACCACTACCGAAGTTAGCATATTTGCGCCGCTTGTGCTGCTCCGCCGAATTGGCCGCAGCTCCAGCCCTACTCCGAGTCGCAGATAGATGTGACGGTGCCAAAGTATCGACGCAAGTTGCGTCGTACTAAGGGCCGTCCACACTTCCATGGGATCAACGTCATGCTGTCAGACCTTTTGCCATCGCCACGCGCGGTTCACGCTCACGCTCGGTGGGTAGGAGGAGGTTTTCAAAAGTCTTACTGAGCGTCTGGTGGATGCGACGCGTGACCAAAATGCTGTTTATTTGGCTCAACGTTTAAGCATTGCCGTTCAGCGTGGCAATGCTGCCAGCATGCTGGGCACGCTGCCAACTGGCAGTGAGCTTGAGCATTTGGATTTTCTTTAGACCTTCAAGGGTCTGTGGATAATCCAATTGCTTTCTATGTTGTATTAGTGTAGGTAGTTTTAGCATATAAAGTAGTATTGTGTATTATTGTAGTTAATAAAGGCACTTTTGCCCGTTAAAAAAAATATGTACCTATTTGTTAGTTGCACCCACAAAACTTTCTTGCATGCTACTTGTTCAGTCAAATTTTTTATCCACTTGCTCTAACATTGAAATTAGGTAGATCTACTCCAAAAAAATTAACTTGTCTTACTACCTGCACGAGCTGCGTTAGAGTTTAAAGAACCTATAAAAACCGACTAACAACATTAGACACCTGATAGTGCTATAGATATTATAAAAAATAAATATAACTAACCCCACTGATTCCAAATCGTTCAAGCCGTAGTAGGTACCAAATACAGGTACAATACATAAATAAAAAGACACAATTTTTATTAGCCGAAAAATATTGTTTCTGTTATAAAAATTGAGTCCAGCAGTAATCCAATTACTCCAACTCATTTCTAGAGAGGTTTATTGTGAATCATTGTTATTACCTCATTTATTATAAAAACATTTTAACATTTTTCTAATTTAGCGTTAACAGAAGCTAATTACTTAGTAGTACCCATCACAATCGCGCATTTGAGCCTTGAGTGTGCCTTGGGACATTTACTGATAAACATAGACGTGGGCTCCAGCTAGAGACCTCCAGCTGGGCTAGGATGCGCCCTACGAAACATTTCTTTCTACGTGTCAGAACGAGACAAAGTTATGGCGAAGTATATATCTGTCACTTTTTCATACGTTGAAAAGAGTACTTTTCGTTGCTTTTCGTGGTCGCATGCTTGGCTAACAAGTAGACATCCCGTGGCGAAATCCCGGAAATTCCACAAAACTACCACTACTAACTATAAAAGGGGAATATGATTATATTTTTTTTCACTGTAGGTACGCTTAGCCAATGCCAATTGTCAAATTTCATAATTCTGAGTATTTTGAAAATTATAGAAAATCTTAATTCAGAGGTTTTGATTTCCTTGTGAGTGTCAAAATATTGGATTTTTGCGACATATACTAAGTATCAATTTTTTTTTACAATAACTGAGAAGTTTCATTTCTTTCACAACCTTACGAGGCAATATATTTGCGTACAGTATATGATTGTAATTTTATCTTCATGCATTCTCGAGATAGAAGGTCTTGAAGTTGGCACAGACAGATAGAAGGACGGACGGACAACATAGTGACCCTGTAGAGTTATTTCCTTTTCATACCTCAAAAACTGAAAACCTAAATAAACTACCGACTTATACTTATTTAAGTACTAGTTTTTACCCGCGGCTTCGTCGCATGATATTTTGATTTTTGACGCAATATCATTATAATTTATAGCCTATGTGTTATTCTGATATATAAGCTAAATTATTGCGATTAGTTTCATCTAAATCCTTTCAGTAGTTTTTGCGTGAAAGAGTAACAAACATCCATCCATCCATCCATCCTCACAAACTTTCGCGTTTATAATATTAGTAGGAAGGATTTTTAGCGGTCTTTCCAGACTTTGGCTGAGTTGACGTTTATACTTATAATGAAAACTGAAATATCTTAAACACAAACCTATCTCAAAACTAAATTAATTTAGTAAAATCATAATCTACGTAGAACACATGTACAATATTTTGTAATTGCCTATTTTAGTCTCTTGTATCATAATGTAGCAACTATAAACCAGGTATAATAAATATATATTCATAATGACTTGTTCCAGTAATTAAAACATGTAAAGCTCATATAATTGCCTCTTTAAAGTAACAAAGAGAATTAGAAGTTAGTAGATCCTTGTAGGCGGTTATACAAAATATTGTTCCTGTAAATTCTGGGACTTAGCTTAATGTTTCAGGTGAGCGTAAAATGTCAGCCTTGTGTTTTGGGAGATGGAAACGAGAGAGAAATTTTAATAGAGTTTTTTACCTCTATCTGGTAAATTGATAATTATCTGGTAGGTATTCGAATTAGGTACGGTAGTTTCAGGCTGTGTTGTTGTTGGTATGTGTATGTTTAATAATATTTTGTACTAAATAGAATTAAAACAAAATGTAGTGTAGTTTTTTTAGTAAAATTTTGGTTTAATTGGTAATCTATAAAAGTGTTAGTAATGTTGAGTACATACCTAATAATAAATAACCGGGTATATAGGTACTCAGTTTTTAAGATTGCTCTGTATATTATTCACATAAATGAATTCAACTGAATTCAAATTCTTCCTGTATATTCCAAGTAAGTTTCATACGGTATATTCATATACATTAAGGTGACGTATTGATAAACTATTGTTTCAAAAATCGAGTACCGCGCCCCTTCACTCGGACCAATTTTACGCGATCGCGCTCGACAGGATCGCGTCAGAGCGGCGGGAGGCAGTGAGTTTTTAATTTAATTACTCATAATGTACACATTAAAAAATAACTTGTAACTGTATAATAGTAAAGTGATCTGGCTATTTTATTCGTAATTAATAATGGGGTGTTGTCGCTGATTATTCTGAACATTCGAATTATTAAACTTTTCTTGGTGAGAAATTTGTAAGTTTTTTTTAATAAAGCAGGTTACTTTTCAAAATTTTATCCGGTTCATAAAATTTTTCAAGATTTCCCCTTGTCTATGATATTTTTTAAATTTGAATCAATATTATTCGTCCTCTCACATCGCGCATTCAAAGGTACTCGATTTCATGTTTCTCGGACCGATGTCTCATCTTAAGTAAAATGCCCATTTTGTGTTTTCGGGGATGAAAACGCCTAGTTTTTTCACTACTTTGGACTTGAACAGTATTATTTCATCAGAACAATTTATTATATTATTATTGTATTACATTACAGTTTCATTTCATGAAATAGACATACCCATATAAATTTTCTAGTCACAATTTCTTATTCTTATTTATGTATAGGTATGGGATAGGCCCAATTATGAAGGCGCCATCGTAAATTTAATAGCAACGAAAAAACTGTTCTCTCTATCGAATGCCTAAAGTAAAACAGAAATATTCTAATTTGCTATTATAATTACGATGGCGTAATTATTATAATTGGGCATCTTGTATTTGTAATTAATATAGCTAGAGCTCTACGCTATCCCTCTTTATTATAAAATTGATTATTTTATAATGCATACGGACCAAGGATCAAACTATTTATTTATTTATATCTACTTCATATCTCTAATTTACCATACTAATTATCTCTGATTATAAATAATAATTATTTATAATCAGAGATAATGAATTCTACCCATTTAAAATGCGTAGGTACCTAAGTATATTAAGAGTCAGGTATAAGGAAACAAATGTACCACAACATTGGGACGATAAAGAAGACAACAAACATTTTCTCAAACCTCACGTTTATTTGTATTCATAATACATGCCTATTTACATCGATAAATTATATTAAACATATAAATTAACCTACATTACAGTGCGCGTTATATAGTGGTATCACAGTACTTACAAGTATTTCCAAAAGTCAAGCTATAGTCAAAATATTCAATCTTGCTGCACCTTTTTAATCGCAGAAACATACACCATCTCATCATACATTGAATATATTTAAAAATATTTGTATAAATTAATCATTTCAGATTTGTACAGGTGCATATCATTGTCGAATTTTAAAGCCACAACCAACTGAACTTCGTTCAGTTAAATTCGATGATTCTTGTTCTACAAATTAATTTTTGTTTAATTCTTGTTTTACAAATATCATCAAGCGTCGTCGAATGATTATCCAAGAAACTAATATAACTGAACGGAATCCTGCGCGTCTAAAACGGCTGCTCTGAACAAACTATTCAATGAATTCGGGGCAGATAAATGAATGATGATTGACATGTCAGTAAATAGCACAGAGCAATTACAACTAGAGATTGTCGCTGGAAGCAATTCTCAACCACAAAAATGTATGGAAAATTTGGCTCAGCGCTGTCAAAACTGTCAAATGTGTATTGGAACTACTGAGAGGAAAACACGGCAACTAGCCACTGAATCGAGATTATGTCTCTTTCTAACTCATGCCATATTATATCATTGCATATTTTTCTTTCTTTTCTCGATCTACCACGTTATCTCTCTGGTATATCTGTGGTAAATAGCAATGTTACGATTTGACAAAAGTATAAAGAGACTTATTAAGCTGGAAACATAATATCGCAGTCGCGACTTTGCAATGTGCACAGTCTTAAAACATCCGGCGTGCCAGATCTCTCTCGGACGTCCGATCGCTCAAGGTGACGTCCGCATTTTAGTTTGCACGGCTCCGTGGACATTCATTATCTAGATACCTATCAGTCGCGGCTGTCAGTCGCGTCCGATAGTATGTTTCCGGCTTTATACTCTTTGAAAGAGACGATTATATTATGATTCGGCCAAAGCGACCGTTTTAGAGCCGTGAAGCAAGTTTCAGTGCCCAACAATATGTCCAAGTAATAGCATTTCTAGTCGTTTCAACCATCTCAAAGCGATTTAACCGATCCAGGTTTATCTGGCGTTTATTGCTTTCCAGACCAATCAGGCAAAAGGCTTTAATTTTCCATCGATTGGTTCATTCATCGGCTTTATCGTCCGGCTCTGGTGGGCGATGTCCGTACCGCGATTATAGGACTTAAATGCTAATTCACGGTTTGTAGGCTTCCTTTTCAAATTTTTGAGACATTTCTTTATAAAAAAGCCACATCTTGATGAAAAATAAATCTTACACCCGGAACCTTTAGTGATAAATTAATATCCGCATTGATTCGGTTGTACTATCATCTAAGTTTGACAGTAGACACTAAAAATGTAGCCATTCTCGCTCGTTAATATTAAAAGGCACACCTTTATGTAGATCTGTTAAACTTATTTAGTTTCGTGAATCTTACAGTCATTAGTCACGATAAAGTATATGAGCCTGCCATTTCAAATTGTATCCCTAAAGTTTCTAGCGATTGTAGCAGGTGAGCAGTATTGTGAGATCAGTAGGAGCTGTAGAGCCTAGTAGTGGTAGCCGTTGGCGCCGTTGCCGCCGCTGCCCTTGCCGCCGAAGCTGCCGCTGCTGCCACTGCCGCCCCCGAAACCGCCGCTGCCGCCGCTTCCTCCACCAAAACCACTGCCGCCTCCGCTGCCGCTTCTGAAACCGCTGCCGGAACCGGATCCACCGCCCGGGGTGTAAGAACCCTCACTGAAAAAATAAAATATCAACTTTACTTAGCTGTGACATACAACCTACATACTGATGTTTCAATCTTCACTAATCTTACGTTATACATTTGTGAAGGTTTCAAGTTGTAATTATTAGCCTATGTAATGGCGTATACAGTTAGGCGTGAGAGGTGTTTTAGATCTGTAACCAATTTTAAGTAAGACTTGTCGAGAATGTTAGAAAGAATATTGCTAGGAGTTCCGAAAGTCAAGAGAACCTGTCGAGAGAGTTATTTTCTTTCAACTCCCAATTATAACAAGAAATGTATTTAGATATCTGAATGATTGACAAAATTATGAAAAAACATTTTATTCAAAAATTTGCTGGTCTGTGCACCAATTCAAGTGAGTTAAATTAGTAACTACAGTCCTTGAATATCTCAAAACAAAAACATGAAACGCAAGCGTCGAATGTAACTTCAGTAGGTTTACTTGAAGTTTGAAGCTGTGGTCACATGTAGTTACATGTGTTAGTTTCAATTTTCACAGAAACTGAACTCGTCAACATAACCTGTGCTAATGTGGCTTCACATGCAAAACAGCAACACTACTTGCACTTTCCACTCGAACGCTTTCATTTCAAAGCTTTTGAAGTGAAGACCTCGGTCTGAATACAAGTCGAGCTGAGTTGTGTGTTTTAGAGAATAATTGTCTTTATAAAGATTACTTGTTTAAAATACCTGCTAGTAAGTGGTGGTCAGTGGTTACGATTTTATGAATAAATGAAGTAAAATTAAAAAATTGGACAAGTGCAAGTCGGACTCGCGCATGAAGCCCCACGGGAGCCCCACGGCAAAACAATCAATTTTGTTGTTTGAGAGCTCCCCTTGTATATTTATTTTATTCTGTTTTTAGTGTTTGTTGTTAAAGCGGCAATATAAATACATCATCTGTGAAAATTTAAATTATCTAGCTGTCACGGTTCATGAGATACAGCCCGGTGACAGACAGACGGACGGACATTTTACCCTTTGGGTACGGAACGAATTACCTACATTAAATATATCAATGGCATTTGTTAAAGTGATAACACGATAGCCTACGATAGCAAAGCAATGTTGACAGAGGTTGACAAAGACTCTGAGATTGACATTTGTTAGTAGAGAAGGGCGGGTTGTTTCACTTTTCATAGTTCACTATTAGGATCAATTTGCTTCAGTTTGGCATAGAAGTTACATTTAAATGCATAAAGGAGAGAGCTAAGTATTACTTTGGTATCGTTTTATTATGTATTAGATTTTTGCATCTCGAATTAGTCAAGATTTTTTGAAGTGAAAACTTATTTAGCGGCGTTATGCACTTTTTGGGATGGGTAAATAATGTTAAGCTCGCGTCAGGACACGTTACCTGATCGAAAATGCGTAAGACGGAAGGAAAGTAGACCGCCGGCGCGGCTTAGGAGAGGAAGTAATATCCCCATCTCTTTCTATCGCGCGGATATGTTTTTAGTTTTCACTTTTGCCGGCATTCCCGGAGTGTTTTTTTTATCCCAAGTTGCACGTCTAGGTACGTATAAAAATTATTTATAGGTACTTTAATTTCAGGAACATTTTCACATTTTACATTGCGCAAATGACGACAATACCTGGATACAATATCCTACATTTTTCGCTGGAGCAAAATGCATTCAAATGGATTTTGATTTATTGGAGAAATGACAAAGTTCGCGTAGAAGACTCTCATCATTCTTAGTCCTTTCTTTTCTGTTTATGATTTATTTTTTCAATGGATGTAATAAAAAAGTCTACAATCTAAAATCTCACGGAATTTATTCGGGAATCTTTCAGGTGTTTAGATGAATAAAAATACTGTGTAATGAATCGACTCCTTGTATAAATTAAGAAGAGTAACTACTTTATCACTTACAATAAAGAACTTTTCAAATTGAAAAAAAAAAATGACTTACCCGTTCGGGTTTGCTTTGTTGAACTCTATGGACCGCAGAATTTCTTCAGGGATGGGAGGGGGAGTGGGTAGGTGGGGTCCAACGGGGTGGAAGCCGTTCTCGTCAGCGGTGTAGGTCAGGGCGATCTTCTGCCCGTCCGGGGAGGTGTAGGAGAAGCTTCCGTCAGCGGTGACGGCAGGGCCTTCGGGACCCTGGGCTCGCGGGGCCCCGCTTTCCTGAGCGGAGATGCCGTTACCAGTTTCGTAGCTGAAAAATTTAATTTGGCTCTTCATTAATTCGACAGAGCAGAATCATAACTAACATTTCATTTCTCTCATATTTAAACAAACTGACATTAACGTAATTGCGTGTGAACTTTATCCTTATCGTGTCGCATTATTGGGATCTAGAGTAGAGGCTTTATTGTGTATCTACTGCTAGCACCTCAGTAAATAGCGAAAGAAATCATTGTTGCAGAATCTGTATTTTTCAGGATTTATGTTTTTAAAGATATATAAACTCATTATTATTATATACTACGGGACTAATCACGCAGAGATAAATAAATACCTCATCATCCCGACCTACCCCGAGATTGAGTCTACCTGTGACCACGGTCGATGCAACTCGGCCGAAACGTCGGGATGATTAGGTATTTATTTATATCGTAATTTTAGTGCGCGATTAGTCCCGTAGTATATAATAATAATTTGTTCAAATCGCGATAGTTTAAAAACAACATATATAAACCGTTACCGTTCATTTGGCTAGGGTGGTGAACAACAACCTAACAACTTTTGATTATGTAATAATCAAAGCTAACAACCTATTTGGAATGAAATGAGGCAGTAGCACAAGTTCTTTGTAAGGCGATTGTGCGGAAATTTTAAGCCGTGACCTACTCTCAACGATGCTGAAAAGCGTTGTTTTTTGGTTTAATTGTGTTTAGAACAAAATAAGTACGAGGAAACAGTTAAGTTCAATTCGAATTTTAAGTTTTAAATGGCCGGTTCACATCCCGCACGACGCACCTATAAGTTTCCACAGCCAATAAATACCTACTTCTCAAGAAATATCGAAGTAAACGTGACTAAGACCGGATAGCATCTGCCATCTACAATTCTACACGTCGGATCATTTGCTGAGGCTCACCTGAAATGGTAAGTGCCGTCACCGTTGTTCTCGTTTTCGAACTTCGTGATCGGTACTTGTCCGTTGCTGCCGCCGGAGCCGCCGAAGGAGCCACTTGACCCGGAACCTCCGAAACTGCTGCCACCACTGGACCCTCCAAAACCTAATAATTTAGAAATAAAATTAAGTTTGGCTCTTTTTAATCATCTACAAGCAGTGGTGGCTTAGAGGTAGTGACACCCGCCTTACAATCGTGAGGTCGTGGGTTCAAATCCCGGTCCCGTACCAATGAGTTCTTTGGAATTTATGTACGGAATTTCACACCACTGGCTTTTCGGTGAAGGAAAACATCGTGAGGCAACCTGAATATGTCCGTAGAAGAAATTCGATGGCATATGTGAATCCACCAAACCGCACTGGGCCAGCGTGGTGGATATGGCCCAATCACCCTTCGTGGGTAGGCCTACGTCCTGCAGTGGACTATTCAAAGGCTGATACAGTACAGTACAATCATCTACATGTTTTTGGCGTGCTAACGTCTTATAAATTGATGAACGCCGGCTACACGCACGAAAAAGTGTCACGTTCTGCCTGTGCCATTCAAGCGAGAGCGCGATACAAGCGATAGAGAGGCACGATCGGCCCAAGCGTTTGGCTTGTTTCAGTTGTTGGTGCAACAATGTTTTCTTATGACGTTATCACGTAAGATTTTATCGTCAGTTAACTAACTTTATAGATCAATCAATATTTTATTAAACATTGATACTGAGGTATATATTATATAATTATCTTATACCTTGGCCCTGGCCATGTTAACACTTAACGGTGAGAGCTCCGGTGCGTTTCTATGGAGATCCTGGAGTTCCAAATGTGAACAAAAGCAGATCACCGAGTCGATTATGGTGGGTACTATGTACAATCCTATATAACTGGCAACGGCCTGAGGCCGGTCGGGTATCTTACCACTGTTCCTTTCCTTGTATAAAAATATAGTTAATGTTTAATTTTAAACTGTAACTTGTTATACTAGCTACACTTGTGGAACAATTGTAAATATTAGTATTTTTAAAATTCCGTACCTTAAACGATAAAAACGGAACCTCTAAAGGATCGCTTTGTTGTCCGTCTGTCCGTCTGTGTGTATGTCAAGACTCTTTATCTCGAGAACGCGTAAAGATATCGAGTTGAAATTTGAACTGTATACGTATATCTATAGTCTCTTGCAGTTGTGCCAAAGAAAAAAGTTAGAGCCGTTTATGTCGTAAAAACCGCATATTTCGACACTCACAAAAATCAAAACCTAAAGGGTATTTCCCGTTGACGTAGAACTATGAAATTTGGCGACAAGCATTATCTCAAAGTACTCATATAGGAATAAATCTGAAAACTGTACATTTTTCTTTAAATCGCCAAAAAAATTAGGCCTCAAAATTTCACAAAATATGGGTTCAAAATTCAAAGTCAGTAAATCGTATCATGCAAGGTATCATATAAAAGAACTTCATTAGCACATGCTAAAACAGTTTTTAATTATTTTAACAATGTGTAATTTATGTATGACGAGAAAAGTGAAAAAATTAAACTTTTTTGTCGATATAGTATAGAGATTTTAACAACTTCCTTCTCAATTTTGTAAAATTTTCTGGATTTGTACGGAACCCTCGATGTGCGAGCCTGACTCGCACTTGTACGGTTCTTTTAATTTATTAGGAATGTTGCTGAAGAAAATTCTCTAAATCATCAAAATACTTCTTTTCGGCGAGCGTCAGCTCAAATATATTATAACTTACTTAAGTTGATTAGGTTCGATAGTCAAATCGGGTATTAGACTATTAGTATCATCTGTCTTGAGAATACACGCACACAATTAACTTGCATAAATATAGTAGTGTAGTGGTAGTAAAGTATTGCAGCGTAGAGTGATTTAATTTGAATGAGAAATATCTCCTGTACTGAAAGATTAATTATACTGTAGATGTATCATTTAATATATCTTTATACACATTAATGACACCAATGAAAGGTAGCATAATTATTTAGTTAAGTGTATATAGTGATTGTTACCAAATGCTCAAAAAATCCTTCAAACGTAAAAAATCTTTAGTGTTAAATTTCAAATCCATTGGAAGGTTAATGGTAGCTATAAGGACCTATACTTCCACGGTTTACCAAACAGACCGTCCCCGGCGCTGTCCAATGAATGCAAGGGAAAGAGTTATGTTTGGTTATTTCCTGGCTTTTCTTCTGACTGATTGCTTAGTCTGCCGACTACGTGCTGCTGATGTCTCTTGAGCATATATGACATTATACAATAATATGATAAGTACTGTTACCTGAGCCTCCTCCTAGGCCTCCATTACCACCTCCTAAGCCTGCGTTGCCGCCTCCGAATCCGCCGCCACCGCCACCGCCACCGCCACCGCCGGGCCTCGGGGGCAGGTACTGCGGCTCGAGCCGACCGCACGAGCTAATGGCTATGAGAGCCGATGTGAACACCAACTAGGAAAATATTAATAGCGCATTAACAGCCTTATCACCAAAAAGTACGAGTAAGTAAAACATTTTCAACCGTCGATTAAAGAAGGACAGGAGGGAACACTAGAAAGCAGAAGGGAATCCTTCTGGCTGCATTTGCATGAAATGAGCTGTATACAAAGTTGACATCTACAACACCCTTTATTCCGTTTTGAAAGATGAGGATGAGCTGATCGAACGTGGTATAAATTACTCTATTTCAGAGTAGCAATTGAGGCTTAAGTTCTTGAGTGCAAAATTCCTTTTTTTACCTTGTTGGAAGTTTTCAACAGTGTATATAGCTTCTATAAGTTTAAATAAGGTATGAAATTATTACATAGGCTATAAAATAAACGTACTCGAATATGTTTATGTTGAAGAAATTATATTGTTGATTAGAATTAAGATTAGAAATTTTCAAATAACTTCTTTATGTAGTTCGGTTATCATGGTTTTCAATACAATAGCCTGAAAAATCACAACTTAGGATGCAGGGAAATAATGTAGAAGCAAATTAATAAAACATAAATGTCCAACTAGTTTGTGAGATAGGTCTGGAATAGATTTGACTTCATTTTTACTAGAGCACTTTGCAGACCTGAATCCGTTCTAATTGCGTCAAAATACTCACCACTGCAGTAGTCATTTCGATTTTTCTCACTCAAGTGGCTCTTTGTTCTGCTATTTGCTGAATACAGTTAGCGAGGATGTGCCTCGTTTTATATTGCTCCGGATTGCCCTTTCTCGCTTGCCTCACCTTGTGCGTACTATAGACGCCTGAATCCGTACTTTGCTTTTTGCCCGGAGCTCGATGTTTACCTTAGGTATTCCCGGATGCATTTCATCACCCTTTGAGCTATAATTCCATGACATTTTAGCATGAAAGCTATATAAGCTTTTCCCTATAGATTTAGGTCAAATTCATAAGTAAGCCAAGCTCATAAAGCAATATTGTGCTGAGAACGCGTTTGATGTTGTTGTGGTAAGAAGTTTCATGGTAAGTATTTCTGAGCTTTCTAGGAGTTCTTGGTTAGGAATCCTGAGTTATGGATTCAAACAGCTCAAATTGATTTACAGAAACATTATTGAATATACCTACTTAGTTTATATTCAATGGGACTCTACTGCTGCTTTGGGCACACATTACCCTTAGATAGATTTCAATTACAAAATAATTGTTTCTGACTACCTAATCTTAAAAAAAAAATCTAATTAAAATACTTTAATTATAAGATCCTAATATTATTATGTAGCAGAATATGTAAAACAAATCTTTTCAACTCAAGGCAAGGCTCTCGTTAACTATACAGCAGCAAATCTTTGCAACAAACATATTTTTCCGTATGAAGTTTCTAAGGCTAGGCAAAGACTTTAAGTGAATTGAAATATATTTCTGGAATGAAGTTTTACAATAAAAACTGCAAAGGGCTGAAAGTTAACGCCGTAGACCTTAGAGAAGTTGTCAATAAAGTAAGTTAGTATAGGCCGGTTTAGCCCTGGTGTCAGAGTTCTTAGACCGCCTGAAGGTCTCTGACACCGCAGCTGTAGCGCTCAGTTGGAAAATGCCACACGCGTTCACCCATCCAAATACTGACCGCGCGGACCGTGGCTTAATTTCGGTGATCGCTGACGAACACCAATGAACCCACCATCTACTTTATTCGTTTTGACCAACTTTTTATACAGAATTAGAAAAACTATTTACATAGAATTAGAAAAGCGGTTTTTATCAATCAAATATTCCAAAATAAATCGAATTTGGAGAGCCCACTGAAGGAAATTACATTTTATGATCGGAAATAATCGGGGGATTTGGGCGATTGGGGTTTCGCAGGAGTCGCGGGTGGGCTTTGCTGGCCTTAAAATCTTCTTTGCCCACTTCAGAAAACTTGAAAATCGATACAATCATATTTTTTCTGGACTTGGCAAAAGTAGGCAGCGGCCCCAAAATTTTTTCTAGCTACTCCAATGAATGTAAGTATGTGTTTTATGTAGTTTATAGGTAACTCGAAAAAAAGTGCTAGTTTTCTGTAAAGCTCTTATTTGTTTCCTGGGAAAGTTTTTGTAGGTACAATGTGTAAAATTTTGTAGACAGCATTTTTTTTTCAAAAATGTAATGTTTATTTATTATTATTTATTAGCACGTTCTGGTTACTTCTAACGATTAAATTATTAAAATATTGATCCTTACTTCGAACGATTAAATTATGAAATATATCCTATCCGAATGTTTGGTTGAATGCCGAAATCTGATACGTTTACTTATATGTCGTGGAAAGTGTTGAAAATGCCTGCACTTGCACTGGCAATGCAACAACCTGTAAACAGCATAGCTTCTTTAAATATATCAATAATGTATTTATTTTTCGCTGCATGTCCGGACTAACGTCCGTATCTCGTAACTTCCGATTGCCTCAATTGATTTCAATTATTACGATCAATTTAAGTGTCCAAATGTGTGGCAGAATGCTGGAAGCCGATACATTTACGTAAATGCCGTGGAAGGTATTGAAGATCGCGTCCGTGACCGCGCGAGCGGCGTTCCACTCGTGTCATCGACTATTACTCCAAAATGATCTTGTTCCGATCTCGCGACGTTCTAACCGCTCATTGCTACTTGCACTTGTAAATTGACGCTTTTTGCGAATATCGAACAATTTGAATACAAGGACTAGTTGTGTTTTGTGTACCTTGTCGTAACTTTAAAATATATGTATTTAGAAAGGCAGACTAAAATACTTTGTAAAAGAGTTAAGTATACCTATAACAGGTAAATGGATGTAAGATATCAGATAGTCAAAGATTTTGTCATGGCTTCAATAAGCTTCAGGTAAACAAAAATAGATTAGATATATTCTTAAAAAAATATAAACAGTACTTAATATTAGAAGATGACTATAGATAGATAGATAGATATTTAATATTAGATAGATATTAGGTTCAAAGATCTTTATTGTTATATCACAAGAAACATATCGTCTCACTTATGTGATAATCTCAAATACTACATTATAGTAACATGCACATACAGGTCAGTGGGCTATTTAAATAACTTCTGTATGAATAATTTACAAACTTAACGTAAATAAACCAATAAAAAGTAGGTAAATCAATAACATCAACACAATATGCGAACAAAAAAAAACACGATTAAAATAGTTAAGTAGGTATATTCTTATTGTTAACACAAAGAGCACAAATAACACAGATAACAAAAAACATTATAACCATAGCGTGTAACAAGAGACGGTCTTATTGCTAAAAGCGATCTCTGCCAGGCAGAATGTTATAAATTAACTGCTTTCCAAAACATTTCATTACGGAAAATTCTACACTGCGCTTCAGATAAACCGAATTAAGACATATGAGTGATTAAAAATATACCAAACAGTAATACATATCATAAATTAATTGATATCCAAAAATAATTAATAAAGGAAATGCTGCACTATACTCGCTATTTAATCAGCTATACTAAAAACACCAATTCCGCGACTTTTTACTATCATTTCATTTTTTGTATAGGTCGTGTAAAAACAATCCAACAAAAACATTTTCCTGTGAAATGTGGCAAGACAAGACCACAGTTCGCACTATGAAAAAGTTGTCAGATTTCATGAGCTTCGATCTTTGATCTCATGATGATTAGAGCCAAGCTCCTAACTCATACAAAAAAGACTTATAATTTACATAACAAAGAGTCTTTATATCAATTTTTAAACTTCTAGCATGAAAATTAGTGGAAGTCTCATACAAGCTTTCATCCCCTAGTTTACAGGATTGGGAGGTAAAAGTATGAAGTTTTAGAATGTTCCTTTTATATATGCGTGATAGTCTTACCTCGATGCCAAATTTCAAGTATTTAGGTCATCTGGAAGTGGGTTCATCTCATCATCTTAGGTTTTTGATCTATAAGTGAGTGAGTGAATCAGTCAATGAAACCCCTGTTTTTAAACTTTAATATATCATTTACTGTTGGAGTAAAATTAATGAAAATTTGTATTCCACACAAACTAATTTTTTTTTAATAAACTTGCCAAATTTCATATATTTAGGTTAAATAATTTTCAAATTATGAAGGGGTCAAAAGTGGCTCGAAATGGTTCGTGTAATATTACAAATGGGTGCTGCGTCGCCAGTACTTTTTTCTTTGTCTTGGCTGGACACGCTGCCGCGTGTCTAGACATGTTATCACAGTATGACATATAGGATAAAACTACGAAACGCTGTTATGTGTATAACGGCAAAAATATCTTTTAATATAATATCTAAGGTGGGTTATCGTTAGTGCGTAAGAAAATAGATTTATGTAGTTAAAGAAAAGTACCATCAATCAATCACGTCATGTTTGCAATCACCGATCATAAACAACGTCTTGCGAGCATTAATTTGCTTGCACATTAGCTATTCCTATTACATAATCACTATTTTGGTCGCATTTCAGGCTCAGCTTAGGCCGCCTCATACTTAACTACGCAGAGTTACCTCAGAGTAAGTTAGTCCGTGTTTTGTCTTTTCCTATCTTTAATAATTTCAATTCGTTGTAAAAGACAAATCACTGACTAACTATATACTACGAATTAACTTTGCTTTTACTAATAAGGGGTAGGATGTGTTAGGGATGCAAATAATATTATAATAAATAGCTCTACATTCTTGCGTTTAGAGGTAAAAGACTCATTGTGAACTCTGTCTTTAAATGCTAATAAGGATTTGAAATAAGATAGGACTGTAGGCACTGACTTTTGTCATTCAGGCAAATGATTTAAATAGAACTTCTTATAGGTATATCAATTGTGGTTATATTTATAATTGGATCTCCAAAACAGAGTTTAGAAACAAGTTTAATCTATTTCGACTACAAAATAATGTGTAGATTTAAAAAAAGAAAAAAAATACTCAGTGAGATTGAGCATTTTTCGCTCTTGCCTAAATCAATTTTGATAATTGGTATTTTTTTAGTTTATTAAGAGCTTAAGTACCTACCTACCTACGCTTATCAGCATATCGATACCTAAATAAATTGAAATAAAAATGCGTAAGAACGTAACTGACAATATCATTTTCATTAAATACAAAAGATAAGAGAATCAAATTAATCATATTAATCTTATTAGGTGTTTGTCAGCGATCACCGAAATTAAGCAACGTTCCGCACGGTCAATATTTTGATGGGTGACCGCGGGTGGCATTTTCCAACTGAGCGCTACCGTGGCTCGGATGACACGTTAAATTGTAGGTCCCGGTTGTTTTAACCGTTTAGCCATGTCAGAGGCCTTCAGGCGGCCTAAAAACTCTGACACCAGGGCTAGCCACCTGGCCTATACGAACTTACTTACTTAATCCTACTACTTAATATTATAAATACGAAAATGTGTTTGTCGGTTTGCTTTTTCACGCAGCAACATAAAAATGGATCAGTTCGAAATTGGGTGTCATAGGCTACTTTCTCCAGAAAAAAATAAAGATCCTTTGGGAAGCCGTGGGTAAAGCTAGTTATAGCGTAAACCACATTTAGGTGCACGGAATATATTATTATAGAAACACGAATATCTTACGGCGACGCCCAAAGCGGCGATCCTTATGAAAACATCGGGTCGTTTGATGCGATCCATATTTCACTAACAGCAATATCACGATCGATTGAGCTGTTCTCACGAGTTATTTATTAGATTTAAAGCTCGCTTATAGAATTTCGAATAAGGAAATGAAAATGATGAATGAAGTTATTTCTGTGCTCAGTGATTTTAGTTTACTTATCTAATTTATTTGCCTAGTGCGTAGGAGATCACATGAACTAACTTATATAATACAAAGTACATCTAAAGTACATGAACAAAATTATATGATATAAAGTAGATCTATGTAGAGTAGAGATAGACTGAGTGAAAACAAGCAATGCCTACACACATACATAATATGACATACTAGTTTTTACCCGCGGCTTCGCCCGCATACGCAATATATCATTATAATTTATAGCCTATGAGTTATTCTGATATATAGGCTATATTATTGCAGTGTCATCTCAATCCGTTCAGTAGTTTTTGCGTAAAAGAGTAACAAACATCCATACATCGATCCATCCATCCATCCATCCATCCATCCATCCATCCATCCATCCATCCTCACAAACTTTCACGTTTATAATATTAGTAAGATTTGACCTATTCGACGAAACACTGATGATTTGACCCTTAATAAATTGCATCAAACCAACTACATATTCGTATACAGGGTTATTTCTAATCAATTAGCTCCTTTTAGGGGCTTATTCTGTACATCAAAACTAACAACTTTTGTTCTGCTACTTTCGTCTTACTCAAACAAAAATTTTTTTGTTTGTATGTCGCGGGTGAGCGATATTTTTCTATGGAACACAATTTTTTTTTAAATTTTGACAAAAGTCGCTGAACAAAAATTGTTAGTTTTGATGTACAGAATAAGCCCCTAAAAGGATGCTAATTGATTAGAAATAACCCTGTATACCTAATTATACAATGTGTTTGTCTACCGGTGTCGGAGCCTTAAGCGGTGGCAAATTTTGAACAACTTTTACTATGGGACTCTGAAAAAGTAAAAAATAAACTGCTGTTCCATACGATTTTTTATAGACTTTCGACAAAAAGTATGGAAAAGTTGTTTTGGAGTTGACCCCACAGTAAAAGTTATTCAAAATTAATTATTCAAATTACTTGTCACCGCTTAAGGCTCCGACACCGGTAGACAAACAAATTGTATAGAAAAATGAAACTCGTCGGAATCATATCGTCATAAGTACCTCAGAAAGAACTCACGTAGCTTTTTCTATCAAAGACGAATTAAATAAGAAGAAAAAACAATCTAATAACCTGGCCGAGCCCTACCGACCGACGTTAGATAATGCAATCAAGCTTCGTAATACACAAGAATTGGATTCCCGGCAATAATTTCCATTGAAAACCGCCAGATTGAACTGGATTGAACCAGACGCCTGAAGCGATGACCTACTGAGTACTCTTCTGTGGCAGAACTGCAATTTTCTGGATGATCTAGTCTAATGGTCGAATTTAGTTGGTATTCAGACACGTTGAATGGTGCGTGTCTTTTCTCGAGATTATTTTCAACCGACTTCCAAACAGTTTTATCACAGTTAACATTACAAGTTACGATTTTAAAATTTATGTTATGCGATCCTCGGCATCCGGGTTTTCTGTTTCAGCTTGTCCTTTGACAAAGGTCTCCTCTAAAGACTTCAATTCTTTCCTATGTCTTGCTTTTCGGATACATGTTGGTCCACTTACTCTTTAATCTCGTCCTACCATCTTTTATTTTGTCTACCTCGACTCCTTTCACTGTCTCTTGGATACCATTCTGTGATGTGCTTGGACCATTTTTTTGTGTCTCTAATTATGTGACCTGTCTGTCTATCTCCATTTTGTTCCTCGCAAGCAAACGATATCTTGAATAAATTGATCGTCTAAATATTTATTTACATCTAAGTAGAACTTAATACAAAACCGAAATAAAATGATCCATAAAGTGAATGTACCTACTTAAAGTTATTTAACTCTTAAGAAGCAATCTTGAAAATAGAAAATAGAAGAGAGCGGACGCAAATGTCCCCAATGTACGAAACAAGTTAAAACTTTGCAGATTCCATTTTGTTCCAATCTTCGGCTACCTACTCGAAGTTGCTTGAAAATTTTTTTGACCATTAAACAAGTTCGAAATATCATTTTAATTTTCGTTATCATCTTCATCGTTTATGTACCATAGGACGCCCATAACATATTTACTAACATTCTACATGGTTATCCAAAACAGGTGTACTAAGTCGAAAGGAGGTGATCATAATGTACAACTTTTAATATGGGGCAAACATGGAAATTAAGAAAAAAAATCAACTGTTTCATACAAAATTGGAACTTGGAATGTTGTACTTGATTTTTTCCTTGATTTCTGGGTTGGCCCCATAAGAATAGTTGTTTCTAAATATAGTCTTAATTACCTCCTTTCGGCTTATAACAGGGAAGCAGATAATTTTGTATTGTATCATTCTACATAACGGAATCATATTCATAAGCAATGTTGCGAAATGGGTTGGAGTAAGCTTGTGCTATTTTTCTACATTATTATACTGACACACACTGCCTCCTACACAGAAGAGGGTCTCCTACGTATGTATTTTCTAGTTTCTAGAGTTTTTTATAAATATTATAGTGGGTATAGGTTAACAAAGTGCTTTGGAGAGACCTATTCTTGGAGTCTCTCTGCGAGATCAAATCGAAAATGATCAACTGACCAAAGTGACCGACTTAGCCACGCTTATTAGCAAGTTGAAATGGCAGTAGACAGGGCACATATTTCGAATGGATGGAGCCGATGAGCCGTTAAGTTCTCGAATGCTGACCACGTTAGGCGTTTCGAATCCACATTCCTCATACGAACAGCCAGAATGTGCTTTGTCTCAGTCTTCCCGGTAAAGTACAACGTGGATGTCTTCAAATCCAGAGAAAATAGGTATCTTCTAGATAAGCGTGTTACACCCTAGACCGCATATCTGCTTAAAATCAGGCGGTGTGCAGTTAAATGCAAACCTACAAAAATTAAACGTACCGTCAAGCGTAGCGTATCCACGTATTCGGCGAACCGACGATATAATCAAGACCGCAGGAAAACGTAAATGTAGGTGAGCCACTCCAACCGGTTTCATTAAAATTCCAGTGGCCTATGTTCACCAGTGGATGTCCCACGGCTGAAAGATGACATAACTAGGTATCTATTATTTTCATAATTATATCAAACAACATTAACCAACACAATATTGATTTCAAAGTGAATATGCTACCTCATGCCACCTTTTCAAATTGACTGCAATAGAATTCTAGTTATTTTCTTGATAGATCTATTAGAATGCCTGGCAATAGCAGGCATCCGATACTTACAACCCAACCCAAAGGTGAGAACTGCAATTTTATATCAATTACCTTACCAACGTCTTGAGACATAAATTACGAAGTGATAAGTTTACTTAGAAAGATATCTAATTCAACATCATTTATATTTTGTAGACACGCAGATAGAATACTTGGATCTTTATACGCATTTTGATTCATTAAGCCCAATTATAAAGGCGTCATCGTAAAAATAGCTACTTAAAAACTGTTCTCTCTATCGAATGTATACAGGGTTATTTCCAATCAATTAGCATCCTTTTAAGGGATTATTCTGTACATCAATACTAACAACTTTTGTTCAATGACTTTTGTCAAATCTCAAAAAAAAAGTAGTTGTTCCATAGAAAAATATCGTTCAACCGCGACAAAATGTATGGAACAGCTGATATTTTGTTTGAGTTTTGACAAAAGTCTCAGAAAAAAGTTGTTACTTTTGATGAACAGAATAAGCACCTAAGAGTATGCTAATTGATTAGAAACAACCCTGTATAGTGCAAAAGAAACATGAATAATATAAATTGCTATTATAATTTCGATGGCGCCTTCATAATTGGGCCTATTGAGTAAATTAAATATCTCTACCAACTCACCTCAGTGGCCCAACAGTGGGTGGCGGCCATGGCCAGTCGGTTTTCGTGTGTAGGCCTAGGTATGTTCAGTAGTGATTTATTTCCAAAAGGCAGTTACAGGAATAATCAGTAAATGTAGGTATTGTACAATATTTTTAAGGAATAGTAAATTTATTAATAAGCAAAACGTAACTTAAAGTATATAATCCTTGGTAGGTGGTACCTAATATTATAAATTTTAAAGAGTGTTCTTTCACGCAGCAACGGAGAGACCGCGCAACTTTATTTATTTCATGATTACATGGTACGATATGGACTCATGGAGGGTATCATAAGCTACTTTTAATCCTGAGAAATTAACATGTTCCTGTGGGATAGCACGGAACCGAAAAGTCACTCGGGCGAAGCCGTGTTTATAAACTAGTATCTGTTAATATCACAATGTCAATGAATTATATATCAGCTACATACGTTTTAAAGTAAGCGAGACCACCACTCTATTTTGATGTATTTTCTATGCAAATTTCATACTTATCGAGGTCTCCAAGCGGTTTTTGGTGAAAATTTAATCTTACCGCCAAATGAAAATTAAAAATGTAATTTCTCATTTCATGGTAGACGCGACTTGGTTTAAAAACAAAAGTATGAGGTTCCGTTAATGTCATCTGGGAATTTTATGCTAAGTTGATAATAATTAATTTACGTACTTCCATTTTCCATTTCTCTTTTAGCTCTACTATCTTAAATAGAATCTTTATTTTGACAAAAGTCGTAGAACAAAAGTTGTTAGTTTTGATGCACAGAATAAGCCCCTGAAAGGATGCTAATTAATTAGAAATAACCCTGTATATGCCTAAGAGGCAAACAGCTCAAAATCATTCCTGAATTTCAACGATAGTGATGATGAATATTTAATGTATTATTGAAAAAAAAAACTTTATTACTTATTGCATTCCATTGCGAAAAGTTGTACATTATTATTCATCATAAGAACCCTCTGTCTAGGTACTTACTCGTACCTATTTAATTAAAGTTTTACTAGTTTGTAGCAAAGTCGATCTGTAATGTAGAATAGAATATACAATATTCTACAATCCTTGGTTAGTTTGAATAGTAATTTGATTATTATTTTAGGTTAATTTATTTCATGTAAAATTTGTATAATAGATACCTAAGTACTTATTTCTAGTTAAGATACAACATCTTAAAATATTGCACGCCCGTTTATGGGTCCACTATTGGAACTATTTTATTTAATTGTAAGAACATAGTACGAGTACATAGTGTTGCAATAAACGTTTTCTGATTTCTGATTTCTGAATAAAGTGAATCAGAGTGCTTAAAAAAAATCCGAGACTTTTTTGCGCGAATCAGTCCACGCGTAACCCCTCCCTCGCCTGATAGTAAGCGACATTGTCGTCCAAGATGAAGCACGCAGACTTAAAATATACCTATTCACTCGGACTTTGAAGAACTTTCAGATTATATCTCTCAGGATACAAGGAAGCCGGTAATCTGTTCTATTCCGTGGCGGCATCAGTGTCATAGGTGACTTTTTATCCCGGACCGCAGACAAAAGCTAGTTTACTCATGTTTTTGAAAATAGCATCTTGCACAAAGGTTAGCACTTGGTGTAAATATTTTAATTTACATTGGGCAATATTGCGCTAAATGAAAAGGAAATAAAAGCAATATTCTCCGAGGCTCCTTGAACTTTCGACAGTCACGGAGCGGGATGGTTCTTTGTTCAAAATAATATTAACTTACCATAGATACCTAGAGAAGCCTTGTATTTTACCAGCGCTTGGTTCATATAAAGAGGGTTATTTTAAGAAAGAGCTTAGTAATCTGGTCTTCAGTAGTAATCAGATCATCCTTAGCCTGGAATACAAGAAAAAAAAATCAGCGTTTTTGTACATATTGTCGATTCTGAGTTGCAAAGTATTAAAGCGCAGTTGAATGTTTTTCTCGAATCACGAGTTAACTCCATAGTACCTATAGTTATTTGTTTAACCCTGCCATGTTTCTAGCAAGAAAAATCACACACCGCAAAATGCATGTTTACGAAACATGATTGCAGAATTCAGAATTTTTGAGCGCATAATAATAGGTGATTTTGTGTGTTTTTTATTTTGCTCTATATTATGTGAGTAATAATTGAGCTCCGAGCAAATATCTAATTAGATATTTGCTCGGAGTAATTGAGCTATTATTTGCGTCACGCGTAGTTGTAATATTTTAAGCTTCGTGCGAAGGACATGTCACATCTCGCGAGTTCTGTGCAACTTACCATTTCGTTCCCATCTGTAATGGCTCCTATAGTTCTAGATATCAATTTATTCGGGCTTTTATGTTGCCTCATTAAAGTGCAAGCTTCTCTGGAAACGGTGTTGTCTATGTACGGTTTAATTGTGATTTATAAGTTGTACAGCCACAAGTTCGACATGTTCTTGGTACCTATTTAAATAAAACTCGTTAGATTATTCGGCAAATATATATTTCGGTTGGATCCCATAAAAGATACGAAATGGGATCAATTTCATTTAATATTCCTTTTATTCCGTTCTTTTGGTATAGGTACCTACTTGTTACTTTTTCTATTTATAACTACTTACATAAGATATAAACATATTGCATATAAGGTAAGCGCAAGAAAAAAATATATAATGTCAGAAATGTCATTTGAAATTTGTTTGACATAGTCACTCTTGTCAAGTGTGATTTTGTCATGTATTTATTGTAACTTATTTCGGCTTTTTTATACTAATTCTTATATTTTATATAACAAAATGCTTATACCGACGTGTATGGTTAAATTGCTGGAGTTAGTAAGTAGAACATGTGTTGCTCTACATATCTATCGGACGTACATAGCATCGGCCGTGGTCACGGGTGGTCCACATGTGACCACGGTCGATACAACTCGGTCCAAACGTCGGGATGATGAAGTATTTATTTATCTCATAATTTTAGTGCGCGATTAGTCCCGTAGTATATAATAATAATAATGTGTTTAAATCGCCAAAGTTTAAAAACAACATATATCTATTTTCTTCGAATTTTTTTTCTAGCATGTTGCCATTACTTCACTTTTCACCTTTGGTATTTTTATTTATCAATGCCTGTAACTTAGATTAATGATTGAGACTAATCTTATTAATCTAAGGCCTGTATAACTTAGAATTATCTAGTTTAGATATTTTACTGGACAATGCAGATGCTAATGTTGTAGCTTACTTGTACGAGTAGGTATTTAATCAGATACGACTAAAATAAATTACAGACTGCAGTAATGATCTAGGATAACAATATAGGAAATAGAGCACTATGAAAAAGGATCGCATCAGTAGCTTAACATCAATCAAACTATATGACAATGTATGGTTGGACTCATCTTTATCAATAACTTTGCCTTAAGCTAGAAACATACTATCGGACGCGGCTTAAAACATCCGGTGCGCCAGATCGCTATCGGACGTCCGAACGCTCAAGATCAACCCAAGGTGACGTCCGCGGCTTATGTCCGATAGTGTGCACGGCTCAGTGTACATTAATTATCTAGATACCTATCAGTCGCGACTGTCAGTCGCGCCCGTAAGCCGCGTCCGATAGTATGTTTCCAGTTTTAGGCACCGACGTTGCAATAGGCTTGTTGACTAAAAAAATAGTCCACCAATAAATTGATGAAGATATAGTCCGTTAAAATTCCGCGTGACGTCACTAGTGTACTACAAACGTAACGTACGTTAGTGTAGTGTATTGCACTAGTGACGTCACAAGCCCCCACTCCCAAACTTTGATAAGGTTTATCTTTGTCATTTATTGCTTGATTGACAAAAGAAAACTACCCACTTATGTATCCTACATTTTTCAATAATCTAACTAACGGAATAATTATAATATGTAAGTAGTGATTTTTATACCTATAGTAAACATTCATTAAAATTGCGAAAACAGCAGCAGTTGTTGTATTAATGATTTATGGTTTTACTTTCAGATATTAGTAGTAGCATGCCTCGTCCTCCACCATTACTGTTACGATCTCACAGACCTGCCTACCCTCATGTTATGTTCTGGCACCTATGTTGGCTACGTTATCGTTTTATCCGGAGAGATAATCGGTGAGTTTCCTTTGTGCACTAATAAATAATTATGTAATTATTTCTAGAAAAAAACGGTAGAAGTAACCGACAGATATCAAGACCGCAGGGTCACGCTGGATGTAAGCCGCTTCCAACCGGTATTATCGGAGATCCATAGGGGAGGCCTATGTCCAGCAGAGGACGTCGTATGGCTGGCGGATGATGATAATGAACCGACTTCATACAAGCTCTCCCGAAGTGGCTTTAGAGAAAGCGGCGGTTATTGCTACGAGTTTTAGCAGGCGTTTTGCATTGTAAGTAAATACATTTTGTTACACAAGAACACTAGTAACCTGAATATTTCATAATCAAATCATGAAACTGAGTTTATATACCAAGGGGCTTAAATTTATCAGACTGGTAAATAATGTAGAGTCTGTTACAAGTCCTACCTTTGGGATATCTTGTTTGTGACCATCGTATGACTACCTGATCGAGTTAGCTGTCTATCCTGGAACGAAAACTAAAATATGTAGGTTACTTTACAAGTACAGATACTTCAACCTAAATTATTTATTTATATTCAATATTGGATGCTGTACCCTTGTCGTAATCAAACCTATTTAAAATAGATCCTATCATAATGGTTGTCTCTATGCAGGTAGCTATGTTTTTTTTTTCAATCTTGGCAGCTAACTGAAATTTATTATTACATTCTATTTATGGACCAACCTAAGCCAACCTAAACTAAGAGCTTTACTTGACCTCTAACTTAAGTACGAGTAGACCACTGACATTATTCGAATGTAGGAGTGAACGCTAATGAGGTCGACTTTAATTCCATCTTAGCTTTGATTAATAAATGAGTAAAGGATATAGAGGAAAAACATATTTGATACTTCCAAGGCTGCAAGGCTCTACTTGATAAACCTTCGTGATTGAGTTCATTGGGTTGGATGACATTTTGAGATGCAAAAGTCTGGTATTTAACCGCCAAGTCATGTCTGAGGTCTTTAGGTGACAGAAAATGACATCAGTTCTGCTAAAGAGTAGAGCCACTCAGTTTATATGAACTGACTTATATAGTTCATTCAAATACCAGGAGATCAATTTTTTGAGACGTCAGAATTAAGTTTTGAGTCGCTTGGTATGCTATTTCAATGGCACTAGCATGCATTTTCTCTCAAGGAATTCCAAAAAGAAATTTTAAGGTTTTTCAACCTATTCCTAAAATTGAGCTTCTAAAATGTTGATTTGCGGTGCGGCAGCGCATAATAATTATTAATAGTGACTACGGAAGTGGCCGCCGCAGTGCCATTGCCGCAAACCAGGAATCTTGTGGCGATCGAAGCCTCCTGAGTATGTCTTTTGCCTGATATCCCTAATTCGATATGCTTAGACCTACGCTTGACATACGATAGTATATCAGAGTAATTGACGTTGGTTATTTTCTTCAGGGGAGATGTTGTTTGCGCCATTGGACCTCGTCCAAGACATGTATTTCGGGTTGCTCGGCATCGGTCTCTTCTCTGTAAGCGGCGGGATGGTCCTATCGGCCCGGCTCCGAGGCGCCCCCTACCCGAGAACTGGCGACCACTTGGCTGCCCTGATCCTGGGGTCCCTCTCTATTGCAGTTGCGATGGTCTTTTTGTTTGACCTCAGTTTGGCCTACTTAGACTCGGAGGAATACGATGACGAAGCCAGCGTGTAAAGGTGATCAGCTTATATTTTTACGAATAAAAAAGGAACATTTCTTTGATTTAATTATTTGTTAACTACATAAATGATTATTGTTTAATGAATTTAATTATTTATTTATGATAAAATAATACTGTACATTGAAACTTCTCTATTAAAAAAAATACTCAAATAAACACCGTTTTGCTACTTGATTGCGGACCCCAGGATCTCAAAATTATTTAAAGACGAAATAACCCTAGACGCCTAATGTCAGTGTCGTTATTGTTGTTAATACATATTTCAGAAGAATACACAAGCAATTTCAAAATATTATTTAGGGAATACAACATGCACTCAGGAAAATACAAAATACACAACCAAGAAGTTTCCTTTATATGCGATGACATTTCATATTCCTGCACTGAAATCTCCCTTGGGGTATATGTAGGTATAAGCATAGTGTGCATTTTGTTTCTTTCGCATAAGAATTGAAATAAACCATCCCGACGTAAGTAAAATCGATGCTTACCAATGTGTTACGGATTAAAAGGAAATTCAATTTCAGGGCATATCATAGAGGGACGGGCGCTGTGTAGTACCGCGCAGAGTTTTGAACTCAATACTTCAAAATTATGGGTGTTGCTGATCTAATAACAAGCTTGCACGACATATAACACCAGGCAAGAGTACATCTCGTCTTATCACTCAATGATATAAAACAGTAGGGGTAGGATAACAGTGTGACTCTTTTCAAAGTTTCAAAGCCGGATCTCCACATACTGTAAAGTTTGAAGCCATCGCTTCAATAGAAGTATCGATATTTTTCGAGGTGTCACGCAGGAAATAGCACCTTCCTAAATATTTAGTGATACAGTATCATGTGTTGTTCCAGCTGAAGCCGTGTCGGCATCAGCAGACGCGTACGTGGATGCGTGGTGGTCGGCGAGCGGTGGAGCGCTGTTTGCAGCGTGCGGAGCCCTCACGCTGCACGCCTGGCGCGACATTCCTTCCTGTTTGCGCAAGTCTCATGCACAGGTCAAATACTCCTTACCAAAATTTAAGAGTGCGCCTAATACCATGAAAAACATCAGATTTCACCCGCGCTTCTTGCATCACCCGCTATCGTCTATGCTGCTTTGTTTAGAGTCGAAAAAATCGCATGACACAGTTTATGATGACTATGATACTTACATTTTAGGTGGGATTTTATTTATTTATTCAAAATTTAAGCATGTAATAAAAAAACTAACTGATTACTTGACTAGAACATTAGTCTGGCTACGTGATTTGTCAAAAATAATGTGGTGTTGTCGCTGATAGTTTCGAGCATTTGAAATAAAATGTCTTTTTTGACGCCATTTTTTTTTCTAATGTAACCATATTATTTTCTAAAATTCTACGCGATTACTCTGCTACTATAGGTTTTTTCCTTTCCTATAGATTTTTTAATATGGATATTTATGTTCGTTTCCTTTACACCACGTCTTTAAAAACACACCTTTCGCTTGATTTTGGCATTAGGCGCCCCCTTAAGCAAGACAAAAACAAGCAGAAGACGTCTTAAGATGGACATAATGATGTGATGTGATTTCTTTTCTTTCACCGACTTCCAAAAAGTAGGTGGTACTATGTTAGTCCGTATGTATTTTTTTATGTATGTACACAGATATTAGTGAGAACTACAAGGCTTCTTTGTGTTTGCTATCGTACTACTTATAAGTGTTACAAAAGCTGTTTGTTTTCCCACAATATATAAATATAAATATTATCGCCAATTGAACCGGTTTATTAAATCAAAATTAGTTTTTATTTCGAAAGATTATACTAAATAAATTATTAGATAAATTTTATCGAAATCGGCAGAGCCATTTTTGAAAACTCAACAGTTATTTATAATGTAAAAATTACTACAAGGATGACACGTAGATTCGTGCGAACTATTCAAATTCTTTACACAGTGGAAGTCGGTTATGGTAATTTAGGCAAAAAAATATTTATTTATTTCTTTATTTGCACAATGTAGTGTACCTACATAACAATGTTAAAACTAATTGTAGTACAAAATATAGACCCCGTTAGGGCGCTGCAAGAGAACAATACTCTTAATTACTTATTTTAATTATATTAATATTACTTATGCTAATTATAACAATGTAATTGTAGGTTAAATATTGTAAATATTATCTACTAGCGACTCGTCCCGGCTTCGCACACGTGTATTATTCATAAAAACCTTCCTCTAAAATCACTCTATCTATTAAAAAAACAGCATCAAAATTTGATGCGTAGTTTTAAAGATATAAGCATACATTGGGACAGACAGACAGGGAAGCGACTTTGTTTTATACTACCTATTATACTAGCGACCCACCCCGGCTTCGCATAGGTGTATTATACATACCTATATAAACATTTCTCTTGCATGACTCTATTAGAAAAAACCGCATCAAAATCCGTTGCGCAGTTTTAAAGATATAAGCTTACTTAGGGACAGACAGACAGGGAAGCGACTTTGTTTTGTACTATGTAGTGATGATTATCAATATTTATTCGCGTTTGATGCGAGTTGATCCTACCTCGTCTATGAAGGTTCACAGGGGAAGCGTTTGTCCAAGAGTGAACATCCTAAAACTGAAATAATAATGCCGATTGGTTGAATCCCCAGGCTGCTGCAGTATGCGCGCTCGCGGTCGCGTCGCTGATGATCGTGGACGCTGCCATCGCCTTCTGCGCCGCTCGCCGGGAGGGCAGCAGCCTGCGCACCAAGTCCCTCAGAGCTTGCACTACTTAACTAAGCAATTAAATGTCTCAAGTCTTCATTGCTGTTTCATTTTCAACCGACTTCTACTTATCGAGGAGTTCCTTGTGGACCAAATGCTTTCGCACAACTAGTTCGATATCCAAAATGCGTATTCTGTACTAAGCCGAAAGGTTATGGGGCCAACTCGGAATTCGAGAAAAAAACAACCTCATAACTCATAACAGATGAACAATTTCATTCATACAAATTCTCTTCTCGGAATCGACAAAATGTATGAATCAGCTGTTTTCAAAGGAAAACACCGTGAAAAAATTTGCATACCTACATCTGTAGCATAAATTCGGTGGCATATGTGGAGAGCCACTAACCCGCATAAGGTAGCCCATAGTAGGTACCTATAGTTCATTATCAAACAACTTGGCAGCTGTGATGTTAGCTATCAAGTTGCGGATAGCCCAACCATAGACAAAAGTACTCATTTGTCTATGGCCCAACCTAGCATTTCAGCCGCCAAGTAGTATGATTCGACATGAACTGAGCTCAGGTAATTTTTCGGTGACATGTCAGTTATAATGACATCTAACATGTTTGTGTTGAAGTAGTTCGTCGTATGGGTCATAAATTGAGCACAACTTGATATTTTGTTGGACACAATTTGACGTTATTGTCAAAGTTCACAATGTGTTGTGCAGATGGCGCTTTACTCAATTTACTTCAAATAATTGCATAGGAAAATGCATGAAACGTTCAGGTGATGATGACAATAATTAAAAATCTTCCGTTTCCAATTTGGGGCATTATATTTTTTTAATTAATTTTATTTAGGTTTGCATTTGACTATGTAGGTACTGCCTAACGTTAAACAGATATGTGGTCTAGGATGTAGCAAGCATATCTAGCAGATACCTGATTACTTACTCGAGATTAGAAAACACCTATTTTACACTTTAGTGATTAAACAAATTCAGGTAAAGCATTCCACATTCTGGTTGTTCGTATGAAGAATGTGGATTCGTAACGCTTCGTTCTGACTTGTGAAATGTCCACCATAAAAAGGTGTTTTTTGGTCGAGTCTGAATTCTGATCATTTTAATAGGTAGCTGTACCTACCTGAAATGATTTTAAATTTTATTGTATTCTTTATCTCAAAAAGTTATTTTTGTAATAGACATTTCAAAAATGTATCGCGAACGCAGGACTTGAACCTGCCTCTTTTGGATCCACAGATATCTGTAAAAGAACTCTGTGTTTGGATCACTAGTCCGACCATAGACAAAAGTACTTTTGACTATGGCCCGACCAAGGACTTTGGTTTATATGATAAATCCATGGGCCCGACCGACGCTATGTATTAAATGTTGTGTTATTAGTATTACCTATCATACATCCAAAATAAAAAAAAATACTGATAACCCAAGTTCCCAAGTTTTCGTTTGGAGACTACCTACGCATCGGCAAGCGCAGCGTAGGAAGTCTACCTACTAGATTGACGGACGGTCTAAAAAAAGGCTAGGTACAAGAAGCCGTGGATGCAAGCCGTTTCCAACCGGTCTTATTATGGAAACCAATAGCAAAAACAGTGGACGTGTTACGATGATAAAATTGGTAATTTGTAATATCACTAGGTACATAGTATAAAACAGTTGCTTCCCGCTGTCTGTCCCCATCTTATATCTTTAATACTACGCAACGGATTTTGATGCAGTTTTTTTCAATAGATGGAGTGATTCAAGGGAAGGTTTATATTCATATGTATTATGCACCTGTGCGAAGCCGGGGCGGTACTATCATAAATCAAGTGTAGGTAGGTAGATAATTTCCAAGGTACTTCCTAGGTATTGATAAAAAGAACTGCTTCCTGCGCAGTGATGTTCCTGATACGGCTATTGCCATATTATACGGCTTGCAGGCCCTCTAAAAACAAAAAAAGGCAAATACGGCTCGGCTACCCTTTCAAAGCCGTATGTTTTCGTATGGAAATCACGTCTTTTTTAGAAATACGGCCTTGTAATCAAATTTTCCCATACATTTTCACTAAAATACGGCTTTTTCGAGGTTGACTTACGACCACTCTAAAATTTACTTACCCATTTTTAATATTTTAGGTACTCTTTCTTTAAGGAAATATGCTTATTTGAAACTATAATTAGAGTTATTTAAAATTAATATTATATATTTGATATATATTGCGTAGGTACATTGATATACAATACTTGTACATAATTATGCTATAGGTACGTAGGACTTCCCCATACAGATATGTGAAGTCAAATACAACATGGTTTTAGTCTATTTATTGATTGATCGCTTTACAATATAATGTACCTACCTACCCACCAACAAAATAAACAAAATATTATTCCATAGAAATCTGGTGAAACCATGAATTTTAAATTACCTATACAAGTACTCACCAAGTAAACTCAAAAAGAAAGATTCTAAATTCCAACAATTTAAAATGTCCACTTTTGTACAATAGCATATCCTTGATGGGCGACAATGTATTTTTTTAAATACATATTTATTTTATTTGATCCAAAAACTAAAGGCACTGAGCCACAAATTCACTGAGCGACAATGTTTCAGATACATAGTTTCTGAAACATCACGTAGATGTTTCCAGGAACAGATTGAAATTAAAAATCTGTTCCTGGAAACCTCTTCGTGCATTTCTACTTTCCGTGCATTTCCGTAATTGTCTCTAAAATATTATTTTTTGTTTCGGAAACGTAGATTGTGTGTCTGATACAGAGTTTAAGTTCTAAGTGGGCCTCTACAGGGGTGCTCTGTACTAACCCGAAAAGTCGTGATTATTATTCACAACTTTTACTATCAGGCCATCTCGGTATTCGAGAAAATAAATTCAGCTGCTTGATACAAAATTGCAACTAGGTATCGACAAAATGAAACAGCTTATTTTTTTCACGAAATCCAGGTTGGCCCCATAGTAAAAATTGTTCATAATGATGGTCTGAATCACCACCTTTCTGCTTAGTACACCAGTTTTGGATAACCCTGTATGACACAAACAATTCTCAAGATTTTGGTTCAAAGGCCACTAACCAGAGTAGTAACTAAGCGACTACAAATATGAGTACTGACCGCTTTGCCACAAAATATTTAAACACGCTTTAAACACTGTTTAACCGTGCAATTTGTCTATAGCGTGTGTAAAACTTTTGTGGTAAGACGGATGTCTACAATAATATTATGACGTTATATTATTTTCAAGTTACTTAACCGCAACCACGAGTTATCTGACTCTGACGTTACTTCTAAGCAATGTGTCCTTCCTACCACACTAAATAAAGTACCAAACATCCTCCTATATCCTCTCTTGTCACAATAGAAAACCCTGAAACTTCTTACTATTCAATATGAAACAAAGAAAAATGTTATAGAGACAAAGGTGCTAAAGTTAGCATTCTCGCAGTTGTATGCGTTCAATAAGTTGTTTGTTGTCTAATTAACAAAAGCACGGTACGTTGCGTCGTAATGATTCTATTTCGATACATTGTTCCACAGAATGTTTGATTACTTTAGGTGCTAATGGTTGAAATAGAGGCGTGGGATGGAACCTACTACGGCTCTACTGAGGTTTAATGGAGATACCGAAAGCGAAGTGTTAAACAGAGCTGTTATAGAGCTGTTTTGAATGAAGAACCGGTAGCTTTGTTCATCGCAACATAAAACCAAATATTATGCTATACGATATTTAATGCAATAATACAAGAAGTGCGAAAGACTGATTTTAGCTATTTGTGTTATTATAAAGTGAGTCATTAGACGATGAACACATTGTAGCAAAATTGTTGCACTCATTATTATGACTAATGGTAATGACAGTTGACACCATCGACAAAATTAATGGAACAGCGGTTGTTTTTTTTGTGTGTTTTTTTTAGCGATTTCAATGATGGTCCCATGGGTAAAAGTTGATTATACCTAATCTGTATAAGCTGTTGCTTTGCAAAGTGCTGGGCCTTTCAGAGGTATATATATGTATGCTCATCATTGCGTGAACAACGTTTACTATGGGATTAACTACGAAGTCAGGACAAAAAAACAGCTGTTCCATACAAAAACTTTAATGACTCGAAAAAATTTACGGAGCAGACTAGACTTGACTTTTTTCTGCGATTTGGCAGTCGATCTTACAGTAAAAGTTGTTCATACAATGAATATACCTTCAGGGTTATTGGTACGAGTAATCAACATCAATATAGAGTGTAAGAGAAAAAAAGTCGATCAATTAGCATCTTTTTAGGGGCTTATTTTGTACATCAAAACTATATAACCACTATTAATCTGTGACTTGTCAAAACTAAAAAAATAGCTGTTCCATATATTTTGTCGAGGGTGAACGACATTTTTTTTTAGATTTGTTAAAACTCGTAGAACAAAAGTTGTTAGTTTTGATGTACAGAATAAGCCCCTAAAAGCATGCTAATTGATTACCAATAACCCTGTATAGGTACACCTCTGATAGCCTTCGCACTTTGCAAAATAACAACTTGTATAGATGTAAAACGAATACTGAGGAAGTACCTACGCGTAGTAGGATTCTCTACTAGGTACTTCCTACTACTGTCGTAGTTAATTAAGGTTAATTAACATTTAATTACCCCGAGCCTTACCTGGCTATAATAGAAATGTTTAATAAGTCGGTATAATTACTGTGACTACAATTTAAGTGTAACTAGTTTTCTTTACCACACCATTAACTGTTTTTTTACTCGATGAACAATAACTGCTAGCTACTATAGATTTGCCTATTCGATTTAATTTCAAACAGGAAATTCAATTCTAACGAATCATGTTCCAAAAAGGTACATAATTATTGGGATAGTTGAGGAAAATACAATTATAAGTTTACATATTTAAGTATTCTATATAGTAGTTTTTTTATGTTATCTCGTTAACCATTCGTCAAAATTATACGCAAAAAAGAAAATTAGATTTCTGATAATATTCTAAGAAGATTTTTTAGTAGGTATCAGTTTAATTGAACTTTATATTCGAGTGTCAATATTATTGTGTGTCCTTTTTTTCTACGATTTTCTATTGTATATCGACGGTAATAAGCGACATTTCGGTCGAAAACGAGCTATGAATGCTCGAGCTACGAGCTACTTAAAAATTTTCGCTCTTTCAAATGCGCTTACTTCCACGGCTGTACGAGGACTTTTTTGTCACTTATGCCCAGTTAAAAAATTGCGTTTTCGAAGTGTCATATTGTGTAACCGACCAAATTTTAGACTTATTTCGGCACTATGGCGCTTGTACTCCTTTAAAAATGGCATCTTTTTGGTATATAGTCGCTAAAGTATTTTTACTTCTAACTTGCTCAGGGATTCAGGGCGCTTATGGCTCTTTACCACCAAACGACTATTTTGAAAGCTGAAGCTAATGCCTCTTTGCCTTCGTCGTCAACTTACTATCAGTCACGAATCTGCAATACAGTTGTCGCTTATACACAATTACCAAAACCAAATTTCATGATGAAATGTCGGTTAAACCCTACTAGGTAAGTATTACATATTATTTTAATATATTATGTCTCCGCCGCTTATGCCGTATTACTTTACTATGATCATTCATGCATTGGCATTTATGTCACTTTATGTGACCTTCGAATTATATTAATTAAATTATATTAGTATATCATGTTATTTCATTATAACTACAGACATATTTTTTGTTATCATGTCGAACTTACCTCATGATGAACCTACCTCTTGTGAACCATGTTTTTTTCTTAATAAGTAGTTTCTACGTAAAACAAACCTATTTTGTTTTCATTTGGGTGAGGTAATAATAATTTCTTACAAAATAGTACTGTATGCACATCGCGTTAGAATTCTAGGATTCTAACTCGATGTGCATACAATATTATGCACCAACAAACGATCATAGTTATATCCTTGGGTGTTTACAGTTATATTGTAATGGATAATCATATTGGTTGTCATTGAATTATTGTGTAAGATGTGACGTTTTATCCACGTTACTATTTGCCCAGATAATGGCGTATGTAGGATGTTATCCTATTCAACTTGATAGAGAAATCTGGTTGTGTAGAAATACCAAATTACCTTTTTTCAAATAACTTTCAGTGTCGCTCATGTCTAACAACCTCTTTCTGTTTTTGTTTCTTCACTCGCACTGTTTCTTATGCTCTATTACCTTTTCGCAAAATGACGCAAATTGTTACTTATCCATCTTTTCAGTTTTTACTTATTTACAGTCATGTGACTTATTCTATATTACCTCTTGGTATTAGGATATCAAATGTACTTAAGTCTTCTTTACTCATTTCAGTTTTCCAACAACTTAGTAGCTTATACCCTAATACCCTATTACCTCAAATTGAAAATAATATCAATTGTTATATGTAAGTGACATAAAACAATGCCAGATCTGGTCAAATTAAATAAAATAAAATGTCAATGAATTCTTTAATATTTTTCTCTAGTGCTCTTTCCATCTTCATTAGATGACAATACATAAAAATGTTATGTCAATTTTTCTCTCATTTCATATTTTAAACTGTTCTCCTGAACATTTTGGTTTATGGCGCTCATACCTTATAACCTTTTTACCGTCGATATTTGTCCCTCTACGTAATTGTAGAATTCTAGAAACATACAATCCATCCATCCATCCATCTATCAGCCACAGGACGACTACAGCTGGACATAGGCCTCCCCTTAGGATCTCCAATAAGACCGGTTGGAAGCGGCTTGCATCCAGCGTGATCCTGCGGTCTTAATGTGGTCATCCGTCCACCTTGTGGGTGGAAGTCCTACGCTGCGCTTGCCGGTACGTGGTCTCCACTCACACTTGTCGAAAACTTTCGACTTGAGGCACTGAAGTATGTCGGACGAGAAGACGCTACGCAATTTTCTGAACGCTGCCCAGCCGAGTTGGATTCGGCGATTGGCCTCTTTATTGAAGTCGGACCTACCTAAATGGACTACTTGTCCTAGGTAGATGTACGAGTCAACGACTTCAAGAAACGAGTTTCCAACAGAATCGGAGTGGGTAAATAATGGGAATTACACATGACTTTCGTCTTACCCATTTTCATCTTAAGACCCACCTGTTGAGAAACCCGATTGAGGCGTTCGAGCATCGTGCTGAGCTCTTCCATCGATTGTGCCATGACTACTATATCGTCGGCAAACCGAAGGTGAGAAACATACAATACATAGTACTTACTTACATATAACGCGGTCACATTAATTCAACATATAGCATTTTTTTCTCGATCTTTTACTCGATCTTAATAAACAGGTAGAAACTTATCTTGTATAGAAGATGGTTTGGAACCTTTCGTACGGGAGTCCGACTCGCACTTGGCCGGTTTTTTTGCACACCGTACTTGAGCGCCAAAATAACGTCACATGGTCAAGCGTATAGTTAATGTGAACACGATGTAAATACTACACAGACTAAGGCTACATTTCCCGGGAATTCCCGCTTCGAGACTTCTCGAGGAGAAGCCCTGAAGCACTTAACTATTAACACCGGATCCATGGACACGACCACGATACAATGAATAAGAATAAAATGAAAAACAAAAAACAGCCAAGTGCGAGTCGGGTTCCGTACAGAGTTGGGGCCCCCATAGCCCCATTCCTCTTGCGGCTTGCCGTTGCTATTAATATAGCGAGCAAAAACTCCTAAAAAATCACGTTTGTTGTATGGGAGCTCTCCTTAAAAATATTTTTTTCCGTTTTTAGCATTTATTGTTAAATATACTCGAATCTGTGAAAATCAAGGTTCATGAGATGCAGCCTGGCGAAGTGGTAACAGAGAGATAGACGAACAGACGGACATCGGAGTCTTAGTAGGTAATAGGGTCCCGTTCTTACTCTTCGGATACGGAATGGGTAGTTCCATGTCGACGACCCATTAAAATCAAAGTAGCTGTAATTGCGTGATGTCATGTGCTATAATTATGTAAAGGTCGTCAATTTGGTCCGTGATTGTTGTTTTCATTCAAGTCTTGAGTAATATCCACGAATATATCGTAGTAAAGTTATTTTTAAAAATTACGCACCTATCGCAGAAGTATAAGTAGTTATCACTACTTGGATTTACCTACATCATCTGACCCTGGCAGCGGTGACCTTTTTGATGTTCTAATCTAAAAAATCTTTTTTTGCTATAATATGTATTTTGGGACTTATTGAAATAAAAAATGCACTATGCACATATTGTGTTGTATGTGTGCACATATCAAACATATTTGTAGATATCATAGTAGGTATACCTACTACCTTTGTACAGTAAATACTTAATCTATGATAAAGTACAGCGAATACAAAAGATTACGTACGTTCATTCAATCCAAGAAATTGACATTAATATGAAGATATGGAAGATATCGGAATTCCCAGTAAAAATATCAATAAAATTTTCAATAAAACGATTCTGCTCTCTATATAAATACTCTAACTGAATTAAATATTACGTTTGGCTCTAAATTCGGCTCCTAGAATTCACTAAACAAGAGTGAGAGCTGCCGTAGCTCAGACAACACGTTTTTATTGTAGGTTTCGGTACTTCCGGTTGCTCAATCTTTTTAACCATGCCACACTGCACCAGTGCTTAGCGCTCGGTATTTTTATGTAGTAAAGTCGTCAAGCGAATACCTGGAATTGCTCGATGAATAAAGTGGTAAACAGCCTGACTGGCCTCCTGATGGTAAGAGGTCACCGTCAGCTATGGACAACTGCAACACCCGAAGCCTTACCAGTGTTTTACCTCGTCTTCAGAGGCTTAGTTAAAGTTATAAGTTTGTATACTTAGTAAACGAAAACTTGTCGTTTTCGTGTGAGTATGGAGTCACATTTTTGTTAATCATTACACGTTTTCGCCAGGGGCCCTGTAAAAAATGTATAAATCTACACGGAAACTACTGTAACTTCCATCCATCTATCTATCAGCCACAAGACGCCCACTGCTGGATATAGGCCTACTATGATCTCCAATTAGACCGATTTGAAGCGGCTGTAGTTTCCTTTTGCGTATAAACTATCTCGATCTAGTATCAAAGTCTCACCGGTACGTCTTTCAAAGAGTTTGTATTCTATTCGCGAAGCCATTACAGCAGTGTTAATGTTTTATTTTGGCGCGTCATATTGATCCATCGGTGATGTCACTCCTGGTGGTTACGGAGTAAACTAGGAGTAGGAAGGTCTTAGGGTCTCCAACTATTTTTAATTTATTTTAAGGAGCATAATATATTTTTTGAAAAAAAAATAATACACTTCTTCTCCCCCACACTATTTCAATAAATTAGTTTGCCATGCCCACAGCCAAATTACTATTTTTATCTTCTTTCAGACAAATCAATAATAAAATTAAAAATAGTTAATAGGAATAATATGAGCAAGTAGTTTAGGTCACATGTTTAAAATACTAACTTTTGCCCGCTCCTTAGCCTGTATGATATTTTTATGCTATCCCATTGGAACCTTTCATTTTTCCAGGATCAAAAGTAGCACTAGCACTAAGTAAATATTCATGCCACAAATCAAGTAATTCTGTTGCTTTGCTGCTGCTTCAAAAAGTTATAAGCAAACACACTTTTGAATTTATAATCTTACCATAGACGAACCAAATAGGTACTATATTTTCATCTATGATAATAATATTACTAAGTACATTATAATATACTTACAAAGTAAACAATATTTTAACTAATGCAATTCTATTTTATCCTTTACTAATTTCTGAATGTATATTTATATGTGTATATCAAGATACGTATTTTAAAGAAATCTTCTTTTACTCCTTGCTTATGGGGATTGAATTTGATGTTAGGTATTTACAAGGAAAATTTATTGTTACACTACGTACATATAAATTCAAACGAATGCGAAATAGCCGTTTACAACTCTTATGATAATCTTTACAGTCATTTGCTTACTGTTTGTCGTTTCCTATTTGTTTCTAAGTATCCTGCATTAATAAACCTTATGGCCACTCTTTTGTATGATCTCATCGCACGCCATTCAAAGCGGGTTGTAAAACGGTGCGCACTGCGCAGTCTCAGTGGCGACCCCTCCACGCTCGCTCGTGTCTCCGCGTAAACACACCAAAACAGCTCGAATTTCCTTCGAAATTTTCGTCTTGGAAGCTTCCAACCATGGCCATCAGCAGATTATCCATCATCAAGTTCTTGGAGCTGGTGAGTTTTTGTTCCTAATTTGAATGTTCATTCCTTTCTTATTCAATTTTAGGCCGAAGCGATACCGCCTATTTTTTCGGCGTCTGTTTACTTTCTGTTGAAAAACATCCACCTGTTGATCTCGTTAACCGGCAGTTAATACAGTTTACGAACAGATTATTCCAAATTATGCTTCTCGGGAGCGGATGTGTTCATCATAACAATCGGTTTGAAAATCTCGCCGTCTTCACTGCAACTAAAATTCGTAGTACTACCTACGTAGGTAAATATATTTTATTCATCATGAATAATTGAAATGGTTACGCTTGACTGCTTATAAGGAGTTCTTTATCAACTCGCAGGGCATGTGGTAAACACGGGTACCAAGCGGGCGTTGACTCTACTTTCATCAGTTTAATATGGATTTAGAGAATAAGTTTCTCTTTATTGATGTTATCGTAAGGGTCAACGATCGTGTTATGGGCGAATAAGCTATTAAACGATTTAAAACAAAACGGCCCAAACACATTTTGTTTGTAACTTCCCAAAGGTTTCTAATAATAAGTTAAACTAGCTTAGTAAGTCCTATGTAATATAATCTAAGACCCAGTTTTTATAAATAATTGAAGAAATATTTTAGACGATTGTTTTGGGCCATAAATATAATCCCAAACATTTATAATTCTGGATTCATTGAATAATAAAACAAACGTAGGAATTAAGTTATAAAGTCGCGCTCTGCTGAGCTCAACATTGGAGGGCTTTAAGCTCAACCGGTTTTGAATGTTCCGGCGATTGTTCCGAAACAGAAATGGGTCACTAACTCACTACACGTTCCCGAGACGCTTGGACGGGAAGTTTGATTGCGCGATACAAAAACAACGAAAAAAACGATTAGTAAAGGATGAAGCATTGTTGTTTATCATCAGCCTCTTTTAACGGATGCAGGCGTCACTAAAACGCTAACAAATTTTAGAAGAATGTTTATATCAAGATAACTACTTATTGTTTATTGTTACGCACCTAGTTGAAAAGTATTACCACAATTGAACAACTTCTTCGTCGTGTCGACGATCCTCAGTTTTTAAATTATTTTTCCCAGTAATTGGCTACGTTCTTCCCTCGGGGGGTGAACTGAACAACTAAACTCAAAATTACCTGATTCATCTTCTCAGATGAACAATTTAAATCGTGATGATTAATTAAAAAAAATCAATTCCTGACATTTTTCTACAGTAATCAATAGTATCCTGTCTAACTATATAATTATGACACATATTCTATTTATAAAATAGTTACTCGTCAAGATAATAAAAAATAGCAGCATGCTTATATTATAAATACTTAGGTATTTATGCATGTTTTACTGAAATCGTATCAGCACGTTAGTCATTTGACTTTAGCAGTACAAGCATCTCATTGACCTTTCGTCGCTAACAAAACAAATAACAGATATAGACATTGTAGTCATTTGGATTGAGCTGTACCTACCTAATAACTTGAAAAATTATTTAAAAGAGTTTGAGTATTAATTGCAAACTAGAAACGGATACCTATTAAAATAACTAGATAGATCTAATAAGATAGATGTTGATACAGTTATTTGATATTTTCTTGTAAATAGAAATGGCATACTTAAATGAAATAGTTTTTTGCCTACATTCAGTGATGGTTATGATGTAGAGTCACAAAGACAAGTATAAACGTAGGCGTCCACAATACAAATCTATGACAGGACTTGATAAAGGTGATCAAATAGAGACACTCGTATAATGAGCTAGCTAGGTGATCTTAATTAAATTTTATTGCATACAAATTAGAGTCATTTCAATTTTTATGACGTTTAACTAATCTGTCATAAACATGTTGTAGTCATACTATTGTTGCTATTTTTGACGCTTGCGTGAGTGGAGACGCATAAGACGTTGAATCACCGGAATAAGTACTTTGAATGTACTTGTACTGTATTTCGTTATGCGTAAGCTGAGTTTTGCGAAAACAATAGAAAAACATAGGCATTCGTATACGGGATGTCCCTGAGAAAATTAATTACCCATTAAATGACTATTCAACATTGAATAACAATTACTTAAATTGTTTTTCCTCTTCGATCAAACAGTGCGACTCTCTTTATCTTTACATTAGACTCATTCAATGATATTCTAGTTGGTGGGTGTTGTAAAAATATTCAATTGTAAAATGTAGAATTTCCTCGCTTGCCCGATTATTTTATCATTGTTTCACCTTGAAGAACGGACTTGGTTGAAATGCATTCCAATTTCATACTAACAGTGTGCTGTTTACTAACATTACAACTGATTTTTAAGCATATACCTACGTCTAAACAAAACATTTTTTTAAAGTGATGAGTATTGATGGTTTATGTTTCTAGATACCTATTCAGAAAAAATTGATTAAAGTTTGAAATTATTTAGCAAGTCCTTGTATACATACTATTACAACCGTCATTACAATCACAACAGACCCGATGGCAATGAAAAGTTTTTGATTGATGCAACGTGTTATTCCGATACCACAAAATACCAGCGAAATTAAGCAACGTTCCGCACGGTCAGTATTTGGATGGGTGACCGCGGGTGGCATTTTCCAACTGAGCGCTACCGTGGCTCGGATGACACGTTAAATTGTAGGTCCCGGTTGTTTTAACCGTTTAGCCATGTCAGAGGCCTTCAGGCGGCCTAAAAACTTTGACACCAGGGCTAGCCACCCGGCCTATACGAACTTACTTACTATTACCACAAAATACTATATTGTGATTTTTAAGCCTATGTTGTGGTTCTCACATTTCGTGGAAAGATAGCAAGTCAGATAGGCTGGCTCCCAACCTTTAGTCCAAAATCATGATATCATCAACATAAACCTTGAAGTTATTGGAATATTACATAGAATATTACATACATTGTAAAAACATGCTCGCTTACTTTAAACACGCTTAATGTGTGTGAAATCGAAAGTAGCATTGGCTTGTTGAACATGTTTTTATGATAGCGGAAGCGATAAAAATAGATGCATTGGAAATATGCTTATTATAAAGTGAAAGATTTTAAATTACTTAGATGTCAGATTTTGGGTTCAATTATAACATGTTTGATGTGCAGCTGAAGAAAGTGTGGTCTAAAACGGTAATGATAATAACAACACAGAGTATACCAGTCTCTATTGACACGAAGTAAACCAGTTCGAATTGCCATCATTGGTAAAATTTTGTGATTTCCATCATTGGTACAATACAAATGTGTAATTCGTGTAATCATCTACACACGCGGCAGCGTGTCCAGCCAAGTTCAAAAAAAGGAACTGGCGACGCGAGCCGTGTGTAATATTACACGAACCATTTCGAGCTACTTTTGACCCCTTCATAACTCGAAAACTTTTAAACCTACAGATATGAAATTTGGCATATTTACTAAAATTCCTTAGCTTGCTTGACAATAAATTTTTTATCAATTTTTATCAAAGGGTTAATGATATATCAACGTTTAAAAACCTAAGTTTCATTGACTGATTCACTGACCTATTTTCTGATCTATAGATCAAAAACCTAACTTACTTCCAGATGACCTAGGAACTTGATATTTAGCAACAAGCTAGACTATCACGCACATACAAAGGAAATAATCTAAAACTTCGAACTTTTACCCCCCAACCTTATAAACTAGGGGATGAAAGCTTGTATGAGTTTCACTAATTTGTTGAAGTTTGAGTTTTGATATTGTTCATTAAGTAGAACATATTCTATTAGCTCCAAGAAATAATAAATTGCAAAATAAATTTATTTTGTAATGTTTTATGGTCTAGTAAATAAATTTTAAATTTTTTTTCCGCAGAACTTGGCATCCATATAGATCTCAATGATTTTGTCGTTGCGATTGACCACGACATTATACTATACTCTTGATATTGAACTTGGCTCTCTTTTCACATTGATGTTTTGATGGGATTCTGTTTACTCAAATCCTGGAAGAGCAGCAGTGGTGTTAGACCTATATTATTGAGTGTTTATACATTATGTATGGAGTTTAAACCAGTTACAAGCGTATTAGGTACCTACTTACTAGATGTATTAGTGTACAATATACACTATCGTTCCATCCATTAGATTTCAGTCAGTGTAAACAAACAATAAAGTCGCACCCACGGAATGGGCCTTTCAAATCAGGTCACGGTTTGAGGAAAGCTGATAACTTAACGTGATTGCATTGGTATGAGGTTTTTGAACACATTCGTATCGATAACAGTTGGTTGTCTGTAAAATCGACGACGATAATTTTACGTGGTCATAAGAAATCATTGTTAAATCAACAACTGAAACAAGCCGAACGCTTAGGTCAATAATAATTGTGCTTCTCTATCGCTTGTTTCGCGCACTCACTTGCACGCTCGGCTCAGGCGAAACGTGACACTTTTCGTGCGTGTAGCTGGCGTTAATCGATTTATTAGACGTTATCACGTCAAAAAACTAACCTCGCTTGTTTTAACTGTTTAGCCATATCAGAGGCCCTCAGGCGGCTTAAAAACTCTTAAAAACTAGTAATCATCGACACTTCGTCAAAATTGAAAATCATCTCATCGTTAGAATTAGAATTCACTGCTGCCTAAAAATGAATTACGGTCAAAACTACGGTCCTTTGAAGTATTTTAACGTTATTATTTTCATTATACTGTATCTTCTTATTTCAATCTATGAATAAAACTTGTTAAATGTAGTAAGATACACATAATATGACAACAATTATCACTTAATGATTTGATGAAGTTGTGATATAAAAGTTTCCAAAATATTTATTGATTTTAAACGATTCTGTGACTACAATTATTGTTTTTGATAAATATTGAGTATGTGTGTCAGTTATTTTAGATATTAAAATAATATTATAAATGTGTAATTTGGGCTAATCACTTCTCTCGTTTATTGTACCTATAGTTTTAGACATAATTTCACTAATGATGTTTTTCTAAATATATACTTTGATTTTATTGTACTTTGTTATCTATCTACTAACATCTCTAAATTTGAGTTAGTTATTCTTTACAATTCAGAAAAACTACATATCTATTATAAATTCAACGTACATTATGTGCTTAGAAGGTTAGACTCTAGGTATAATTTAAATTCTACTTGGGTAATTGGGTACCCCGACTGTGGCGATATCTATTAGATCAAGGCAAGCACATTGTGGCCTTAACTTTAATGTGTTACTGCAAAATTTTATGTAGGTACATATTGTACAACACTCTGGAATATTACATTAAACCACACGATTAAGCTATAAATAGTTTTATTAGTAACTTGTACATTATTGACTTATAATATGGCCTGTATACAGGGCATTTGTTTAGACTCCAAACATATTCCAGAATATCATTAGGTACTCATCGTAGTGACCCGCTTTCAGTATGGGCTAGCCACGAAATACTGAACACTGAACGCTACCGTAGCTCGGAGAACACTTACATTGTAGGCCCCGGTTGTGTTAACCGTTTAGTCATGTCAGAGGCCTTCAGGCGGCTTAAAAACTCTGACGCTAAGTCTAGCCACCCGGCCTATACGAACTTACTTACTAACTTAGCCACGAAAACATACAACTTCCTTCTTGAACTTTTTGTATGGATATCTGTTTTTTTCACAATTTCGGCGTTGGTGGAACTACCCCGTAGTTAAAGTTGGTCATAATGATGAGTATAATTACATCCGAGCATATTTTCGTCTTCTACCGAAACACACCGTATTATTTTAGGATCTGTGATTTTCTCAGTCAGTTGTGAAAGATGCCAAGATGCTACAATTAATGCATAAATTAATAAAAATATTTACTTTTTTCAGTTGGAATGAAATTCTTATCTACAACTAATAATATAAATTCGAAAATGTGGTTGTTGGTTTGTTATTCTTTGACGCAATAAATTTGCAATAGAGCAATGCATTGATTTTTTAAGGATATAGGTACTCGAATTTTACTCATAATGCTCATATCACGAGAGCACAGCCACAGTTAAACGCTACTTAATTACATATAAAATAAATATTATATGATAGCCCGAGATACCACCGCAAGAACATCCCGCTCATATACAACCTTGTATATTTTAAGCTTTGTAATGTAGGTATCTAAAAAACCAGTGAATGAAATGTTTTTTCAAAAAATAATTAAACTTTTTTCAATCAAAAATACTGGCCGTCACATTTCGCAAGGCAGCCTGGTTTATATGTATTCTCCTATTCAAAACATTTATAAAAAAAACAAATGAAGGATATGTTTTCGTACAAATTAATTAAACATTATTAAATTTCAAATACTTGCGGCCAAATTTCGCAAGGCAACCCTGTTTAAATATATTCTCCTATTCATATAATTACGTAAAAACATAGTTTGAACCGTGTACGCAATGAGCGGGATGTTCTTGCGGTGGGATCTCAGACTATGAGTAAAATATACGTTTGGGTAAATTACGGTCGCAATCCAAGTCGCAGTGCTATGTTGCAGTAGAGTAAAGAGCTAATAATACGCTTATAAATGACTTAGCGTTACATGCAGCAGGCAAAGTAGGTAATAAGTAAATTAAATATTCACGCTTAATTAGATCACCAGGGTGCGCCTTGATATTCGTCATAGTTACTCATAATTATAGTAACTAACCATGTAAGATAACCATAAATTATCAGAATTTGTCATGTGTCATAATAATAAATATTATAAAGTGAATATTATTAGATACTATATTTGCAAACAATGTTAACTCTTGTGGTTTGAGTGATTTCATTGTCAGTAAAACAAATAAACACTCATGGGAGAAGTGTGTGCCCATGAGTACCTATCAATAGATGAATATAGCATCAAAATAATTGTTATTATTTAGTGCCCTTTGTTTATCCTTGCGTATAAATGTACTCTCATCTGATATACCTCAATGCCACAAGTCGAAAGTTTTCGACCAAAGATCACTTATGGCGCAGAAACGTTATCTCACCATGAGCCTTATTAGTAAGGGCTACGCAGGAACGAATCAGAAATGAGATCTGTAGCAGAACCAAAGTTACCGACATAGTCCAGCAAATGAAATGGCAGTGGGCAAGGCACATACTGCTATTAATTTTTGATATTACTTTGTAAATCACATCAGTCATAAAAACTTGACCGTAAAGTAGTAAATAACTCAACGGTTAGTCACGAGAACAACTAAATTATCGTTTATTTAAATAAGTATCCCAGTAAAAAACAGCATTTGATCCATTTCATTTTAGTCATCTACACAGGCCGCAAAATAGTGAATTTCGCTTTTGTAAATAAATTATACAAGCATTTCAAAAACTTAAGCTAAGATAGCTTAGATATAGCTCAATAGGTTACGTGACTAATTAACTAATCTGGTTTAAAGTCGATCGCTTGACCCATATTTGTTAAGCTCTACAAAGGCAAAAAGGAATTAGTGAAAAGGACCTTACTTTGTAAGTGCCTTAGATTCATCAAAACATAACTTTAAATTAAAGATAACGCAAGATCCATGAAAATGACTAAGTCATAATATAGCTATAAGCCAATATTCAAGTGCAAAAACGAGCAGTAGTTCCAGTTCGTTTAACTTAGATCTCTGAATTGATCCTACTCTATATATGCCATAATATTAATCAAATCATGACCTTAAACAATAAATAACTTAAAGACCCTGAGAACGATGAATTCTTGGCTTATAAGCAAGTATTCTAATATATCTAGTAAGTACAAAAACGAACAGTTGACCCATTTCGTTGAAATTCATTAGGTCACAGGTTGTTAGTGAAATTGGTCTTCTCTTACTCTTACTCTTACCTTAAACTATACCTAAATAACTCGAAGGCCATGAGAACGACTAAGCAAGAATCCCAGTACAAAAACGAGCAGTTGACCCATTTTGTTTAAAATTTCAGTCGCAACACAAAATTTTAGTGAAATTGATCTTACTCTTATAAGTGGCATATATTCATCAAAACACGACCTTAAACTATAAATAACTCAAGGGTCATGAGAAGGACTAAGTCATCGTTTATAAGCAAGTATCTCAGTACAAATATGAGCATTTGACCCATTTCGTTTAACTCCATCTCGGTCGCAAGGTCTAGATTAGTGGGCGACCTCGTAATCGTTGCCTTTATACAGGCGGTGACATCATATCGCATGTCATCGTTTCCTGTGCGGAACCAAACAGGTTGTATAGGTGGCAATGACGTCATCTGTTGTGCAAAATTATAGATATCATAGATAAGTATAGATGATGCGAAATGACCTCATAAAAAGTTCGGTAGCTATTAAAAGTCTAGTAACCCTACTAGCCTATGGTTATCTTATAACTAAACGATCAATCTTTGTTGATATGTATGTGTGTGTATAAATTTATTTGTACTAAGTAATAGTTTGTAATTTGTGTTAAGTAACACCTGCGGTTCAAAACATGTACAAATCTATGTATATCTATATCTATATATGTATGTATAAAATAATAAATGTTTTTCTGTATGTCCTTAATAGAACCGTAAACTATGCATTTTATATTATTTCTGAGTTGGTGAAACGAAATTCGCCGGATCAGCTAGTATTTAATATATCTTTTATTTTGAATCTCAGAAACAACTGTTACAATGTTGGTAAAAGGTATATAGATAAAGCTTTTAAGTTTATTTGTATAAGCAACATGATCTAGGAAACCTATATAATTTCAATTTCATTTAAACTGTAGCAGCCTTTTTAACTCATCAAGGGTGATTGGGCCATATCCACCACGCTGGCCCAATGCGGGTTGGTGGATTCATTTAAACAGTATTAGAAAATTTGTACGGTAAAAATATGAATGTCTGAATGTTATACAATTATATGCTACGTAAAACAATGCTCGAATTTATTTTTGCTGTAAAGCTTGGTAAAGACGAGCCAAGTGAAGCGAAGCGTATTTATTTACCATCATATTTGTATGATTCCAGGCTCTGACATGCTCGTGTGTGGCCCTCCACTACCACAGCTACAACGCTGACGCCGACCTCGGGATGCTGGTCACGGGCACCTTCGTCGGCTACCTCATCATCTTCGCCGGAGCTGCTGCTGGTACGTTATCAATACTCCTTCTGATAATATCACTATCTCTATCTCCACACTGTAAAAAACAACGTCGCTTCCCATCCCATCATGTACTCTTATAAATATTTTAAACTTTGCAATACATCTGATATTACCTACGCTGTTTTCATCAATAGACAGTAACTTTTATGGGTTTAAATTATGCAGCATATTTTTTTCATGAAAAGTTTATGAATATAATGGTACCCGGAGTTACTCGTTAACTTTAGCTAATTACAACTTGTCAGCAGTAAGGCACCGGCAGAGTAGAATTGTGCTTTATTCAGTAATAGGTGTCGTAAGAGGCGACTGAGGTACAAAAACCGAAAGACCTTAAGTGAGAACCTACCCAATACCCATCCTATACAGCGTAGCTAAAATGCGTACGAGGGGGGACAATCATTAGCATCTCCGTCGTAGAGCTACGGTCTGTGACCACCACCCCAAGTATGGCAATTACCTATAGGAAAAAACCCTCCAAATTAATATACAGGGTTATTCCTAATCAATTAGCATCCTTTTAGGGGCTTATTCTGTACATCAAAACTAACAACTTTTGTTCTGCTACTTTTTTCATAAGTCAAAGAATAAATCAACTGTTCCATACATTTTCTCGCGGGAGAACGATATTTTTCTATGGAATAATTTTATTTTAGTTTTGACAAAAGTCGCAGAACAGTTGTCTGTTGTTAGTTTTGATATGCATAATAATTTTCTAAAAAGATGCTAATTGATTATGAATAACCCTGTTTAAAAACTATACAAATAAATAAATAACTATTGCTGTCTCTCGTCGTCTTCTATCGAGAAACTCACACAAAACGTTGCGATTAATGCACGTAGGTTGTAAGGTTGTTGGAATCGTGCTTTTTGTTGATTGTCTCAAATACAAAATTGTTCAGTGTATCATGTGATATATTTGATGTTCCAGGTTACGTCATGCAGACTCCCTCCCACAAGCGCATCGACATTTTCTACTCTCTCATCGGTGTCGCTCTGTTCGTCGCCAGCGGCGCTGTTATCATTGACAGGTTCGTTTTCTTAGTTTAGAATTCTAAAATTATACTGCGTAGTAATCCAAAAAAAATCGAGAAGTTGTCGAGTGGAGACCACGTACCGCCTTTAGGCCCTATGAATAAGCTCCAAGTAGCCCAACAAGCTATGGAGAGGGCTATGCTCGGATTCTCTCTGCGAAAACTGAAATGAGGAGATACGTAGAAGAACCAAAGTTACCGACATAGCCCAGCGGATTGGCAAGTTGAAGTGGCAATGGGCAGGGCACATAACGCGGAGGACAGTATGCTGAGTGTGGGTTTTGTCGTAAACATGACGCGTACGCCGCGAGCGTGTAAGCATGTAATTTGTATGAACTTGTTCTCGCACAAAGTGTTTCAAAAAGGCGCCGCTAGTGACGCTGTACATTTATTCATACAAATTACATGCTTACGCGCTCGCGGCGAGCGCGTCATGTTTACGACAAAACTCACACTCAGCATACTGATGACCGATGGGATCGAAAGGTTCTCGAGTGAAGACCACATACCGGCAAGCGCAGCGTAGGTTGTCCACCCATAAGGTGGACAGATGACCCCATTAAGACCGCAGAATTGCGCTGGATGCAAGCCACTACCAACCGGTCTTATTGGAGATCTATAGGGGAGGCCTCTGTCCAGCAGTGGATGTCTAATGAATGAAACGACAAACGACGACGAATCCAAAAAAAAAATCACAATTTATCAGTATCATATCAGTAGGTACCTATAACCCCAACTTATGCTATACCTTCTTTGGCTATACCTACCTACAATGCGATTAAAATAAAGGTGGGCATACACGGTCAGTTCAACTGATCAGTTTTTCGCGTCACTCCAATTGGGGCTCATTCAGTAAATTAAAAGGTGGGAATTGGTGGCTCCATGTATAAACCACTACCAGAAGCTGGGCACACATGATGAAATGATCGCATCAGTTCATCAAATAATTGCAGCGGGGTCCTAATGTAGTCAACTATTGCCGATAGGTACTGCGATGGTTTGCATGTTTGTACCACTTCGATGATTAACTGAATCTTCAGTAACTCACGTAATTTTAATTTTTTATAAAAAAAATATCTGAACCAAAGTTGTTTGGAATTTGATTTACTACAACTTTAATTCACATCAACTTTTGTAGGATCGATATTTTTCGAATATGACAGTGGTGCCATTGTAAACAATATGGCACCACCGTCTTATCAAAAAAAATATCGATCCTAGAAAAAATTGATGAGAATCAAAGTTGTAGGAAATCAAATTTCAAACATTTCTGGTTTTCAAAATTTTTCATGAAAAATTGAAATAACACAAGTTATGGAAGAAGCAAAATGGCACCACTGCCTTATTAAAAAAGTTATCGATCCTATAAAAAGTTGATAGGAATCAAAGTTGTAGGAAATCAAATTAATAACATTTTTGGTTCCGATAATTTATCATGAAATATTGAAATAACACAAGTTATAGTAGAAACAAAACGGCACCACTGTCTTATTAAAAAAAATATCGATCCTAGAAAAAGTTGTTGAGAATCAAAGTTGTAGGAAATCAAATTTTAAACAACTTTGGTCCCAATAATTTCTCATGAAATATTGAAATAACACAAGTATGAAAGAAACAAAATGGAACCACTAACTTTTAAAAAAAAATATCGATCCTGGAAAAAGTTGATGGGAATCAAAGTTGTAGGAAATCAAATTTTAAGCAACTTCGGCTTCGATAATTTCTCATGAAAAATTGAAATAACAAGTTATGGAAGAAACAAAATAGAGCCACTAACTTATTAAAAAAAATATCCATCCTGGAAAAAGTTTATGGGAATCAAAGTTGTAGGAAATCAAATTTCAAACAACTTTGGTTCCGATAATTTCTCATGTAAAATTGAAATAACACAAGTTATCGAAGAAATATCATGGCTCCACTGTCTTCAAATATGGAACCACCAATTCCCACCTTTTCATTAACTGAATGAGCACGCAGTTGGAGTGACGCGAAAAACTGATCAGTTTAACTGACCGTGTGTGCCCACCTTAAGAATAGGACCGGCCTAGCGCCGTGTTGTGACGTCACTACGGGAACTTGGTATAGTGTGCAAAAAAAGCAATGTTAAAAAATATTGGCTTGTTTTATATTGTAATAGCACGTACTTTTTTATCTGATAGGTAGAGAAAAAATTAGTCTAAAAACGAATCATAGGTAGGTAAACTAAAGTAAACACAGAAACACATTGAACTGTCTTTATTTACGTATTTTAATTTTAATCGCTCAGCTCTTCAATTCCACTCATGTCCTGATGCCCAACTGAATCAGACTCCTCGTAATCGTCGTCATCATTACTGCTGCTGCTACTACTGTCACCTATGTTTATAATGAAACTGAATGGGCCATTGTCATCGTCTTCAAGTAATTCCCTTTAGAAGTAGTATTTCTCAATCCTTTTTACATGGTTTACTTCTTTCTTCCAGTCATCTTTCGTGATTGATGCGATCGACTCAAGTGTCAGACGTTCGATTGCGCTTTCTAATTGCTCACATTTTTGTCTGCCACTCTACGTTTTACCGAATGCCAGATGTATTCTATCGCATTTAAATCCCAATTATAGGGTGGCAGTCTTAACACTTCATGGCCATGCGATCTAAATATGTTATCTATTGTGTAATCTTTCGGTGGCCTGTTTTTTTTTATTAATTCATAAAGTTCAGCCTTTGTGAATGTTTGCTCATATTGAATATCGTTTTGTGTAAGCCATTCCTGCATCTGCACTTTTCTAGCACTCATGTTCGGGGCTTTCGTTTCCTCCATACTATGATAAGGAGCGTTATCCATTACCACAAGTGAGGTCTCGGGAAGGTTCGGGATTAGTTTTTCATTCACCCATTTTATAAAATTTTCACCATTCATTTCATCGTGGTAGTCGCCAATTTTCTGTTTCGCTTTAAACATTAGAAATGCCACGTCGATAAAGCCATCTTGGGTCCGGCATGTGTTATTATCCAACGACGTCCAACACTGTCATTTTTCTTTACACCTTCCGCGCTTGCAGATTGCCAGCACTTTTTCACAGTATAATGTGCGTGGATCCAAGTTTCATCGAGAAACACTACTGGTTTTTTGTTTGATTCTAATGCATCATTTGCTCGAATACGCCGCAGGTACTTCGCGCGCCAGGCTTTAATGTTTGGCCTTTGAATCAATACCGATCTCTTACGCTGGCAATTTTTAAATTTGTAGCCTAGCGACTCAATCATAATTTTTCTCAAAGTAGACAAGCTGCCAGGAAAATTAAGATCTTGTTTTGCAGCTGCATAAATTTTCTTTAGTGTAGGAATTTCTTTTCTCACCGTATATATAGAATTTATTATGTTGCCCAGCGCACATATTTCAAAACTGTCACACACAATTTTCTTTTGACGTGGTTTCTTCTTAGGTGTCGTTATTTTGTTTGTGCTTGCTTCTGTTGCTATTCTCTGTTCACGGCGAATGCGACTCACTGTATTTTTATCAACACCAGTGGCTAAAGTCACTCGCTCGTTTACCTTCGAAGCAGTTTCCAAATGCTTAATGAAACTTTCAAATACATCACGCGGTATATGAATATTGCCATCTGGCCCTGGTACAATTCTTGCTTGTTTTAACTGGTCCAACAACATAATGGCACGTTTTTTCTCTTCCTCGAAGTACTTATCAACATTGCTGATAATCTCTCGAGCTCGCCGATGTAAAACACTACCTCTTTTGCTCATTGTAGAACAAATTAAAAAATCAACAAAAAGGGCGTAAGAACATAAAAATGCACTTGGAAACGTGTCGCGTAGTACACTGACGGACAAATAAGACATGTGTCATCAAATCAAGATGGCGTCTCACCAGTGTTGCAAAATTGAAAAATTAAATTCGTTAAATTTGCCATCTAAAAATCGGGAGATTTTTATTCGGAATAAAACAAGAGTATTTTATGTTAATAATATATTCATTTATTCAAGATCTTTTAGTTTTGCCGTATGAAGAATATTAATTTCCATGTTTATTTATGAATATTATTTTACATTAGATGATACAACCGACCTCGATAATGTTGTAATCCTATCTGATTCAAAAAGCGCGTTACAACACGTGGCTCGAGGCACACCGATAGCCTACAGCATTTTGGAAATGATTAAAATATTTCAAAATGAAACTAGAACTGTTATTATACCTACAGTGGATTCCATCCCACATAGGTCTTGATGGAAACGAGAAGGTTGATAGCTTAGCAAAACAAGCCTCGACTGACGGAGTACATACAAATTTTCTCCCCTACTACACCAATTACAATCGCATGTTAAAAATACACAGTTTTAATCAATATAAAGAATATTTTGATTCGAGATCAAGAACAAGTGGTATCTGGTATCGAACGGTCCAGCCACATCCATTGAGACTCCCATGGATAGATAACAATATCCTAGACAGAAATGATACTGTAACTGCTTTAAGGTTTCGTTCTGGACATACTCCATGCAACAAATTTTTAAATTTGATGGGAATATCCAATACCCCATACTGTCAAACATGTACAAGCAGAATTGATGATAAATATCACATTATAATGGAGTGTGCACAGAATGAAACTGTACGCAGAAATATTTCTTCTAAAATACAATTTATGTATAACATAGGACACTGCAATAGCATTCTGGCTGATCCACTGTCGGACTCGGCCAGAATGCTGTTTAAACTAAGTCATAGAGTATAAATAGTAAGTAGGAAATGTAATCAGAGCGACATATTCGTTCAAGAAAACGAAAAAGCTCTTTAAAATTGATTAAAAAAAAAACTTAGATGATAATTCAAAAATCGGGATACTGAATTGCTAAATCGGGATATCGGGAGACAATGACCAAAATCAGTAGATCTCCCAATAAATCGGAAACTTTTGCAACACTGCGTCTGTGCTGCCAACCTTATAAATATGTATATAAATTTTATAAAATGAACGATTTTTAGTCATTCATTTAAAATTAATCTATTTTTAAGTTTGTTCTGCTGACCGTACTTATATGAGTGAAGTTAGCCGAGAGCCCTTCCTATTCTTATTTTAATCGCATTTTACGTCAAAAAGCTCCTTGATAAAATCTGATATTACCTATCAAATATTATTTAAATCGGTTAATATATTTATTATTCGTCGTCGTTAATATATTTATTGGTCGGGGTTTTTTTTTGCCCGACAGCAAATTTGCCCTAAGCAAACTTTTTTTAAGGGAAAGGGGGTTTTCCGTCAATCAGATCTCGCCGACGATAAAAAAAAATATTTTCTCTCACTGCATTCCCTCGGTCAATCATATCATACTAATATTATAAATCCGAAAAATTTGTTGGTTTGTTCCTCTTTCGGGCAGCAACGGAGCAACGGATTGACTTGATTTTTGGTATGGAAAGTGACATGGGCTACTTTTTATCCCGAAAAAATAAAAGATTCCTGTGGGATAGCATAAAAGTCAAAATGCCACGCAGGCGGAGCTGCGGGAAAAAGCTAGAAATATTTATATTGCCCAGTCATCACGCCTAAAATTAATGGATAGTATTTAACTAATCGAGTGCCTAATAACTTGAACCGAGCGAAATTTGATTCAAATTAAAGGCATACTGAAAAAATGAATGGGCGACAAAAAGTGAGCGAAGACAAATGCCTAATTTGAGATACTAAGTGTCTTACTTTGTTTCATTGTGACTGCGGGGTCTTTTTGGGTGCAAGCCGCTTCCAATTGGTCTTATTAGAAATCTATAGAGGATGCTTATGAACAGCGGCACGGCTAATAATGATGATTACTTTATGTTTCACACCTAATCTACATATTAAGCGATTTGCTTCTGGCACTTCGCCGGCCGCTGCCGCGGCACACATGATAGTCGGCCACCTATGATATTGTTCACCCAGCTCATAGACAAAAATACCCCAGCTTATATCCAATATTAATTATTAATTGTATATTGCAATTGATTACAGATTCCAGCACTACGGAAAGAGCGACTTGAGAGACAAGAACTTGGCGAAAGCTTCCCTGGCCATCATCAACGGAGCTGTTCTCTTGCTCGACGCCGTCCTTACTCAGAGAGGCGGTTAATTTATCACTAAATAAAGATATTATATTCTCGTACTAAAACTATTTCACATTTGCTTATACGAGGTTTTTTCAAATATATATTTTTGGACAAATGTCTTTATTGACTACAGCAATATACGAAAAATCTAGTTAGCTATTTCTACCCAAAAACTGCTGATTGCTTTATATGTTGTAAGTATATAATAGTAATGCGGTTGCAGTTTCCTCCTTAAACATAGCTTTAAAAGTTAAAGTAAGCAAACCATTTATTTAAGAATATGAGATGTTATTTTCCATTACATAGGCCCGTCCATGTGTCTGGGTGAAACCTTTTCACGTCTATTTTGTTACTCTATATTAGTTTTCACAATAAACTCCGAATCATTTTGTAATTTTCCACTTAAATATTGCAATTTATTTTTAAGTTTCAAATGATAATAGCCGACTTATCGCCGAGTATCGTATATGAAAATGTGAAGTAATAAGTTATAATTTTTAATGTATGCTTGTCAGTGTGTTTGTTTAGACGTGTGCTAATAGTGGCCTTGATCGTGTATTTTTATATAACTGACTTTAGTATAAAGTTTGATATTTGGCAATTTTAACGATTATAAGAACAACTTTAGATATGAATGCATCTAAAAATAATTATTTGTCATAAATACAACAGTAATAATGATATTTTTTTCATAATACTCCAACTTCACAGAAATAACTTGCAATCATTGTGCTTGTTTGAAGTAATTCATTAAAAATAATTATTTTCGAGAATTTAATATAGCTATTGACATTAATATCTCGAAAACATTATGATAAACCTCAGAATTTAAAAAATATTTACATAACTTTGTCCCAATGATCTGAACCAATACATTTTACAACATCTACGGGTATATGTTCATATAAGATCGGCTAAATAACTTTCCCAAAATCATCTGATATTTTTTAGCTGATAGGTAAGAGAAAAATATGGTAACTGTGCTTCCATAATACAAATATGTCGATAACAGGTAAACGTCTGTAATTATTATTTATTTATACAATTTAATACTGCCTGTTATGTTTTTAAGTTTTTACTTTAAGACTATTGTAGAGAATCACGAACAGTTAAACTTGTCCATTTCATCTTCACTTAAGAATTAAAAGTAAGCGTTTTTGTATTCCATATTCGAATTTTTGATGTATTAATTTATCTACTTAGGTATACTTGTTAATAAAACATAAAACAATATCTCAAAGGTTTTTAATGATACCTACTTATAGACTTACATAACAATTCTGTGAGAATAATAAAGCATGTAGGTACAGGTAGGTAAGAAATAGAATATAACTGAATAATTACTTAAGTAAATGACGAAACCAATAACCAATTTTTGAGGTGACACATCATTTGTATTCGAAATAAATTACTGCAATTTCTGAAAGTGCTTCAGTGACATGGCTAAGTAAAAGTCAATAGAAAAGAGCAAACAATAAATGTATAATTTTACACGAATATGACTAATGATGTTGATCCAAGTTGCGTAATATTAAGCTCAGTTATACAAAAGACCTTTGGCCACATCACGTCACCTACCAACATGAATATCAAAGTTCATAAAACAGTTTTATTTTTATTTATCTGCAATTTTTTTAATTGTGCTGCGAAATTGTTAACGAGACAAGCAAGAAACTTTTCATCAGAATTGTTAACAGCAAGAGCAGCATTCTTTGCAAACACTGTGTTTAAAGATTTTATCACATCAGTAACGTGGTGGCAATCAGATGACAAACCAGAAGAGGTTACACAGTTCATTAGAATGTTTCAAGGATGTGTCGTTGTTGCTCCGGTACTAGACAGCACATAATATAACAATGAGATTATAAGAACATTTAACATTGACAAATGCTTTACACAAACTGTATTTTTTGGTGCCGACGTCAAAGAAGTAGAATATTTTGTGTCACTTTTAGTTCAAGATATCATAATACCTATTCGTCTTATTGTTGTACTGACTAAACCAACTACAAATCCTGCATTGACGGAATTAATGAAAATTGCTTGGATTAACGATGTTTCTGATATTTTGATATTAAGCTCTATTGATGGAAACATAACGTTAACTACATATTTTCCTTACAATAATGGAAAATGTGGCGATTTTACTCCGGTACATTTAAATGCATATGCAAAAGAATTGTTTCCAAAAAAATTCACGAATTTTCATGGGTGTGAGATAAGGACTACATTACTTCAGATGTCGCCGTATTCAAGATTGAAGTTTGAAAATAATAGCTTTGTTTCTATATCTGGAATTGATGGAAATATTTTACATATTCTTTTCGAAATACTTAACGCTAAAATGAGAGTTACTAGTGCTCAGGATCATGGCGGATTAGGAACGATAGTGAACGGTACTGCGACAGGGTCCTTTGCAGATCTCGTCAACAAAAAGGCTGATATACTATTGCCCGCTCTGATGATTAGCAGATCGATATTCCCCTATGTGCAATTCTCGCATCCTCATGAAACGAGTAACATAATTTGGTTTGGTCCACGTCGTCGAGAAAGAAGCGAGTGGCTACGCGTATTGCAGCCATTTATGACACATGTAACACCACTATTTTTCACTACTTCTATTGTATTTGTCGTGGTGATTATGACTATCCAACGCTATACTATACAAAAATATTTTTCGAAGAGCAGTGTGGGCTTTCAAGCATTTCTTATATTCTTAGGCATCCCAGTAAAATTTATCACAAAGTGTTTGTCTGCAAACTATTTATTCGTGTTGTGGATTTGGTTTTGCGTGGTGGTCCGCACCGCTTATCAGGGTGACTTAATAGATGGCTTGCAGAAAACTTCACTGGAAACTCCTCTTGGCACATTTGACTCGTCGGTCAAACTAATGGATGGATTTGGAGGACTTGAAAATGTAAGAGAATTCTATGAAGGTACACGCTACTATGATAAATTTCAAGTAATACCATTTAGAAATATTACAAGAGATTTGAAAGCCCTTGAAGCCGGGAAAAGATTTCTTATAGCTGTAGATATGCTGGTGGGTTTAGATTCAGCTCCTAAAATTCAAATACTGCAAGATGACCCGGTAACCAGTGGTCCTATGTCTTTTTGTATGCGCCCCGGATGGCCGGCTGTTGCAGATATCGATAAAGTTCTTTTGCAGATGGTTGAAGTAGGAATTGTAGAAAAAGTATTCCAGAATCATTCTTGGGAATGGGAGAGAAAAACGAGGAGTAAGGAACCGCGTGGAGCGAAACAACTCAGTCTTGAAACTTTGATCGGATGCTTCTATGGATTGGGAGTCATGTATGGAGTTTGCACCGTAATATTATTTATAGAAATTATTTATCACAAAATGAAATGGGACATGAAAAGACCTTTCTTTCCCAAACAGTACCCTTACTTGAATTAATATAAACAATCGATCCTTAAGAAGACGAATAAATACCTACATATATACTTAGAGCTCTTGTGCGTACCTACGAGTATGTACTTAGATCTAAGTATATACTTAGAGCAGAAATCTATAGCTTTCGGAACTCTACATAATATTTTGGCTTTGTAATCATTTGGGTGTTAGCTATAGTAAATAGTATCTAAGTTACACTACAATAAAATATGGGAACACAAAAATAAGTATCTTATGCCCAAAAAGATGCGATATTGAAACTACTATTATATATTAAAGAGCTATCTTTGTGATAAGCATTTCAAAAACTTGGAGTGAACGCAGGATTTGAACCTGCCACTTCGGATCACTAGCCCGACGCTCTTCCCAACTGAGCTAGCCCGCCTCCTATGCAAACGCCGAATTTGTGAAGTGCTTATCATTACCAACTTGTAGCGTTGGCGGCGCCACCTGTGATACCCGTATTAGACAGGTAATCCCTCAACCAGCTGCACGGGAAGCATGGCAAAGGGACAAATAGTCTTTCCACCATTATATCCCCTCGAAGAGGAAATAATGTATGGATTGACAATGACAACGACTGACTAACGACTGACGGAATGACTGACATTAAAAGTGGATAAAATGGTTCTCTCTCCTTGCCGTGCTACCTGGGTAGTTAGAACTTTTGAAGATTGACGAGGGTAGATGACTATTATATGAGTATTGAGACAGATCTCGAATGTTTAGTCTGTTGTGGTGTGTGGTATGCAGAGCGCCACACAAATCGGTTGATGGGAAGTTATGCGCAGAACGCTGTACAAAAGCCGAAATATAGGAAAACGCGGAAGCCAGAGAGTCAATACACGGGACACACCCGCGCGCTCCCTAAGCACTACGACACGCGGCGTCGGAATTGTGCACACATGCACAATAATTAGCCAATCACGGCGAAGTGTTATCTGCGGCTAACATCTCATCCGCCGATTTGTGTGGCGCTTAGTATAAGTATTATAAAAAAAAATGTAGCGTAGTAATAGTTCGACGAGTATAAATATTATTCTCGTGAGTGATCAGAACATCCATGCAACGCTTTATTAATAATAAAGTTGTAGGTAAATAAGTTGATTTATAGGTATTTCGGTAGTTTATAAGTCGCCTAAAAGCTTGGCATGAGCAACCGGAATCAACAATTTACCGTGTCACCCGCGTCACGGCAGCGCTTTAGTCCATCTGCCACTTGCTTGCCATTCGAAGACAGACCATCCCAATCGTTGCCTAAATTAGATTTATAATACAAGGTGGAGAGCTGACGCCAACATTAAATGAAATCACATAATATTTGGCCTACAGTTTTAAAGCCACATATTTAGAATTTAATAAATAAAGCTATTTATTTAGTTATGTACAATTTTTTAAAACAAAATTATGGAGTAATCTGTAGGTATCTAAACAGCTATTCGAACTATTTTGATTTTTGTTCTAATTAAATTAAAATAGCTATTTTGATTAGTCTAATGTCAAATTAGCATGAATGAGTTCCTTTTAAAGTTTTTAGCTAATTAATTCCTTTATTTATTATTTAGTTTGTTTCAAAATTTTGTTTTTATTTTTTTTAATATAAGGATTTTTTTCTTATTGCTTTTTTGTTTACTTATCTACTGGTTACTAGTACAGCTTGTGGGTCAAATTAATGTCGGCGTCATATCTGCACCCTGTATAAGCGTTGCAGATAATATATTTACGCAAGGGATAGACACCGTTTCGAGCTGGTAAGTGCTGAATGACCCCATATAGTGACATTCAGCGGAAACACAATCAATTATGCACCTAATGTGCATCAGTGAATTTAGAGAGGGGTTCGAAAGATAGATAAATAGTAAATTATTCACTATACGCCTATTTTAAACCAGGACCCTAATGCAGCTACCAGAAACGAAACTGACCTGGAACGCTTGAAAACATTAATAATTGTGAACTTAAAGTACCTACGTATTTTTGCTTCTCGAAAGCTGTCAGAATGAGTGTCGAAATCGGTAGATGACGTAAAAGCGTATGCTGTTTTGGCATTCTCCAAGACGGAAACACGGATAAGTTCTAATTCAGATTCTTCTGATCTTAGTAGAATTGGCCTGCAGAGTGAGATGCTTGATTGCCATTCGAAGTAGAAGCATATATTAGTGGATAAATAGTCTAATGCACTTCTAAATATGTAATGATTCTTAAAATAAAAATCTGTCTTTGGCATCACTGGTTTTTCTGTTATTTTATTAATCTGAACATCATTATGAACAACGTTTACTACGAGACTAATGGCGGAATTGCAAAAAAAAATAACAAAAATTTCTAGACAAAAATACTTGAAATTGAAATTAATTTTTATACATATATCGATAATATTTTATAAGTAGGATCGGTTGTTAGTTTATGTCTAAATTGAATGCACTTTTATTAAAAATAATATTAATTATGACGTTTAAAAGCTATTACGAGCTTTTTCAGATTTAATTTGTACGTAGGTTTTGTGCTTCGTTTTATTAAGTGGAATTACTTCCCCAAATTAATTTGCAATGAATATCATAGTCGTTAATATTGTAATTTAATCAAGGAAATGCATCGAACTCAGGTGGAAATGAACACACAAATCGACTCCATTTGCCAATGGAAAGCTAACATTTGTAGCACAAGTGTGTATTACGTATTTGATCATAGACCAAGAGTTGATATCTCATATAGCGTTCAATATTTAATCAAAATATTACTTAGACATTAACACTCAAAAACATTAAAGGTGAAATTATCAAAAAGCAATAGCCATAAATAGTATATCAGGATGTGCTTAGGTTACATGGAGAAAAGTGGTAATTTAAAAAATAGATATCTGGCAAAGTAAGTACCTACCTCGTACGATAAGTAAAAAAACAGGGCGAGTTGATGGTCAAGAGCGTTAATAAATAATGCACGATAACGATTTTGGGTCAGTAAATTAATTTTGTACACCATTGAATTAAGTATTACCGAAAATAGTGTACTCTAATAACACAAATAAATATAATAATAGACATAATTTTGACTTCAAAACACAATACTTATTTTTGTCAGAACAAATCTGATTTCCCAATTAAATACAACGTAGTCTTTAGAATTCTGAGGGTAGAGGTGTATTAAAAGGAATATTTTAATAATTGAAGGACGCCATCAGGAGTTCTTTAAAGGGAATTATCGTGAAACATGACGACAGTTGTCGACGGTTATCACCAGGGAGCAACTACAGGCCGGCAAGCGAAATGATTGGGGCCCCAGGGACGGGGCCTTTGAAATTCATATTTGCTTACACTGAGAATAAATGTCATGGAAACTCGACATTTTTAGCGTTATTTAAACATGGCGACGTTTTATTTTCTAATTGCCCTTTTTAATGCTTTGATTCTAACTTCTAGTATTCGTATTAATATCACGGATTATAAAATTCGATTTTACAGAAAACTAGTGTTCCCTTGTTAGTTAACTAGTTATTATAAAATGCGTTTTTTACGACTAGCGAGTCAATTAAGTCTCATATCAGTTAAAACTAGTTCTGGAACTCAGAGCCGAGTGCAGGGTTTCAGGCTCGGGAGCGCACTCGAATTTTCACGAGACTAATCCGACACGGATCAGTTAGTTTATAATTCTAACTAGTGTAGTGTAGTGTCCCTGAAATTGGGTTATAACTGTAACATTAACACTTCTACGTTAGCTGAAAATAGGTAAATCACAATACTCATAATACTCACCATGATGAACAATTTTTCTCCGTCAGCATAACGCTAAAATCGTTAATTTTCGCACTATGCTGCTGTTCCATACAAAAATTTAAATCAAAGTGTGAGATAAGTGATATCATCCATGTGATCACAGTTGTACAGAGTACTACAGAATGTATATTATATAGCATGAGCTCTCAACTCTACATAATACAAAACAACAATATAATACTAATAATACTGATTTTATTAAAGTACGCAAATGAATTCAATGCAGCTTATTCAGTGAGGCAGAGTGATTCAAGAGAATAAATTATGTATTTAAAATATAAATCTATCTTATAGTTAGTCTAGAGAGAGATCGAGAATTTAATAATGCTACCCGGAGCGAAGCGAGGTTAGGTCGCTAGTATTACATAATTATGTACCTATGTATAACTTAATCAATAGATCATGTAGGTACATACAATATCAGGACCGTAGGTACAACATTCTATTTATATTCTTACTGTAACCATTTAGAATTTCAAATTATGAAATATTTGACCTGTAACTATTAATTATGATATTTCTCTACAGAAGTGGCCCCGCTCCCCGGTACGCCCCGGTCCCGGTCCCAGGACCTACAGTTCCTGTAACAACGGCTGACGTTGAACGCCCACTCCGAATAATGAAAGTCCTATTTTTAAGAAATATTCATTTACATAATGAGCTGTGAAATTACTCTGTGAACATTGAATTAAAACCAGCGTTAGGGACATTGTTCGACGGACGGCTTTAATTAATTTTCAAATTATTTTGTTCGCAAACGCTATGATGTTGTTGTTCTTTGAATTCTTAATTAAATAAGCGGAAATTAGATTCAATTGTAATGGTGGCTATTGGACTTGGTAGAAAAGAACATGCTTTAAATTAAATAGTAGCGTAGCAAATATTACGCTTTCTAATTGATTCAATTCCAATAAATTTTAACTGAAAATAATTACTACGACGTAATATATTTAGGGTTAGATCATGAGGCGATGGTATGATAACATCGGTGGTACGGTACCATCTAAATCAGGCAAAATGGAATCAAGATTTCAAAGTATGTTTTCATACTCGTACAAGGGGAACGATGCCGAAGCGAAAGCGAGACGTTGTACTCAACATAACATTTTGAACTACTACCTTTTGCACGCGGCTTCGCCCGGGTGGTGTTTTATTTTTGTGCTATCCCATGGGAACATTTTATTCTTCTGGCATAAAAAGTAGCCCATGTCACTTTCCGTCTTTCAAATATGATCATGTCAAAAACCAAGTCAATCAATCAATCAAATCAAATCTAGCCCAGACGGGTAAGTAATATGGGACTGAAATTGCAAAAATTCCCGGCAGCAATTTTTTAGCTGCAACCTTTATGGAGGGTCACAGGTAGTCTAAATCCAAAATGGCGACCAATCAATTAAAAAAGGAACAAACCAATAAACCAACAAATACACTTTCAGATATAAAACATTAGCAAGGAAGTTTCACTATGTGAAATTGCGAAAAACATTTGTCTTGCCAAAAAGAAAACATCTGAACTAAAATTAAACTGCTAATTCTTATGCGATTTTAAAGGGTTGGTCCTATGATAAAAAAATTCATTTATTTATGTGGCTTGTTCGGCTTCACCCACCCATTTCCGTGGAAGCATTTGACGGAGTCCATTGCGCAGATATCTCCGCTCATAGCGTAGTTTGACTAGCAATCGTTTAACATGGTCAGTCTTCGGATAAGTGACCGCGGGTTGCATTTACTAGCGCTACCGTAGCTTGGATGACACGTTAAATTGTAGATCCCGGTTGTATTAACCGTTTAGCCATGTAAGAGGCCTTCAGGCGGCCTGAAAACTGTGCAACACCATAGGGCTAGCCACCAGGCCTATAAGGATATACGGCCTATTACGGAGTACTTAATAGGTATAGATTTTTTTATTATACCATTTCAAACCATTTGTATACCTATACATATTTGTATACCTGTGTGTAAAAAATATATAATAAAACATGAATTACTTATCTGAAATTAAATTTTAGCGTTAACAAACGTAACCTTCCGAGATTTTTTGCCAGAAAGTCATTTATGGTTTTCATTATATAGATAATACTATATAAATAAACTACATACACAACTGTTTAGATAAACTTTCTAGTACTTATTTAGAGAATGCAAATTCAAAAGTCCTACTCTGCTCGCGAGTCAGATGCACGTACGAGCTGTAGGTACTTCCTATCCGGCAAAGTTTGGCTGTAAGCTGTCCAACTGAGGTTTGTAATATGCACCTGCAGCTGTAAAGCGTTTGGCGGTTTCGCCTATCAAAAACAGGGCAAGCTACTATTAAATTTGGCAGGGCCATAGTACAACTATTAGTTATTATTAAAGTAAATAGTCATTTATGAAATCAGCAAACGTTACGAAATGTGAACTCAAAGAGAACTAGGTCTTTTGATTTAGGAAACAACGAAAAAAATCATTAATTTATTGTAATTAGAAGTGTTTTTTGTTTAAAAAACATTTTTTGACTACAAAGTGCGATTTTCATATATTTAGGCGCAAGCGCAACGTATTTTTATAAGACAGACAGACAGACAAAACTCATACCACAATATGAAAAATAAACACTATTCACACATATACGACAAAAAATATGATTATAAAGTGGCGGCCTTATCACCCATGGCGATTTCTTCCAGGCAACCTTGCACTAATATGAACTGACAAGAACAAGAATAAAAATATAAAAACCTTAAAATAAAAAACCTTAAATATATATTAACAAAGAAAATACCTTTAAATAATAAACTAAACATTGTTATTCAGCGTTGCAATGCTACTAGCATGCTGGGAACAGTGGACATTTGTACTACGAGTATATTTAGACCCTCATAGGACTATGAATGATCCAGTTTGTTTTTCTGTACTTAGTAGTAACTTTTATTGCATTTTGTTGTACCTACTTAGAAGGCACATGTCATGTCTGTCTGATTAAAAATGTGTTTTTGGCACAATACGAAAACCTTCAGGTTTTCAGTAAATTCTGTTAATATTAGTCTTTGCTATTGAACTGAAGTGCCTTTTTCATTGGCTTGTTTCAATGCACAGCTTGTCCATACAGTGTGGAGTGATTTACACCGGCAGCGCTGGCCGAACGCTATTGTTTCGGGAGATTTATCGGCGGGCCACAGTGCCACAACAATCCACTACATGGACATTGACCGTGGACAGCATTGTCTCCTCATTGTCCGACCGATTACAGATGAGGCTGCGCTGCCACTGACGTCGGCGTTAATCTTGTATTGAGGTGATATCAGTACAGAGGTTACGTATGGAAGTGATTATCGTAAATCATGTTTTATGACAACAATGCTGTGGACAAATCCAGGTAACCTGGTTTCTCGTAACCTTTAGACTTGACGGTATTGTCTTTGTGTGCAGAAAGGAAGGAGGACAGTTTTACACAGGATTATTCAGAAAACTTGATTCAGGTGATTAAAATATGTATTGTATGTGTGTGATTATTATAATCATAAGGAACATATTTTACTATTTGGGGCCAACCCCGAAAGCATTTAAAATCAACTGTCCTAAACAAAATTGCAACTCAGAGTCGACAAATGTCTAAAATAGTCGCGTTTTTTATAATTCATGAGTCCATTCCATTTAGTACAAAAAAATATCATGATGGTCTGAACCACTTCCTTTCGATTTAGTAGACCCTACCTCAATAACCATGTAGGTATAAATGTAGAGGCACGCGAAAACATATCAGGACCTTTGAATGTGAAGATGGAGCAGGAATAATTTATTGACATTCAAGATCTACTCGTTTCTCGATTCTCGTTCACGATGAGACTTGTGCCTAAAAGTGATTGACGATTGCAGTGCAACGATGACGACAAGTCGAAGTGCAAGTCGCGGTGGGACGAATCGTGGTCGTGCATGCTTATAGACGAGGATGGTTGGGTGGTCGCGCGCAACGCCAACAACATATATAAGTAATAAGCAGTAGTAATAATATTAATAGTATTTACTCTAATAAAAATATTCCAATATGTAGGTATAATCTTTTATATCTGTATAATACCAAATCTGATTTAAGAGACATAAACCTAACATACGAATATTACATACGAAACTAATTTTGTTAATTATATAGGCATTTAAAATTTAATTATGATCCATTTTTTATTGAAAACTTATTACGTGTCCTATCTAATAAAATCATTAGGTACTCTGCCAATATTTATCGAACTTCAAATCATTCTCATTATCGTATGTCCCTCTATTAACCTGGATCTGAAACTAGTAGGTAAATTATACAATTTTCATACAAGATAACGAGCAAAATGAATACTATAATTTTTATTTCGAGGAAAAACTCCCTACGACATTTTATTCGTAAAGTATGTGCGCTAGTACCTACTAGTTATTTCCAAAATCTATATCAGGAAAAACATCGCTCGTTAAAAAACGAACGTTTCGAAGAGAAGTCATGCAGGTAGTACGAGTGCCGCCATTGCGGTGCATGGAATCGAAATGACATCCAGATTTTTCTAGGTCATAAATAATAATGGCTTACTCCATTTGGGATTTATGGTTATTAAAGATAGTGCCAGCGATAAGGCCGCAATGTTACAATGTTCATTTGTATGGAAATCTGCGGCCTCTGATACACTAAATTAATATTAGATTGCCCGTTGTTCAATTCAATTAGTTTTTGATTCAATATAGATTGATATCTTATGTGGCATAACGAAAAGATAATGTTGGTAGCAGTGCATTTAGAATTAAATCTAAAATGTTATTTAGGCAATCTATAAACGAGTAAAAATAGTTCCATGGATTCGGTATGGCCTATTTTTTCTTATAATAAAAAGAGGCCCATATTCAGCAGTGGTACACTATTCGGTAACTATAAACATTTTATTTGAGTGTAAGTAAATATTTATGTTATGCTTATAACAAGCAAAATCAATGAGTGCTTAGAAATTTATGTGAGGACTTCTACACCACTGGCTTTTCAGTGAAGGAAAACACCGTGAGGCATTGCATAGATAGGTATGTGATGGCTATGTGTGTGAATCTACTAACACGCATTGGTTCAGCGTGGTGGATCATGGGCTGATGGAACAGCCATGGGACCATCCCAATCCCCTCGTGGGTAAGCCTATGTTCGGCGGTATACTATTTAAAAAACCGATCCAGTTCTACTCGTATCTCATCATCAGTTCAGACATAGGACGTCCACTGCTGTACATAGGCCTCCCCTAATGATTTCCAATAAGACCGGTTGATAGCGGCTTGCATCCAGCGCGATCCTGCGGTCCTAATAAGGTCATCCGTCCACCTTGTGGGTGGACGTTCTACGCTGCGCTTGCCGGTACGTGGTCTCCACTCGAGAACTTTTCGGCCCCAACGGTCATCAGTTCTCCGCGCTACGAGTATGTGCCCTGCCCATTGCCACTTCAACTTGCCAATCCGCTGGGCTATGTCGGTAACCTAGTTCTAACTGTAGTATAATATCTATCTTAGGTCCAAGTTATAAAGTTTTCGGATTGAAAATGACCGGCTCTAGACCACATTTTCATAGCAGTTCAGTAGAGACAAAGTTCCCCGTCTTGTCGCAGCACAATTTACGGTTATCGAGCCTGCGATAGCCGCGCGGGTAACGGATGACCGCGGGCCATGCATTACTCTTACACGCCGGCTATTTCAAATTACTATCATAAATCGCCATTTTTGGAAAATGTTTAACATAGAATGTCTGTCATTCAGCTACATGAAAGTAAACTTGCAGTAAAATGACCTGGATCGTTTCCATATTTTTGCATCGCGAAAGTTGTTAAAATGTCCCATATATGTAGGTAAGGTTGATGACATAATTAAACCAACTGTTGAGATTCAATTTAAATCTGGTCTGATCTTATTATGTCCGATTATAGAGGTGCCAGCGTAAATTTAATAGCAACGTAAAACGCGTTCTCTATCGAATGCCTAAAGTGAAAAAGCAACAGAACTATGCTATTTAGCTATTATAAATAAATAAATAAATATAAATATTTTTGGGACATCTTACACACGGCCTCTGACCCCAAACTAAGCAAAGCTTGTGATATGGCTGCCAGAGACTGATATACTACATATAATTATTTTTTAAATACATACTTATAATACATACTTTTTTATAATTACTATTTAGCCTCTGTAATCGGGCATAGTGTCTAAACAAAGGTTCATTTGACCCTTTGTTTAGACCTCTTTTTACAGACAATAAAGACAACATAATGGAGCTGAGAACTTTACGTAAACATAAGATATTTTCCTTGTAAGGACAAGGAAAATTGTCTAGAAAACATCTTGAATCATCTGTTGTAGATCACATAGGCACAATTTACCCACCCATTACTTAAGTTTGTCACTTTTACATTATGTATAACTTTAATTTGACATTGCAATGTAAGTTTTAACTCAATGGATTTTGTGATTTGAAATAAAGTTATTATTCTATTCTATTTGCGACCGTAATCTAATTGCTCTAAGACGTGATGTCGAATGTGTTAACTGTACCTACTTATCTACTTTTAATGCAAAACGGCATCGAAATTAAATATAACTAGTTCATATTTGTGTAGAGAGCATAAATCATAACTTACCTACTAATGGTGAAAAAGCAATTACTTAAACCTAGGTAGATAGGTAGATTTAATGCTTCATGTATAAGGTTACTCACAAAAGCATCACAGTAACAGATTTTTATACTAATGTTTCTAGGTGTCTACTACGCATCTAATAACTCTACTATTCTTTCAAGCCAAATATTTATTGCGATTCAAGAATAAACTCAAGAAACTGGAATATAAATTGTAGATCCAGATAAATACATGCCGCTGCATATAAATCGGAAACAATATGGGAGTGATTTACATAGATTCCTTGGTCAAAATGTAAAGCAGCAACGTAGCAAAATAAAATATCAAAGAAAGTACCAATCAAAGTCTGCTGCTTTGAGACATTTTTTGAATAAAATGAAAAGTCTCAGAGAGACATCGATTTGCTTTCTACGAAACAAGAAAACGTAGTAAATTGTAGATAAGCACCGTTTTATTTTAAGTAGATAGAACTTTTGGATAATACAAATGAGGGATAGGTACTCATATTGATAGGTACATAATTATATTATGTGCCTATCAATGATTACTCATCATCATCTCAACGATAAGTTTTTTGTAAGCAACTAGCAACTGATCTTTTTACATAAATCCCATTTTCATATCTTTTTAAAATATTTTGCTGCGAAATCATAATGGGTACATGTTAATTTGAACTTTTAACAAAACAAAACTGTACGTTTTATTTTCTAATAATCTTGCGTATATATAGGAGTGTTTTGCTTTATATGCATTATTCATAAGAATCATTAGGTACCTACATCTGTTGTCTCATGTGTTTGTTATGAATAATATTTTAAATACTAAGATGTAGTTATTTGAGAAACGGATGTTAAATGCTTCATTTGACTATGTATCAATTGTGAGTAGGTTAGTTACGTACGTTACGTTTGTTAATTTCTGTGTAGAAATGTACCCACTTTTTAACTGTTGTAGTTTTTTTTAGTTAATAGTGTGGAGGTGAGTGCAAATACTTACCATGACAAACCGATTGGTTTATTGGTAGCTATAAGATAAGTATATTGTTTGTGATTGTAAATAAAAAAAACATCAAAAATGCTCTACGTAAAAAAGAGTTACTATTAGTACCTATGAATGAAGTGAGTTTATTCTCATAACATTATTCTTAGCATATTTCTAGGATCAGAACTATTATTAGAAGAGATTCATCTTGTTTCATCATGTGTGTGGTTACCAAATGCTTATATCAAGGCTGTTATTATCTAAATTTAGTATTCGTTTGCTTTTAATTCACATAGTTTCTAACAACAATTAAAAGAGTACGTAATGTCCTTGCTATCGTATACGATGATAGGATTTTATGATAATATTTATAATAAAAAATAAGATGAAATTAATTTACACTATAGGTGAATTATTTTTGCGAACAGGGAAGTTAGTCTGAGATTATCGTAAACGGAAACTGCAGTGGTTTATACATTTTTGTACCACGCCGCAGGCAAAAACGGGAAAGAACCTATAAGGTCGAATCAAACAACTTTGCAGCTGTGATGTTTAGCTACAAGCTGCGGTAACCAATAAGCATTTAGAGGCATAATATGGATTTGTACAGTAAACGAATAATCTAATGTCATTTTTGACCGACGAACCACGGTAAAACTCGCGAAGCTGTTAAATGAGTTGTAAGTCCGGATTGGGATTGTTCCCATTTAAATGGGATTGGTCCCAATCCGGACTTACAACTCATTTATCAGCTGCGCGAGTATTGGGATATCCGTAGCTTGTCGCTAACACTAGCTACAAGTTGGGCCGCCAAGTTGTATGATTCTATATATATAATATATATATATATATATATATATATATATATATATATATATATATATATATATATAATATAAATAGCATGACCGACTTAACCCGTGTCCAGAATTATTACATAGCATAAAACAAGATTATTTTTTTCAAAAATGAGCATGACCAACTTCACCCGTGTACAGAATTCGCGAATATTTCACACGGTTCCATGGAGCATTTTTCACATTATTGTTGATTTATCAAAAATGGCTTAGCCGAATTCGATTAAATTTAAATGGGACCAATGCCGAAGTATATTCTTTCCAATAAAAAAAGAATTATTCAAATCGGATCACTATAAAAAAAGTTATGCGTGGTTATACATAAATAAAAGTATATACGCTTCGAATTGTATACCTCTTCCGGTGGTTTGTCGGTCAACAAAGTCGCTTTCCGCTGTCTGTCCCCATGTTTGCTTATATCTTTAAAACTACGCAACGGATTTTGATGCAGTTTGTTTTAATAGATAGAATAATTCAAGCGAAATGTTTATATGTATAATACACTTGTGCGCAGCCGGGGCGCATCGCTAGAACTCAAATATTATGCACGGATCGATGTAAAATTTTTCACATTATTGTTGATTTATCAAAAATGGCTCAGCCAATTTCGATAAAATTTAAATGGGACCAATTTCGAAGTTTACTCTTTCTAATAAAAAAAAAACATTGAATCGGACTACTATGAAAAAGTAATGCGTGGTTATACATAAAAAAATATATACGCGTCGAATACCTCCTCCGGTGGTTCGTCGGTCAAAAATGACAGTAGATTTTTCGTTTACTGTACAAATCCATATTATGCCTCTAATTCCCTTATCACTTCGTTGCATATAATTATGTACTTAGTTTTTGCAATAAGTTCTAGAATAAATGCTCTGTTATTTTAATTAGTGTGCTTAATTTTTTTTACTTCTCTGCTCTCTAAGATACCTAGTTACTCGAGATATGAAGACACATACTTACCTAATTATGTTAAACTTATTTTTTTTTCCAATAGGTAGGTACAGTACAGTATACATTTCTTGAGTTTTTTTCCAATAGGTACAGTACACAGTACAGTATACATTTCTTGCACATAATTTACATACCTATTTAAACCATTTCTTTCCAGTCTTTTTTAACAATTTTGTATTGAGCGAAGATCGGTCGCTCTTTAGAACTATTTTGAATCTATACCAACCTACATCCTGTTTGGAGTTCCGGAATAATCTGTACTTGGGCGACACGTGCACCTTCAATGTCCTCTTTATATCAGTTTTAATAAGCAACAAAACTGCCGTAAAGCCATAAAACGTTATATCAAATATCCGTACTATTCATATTCCCATTTTTATGGGGGACCGACGTATCTCTGTTTCTTCAGTTTTATGCGACGCGGGACTACTGACCCTGCAAATGGTATTTTTACTGGACATATTGTACTGTAATTTGGTTTGTTTGTCGCAGACGGTTCTCTATATATTTTGTATCTAGGATAAGTTCACGCTTGGCCACAACATTGCCTGAAGGTATGAGACGATGTGATCGAAGATGAGGCATGCAGACTTGGAAGATAGATTTTCAGTCTTGACTCACTTTTTTTTTTATTTCAAATAGGTTTGCGTTTGACTACACACTGCCTGATGTTAAGCTGATATGCGGTCTAGGATGTAGCACGCTTACCTAGAAGATACCTATTTACTCGAGATTTGAAGACATTGTACTTTAGCGGAAAGACAGACTCAGGCAAAGCGTTCCACATTCTGGCAGTTCGTATGAGGAATGTGGACTCAAAACGCTTGGTTCTAACGCATGGGATGTCCACCATAAAAGGGAGGCGCTTTAGTCGCGTCCGTCTAACCGTACGATAGAAGAAAGGGGCAGGTGGGACCAGATTGTGCAACTTCTGGGCGCACTCACCGAAGTGATCCGATAGTAGGTTGACAGACACGCCACCCTACGTCGATGCTCGAGACTTTGCAACTTTGACTCAGTCAAGGTTTCATTATTATTTTATATACTACGGGACTAATCGCGCACTAAAATTACGAAATAAATAAATACCTCCTTATCCCGACGTTTCGGCCGAGTTGCATCGACCGTGGTCACGGGTAGACTGATAAATAATAATAAACTACCAAAATAATAATGTGTTCAAATCGCGAAAGTTTAAAAACAACAGTCAAGGTTTCGTTGCCTATCAGCCTCCTGGCTCGCCTTTTAATGGACTCCAAAGCCTCCAACTGGTATTTGGCAGAGCCATCCCAAAAGTGGGAGAAGTATTCCATGCAAGACCTAACTTGCGCTTTATAAAGACTAAGCAGTTGCTCAGGTGTGAAATACCGTCTCACCTTAGAGATAACACCAAGTTTTTTTGAGGCTAATTGGGTTTTTGACTCTATATAAGAGTCAAAGTTGAGAGTCGATGATAGCGTACCGCCTAATAGTTCCAGACTGTCAGTTACCAGAACGGACATACCACGGAGAGCGGGAGACAATTAGAAGGGTCTCTTTTTGGCCGAAAACAAACAGCCTTGAGTTTTCGTGGCATTAAACTTGACCAGGTTAGCAGCACCCCAGTCAGATACCGCCTCCAGACTCAAGTTAAGCCGTTCGACCATAACCTCTCTGAGTGACTCGATCTGTGGCCCGCTCGTTCTTTCTTCGGATGTGTAGCTCTCCATGGCCGTACTCTCGTCTGCGTACCCAAAAATACCAGGCTTTAGCAAGTCGTTAATATGCAGTAGGAAAAGCGTCGCAGAGAGCACTGACCCCTGAGGAACACCGGCATTGATAGCCATTTGGTCAGACGAACAACCATCTACAACTACTCGTATTGACCGATTCCTCAAGAAATCAGATATCAGCAGGTAGGCCGTGAGAAGGAAGCTTTCCAATAAGACTCTCATGCAAGACTCTGTCAAATGCTTTGGAGATATCCAAGGAGACAGCCAACGCCTCTCCTTGTTTCACTTTATGTGTGTACGTCAGAAGGTCCCCAGTAGACCGGACGCCTGTTATTAAAAACACGTTCCATACTCTTGCAAAGTATGGACGTGATCGAAATCGGTCTGTAATTGGCAGGGTCAGCACGGCTACCTTTTTTGGGTACAGGCTGCACGTTAGCAAGCTTCCAAGATTTGTGCACTTGACTTGTCTTCAGAGAGAGGCGAAAGAGGCGGGTCAACACAGGCGACAGCTCAGGCGCACAAGTCCTTAGTACAATAGCTGGAATACCATCAGGGCCACTGGCCTTGTTCACATCTAGACTGACAGAACTTTGAGAACCTCCTTTTGCCGGATATGTATTTCACTCACTGAGGTGCCACAGTTTGGCAAAGTTGGAGGTCTCGCACTACCGGGATCCAGACGCGAATACTCCGCAAATCGAGATGCAAATAAATTTACCTTCTCTACCGCGGTATGAGCCAGCGAACCATTGGGTTCCAGCAACGGAGGCAATGAGGGGCGGCAGAAGTTTGAAAAGCACTCACTTTGAAAAGCCTCAGATTATTGCATGATATATTTTACAACACACTATAAGCAACACATCTTGGCAAGGTCTATTAGTATATTTTTGTGTGACTTGTGTAACGTTATGATTAACGTGTTTAATACTGAAACATTCTTTGGCGAACACAATGACACAAATCTTATCGCTAACAGTGATCTCGACATAGATGAATCTTGTACTTATTACGGCTCTACAATGAATTAAAGTTTTTTTTTTTAATTCATTGATCATAAGTACATCTACTGAAATAATTGAAATTGTCTGTTAATTTTACCACCACAGAATTAACTCTGTACTTACTATGTAATAGTTTCAGCGAACTCGACGTAGGCATAAGTATCAACCATAAATTTATAATTAGCTCGTATTAGGTTGTATATGTAATAAAACCTCAAATTTACGATTTGTTTAACATTTAATTTGTAAACAGTCAACACGCATCTATTTGCATCACAATTTCTTATACAACATTTTCATACATTAATACAATTTTAGGTACGTCTTTGGCAAGTCGACTTCATATCAAACATACGCTAAGCTTCGTTTACACCGATCAATTTACTGATCAAAATTAGCGAACAAGTCGATTAATATACTTCACAAAACCACAAAAGTAGAAAATTTTAGTGTAGAATAAATACATTGTTAGGTTAGAAGGCTTTCTTAAAAAAAATTTTTTTTGTATTTCTGGTTAGCAAAAAAAACAGTTAGAAAACAATTGTAAATAATTAATCGTTATAATTGCTTTCACGCTTATGAGCGTATATAATAGTAGTTATAAAATTAGTTAAACTGTTCATTACCGAAGCTAATAATAAATATGCCAATTGTAGAGTCACCGTAAAAATCAATTTCACATTATTTTCCATGGGCGTAAAGGTAAACTGAGCACAATCATTCAAATTCACATGCCTAATCAATTAAAGTATAATAAATATAGCTGAACTTAATTGCGAGTAAAATAAAATCAGATTCAATAGTTACTAAACAACCTAAAGGGAAGCCCTGAAAACTAAAAGCACAGAATATTTGAAAAAGTAACAGAGTAGGTAAAACAATAAGTAGTTCAACTAAAATAGTTTACATGAAAATGAGACTTTTGAAATGAGATCAGCTAATGAATTAGCTACACACACATTTTACTAAAGACAAGGAATATAATGTTCCTTCCGTCATCAATTTAGTCAGTAACTAGTAGGTAAGTAGATGAAATGCGAGAAAATTACGATTTATGTGTTAGAATTGACTAAGCTAGCCTCGAAATAAATGAAATCTTATTATTTAAAAACAAAGCAGACGTGGTCTGAACAGTGTATCACACGCAGCCGGAAACCGCTTACTTATGATATGTGCTTTCTTGAGCTTTCAGCCATGGTAACAAGATATTACAAACAAAAAATTTATAACAGTAGCAGATACATCTTACAAACTATACCCTTACTAACTACAGTAACTGCATTTTATTATTATGTACATTTACGATTGCACTTCCGCTTATAAGTCTCATTAGACAATATAACTATTCAAAATATACAAAGAGATATTTAAATAATATAATTATATAAACTTATACTTCAATACTGCTCCAATTTTAAATTTCACAATGCGTTCACGCCGATTTACAACCGAAACTATATAATGAATGCTGTCTGTATTTGGCATTTCATGGCTTATTTCATTCAATTTAATCCCGTGGAATGGTTCGTTATGAACATTTTTAAAATTCATTTGGACAATCTTTGGCACTAAAACCTTACATCTAATATTACATCTGGTCTCTAAGACATCCTTACCCTAGTCTTTATCAGAGATCAAATTAATTTAATCTATATTTTCTATTTTTCTGATAAGGAGTAGTTAAGGATCGTTAGGACTCGGCTAAGTCTCGCAGACCAAGCCAAAGAGGACATTGCATCGATATAACCTAAAGTCTTTAAGTCACGGTATATGAGAGAGTTCGACTAGCGAGTCACTTCTGGAATCACACCACTTCGTAACCACATTTACGACAACGGGAACATTAAACAACCAAAAATATGAAACTACCGTCATCTCCTAAAATTATGCTTCAGTACAGAGCGGGAGTTCCACAGTCACAGCATCGTTATCACAATTTTCACGATAGTTTAAACACTAAGTTCTGAGAGGTCCAGGGTAGTTGTTTCAGAACTGTCATACGAAGTCGCTGATATCGTTTTGTAGTGCGTTCTGCGCCTTGTCGACGCATTTCCTGACGGCCGCCAGCACGATGCCGACTCGCCGGTCGAGCGCGGTGAGGTGCGGCTCCCACAGAATGGGGTCCAACGGGTCTAACTTCATAGACTCGCGGAGGACTTTAGATAGTGGTATACCGTTGTGGTGCCTGAAACAAAGCAATCGGCAATTTAACAAGTATTCCCTTTTAGTACAGAACGTGTACAACGATGCTAATGGTTATATATTTATTATTTTGTAACTAAAGATATGAGATGAGAAACGATTATGGATCCAAGAGATGTTTTCCTAAAACTCGTTATCGTTTCCTACCCGTTCACAAATGCACTGGATAAGATAAAAGCTGGGCAAGGAGCAACCGAAGGTGCTGCGCAGGTTTTATTACTTACTTGAGCAGCCCCGCGAGCGTGGTGTGTCGCACGAGGCAGCACTGCAGTAGTGGAGCCAGGATGCTGAGCTCGTCGTGGAATGGCTTGCCGAACCCGCGCCCGTGATCCAGGTGCAGAGTGAACGTCTCGTTGCCGAACATCCTGCAAGGAAACATCATCACAGAATTCGTAAAAAAGAAATCTAAAAAAACTATTTTTGGAAAAGCCTTATAAATCTGAACTTTGAGAGGGTATTTTCTATTTAACCAATGATATACCAATATTTAATTCACCGAAATATCTTTATAAAAAAAAGTATATTTTAGAATTTTTTTTAGAAGCTAAAACAGAAGTAATTATCACCTAGCTTTATACAGGGTTATTTCTAATCAATCTCTTCCTCTAAGGGGCTTATTTTGTACATCAAAACTAGCAAATTTGTTCTGCGACTTTTGTCAAAACTAAAAAAAAAATTGTTGTTCCAAAGAAAAATATCGTTCACCCGCGATAAAATTTATGAAATAGCAGATATTTTTTTTGAGTTTTGACAAAAGTTGATAGTTTTGATGTACAGAATAAGCCCCTAAAAGGATGCTAATTGATTAGAAATAACCCTGTATAAAACCAAACAGAAATGTTTCGTCGCGACAATCAATTTGTCAGCGGCAACACGTTTAGAACGTACTTGATGGTTTCATAGTGATGTCTGTCCATGTTCCCGATGAGGAAATCGAAGATAGACATGTCCATGAGGTCGAGCAGGCGCCGCCCCGAGTCGTATGGAGCCATCGTCCGGACCTGGAAGATATCATTTATCCATGAGGATTTCATCAGGTGAACAGTCTCAAGGACCGACGTTTAGTTCAGCGCGTGAAATTTTCTGGGGGTTTTTCAACCTAAAACTAAGGTGAAAATCAATCGATGCTATTTTGTACATAAACTAGACCATTATTCGTTTTTTCGTGTAAGACAGTGTATGTGCCTTGTTAACACTACTTATATATTCAGGGCCGAAAAAATATTTTTTATCACATCTATTCGAAAAGGACTACTTGGTTCGCCTTTAAATGCGCCCAAAAGGTGGAGTTTTCTATAAAGAACTTTATAAGTGCGCCGGAATTATCTTTGCCGCGCACTTTTTGAATTTGGAACAAATAAGTGCGCCGGAATGATCTTTGCCACGCACTTTTTGAATTTGGAAGTATGTACCTATTTGTATTTTTGTTATGTTAGTGTTCAGCGCCAAGAAAATGAATGAAAAGAATGTAAATATAAGTTTTCATTTGTTTTATTATTACGTACCATTTAATTTCAATTTAGTTGTTACTCTACGTCTTATTAAATAATAATATTACAATAAAATATGAGGCGCCTTAGATTTTCACATAGAGGTGAAGAAAAGTAGAGTGTACCACTCGGGCGTAAAATATATTTTTGGCTCGGGCGACGTACTTTGATTCCCTCGCTACGTTCAGGATTTACTAAAGAATCCCTCACTTCGTTCTGGATTCAAAAAAGCGCCCTCACCGTAAAAATATTATTTTGCTCCCATAAGATACAATCTACTTTTTTACAATCTCGTGAGGAATAGTTTAGCTGTAAATGGCAAAAACCCAAGAATTTCGTGCCCTGAACTAACGCTGGACCTTAAATTATCTAATGTTTTTGTCTTGTTGTTATAGTAGGCAATTTCACTATCTGATATTTAAATGGTAACGCAGGCTATTTAGCATTGACTTACAATAATAATAACAATGATCAATTTATTTCAGTCATAACAACAAAACGACTGAAATTTCAGGGTTCCGTGCTCTAAGCGTGTAGACAGTAGGGTGGGCCGCGTTAGTATGGTGAAAAAAAAAAATTCGTATTTCAAAATGTTCTAGTGCGGAAAAGTTGTGTATAGCCTTCAATGTAATAGACATACAAAAAACAATTTAAAAAAATACCTTTTTCAGGTTCCGCAAGCCGATTGAAATTTTAAAAGTTAATGCGAAATCTGTAAGCTTGGTGGTGGGATTAGAAAGAAAACTAAAATAGTTATTATAATTTTTATTACAATAAAATATTTGCAGACACATACTTATAAAAATATTTCTAAAAAATGCATAGAACACCTGAAACATAATTATCTATAAACATTATTATTCAGGTACATAATCCTGTTTTGTTTCCATCGTAGGCAAAGTTTCCCTCGAACATATGGTTGAAGCAATAAGTCCTTCTCTGTTATTTTTACCACATACTTTTGCAGCAGCTTCAGTAACAACCTTCACACAACGTTCTACTGCTTGAGTGTGGCAGTGGAACGGGTCAAATTTTATGAGCATTGTGCTGATGTCCGACAACAAGCACGCTTCGAGCTCTTCTTTCGTCACTTCTTCTAATACAGGCGGGTAAGTGACCACTCACTTACCCGCCGCAGGTATGTCTTGCCATGCAATTATGTCAATGTAAGACATAGGTTCAAAGTTTAATTTTGGAATTTTGAACAATCGTGGCTGCTTTCTGGTTAACTCTTCCAATTTTTTGTTGATGGCCATGGATCGGTTATCATTGTTAGCAATATGTTTTCAGGATGCGCAAAATATGCATTTCGTTGTATTACCGGGTCAATAACAGATTTTAGCTGACTAGACAGACGTCGAAAAAGCGGGAACTTGCTTCTTTAAACAGTAATATCTTTTCCTGAAACGATGCAGTATTTTGTCTATTTTTAACTGATTTTAATAAGTTTTTGTACATAATATGATACGCTTTAATCATTGTAGTTATCCCGATTTTTAAAACTGTTGGTAAAGAAGCTTTTTTTCCATATTTTAATAATTTTTTCAGTTACCTTCTCTACAATATCACGTAGGGAAGGATCTTTGGCGCCATGAATCGACTTCCATTCCAATCATTCCCACTCACAACATTTTAGGACATATTCGTATGTTGGCAATACGTTCTCTTGATGTACGGTAAGAGTACCGATGATAGGGCACGTATTTAAGTCTAGTTATAATTTTACTCATATTTGCGACACAACAAACGTTTAATAAAACTTGCGCGACCTCTCCATACAAAATTTGTTTTCACACTGATGCGCTCTCTCTCTTTCAAGGTCATGTAATGTAAAGCTACACACGGTTTCGTCAACATTATTGTAGGAAAACATCAGAAAAATATTATTAAATTCAGTAGGTATATCAATGGATGAAAACTAGCAAAATATTACAAATATTTTCAAACAAGTACTTGCGGAACCTAAAGGTCTGCTTTCTATAGCAAAAAACTAGTAAATATTGAATCTTTGAATGCAAACACAACTTTTTACTACTAGTACTAATCAAATTTGTAAAAAAAAAAATTCGGCCCACCCTAGTAGACAGCCGGCTACAATTTACGTAAATCAGCCAGTTACTTAACATATTTTTGCCAGAAGAATTATCTAAAAGACATAAAATATATATATTTGCCCGTTCGCTCAGGATTATGCCACACGTTTTTTTGCGCTGCTCTGGATCAAGCAAATATCCCTTTATAATAATAATATTATTCTTTTGTTACGTGACCGCATGTCGCGAATTTATATCTACGAGTAAGACATCTTTGTGTAACCAAAATCCGTGCTTATAGTAAAATGTCTTCTCAAGATAAGTTTCCAAGTATCGCTCGATATCAGGCCCAGCGCTGCGTTAAGCGGGTGCACGGCGCGGGCATCCGACGCGGGCACGCGAGCGTACCCCAGTCGCCCGCGCCGCGTGTGACGGGCGTTCCGCCTACGCAGCGCTGCTCCATGAATTTACATGAAACATCACGCCGCGCCGTGCACCCGCGCCGTGCACCCGCTTAACGCAGCGCTGGGCCTCAAAGATATCGTAATGCTCAGAATAGATTCGGCGTAACGGGTACAAAAAGACGAGAGAGTGATTAGCAAACGTACCGAATTGCAATAATCTGATTGTATCTCCCACTGTGCTTTCCGCCGCTTGTGATACGATCGCCGCCACGGGTGACGCCATACCTGTATGGAAATTAAAATGTAATTTAACAAAGAAATTTCTGACAAGACCTGTTTTGAATATATTGGGTGACTGGTATACATTTAGCAACCTTTTAGGGGCTTATTCTGTACATCAAAACTAACAACTTTTGTTGTGCGACTTTTGTCAAAATTCAAAAAAAAACAGCTGTTCCATACATTTGATCGCGGGTGAACGATATTTTTCTATGGAACACCAATTTTTTTGTTAGTTTTGACAAAAGTCGCAGAACAAAAGTTGTTAGTTTTGATGTACAGAATAAGCCCCTAAAAGGTTGCTAAATGTTTATCAGTCACCCTGTATAACTACACTTCTGTGCTACAAAATATAATTTAATAGAAGGTCTATACAGAATGTAAGGGGAACGCTTCTGAAGCCAAAAAAGGATCATAAACAATCAACTGTTCGGGAATGGTCCCATAGTTTTTAATAATGATGAATACAATAGATTTTTTTCGGTTTAGGGATCGTTCCCCTTACACACTCCCCGTTTAGTGAATAGCCCTCGTAATGGAATAGTTATATATAATTGCCTATATCAAAATAAGCAATAGGTAAAGTACTAAATACCAAAACAGATAGCCAGTTTAGACGCTTGGCTTTATACGTGTAACACTAAGAGTTAAACATATCAGCATGTTACTCCTGTTATGACTTTGGATATTGGATTTTGATGGAATTGCTCGAAGTTGGATATTTTCCAAAAAAAATTCTTTAGACCAATCTGAACAGTTTTGTACAAAAAATATCCAACCTTAAGCACACTACGAGTCCAAATTGTAATAAAGTAAAGGAATGTGAACGTTTGGAACGGAACCCCCAGTACGCGATATTCGTTCATATTAGAACAGGTTTTACCTAATGATGATAAAACATAATTTAGGTAAATGCAATTTTAATGTTGAGTCATAAAATAGAAATATTATACCTACATACAAGCGGGTAAGTACAACTTAACATTGCTTAGGTAATTGACGGAATCTCTTTGACGACTTGATAAATAAATAAATATTAGGGGACATCTTACACACGGTCTCTGACCCCAAATTTAAGCAAATATGCCAGAGACTGATATACAACATATGCATATTTTAAATACATACTTAAATAAATAGTACCTAAATAACACCCAAACACAGAGCAAACACCTGATAAGATAGTATCTTTGTAAATCAAAATTGATAAATCTATAATCGCTACTGAAATTAAGTAGTCCTTTTTATTGAATGTAAATATGCTATCTAAAATTATCTGAGAGGTTAAGGTATCTGGAATAATAATAGTTATTACTGTTCATTAAAGCAATCGCAACATATATTGTGCATTAGTGATACAATTATCTCAAACAGGACGAATCAAATCGTTTTCGTAATTATATCTTGCTAACGACTCTAACGAGGTATAATAAAGATATCGTTCTGTTTCGAATATTATGATAAATTTAATCGCCGTGCTAATTACGATTCACCAATTAAATTACACAGGTTTATTCGATGCAACAAAATAACAATTCTAGTACAATACTTATGCAATCTCAAATCATACTTATCATCATAATATTATAATAATATCGACAGCCTCGATGGCTCAGTGGTTAGTGACCCTAACTTCTGGATCTAAGAGGCGTGGGTTAAATCCCCAACCAGAGCAAATATTTATGTGATGAACAAAGGTGTTTGCTCTGTGTCTGGGTGTTATTTAGTTACTATCTATATAAGTATGTATTTAAAAATAAGTATATGTAGTAGGTATATCAGTCTCTTGCAGCCATATCACAAGCTTTGCTTAGTTTGGGGTCAGAGGCCGTGTGTAAGATGTCCCAAAAGTATTTATTTATTATAAATCCGAAAACTTTATTGGTTTGATCCTCTTTTACGCAGGAATGGAGCAACGGATTGACTTGATTTTTGGCATGGATATAGTTCAAGGGCCGAAAAGTGACATAGGCTACTTCTTATCCCGAAAAATAAAAGAAGAAAAACGAAAGATTCTTGAAGGATAGCACAAAAGTCAAATTCCACGCGGGCAGAGTCGCGGGCAAAAGCTAGTAATAATATAAATTAGCAATCACAAATGTTACCGATGATGTACTACTGCATTTTACATGCGATGTATCATGTAGGTGTTACATAAACGGACGAAACATCTCATTGAATACTCATATTAAGCAAAAATAGAATTGATCGTTGATGGGGTGATACGAATAAAATATTGGGTTAATAACAGAAATAAACACTATGGAAAATGTATGATCAATAGAATTGTAAAGACCATGTGCAAGCATAGTAGGTAAAAATCCTAATGAAGTCCTGAGTCCATAAAATGCACGGATAGCGCTGGTTGCAAGCCGCTTTCAATCGGTTTTTATTGAGATCTATATAAGAGGCCTATCTTCAATCTTGCAATGGATATCTTCATATGACAAACATAACATAAACGAAGATAAAACTGACATTGCACCTGATATGATGACAATGACATAAAAACAAAAATAAATAAAGATAAAGAAACTGACCTTCCGTTCAGCAAGATCCGAAGACGGTAAAAACGCAGCGAAGCTCCCTTCCAACATATCTGGGTTCCCGCAAATAGCGTGCCCGGTATCGCAGTAGTAGGAACACTTCCCGTGGAAGCAGAAGTTGTTGGCCGGAGACACGAAGAAAGTCTTCAGGATGTCTCCTTCGGTGACGTCGTATATCTCGGTAGTCATGTTCACCAGTCGACCGACGACGGGCATGGCGCGCCGAAAGCCGAGAATCCTTTGAGAAAACATAGGTTCCTTTATACATTATTTTTAAATATTTAACACCCTATCTTATAGCGGCTAGCCCGTGTTAGAGTTAAATAAGCCGTGTCATCCGAGCCTAGGTAACGCTAAGTATATTTCTATGATATTCAATTTAATTTTAAGCTTCTTTTTAACACGCTTTTATTAGTTTCACCTGTATGTTTGCTTGCTTGCTTGTAACCAACCCCTTTGAGTTCGATTTTGCCCTACTTCGAGCTATCAGATTTTCTTTAAACTTTGCACACCTATCAAAGACCGATGACAATGCATTTATTCGATTACTAAAAAGTGAAAAATAAATAGTTTAAAAATAAACTAATAAACACGCTTTCATAGCTTATCAAACTAAAAAGTGTAAAATAATTTTCAATACAAGCAGAAAATAATAATTAATAAAAAATATTAAAACTATTGTAAAAAACCGTGGGGTGCTCGATTTACCAAAAATTAGGGCACAAAGCACTCGACGCTTTTTTTTACAATAGTATAACTTAATACTTTTCGTTCATTATTATTTTCTGCCCATATTGAAAATTATTTTACACTTTTTTAGTTTGATATGCCATGAAAGCGTGTTATTTAGTTTTTATAAACTATATTTATTATTTCATTTTCTTTTAGGCTTGTGAAAGTCACATTGAATTATGTATTATTATACTATTATTAAATATTACCTCTATACTGCTGATACTAAGAAAACTGTGCTACCATTTTCTACAATTTTTGCAGTACATTTTACTTTTACTTTCACCATTATAACCAACTTTTATAACAGAGCCAACTCTGAAATAAAACTCTCGGAAAAAATGAACTCTTGCATAGGAAGATACAATTTGTCCAAATCATTGAACATTTTAAGAAGAAGAAGAAAGTTATTTATTTACTAAAATTGAAATACACGAATGAATACAAGAATAACAGTTGAAGTAAAAGTAAAGTAAATTTTGTGTGGTACAATTGATTTATTTAGCTATAATGCTGAATACAAGTATAATTTTTTTAAATACAATTTTATATCTCAGAATAATATTCATCGACGTCGAGATACATTCCGTACATACACTTGATTACATAGATGTATGTAACATTCAACTAGAGATACCGACTTTACCGATCTTTAATAAGTTCTACGGATGCTGCCTATGCAGTTATAAGCTATGTATGTAGGCTGAAGAATTTCTAAGTAATAGCAATATTAATATCCTTAATACTGTACTATAATGGGTAGAAACGATCCTAAATATGGGTTAATCTCGCCGTGTCCCCCACGCGCGGATTCCACGTGCATGATGAGTGACATGACGCAAACAATGACTCAAAGGCACAGACAGAGACATGCTTTGTATTTCTGATCGAAACTGGTACATTTTACGATACATTCATCTTTCAATATTTTAGATGCAAACCGATTTAGAAATAATTATTTTTCTCAAAAAAATGGCAAAACCGGCTTCCATCGTATACAAAATTCGAATAGTTAACTCGAAATACTTACTCGTTGTTTACAATGTTTATATTATTAGGCATTTTTCAAAAACAGCTCAGCCGATTTCAATAACCTCGCGTGTACTTTATACCTTTTCAAACTAAAAAATAATTTTTGATTCGGTTCACAATTGGCGAAAATATCGACGAACATACACAAAAAAAAATACATAAATACGAACAAAAAACTTGACCTTTTCGGAAGTCGGTTAAAAATGTCGCATTTCTCTTTACAATCCGAAACACTATAGGCCGAATCATAAAAGGCAGCGGATGTGAAGTTAGCTAGAAGTTGCGCAATAGCCATTCAACGCGCAGTTCTATGTGATCTTCAGTCAGGATTGGTTATTGATGCGCAGCTTGTAGCTAACTTCACATCCGGCGACTTGTATGGTGGTATCTTGCAATATTCTAAATCACATTATAGCTTACTACTTTCTAAAAGCTAACAATACCCCGGAGTCAGTCAGCTGGGATGCTTGGCGTTTGGTGGGGATACCCGTGGGAATTGGAAAAAAAGTTAATTAGTATCTTGGAACTACCTGAAAGCTGACCATCGGTGTAAGGGTAGATAAGTAATTTAAAAAAATATAACCACAGCCAATTACCTGAAACATACATGTAACAGAGCCTGTCAGTCAGTTTTTTTTATTTTTACTTTATTTATTTTATAAACAATAAATAGGAAGCTTTAGAATTGGTAAATGATGAACCATTCAACAAATTGTTCTCACTGTATTCACACTTCGTATGTAGATATAATATAAATAGCGCATTTGTAGATATGAAATAAGCTAGATATCATTAGCTATATAACTGTGCTTATCCATGAAATCACGTCCGACCGGAGGTTGCACACGTCCGCCGGAACGACGCCTAGGTCAAACTAGCCCAGACGTATCATTCATAGGATTCCTAATTATTATTAACTATACGGCTAAATTCAACTTAATACAATGCAAAAATGGTATGCAAACTAATATTATAAATACAAAAAATCCAACAACAAAATCTTCCAAGATCAAAGAGCAGTTGTTTGATGATGGAATTCAATGTTTTCACTACCACTTCCACTATTGGATAGACAATATTATAGAACGCAACAGTCATAACGTTATGTTTAGAATAATAAGCGGGGACAAAAATAACCTTATCAGTTATCACCCTCAGCGTTTTATCAAAGAAATTTTTCGTCAACATTTCTGATTAGTACCAGTATAAAGCATTAGAAAACTCAGGCTGGGGTATCAAAGTTACTTGCTGTTTTATGAGAATGTTATAAGTTATTTAATCAATAAATAGGTGCTCCGTTGATAAAAATAATCGGGCGGACAAAGTGCCCGATTATTTTTATCAACGGAGCACCAATGGACAATGTAGATACAGTGCATTGCAAGACGGCTCCGCGTGCTAGCACTCGCCAACTTGAGGAAGATCGTCGAATGCGACCGAAATTATAGTCGTTACGACTATCCCTACACGTGAGTTCAGTCCCGTTATATATAGTATAAAATGTAGATACATTGTCCACTCTTACCACCACACTCCACACACACTCTTAACACCTCAATATCCAAAATATAATGAGTATCTTACCTGTCTAGGTGAAAAGCAGCTATTTCAGCATTATGTCGCTCATAATCGGAAAAGTAGAAGTGATTCGGCAGCGTCTGGGTGTCGCGTGGAAACCTGCGATACAAAACATTTTGTTATCTCTACAATATAGAACATAAAAAATAATATAGAACAAAGGAATAATATTAATCTCCAAAATTCATTGATATATGTTATATCGCAATGATAGAGAGAAAATGCCAAATATATCAAATTTAGTTGGCGTTCAAATGCTCCAGACAATTTATCCAATAAATTAAATAATATTATGTAGGATTAGCCAAGTGACCTTTCGATAAGAATATTAATTTCATTCATTATATAAGTGCCATTTTAAAGATCTCGACTTCAATCCCATGCTGAGTTTATTACTTAAGTCTTAATGACAATACTACACTACTACTACATAGAAGGCAATTGGATCATCCACAGACCCTTGAAGGTCTAAAGATAATCCAAGTGCTCAAGCCCACTGCCAGTTGGCAGCGTGCCCAGCATGCTGGCAGCATTGCCACGCTGAATGGCAATGCTTATACGTTGAGCCAAATAAACACCAGCATTTTGGTCGCGCGTCGCGTCCACCAGACGCTCAGAAAGACTTTTGAAAACGAGATGAGCTCCCGGCCCCCACGGACCCAAAGTCTCAACTCCAAATGGCTCAAATATGTAACCACTACCGAGGTTAGCATATTTGCGCCGCTGAGTTGATTGTATACACATTGTATATTAAATGCATAAAGGATACTATTGCTTTAATCTGTGTCGGTATAAAGGTGTGACAAAGGTTGGTATCAACGGCGGACATGCGAATATTTAGATCATAGCACCTACCAAAGACTTAATTACAAAGGTAACGGTCCCGTAAAAAGGTGTCCCGTTGCTGCGTGATAGAGGAACAAACCAACAAACTTTTCGGATTTATAATATTAGTATGATTTATATAATGTCGTTTCGATTCTGTTTTCCACATCTTAATTTAACCTTAGTCACAAATTGTAAAGTATCCTGCCTTGCAAATCTTTCAATGCTGCGTAGGCAACACAAGCCAAAGAAAAAGAGATACCATCGATTTGCGCCGAAGAGTGTTGCAAGTGTCGCCAAGATCGTGCCTTATCTGATGAAAACCACTTGATCACTTGATTGTTAGATAACTGCACAACGATGAGGTAATCGCCCTTCAACGTAGCGCTTTGTATGAAATTATCGAAAATCTACCATAAAGACTGTTTAATACTAGTTCTTTTTATGGTTCCGTAGTAAAACGAGGAACCCTTATAACTTCGTTGTGCCCGTCTGTCTGTCTGTCCGTCCGTCCGTCCGTCCTAATATTATAGAGCCTTATAACTACCACATTTATAAAACAAATTGTATGAAATTAGAGATTAAGATAGTTTTGGTATAGATCTCAATTTTGTATAAGTCAAATTTTCAAAACCGTGTATAGCTACCATAGTAGGTACATGTAAAGTGGAGATACAATTTTTTCCAACATACCCGTGTATCATCGAATAGGTTTTTTTAAAATAAATGGTAGATTTGATTCAGCATTTTTGTCACGTGTACCATTTGTGAGATATAGGCCGCCATAGTTTAAAGAGTATCCCCCACCCTAAAGGGTGTATTCCTAAAGTATACAAGATAGAATCTTCAAACTTTCCGAGTTAGTTATAGTCAATAATAATAAAAACTAAAATTATTTTGAGCACTGTGGGATTATGACTTTTTGAGTTATAAAGAAACATTGAAATTTTTAAATTTGCACACAGCTCAGAGTTCATTGACCTCAAAAACATATTTCTTGGCCAATTATGTTTTTAGTTTAGTTATGTGTTTTTTACAGTCAACCATCTAAAGACATCATTAAAATTGGTTTTCATGATCATCATAATCATCGTCACCATCTATAATCTCTTTCACCAATATGAAAAAGAAAAAATGCCAGGTCGATGATGGAAGCCTATCATACGCGTGTCTCGACACGCACTTAACAACTTATTATAGTTATATAGATCTGTGACTGATATAGCTAGTATGAGAAATTATGACGTAATCAGTTGCTTTATACCTAAGTATAAATATACAAGAGTTGACAGCAGAAAATGCACGTTAAATAATAAAATTTTAACTCACTTTTCCTTGAAATTTAATTTATAAATAATTATTAGCTATAAAGCATGACGTTATTTCGAATTAAGTATTACTCAGCCTAAGAGAAGGTTAAAAATGATATAAATGACAAATATGCATAATAATATTACATATGTACATACCTAGTGTCTAATAGGTGTAAAATGTAAATTATAGTGTAGCAATACAAAAAAATGACAATAATATTATTTAAGTTATTCATACTAGAAAATATTACTTGAGGTCATTTGAGACAGAATAATAAACACGGTAATTTTCCATCAGCATAAATGTAGCACGCCCAATATAGTATAATTACAAATTGTACCTACAAGTATCAACTCAACATATTTTGCGAGAGTAGGTACCTACCTACTTAATGTTATAAAGCGTCTTGATGTAAATTACGCGGTCATATAAAATAGTAATTAAAACTCTAACAGTACCAGAATTGTTCAACAAACCTTGCAATTCGGAAGATCGACAGATAAGGCCGAGTGCCGTACCAAGAAGTGTATGGAAATTAAATTTGAAATTCCGAAAAAGGTGACAAGGGAGGTATAAATATAAAATACCTTGACAATAATTCACTTATTCCACTGCCCACTTGACAGGTACTTACTCAAAATGTAAATTGAAACCAAGTAATATAAGTCCATTACAGAGGAATATCAAATATCGACTCCAAAAGATAAGAGACCCGTGTTCAAAATTTATTACTTTGAAAAATTTAGAGGAAGCGTATCTTGAACAAATGGTTGGTGGAGATCTTAAATGTGAGATCCATTTAAAGCTTTACCACTCATGTATCTTTTTAAGTGGACCATAAATAATGCAGGCATCGTCAAGTTATCATACAGTTGATTTGTTGACATTGTAGTGAGCTGTACTACACGTGCATTTTTAACAAGAGAATGATATGAGCATTGCGATACAAGGTAGAGTTCATTTATCTTTGAATTTACCAACATAAATACTTAAAAAAATTAAAGAGGAAAGACACACACATTATAGATAAATTATTTTTTTGCAATTGTGTGACCGACTTCACCCGTGTTCTGAATTCGCGAATATTTCGCACGGATCGCTGTGGCATTTTTCACATTATTGTTGATTTATCAAAAATGGCTCAGCCGATTTCAATAAAATTTAATAAATAAAAATAATACATTTCGAAGTATACTCTTTGCAATAAAAAAGAATTATTGAAATCGGACTACTATGGATAAAGTTATGCGTGGTTATACAAAAAAAAATATTTATACGCGTCGAATTGAGCGTCTCCTCCGTTTCGTCGGTCAATAAAATAAGCTGCAGTTCTAGAGATACAAATTATTGAAAAATGTCATACCACGTACGATTGGAAATTATTCATTTATTTTTCTCTGTAACACCCTACTGGTTTTAGATATGTGGTCAGGAACTCAGGACGTACTTTACATTTTTGTCAATACACCAATGACATTTTCTCATTTACTTACAATACAAACATTTAAAGAGCTAGCGCGTACTAATAAAATTACGTAGGTATATGGAATTTGTATCATACGAAAATTAGAAGGCATGAGTCGCAATCGAGTGCCCTTATCTGTCAAGCGATCGTGTTCCATTAGTCTACTATTTATAATCAACTTACCAGCAGTATGTATTACAAATTACAATTATGTATTACAATCCTTACAATGACAAAGGCTTCTTTTAGTCATGTCCTAAGATATACGACAATTAAAGTGGCGCTTAAATCGTGAATCTGGTTAGATAGGAGCCATTCCAGTAATGCAGTTCAGGCGGCTTCCGATTTATCGCCCGAAGGAGGGGCGTTCTGAGAGCGCAATCAAATGCATTTACATTCTCTCTGCTTTGTCTTTTAGCTGTACAAAAAGTGACCGTTTTGTTTACAGATAAAATGTAACACTGTCGTGGTTTTAGTAGTTCTGTTTCGTAGTCGGATACGATTCACTTTATTAGAAAGCATTACGAAAAAGCGACGTTTTTTTAGTGTTGGGGCTGACTACAAAATAGGATTTTGAGAAAAAATAAACCCACGCAGTAGTACGTCCCTATATTTTAGAACTTTTTAATTGGTAGAGATGCGATTTCAAGGTTTAGGTAGGTATACTTTGAAGTCGCGACAAAAAATCAAATGAGTGTATCATTTTATGAAATTAAATGAATACAAGAAATATGTATAGTTACCAGTATGTAGACACTTTGAATAAACCAAATATTTGTGAGAAATATTCTAAGAACGAAGCTGCGGAAGATATCATAAACATCATACATAAAGTGTAATAAAATAACACTTCAACTAAAACATATCTACAAAAGAAGAAAATTCAAAGCGATGTTAAAATACATATGAGCAACGAAATCGTCCTCTCAGGTACCCGAATAAAGCTAACTTGCATACTAGGTGATAAAACTAATACACGCTCCTGCCGCCAGGAGGCGCTATCGACTGTCTCGTTATTTATAGTCCGCCGGGGAATTGTTAGATCCGAGGTCCCCTTGATATGTCGACGGGATAACCCCACGAGCCCATAATTTTTATCGGAAAGTTATACAGCCTACTCGATCTCCGCATGATCCCGACATTTGATTTTGTATTCCAATTATTTTAACAAGAACTTATTTTACTACAGTACTGAAAGCATGTGAGCATCGATAATCATAAAAAAATTATCTCGTAAGTTATAATTTTCCCTGAAACTTTTGTAACAATTAAGATAAAGTTTGCAGCTGAAAACGCCTCTAAACTTCTTTTAGCTAACTTTAAAATTTGCAACTTTCATGAACTTCGCAAAGTTCCATAAAAATTGAGCTTCTGTCTTGTATCAACCTGTCTTCGTATATTTTATTTGAAATAACATAGCGTAGAGAAGCGAAGTGCTAAGACGTTCTGTTACTCGATATACACGCCCTCGGGGACTGTTCCTTCAGCCCCGCGAGAAAATTTTTGGAGCCTGATGTCTGATCCTTTGTCACGGCAAAAATTGTATTTGATAGCCTTTCAGAATATTATGCGCAGAACGCACGCTCAAAGGTTGACGTAATTTATCTTCCCCGTAGGATTGAAGCTTTACATTTCCATAAATTCCTTTGGAAATATAATGCTTCGCTCGGAGAAATAATTTTATAGAATAACGAAGTTCTAACAATGGCACGGGAGTTCCAGTAAGCGCGTAAGTAACATAAGTTTTGAAGGAGCTCTCGAACAGTGCTCGTAGTCGGTGAGGAGTGGGCAAGCCGCTAAGCCGATCGTGTGAAAGAACGTTCTGGAAGTTTCGTGAATAGAACCGACGACGCACAACACTGAACAAGGTGACAGAAGTTTGTACAAGTGCTTCAGTACCACGCGGCCGCTCCAAACTAAGCGAACAGAAGTTTGAAATAAAAGTTAGGGGACATGACGTGTGCGCCGGACTTACGAGCCTGGAGTGGACTTCAACTTTGACGACTTTAATCTTAATTGATTGGTTTTTTTTATAAATATAAGTTGTTAATTGATAAAATTGTATTTCTTGTGTTCCATTTCTTTATCTATTTAAGTACTTAACTAACGCTGAATGCTTCGAAAACACTTATCTTTGTTTAATGCACCTACTTACGGTGAATATGTTTTTCTCGCACTTACCTCATTGTAAGTATAACAGAATACGGCTAAAACTCACGTTATAATTATACGGTTGATCCGCAAGGAATCCAACAAGTTTCAGAGTATTTAGAACTCCATCCTCAGGGAATACGCGCACCCCCGTCGACCGGCGCGCGCGCACTGATCAACCGTATAATTATAACGTGAGTTTTAGCCGTATTCTGTTATACTTATGATGAATACTCACGGTAGTTTTAATGAACTTACCTCATTGGTTTGAATAGGGCTTGGACTCCGTTTGGGTAGTCAATAATAAGCTTCAACTGTGTCCCTCCTTCCTTTTGCTCTGTAAAAGAGAAACTATTTCAAAAGTTTGAAAAAGTTTACTGCAACAGCAATATTTCTTTTGACTTCATGGCGATCAAAGGACTAAGTAAATATTATTAGTTATCAAACTTGAATATAGTTTTCAAACTTTTCACCTAATCTTACTTAATGGTGGGAACCATAAACAACTGTGACCATTAAGTACCTACTGAGACTTTTCTATTCTTTTAAAACAATTTTAGAGCATCCGCAATATGAGCTAGAATCCGCGTATAAATCTTTAATTTTCTTTCATAGATAGAATATTAGTAGTACCTAGTAGTTTGACGACACTAAAATTTCTTTAACACTTTTGAGTAGTAGTAGTATGTTGCGTAAGAAACAAAGTAAAAACACTCTTCACATGCGATTCCTTGCAAACCATATTTGCTATTCAGGATAAACAATGCCGGGTTTGCAACTGATTGAGTAATAGGAAAAAAATCTCCGTAGACGGCCTAAAGGTAAAGAAGTGTGCTAATTAAGCAATAGCTATAATGTGGCAGAGTAACAAGTTGATATTACACTTATACCTTCCAAATCAACAATTTCGTTAACATTCTATTACGATTGCACGATCTGATCTCTAAAGTATGAATACGCCAAAAAAATTATACAATTCGATAAAGTCGAATCAACAATGAAATCCGTTTTAAGCGGTTTAAATGTTTAAGTCCAATCCCAAGTAAATGTTCCTATTAATAAAGGAGTGCATACACATAAGGATAAATATAATTTATCTCAGTTTAACGAGTTGATACCGGAGTTATAATTTCAAAATCAACAATTTCGTCAACATTCCATTGCGATTGCTCGATCTCATCTCTAAAGTATGAATACCGTGAGTACCTATGTCAAAAATAATAATATGTATAATTCGATAAAGTCGGATCAACAATGAAATCCGTTTTAAGTGGTTTAAATATTTAAGTCCAATCCCAAGTAAAGGGCGAGATAGTTGTGGCACTATTGTCCGGCGGACCGCTAACCCCACAACTGATTGCAGACCCGACTTCATTTAAAATACATACACCTTTACCTATTTTAGCTTTATATAAGCCTCTACATAATTAATGAGCTTTCTAATTTTACTTTGTATTCTAATTGATTTTCGAAAGAGATTGACAATGCTTAAAGTGAACTGAATTAAGCAAATATTATATTATTGGGAATGAGAAACAAATACCCTTCTTCCAAATAATTATAGACCAAACATAGTTCAAGTAAACATAAAATACAGATGAATGATATTAAAATTCGTGGGATTAGGCAGGATTCATTTATTTAATTTTATTACTTAGGTTAATAGAGAGATTTTTATTTTGAATTTATTTTAAGTAGGTATAGGTACCATAGGTGTTTTTAATTTGTGGTAATGTAATAAATTTTAAATATTGTCCAGGTCCATATGTCTGAAATAAATCATAAATTGAAAAGAGATAAAGAAAAAATATATCGAACTTGGGAAAATGATTTCCCTATTTTTTTCTTAGTATCAATCACAATGAAAAGGAATTTCACGTTTTCGGATCTTATTATCTTTTGACATTGCTTGTAAAATATGGCGGCGTGATGGTGGTCCTGAAGAAAAATAAATGAAAAAATATAAAATTCCATTTTAATTAAGTATTTACTACCGTTATTTTCTTCTGTGAATTTTTATACCATATTTTAAAGCTTTTTTGGGCTACTGTACGAGTACATAGTCTGAGCCCACTTTGCAAGAGCTTTTAAAAATACTTTGCAATCCATAAATTGTCCATTGTGCAAACATGCATAAAAAACTTGTTGCTTATGCATAATTATGACAGAGATAATTATGTACATGTACCATCAACTTTGCATTTTTTTTAATGACATGAACAGATAGAACATGTACGAGTACGTACGTTAAAACAAATATATTATTCAGTCGCGTTCGACAATGTTGAATCTATACTTATAGGGTAATAATAAAATAAGCTTGATTAATTCAATGAAGAGTGACACTTATTCAAAAATAAAAAACCGGACAAGTGGGATTTAGGCTCGCACATCGAGGGTTCCGTACAATCACGTTGTTAAAATAATTAAAAACTTGTTTTAGCATGTGCTAATGCAGTTTTTTTATATGATACTTCATCATCATCATCATCATCATCATTTCAGCCATAGGACGTCCACTGCTGGACATAGGCCTCCCCTAATGATTTCCAATATGACCGGTTGATAGCGGTTTGCATCCAGCGCGATCCTGCGGTTCTAATAAGGTCATCCGTCCACCTTGTGGGTGGACGTCCTACGCTGCGCTTGCCGGTACGTGGTCTCCACTCGAGAACTTTTCGACCCCATCGGTCATCAGTTCTCCGCGCTATGTGCCCTGCCCATTGCCACTTCAACCTGCCAATCCGCTGAGCTATGTCGGTAACCTTGGTTCTTCTACGGATCTCCTCATTCCTAATTCGATCTCGCAGAGAAACTCCGAGCATAGCCCTCTCCATGGCTCGTTGGGCTACTTGGAGCTTACTAATAAGGCCCATAGTGAGAGACCACGTTTCTGTGCCATAAGTCATCACTGGCAACACACACTGGTCGAAAACTTTCGACTTGAGGCACTGAGGTATGTCGGACGAGAAGACGTTACGCAATTTTCCAAACGCTGCCCAACCGAGTTGGATTCGGCGATTGGCCTCTTTCTTGAAGTCGGACCTACCTAACTGGACTACTTGTCCCAGGTAGACGTACGAGTCAACGACTTCAAGAACCGAGTTCCCAACTGAAATAGGGGTGGGTACAACATGAGAATTACACATGACCTTTGTCTTATCCATGTTCATTTTAAGACCCACCTGTTGAGAGACTCGATAAAGGCCTTCGAGCATCGTGCTGAGTTCTTCCATCGACTTTGCCATGACTACGATATCGTCGGCAAATCGAAGGTGAGTGATGTATTCGCCATTGATGTTGATGCCGAGTCCTTTCCATTCCAGGAGCTTAAAGGCGTTCTCCAGAGTAGTAGTAAACAGTTTCGGAGATATTACGTCTCCCTGTCTTACGCCTCTCTTCAAAGGGATCGCCTTGGAGCTCTCTTCCTGTACTCGAACCGACATAGTGGCGTTATTATACAAACACTTCAGCACTTCAATGTACCGATGGTCAATACGGCATCGTTGAAGAGACTCAAGCACAGCCCATGTCTCAACCGAATCAAAGGCTTTCTCATAGTCCACAAACGCCAAGCAAAGTGGCAGGTTATACTCCTCGGTCTTCTGTATAACCTGCCGCAGCGTATGTATGTGGTCCATGGTGCCAAAGCCCTTCCGGAAACCGGCTTGTTCGGCAGGCTGGAAGTCATCAAGCCTGCGTTCGAGACGATTCGTAATGACCCTTGAAAACAACTTATAAACATGGCTCAGAAGCGAGATGGGTCTGTAGTTTTTCAATAAGGTGTTGTCACCTTTTTTGAAGAACAACACCACCACGCTTCTGTTCCACGCTTCTGGCGTTATGCCCTCGAGGACGACGGTGTTAAAAAGCTTCTGAAGGACTTTAGTACCGGCGTTCCACCCGCTTTCAGAAGCTCTGAAGTGATTCCGTCGTCACCCGGCGCCTTATTGTTCTTAAGTTGGTTCAGGGCCATCCTTATCTCGTATAGGCCGGGATGTCTTCGGTGAAGTGTCGGGTCAGCTTGGCTCTTGGGTCTTTGGCCGTGCTGTTTACAGGCTTTGCTACCGAGGCGTATAACTGTCCGTAAAACCTTTCGATCTCCTGCAATACCTCTGCCTTGGTTGACGCTATACTGCCATCTTCTCTCTTCAGCTTTGTCAACTGGCTTTGCCCAATAGAAAAATGCCTCGCGAACACTTTGGAGCCTTTGTTCCGCTCTATTGTCTCTTTAACATGTTTAGTATTAAAGAGACGTATGTCGCAACGCACCGATTTTGAAATCTGTCTATTGAGCCGCCTGTATGACTTTACATCATCGGAAGACTGCAGTCTTAGCGAGCGTCGTTCGGCCATGAGATTTAGAGTATGATCGGAGAATTTCTTAGGTTTATCTGAACGGCGGGGTCTAAAGAACTTAGAACCCACCGTTTGGACAGTTTCTACGAGCCCGTTATTGATCTCGTCCACCGACGCAAAGTTCTCCAGGCAAGCAAAGCGATTTGAGAGCTCGAGCTGAAAGTTCTCGGGGTTTTGTATGTGGGCACGAGTAGGTCGGAGCGTAGACTTCATCAGGCGGGACCTTTCGAGTTTAACGTTGATATTCAGTTTGCTTCGCACGATTCTGTGATCACTGCCAGTTTTTACCCTGTGGATCACGGAGACATCGTTGAATATCTGTTTCTCGCTAGTCATGATGAAGTCTATCTCATTTCTCTTGGTACCGTAGGGACTCATCCAGGTCCATTTCCTGCGAGGTGGCTTCTGGAAGAAAGAGTTCATCATGAAGAGTTCCTCTTTCTCCAGAAAGTCTGCCAGCATGTGGCCCCTGGGGTTCCGTTGCCCACATCCAAATTGCCCCACTCTCAACTCATCATCGCTTTTCTTGCCCAACTTTGCGTTGAAGTCTCCCATAACAACCGTGAAGCGGGTCTTAGACGTATGTATGGCCCGACTTACGTCCTCATACATAGCCTCCACTTCATCATCTGGGTGTGACGAGGTCTGTGCGTATACCTGGATGACCTTCAACGAATATCGTTTGGATATTCTGAGTATCAGGTATACAACCCTGCTCGACACACTTTCGATGGTAATGATGTTGTTAACGAGAGACCTGTGAACGAGAAAGCCGACACCACCTTGGGACCGTTGGTCACCTTCCCGGTAGTACAGTAGGTTGCCGGATTTCAGGGTTATCGTGTCCTCGCCCTCTCTACGGACTTCAGATAACCCCATAATATCCCATAGCAACCTACTCAACTCTTCTTCCAGTTCCGCAATCTTCTCATCAGTCCTCATGGTGCGCACGTTATATGTTGCCAGGGCCAGTCGTCGTCGGTTGGGGTGGCAGCCGGATCTCTGCCGGGGATTCTTAGCACCCCTTGCTCCGCCGTTACCGTGGTCGCTGCCGGAACCAGGACTAGCGGAGCTGCCGGGGACTGGGGGCCTGGTTTCATTTTGTGCAATCATAAGGGGGATTTGCCCATAATTGCCGCGCTGGGCAAGCGTGTTGGCAATTGCAGGGCGTAGCTCTCGCGACAGGGATGCTGCTGCCCATCCCCGCCCTGTTGCACTTGAGCTACGCTGTTCTGGATGGGTATACCGCCAACTGTCGGTTCCGTAGTACCTCAGTCGGCTCTTACGACACCTGGTACAAGAGGGGGGTGCTATTCTACTCTGCAGGCACCCCACGGCCAATATGATACTTATATGATACGATTTACTCACTTTGAATTTTGAACGCATATTTTGTGAATTTGAAGGCCCTATTTTTTGTGATTTAAATAAAAATTTACAGTTTTCAGATTTATTCCTTTATGTGTTCTCTGAGACAATGCTTCTCGCCAAATTTCATAGTTCTATGTCAACGGGAAGTACCCTGTAGGTTTTGATTTTTGTGAGTGCGAAATATGCTGTTTTTACGACATAAACGACTCTAACTTTTTTATACGGCAACTGAGAAGTTTTTCTTTTACACAGCTGCAAGAGACCATAGATATACGTATACAGTTTAAATTTCAACTCGATATCTTTACGCGTTCTCGAGATAAAGAGTCTTGACATACACACAGACGGACAGACGGACAACAAAGTGATCCTATAAGGGTTCCGTTTTTTCCGTTTGGGGTACTGAATTAATTAACCCTAATTACATAAAAAAACACCTTAATAAACGTGAAGTAATTTGGGCCTGAAGTCTTTAGTATAGGCATTACTAAAAGTAAAATTTAAAGTAGTAGTACAGAATACCAAAAACTCGTGTTACTATATAAATAAAGCTACATAATATGTAGAGAAAAGATTTTTTTGTAGTGATGTAAAAACAAATTCCGATACAGACGTTTGTACCACTCTCAAGGGGACAGAAAATCTGATTCTCACTAAAATTAGAATTCCTGTTTGCTCCTGTATAAGTAAAGATGGTTTATATAATACATTGACTTCGATTTGAATTATAAGCGTTGTTGTTACTTAACCTTTATGAAATTAAAATGAATTCTCGCTCAACTGTGGACAACCGAAAAGGTTTCTGTCTAACTAAAACGTAATTGCTTTTCTAAGTCCGATCAACTGCTCACTGAATATTTTATTGGTCTACATACTTAAATTGAGATCAGGGCTATAACAACGGGTTAGGTAGTGACTGAAATTGATTCTCGATAGAAGTATTTTACTGTCCAATAAAATGTACGAACCTGCTTATGGTTAATGATTCGAATAAGCCAGATAAGTTGGGCGATGCTTATCTCTAGTCGTTTACTGAGTGACCTATATTCAGGTTTTAAGTTAGGGCTCAGAATTTTGGTACTTATGTACAAGTACAATGAATTTATATAGCATTGAAGTGTCTAATAAAATTGTTTTGCTCACTTATTCGAAGCTATGCATAGGTATATGTATAATGGATGTATAATATGTAGGTTAGGTTTTATTAAACCTAGGTTGACAATCAAACTTAGCAAAATAAGTAAATAATGTCAGTAGATCCACCAACTCGCACTGAGCCAGCGTGGCGGATAAGGCTCAATCACCCTTCGTGGGTAGGTCTATGTCCTACAGAGGGCTGTTAAAAAGGCTTGTACATTAGATGGTAAAACAAATGTAGGTAATGAAGTAATATGCAATAGAGTTTTCGTAGATTGAAATTAGTACCACAAAATTCACTAACTTGTAATTTTACGCGATGTTGTTAAAGTAAAGGTAAAGTTAAAAATATTAGTGGGTAGTATAAGACTAACCTACGTGTAGGATCGGCGACTGCACCATGTCTTTGAGCACAGCGTCGACTACAGGCTCTCCTTCTTCATACAGTTCGTGCTGCGCTATCTTCAGCTGGAACTTCTCCAAGTTTGACGCGTTCACACTGAAACAAACCAAACACTTTCATTTCAAATTTTCTTTTAACTCTATACATATTTGAGAGTGGTGTATCATGTTGATCATTTATCGTCACGGACATAAATCTATATACTAATAAATAATCGTCTGGCCCAAGTCATGAATCAGTGAAGTGACTTTCCTGCAGTTTTGAAAACAAGAAAAATATGAACTAATACTTCTGATTATTTACCTCAAGTTGGCGGATGTGAAGTAAGCTACAAGCTGAACAGAAGCCAATCAACGTACGACTTTATGTGAGTTTCAGTCAGGATTGGATATTGCGCATCTTGTAGCTAACTTCACATCCGCCAACTTGTGTGGCGCGGCCTATACGTAGTTTGACTAGGAGTCTATTTCATTTAAATCGTCTTTTGATTTAGATATTAAAAATTGAATAACAACAAATAATTCTTTGAGACTAATTCACTTGATTCACTTGATTGTAACACGAGGAGATCCGTGCAGCTTGTTTAAAATAGTACCTAGTAACTAACTACAAAAAAAAATGTTACAGTAACAAATACTTATAAAACAATTTCCAGTGGTAGAGTGTCTGTGTTAAAATAACACACGCTCAGTTAGCCAGCCAGCCAGTTATGAAATAGGCGGCATCGCTACATTTACGTTACATACACAATATTTACATATTGAATTATATTTGTGGCTTCATGCGTCACGAGCGTATCTATGTCCATAACAATTGGATACTTAGCCGTTCTTCGAATATATTAACAAGGGGACAAGGACAATTAAATAATTAATTGTAAGACTATAGCTCTGAGAACAATTCGACATATTAAAAACCTGCTTGAGATTTTTAGCACATACTTCTAAACCTGGTCGTTAACGTCGAGATTTACATGGAAGATTTTCCGATGAAGGCGTGTTGGTTTTGGCTGCGTGGAACACATAAGTGGACGTGCCTCGCCTACAGGCGGAGGTGCGAGGCTCCAGCGACGCGGCCCATCGCGCGGAATACTAAGGAGGCTACGTGTGACGCTCCCGATGTGGCATGCTCCGATAACCCGCATTCGGAAATCAAACCGACACATACTCTTAAATTTATCGACTCTCTTTTACAACGAACTGTCCCAACCGAGAATTCCAAGACAACCGCTTACCCCTGGCATTTTAAACGACCGCAACTCGGCCTAGATTAGCAGCGCTCAGAGCTTTTCGCAGCTGGCCACGGAAAAACATTTTCTTAACAAAAGAACAACATTGTATCGAGACAATGCGAGCTCATCTCTGTTTCACGCTCGCATAAATGACACCAATCTCATAAGAAAATTTACCATGTATCAAAGTAGCCCTTTCTCGTATGAATTTAGGAAAAAGACCGCGTCATAATACGCTACTTTTTGAGGAAGCCATCGTGCATTCATTCCATTTAGTTTTATTGTCAGAGACCCGCGCCTATCTCGCCGGGGCCCGTAACTGGATTTTAAATAAGATTCCTGGTAGGCATGTGAAATTCGCCGAGTACAAGATAAAGAAAGGTCGCCTGTCTGTTTCGTATTATAGAATCATCGTCTCCTAGAAATATGATACGATCCTTTTTTATAGTAATGTATAAAAAAGAAACGTTGATAGCGCGGGCCGTCGTCGAGTGGCGCAATGTGATATTCTTTTCATTGCTTTCAGAGTGTCCTACGAGATTTGGTCTAATATTTGCTTTGGTGAAATTACGTCAGCCACTGGAGGCCGGCAGCGACCTACCTGTTTGATATTGATGCATACTTCAGTGCTCTGCGGGGGCATTCGCGGCGGGTGAAAAGGTATCGCTTTAGAGCAGTGGCTTATATAACTCGAGAGGGGTCAGCCTTATAATACTGGAATACAATCTTAGACGTGTTTATTTTGGCGATGGCTTCGTGAAATATCACGCGTGGTTGTTATGCACGTGTTGCAGAAATCGTTTCATTGTGTGCTACGTCATAAATACTGCTAATAACTTTTATGATTTGAGGGAGTTCCGTGAGCGTACGTCCGCGATGTTAGCGCGATCAAAGTTAAATTGCAGCAATAACGAGGCAACTAACAATTTAATTTGGCGACTGGCGGCGCGCTACATAAATCCTACTTGCGGATGTCAGCTGTCTGGAACTTTACAGAATTTTCCTTGTAATGTCCTTTCCGACTCCTTTCTCGAGGAATATCTTAATTAATATTTCTCAACCGGCCGAATATTGTAATACTTTAAATTGTTAAGAGTACTTGAAGAGAATTATTGCTTTTGAGAATATTTTAGAAGATTTTTACGGGGTTTTATTTAACTTATCTTATCAATGTCGATCAAATATTATAAGTAAATATTTAATTAGTCATCCTAAACTTGTTTTGCCTGCTTGCTTGGTTTTAAAAAACAATACAGGTTTAGTTAAGGGTCAAGATTATTACTGATTGACAATAGGCCCAATTCTAGAGGCGCCATCGTAATTATAATCAATTTAGAGTAGCCCTGATTCTATTTCACTATATGTTTTTGATAGAGAAAACACTATTTTAGGTTGCTATTAAATTAAGATGGCGCGCTTAAAATTGGGCCTAATATTATCCCTAATTAAACTAACGTTATACTTATTGCAGAGAAACTACAAACTGCGCAATACAAAGCCTATAATAGCTAGCATCCAACTATAAACTCTATTGGAAAATTTCTACACGGCAAATAAAGATAATAAAATAAATAATAGTAGAACGTTACTTTTCCACGTACAACCGTACAGTAACGTGGGAAGGTAGTTATCGTTCATAGCGCAACATTTTGCACTGTTATGATAAGCCGAGAGATTACCATCTTACTTATGTATAGAGGAAAGTAATAGGGGTGGAGGTCTCGTAACATTTTCTTGAATAAGTAGAGGAGAAAGAGCCATGTTAGAAACAAGCATTCTTTGTATAAAAGACTTTAAAAAAAGAATTTAAAAATAGATATATTTAAGATAAAACCTTAAATATGAATTTTTAAATTTAAAATGATCATTATCATCTCAGCTCACGATTTGGTTTTCTCGACGAACTGGTTTTCACAGCTAGACGTAGGCCTGCTTTACATTTTTATAAAACCTGCTTAAATTGGCTTGCATTTAGCGTGGTCTTATTTGAATAAAATTATAAGAAATATTTCTAGTAAGTAATTTATTAGAAATACTATTCAAATCGAAAAATAATCGAATTCAAAAGCTGCCGTAAATGACCTAGCTAGATCTAGCAATTCTCACTTCTATGGCATTTTTTATAGTTTTATCTGTGAAATAATTTCGTAAAAAGCTACAAATTAATAAAGTAAAGACATTCAGCAAATAAAAGCTAACACGTTAGCTAGACCAACTCGACTCAACTGAGTTTACTACGCACCTGGGTTCCAAGTCTTCCATCTCTCCAATAGTGGGGTTCTCAGGCCTGAGGACGTTCAGGTCCTGATGCGGCGATATGATAACGACGTTATCTTCTCCTTTGCCCAGCATTTGGTCGTTGAGGATCCGCAGCAGGTCCTCGTACTTGTCTGCCGGGGGTGCAGGGGTGCGCGGCTCGGTGTCGCCGCCGCTCGTCTCGCTCGCCGCGGACTGCTCGTACTCTCGGGAACCGTTGGCGTTGCTGTTGAACACATCATCACTATGAATACGTATAGATGTGTATAATTGAATCATTCCATAATTATTATTCGCAAAAAATCGCAACACCGACTTCCAACGTGAACAGAATTCGAATAGTTAAAACAGCTCAGCCGATTTCACTAAAATTTAAATCCGTTCACAATTGGCGGAATTATTGCTGAACATATACACAAAAAGAAAAAAAAATACATACTGACGAACATAGTACCTCCTCCTTCTTGAAAGTCGGTAAAAAGAACTATTCCATAGCCAATTGCATGCCATAGCAGGATTTACACTCTACAGTGTCGCCATTATTATATTAATGGCTTCTGTATATTCTTTAGGCAGCGACAAACAGTCTGTAGAGACCCGTAGGTATATATGACTGTCATCCGACGACACTGTAGTCTGCTGCTCTAGCAAGCAATCCTACGGGGTGCAATTTACCACAAAATTTGAGTATTTTAAAACTGCTCAAAGTTGGACTTTTTGGACTAACTCAAGATATACAGAAAAAATAAACAAGTTTAAAAATCATTGTTTCCAATCAAAAACCTGATCTAAGAACATAAAATTATTTAATATCTCCTCGTCATTCTCATCATAAAATTACATAATGTACACGGATACAATAGGAAAAATATCGAACTATCTTATCATAGTTGAAAATGTGCAGCGCAAGAGACCTAAAGTAAATAATCGGCAAAGTACGAGTAGGACTCACGCTCACAGGGTTCCGTACTGTATGGGAGGCCCCCCCTTAAATGTTTATTTTATTTTAATTATTGATTATTGAATTGTATATACAACTAAACATTCTGTGAATATTTCAAGCATCTACATGTCACTTTTATTAATATCGATCGAAATACGGCTAAAAATTGAGGCTTATTGTATGGGAGCCCTACTGAAATATTTATTTATTTCTATTTTTATTATTTGTAATTATAGCGGCAATATAAATACATCATTTGTGAAAATTTCAACGTTTTAGCTATAACCGTTCATGAGATACAGCCTGGAGACAGACAGATAGAAGGACAGCGGAGTCTTTAATAGGGTCCCATTTTTAACCTTTGGGTACGGAACCCTAAAAATAATATCTAGAATCTGCTGTTTAGCTGACTCACATCGTGATTTACATTTTTATAATTTACCTTCTACACACCGAAGATCACAGTAGAGTTCAGCTTTGTTATTTGTACCTACTTACGCGCGATCGGTAATCTTTATAAACACCTATCAAAATAGGGCACAGTTGTTGATGATGAAATCTTTCCAATACAAGCAAATACCTACCTACTAGTTGAAACATTATTCGTGATTTAAATATACATTCAACATCAGCATTTCAGATTTGTATCGTTTTAGAATTGACGAGCTCTCGTGCGTCGTCAGACAATTTGAAAAACATTTTTACTACAACTACAAACATGATTTTTTACATTGAAGGAAAATCATTATCTGCATCAATATTACCAGTTTGTTTTATCCTACTTAAGCATCTTCCCTCATTTGCCAATCATTCCTATTTTGAGCTAATCTAAGCTAAGATCATTGAGGATCTCTTGTCTTGTCGCACTGCTTTCAGTAATATGTATTATGTATTTACAAAGTCTTTGAAAAGTGATTGTGTTGTCATATGTCCGGTTTAATGGTTTATTAGTTTGGCTTACGTCCAGCTGTGGATAGTGGATTAATATAAAACCTGTGTAGCCTGTGTTGTGTACCTATGTAGGTACCAAGTTTCGCCGAGTTTCGTTGAAAACTGCGATCTGTAGAGGAGAACTAACATAAGGAAAGACGAGAGCAAAATCGCCGTGTTAAAACGAAGACCATTGCTTTCGTTCGGTCAATTAGAAGGCTCATTCATTCGTCTATGATATCGGTTTGGTTCAATTTGTACGAGAAAATATTTTAACAAAAGACTTGAAGATTCTTAACAAACCTGTCTACTTAAGACAATCGGTAAATAATAACCGATTTTAAATACTTTATACAATACGTTTTGTACTAAATATTTAACTATTGAATAATTATTTATTTTGAACAATGTCTGCCAATTAGTGAGTCAAAGATTGAGTTTGAGGAGTATTATATCGTAGCCATTACCAACCAATAAATGAATTTTGTTAGATGATGCCCTGGAAATAATCGCCAAATTATATTGAGAAGTACTTATTCATTCAGTTCATGATGCGTAAGTATTTCTTTATTACAGCTCTTGACCCACACAGTAAAATCTCGTATTCACAACAAACAAATTAACCAAAATAAAAAAAAAAACCTGTGAATAGAAATTGGCAATTGGGGTTGATTCTACAGTCTACTAAAATATTGTGTACTAGTTCTAAGAGACTTATGCTCCTCGCCAAATGTCATAGTTTTAGGTCACCGGGAAGTACCCTGTAGGTTTTTATTTCCAAGTGCTGTTTTTTGTAACATAAACGGCTCTAACTTTTTTTCACGACAACCAAGAATAGTAAATTGTAAACAACTGCAAGAGATCATAGATTTTCTTATGTGGTTTTAATTTCAATTCGATACCTCCACGCGTTCTCGAGATAGAAGGTCTTAACATACGGACGGAGAGACGGACAACAAAGTGATCCTATAAGGATTCCGTTTTTTTTTCCTTTTGAGGTACGGAACCTTAAAAATGGAAAGAGGTACGGAACCATAAAAATGGTAAGATTTTAAGTAATTAACTATAGACAGTTAATGGCCCCTTAAGAGTGACTCTTCCAAAATCATATTAACTTTTCAATATTAAGGCATTACAAAATTATATTATACGGACATAATCGTACAAAGCGGTAAGTAAAAGACAATTGTCAGATATTTTTATCTCACGAGGACAGCTGTAACTGTGATGTATAATATCCTATTGTATGAAGTTTTTACCCTCACACATTGTTATGAGCTTGTGAGGCAATGTTACAAGATTGTTGCTATTATCTTACGATTACGAGTTGATAGTAAGCCGGCAAAGATGTATTTTTTATTTTTATATGAAACTTGGAGAGATAATTCAATTGTTATGCCTCATTGAGGTAATACAATAATAAATCAATGTTCTGCCTACAATGTGATCGATCTGTGCGTGTATAGGTATAGATTTCATTTCATTTTTGTGTTTGTGAAACATTATTTCATGTAAAATTTATTTTTAAACGGTATTATTTAACTTCACTTGCCTGTAGTTTTGGGTCAAATCTAGTGATTGAAATTTGACCCCCTTTCCATGGACAGATTAATATGATATCTGAACACCTTTAGTTTCAATGACAATACAGTTTTTTGTATTCAGTATTGACGTAAATACAAGATGGCCACCGCCACAACATGGTGGATTACATTTTTTTACACAATCCTCTCAATATATGTATCAAATGAAAGGGCTTTTCATGTAGAACGGTTTTTAGTACCTAACAAAATAAAAACTAAAAACACATAGTACTTACATAAAACCGTTTAATTTAAAAATATTTTTATTAATTTTATCACGAGGACATCAATAACTGTGATGTACAATTCAAAAGTCCGAGCGTCTCATAATTTTCATGAAAACTTATTTTAAGGATCGCATGATAGGCATTGAAGTATGACATATAAACATCATTGATGATAGTACCTACGAGTACATGTATAATTCAATAAACCAATTATTATTATATTCTACGGGACTAATCGTGCACTAAAATTACGAGATAAATAAATACCTCCTCATCCCGACGTTTCGGCCAAGTCGCATCGACCGTGGTCACGGGTAGACTCAACGTCGTCTGGATGATATTTATTTATCTCGTAATTTTAGTGCGCGATCAGTCCCGTAGTATATAATAATAATGTGTTCAAATTGCGAGAGTTTAAAAACATCAATGAACCAAGTCGTAGTTTGTCCTAATAATCGTAAGAATACAAATTGATACGTCAGGTTCCACAAATAAAAATTCCTCATTAGGGGGTCATTCAACACCTGGTTCAGAGTATTCAGCAAATGTTTGTACTATCATCGACACAATACGAAAGACGAGACGCAAACACAATGTGTACTTTTGTTTTACCGTAACAAGCAATGCGATGTAGGACTACCTTGTTAGTAGTCAACTTCAATGCGTATCAATCTTAGTTGTTTTGTTTAATACCGATTAATTAAATATGCATAGCAAAATTAAAATTTGTAGCAATTTGATACATCATTCGTACAAAATCTATCCATTTTTTTCTTCAAATAATGTAATATAAACGCAGGGTCGACTTTGTGGCGAGTCGTCGGTGAGTGACGACACCGCGAACCCTGATTCCCTGGGGCTAAATGAGACCCCTGACTCCTCTCTTGCCTTAACCGGCCGGTTTGGAGTGGAAACCGCAAGAGCTAAGAACCTAACCTCCAGGGTGAAAGTGTCAAAGGGCATAACGCCGCGAGTAGCGTCCAGTGAAAGCGCAGCACACCTCTCGACACCATAAGCCGTCCACACCAATGTTGCCCCTCCGGCGCCAACTTACAGTAGCCTTTATGGGGGAGGCCATTTAGTGGACAGCAAGTCACAACCCGCTACGAAATTTTGAAATGGGGCATATTTAGCGGGTGCCGTACCTCATTCCGTAGTCTAATTTTACAAAACATTTAAAATTTTACCAAAATAGCCCAGTTACGATATTTCAAGTCATTTTATATGTCATAGTTTCCATTTCAAGCTATCCTTTTTATACCTACTACTGTTTTTATATTTTATAATAAAATTGTAAAAGGGGCCTCTCAATGTTGGCTTAGGCTCCATTGATGCCTAATAAAGGACCAGGCTAAGCCTGTGATTTCGATTGAATAAAATGAAACTTATAATGGCAGAGGCGGCTTTGTGGCGAGCCGTCGGTGAGTGGCGACGCCGCGAACCCTGATTCCCTGGGGCTAAACGAGACTCCTGACTCTTCTCTTGCCTTAACTGGCCGGCTTGGAGTGGAAACCGTAAGAGCTAAGAATTTAAGCTCCAGGGTGGAAGTGTTAAAGGGCATAACGCCGCGAGTACCGTCTATTGAAAGCGCAGCACACCTCTCGACACCCTAAGCCGTCCACACCAATGTTGCCCCTCCGGCGCCAAATTACGGTAGCCTTTATTGGATGGCAAGTCACCACCAGCCTAAATATTTTGAAATGAGGCATTACTTGGCGGGTTTTCGCGGGCGGACACACCTCATTCCATAGACCCAGTTTATAATCACATAATAATTCATTATAATAGCCCAAGAAGTACCTATTCCCCATTTTTACAATAGTTTCCCTCTTCTTATCACACAAAAACTGTATTTTTTTACTTAATGATTGTAAAAAGGGGCTCTTGGTGTTGGTTTCGGCCCCATCAATGCCGTTCAAAGATCCGAGGCAACCCGTAAGTTGTAAAACAAATTAATGAAACTTATAGAATTTAATAGAATGTGACATACATACATGGATAATAATGAGAGAGCAAGATAATTGAATTCTTGCAATTTCTAAAGCGTCTCGATTCCATATTTTTGATGTAAACAGTAATAGTTTCGAAAATCTACAATGTTAATTTATTTTTTATAGAGTAGGTACCTATCTACAAGTAGGTATAATATTAATTTTTAGTAGTTATCATAAATATTAAAAAGCGCTCTACAACATAGAACGCATTTTTCTTTAACGAATGAATGTGGTGAACTTGACATACGCAATAAATTGCGTAATAGCGTATAATCGACGTAGAACATTTTAATTAAAGTATGTCACAATGACGCTGATTCTGAAAAAAATGGTAATTTTGACTTCTGATCAATTTGTATTTCACCTACTCGTTCCACGCTGTTAATAACAATTGATAACAAATTCAATATGACGTACACGAAATGACGTTGCAATGACGCTGATAGAAAAGCAATAATCAATTTTCATTATACGATCAAATATACCTAAGTAATTAAATATGATATTTAAGTAATTGAATATTACATTTATTAACTGTATACCTACTACGTATGTGTCCATTTAGTTAATATTTATCTATCGTATTTAATCACACAATATTTTTTCATTCATGGAACGTAATTATAATTATCATAAGAATTGAAATCATAATAAAATTAATGATAATGACGTCGAAAATCAGTAAGCAGTGGTTACTGGTTAGTAACCAGTACTTTCCACAGTTATTTGTATAATACTCTACAATATAATAAATATATGACTGCCTCGGTGGCTCAGTGGTTAGTGAACCTGACTTCTGGATCAAAGAGGCGTGGGTTCGATCCTCACCCAGGGCAAGTATTTATGTGATGAACATAGGTGTTTGCTCTGTGTCTGGGTGTTATTTAGATACTATCTATATAAGTATGTATTTAAAATATGTATATGTAGCATATCAGTCTCTGACAGCCATATCACAAGCTTTGCTTAGTTTGGGAGACCGTTTACACACGGTCTCTGACCTGATGTCCCACACTATTTATTTTATTTAATAACATTTATCTAATTCGTATTACGTATGTATGTACATGCTACTTTTGTGACCATCTATACTAATATTACAAAATGTGAATGTAAGTTTGTTTGTTACGCTTTCACGCAGCAATGAAGCAACGGATAGCCTTGATTTTTGGCATGGATATAGTTCAAAGGTTGGAACGTGACATAGACTACTTTTTATCCCGAAATAACAAAATATTCCTGTGGGATAACATAAAAATCAAATAACGCGGGAAAGGGCAGCGGGAAAAAGCTAATTACCATATAAGTATAATACATTACTTACCTACGGATTTGTTACATTAAATTAAAGTAATTTACATGACAAAAGCTTCAATATTTTTTCAAAAAATTACACATTTTTTTTGTATGAAATTATACCTAATGACAATTTGCATACGAATAATTCGCAAAAATGTGAAATATTTTACGAGAAAAACGGAAAAGACAGTCTTTAGATAAGAAATCAGTTTTTATCTTACAAAATGTATTATCATAAATGTCAACAATAGCTAAATTACGGACATTTTCCGGTTGTAAAATAAGTGACGTGGTAAAATTTATTTTCCTATGATTACAATACCAACAATTAGGCTAAAATAATTGTTTGTTCGCAAGTTTTAGTTAAATGCTGTAAGTAGGTACAAGTGGCTGCAAATTAATCATAACACGTAATACGTATACGACTGGGATTACCTCGGTATTATTCATTAGCATATATTTTTACTCACACAAACAGTGACGAGAATAATTTCGAGCTCACTAGAATTTCGAACTGGTATTTCCTGTAACAAATTTGAGCAGATAGGTATTTAGAGGTTTTAAGATATTGGCACACCAAAGCTTAGTACCGATGCAATGTGACACGTTTGACATGTGCCGAACTAAACTATGTAAACTAAACACCTAAAAAATCGCCGATGATGCTATTTTTATACAATTAAAGTAAAACCGTATAATAAGTGGTTTCACAATTAAAAATTAAAGGTAACCTCTTTGTTGCGTTAATGTAATAAAAATAGTAAATCAGAAAATCATCAAAAACCTCGTGTTAATCCACAACAAAGGATTTTGGTTATCTATTTTTATACTATATCTATATTCACGAAAATTAGTTCGATAACACAATCGATTTGCTGATAGCACCTAACGTGATGTGTCAAAATGTCAAAATTAGTAATTTTATCTTCGTATTTCAAATAAACTGATAGCAGTTTTGTACACAAACTTGAACTATGTTTGCATTTTGATAATAATAATCATATGAAAAACTATGTTGTTGAACCATGACTAAGGTTGTGGTGAATAATATAATTTATTGACTGTAATATAATGTAGATCTCACATAGATATGAATGAATTCTTTCTTTTACAATTCGAAGATAAAATTGAATTTTTCTTCTTCGAAGATGGACATCATATTTGGATATTTGATTACAAGTTTGCATGCTTTTAAATGGTGCTTGTACTTTTGCTGCCATTTTTTAAAGTTTTAGTTTATATTTCGAATTTTAAAACTCGTATATCTATATCTCATGCAGAATTCAGATAACGAAAAATATCACGCTGTCAATCTAAACTCTTATCTGGCCGTAGAGAAACCCAATTCGAAAACTCAGCCTCTAAAGTGGAGTAGAGCGAGATCTGCGTAGCTGGACTGAAAGTTATAGTCTGTAAGCCAATGGGAAAATAACAGGTTGCTTTAAGAGCCCATGGCGCCGAAAGATTGCTCGATTCTGAGCGCGAGAGTTGAAAACCACTGCCGCCAGGGGCGCGACGAGCGCGGCGCTCGCACGTTTTGCGAATAAATACAATCTGGCTTCGATGCGCCGATGATCGGGAGGATTAAAAATGTACCGAGAAAAAGAACCTTATTTCAATCGCAATAGGACTACTTTTGTTTGTACATTTTCGTAAGTAAGCTACTCGAAAATGTACTTTATTTGTTTGAAATGTAGGTATAATTTGGTTTGCTGTATTTATTTACTAGGTTGGTTAGTAACTTACAAAATATAATTTAAATTATTCTTTTATACCTATGTATAGAAATTATTTTTGTATAGAAATAGTTTTTGTATAAAAATAAACTTTAAAGATTTTAAACATTTTATAGGAGATGGCGGCGGTATTTAAAAAATAATAATGAATTACAAACTTTTACTAAGGGGTCAATCCTGAAATCGCCATTCTAATTATAAAAGTTCGTAAATTGAGTTTTAATAAGTAACAATCACTTGATTTTATGTGAAAGTTTTTAAATATTTTTTTTCAGATTTAGAATTTCATTGTTGTGCCTTGCAGGGTTTTGAACTGCTGAGTGGGCCTGATAAGTATTAACCCATTTAGATTGTGGTGATTTATTTGCTCAGTAGAGAAATGCCAAGTAGTAGTGTGCAAACACAATTGTGTACCAAAATGAAGGGCAATGTTTCCAGTATACTTCTTGGCTCATTACGCCACTTATCTTAGGAAGGTTTTGAATTGTTTAGTGTTTAATTTTGATTATCATCTCAGCCGTAGTACCCAGCGGATGAGCAATTAAAAATGCCAGTAGGTAAGGCACACAGTTTTTAATGAGTAAAAATTACGAAGAGGTGGTTAGGGCTCAGTGACGTTACGGATACATGATTTTTGGTAAATTTCGGACAAATTGGTAGTTTCTATTTTTATATCTATATACTACGGGACTAATCGCGCACTGAAAATATAAGATAAATACTTCAGTAATCCGACGTTACGACCAAGTTGCATTGATCGTGGTCATGTCGATCGATAATAAGGTATTTATTTATCTCATATTTGCAATGCGTTATCAGTCTCGTAGTATATACATAAAAATAAATGCTAGTAGTGTAAGTTAAAGGTTATATTATTATGAAAGCGAATCATTGGAGCTTTTGAATAACTGAGATATTCTGTTGGTAAATATTATTTTGTATAAATTGTACCATGAGACTGATACTCTAGGATTACTTTCCGAGTAGTTACCAAGTATCCCAAGTTTTGAAATGAATAACTTTTTAATTTGTTTTTTTTATACAAAATGTATAAAATAATATTTACTTATAGATGTAGTAAATTATTCAAAATCTCTAGCAAAAGTCGGCATATTGAAAAAAATCATGACTCGATAACTATCCAGGGAGTGATCCTAGAGGATTGGCCCCATGACATAAAATGTAAAGTATATTATTTTTTTACTATAGTATACTATTGTTATTTTCTAATTAATTAATTGAAATATCTAAAGAGAGCCAATAAAACGAAAAATAATTCATTCAATTGATCTGTGACTACCCAGGAAGTGATCCTAGAAAGTTAGTCCCATAGTATAAAATGCTCAGAATAAAACATTTTTACTTTTATTTTCTAATTAATTGTTTTCTTGCATTGATTGCACTTTCAGATTTAGCCCAAAATGAATGAAGTCCTTTGACATTATGATAGTATAAGTACATCTCAATTTTAAATATATAAAAAAATCGAAATTGTGTTTACGGGATTGCTTCAATACACATGACATTTTTTTACCAACCCCACTACTTCATATGGGGTATCATTATAGGTGAAAGGTCTACAAGTGGTATATTATTCAGAGAAAAATCGAACCAAGATGATATATATACATCATTTGAAAGCTTGTTTTGTGGGCTTCCCAAAAATATTAAATTAGATTTTTTCACCTCTCCATTTTTTTTAAATGTGAAAAATAAATTGTATGAAAAATAACAATAGGTACAGCTTTTTACTTTTTCTAGTTTAGCGATGATAAAGTGCTTCTATCGTTATTTTACTTGCATTCGTAGCCGATTCTTCGACATTCGTCACTTAATTTGCTAAAATTTAAAATTATAACCTACCAATATGACCATTTAGTAGGTACAATGTGACAAAAAAAACACTTTAAAAGTGTATCTCATTGGTAAAAATGCTTTTATTTAACAATTTGGAGGTTAATTAATCAGGGTAGCTAGAGATAAACTACCTATTGGGCCAAATATATTTATTTATCCTAATAAATTCAAAATCAATTTTAAAAAAATAGGATGGCTCTTTTTTGTTTTTAACTGTTGTAATAGACTCAGAAAAATATGAACTTTCTCGAAATGTAACGAGTGTTGTGGTTAGAATTTTTGATTATTATTATACCAGCCTCTATACATTTTGTGGACATGTCCTTTGGTTTTTGTAATTAGTTTAAGGTTACATTTAATTTAAGGTAACATAAAATATTTGTTTTTTGATTCGTGTACCATTTGTGAAATATAGGTAGTCAACGTTGAAAAAAAAGTGTGTGCTCCCTTATTTTCTAAAGTACGCAAGATAAAATCTTAAAATTTTTGTTTATGGATCACCCGCGTGATATTTTGACTATTTGAAATATTTGCAAAATTGGGGGATTAGTCCTATGGAGTTAATCCTGAGAACTAAGAACCACAGTCCCATAGGACTAATCCCCCAATATTGCAAATACAAAATTAGTACATATTTTCATTGGTTTTGTCGCGAGTAAATGAACTTTAGATCTAATTATGTATAAGTATGTGACTGCCTCGGTGGCTTAGTGGTTAGTGACCCTAACTTCTGGATCAAAGAGGTGTGGGTTCGATCCCCACCCAGGGCAAATATTTATGTGATGAACATAGGTGTTTGCTCTGTGTCTGGGTGTTATTTAGTTACTATCTAAATAAATATGTATTTAAAAAAAGTATATGTAAGTAGTATATCAGTCTCTGGCAGCCATACCACAAGCTTTGCTTGGTTTGGGATCAGAGTCCGTGTGTAAGATGTCTCAAAATATGTATTTTATTTATTTATGAATAAAACAAAAGATTTGGTGCATACTGTGGTTTTTACATCTCTAGCTAGTAACTACTTAGCATTCTACGTACAGTAGACTTAGGAAGTATATATTTTGTAGCATATTTTCCAGTAATTGGTTCTAGAAAATGCACAATTTGCACATGAAAAATATTTTTGTCACGATAATAATTATTATGGTGAATTATGGCCATTCACGTCCATTGAATAGTTATCGTCCAAAAAATAACGATATAACTAACTTTGTTTAACGATATAATTGTATTTTCGATTTCCGATATATCTGATTTAATCCTCTAAAACATCTGAGAAATATTAACTAAAATTGAAAATAAAATATGTCCGAAAATGTTGTGTCCGTAACGTCACTGAACCCAATTTAAATACATATACAGAAGTAAATATACAGAGGAATACAAATCTAATAAATAGTCATTATTATTTTGTAAGCTTTAGCTATTCGAGCACAATATTTTTATATACTACGGGACTAATCGCGCACTGAAAATATGACATATTCTTTGCTCATTATGCCGTTGTTTTTTTAAAAACTACTACTTGGAAATATAGTGACGAGTAAGTCAAGCGTGTGAATCTAAAAGTGTTACATTTATAACTTGTTAGTCCCGCCCAGCAGATTGAACTGGTAACTGTTCAAAACCCTGCGGGGCACAGTGGTGTAAACACAGCTCCAAAAGAAGCATCTAAAAGCTAGCCCCTGTAATATGATCTACCAAAAAATGAATGAATCATCAAAATTGATTGATCGTGTAACATGCATACAAAATAAAATACTTACCTACCTCATTATTTTTGAAGTCGGTTAAAATGATAATCAACTGTTTCATACAAAAAAATAAACAATTGATTCTTGATAATATAATTACGCTGTGTCTAATATTTTTCATGATTTTAGGGTTGGCCCCGTAGTAAATACATATTTGTTATAATGATCGATACAATCGTATTATGCTAAAATAAATACATTTGTCTGTCTTTATTTATTTATTATTTCGGATTTACACTCTACAGCCTTTCCGGTGAAGGAAAACATCGTAAAACGAAATGTACGTAGTCAAAGAAAATCGGTGGCGTGGGAATTCACCAATACGCATTGGGTCAGCGTGGTGAACATCACTCGATCGCGCTTTATGGGTGGGCCTATGTTCATTTCCAATAGTAATGCCGACGTAAAATGTTTCAAAATAATTCACTGAGTACAAACAAACCAAGTTTGAAATTGTCAGTGCAGAAATGTGTTTCGCTGCGGTGGGGTCAATAAACTCTGAACCAAATAGGTACATAATAAAAGGAGAAAGCCACGATACATAAATATGTTATAATTAAAAAATATTATTAGGTACTCCACGACCGTACTCATATTTTTTCAGTAATATTCATGATGTGTTTGTGTTCAAACGCGTCAAATAATTATTTGAATATTACGTAAATTCAAAGCGCGGAGCGACACGTCCACTCCCTGGAACAGCTCGAAGCTGTCTAAGGAATAGTGCGTAAGCGTGATGACTATATATGATTTGCGTTTGCGAGACAGAGCACTCGCATGTCTAAAACCTGCTCAGAAAAGTGACGTAAGCGCCAATTCATATATCAGTTGTTACTCGAAAACCTTTCAATTTTTAAATACAATTTTGAGATATATGTTAGATTACAAAATTGGCTATCAAATTGTTTAATAATTATTTGTCAGCAACTAATATTTTCGGAGAAACAACGAAAAATGTGTTTATGGAGACACTTTTTTGACGAGAAAAGTTATCGAGAAAATTTTCATTAATCATGTTTTCACAACAAAAAACATTTAGCTTATATCCTGAAGTGTCTAATTATGGATTAACAATTTGAATAAATAGGTCATTGCTGCGCAATCATCAAACAAAAAATCAATTTTTTGGAGACGCGAATTCTTAAACCCACCGTCGCTTAATATGCTTTACCCGGTAGTGGCTATAGTTCCTCCATCCACACGCAGATACATAGCTTGTGCATTGGAAAACGAACACAGGAGTCATATACTAGGCACCCAATGTTCGAATTAAACCCATCACACACCTGAGTCGAAATAGTTTTAGTTTTCTTACAGGAATCACTTCATTGGATCAATACCCCAGTGAAGCCCGTCTCAAATTTTGGAAAAATGAGCTCACTCCATCAGACGATTGCGTACCCACCGAACAACTTCCAGCCGGGGTGGTAACTGCCCATGGTCCACGTGGAAGTCACTAAACCGACTAAGGACCCAAGTGGGCCGCTGTTGGGACAACCTGGTAAAATGGGGATGTGTAGGGAGCGCACAGTGCCAATGTGGAGCTCCAGTAAAAGATATGCAACACTTTCATGCCCTCAATGTTCAAACACCTGCACACTCCAGAACCTATACATTGTACGTAACTAAGTAAATAACTGTATTTATAAAATTCTAAATATGTAATAATAAATATGTAGTATGTATGAAGGCTTTAAAACAGAAGGTTAAGTATATGACCTTCTATAAATAGTCTGTTACTCTAATGTTGTTGTTTTTTATGTGTAACTCTCGTGCGTAATCTGCGTACGTTTCTCTGAGTAAAAGACTTCAACGGGTGACTCATATCGGAACCTCACATCCGCGCAAATTCTTTAATTATAAATAAACTTCTTATACCCTCAGATTATTTACTTATGCTTCATTAAAATAAACAATAGATGGAGCTGAATATTGTTAACTGTAACATTATATTTATGAGTAGCGTAAAACGTACCATTCGCTTAGATTTAAATGAAGATTAAAGTTCTTTGGAATTTATGTACGGAATTTTTCACCACTGGCTTTTAGGTGAAGGAAAACATCGTTAGGCATGTAGAATGTGAATCTACCAACCCACACTGGGCCAGCGTGATGGATATAGCCCAATGAACCTTCGTGGGTAGGCCGACGTCTTGCAGTGGACTATTAAAAAGGCTGGTACAGTACAGTACTTACAGTAGAGTGAAATCCAGTAAAAAATAATAAAATCACCATCATCTTTCTATAATAATCTGTTGTTGGGTAAAAGCTTTATTCTCTTACTGTGCCATTTGTCTTGGTCGTGTACCAATCCAACAATAATGTAATAACATTATTTATTTTCAATTTTAAGTCAAAATAATTGTAAAATATCATAAATCCTTACAAATATGATTCGAAAGAATATTTGTTGTTTTATTAATTTATTGGTTTATTTGATACTCTTGCACGCAGCAACAGAGGCACGAATCAACTTGATTTATTTTATTACGACAGTGAGTGTCTTACTCTACTTTTTAGCAAGAAAAAAAAGTTTCTATAAATAGCACAAAAATCAAAATATCACACATCACACGCGGGCAATGCCACAGGCAAAAGATACTAAACAATAAAATTCAATCCAGGGTACGTCTAAAGTCCCGTTGTCAGTGGAGCAAAGCTCATGATACCAGTAGTGTACTATGTTCCTTGGTAAAATGTCAGTTATAGTAAAAAATAACAACTGGTTAAAGTTTTCCAATCATAACACAACTGCACACTATGAGTGTTCTGTCTTTGTACATAACAAATATAAACAATACGGAGGGCAAAATATTTCAATAACTCTACATCGACATACTATTAACTGTCCTGTTTCACAGTTGTGATTACAAGTACCTATTCGTTTCAAAACAAAAAAGAAATATTACGAATTGAGAATTGATATTATGTAATTTAATTATAAATTATCATTTTGTATTTAGTATGTTTCCTTGTTTACAAAACATGTATCTATTTGCAAAATTCCCATGCACATTGTTCATCCATAAATTAATAGCAACCAATTTTCCTCGAGACAATTTTATTTGTTTAATTTTATTTACCTTGTGCTGATTTTATAATCCTTCGTAACATTAGTAATCCTAAAGTGTGGTGATTAATTTGTGTTTTGTCCTTTATTACCCTCCCACGCAACCACGAAGCGACAAATCAGCTAGATTTTTTGATAAACACTACGATTTACACGAAAAGGAGAGTATTAAGCTAATAATTAGCAACTGAAGCCGCGTGTAAAAGCTCGATATTCATAAAATAATAATAACCAGGTTTTTATAAACAAAAATTCGGAACATTCACATAAAATTTAAACATAAAAATCAATGACAAATCGACGTGCTTCATACATTTCTGAAATAACTTCAATGTAAGATAAATATTATTTCCTTTACCACGTGTATAAACAACGTGGCGCAAAATTATAAATATAACATAAGAAATAAAACTATCTGTCGGCTACACGGTCTGTGAGTATGTGTAGAATAGGACATTTCTTTAAAAAATGGACGCTTAGAGCTTTGCTCGCTCTCTTTTTCAAAATGTGACAAGAATTATTAATTTTAATGTTTGTAATATAAGGCTATTTCTAGTTAAGTATAGAGCAAAACAAGCTGGCAAACAGCAAGTATACGGCTTACCCGAGCGATTGTATTGTTCTTGCCTTTTTAATATTCCACTGTTGACCATAAGTCTACACTACAAAAGTGATTGGATCATGTCCACCACAGTAGATCAGTGCTTGTTGAAGGATTTTCAGACAGATAAGTGCATCATGTTTCTTCGCGATGTTTTTCTTTACCGAAAAGTCTTTAGTGTTAAAATCCGCTCATTTCAAACAACTCGGGGACGGGATTTCAATCCACGATCTCACGTTTCTAAGGCGAGCATTTTCACACTATGTTACCACAGCTCACCTAGTCGAGATATTTGTTTACGAGTTGGACTCACGCACGAGGGGTTCCGTACCTTGTCGGACCCTTAGTCCTATTCCTTTTGCCGTTATTAATCTTTTTCGTTACATAAGTTTGTAGATTAATCATCGTAATTATCAATGTTGTTTATATTGTGTTTGTATGTGAAAATATATATTTATTACGTTTATTTCATGTTCCTTAACCTTAACTTATTTTGTTCGATTTTCCTTTCTCTTAGCTTTGCATTGTTTGTCAAATAACTTTTCACTTATTTCTTATTTTATGTTTTTTTGTTACCTAAAGGCTAAAAAGGGCTAACCTGAAAACCAACGCTGAGTATTCGGTTCCTACTTGCATTCAGCATAATGCTGAGGTGAGCCCTTTTCGACATTTCTAATTCTTTATTTTTATATCATTATTGTTTTTTGTGCCTCTTGTATTTGTAATGTCGAATAAAGTTTTTTTCAATTTCAATTCAATTTCAATTAATAGCAAGCATAAAACTCCTAAAAAATCACGTGTGTGCCACTCTTAAATATTTATTTTATTCTATTTTCAGTATTTGCTGTTATAGCGGCAATAGAAATACATCATCTGTGCAAATTTCAGCTGTCTATCTGTCACGCTTTATGAGATACAGTCTGGTGACAGACAGACCGACATCTGAGTCTTAGTAATAAGGTCCCGTTTTTAAACGGGAACCCTAAAAAACGAACCTGTGAATCCAACATTTTACTATGATTATTGATTGCTCTTTAAGGTAAATGTGGAAAAATCTACGTAGACTTTGTAACTTCGCAAATAGCGCTGTCTAACATGCCTCATATCCATAAAAGAACCCTACTTATGTGGTTGGTTTTCATACATTTTAATTTAAATGTAACAGAGATATAACTGTCATTTAATGAGGAAGAAGGAATAATACATTTATAAGAGGAATCTTACCGGCACATCCAATTTAGATATAGTTTACTCACTTAGTGCGTTCGGTGTTTTACTAGTGGGCATCATAATTAAGTAGTTTATTCATTATGATAGGTAATGTTATCATGATTTCTCAATTTTTTGACTGGAATGATTGGCGAAGTAATTAATTTTTATTTTAATGGAAATAGTCAAATACTCCTATTGAGTATTTTTTAATTTTAGATTAACATTTTTAATGATTTACACAAAGGAAGACGATCACTGCGTGAAAAAAATCATAAACGTTTTAAGTATTTAGTTTAATCCGCTGTTTGTAATTTTTAACCAACTTCCAAAAAGGAGGAGGTTCTATGTTCGTATGTATGTATTTTTGTTGTTTTGTGTATGTTCATTGACATTTTCTTCCATTAGAACCGATTAAATAAATTATTTTTTGTATGAAATGTCCCAAAATAGAAGTAAAAATGTTTTGAATGTCCCATTTAAATTTACTTGAAATCGGCTGAGCCGTTTTTGATCAACGGTAATATAAAAATTGTATAATTCGAGTGAACTATCCGAATTTTGTACTCGATGGTAGTCGGTTGTGCCATTTTTTGCAAAAAATAATAATTTTATATAGAATATAGAGCGTTATTAACAAAAAATAATAATTTTATATAGAATATAGAGCGTTATTAACAAAAAATAATAATTTTATATAGAATATAGAGCGTTATTAACAAAAAACTTGTTATCTCCAAGGCGTTGTCAATGTCAGCCTTAGTAAATATTTTGATACCACTCATATCTTTGCGTTGGTAATTAAGTGAAAGAAAGCAATTCACTAAAATGAACCATATTAAATTATTGTATAATTTATGTGCAATTCATTAATTCGGATTTAAGAGCACTGCTCTTGTCGGTGGAGCAACTTCCACGTCTTGCGGTCTTCCGCCAGTGTCTTCACCTCCCTGTACGACATGACCTCTACCTTCTCTTTGATCTGATCTAGAAACGCTCTCCGTGGTCTTCCTCTCCCTCTCTTTCCTTCTACTTTTCCTTCTATTATGGTTTTCATTAGATTGTCATGTCGTACAAGGTGGCCAAACATCTTTCCCCTTCTATTTTCAACTGTTGTCAAATTTTTTCTTTTCTCTTTTACCATGTCGAGCACCTCTTGGTTCGTTTTCTTTTCAGTCCAACTGATTTTTTCCATTCTTCTCCAACACCACATCTCGAACGCCTCAAGCCGTTCCCTATCTTTCTGTGTTAATATCCATGTTTCACTTGCGTAAAGTGCAATGCTCCATATTTAGGTTTTGATCAGTCTTTTTTTGATATGTTTTGCTATTTTAGATTTGAAGAGGTGCTTTTTGTTGTTAAACGCTTGTTTGGCTATTGATATTCTAATTTTGATGTCGGTGGTGCATTTCGCGTCATTGGTGATGGTGCTCCCTAAGTATTTAAATGATGTTACCTGTTTTATTTCGATATTATTTAGCTCGATTGGATTATATGGTAGAGTATTTCTTGTCATGGTCATTATTTTGGTTTAATTTACGTTTATTTTAAGTCCTATTTCTTTCTATGTGCAATATACAATTATAATATACAATTTTTCCTCGATGAGCAATCGAGTAAAAACGAACTAAAACTAAATGTTATTTCACAAATAATTTCTATAAAACCTCGCGTCGCAGTGTTTGTATGTATAAAATTATGTAGGTAGTTTGTCGTGGAATAGATCTTAAGCTATTTTTATACCCCAAGTGGCCCCGTCTCCAGGTATTTTTATGGAATAACAAGGTTTGCTAGATCAACTAGTATCAATTTAATAATTAACTCATAACTACTATATTTGTTATCGGAAGCAATAATAAATTACTCTTATTATCGCATAATGAGGTATACCTACTTTGTTACATATGAAATATTAGGTATTCATCGGTTTCACAAGGACAAATCACTAGCATATTGCGTATTCATACTTTTAATTTTAAAACTTATGATGAAATAATTATTGTTACACGTTTAAATTATTTGAACTATGTTTCATAAAAAAATCATAATTATTCATATCAAATAGAACAGCTAAGTATATCAAACAAAATATTTTACTCGAAACTATTAAAGCTATCCGATAAAGTTACGTAAAACTTTAGAGATATGTATAATTAAATCGTAATTATTTAAATATACTGCTTAGGTATGTTTCAATTGCACGGAACTAAATGACTTCTTAAAATTCATTTTAAAATCATTTGCGTTTTAGTAGAGTATTTGAATATAATTACCATAGTTCATTAACCGGTAAATTCTCAAGAAACTTAACATTTTGTCGATAGTACGTCTCCGCTATCTCGGTGCTATCGAAGGGTCATTGTTACATTTGATAAGATAAGTGAAATATTTGTCTCAAATTGGAAAAATACTTGTGTAACTAAGACTAACTTATAGAGTTTGTTTTAATATAATTCAATATTATAAAGTTGATATTTAAGAATTGCCAAAAATAATAATAACAGCAGCATAACTATAAAACTTACCACAAGAAATCCAAACAGAAAAACACTGACACTAAAATAACACCGTATCCAGTAATCACAACACCAACCTTTTCTGAAGCAGCCTCTTCCTGAATTCGATATAAGTGGAGCGTCCCTTGTCCTCGACGTCGGAGAGTTTGACCCGGCCGTGGAGAGGGACCCTGTGGCCGGAGATGCCATAGTCCATCTGGAGGTCGACAATGAGCATCAGAGTGAAGAGGACGAGGAAGGCGCTGATGGCGAGCGCGAGGCGCTCTTTTAGCTTCATGTTGAGCATGGTGCGCGCGGAGTGGCGGCGCGGCGCGGCCTGACTGCGCGCATGGTCGGGCGTCGGCGAGCGCTTAGCGTCGCGCGCGCACTCGCGCCGACGACGCCACCGCGCGCGCGCCCACCCGCTTACGCTGAAACAACACCGCCCTGTCAGCTGGGTAGGGGTTGGCAGGTGACGCGACTTGCTGTACTACAGCTTTTCGGAAGAGAGGAGCCTGTGGTATGAGGGCCACGCTATGGCCACACACATCGTGATTTCGACGATACAACTATTCGCGGATGTCAATATAAAAGTTACTTCCTTTAGTTTTGTTCAATTTAATTAAAGTTACTTTTTGTTTTGTTGTTCTTGTTTAATTTAGTTTTTTCTTCTCAATAACTAATTGTTCATTGTCTTTTAAAAATGATTTGGTAACATACCATCGTAACTGATAGAATAATACAAGTAATTGCGATGAGTATGGCCTTAGGATTAAAGGGTAGTTGGAAAATATGAAGATACGATTCGAAGTCAAGATTTTTTTAATAATGTAGAGAGTCTAGAGATTGTTACAGAGATAATTGACATTACTTTTAGAATCTATATTAACGTTCATAATGCTTTAACAACTAATATAAAAATAGATAAGACGAACGAATAACGTTAGCCTTATTGAATTGAATCTTTTGTGCACTTGTAGGTAGGTACCTACTTGTACACAACAGTTTACTGATTTTATTATAATGAGTGCCGTGTCCGATTATACATTTACTGATAAGTACCCACTCAACAAGGCAACTTTTATTTCAATTTAAAATCTTTTGAATTTTTGTAGCAAATAGAAAAAGTAATTTTCAAAATGAGTTATTAGTTTATCTTTAGTTATAGTACCTGTAAAAACAGTACAGTTGGTATAATCTGTTGCAACATATAGAATTGTATAACCTTCAGTCTATTCTAAGGTTATTCAAAAAATAAAATTTTGATCTATGAGTGAAAATAATATTGTTTGTACAATATTTATCAAGCCTTACAAATATAAAACTGAAACAATTCTGAAATAAGACGCCTGTATAAAAATCCGTCGTCTAGGCGTTAATTACGCCGGCTTAGCCGTTTTCTTAGAAAAATACTTTATTTGCAAAGTTTTAGTTTCTTCTTGTTGTTCATGTTAATTTTAATGAGGCAATACGTCAGCTTTCTGTCATTTGACACGATTTGCTAGGTTGCAGCATGAGCATTTATCTATGAAAATTCAACAAAAACATTGCTTTGACAACGAAAATAATTTTGTGGAATTCTACAATATTGGTGCAGAACGTAGCCTAAATGTTTTTCTAAATTGTTGTCAGAATAATCACGTTTTGAGATTATGTCTTCCTAAAATTCGAGCTTAATGCAGTGTTTACGCAACTGAAGCGCATGCTTTTCTTCACCTGATAAATAGAAATTTCCCTATGACGTTTTTTAAAACAATGTTTTTTCAGAACATATTCAAACTACTACTTCATAAAAAGCAATTAGATCAAACAGTTTATGCAGTTTATTTAATGTGTCTAGGTATATGTTTTATATAATACATGATGCCTGCTATTTTTAAATAGAAAAATAATTATTAATAAGGCGGCTACGGCCTACGAGTATAATGGTTAAGTACCTATATTTAGGAAAAATATTGTGTTTTCCTTGTAATAAAGGAGATGTACGTATTTAACGTTACTTGCCACGACTATTTATCTACTTGAATGAATCAATGGACGGCGTGTTTGCCGTGTTGCGACATCATAATATTTATAGATGTCTTCTTATTTAGGAATTTACCACAAATGTGTTAGCTGTAATCCTTCGAGCAAATATCTACAGAGTCACAGTTCCTAAGTAAAAGTAATAAAAAAGTCCGAGCGCCGTCATACATACCGACTTAGACATTTACATAAAATAATTCACAAGTACCAGTTTTCTCAAATATCGACGTTTTGTTTCCTAATTAGTGCTTGTAACCGAGCACTTTGGCATCGCGCGGCGTTGTAGAAGGCTTGCAATCGCCTTTCGACTAACTAAAAAGCCTGCCCACTACATAGCTTGGGCAGAGTTTTGCCTCGGACACCTTTTTGGCACAATTGTGACTCTATAGATATTTGCTTGAAGCTGTAATCTTATTCAGTAGAATTGGTTTTCATGGAAAAGTTCGGGATATTTTCGTTTACACGTTGCTTATATTATTTTTTATACAATCACGTGACATCACCTATGTTATGCTTTTTCAATAACCAAGTCAGCATTATCCAAGTTTTTTTCGGTTAACAGCTCTACGTGGCGCATCTCTACGCTCACCTCTATGATAGAAGATGTGAAATCTCACTTTGCCCTGAATGTTTGTGGGTAAATTTTACCTTTAGGACATTTATTCCAAAATAACAAGATTTATCTTTGTCCAATATTTTTTGACCGACGAACCGGAGGAGGTACTCAATTCGACGCGTATATTTTTTTTATGTAGGTATACCACGCATAACTTTTTTCATAGTAGTCCGATTTCAATATTTTTTTTATTATTGGAAAGAGTATACTTCAAAATTAGTCCGATTAAAATTTTATCGAAATCGGCTGAGCCATTTTTGATAAATCAATAATAATGTGAAAAACGCTACATCGATCCGTGCGAAATATTCGCGAATTTTTCGGGTGAAGTCGGTCATGCTATTTTTTGCAAAAAATAAATTTTTCTAATTAAAATAATGATTTTTTACCCAGCCATCATGGATTTTAAACGTGCAATCCAATCAAAGCAACCTCAGCGTGTAGCGATCAAATGCCATACACGATCTGTCAGTCACGCATCCTGACGCAAGTCGTCTGCAAATGGACACACAGATCGACCATTGTCCTGCCGTCATCGTCATGCTGTGAATCACTTCAATCTATTTTTTAAACAACTTTTTACCAATATTATTATATACCTACTACGGGACTAATCGCGCACTAAAATTACGAGATAAATAAATACCTCATCATTCCGACGTTTCGGCCGAGCTGCATCGACCGTGATCACGGGTAGACTTCCCGTAGTCGTAGGCGTAGTTTACCTGTGACCACGGTCGATGCAACTCGGCCGAAACGTCGGGATGATGAGGTATTTATTTATCTCGTAATTTTAGTGCTCGATTAGTCCCTTAGTATATAATAATAATGTGTTCAAATCGCGAAAGTTTAAAAACAACAATTTTCTACCATTTTTGCCTTCTACAAAAATCCGAACTTCAGAGATTTTGCCTGGATACGTAAACGTGGCTGCGTAATGAAAACAGAAATAAACAGTCATAAAACTGAAGTATCCCATGAGTACTTTCATGAACTCGACTGAGGTTTAACGCACTCTCGCTTTTGGCAGCCAGTTATCCAGCGAAAGCTGATAGGTAGTTAGGTATTCTGGAGACGTAGCCAGCACGTCTTTCTAACGTACTCGTATTCAATCCGAGAGTTAAAAGATCACGACCGTTTTATCAAGCAGGTTATACAAATGCTGGTGGAATACTTAAAGGTAACATTTTTAGAAGAAAGTAAGTATTCAGTCTAGGCGGATGCGGAAAATCCTAGAGTCTTGTTTATGGTGAAGTTTTCGCGGGACATGTGCATTGTGCAAAGAATTTAATGTACCAATGAAAGTAGCAAATATAGCTTATTATTAATAATCTTTATAGTAAAGTTGATTAAGATAATTGGGGAAACTTACAAATAAGACGTAATATAATTATTTTTCACATAAAAGAGCACAACTGACTTCCACCATTGCAATCTACGTAAAAATTCTCGTAAAAATAGCTCGGATCGATGTACCTATGCCATTTTCAAATTATTGTTGATTTTTAGGGCTCCGTACCCAAAGGGTAAAAACGGGACCCTATTACTAAGACTCCGCTGTCCGTCTGTCTGTCTCCAGGCTGTATCTCATAAAACGTTATAGCTAGAAAACTGAATTTTTCAGAGATGATGTATTTTTGTTGCCTCTAGAACAACAAATACTAAAAGAATAAAATTGATATTTTAGGGGGGCTCTTATACAACAAACCTGAATTTTTAACCGTTTTTCGCTCGATAGCAATAATGGTAACAGGTAGATGCTTGAAATATTCACAGAATGTTTAGTTGTATGTACAATTCAATAATAAATAATTGAATTAAAATAAAATAAATATTTAAGAGGTGCTCCCATACAGTACGGAACCCTGCAAGCGCGAGTCCTACTCGAACTTGGCCGATTTTTTCAAAACCAACCAACCAATTTCGATAAAAAATTTATGAAACCAACTTTAGGGTATACCTTAACTAATAAAGAAAGAATAATATCAAAGTCAGACTACTGTGCAAAAAGTTATGCGTATATTCATACATAAAAAAATATACGCGTCGAATTGATAACCTCCTCTATTTCGTTGGTAAGGATAGAACAAGAGCGGGAAGCAATTTTCATTCAGCTTGCTCTTTTATATTTAAAGGGAAAGCTTACTTGTTTTTAAGCTCTTTGTGAATGACCTCCACCACGCTTGCATTTGCCAAAATGAAGAATTTGCTATAGGAGCCAACAAATTTTTTATATTTAGAAGCTTCCATGAGTAGGTAACTGTTTACTGCACGTGTTGACCATGACATAGGTGACAGTTTCTAAAGTCCTATCTGCAGTTAGTTATACTAGCTGATAAGATACTAATTACTGCAACATTGTAGTTAAATAACATCTAAACATGTTTTCATCTCGTTAAATTGGAATCTTTCTCGGAGACTGACAATTAGGTCATCGCATCATTAGGTCACTATTATCTGTCTTCTATTTATATAAAAGCATAGACTAATCACTCATTTTTTTATGTAATATCTGTGAAAAGACTATGTAGTATTCTAATATTTATATGTTTTGTTTACTTTGTATATAAGTTTTGTTATTAGATAAAAATTAGATAGAGGTGTATATATGCTAAATGTATATAAATTATACATTTAATTAAGCTAAATCGTCCCAGATTCCCGCGAAACAGGCCCAACCTAGTGCGGGAATCGACATTATTTCTCTAGTGTATATAAAACACCCATAAACATAAGTTTAGGTAATCTTAATTAACTTGGTCATGTACCTACTGTTAACCTATGTTTATGTAAATAAATATATTTTCATTTTCATTTTCATGCATGCACTGGTTCATCACATTTTGAACTAGTACAAAAATAAAAATAAAACAGAAAATGTAGATTTCTAATAAGATGACATCTTTTAAGAAATTATTTTACGTAGTGCAATGTTGAAATCTTATTTTTTCAATAAAGCTATAATAAGGTGCAAAAAGTGTTACAGTTAAAAGAATTTGGCTTAAATTACATTTATTCGACGGAGATGAAAAAAAAATATTTAAAAAATTACAGTATTCCTCTGAGATCCGCAGACGAACCAAAGTTACCGACATAGCCCAGCGGATTAGCAAATTAAAGTGGCAATGGGCAGGACACATTGTTCGAAGAACGGATGGCCGATGGGGCCGGAAAGTTCTCGAATGGAGACCACGGACCAGCAAGCGCAGCGTAGGACGTCCACCGACCAGGTGGACTGACGACATAATAAAAATCGCAGGAACGCGCTGGATGCAGGCCGCTTCCAACCGGCCTTATTGGAAATCCATGGGGGAGGCCTATGTCCAGCAGTGGACATCTTACGGCTGATAGATAGTATTCCTCTAAAGATAATTATTATGAATTTCGATTTAATATCGCTAATTGATTAGAAATAACCCTGTAACCTATACAGGGGTATTTCTAATCAATTAGCATCCTTTTATTCTGTACATCACAACTAACAAATTTTGTTCTGCGACTTTTGTTAAATCTCAAAAAATCAGGTGCTTCATTGTCGAGGGTGAACGATATTTTTCTATGGAACAACAACTTTTTTTTGAGAATTATTAAAAGTCGTAGAACTAAAGTTGTTAGTTTTGATGTACAGCATAAGCCGCTAAAAGGATGCTAATTAATTAGAAATAACCCTGTATACATAAATTGAGAGACTTAATAACTTTACTAATTAGAAAATAAACGATATGATCGTAATAAATACTATCTACAATAATCCAAGATTAAAGCTACCAATTTCACCAAAGTCAATAGAGTAATACTTTGTACCGTCTCTAGTCTCTACTATACTTACACGCGCACTTTTGATATTATCGCAACATTTATCTACCTACTACATGTTTAGCAAAATTGCGTTTATAAGTCTGCAACTACAATATGAACTACGCCACAAGGCACGTGTACATATTTGCCATGCGATTACGAAAGGTCATCGATCGACCCTATATTTATATTAGGTACCAATACGTGTACTAATCATTACCTATAATTATATTGTAACCGAATCACTTTCTTCATGACTCAGATTGTTGGCGGATTCTAGACCAATCGATTTGTCACTGTCTCATTTCCTCTGTTTCAAGATGAGTAACTAAGGAACCGAAATATTTACATGTATCTCCAGTGACATTAGGTACTATCTCGATCACTATTATATTATTTTTTCTAGTAAAAAAAACAATGATTACTACATGCCTAGAATGTTCAAGTATCACTTGAGAACAAAATTTGCGAAGGAAAAATCTTAGGTGATTAGTATCACTCGTACTTTATCTGTTAGGTATTTATTATCACGGTCATAATAAAATGTATTACTATTAATTGACCAATTCAATGTCATCTTTGTACATTAAAACTTTAAAGGTAATTTTTTGAATGGTTTAAATATATTTATAAATATAAACCGGAGTCCGACTCTACAAATGTAAGTGTAAGATGCTAACCAAAGATTAAGCTCGAGCAATTGATTAAATTAGCGCCGGAAACGGGCCCTTTGGGGTTCATTAGAAGCTATTGCATAAATTTTCTTGCTATAAATCAACTGTTGCATCATAGGAATATAAGCTTTAGCTTAAAGCAAGTTTGATGACTTTACTTGGTTTAATCTGAAATTTAATTGTTGCTATCCCCATCCAAGGTGCAAACATAAAAACAGATAAATATACAGGGTTATTTCTAATCAATTAGCATCCTTTTAGGGATTCTGTACATCAAAACTAACCACTTTTGTTCAACGACTTTTGTCAAAACTAAAAAAAATTTTTTGTTGTTCCATAGAAAAACATCGATCACCCTCGACAAAATGTATGGAACAGCTGATTTTACTTTTTGAGTTTTGATAAAAGTAGCAACTTTTGCTCTGCGACTTTTGTCAAATCTCAAAAAAATCTGCTGTTTCATACATTTTGTCGAGGGTAAACGATATTTTTCTATGGAACAACAACTTTTTTTTTGAGAATTATTAAAAGTCGTAGAACAAAAGTTGTTAGTTTTGATATACAGAATAAGTCCCTAAAAGGATGCTAATTGATTAGAAATAACCCTGTATATTACATTTTAAAAAACGTTTATAAAAATAAAAAATCATTATTTTAGTACTTTCATAATAGCCATCTTTGTATTTTTCGTAAACCACCATTTATATATTAACAAGCGTACCTACGAAAAATAGTTTAAAAGCATTTTATAGAGCAACAATATTTATTTACTAACTATCAATTACCAGCGGGGCAAGCATACGACCACGATTCAAAGAATTATTTCTCGATATTACTACAATAAAGCAATAATTCGATATTTCGGGCGACGTTAACATGACTACGCAACGGAATGAAGACATATCGTGAGTGCTTATTGGCTGTAGCAGTCTTGTCGAGAATCTCTAACATGTGCAAGCGAAATTTGTCGAATTTTGACATTACTTCACGAGTATTTTATCGTCCTTGTTTTTGAGGCCGAAATACGCAGAAATAAAAGGTTGAACAAATATTTTCTTAAAATTAAAATAAAAGAACGAAGTTCGACGTCATTTTCAGTCGGCGGATGACGTGAGAAATGTAAAGAAATTATAGAATATTAAATTTATCATCAGTAGGCTGTCCACTGAAGAACGTCGGCCTCCCCTATAAATTTCCAATTAGGCCGGTTGGAAGCGACTTGTATCCAACGCGTTTCTGTGATCTTTATGATATTGTCAGTCTAACTAGTTGGTGGATGTTCTACGCTGCGTTTGCTGGTCAGTGGTCTCCATTGGAGAACTTTACAGCCCCATCGGCTATCTGTTCTTCGAACTATGTGCCACTGCCTCTTTAACTTACTAATCCACTGGGCTATGTCAGTAACTTTGGTTCCTCTGCAGATCAATCTCGCAGAGAGACACCAAGCATAGCCCTCTCTATAGCACATTAGGCTGACTTGAGTTTATTTATAAGACCCACAGTAAAATACCACGTTTACTGTACGTTTGCCACTACACAACTGTCAAAAACTTACACGAAAACGGAATCAAATTTATTCATGTACACTTTGAAATAAATAAATAATTTTAAGAATCTTCCGTTCGCCGTTTTATTCCCCACGAGCATACGTAGTGTTATTATAATTATCTTCTTTGCCACAAGTGACAGAGCGCCATCTATCCGCAAGTCCGGAAGTGACACGGGGCGGGGCCCGCCGCGAATATGCGCCAATCACAGAGATTTGTAAATCCGAACGACATTATGCAGTTTAATTTGAATGGTCTTTACAAATATTATGCGAATACGAAATATGAGGGTATCAGATTTTGTCGTATTACTTATTACTCGGATCTATTCAATATTACTTATCTTGTAACGAATACCATTATATCAACCGCACGCTTAAATTACCAGTGTAACATCTGTTTCTTGTGACGATTTAGCCCGAAATAGCATCAAAATAGAAATTTAATTTCGTTATTGCGCATCTTAGCTGGACAGGTATCTTCCATGGTCAACTCCTTTTAGCATAATATCAAGGAAGTGTTATAATTGTAAAGGTATTGTATAGATTTTGGTATTAATATTGCATAGCATCACAAATCAAATTCTAAAATCAAACATCAAAAAAATGTCAAAGAATAGGTAATAAAATATAAGATACTAGCTGCCCGTCCCGGCTTTGCCCGGGTATGATTGGCTATACATATACTTACCACGTAATGTAGGTATGCGCCACACACATGCTAGACATACCGGATGAAACATTATGATGAGTTAAAACCTACCCAAATCGCGAGAGTTTCCGTAGTCTTAAACTGTTCGAAGTTTATGAAAAAGAGATAGTAGGTATTGGCATATCTAAATAAAAGTGAGTTCGTATGTGTTGGGTGGCTGTACATAATATATAGCCCTGATTTCAGAAAATGACAATGATGAGAATGAAAGCGACGTTAAAATATTACAGACCCACAGTCTATACATTCTACCCATGTAAGTTAGTTTCTTGATCTTGTCTTCACTCGAGAATTTTGAAAAACATTGGACATCAGTTCTACTTCTACGAATTGTGTGCCCTACCTAAGGCCTCTTCAACCTTCTAACCCAAAGAGCTGTGATGGAAGGAATCGAAGCGCTGGCATCCAACGTGTTCCGGACGTCACGACCAGATCTTAGATTCACGTGAAGACCTTCGCTACACTTGCCAATACATTGTCTACATTCGAGAACTTTAAGGTCGACAATTCGTTTCACATACTATGTGCAGGGGCGTAGCTACCGCAGTATCAGCCGTGTCAATAATACGGGGCTCCCGGGCTACAGGGGCCTTAACGTGTGTAAGCAAAATCTAGTAAAATGTTATCCACAATGTCACTTAATCTCGTGCTTCCCGAAAAAAATCATCTCTTTTTTTCCCTGGTTAAGCATTCTTCCAAAAGTTGTCCTAATAGGCAGAAATTTTATAACAACTGAAATCGTCTTCAGCTAGACTTACTTAGCTGATATAGGTAATTATATTCTATTCATTATCAATTATCAATTTCCTGAAAAAAAAGGCAAGAAAAGTGTATATTTCATTTAAATCTTTTGCGGTAAGGCGGTATATATTTATTTCAATTTAATGCAAGGATATTTGTTTCTTTTGTGAGAAATGAGTGATTTGGGCTCCCCAACTATGTTTGATTCTGGGCTCCTCCAAGGCACGCTACGCCACTGCATACCTATTTACTACCAATAAAACATAAATCGACACACTAATGGCGGAGATATATAACTTTGGTGGTCTAGTGGTAGTAACGCCTGTCCTACAATCGTGAGGTGGTGGGTTCAAATCCCGATCCTGTATCAATTACTTTCTTTTGAACTTATGTACGGAATTTCAAATCATTGGCTTTTCGGCGAAGGAAAATATTGTGTGGCAATCTGCACCAACCCACACTGGGCCCTGGCACTGGAGGTGGATATGGCCCAAGCACCCTTCTCAATTCTCAATGACCCGTTTCCTCCAATCTCGACGTTATGTCACCTAATAAGTGCCTGTAACCTAGCACTTTGGCATCGCGCGGCGTTGTAGTCGGCTTGGAATCGCCTTACGACTAACTAAAAAGCCTGCCCACTACGTAGCTTGGGCAGGATTTTGGCTCGGACACTTTATTTCACGATTGTGACTCTATAGATATTTCCTCGAAGTGAATTTTGTATTATGTACATTGTACAAAGTACATGAATTGCCAAGCGGAGTGAGCGGCGAAACGAAACTTTTATAATACTTACATTTTTGAACTCGTAATATCTTTGTAATAAAATGTCTGAATTAAATAATTTAAAAAGTTGCATAAAGCTATTGAAACAGTCTTGAATATGAAATAATTTATTTTGATAAGGATTAATACCAAGATACAAATTAAGATCCTTTTCTTGCGACGGTATTTCAATTAATTTTTAAGAATAAAAGAACAGTTATTACGGCTTAACTATAATAGTTAGATATATGCTGTCGCGACATTTTTTGTAAATTATGGTGTGTTCTATAAAGTCGTAGTACATTATTTTATTCCATCATCAATAGTTTTCTCAGCGCACGCGACGTAAGGAATTTTTCAGGTCTTTTTTTTACACCTTATGTTACATTATTGGAGTTTTAGTAAGGACCCCTAATTTTTTTTAAATATAATATAGCCTATGTTACTCGGGGATAATGTAGCTTTCCAAAGGTGAAAGAATTTTTGAAATCGGTCCAGTAGTTTCGGAGCCTATTCATTACAAACAAACAAACAAACAAACAAACAAACAAATCTTTCCTCTTTATAATATTATTATTAATATTATTAATTATTAATATTATTAATTATTAATTATTAATTATTAATTATTAATTATTAATTATTAATTATTAATTATTAATTATTATAGTATAGACACGCTATTTGAAATTGAGAAAAATATGTGTATAAAATAAGCGTATTTCAATATTTATAAGAAAATACACTAGCATGAAGTTTTCTTTATGGCTTCGAACTGAATGTACCTGATTGCTTTTTACAACGTTTCGAAACGTAAAATAAAATCTCTGTTAGAGCAATATTGGAACTCTGAGTGGCACCAGATGCTCAAATATTTGAGAAACAAAAGGTTTTTAATAAAATATCAACACAGCAATCGATGTCCAGGAACTATAATCATATATGCGAATTTTACAACACAAGGGTTATAAAAAACCTGATTGGTATTAGTTACAACAACAGCATGCCAAAGTTTTTGCGCGCACACTTAGCTAATTATACCACATTATTTTTAAGAGTCTATTTTGAATTTTTTTTGTACACTGTAAAAGTGTGCAGGCGTCAAAGGTGACGTCCACAAGTGGTATACGAGTATTATTCAGAAAAAAATCGAACCAAGATGATATATACATAATTTGAAAGCTTGATTCATAGGCTTCTCAAAAATATTTAATTTAGATTTTATTATCCCTCCATTTTTTTTAAATGTGTAAAATAAATTGTATGAAAAACAATAATACAGCTATTACAGTATTTTTCTAGTTTAGCAATAACAAAGTGCTTCTATCGTTATTTTACTTGCATTCGTAGCTGATTCTTCCACATTCATATCTTAATTTGCTAAAATTAAAAATTATAACCCACAAGTGTGACCAGTTAATAGGTACAATGTGACAAATAAACACTTAAAAATTGTATCTAATTGGTATAAGTGCTTCTATTTAACAATTTGGAGGTTACTTAATCAGGTTTGCTAGAGATAAATTACATATTGAGCCAAATATATTTATTTATCCTAATAGATTAAAAATTAATTTTAAAAATCGGAGGCCTCTTTTTTGGTTTTAACTGATGAAATAGAAACAGAAAAATATGATCTTTCTCGAAATGTAATGAGTGTTATGGTTAGAATTTTTGATTATTATAATACCAGCCTCCATACATTTTGTGGACATGTCTTTTTATTGCTCAAATGGATTTCACGTGCCACGCTAAACGTAAACGTAAAGTTTGATGAGGTTAGAATAATAAATAAACAGGAATAAATCACAAATAACCGACATATGTATAGTCCGACATACCTCAGTGCCTCAAGTCGAAAGAGTTCGACCAGTGTGTGTTGCCGGTGATGACTTATAGCACTGAAACATGGTCTCTGACTATGGGCCTTATTAATAAGCTCCAAGTAGCACGAGCTATGGAGAGGGCTATACTCGGAGTCTCTTTGCGACATCGAATGAGATATGTAGAAGAACCAAAGTTACCGACATAGCCCAGCGGATTGGCAAGTTGAAGTGGCAATGGGCAGGGCACATAGCGCGGAGGTCTGATGACCGATGGGGTTGAAAAGTTCTCGAGTGGAGACCATGCACCGGCAAGCGCAGCCTATAGGAAGTCCACCCACAAGGTGGACGGATGACCCCATTAAGACCGCAGGATCGCGCTGGATGCAAGCCGCTACCAACCGGTCTTATTGGATATCTATAGGGGAGGCCTATGTCCAGCAATGGACGTTCTATGACTAATGGATGGATGAATCACAAACAGCATAAGCAATTATAGTTATATCATTTTCCTAGGCGAGGAGTCAGTATACACAAGAAAACTTTCATCTATGAGAAAATTTGTTTGCTTGTCTCAAAGTTTTTTTTATTTAATAAATAATTAGGCTACGCAAGATCATATTTGTTTTCATGTAAGCAGCAGGTAATTATTAAGCAATTATAAGTAAGTATGGATTAGAAACAATAGATTGAATTTATACGGCACAGATCAGATAAAATGAGTAAACTATTGACTATAAGTCATTACCTAAAATAGAGTGATATTTGTGATATAAGGTTGGTATATTATATAAATATGCAAAAAGGTGAAACGAACTGCATGAGTCTGCGAAATCTTATAATCCTGTTCAACCAAGATTCAAAGCAGTGGCAGGATATTGAGCACCTTTCTTTAGATAAGTTGTTTTGATCTGCCTGGACCGAAATGTGTTTTCGTCGAGGATTCTTTCAGGTGATCCCGAGAGGTCAACGACTGGCCTTAAGAGGTTCATAGGTGATGTTTAATGTTTGCTATAAATTACCATGATATAGTAACCTGTTACAATGTTTTACACTTCACTTTGTTTTTGTACCTAAGTGATTGACAGACCTTTCAGATTTGTACCCCTAGCATGAGTTTGTAAATTTTTTAAGTGATGTATATGATGATCTTAGAAATAAATGAACACCGCTTAGTACTTACCCTAGTAACCTTTGGGATGGATCTGCCAAATACCAGTTGGAGACTTTAGAGTCCATTGAAAGGCGAGCCAGGAGGCTGATAGGCAACGAAACCTTGACTGAGTCGAAGCTGCAAAGTCTCGAGCATCGACGTAGGGTGGCGTGTCTGTCAGCCTACTATCGGATACACTTCAGTGAGTGCGCCCAGGAGTTTCACAATCTGGTCCCATCTGCCCCTTTCTTCTATCGTACGGCTAGACAGACGCGACCAAAGCTCCACCCTTTTATGGTGGACATCCCACGCGTTAGAACCAAGCTTTCTGAGTCCGCATTCCTCAAACGAACTGCCAGAATGTGGAACGCTTTGTCTGAGTCTGTCTTTTCTGTCTGTCTTTCCGTTAAAGTACAATGTAGGTGTCTTCAAATCTCGAGTAAATAGGTATCTTCTAGGTAAGCGTGCTACATCCTAGACCGCATATCTGCTTAACATCAGGCAGTGTGTAGTCAAACGCAAACCTATTTGAAAAAAATAAATAAAAAAAAGTTTAGGCCGCGTCACACAAGTTGGCAGAAATGAAGTTAGCTACAAGCTGGGCAATATCTAATCAACGCTCGGCTTTGTGTGAGCTTCATTGGATATTGCGCAGCTTGTCGCAGACTTCGTTTTCGCCGACTTGTGTTACGTGGCCTATATCAGTCTTGTGTTTTATGATCTCGACAGAATTATCACAAACTACAATTTTCCATGGAAATAAAACGATTATAAAATAATACTAAGCGTTGGTATCAAAATTAAAAGCATTGGCCTCAAATTGGTGTACAAGTTTTACTTCTAAAATCATCAGAAACTTATCAAAACTAGAAATTTGTGTTGTAAGAAAATTAATATATCAAAAGATACGATTGAAACACGGATCAGTTTTATCAGTCGCTTGAGAGTACTATATTGTACTATACTCTACAAAAGACTAAAATAAAAAAAAACTATACTAATTAAAGCATTGTCACACGACAAGCGCGGGTGAGGCACTTCAGCTTGCAAATGAACAAAAAGTTCCAATTATGCTGCTGCGTCAAGTGCGTTGCATGTCATGTTGAAGTAACATAAGCCAAAAAAAGCAGTAAGCCATTGTTCTAGTGTTATGGGTATAGGCCGGGGGCAAGCCCTGGAGTCAGGGTTTTTAAGCCGCCTGAAGGCCTCATATGGCTATATAAATGGATGATACAACTGTGACCTACAATTCAACGTGTTATTAGAGCTACGGTAGCGCTCAGATGGAAATGACACCCGCGATCACCTATCCCAAGACTGACCATGCCGACCTAGTCAAACTATTCTATGAGCGCTACTGTGAAACTGTTAGCCATGCCGTAGGTACCTAATTTTACTACACAAGGTATACTCTCGTTGGAAACCGTGATAAATAGCAACATTTGACTGCATATTATTTCGAGTGCTTCCACTCTGCCCCACCAAAGCGCCCCACTGGTGGGGCAGATTCCACTCCTTCATTTTTTGGAGTGGAATCTGCCCCACTCATCCCATCTTGGTGGGGCAGATTCCACTCACTTTTTAGACCAGTGGAATCTGCCCCACCAGGGGTGTCGCATGATTTTAAATTAAATTATTAGTGTCACGAAGTGCGAAATTCAACTTAAAAATTTTAATCATAATAACGCCCCACCAAAAGTACAGATAAGTGACGAAATTGAATCCAAAATATTAAGAAGATTGTAAACTAAAAGCACAATTTCATCTCAGCTATAAAATCAATTTGCATCATGAATGTTGCGGTAAGTACAAATGCCTTTTCACATGGTTGAAGTAATTTAGTTATACCATGGCTTTGTAGGTAATGTAAAAGTTTTTTTTTTATTTAAAAGTTACTGATAAGTATTCTTAAGTATACATTATTTTTGTATTGAAAAGTTGTCAAGATTATTTTGATTTTCTGCACTGCCAAAGGTCATCTGAGATAGCAACATATACAAATAAATAGTGTTGCTAAATAAATAGCAACGAAGTTCGCTCTGTCCTACGCTATCAATGTTGTCTAAATTCAAATGATTATATTGTAGTACCATCGACTTGGCATTTGTTTCGTACGTTCCATATTGATGTGTAGTACTTTGATTACACAAGGCCCATTTACAAAACGTTGCACCTTTAATTCAATTTTCTATGAATTGCAACATGAGTTAAGAAGCATCATCGTTTTCTAAGTTCAGATTACTTTGCGCATGCAGCAAAATGCGAGTATAAATAAATGAAATAGTATTATTGTTTTGTTGTCCTTCATTATAGTCCTACTAACATTAAAAACGCGAAAGTTTGTGAGGATGGATGGATGGATGGATGTTTGATACTCTTTCACGCAAAAACTACTGAACGGATTGAGATGAAACTTTGCAATAATATAGCTTATATATCAGAATAACACATAGGTTATAAATTATAATGTATATATTGTGTGTAATATATATTGTGTGTGTTATAATGTATATATTTGTATGTGTGTATTGTTATTATATTGTGTCAAAAATCAAAATATCATGCGGGCGAAGCCGCGGGTAAAAACTAGTACCATATAATGTAGAGCTGTTAATTTTGCTTTTCATACTTAATTGAACGTATAATATTGGAATATACAATTATACATTTAACCTAGGAGCACAGATCAACTGACACGAGTAAAACATGCTATTATCACGCAGCACATGGTACGTATTAATGATTCCACTCAAAATGCACCAAAAAAGCTGGGAAAAATCGACTCTGCAAAAGTTGTCTTTCTCGTATTACGACTTAAAAATATATAAATTTAAAAAACATCCTGGCAAAAATATCACACAATTATTTGACAACCCCTAAGTATTTCTACATGTAGCTCTATATCTTACTAAAACTTTTTAAACCTTTTGTAGTAGCTATATTTTTTTTCTTCAATATCTGCATAATTATCCTTCTCAAGCTGCCTATTATTTACTGATGAGAGTCCACCCGACTGCTTCGCGAAATCACAGGCTTGAATGCGAAAGCCTATGGGAAATAGTTTGCACAATGACGGTGCGTATACGGCTATTAGGTGCACAGCAATGACAAATCATTGGTGCACGGACTACTCGTCGTGTACCATTCATTATTATTTGATTGCATGCGTAGGCACGGGCCACAAATCTTTGGTGTTTGTACATACCTCTATAGGCTAACTGTATAATACACTATGTAAGTGCAGTGGAGAGTACCTACAAGATAGAATAGAATCTGTTTCAAAAAATTTGTTTAGAGCGTTAGTGCAGTAGAAATGAATGGCGTTTGGTTTAGTTTCAAGTGAACTTATTTCGAAAGTTCGCTTTACATGTATACAGGACTATATTTTCGTAAGTATCATATGAGTTTTAAACTTGTGGTTCAGAACGGTCAGTATTTGGATGGGTGACCGCGGGTGGCATTTTCCAACTAAGCGCGTGGCTCGGATGACACGTTGAATTGTAGGTCCCGGTTTTTTTACCCGTTTAGCCATATCAGAGGCCTTAAGGCGGCCTAAAACCTCTGACACCAGGGCTAGCCACCCGGCCTATACGAACTTACTTTTTTTAACTAAAAGAGGTAGTAGATATTCGTTTTAAGTATAATGACTGCCTCGGTGGCTCAGTGGTTAGTGACCCTAACTTCTGGATCAAAGAGTCGTGGGTTCGATCCCCACCAGGGCAAATATTTGTGTGATGAACATAAGTGTTTGCTCTGTGTCTGGGTGTTATTTAGTTACTATCTATATATCTGGCAGCCATATCACAAGCTTTGCTTAGTTTGGGGTCAAAGGCCGCGAGTAAGATGTCCCAAAATAATTAAAAAAAATTTTTTTTTTAAAAACTATTTATACGAACGTTTCGTTCTTAAAAAATAACTGAAATACAAAAAAATACTCACCTAATAATAAATAATCTCATCTCCAAAACTCTCACGGAAGTTTTTCCAACGTCCACAACAAACCATTAAGAAATATACTGAGCTAATGTTGCACAAATGATCGAGCTATTCAGAGATTTCAAAGAACAAAACAAAGGAATCGCGTAAAGCACACATTCTCAACAATTTGTGAAAACAAATACCATAAGCAGCAAGCTGCACGCAACGGTCTTTAGGCATTCAGTCGGGAACAATGGCTGAAGACTACCCATTCATTCAGCCAGTGATAGATCGTCTTGATTACTTGCTGGCTACTCTACTAGTTAGGTACTACTTGCTCAACAAAGAGAGGCATGTGATAGAACTAAATACAATGTTTCCTTAGATGGGTTCAAATGTAATGTATCTGTGGACTTGCCTCTTTCTAAAATAAATATTTTATGGCCATAATAACCATCATCATGTGCACGTCAGATGAATGACGCGCGTTATTAGAGTTGGGCCATGATAGGCTTGATTTCAATAAGGGACTGTGTGAAGCGGCTTGTCTTCAGCATGCAATTGCATCGTCAATTCAGACGTCATTCATTTTGTGGATAGACGTCCCCCACACTGGTTACAGGCGGGTGTCCCCATTTAAGAACTTTGCGTCACGTAAGTAGGCTTTTACCTATAAACAGTTATTTATTAGATTCAATAAAATCTATTGCATCATAATTATTTTGTGTTTAGTGCTCCAGGCGTATTATTTTAATTGATATACATTTTTACCGCATCTATTTTCCTTTCATTTAAATTGACATTTGTTTCTCCCACGCTGAACCTAAGAGTTTTCAGCAAAAACTCGTCAATTAATTCAAGTGACATTTACGTGTACATAAATTGCAAGTTTTATATCGCGTTGATGCAATTCCTTTTAATTATTTAACTATTGTAGGAAGTTCAGTCACGCTAGTTAACTTATTACCGAGTTTGTTAAAGAATACAGTGCAATGCAACATAGAGTTAGAAAAGAAAAGTGAGTTTTTTGATATGTTTTAGAAGAACTGAAATGACAAAGTTCATCTTTTCTTAATTGGGTACTGCGGCGTTTCTCCCCGCAAACGGTTCGCACTGTGGGGCGAATCGCGCAATACTCTTTTTGAAGGCCCCCTTTCGCCCCGCATTCTTTGGAGTTGATAAGCAGTGACATTAGTATACAAGGTTATTTCTAATCAATTAGCATCTTTTTGACCGACGAACCACCGGAGGAGGTATACAATTCGACGCGTATATATGTGTGTATATATATACTTATATATTTTATGTATCACCACGCATAACTTTTTTCGTATTAGTCCGATTTCAATAATTCTTTTTTATTGGAAAGAGTATACTTTGAAATTGGTCGGACCACTACGAAAAAGTTATGCGTGGTCATACATAAAAATATATATATATATACGCGTCGAATTGTATACCTCCTCTGGTGGTTCGTCGGTCAAAAATGATTTGCGCTAGAAGAAAATAGTTTAAAAGAGCCATAAGTTTGTTTCTACAAAAAAAATTTTCTTTACAAAAAAGCGGTTATTTAATTCGTTCCTACGGCTAACAAAAATAAAGATTTTGATGATGTACAAAATCAGTAAACTGATTGATAAACAATATAATGATAATCATACTACTAAAATAATGTTTGCGTAATTTATCAATTAAAATAACATTATGTCAATCACCGTTGTAACCGCAATTGATAGCAATCACAATTTCTCAATTATTAATACCACCAGTCAGTCATCTGCCTCGGAACAATAAGTAGGAAAACTCCCGTGAGAAATGGGGCAGTTTTTCGCAACAGCAGCGCTGATCGGCGGCAATCGACGTATCTAGGGGCAAAAACTTGACGTGCACTTTTCTGTGCTACTATAACAAAGTGCAGGTAAATAATTAGGTAGGTGAATTAAGGCAGTGACAGAATGATAGCCTCTCGGCTTAGTCTTGTGGCGTGTGTGGTGGCTTCACCTTAACAATTTAAAGTGTGAGTCAAGCTCAGTCCCGAACCAAAGAACAAAGAAATAGGTATACCATCATAGAAGAAATGACATCGATCAACTAACCGGTGCAAGTGGATTTGATTCAATCATGCTCTCTCAATGGAAGCTTTATATTCAGCAGTGGAGCATCCCAGTTTTTAACATAAATCACATTATCTACTACCTCATTAAATCTACTTTTAATTTATAATGAAGAAATTAAATAGAATGAACAATAATAATTAATATATACTAAAAAAATATTACCAAATTAATTGTACCACTACCACTATATAGTAGTCTTTCCCACAATTTTTAGATTGGAAACCGTTATCGATGAGTGCAAAATTGGCTCAAATTGGCGCATACTAATCAACTCGCTTGCAAAGGTCCTACGATGGAACAAAAACTGGTCCAATAATGGCTCTATCATAAATATTTATAAGCGATTATAACTTTACTGACTGGGATGTGGAAGTCTACAATAAATTGAAATTGCTGCATTTATGTCAGCGTTGACCAACTGCACAATGATTAAGAATTAGGTAATTTTTGAATTAAACTATAATGTTTTATGTTTGTATCAAATGAAAAAAAACTTGGTTACATGGAAGGAAATTATTCGTTTCACTAAGGGTCATTTAAACGTAACCGATGCCTTTATGGTCCAAGGGTCTCTAAACGATTTATTTTATGTTTTTGCGCTTCTAACCGAGCTTATTAAATATCTATAGGGGAAGCCTATGTCCAGCAGTGGACATCCTACTGCACGCGATGGACGGATGCCTTTTTCAAATCTCCAGGGAATATCTTTGTAGCGTCATAACTACTTTCCTCTACATAAGAAATGATCAATCATTTCTTGCCATATTTTACCTAACGAGTAGAATGTTATAATAATTGATATTATCAAGTTATATGAAAAAAAAATAGACCAAAAAAATTAAGAAGGATGGAAACTCATTTCAGTAACGAAACAACTCTACCTGCGTTACAAAAATAGAATTAAAGGAAATACCTACCGAGCGATCAGTAGGAAAATAGTTCAACAACCTGCTCTTTTGTTTTCCTCACAGGAACTACGAATTTTAACATCCTTATCTAAGTTCTGGTAGATCAGTCTGAATCTAAACGAAGGCAACGGAAAGATAAATTGCTTCCTTCCAGCAGACAGAACAATTCTAAACACTTTAATAACACTCTTTGCAGTTTTTATGGTAAGAATTAATTCCTAACGAGTTTTGTGAAGGTTACAGAACAGTAGTGTGAATGACACTGGCCAAAAATAATAAAACTACAATTAATTCTCACAAGGGTAGGTACACGGAAGACTGATGACCGATGGGTTGAAAAGTTCTCGAGCAGAGAGCACGTACCGGCAAGCGCAGCATAGGACGTGGACATACGACAAGGTGGACGAATCATCTCCTTAAGACAGCAGGATTGATTCCAATCGCTCTTATTGGAGATCTTTAGGGAAGGCCTATGTGCGGCAGTGGATGTCCTATGGCTGAAACGACGACAATTAATTCAACTACAAACCGTGTCGGGATTGCCTAACGGATTCAAAATAATTATTCTACATTATTATGGAAACAAAATAATTTAACTGCAAAATTCTTTTTTATCACCTACCTAGTTTTGGTTTCAGAAATTGTTTTTGCAACCTCATTCGCGAATAAATAAGTAAAGCTAAGAAAAAAAGAAACACGAAACTGTGACTCGAACTAAAACAGTCACTCAAATGCTAAAGAGCTTGAAAGAAACTCATTTCCCGACTTCACAGTTTTCTCAATACATTTAAATTTCCTTAAGACTTCTAAATGGAAAGTGAAGAGTTTTAATTTTGCATTTCCACTTATCTCATGTGGGGACAAGGAAACGCTCTCTATCTGAGATCGTATTGGGAAGATATGGGAAATAGCTTCTTTAAGCTACATTAGAATTCAATGCTTGCCGTATAAGAAGAAACATCAATTGGACCAAGCCTCTATTCAGATATTCAGTAAGTTCTCACCCTTCAACACTAAATACACTTATTGAATAACAATAATAATATTATTATATACTACGGGACTAATCGCGCACTAAAATTACGAGATAAATAAATACCTCATCATCCCGACGTTTCGACCGAGTTTCATCGACCGTGACCACGGTTTATCTCGTAATTTTAGTCCCGTAGTATATAATAATAATGTGTTCAAATCGCGATAGTTTCAAAAAAAAATATTAAAAATAATCATTTTTTTCTTGGCAGTGGGCTTGAGCATTTGGATTATCTTTAGACCTCTAAGGTTCTGTGGATAATCCAATTCCTCTCTATGTAGTAGTAGTGTAGGTAGTTTTAGCATATAAAGTATTGTATATTATTGTAGTTAATAAGTGCACTTTTTCCCGTAAAAAAACAGGAGTCATTACTGGCTAAGGTTGTTTTAACTGTTTAGCCATGTCAGAGGCCTTTAGGCGGCCTAAAAACTCTGACACCAGGGCTAGCCACCCGGCCTATACGAACTTACTTACTTACTTTCTGGCTAAGATCACTCATATGCTTAAAATTACGTGAAAATACTACATTTACCATAATTACTACATCTGTAGGCTGTAAGTTAGAAATTACCCAGTTATTAACGAGATCCTAAAAGCTAGATTAAATTCAGACCAGTATTCAAATCATAGCAATAAAATACTTGCATTTTATTTAGGCTGCACTATAAATTAGTCCGTATAATAAAAGGAGCGATTGTAGTATAAATAGCTTAATTTAATTTTATCAATGCCTGGAGCAACTATTTAATTCCAAGGCCGACATTTCGTATTTAAAACTTGAAATCCATTCTCTAAGCAATTTAGAACTTCGGTTTTGATCGACACTGCATTCATTACATATTTATAAGACAATCTAACAAATGTACAGGTACCTAATTAGGTTGTTCGTACAACGTCAATTTTGTCATTAACTATGTGGTTGTTCTGTTTAGTTGTTCAGAGCAGTAATTTAAACAGTTAGAACTTTTTGTGGTACGGATTCGATTGAATTAACGAGTTGGACTTGAAATTTTCTGTTGTTGTACACACGTTAGAGTAATTACTTTGGTTAAGCTAATGTAAGACATACAAGGGGCTACCTAGCTGTTTAAGGAGAGCTTAACGAAGAACATGCTAGCATTTATTATATTATTTATATTATAGGTAGTATTTTCTTGATATTCGACTTGTGATCTTTCCATTTACACATACTAACTCACTTCACTAGGCCCAATTTTAAAGGCACCATCGTAAATTTAATAGCAACGTAAAATAGTGTTCTCTCTACCAAATGCGTATAGTGAAAAAGAAACAGGGCCACTCTAAATTGCTATTTAATTATAATTACGATTGTGCCTCTAATGGTTTTCGAATGGAATTCTATATTTTTCCATGATTAATTATGAGACCTTTGCCCAGCAGTCGGAACAGTACTGGTTAAATAAATAAAAGAAATATATTTTATTTATAGACAAAGCTTGAGGAACATAGATGAGTCAATACAACACGATTACTTGGAATTTTTATAGCCCCGTTAGAATAGTCCTGAGTTACCTCCCTGCCATTGCCCATGTCAACCTCATAGTTTATGGAAAAGTGGGGGCTACGTTAATTTGTGTCATTCGAAGGGTAATTGTTGCTGTTTTATTTCACCAACGATCCCATCGAGGGTTAAAATCAAAGTTACAGTAACTTTGATTTAGTTTCAAATTGCTTCATCAGTGTATCGAAATGATTTTATGTATATTTTATGCGTTGGAATTAATGTATCAATCTTGTTTCGTCCCACGCGAAATAAGTAGGTTTTAGGTAAAACTGTATTTTTAGATAGGATTGACTGGAATAAAAATGAAAAATTAAAAAAAAAATTAAAAAATACAGCAAAGTACTGTTTAAAGTTTTGTATGTTCTGCACCGTGAACTCTCTAATTAGGTATTATTTTATTGCTCCCTAAGATATGTTTGTACAAATTGCGAAAATTAGGTTCACCTTCACGTACAAACTCGGGTAAACATCTTTAGAAAAGGCGATTGGAGTCGGTTGCGCTATTGTCGAGGAACAATAATTTTGCGACTCATTAATTCAAAGTTTTTTTTTCGCGATGCGCGTGAACTAATAACTATAAAAGTCAAAAGTGCGCTCGCAATGACAAGGTCTCTGCAAACAAACAAGAGCATGGCTAATAACCGTAGTCAACGTGCGAGGTGACATTGGCATGTTACACAATTTTTTACGTGTCTATTATTTATTGGGACAGAGCGACAAAAGTGGGTCTGCGCCCTAACCCGATCAAAGTCACATTTGTTAGAGGCTCGTAAATAACACTTCACACACCTTCAGTTAAAATTTCGCACTCTCAATTTTCAAAGACAATGTAGTTGCGTAGGATTGATCGGTGCCAAATATGGTGTAGCCCAAGGACTGTATTTCGCAGAACTCGTAACAAAACCGCAGACATTAGACACAACTCGCCTTACCACAAAATATTTAAATATGCTTTAAACGCTGTTTAACCGTGCAATTTGTACCTAATGTTAAACTTTGCCTAAAGCATGCGTAAAATTTTTGTGGAAAGAGTGAACGAGTTTATCTAAATATGTTGAGTGTTAATTTTTTACCACAGCAGACTAAATACTACCCAAACTAAAGCAACCCGCACTGGGCCAGCGTGGTGGATATGGCCCAAACACCCTTCGTGGGTAGGCCTACGTCCTGCAGTGGACTCTTAAAAAGGCTGACTGTTGTTGCCAAATTAAGAGAAAACTCTGTTTTTTTTTAGGGTTCCGTACCTCTAAAGGAAAAACGGAACCCTTATAGGATCACTTTGTTGTCCGTCTGTCCGTCTGTGTGTATGTTAAGACTCTTTTTCTCGGGAACGCGTAAAGATATCGAGTAAAAGTAAAGAAATTTAAACTGTATACGTATATTTATGATCTCTTAGAGTTGTGTAAAGGGAAAGCTTCTCAGTTATCATATAAAGAAGTTAGAGCCGTTTATGTCGTAAAAAACCGCATATTTCGACACTCACAAAAATCAAAACCTACAGGGTACTTCCCGTTGACATAGAACTATGAAATTTGGCAAAAAGCATGGTCTCAGAGTACACATAAGGGAATAAATCTGAAAAGTGTACATTTTTATTTAAATCACAAAAAAATAGGGCTTCAAAATTCACTAAATATAGGTTTAAAATTCAAAGTGCGTAAATCGTATCATGTAAGGTATGATTTAAAAGAGCTTCATTAGCACATGCTAAATCAGGTTTTCAATTATTTTAACAATTTTTGATGAATGACGAGAAAAGTAAAAAAAAATAAACTCTTGTCGATGATGATGATGAGTATATAGAGATTTTAACAACGTACTTCCCAATTTTGTGAAATTTTCTGGATTTGTACGGAACCCTCGGTGTGCGAGCCTGATTTGCACTTGTCCGGTTTTTTACAAAATGTAAGTATGTAAATAAGTAGGAGACTCCTACTCCATTGCGGCATTATACATAACACAGCTATGTAATAAATACATTTACTCATAATTTAGGTACCTTTGATTTTTTTGGCTGCTATTACCCACTATGAGACCCAACATAGCACGATTCCATGTCTGGAACTTTAGAACAATAGCTAATGCATCCGCTCATAGACATGAAATAAATCTTTGACACGTGCATTGGACTAATATAAGTACAGCGTGCATTATACATATACAAGGTGTTACGGTAAGGTTTACAAATACATTGACACTTAAGGTGAAAGATATACCTATCTCATCTTAATGATCTCTCTTTCTACAAAGTGTTTGGAACAGATAATAAATTTTGTTTTGTATTTTGGCAATTTTGAATTTAACCTCGTGGTAAAAAATATCCATACAGATTAATGTGTGTGTACATGAAGCCGTGGTGGCTTAGAGGTAATGTCTTACAATCGTGAGGTCGTGGGTTCAAATCCCGGTCCTGTACCCATGAGTTCTTTGGAATTTATGTACGGAATTTCACACCACTGGCTTTCCGGTGAAGGAAAACATCGTGAGGCAACCTGCATATGTCAGTAGAAGAAATTCGATGGCGTATGTGAATCCACCAACCCGCACTGGGCCAGCGTGTTGAATATGGCCCAATCCACCCTTCGTGGATAGGCCTACATCCTGCAGTGAACTATTAAAAATGGCTGATACAGTACAGTACATGCACAGAAAATAGTACACTTTGATAAGCAACAACCTGTATACACCCTTCAATCTATGTACCTATCTATAGTTGGTACACAAGTGTGTCAGTGTTAATAAGGCGGGAAGAGACTGTTCCACGCACGAGCTGAATACCAAATTAAGTACTTACAAATAGTGTAGGATCAAGCGACTGCCAAAATAATATGTACACGCCATCAAAATGACAAAAAAATATTAAAACACTACTGTTGTTTTTAAACTTTCGCGATTTGAACACATTATTATTTTATACTACGGGACTAATCGCGCACTAAAATTACGAGATAAATTAATACCTCCTCATCCCGACGTTTCGGCCGAGTTGCATCGACCGTGCTCACGAGTAGACTGGAATGTAGAACAGCTGGTACCGCCAATTCAATTTGAACTTGAAAAATTGTCATTACGACACACAACACTGACGGTATCTAACAATGTCCTTCTACCTACACTACGCGATTTGCATTTGTTGACAACAGGATTCCACGACGCCGATAACTTAAATCCATCCTCCCGGTTGAAATTCTTATGTTTTTTGATTTCCACCGCTTCACGAACTATTCTTGAAAAATAGTGTCGATCCGTGGAGAGGACTTTTGGGTCGTGGAGCTCGATTCAATGACCAATACCTCCGTCAAGCAAATGCTCAGCTATAGCAGACTTCTGTATCTGGCGGTTTTTGACTGCCGCGATATGTTTTTTGATCCGTTCAGCAATAGTACGCTTCGTTTGACCTATGTAGGAACTACCGCAGCTGCAATCCACCTTATATACACCAAGAGTCTGAAACGGAATGACATCCTTCGGCGTTCTGACTTGGCCCAGTAGTTTGGATAAGGGAGTATACACTGTCTTGATGGAGTAAGTAATCCTTTAACAAAGTCCCCTCCTTATCCGTCACTCCTTTAACATAAAGCATGAAAGCCGGCTGCCTTTCAACGTCGAAACCGTGTTTCCGATACCTGCGTCTACCTAGGTCTCGCTTTTACACATTATAACCATTTCTCTTTAAAACTTCCTGCACATGCGCTTTCTCAGTCGCTACATGTTCAGCGTCACAGAAGGCATCCGCTCTGTCCAGCAACGCTTTGGCCACCGACTGCAAATGGCGCGGATGATGGTGTGAAGTTGCGTGTAGGTATCTGTCTGTGTGCGTGGGCTTCCTGTAAACTGTGTGTGCCAAGGAGCCATCGGACCTCACCATCACCTTGACGTCTAAGAATGGCAAAGTTTTCTCCACCTCCATCTCATAAGTGAACTTAATGTTAGGATGAATCGAGTTGAGATAATCCACAAACTGGTCAACCCCTTCTTTGTCTGCCTTCATTACGCAGAATACGTCATCCACATATCTCTTCCAAACCTTTATCGCAGCTGATTGTAAATTTATGGACTTTTCAAAATGTTCCATCCAGATGTTTGCCATTACCGGTGCCAGCGTGCTCCCCATGGCAACACCATCAATCTGGAGGTAGTGCTGTCCACGATAAAGAAAGAAACTACTTTCAAGACAGTTCCTCAGCGGTATCATTAAGTTTTCTGAGATGTGGTTCTCTTTTAACAATTCTCTGATGACTTCGAGACACTCCTTTACCGGAACTTTGGTGAACAACGATTCGACATCATAGCTCACCATAATGTCATCTGGTTCCAGATTTAGGACATTGTTAGATACCGTCAGTGTTGTATGTCGTAATGACAATTTTTCAAGTTCAAATTGAATTGGCGGTACCAGCTGTTCTACATTCCAATCTACCCGTGACCACGGTCGATGCAACTCGGCCAAAACGTACAAGATAAATAAATACCTCCTCATTCCGACGTTTCGATAGTCCCGTAGTATAAAATAATAATAAAACACTACTGTTTGAAACTTTTATTAACTGGTGTTGGTAAATGATAGTGATCAAATAAAACATAGCACCTAATCCAACATTGTTCCCTATGTTTACCTTGAAGGATAATTTGGTGATGATTTAGCTTCAACGCAATGAAATGAATTATTTATTGTATAAAAATTAGTTAGCAAACTGATTAGAATTAATTTTACTATTGACATTAGTAAAACGTCACCATGTAAGCTGTTAGAATTATGAGAATGAGTCATGCATTTTCGTGCGTGCAGGGGCGTTCATTGATTTATAAGACGTTATCACGTCAAAAACTAGCAACAATTTTAGTTATGTCGCAAATAGTTTAGTGACCAAGCGTGACGCTGTCATTACAATTACATATATTTATATGCCACTGGCTCCCAGACTACTTAATGTCACTTCTAGTTTCACGGATGTGCACATGTAAGAGATCTCTATCGACGTCACGACGATATTTCGGGTGTAAACAATCGGTACGAATGCTTTTTCCTTTCCTGGTCACGATTTTATTTAATTGCATTGTGATTTGGGAAAGCAGACTGGTAAATGGCGTTGTTTTGTTTTGGTAATGAGATGTTTTTCTATTTTCCATCACCAATTTTTTTAAGCAAAATCTGACATTTTTAATGTAAGTATCTGCCGATATAAATATTGACAATGTCAATAGTCTTTAATTAAACTAAGCCCTACATCCCCACTGCAAAGCGCTTTTATCTCACATAACTTGACCATAGCCCACCATCATTATGAACTAGTTTTACTATGGGGTCAACCATGAAATCGAGAAAATAAATCAGCTGTTCCATACGAAATTGCTACTCGGAATCGATAATAGTATGTATGAAAAAGTAAATTTTATTTCACATTTTCGGGGGTAGCCCCATAGTAAAAGTTGTTCATTATAATGATCTTTATCACGTCCTTTCAGCTTAATACACCAGTTCTGGACAACCCTGTATAGAAGTTCGCATGCACCTTATTTGTATCTTCTCAATATTAAACCAATGTCTTCTATGTGTACTCTATCACAGACCTTATCTTGTCATAGACAAATCTCTGTAGTACAGCAACATTTATTTACTCAGGTTTTTATTTTTGAAACAGAAACGTAAATACTTAATCAATGACGTATATAGCTATAAGTCATTGATTTTAAGTATTTTTGTGGCTATGGTCTCCATGTCTTAATTTTTTTGACCAGTTGAAGTTTAAACCTGCGTAATCAATTCTTTATTAGTAAAATTATAGACTATGGTTGTTCACAAAATTACCATAAATACCTAAGTACACTAAAAATAACATCCTATAAGAAGAACCAGCTTATTAGAAGCTGTTTGTTTTGTCTGAAACCAGATATTTAAATTCGTTATAGTAGGGTTATTAGAAATATTGGAAATTTAGGTAATATCCATTCAAAATTATAGGTTCCAATTACACAAAATGTGTTTGGATAGTGCTAATCAATAAACCACATTTCAGCTTATCAGTCTAAATGTGGTCAAATGCATAATATTTTCCTTGTCATTTGGTGCTATGGTTCTCTTTTTAGAAAAAAAATACCTTAGTACACTAAAAATAACATCCTGTAACAAAAATCAGCTTAGTAAAAGCTATTTATTTTGTCTGAAAACAGATATTTAAAAACGTTATCGTATGGTCTTTAGGTTTATTGGTTAATAATGTAATATCTATGCAAAATTATAGATTCCAATTACACAAAATTTTGTATAGAGGTATTTATTAAACCACATTTCAGCTTATCAGACTAAATATGGTCAAACGTATGGCCGCTTCCAAGTGAGAAAATGTAAACCGTCTAAAAAAGGTAAATATTATTCGCAGCAGTGAGCTTATTATTTATTTCATCGACGAACCCACCCTCTCACTTTGAAACTTCTTCTTTCTAATTTTCAACACACTGTAAGCAATATTATGACATAACTATCACTACATAATTATTATGAAACAAAGTAGCTTCCCTACCTGTCCCTATGCTTAATTATTGCTTATATCTTTAAAACTACGCTATGGACTTTGATGCAGTTTTTTTTAATAGATATAGTGATTCAAGTGGAAGGTTTATATGAACAACACTTGTGCGAAGCCAGGGCGGGTCGCTAGATATATATAAGAATTTAAATGCCGTAAGAAAATAGCCCAATTAGTAATACCTACCACATTAGCGTCTAAAGTTATCCTTACATGCAGATTATTAGTTGTTTTTATGCAGTATTTACATTAGAAAAGTCAGGAAATATTCATGGTTCATTTAGTTACTGTACTAACAATTGATGACCCCATATTCTAACACTCTTATTGTTCCATCTAAAAATATGTACAAAACATCAACTGTTTGTATGTCGGTATATTTCAACCGTGCAATCATTTTGAATGTTAGTTGGTGGCAGCCTAATTAGTAATGCAATGTTAGAGTCTCCTTGCACGCAGATTTATTGGCACACTGTTATTTGAAGCGTTTAAAAAGGAAAAATGGTTGCCATGGTTATCTACTTATTAAGACATTTGTATATATATTAACCACATATTTCGAAGAAATTCTTGTTTCGCATTAAATAAAACGTGCCTAGTAAAAAATATGTTTATCATTTTGCGCACAAAAATCTACGATCAATATAGGATTGCACCTGTGTGATTCATAGAATTTTACGTATGATTTTTGAATGCATGCAGCGCTTCATCTCATTTCTGTTTGCATCATCATCCTAATCATTCATCAAATCTTTAGACATGTTTACAGATAGTTTAATTCTCGCTTATCAGGAGATTTCTCGAGCACTTGGCTTCATGGTTAAACATACAAATACGGATTGCAAACAATCGAGACCATACCGCTAGCAAACACGGAGATTGGAGGTGCATTAACTTATCTAAGCATTAAAGCCTATGGTATGAATACTTTTATTATTATTTCTTTCACGATATTAGCACATAATGTCTCCTTGTTCTAAGAATAACAAATCTGAATAAAACTAGTTTGTGTACGGTCAAGCGCTAATGGCTTATGAAACCGCCGCCTACAGGACCCGGCGCCAGTACACTGCAGGTTATATTTGTTAGCACATACCAACAACCACTTGACAGCTTGTCGCACTGTTTGAACGAAATATTTTACCACCTCTGATGTAACCAGTTTACTAACAATCAGACACTAGAACTCAAAGTACTTATTATATTAAGAAACACTTGCAAAATATTATTAAATTGTCAGCTACAAAATCATAGTCTATAGCGAACTGGTTTTCGTTTAAATATTATCTGATCCGTATTCTGTAACTCAGACAAATAGGGTAAAGTCCAATTAACTAAGAAACTTACCGTGTAATTGCTGTGATTTATCACCAAACATATCAACAAATTACAAGTGTTTATCTGTAGTTTTCATGTCATTCCGGATGAGAAAATGGGACATAACAGCATGCAGCAGGTACTAAAGTATGGCGCATAGCCAAATCGCTATATCACAGGTCTTGACCTAGAGTTACGAATAAACAAAGAAATCTCGGAACGGTGGGGAATAACAAGACGCAAGGAATACCTATATTTTAGCTCGTATATCGTAGAGTAATGCTATCGCTGGACTGGGAATAAAATGTGCATTTCATAATACCTACTGTCGGTACAAGAAAGCTTTCGCAATTTGGTATAGAGTTGTATTGAGGTAAGTGTACAAGTACAAGTAACATTAGTCGCCACAAATTACAGTTCTGTTATAGATACTGCTCTATATTTTAGCTTAGAGCAGCGGAAACTAAAGATATATAATAGGTACCTAGTTTTTAACTATCAAAATTTATAATTGTGTGTGGTAAAGTTTGCCGATATTTCAATAAGCGGCCAAATGCAAGACACACATCCCTCTAATTAGGTTCTAAATTTCCAAACATCCACAGTATGGTTTAAAGGCCAGGGAACCCCGTAACAGCGTCAACAAAACAAAATGTAGTGCAGTAGCGTATGTCGAAGATTTTAATTTCACGAGTTACAATGGGACACATTATAGTTTTTTTTTAAATACCTATCTACTTTCACGCTTGATTTTACATACACTTGTGTTATAACAGATTTAGGAACGCTTCACGGCACATTTTTGTTGTACTATTATTTAGGTGAAGGTGGCAAAGTGCGCCTAGCGGATAAGTGCGCCTACCACAAATATCTTGAAAACTACCGATTGGATACTAGTAGGGACACTTTACATCGATGATACAAACTAAAACATAGTTCTTGGTGATAGTCAGAGATGGCTCTAGTCATGTGAGTTTGAGACACGCGCCATTTTATTTTCACTGTTATTGCAAGTGGTAAGGAGAGATGACAGTGGAGTAATCGTCGTCATAAATCTCAAGAAATTGAGTTTTTATCGACATACGAGTGAGGTAAGTGCACAATTTAAATATTGTGCATTGAGATTTTGACTTTATATCACGAATATCTAGTAAAATTTATATATTTTTTGCAAATTTAATATTCTGATCTCAAATTTTTATAGTTGGGGAAGTGCGCCATACTGACTTTTTATATGGCGCACTTCGCCGCAATCCAGAGGTTTGTAACCTTTTTAAAGGTGTCTTTTTACAAGCTTTTATTTAACTTGCAATGTAGGTATGTTTGCTTGTTTGTATGGTCGGGTTATTATTATATTGTTATTAATTCTTGATCCAATAAGAAGTGTGTGCTATTGTTGGAATTACTTCGAATCCTAATGTCATATGTATATATGTTTATTTATCGTGTTTTATGGGGCTACCCTACATACATGCACACAACACACAATCACATTCAGTAAAAGTCACAATAATTAATTATTATTTACCTGATCATGATTTTTGTTTAAGATGGCGAGATATGTAAAAAAACTGAAGGTCCTTAATGGTCCAGAGAGGCTTTGAATGAAGCAGTCGAAGCTGTTCGATTAGGTAGGATGTCTGGGTATGCAGCCGCATCAACCTATGCTATCCCAAGAAAGACTATTATGGACCACGTCACAGGTCGAAGGGGCCAAAAGTCATCAAGTCTAGGCAGACCACCAGTATTTAAATATGAGACAGAACTTTTTGCATGTAATGGACCGCAAACCGCAGGCTGTAGAGGTTGCTAGTAAGAAAGCAGCAGACCCATTTGTCATCCAAGAATTTTATGACATACTAGAAAGAGTGATTGACGAGTTAGAGTTTCATGACAAGCCTAAAAGAATTTACAATTTGGATGAAACCAGTTACTGCAGTGATCCACAAAAAAAGTCATACGTCTTAGGGGTGATGGAAATCAACTCGGACTACATCATCCTCCGGAAAGTCAAATACAACAGTTTTGATGGCGAGCAACGCTGCTGGGGAGAAACGAGCTCCATTTATGATTTATAAAGGAAAGCACGTATGGAGTAATTGGACCTCTGATTTAGCGTACCCTGGAACGTTGTATACAGCCACATATAATGTCTGGATAGAATCGCAAGCCTTTTTGGAATATTTTTTATTTATTCCGATGATTGGCGATACGATTCAGCCAACACTTCTCATCTATGATGGTCACAGTACACATGTATAATTGGCTGTAATCGAAAAAGCCTTATAACAACCATTAAGTAGTTCCATTCCATGGTATTTATTCGTAAATAAAAGAAAAAATATACTTGATACTCGATTATCAATATTTAGAAAAAAGGTTTACAGCCACTGATTTAAGATTGTATGGCGCACTTAGCCGAAATTTGGTTTGACATACATAGATTCTTCTAGAATGTGGCTATGAAGAAAAATTAAATGTTATGCGTTTCGTTGCTTGTTTTCTTATAATAATATGAGGCTGTTTTTATCCCTACGCTTCATTATTGCGTTTTACTAATACCAGGCGCACTTACCCGATTTGGCGGCAAAGTGCGCCTGGTATCATGTTTTCTTATTTTGTGCTAAAAATCATTATTTTAAGGTTCAGGTTGCAATGACACGACATTAGTTGTAGTCGCAAAACATCATAGATCCATAAGATACCACGACAAGTGTCATCCGTAAACTAAAACACAAGTTATATTGCACCAAAGTCAACTATGAAAAAAATATGGCGCACTTTGCCCCGCTCACCTTACATGTCTCTCCACCTACCTATCAATAACAATGTTAGACGCAAAAATGTATCAATAAGTTAATTATTCTAAAAGTAGAGTTATTCAGAATTCTTATTACTGTCTACAAGATCTATAAACGAATTTCAGTAGAGGTGATGTACCTAAATAAGAAACCATATGCAGTTTCATTAGAGGCATGCCGAATCTAAATTACTCAAGCTCTTCAAGCTCTGAACAGTGAACAGTTTTCGAAAAATGATTGGTTCAAATGGCAGTGGTTAATTAACAATATAGTTGCCTACTAGTAAAATATGCCGCTGAAACGTGACGAACATTAACGTTTTGAATGTTACCTTAATTAACTTCCAGTTTCTGATTAATTGGAAGAAATCCTGCGATTTTATTACCCGTTGAAAAATCCATAAAGTAATGCGATTTACTTAATTTGTGTTGATTTACCGATCTTTGGAGAACTAGAGGCCCAATTTTGGAGGCGGCATCGTTAATTTAATAGCTATGTAAATAGTTTTCTCTCTATCGAATGCCTAAAGTGAAAAAGAAACATTAATACGCTAATTAGCTATTATAGTTACGATGGCGCCTCTAAAATTGGGCTTTAGGCTTGAATAAAGCAAAGAAGACAATAACACTAGGTCCATTTGCACACAGGTCACGCACCAAGTACCAAGTGGTGCTGTCAAAAGAGCTGCTATTTTCTTTCGCTATTTCTGAGTTGGTCCCATAGTAAAATTTTGTTCATGACGATGACTTAAAATTCCTGCCGAAATCAACATTCTGTAAAGTCACAAAACGCTGCGCGCCGCAACCAAACTGCGAAGAGCAGTTTTCATTGATACTGATAGATAAAGTTGGTTGAAGCTTTAAAAAAACCGGACAAGGTGCGAGTCAGACTCACACACCGAGGGTTCCGTACAAATCCAGAAAATTTCACAAAATTGGGAAGTAACTTGATCAAATTTCTATACTATAACCATCGACAAAAAAGTTTTTTTTTTCTTCATTTTTCTCGTCATAATTCACATTGTTAATTAAGTTAATTAACAATGTGAATTAAATATCACAAAATCGAAAATTACACATTGTTAAAATAATTGAAAACCTGTTTTGGCATGTGCTAATGAAGTTCTTTTATATAATACTTACCTTACATGATACGATTTACTCACTTTGAATTTTAAACCCATATTTTGTAAATTTTGAGGCCCTATTTTTTTGTGATTTAAATAAAAATGTTTAGTTTTCAGATTTATTCCTATATATGTACTCTGAGACAATGCTTCTCGCCAAATTTCATAGTTCTATGTCAACGGGAAGTACCCTGTAAGTTTAGATTTCTGTGTGTCAAAATATGCGGTTTTTTACGACATAAACGGCTCTAACTTTTTTAAACGATAACTGAGAAGTTTTTCGTTTACATGACTGCAAGAAATCATTGATATACGTATACAGTTTAAATTTTAACTCGATATCTGTACGCGTTCCAAAAATAAAGAGTCTTGACATCACAGACGGACAGACGGACAACAAAGTTATCCTATAAGGGTTCCGTTTTTTCCATTTGAGGTATGGAACCCTAAAAATGCATTGTTGTAAATAAATTACAAAAGCAACGAGGTATAGATTACAAAAGTCGCCGTCGACCTACATCTTCCAATAGAAATTACTGGCAACCCAACTAAACAACCATTCCGGCTGCCAAACATCTAACAGAATTATAAGTAACGGAAACGTTCAATTATTATAGGCTGTCCCCTCGAATTAGACCGCTGCGGGACTCGACACGCCCCTCCACAATCGGTTCTGACAATGACGGTGTATAACTGTCCTACATTAGCGCTGTAACGATGTGTTACTTGCTTATATTTAGGGGCGGCAGATGGCAAAGAGGTAGGTAATGATTAACTAATATTCTCCATATTCAGTTTTGGAAAACAATAAGCTGCAATTAATTATGACAAAATAGCTGTTTTTCGTCGAAATAGCGTCGGAATTAGTCAGTAAAAATCGGTCGTACCTAATAATGAGTATACAGGGATCTTCTACAATGTCTCCGTCGTCTACATTTACACTTTGTGTAGTATTATTATAAGAGTTTACTGTTGAGAAAACCCATTTGTTAATTAAATTGTTAATAATATGAAGAGTAATGTTTAGACAGAAAACAATGCCAAGCGACATACCATAACAGCCTGAGGGCTCGACCACATTGCACAGTATGCTGAGTGTGAGTTTTGTCGTAAACATGACACACTCTTCGGCGAGCGCGTAAGCATGTAATTTGTATGAAGAAATGTACAGCGCCACTAGCGGCGCGTTTTTGAAACACAACAAGTCCATACAAATTACATGCTTACGCGCTCGCCGAAGAGCGCGTCATGTTTACGACAAAACTCACACTCAGAATACAGGGCAGTGTTACGTACGACGCGCGTAGCAGTAGTATCATTTTTTTGTACTACGAGGTGTGCCTAAAACTATTTTTAACGACTTTGTAACATATTTCGCAATTTATTATTTTCAAAACATGAAAAATGCCAAAAACACAATTAATATACATAAGTGAACAATAAAATAAAAAAAAATTAATGTAATAGTCATAATTATAAGGACCTTTGTACACGGCACGGTTTTCAACCGTACAGGCAGCGCGCTTGGCGCAGCGGCGCCGCAGAGCCACCGTGTCTGGCTACATAGTCTCATCATAGAGCTCTATACAACAATCGTACCTGGGTGGACACCTCAACGGTAGTTTTTCACGGAGAGATACCGTGCCGTGTACAAAAAATCAAATACAATATCAGCAACGGCGCTATGTGCAAAGACACAGCGAATCAACCGTAGTTTCTGACGGCGAGTAGCCGTGTCGTGTACAAGAGGCCTATATTCGCCGGCCTAATATTTAATAGATTAATAGATCGCAAAAATGTTCTCTACTATGAATACTTATCTGCTCAATAAGTGTAACCGCGCCTTAATGTTCAAGTACCTGGTGATTTGGCTCGAGCTCCTACAGGTGTCGTCGTCCTATTGCGATAATTCTTACTGACAAGTGTATATTCATTATCACAAATAAGTTCACCATTGAAATAATATTCTTTTGTTCATTAGCGTGAATAATGCCGTTTGTCTATCTATCATTAATTATTATCTTGATAACTCAATATACAAGTAACACATAAATTATTTTTTCTTTGTTCAAGTTGTGAATCGTTAGGTAAAAGAACATATTTTAGAGATGCATGAACATAAAATATACATCGTAAGAGGTGTCAATGGATTCGTTTGTATTTTGCTGTTGAGAACTTGGTTCTTTATTTGGTTTCTTTGGAGTTTTGAGTTCGTTTTGCATTTATAACGAATAATTATAATTTTCAGTAATAATACAAATAAGCCCCTTAACATCGATAAAGACTTGCATATTTGGCATGCAACCAAAGAATTCAGTGGCTCATTAAAATATTATCCCTCGAATGCAAAACTAACACTTACTGTCGTTATCGGTTTTGTAATTTTTGTAATCTTTTTATAACCTTTGATGACGTTTGTGAAAATAAAATAGTAGGTAATATTGAACGTACCTTTTTTTACTATTGAAATTTTCGTGGTTTTCACACATTTTATACTATATATAACGGGACTAAACTCACGTGTAGGGATAGTCGTAACAACTATAGTTTCGGTCGCATTCGGCGACCTTTCTCAAGTTGGCGAGTGCTAGCACGCGGAGCCGTCTCGCAATGCACTGAATGCACGTTACGTCTATCCCTACACGTGAGTTAAGTCCCGTTATATATAGTATAAAATGTACCTTTTTTGTTTATTGATGAATTTTTTTTTGTATAGCAATATGTGTTTAATTTGATAGATATCAAAAAAGGATAAACTTAGGTTTATTCTGACAAATGTGTTCTCCTAAGCTAACTATAAATAATTCATAGTAATTGTTCATAAATAATAAATTCATGAAAACAAAACAAAGCGATCCTATAATATAGCTAAGGGTGCCTTTTTTACCTTATGAAGTACGGAACCCTAAAAAGTAGCATAGCTAAGTTCAATATGTCACAGGGTTCTCATTTTGGACCAGTATTTTTCAACTATTTCATCAATGACATAGACCAGTGCTTCAAACATACTAAGTTCCTCCTCTTCGCCGATGATTTGAAATTCTTCCGCATTATGGACTTGAGTAATGATGTAGATTTGATACAAGATGATATCAATCGTTTGGACGCATGGTGCGACGTTAACAAAATGAGTCTGAACGTGTCGAAGTGCTTCGCTATGCGGTTTACTAGGAAGACCAAAATTATGGATCATCCAAAATTTTTGATTAAAGATACTGCACTTTCTAATGTTGATCGCATTAGAGACTTGGGCGTAACGCTAGATAGCAAACTGAGATTCCATCTGCACTTCGACAATATTGCTTCCAAAGGGTTTCAGTGTCTTGGTTTCGTTCTGCGGAACTGCCGGGACTTTAAATCACCGAGCACTAAAATAATGCTATACAATTCTTTAGTACGAAGTGGCTTGGAATACTGTAGCGTGGTATGGAATCCTTTCTACGACATTCATAAAAAGAGATTGGAAAGCGTGCAAAAAAGGTTCATATGGCATTTAACTTACTCTTGTTATCTCGGGAAGGATCTAAGGAGCTATGTGGCAAGACTCGAGCACTTCAAAATGGAAACGCTCTCACATCGTAGACATACGATTGACCTTATATTCTTTTTTAAACTCGCTAATGGTATCTTGGATACACCAGACTTACTTTTCGAGCTATCCCTGACGAATCCACGAACTTTGCCCAGAATATCACGTTTTAACATCTTTTCTTGTTCTGGTTCCCGTTCCAACCTGGGACTTAATTCTCCCATCGCTAGGATGACGGGTCAGTACAACACTATATCAAAGAAAACTGATATTGACATTTTTAGTGACAGCATCAACAAGTTTAAAACTACTCTAAGGTCTCTGACAATCTGAGCATTAGCGTAATAATTTTAAAGTAATTATTATTTTTATTTATTATTTCAATTGTTTGTTTTGCTTTTGATGTTAAATATTATTTTTGTATTTCGAATTTGTAATTATGTTTTTTTTTTGATGATGTTTTTCGTTCAATTATTTTTGCAAGTTGTCTTCGCCTTTAAGTACTGTGACATTTGACTTTGTTTTGTTTACTATGTTAAGTTATTTTTTATGTGAATTTGATGATGTACATAGTGTAGGCGGACTAAATAAATAAATAAATAAATAAATAAATAAATATGATGAAGATTCCGGAAAACAAACAGCTCTATATTACAACACCATGAATACTAAATCATCGCCGTAATAAATTAAACGGCTATGATTGTTTACACGATCTAGTGTAAAAAGAATTGTTACATCTTCGGAAGCGGAACATAGCCCACACGCGATCTTTACTAGAATTGCCACAGATCTCGTGAGATGGGACATGTCTCGATCTAGCAAGGACGTAATTTCGCACATAACTTTCTGCTTAAGGTGGTTTCGCTAGTTCAGCGCGCGAAGTTCATTTTTTTGGGTTTTTTGGCATTTACAGGTAAACTGTTCGTTGTATAAAAAAACTCGTTTAGCGACCATGAACAGATAGTGTTAACGAGGTATATACATTATACACCATAAACCAAAATACTGGCCAGTTTATGCTCAAGAGTCCACTAACTAAAAACTAAGGTGAAAATTAGTTGATCCACTTTTGTACATAAACTGACCACTAATTTAGTTTTCGGGTGTATGTATCACATAAACGCTAGGTACTTATTCGTGGCCGCTAAATGAGTTTTCGTAAACTTTAAATCAGTAAAAGGCAAAAAAACCCATAAAAATTGAATTTCGCGCGCTGACCGAGACAATCAGCCTTAACAGCAGAACTACACATATAGGCCGAATGAAACCAAACTTCTTGGCGTCTGTGATTGGGTCTACATGAGATCTGATAACTTTTTCATAGTGTGAACTGTAGTCTCGTCTTGCCAACAATTTACATGAAAATGTTTTTTATATACCTATCTATATTTGCATATAGTTGTCTCATACGCCGGGTAATAGTATAATTATTATAGAAAAAAATGGCATGACCGACTTCAACCGTGTACATAATTCGCGAATATTTCACACGGATCGATGTAGCATTTTTCACATTATTGTTGATTTATCAGAAATAGCTCAGCCGATTCGATAAAATTTAAATAGGATTAATTTCGAAGTATACTCGTTCCGATAAAAAAAAAATTATGGATATCGGACTACTAAGTAAAAAGGTATGCGTGGTGACATAAACGAAAAAAAAATCGAATTGAGTACGGCCTCCTCCGTTTCGTCAGTCAAAAAGACCTCTCTCTAGATCCTTGTGAGTAAAACCCTATTAACTTGCTTTTATTCTGTGGATGTATGAGTTACATCATTGCAAATAGTGCGTAAACCGAGATATAGGTAGTAATACTTATATCGATAGGAACGAAATTTACATGTTTTAGCATTTTGTTTCTGGTGAGAACGTAATAGGCTCAGTTGGTATATAAGTACAGCAAGGACTTACGTAGTGTTTAGTGTTTTGGGGAATTATCATTAAGATCTTGGGTAGGTAATAGATCGAATGTCGAAGTTAAGAATATTGTTTGCCACAAACCATATAGTCTCTCGCATTGTCTCTCGACAATGACACTGAAAATCAGAATCTAGAAAATGTGAGATGTTATTCTATGTATTTAACACACTAAACTACTAACGGTACTAAAAGTCCTTTCAAAAGCTTTTCAATATCGCGTAGGACGTCCACCTACGAGGTGGACAGATGATCACATTAAGACCGCAGGATCACGCTGGACGCAAGTCACTTCCAACCGGTCCTAGTGGAGATCCATAGGAGACGCCTATGTCTAGCAGTTGACGTCATGTGGCTAATGGATGGATGGAAAACTAACGTAGAGGTAGAGGTAAAAAATAGACCTATTAATTATAAATAATTATGTAATAATAATATATACAAAAAAACCGGACAAGTGCGAGTCAGGCTCGCACACCGAGGATTCCTAACAAATCCAGATAATTTCATAAAATTGGGAAGTAAGTTGTTAAAATCTCTATACCATAAACATCGACAAAAAGTTTTTTTTTTTACTTTTTTCGTCATACATCGAAAATTACACATTGTTATAATAATTAAAAACCTGTTTTAGCATGAACTAATGAAGTTCTTTTATAATAATACCTCACATGTTACCATTTACTCACTTTGAATTTTCAACCCATGTGTGAATCTAGGCCTTATTTTTTTGTGATTTATATAAAAATGTTCAGTTTTCAGATTTATTCCTATATGTGCACTCTGAGACAATGCTTCTCGCCAAATTTCACAGTTCTATGTCAACGGGAAGTACCCTGTAGGTTTTGGTTTTTGTGAATGTCGAAATATGCGGTTCTTTACGACATAAACGGTAGGTATTAGGTATATAAAAGAGCTTCATTAGTACATGCTAGTACTAATGAAGCTCTTTTATATGATACGATTTACTCACTTTGAATTTTCAACCCATGTTGTGTGAATCTACGCCCTATTTTTTTGTGATTTAAATAAAAATGTACGGTTTTCAGATTTATTCCTATATGTGTACTCTGAGACAATGCTTCTCGCCAAATTTCACAGTTCAATGTCAACGGGAAGTATCCTGAATGTTTTGGTTTTTGTGAGTGTCGAAATATGCGGTTTTTTACAACATAAACGGCTCTAACTTTTTTATGCGATAACTAAGAAGTTTTTCTTTTACACAACTGCAAGAAATCATAGATATACGTATAAAGTTTAAATTTCAACTCGATATCTTTACGCGTTCCCGAGATAAAGAGTCTTGACATACGGACAGACGGACAACAAAGACAAAGTGATCCCATAAGGGTTCCATTTTTCCTGTTGCGGTACGGAACCCTAAAAACGGGAAAATTGTTGAAAACGGTAGGAATTTTATGCTCCGCAGTAAAGCAATGAAACGTATTTTGATAGTTCCATCTCAAATATTTATTTATTTAATTTTACGTAAGTAACAGCTACTTTACGGAAGCCATCCCAGAAAAAAAAAATTATGAATTTATACCACAAATTCCGGAGAAGTGGTGAAGGTATTTATTTATTTGATGTTTCGAGTAGTTGCCGATTAGGAGAAAGTATGGTTAAAATCTGTTCGCGCCCAAATTGATATAATTAGTTTGAAGTATGATGAATGGCTGAACGGTCATGCAACGAATTCATTTGTGTCCGTTGTTAGGCTTGTATTCAACCAAAGAGGAGCTGGGCACAGCGTTGTAGGCCGTAAGCCCGCTGCATAATAGGCATGATGACTAGATACAAAAAATCATTATTATAAATAGTTTATGATGATGACTAGATAAAAAAATCATTATTATAAATAGTTCATGAGTTAGATTATCGAAAAATATTGGACACGTATTTTTTCTTTTGTCAATCAAACAACAAATGACGAAGATAACCTTGTCAAAGTTTGGGAGTGGGGTCGTGACGTCACTTTTCTCACAGAAGTCTATACATTTATATGACATTTGTGACGTCACGCGGAATTTTAACATTTATTTTTGTTTAATTGACGAAATAAAAAATTCGTATCTGATATTTTTTGATAGTCTATCTGGCGGACTTATTATAAATGTGGCATTTATGCAATTAGCTCACGGACTACTCTCGCTACACGCAGCTCTGCTTCACAACGCATAGCTCCGTTTTAGTGGATTCTAGGCCTTATTAAAGAGACAGAAAGTGAAAACCAGTAGTCTCTTCAGACGACTACATCCGCGTTTATCTTTGGATAGGCTTCCACAGAAATGTCATTTTTTTTTCAATTTTTCACTTTTCGCTGGATGATATATATCTCACAGATATATAGAATACCTATGGGACGATTGGCCACCACACTGTCTCATCACGGGTTAGTCGATTCAGTTATTTACGGACGTATGCAGGTTTCCTCACTACGAGTATGTTTTCGTTTACCGAAAAGCAAGTGGTATGTAAATTCGTACACGTATTCCAAAGAACTCATGGGTAGTTTGATCCTACGATTCATGCTTGTAAGGCGAGCGATCTCTTACTAGGCCACTATGGCTTCACATGCTACTGACAGGTAGTCTGCACATGAGCTATCGTTGCACCATAGAAAGCCATGTGTTTTCATGGTGCACTCATTCGTGTGATTGTCAACTTTCCCTAGTTACATAGGCACAACATTACGCACTTTCTGTCATAACTTCTCTGTCGTCAAATAGAAACCCATGATTTTGCTAATTACTAATATTGAGGAGTAGTGGTAAATAACAAAATTAGTGAAAAACTTTCAAAATGTAAATCGGTCCGCAAAATTGTCATTTAAGTACTAAAAATAAAAGCACTATCAAATGTTGTAGTTATTTTGATTGAATCCCTAGTAAATAGTACTGTATATTATTATTGTAAATAATATTGTACTCGTAATCTCCGGGTTTTCCCATTGCGTTCAATCTTATTTTAATACGCTTTTTTTTCTTTCAAAAATTAAAAGTCAGCTGAACAGAAAATTAATAAGAACCTATAAAAACATTAACATAACAAACTTTAAAATCTTTAGCGAAATAAACAACAATATTTTTTATTCAATGAACCAAAAAAATGTTTTCGTTCTGATCTGATTTTTTTTCAATGTCAGTAGTTCAGTATCTAAAATAGGTTAATATTGGAATAAACATGTTCAAAGACAAATCAATGAGGTCATTCAAGTCTTATGAGAAATACCTCAGTGTCAAAACAATTGCAAAGGATGTCGCAGAGCACGCTAGAAAGTTAAACTACAGAGCTAATATGGGTAACCTCCTCGATATAGGTTCAATGGCATTCAGAAATCGAAAGTACCTACGTATTGCAAAGCGAGTCTTTGGGTCAGGCCGTGTGAGGTGTCGGACTATTGTTGGTGAGTGATGCTACTGGCCTGATTGGTTCCTATAGGGGACATCCGTGTTTCTGGGCTTAGCAGATTGTTTAGGTGCGTTAAGTAAGTTCGTATAGCCCTGGTGTCAGTGTTATTAGGCTGCCTGAAGGCCTCTGACATAGCTAAACGGTTGTAAAAGGTGCGTTTGTAAGTAGATAGTCAGTATAATTAAGTAAGTAGTAACCTACAAGGGGTTGTTATGAAAAATTCATAAAATTTGTTCCCCACGCGTCTGCCCGAGGGAACCTACATTCTGGTATGGAACTTGGTGTTTTCGTTGTCCAAGGGAAACCACAGCATCATCGAAATCAAAATCTTTTATTTTCTTCACCAACTTACAAGCAACTGTTTTTCTTGACAAGAAAACGTCAAACACGAATCGCACTAATAATTTTGAATTTGGAATGTTTTGCCGAAAGAGTTTGCCAAATAAATAAAGAAGTTCGTAATAGATGCAGCCGTCGTGCACAAAATTCATAAATTTAAAGAAGTGTTTATATGCAACAGTAGATACTCGTACGACTAACTTTTACTGTGGGATAAGTCCGGAAATGACGTCAGTCGATGAACTTTTTGTATGTACAATTTACATTGTGTTGACTCTCAGCAACATCTTTAGAACCGCTGTTTTATTTCGGGGTTTTTTGGGGTTGGCTCTAAGTAAAAATTATTCATAATGACATAATAATAATGACATAATGGCATTAAACATCGCTTTTAATCTCTGCACTTTGCAAAACAATAGTTTGTTTACACATATCAAGGAGATTATACAGGGTTATTCCTAATCAATTAGCATCCCTTAAGGGGCTAATTCTGTACATTGAAACTAACAACTTTTGTTCTGCGACTTTTGTGAAAACTCGAAAAAATCCGCTGTTCAATACATTATGTCGCGGGTGAAGGTTATTTTTCTATGGAACAACAATTGTTTTTTTGAGTTTTGACAAAAGTCGCAGAACAAAAGTTGTTAGTTTTGATGTACAGAATTAGCCCTTAAAGGGATGCTAATTGATTAGGAAAAACCCTGTAAAGCTAAGTAGCCTTTTATTTTTGGTAGAAAATATTAGAAAATATTTTTGGCAGAGGAAATTGCTTTATTTTGATAATAGTATTGAGATAAGGTTATCCTAGTTTCAAGATGATTGAATAAAAAATATATGTATTTCGTACTACACAATTTGAAGAAATCATTCTGTATCCTGTAGAATGAAGTGCCTCATACCCGGTACCTACGATACCTACTATATCATTGACACGTAAGAACACAAATATTTAATAAGAAAATATAATTGCTGTCTATTGTATAACAGTCGGTCAATGTCACTTAGTGTTGTTGAAAATTTATAATTAAATAGTTGGTTCAGTTACAAACTAGGAAGTAAGTACATACGTAGCAATAAATTGGATAAAGTGTTCACTCACCCACAGCAGAAGTATACTGCCGCTCCCAAGTGCCTGTAAAAAACAAATAAAAATTTGAAAAAGACCCAAACCTTGCCTTTCGCATAAAATACGTTTTTTTTTAAACACTACGATTATTACCTAAAACTGAGAATGCTATACAAAGAAATCCCAGATATAATGTATATATATTTTTTTTTTTCAATCAATCTATCGTTATATGTAGAATAATTTACATGCAGGTCTTAAGAAACATGTTTAGTATCTACGAGTATAAGTTATACATATGACCCTATTAGGGTATAACAATATTTTGCGGAGCGATTTATTTATTTCAATTTGCTATTTTATGATTGTCCAATAGGTACTCGTTTAATGTATAATAGCATTTCGTGATAAGTAGGTTCTTCAATACTTTTGCAAATTCGATTTCGTCTTCAATATATTTTAACAGCCATCGAGCACGGCCCGGAGCTGTGTATCAAAAATTTTGACTTAGGTAAAATTAAATTATGTTGATATTGGGATCTGGCAGGATGGACACGTGCACTAGATAGTTTTGTAAAAAACTGTGGGTATTTTTTTACGAATTTGCACGTTTCAATATATATAGATATAGACTAGGCTCATATTTGTATCAACCAACTTAGCTAAATTAAACGAAGGGGTCACCTAAATCAAATTTATACTACCCCGAGGCAAGCCTAGAGTAGTTGGCAGAGCCTTCATGTAAACAACCGGCCCATAAACCTACTACATTTTACGACTCCGCCCGCAATATTGACCCCATCAAATTAAAGGCGAAATATTAAAACGGCATCGACAATAAATATTAATATCCAGTACTAAAATGTCAATAAGTGCCGAACCATCAGCGTACCATTAAGGGAGGCCCGCGGTCATTAGAGCGAAAAACGTTCAAAATCAAATAGAAAGTTAGTACCCACTGACAGTCCTCGAAACTTGTCCGCTAATTGCCCCAGCACTCCTTTGAGATACTTAGGTACACGGAAATACGCAAATAATTTAAAATACTGTCGCGAACTGGAAGTTTGAATGCTGCGGCAACTCGACGAACTCTATTTACCGCCATTTGGGTAGAGTTAATAAAAATATGAAAATGGAATCTTGAATTGTAGAGTAGGTAATTCTCAACAGACAGCGGCATTTTATACTAACCTGTAAATGATTTCCTATTTAGTATCTACCTGAGTTTGGTTAAACCATTATACTCGTATAGTACCTATAGTTGCTGTGTGAAGATTTTTTCAATGGTGAGCAAGTAAATCGTTGTCATACTCTCTAAACTAGACCGATCAACTGCCACCATACATTGTATAAGATGATAATATACAAGTATTTTAAAAAACTACAAATATCTATCTAATATCTACAATCTGCTTAACGTCAGGCAGTGTGTAGTCAAACGGGAACCTATTCGAAATAAAATCCTTAATGATATGATCTCTTAACAATAATTTTAAATTGAAAAGATCTGGCTCTATTATGGCAAATTCTTAAATATTTAAGATGTTTCGTAAGAAAGCTTTGAATTCTAGTTTCGTATTGCCATACAGAATAGGTGTTAGTCTATTGATTGTTCTCCAAAAAATCTGAATATGTCTCCCGTATATTTTATTACATGTTTTATTTAATATCATAAAATTCAGAGGTCAAAAACTTTGGTATTCGATGAAACATTGACCGCGATACATAGTAATCAAACCGAAATTAAAATTCGGATCATATTTGGTATCAATAATGGCCAATGTGTAAGGTCGCTAGACGTTTGCTTACTACTTAGTGAAAATCGATCCATATTTTCTTACTGAATGAAGTTGAAAATGCCTTAGCATTTTTTATAACATTATTATGTACATGATAACTGTACATAGTCATAGCTTAGCTTATTATCTACGCGTTTTAGTAGATTACTGAAAACATGGGAAGATCACTGATCAATTCATAATTATTTTTCGCAAAAAATGGCATACCTAATCGACTTTCACCACGTACATAACTCGAATAGCTCGTACGGATCGATGTAATAATTTTTCACATTATTGTTGATTTATCAAAAAAGGCTCAGCCGAGTTTGACAAAATTCAAACGGGACCATTTTTGAAGTATAATCTGTACCAGCCTTTTTTTTAACAGTCCATTGCAGGACGTAGCTTACCCACGAAGGGTGATTGGGCCATATCCACCACGCTGGCCCAGTGCGGGTTGGCGGATTCACATACGCCATCGAATTTCTTCTACGGACGTATGTAGGTTGCCTCACTATGTTTTCCTTCACCGAAAAGCCCGTGGTGGTTGAAGTATAATCTACAAACCAAAAAAGAATTATTGAAATCGGAGTACTCTATAAAAAGTGATGCGTGGTTATACATTAAAAAAAACAAATACGCGTCTACTTGTAAATCTTCGTCGGTTAAAAACCAGTCTCAATTTCAAAGTGCAGGGATTTAAAGACGTCTATATCTACTCATTATGAAAAACTTTTACAATTTATACATGTACTGTCTGGTATGTATATATAAGTATACATACCAGAGGGTGTATCAATAAATTAGTTTTTATGATCGAATATGTACCTACTTTAGTACATTTTTCAATTTACAATTTACTCTACAAGAATTCATATTTATTTACCTATTAAAATGAACATGAATGGTTAATTTGCACATTAAATTTAATGCCGCAACAATAAATTAACATTCGATAAACGATCGATAAATATTTTTACAACTGTTATTAATAACAATAATCCAACTCCGCTTATGCATCTATATATTTGTTTGTAGAGTTGTACTAAAATGACTCTAATATTCTAGTGCACATTTTTATGTACATGTAATCTTCAGTACAAACAACTACATTACCGTGGGGTCAGTCTTGAAATAAAAATAAAGTAGCTGTTTCATACAAATAATTTATTGACTTATGACAAAATGTATGCAACAGTTTTTTTTTCGATTCCATAGTTGGTTTTACAGTAAAAATTGATGTGCTACAGTCGCTGCGCATTTGATCACTGGGTTTTTATGGCACTACCTTTAACGCTACTTCTTTTTAGTCTGTGACACTCTCCGACCTATATGATATCCACACAAATCAAGTAAATCCATCACTCCGTTAAGTACTGTGTGAAAGATTAACAAACAAACCAACTAACACACTCACAGCTCAGATCTATTTTATTAGTAAAGATTTGGATCGTGGGATTCCCGAAACGAGATATCACGAGGAAATCTAGAAGGTCAAAATATAAGGATCTAAATTACTCAGCCATTTAAAAAAAATTGTAATTAAGAATTTTAGGATCCCGAAAGTATTCCTGCTTAACATATTATTTACCTAAGTGCGAGTATGATAGGTATTCCAAGTAATGCCTACTTACAAAGTTTCCAAGATATAACAGCAGTGGTCGCCGCCGACACCGGTTGCGGACCAAGGTCGGAGACAGGTCTGGCAGGTCCGTCACCAGCACCATTGCAAAACACGTGTTATGTGCATCATTACGTGTTTTTATACGACACATATGTCACTCTAATGTCATTAACATTCCGATCGTGGCATCGAACATATTAAGCCGCCGTTAGGCAGTTATTTTGTAAATCTGAATTCTTGATTATGTTGATTTTAGGCGTGCTGGTCAAAACTTGGCTCTATTTATTTTCTATTTACGAAAACATGATGATCGAGAAAATATTTTCTCGATAGAAAGAAATTGTAAATTTCATTTTCGGAACTGTCTATTTTGTTTGTGTGAAGGTTCGTCAAACAAGTTATCAAGTGTTGCGTATACTAATATATGTATTTTTGGATTGCATTTCCAAGAGGTTTATTTCAATTTGCACTATTTAAACAAGAAACTAAAAAAATATTCGTAGTCAGTAAGACAAGACATACACGCACAAAGAGGGTAAATGATCTGACAAAGACCGCAGGAATGCGCTGGATGCACATCGTTTGCAACCGGTCCTTTTGGTAATAGGAGCGTCCTGTGTCGGCGGCAATAAAATAACACTTTGCAAAACTAGTAGTCACAGTTTTTGTAAATGCAAAAGATGCGTAATCCGGACATTATTTGTAGGGAAATTTACGACTGATTTACATTCCAGCCGAGCGATCGAGTCCAGCGCTCAAGTGCAGTACTGGAATGATTTAAACCGACAGTCCGGTGCATTTACACTATCGAATCCAGCACTAGTTGCAATCTAGTGCTGGATTTGATCGCTGGACTGGAATAATGTAAACTATTTAGGTACGAAAAGGAATCTTGTTACGAATGCTAAAACTGTTTGAATTATGTATTTCAAAGTCAAGATTGCAAATGTAACATTTATAGGTACTTGCTATATGTAAAAAATGTATACATTTATCTTAGGGAAAATATTTGTAAATGTTATTTGTAAATAATGTGTGTGAAAAGGATGTGTAGTGTGTGAATATGTCGTCGTCATGCAGACATGCTTCGAGGAATATTTACTCAATAAACATGCAAATTTACACTAGAAATATATGTCCATAAAGGTAAGTAAGCTAGACGTTACGTCACACTAATATTGTGATTGCGAAAGTGGCTTTGTCCTGCTATGTAAGTGGTCTAATGTATTAAATATGCACTAGACTTGGTGTAACGCAAAAAGTTAAGATTTCATTGAAAACATCAATATGGGACACAGGACAGCTGATGATCTAGTCAAGACGGCAGGTGTGTGTTACTTGATACAAGCCGTTTCCAACCGGTTTTATTGAAAACCTACAGGAGAGGCCTATGTCCAGCAGTGGACGTCTTAGGGCTTAGATCTTAAAATAATGATAATATTGGAATTTTAATAACGTGTCTATGTTTAAAGTAGTGCAGAATAAAAATGCTGATAAACCACGAATAAAGCCGTGGTAAGTAATTTTATTTATAGTTACCTGACTACGTTAGGTAGCTATAAATAATTACATCACTAACCATTGTCAATAACTAATAAAGCATACTATGTCCATGATATCAATCAAATTAGAAACCATAATATGACTAATATTATTACCACATAAGTATTTTAACCACGTTACGAAATATTTTCTCGAGAGGTCAAGTCTAAACAACCTTGAAAGTAACATTACCGACCTTAATGAGTGCAAACCTCAAGTTAGTGAGCCTTCCGTACATTAAAGCATCTCAATAAAACAGAAATTGGCGATTTGATTTGAGATTGAATTCCAAGGGCGCGTAGTGTCCTGCCAGCTCTGGAGAATGTTTTAAAAATAATAATGATATAGTTGGACTACGGCAAGTTTGCAAATAGCATCTTCAGAAAATAACCAATCCATAATTATAATCTGGTTGTACAGAAGAGGTAATTTTGTACTTACAAATGGTATTATTCACATATAGGTATGTGAATAGTACCATCAGTGGTACTGATCAATGGTACTAGCGACGTAGAGAATATAAATTCTACGTCTCTGGTACCATAATGGTACTAGCGAAGTATACATACGTGAGTAGTACCATTAATGGAACTATTCAATGGTACTACTGACAGAAAACCAAAAAAAATCACGGTCAATGAACTCAGAGCTATGAATAATTAAACAAACTTCAGACTGTAGTATTACTTACTTACCAAAAAGTCTCATAACATAGTTTAAAAGTTTTTCGGAAAGATATAAAATAATAACGTTAGATATTCAATTGCATCTCAAACTAAGTTAATGAAGTCTTAATTATTTTAAGTTTATCACGGAAAGATATACCTATACCCAATCTAAAAAGTATAGAACGATTTCTGTACCTACTATAGTGGAACCGCCGGAACCCTAATATACCAAGACATAACGAATCAGATCAACATCAGATCGATTCAACTAAACAACCAAATAAGTATCATCTCCCTCTTGATAAACCAAAACATGAAACAAAATTAGTCCAAATTGAAATGAACACAATAAGAGCAAGCTTACCGGTAGAGCAACACTAAACAGAACTGGAAATAGTTCATCTCAACACTTATCAATGTATGTTCAACACTACTCGCACTCACTCAATCACATTGTTTACTGTGAAAATGGAGAAAAACTCGTGTAAGCTGATCCGGCGAAGCGCACGCGCCCGAGTGTTTTCAGCAAAATATCGTCAGTAGATCTTTCTGCGCCCACGCAAGCCGCGAGCTAAAACTAGAGTCCGAATGTCGCCGCGGGCAAGGCCGGCTGGAATACGCACTTGTCAATAAAACGGCACATAACTCTAATATAATCACGTAAACAACGAGTTACATAAACTAGCCGAAATATTTAACTTTGAAGTTGTTTCATTCACGTTATTGAAATCTGCGTGCGTGAGTCAGGTTAATATGTTGTCTGAAACGTATGGAGTAGAGAAAACATAAGTAAATTTATAAAGATTAAAATATATGATACTGACATAAATTAAAGTTTAAAAAGATTATTTTTTGCAAAAATTAGCATGACCGACTTCACCCGTGTACAGAATTCGTGAATATTTCGCACGGATCGATATAGCATTTTTCACATTATTGTTGATTTATCAAAAATGGCTCAGCTGATTTCGATAAAATTTAAATGTAATAGTAGTGTATCGTAGTGTATAGATAATTGTGCTTTTAATTTACAATCTTCTTAATATTTTAAATTCAATGTCGTCACTTATCTGTTCTTTAGGTGGGTCGTTATAATGATTAAAATTTTGAAGTCGAATTTCGCACTTTATGGCACTAATAATTTAATTGAAAATCATGCGACACCCCTGGTGGGGCAGATTCTACTGGTCTAAAAAGTGTGTAAAAAGTGTGAATCTGCCCCACCAAGATAGGATGAGTGGGGCAGATACCACTCCAAAAAATGAAGGAGTGGAATCTGCCCCACCAGTGGGGCGCTTTGGTGGGGCAGAGTGGAAGCACTACTGCCTACCATTAGATACATCCACCATGTTGTGGATCCATGGATGTGAGAAAGAAGTCGAGACTGACGCCAAGATTTTTTTTAAACAAATAAATGTTATGGTTTAGCTCTCGAATATGTACAAAGCAGGGCTTATTATTCGAAGATTTTACAACCTATCATATACCATCGAAGCGTTCGTGGGGAATTTCCAAAGAGGTCGCATTGAGTTTCGCGAGAGGAATGACATCCATTTGTACTTGTCACTGTCAAAATTATGTCACACACAGTGGTAAAATTCAAAACATGGGTTGCTAGTAAAAATTATAAATATTGTGCATCTTTTCAAAAGCGTCTGAATTTTTTTCAGTGTTTATTCGTGGTTCGTTATATTTTTTACATAATAAAAATTTGTGTCAGACTTGAGCCAGGTTTGAGATCGTCACCTTTGTGAATTTAAAGTTCTTATGCTTGTCATTTATTCTTTTTCAGAGCAACGTTAGCGTTAAAATTTAAAACAAAATTGCCTTTATCTAGTATAATTTTAACAGAAATTGAGGATACGATAATTTATAGAGCTTTTAAATTTGGTTAATACAGAATTAACACCGCTAGCTGTCCTAGTTAGTTTACCGTATCGTGCTTCTAAACTCATTGATAGTGAATTTCAAAAGAAATTAAAAGAATAGACCAATGACAAACGACATATATCAAAGTGCCGTTAAAATGGACTATTCATTAGTAATGCAACGCTATTATTCTATTTCGTGAATAGATTTTAACGCTCTAAAAATAAAGCTAAATGTCTGGTCATACTACTACTGATTCCTGCCATAATCACTACCAGAGAACATAAAGAGAACAAATGAATAGTCAGTGAGCATTCAATGACATTTCCGTCACTATTTTTGCCATGAAAAAAAGAGTCCTGCGTTGTTTCGCCCCGCAAGCTGTTGGACCCGCGGGGCGAATCGACCAAGACTCTTTTTGAAGGTCCCCATTCGGCCCGCTCCAAACAATGCGGGGCGAATGGGGACCTTCAAAAAGAGTCTTGGGCGATTCCCCCCCGATTCACTTTTTTATCTGTACATTTAAGTAGAAAAGTAGTCAATGGAAAAAATAAACAATTGCATTATTTTGAGTCCTATGGGAGTGTATGAACAAAAATGCATTTGTTTGAATGATGCAATTGATGATTGAATGATCATCACATGAAACTAATGTGCCAAATTGGTTTCACGTGTTTTGTAAACATAAATATTTCATTTGAAGCAAACAAATGAACCATTCCATGTCTTTTTATCTACAATATACTTTTTAATTTTATCTAGAATAAAAATATAATTGTCATGGGGCTCTTTATAAGTTTGTGGGATTACCAACCGTGTCCCACAGATGCCATGATAGAAAAAGATTTTTATGGTAAATCTGTCACACTATATCTCACAAATTTTTTTGAAAATCATTTATCTTCTATCTTCTATCTATATTTATTAAAGAAAGTCGTATTAGTTACACAATTTATAACTTAAGAACAGCTGAACCGATTTGGCTGAAAATTGGTGAAGAGATAGCTTAGAACTAGGAAAAGGATGTAGAAGATACTTTTTTCCAGTTCCTTTTAATATATTTTTTTACGTTTACTTATTATCTGCAAAAGCTCTGTGTGCAAAAGTAATCCGTTTGCATGAACTTTGCTTTGACAGCTGTAAAAATTATAAAATGACAGCTGTCAGTTAAAAACATCAGCTACCTGTCATATAAAAAATGACAGCTGTCAAAATTAAAAGAGGTATATCTCTGTAACTGTCAATTTTAGACTATTGATGTCTTCACAAAAGTGATAGAGCTTAACGATATCTACATTTCAGATGACAATTGTCAAACTTAAATCAATTGAATCAATTGTTGAATCAATAATAACCGAGATAAATCACTTTTAAGTTTGACAACTGTCATCCGAAATGTAGATCTCGTCAAGTTCTATCACTTTTGTGAAGACAGCCGTAGTCTAAAATCGATAATAACCGAGATATATCACGTTGAAGTTTGACAGCTGTCATCCGAAATGTAGATCTTGATGAGCTCTATCACTTTTGTAAAGAGAGCAGTAGTCTAGAATCAATAATTACAGAGATAAATCACTTTTGAGTTTGACAGCTGTCATTCTAAATGTAGATCTTGTTGAGCTTTGTCACTTTTGTGAAGACAGCAGTAGTCTAGAATCGATAATTACAGAGATAAATTACTTTTAAGTTTGACAGCTGTCATCCGAAATGTAGATTTCGTCGAGTTCTATTACTTTTGTGAAGAAAGCAGTAGTCTAGAATCGATAATAACCGAGATAAATCACTTTTAAGTTTGACAGCTGTCATCTGAAATGTAGATCTGGTTAAGCTCTATCACTTTTGTGAAGACATTAATGGTCTAGAATCAATAATAACCGAGATAAATCACTTTTAAGTTTGACAGCTGTCAACAGTAATGTAGGTCTCGTCAAGTTCTATCACTTTTGTGAAGACAACAGTAGTCTAGAATTGATAATGACCGAGATAAATCACTTTGAAGTTTGACAGCTGTCACTTGGACAGCTGTTACTGTGACATTAGTCGTGACAAATTACACGATCCGATTTCTAACGTGTACGAGGGATTTTTCTCATCTTCATTTTAAGATTGAACGGTTGTCGTCAAAACCTTTTTTTCCCACTAAATATTCATAGAATACTCGAATACTCTAGATAATAAATGTCTAAATCGCTACCGGCAACACTGGTCGCCGCGGTGACGCCGCGGTGCGATGTCGCGGCGACACCGCCCTTGTGGCATGTCTGTAACTGAACACCTTTGATCCAAATTGGCAGGAATCAACACAAGACCGACAAAACTGGAAATCTCGAGAGGAAGCCTTTGTCCAACAATGGGACATTAAAAGCTCATAAACAAACAAACAATTCTTTTTATAGCGTTGCATATCTGTTGATTTTTTGTAGTCGGATTTTTATTTTATGTCATGTAATTTTATGCGTGGCTGTACCATAAGTAATGCGTAATACTGATGCGGGAAATTGATCTTTATCAACGTGGGCCCAAACAACCACATCTTTTATAGTTATTGGCGTTTCGCCCCGCGGGCCCAATGGGGGCCTTCAAAAAGAGTCATGGTCGATTCGCCCCGCGGGACCAACAGCTTGCGGGGCCAAACGCCGCAATACCCGATAAAAATACATATGCGAAATAACACAAATATTGATACAAATACGAAACGACGAAAATAATGCAAATATTAATTATACTTACAATCATCAATTTAGTGAATCCAAAACCATACTTAAAATACTTACACAAAATTAGAACCAAGCTATGAAGCCACACAACTTCAAATGCAGCCTGGAAGAAATCGCTCAAGACGATAACGCCGTCCTTGTACCACCTACGAGTTATTTTAAGAATATTGTCAATACTTTGTTATTTAAGCTGTTTTTTGGTGTACAATAAAGTTAAAGTTATACTGTATTGTATTGATTTTTACGGACTTAGTGCACTCGAATAGTATGTATTTGCTAGTGTTTATACGATTGATTTGGCTTAACGCTTCCTAAAATACACCTAAAAGTCTAATCAATGTGTAAATGTGTTGTCCATTATGCGTTAGACCTGATAAAATTTATATTAAAACTAAGCAATAGAATTTTTTTGGCAAGTTGCTTCCAACAGGTGCAAATTGCATATCACTAACGTATTCTGCAGTCTCACACCATCGACTCGGCATTTTTTCTGTTTTCTTACACAGATGCTGCGCCGACTGATATTAATTGATTTTTACAAGCTAACTTAAACTAAACTTTAACTTGCAATGGATATACGTATGTAAGTTCGGGTGGAATATTGCAAGTTAAATTTAACCAACTTCTCGGTGTCCGATTGACCTGAAATTTTGCACGCAATGTACCTATATAGCGTGACAATATATGGTACCATGGAGCTGGTCTGATGATGGAGTCGGAAGGTGGCCATAGGAACTCCTGTACTAAAGAAGATAGGCCCGTCTTGTTAGGGCTCGTTTTACTTGTATTGGCTCGCACTCTGCTGCTACATGAATATCCAGGATCTCAAAAGCTTGTATTTTTTAAAAGTTGTATTTTTATAAAAATTTACAGATTCTTTAATGTCAAAACGCAAATGATTCAATTTATATCCATCCATCAATCAGCCGTAGGACGTCCACTGCTGGTCATAGGCCTCTCTCATGGATTTCCAGTAAGGCCGGTTGGAAGCGGCCTGCATCCAGCGTGTTCCTGCGATCTTTATTATATCGTCAATCCACCTAGTCGGTGGACGTCCTACGGATGTCTTCGAACTAGGTATGTGCCCTGCCCATTGCCACTTTAATTTGCTAATCGGCTGGGCTATGTCGGTAACTTTGGTTCGTCTGCGGATCTCCTCATTTCTGATTCGATCCCGCAGAGAGCCTAGGCCTCTCCATAGCACGTTGGGCTATCTTGCGCTTATTCATTAGGCCTACATTAAAAGACCACGTTTCAGTTCCATATGTTCAATTTATACATTTACTAGATTCCTACTTATTTTTCTACGTCAGCACCTAATCTACTTACACATTCTCGTCGAAGTTAGCGGAAACTTTATCGTCAAGCCATTGGATTTTGCAAGCCGAACATAAAATTCAATCGTAAACAAACTATTTCTGATTAAATTGCAACACTTACCTACGTCCATAGCCTACGTCCTACCTCGCAATAATATATGAATTCATTTTTGCTTACCAAGGTCGAATATAATGTTTAGACAAGCAATTGCATCAATTTATTTCGTCGTAGAGTCAAGCACGTCTGGATATGAAGCAAATTCATTTGTCTTTCTAAAAGACTGAGCTATCTAGGAATACCTACCTAATATTTTATTAGATGTTGTGCACCCGTCAATAGGACTTACAGACATGCCACACGGGCGTTGACGCCGCGTAATTGCACCGCGGCGTCACCGCCGCTGCACCGCCGCGGTGCAGCGGCGGTGCTGAGCGTCGTCGCGGCGTCACCGCGGCGACCAGTGTTGCCGGTAGCGATTTAGACATTAAATCTAGAGTATTCGAGTATTCTATGAATTTTTAGCGGGAAAAAAGGTTTTGAATTCATCAATCCGTTCAATCTTAAACTGAAGATGAGAAAAATCCCTCGTACACGTTAGAAATCAGATCGTGTAATTTGTCACGACGAATGTCACAGTAACAGCTTTCCAAGTGACAGCTATCAAACTTCAAAGTGATTATCTCGGTCATTATCAATTCTAGACTACTGTTGTTTTCAAAAAAGTGATAGAACTCGACAAGATCTACATTTTGGATGACAGCTGTCAAACTTAAAAGTGATTTATCTCGGTTATTATCGATTCTAGACTATTGCTCTCTTCACAAAAGTAATAGAACTCGACGAAATCTACATTTCGGATAACAGCTGTCAAACTTAAAAGTGATTTATCTCGGTTATTATTGATTCTAGACCATTGATGACTTCACGAAAGTGATAGAGCTTAACGAGATCTACATTTCAGATGACAGCTGTCAAACGTAAAAGTGATTTATCTCGGTTATTATCAATTCTAGACTACTGCTCTCTTCACAAAAGTAATAGAGCTCGACGAAATCTACATTTCGGATGACCGCTGTCAAACTTAAAAGTGATTTATCTCGGTAATTATTGATTCTAGACTACTGCTCTCTTCACAAAAGTAATAGAGCTCGACGAGATCTATATTTCGGATGACAGCTGTCAAACTTAAAAGTGATTTATCTCGGTAATTATTGATTCTAGACTACTGCTCTCTTCACAAAAAAAATAAAGCTCGACGAGATCTACATTTCGGATCACTTTGAAGTTTGACAGCTGTCATCCGAAATGTAGATTTCGTTGACCTCTATCACTTTTGTGAAGACAGCAGTAGTCTAGAATCGATAATAACCGAGATAAATCACGTTGAAGTTTGACAGCTGTCATCCGAAATATAGATCTCGTTGACCTTTATCACTTTTGTGAAGACAGCAGTAGTCTAGAATCAATAATTACCGAGATAAATCACTTTTAAGTTTGACAGCTGTCATCCGAAATGTAGATTTCGTTGACCTCTATCACTTTTGTGAAGACAGCAGTAGTCTAGAATCGATAATAACCGAGATAAATCATGTTGAAGTTTGACAGCTGTCATCCGAAATATAGATCTCGTTGACCTCTATCACTTTTGTGAAGACAGCAGTAGTGTAGAATCGATAATAACCTAGATAAATCACTTTGAAGTTTGACAGCTGTCATCCGAAATGTAGATCTTGTCGAGTTCTATTACTTTTGTGAAGACAGCAGTAGTCTAGAATCGATAATGACCGAGATAAATCACTTTAAAGTTTGACAGCTGTCACTTGGACAGCTGTTACCACGAAGCTAATAGCTTCGTGGCTGTTACTGTGCCACTCGTCGTGACAAATCACACAAGTCCATACTCGATGGGCTTATGAGATATTTTTCATGTCACTTTGCACAAATCAATGCATCTATTTCAGATTTTATCGATCGGCCACATTATTTCTCTAATTTATCAAACGAAGAACAAAACACTTTCTTTCTGCGGTTGGCTCACACAAAATCAGACTGTATATGAGAGATTTTACTTATCTTCAGCCGGTTATCCCTAAAACCTTTTTTTCTAACATCTAGGCAGATGTCATCAGTGTCTAAGGCAACACTGGGCGCCGCGGTGTCGCCGCGACGACGCTCAGCACCGCCGCTGCACCGCGGCGGTGCAGCGGCGGTGACGCCGCGGTGCAATTACGCGGCGTCAACGCCCGTGTGGCATGTGCCTAGGCTCTCAAAAATCAATGTGAATTAAACATAAATTGGATATGGGCTAAAAAAAATATTTCAACGTTAGTCAAGAATCTTATGCCACTTGTAGTTATGGAATATTTAACTGCGTGAGGAATTAAAAATATAAATTAAAAATACTAGTAACTATAATTAGGTACACGTTATAAACTTGATGGCGATTATAATCGCTATTGTTGCGATATTCTTGAACTTTTCTCCTTTTCTTTGATTTCCATATTACGAGGGGTGATCCAATAGTAATGATAATCAGTTATTTCTACTTGTGCAGTAGAAAAATACAAAAAAAATATCAGTCACTTGCTCAATTACCAACTAGTTCAGGAAAAAAAATCATATAAATAGGCCACGATTCCCGGGAGCTACATTCATTTGAATACGGACTGTCAAGGAGTGAACATCAAAATGGAAAAACACGAAATCAGAGCTGTCATTAAATACCTCTGCTTGAAAAAAATGTCTACCAAAGACATACATAGCGACTTGGTGGAAACATTAGGGGACTCTTCTCCTCCATATTCCACAGTTGCACGCTGGGCTAAGGAGTTTAAGCTGGGAAGAACATCGACGGAAGACGAACACCGCGAAGGACGCCCATCGACGTCCCTCACTGAAGAAAATGTGAAAAAAGTTGAAGTTGTTTTGGAAGATCGAAGAGTGACTATCGGGCATGTAGCTGAGGTCACAGGGATCTCATGTGGCAGCATTCAAAGAATCCTTGCGAACGAATTGCATATGAGAAAGGTCTCCGCGCGTTGGGTACCGAAAATGTTAAACGACGAGCAAAAGAAGAAACGAGTCGACATGTCAAGAGCAAATCTCGAAAATTTCCAGGCAGACAAGGATAATTTTTTGTCACGTTTTGTGACCATGGACGAGACCTGGATCCACCATTTTGATCCTGAAACAAAACAACAATCGATGACATGGAAACGATCCGATGAACCGACGCCGAAGAAATTCAAAGTGTCAAGCTCAGCAGGGAAGGTTATGGCGTCTGTTTTTTGGGACGCTGAAGGAATAATCATGGTGGACTACTTGGAAAAGGGGGCCACTATTACAGGCTCCTACTATGCAGAACAAATAAGAAGATTGCGGGAGGCTATTAAGGAGAAAAGGCGAGGCAAACTGCGGGCTGGAGTGCTGTTCCATCAAGACAACGCACCGGTTCACAAAGCTGCAATTGCCATGGCTGCCATTCAGGAAGCGGGCTTTGAGCTGGTGGATCACCCCCCCTATTCACCAGATCTAGCCCCCAGTGACTTTTATCTCTTTCCACGACTCAAGGAACATCTCCGAGGCAAGAAATTTGACGATGATAGCGACGTGATGGCCGCGGTTGAGGACTTTTTTGAGAGTCAAGATAAAGATTTTTTTTCTAAGGGAATTTTAGGTTTAGAAAAGAGATGGACTAAATGTATAGACTTGCTAGGAGACTATGTTGAGAAATAAATTTATTTTTTTATTTTATTCATTGTGTTTGTTATTGATTATCATTACTTTTGGATCACCCCTCGTAGCATAGGAACTTGGTAGGCTATTATTATGTGGAAAACTGATTTAAGTTTTTTTGTAATAAATTCAACAATTGTCCGTCGTGGGTAGGTATATGTTCAGCTATGGACTACCAGTACAATACAGTTGTAAGTTTGTAAACAGTTTGCTTGAATATTAATTGAACAACAAATCGTAATTTCGAATCCATAACAGACATAACTTTTTATCAATAGATTCATCAAATAGATCCTAAACGCAAGAATTCTATAATTATTTTTTGCAAAAAATAGCATAACCGACTTCACCCGTGTACAGAATTCGCGAATATTTCGCACAGATCGATGTAGAATTTTTCAGATTATTATTTATTTATTAAAAACGGCTCAGCCGATTTCGTAAAAATTTAAATGGGATTTCGAAGTATACTCTTTCCAATAAAAAAAGAATTATTAAAATCGGACTACTATGAAAAAAGTTATGCGTGGTTATACATAAAAAAATAGACGCGTAGAATTGTATACCTCCTCCGGTAGGTTCGTCGGTCAATTTACGAATAAAGTTGTAGACATACTTAGTCATACTCATCATCAGGCTAAAGAGCAGATGAGCTGGACTCTTCGCTAGACTGGATGTCTACAGGTGGACTAAAACAGTCACCGTGCGGTACCCGAGAGAAGGGCGACGGTAAAGAGACAGACCACCACCCTGATGGTCAGATGATGTTATCAAATATGTAGGAAGGCCATGGATGAGGCTCGCATAAGTCAGCATGGCATAAAAAAGAAGAGGTATTTATACCCAGCAGTGGATGAAAAGAGACTGATTAGATACGAGTAAGTAGAAGTTAGAAAATATATGACTGACGGAACATTTTCATCTTCTGTGTAAGGGTTAAGAATCTAATTCAAGCTGTTTAATTTGGATAAGTGGGTAAACAACACACTGGCTCCGTGCAGATGGCCGCATGACGTAACAGTTCACTTGCATTATTGGGACGAGCCGCGAAAGTCGTCGAGCCAGTCTATTTGCACTGTTGGTTGCTACACGCTAACAATGGTAAAGTATTTTATAACACGTGCTTGATATTTTCACATTGATTGGAGATAGACATTAAGTTTAGGTTGTTGGGTCGTGAACTTACTATTGGTACACCAGTAGAGTAAGATCGGCAATCACATAATGGATGATTGAATCGCTTGTCATAGGATTTCTCATTTTTGTCTATAATCGAAACAGTTTCTGACATTTTTTTCTATGGAACAAAAATTTTTTTGCGATGTGATATAAGTCGTTGAACATAAGTTTTTAGTTTTGATTAAGCCCCTAAAAGGATGCTAATTGATTAGGAATAACTCTGTATACTGTAATTATGCTTGTTGGACTATTTTATTATGTATTATTAAATTATTAAATATGACTTAAACTTCGTGCAAGGAAAGCACAGGAAAAGTCTACGTGAGATATATATTACGTACTTACATATTCGAAAGAACATTCGGGGAACAAACAGTTTACGTGATAAATATATATGGAGGAATACCCTGAAGTCTTCAAGGTACCGGTGCCTCGAGTGAACATAAAACGTGTCATCCAATGGTACCGTTACTTAAATGTGTTCTCAAAAGTTCAACATATTTGCCATTTACCACGCTAAAGCCAGTTTCGGCAAAGCAAGGTCACTGCAACTTTTAAAAGATCAAAAATAATGACGGAAATAACAGTGCATTCCGTATACACACGTAACATTGAATTATGTCAATTATGCAAATCACGCTATGATATGGAACATTGATTTTTTCCATTAAAATATAGAACCAAGCAAGTAAAGAACAAGTAACCATAAAACAAGTAATGTGACGAGTGATAGAGATGAAGGGAAGAAGTGTACATAATTATACAGGGTTATTTCTAATCAATTAGCATCCTTTTAGGGGCTTATTCTGTACATCAAAACTAACAACTTTTGTTCTACGACTTTTACTAATTCTCAAAAAAAAGTTGTTGTTCCACACAAAAATATCGTGCACCCTCGACAAAATGTATGGAACAGCTGATTTTTTTTTTAGTTTTGACAAATGTCGTAGAACAAAAGTTGTTCGTTTTGATGTACAGAATAAGCCCCTAAGAGGATGCAATTGATTAGAAATAACCCTGTATATTGCACCACATAAATAAATGGAATGGTATCCGTCCATTTCACAAACTTTTTTTACTGCATTATCATATTTTTTACCTTTATGCTAGTGGTAATAATTTGTGTAATTCTTAAATCCTTTGCATTCTTTACAGTAAGTTATAAATGTTTATCGAGTTACATACCTATTCATAAATTATAAGAACCTGCGCATAATACTCATATATTACATTTCATTTGTTATGCATTATTCTTGAGCAGTTAAGAATCAAGCTGTTGCTATTTCGTCTTACTTCTAAATCGGATGATGCTTAAAGAATAAATAACTAGGTTACTTATAAATACTCTAAGAGATGATGATTTGTTTGTATTATTGTTTCCTGGAACTAATTCTTTCATAAATATTTTTAATCCAAAGTGACCACTTTGACATTTTAGTTTTTTCTATATTTTGTCCATGAACTTTGCAATACAACGCATTGTCAAGTATCACAATAATTATCAATAATACCATTCTTATCTCAACTTTAAATAAGTAAATGATTATATCTAACTTCACTTTTTTAAGAACTTGAAATACAAGCTTGAGAGGTTTTACAACAAATACTGCAACAAGTACCTGTTGCTAAACTAGATAATTTGGTCTGTCTGGGATTATCAACTACTTTACTAAATATATAATTATCAAGATTAATCATAACCACCGGTTTGTACGATCTTGACTCGACTGACCTCGACGAATTATGTGGTAGATGCTAATTATTATGCAGATATAGTAACAGGGTTTTCCAAATAAGGCTTTCATTTACCTTGTATATTTATTTTTTCTCGAGACGTTATTAAAATTACTATTTTTAATCATCGACAAGGTTATGAGACATTGAAAAAAAATATGACGTTTAATCTTTTCTGAGGATGTGGGAATAAATGTAGTACATTATTTTTAAATACAGAATTTTTTACACTGATTTCCTACTGCAACAAACAATAGCATTAAAATACATTTTAGCAACATAATTCGACAACAATAAAAAAATAACTATGGCAGGGTGTAATTAGATGATACCATCGACTTAGCATTTTTTTATGATGTATCTATACTCGTAATCTCCATTGTAATGTGTTACGATGATCCTAAATATGAAAAACCGTGCAAAGCTATTATAGTAATACACTTGTTTACTCTGATAGTGCAACAGGTCATTGCAGGGTCAATTTCATAACCCCAAACATTTTTTAACAGCAATTGCAAATGACCAATGAGCTACTAGCCTACACTAACTTCAGTTTACATTTGTTTTTTCTTCTGTTAAGGACATAGAAATTGATGGAAATCTTAAGGTATACGCAGCTACACTATTTAGCTTAGGTATTTTATTTTAAACAATAATAAAAACTGTTTTATTCTTTCAATAAAGTGGCATCATTTTTGCATTAAAGTACTGAACATTCAATTAAACACTGCTTTGTAGCGATATCAAAGAAGTAACACCTCAAAGGTAAGACTTTTATTTTGAGACAAGAGTGAATCGTCTCATGTTTGAGCCCGATAACTAAAGAGCTATACATAATAGGGAAACCACATTATTTGACACTGATAAAAAATCAAACCAGATAATGTAATACAAAATTGGAATGAAACGTTTATTACTAAATTATACCAAAAAATATAGCTTTTAAGTTAGTTTTAAGTTTATAAATGGGTGGTTTAAAGATCACTTGCTCTCAGAAGTATTGCGTGGCGAAGCCGTTATGCAATGTGATGTTGTTAGATGACATTTGAGTATTTGAAGTTCATTGGAAGTTCAAAGTTCAAACAGAAGGCTGTAATAGTTACCTAGTGTCAACTAATCTTTGGGGAGCTATATACCTATTGTGTATTTCAAATGATGTACCATTAAATTGATATGTAGGTTATGTAAATCACCGGAACCATACTTAAATAGTAAATAATTATACCAACTCAAAATTTTTTAATTTTTTTTTATTGCATCAGCTGGAAATCCCTAAACTGCCTTCGTTCCCAAGTGGGTCGAAACCGAGACATTCAGGCATTATGGGGATACATCGATAGCTCCGAGATCGAATGCCTCTGCGGCGTGAGACCGCAGACAATGTCACATCTGACCAACTGTGCAGCATGCCCTAAAACCTGCATCACTTTAGGTCCTGCCTAAATGAGGCAACACAGAGCGTCATTGAGGTGGCTAAATTTTGGTCAAAAGCCAGAACATAATTTTTAGCACACTACATCGACTCGCAAAGAAGAAAAAGAACTCAAAAATTTCATGTATTGTAAAAGTGTGCACGCATGCGAACCAAACATCTTGCTGCTTGGCCAATCGGGTAAAGGATAGAAGGACGCCTGACACCCCGTAGATAATAAGACGATAGACGGATCCGCCCTTGCTGACACCGATGATATTATATATACTCTCTAACACAATAAAAATAGTAGATCGTATCATATGGGAGCAAAATAATATTTTTACGGCGAGGGCGCTTTTGTGAGAGTGAGGGATTCTAGAGTAGAATCCCGAGCATAGCGAAGGATTCTTTAGTTGAATTCTGAACGTAGCGAGGGATTCAAAGTACGTCGCCCGAGCCAAAAATATATTTTGCGCCCGAGTGGTACACTCTACTTTTGATCACCTCTATGAGAAAATAAAAGGCGCTTCATATTTTATTCTAATTTTATTATTTAATAAAACGTAGAGTAACAACTAAATTGAAATTAAATGGTAAATAAATATTAAAACAAATGAAAACTTATATTTACATTATTTTCATTCATTTTCTTGGCGCTTAACACTAACATTACAAATTCATACTTCCAAATTCAAAAAGTGCGCGGCAAAGATCATTACGGCGCACTTATTTGTTCCAAATTCAAAAAGTGCGCGGCAAAGATAATTCCGGCGCACTTATAAAGTTCCTTATAGAAAACACCACCTTTGGGCGCACTTAAAGGCGAACCAAGTAGGTAGTCCTTTTCGAATAGATGTGATGAAAAATCATATACAAAGTGAACTTTGTACAGAGAGAGACCCATTCTATTGTTTGCACTTTGCGATTGAATAAAATTTATACCTTAGTATTCTAGTGCATCAAATATTTTTTTTATTTGTATCTTCTTTACATAGAATCGTGCGCAAGGGCCACGTTCCGTCTGCGCCTGCACCGTTTATGTTGCGACATTTTGTTGAAAAGTTGCAACCCACTGGCGACCAATGATGGCGAAAGGTTAAGCGTGCACTTTTAGATACTAATTGTACCTATTGTATTTACAATAAACGTCCAGCTTCTACCCCCTGAGAAAATCTATAGAACAGATATCAAGTACTGTCTTCTGTTGCGGGTGATATTTGACCCTGATTGGACCCTGAGCGTAGAGAGGGACTCTAGAGGTAACTTCCGAGCGCAGCGAGGGTATTTAAAGTTAATTCCCGAGCGATGTGAGGAAATTATTTAGAGTCCTGAGTGAAGCGAGGGGTTCAAGCCGCCCAAGACAAAGACTGACTTTGTTCTACATTTCATACCGCCTGCGAGAAAATCCTGCGATAATGCTGAACACTGTCATAACTCATAACCTCTCTAAGTGTACTCACTAAGCAACTCGGTATAGTGCTAAATAAAATAAAATTAGAACTTATCTAATTTTCGAGTAAAATCAAATCATATCCGAAATGAAAAATAGAGAATGTAAATACTAAGTGACTATTATGGCCTACTCGATTTATCGTGGTATACTCGATTGTCATGGCCATCTCGATTATCGAAGAAAATCTCTTTGCAAGGCCCGTATCTGTTCTAGGCAAAGAACTTTTCATACGAATTAGATGTTCCAAATTCAAATCACTTCTCTCTCTAGGGAGTTTCATACAATATTAATACCCTGCCATAGCCACCGAAATCGTGTTAAGATAGTAATGACTTGCTTTATATGACTTTTAATTGGTTATTTTCGAGCAAGTGGTATGTAAAGTACATTCCGTTATCAATGCGAGCATAAACAAAAATCTCTGTTCTCTCCGATTACAAAACAATCAATCATAGGGAACGAGTGTGACCCAATAAAACGATATGGCTAAGTAGTCGTGCAGTTAAAATCTCATTACGAGTCCGGCAATGGTTTCAAGCCATAGATCTAAAGAGAAGTCTTCTGTATGAAGCGCTATAAAAATGGTATGATGATATTTAACAAGTGCACTACGAAGCAGCGGTAAACGGGTACGTGTGACAGATGCCAAACTAATACCGCAAAATGTACGCTCACGAAATAAATGTAAGTACATTGCAGAGTGCAGTGATGTGTGAACTCATGTGAATAAGTGGTTTTAGGGTTCCGTAGTAAAACGAGGAACCCTTACAACTCCGTTGTGTACGTCGGTCTGTCTGCCCGTCCGACTATACAAACCTAACAACTTGCATACATTTAAGTGGGGATGAAAATTTCAACCCCACCCCCTCATGTGGGGTGTCATCAAATAGGGTTTCTAAAATGAGTGTAAGGTTTCTTAAACCATTTTTGTCACATGTACCAATTGTGAGATATATGTCGCCAAAGTTGAAAAAAGTTTGTTGTTTTTGACCGACGAACCAACCAAAGAGGTACTCAATTCGACGCGTATATTTTTTTATGTATAACCACGCATAACTTTTTTCATAGTAGTCCGATTTAAATAATTATTTTTTCATTGGAAAGAGTATACTTCGAAATTGGTCCCATTTTAATTTTATCGAAATCAGCTCAGCCTTTTTTGATAAGTCAACAATAATGTGAAAAATGCTACATTGGTCCGTGAGAAATATTCGTGAATTCTGTACACGGGTGAAGTCGGTCGTGCTATTTTTTGCAAAAAATAATTATTAAGCACAGAGTTTTGTGTACCGGTAAGGTACCAATGTGTTCTATAAATTTTTGTAAATATTTTTACACCACGAGCTATTCCTTGAAGGAAAACATCGTGAGGCAACGTGCAGACGTCTACAACACGGCATGTCACGCCTCGCGAGATCTGTGTTTCAAACAAAGTTCCGGTTGGCAATGAACCCGCTACGCCATGACCGTTCAGTGCGTGTAAGTTAATTAGACGTCATATGGTTTCATTTAGACTAATCTGGGTGGCATTGCGTTGTAAAGTGTACAAATATCTGATGTGGAGAAATAACTTTTACCTAATCAACAGCCTTTCAAAAATTATTTCAATTAAGGATTAGTCTTATAAGAGGACTCTCCTTGCATAGTTGAGAGTACTTTCCCTTTGGATTCAGGGGATCCTGAATCAAGGGGATTTGATTCCTGGCTGAGCAGATATCTGGGTGACGAATTTAAATATCTGTTCTAAGTAAGTAGGTCTGTGTGGAGTGCAGTACCTACTTAAGATCGACATTCGAGTCAATAGAGTGATGTCGAGCTTTCGTGTGTCCCCGAAGCATGCAAGAGAACTATGGTGGGTCGCAGTACAGTTTTGTCGAGCTAGTGCTATTCGCACAATCAATTGTCGATCTCAAGTAGTGCACTGGTCTGCGTGGTTTTCTTACTTGTTACTATCCCTATGTATGTTGCATGGTACCATCGACACAGGGTATCCTAATGGAGCTATGAGTGTGAAACTAGTCAAGAAATAACACAAAACTTGTTTATTATTTGACAGACTACATATTTTTACACAATTGGTTCAATTTTAATATAAGACACCACACTAACCTAGGGAACAAGTTACTAACATCTTATCCTATATGATAATTTCGTTAGCATGTGTAATGTTATATCTTCTAATCACGATCATTTACAGCATTTGTGACAATAATAAAATAAGAGGAAGCTCAACCATGAATATAATGTAACCTAGGAATACTACTGTCATTGTTAGCCATGTCGGAGGATGTTCAGGCGGCTTAAAAAACTCTGACACCAGGGCTAGCCACCCGGCCTGTACGAACTTACTTACTATTGTTGTTTTATACCTAATCGAGAAATCGCACATCTACCTACTTAGAATCAAGAACTATACTAAAAATGCTGTCATAAAAGGCTATTAGGTATTATCTTTCCATTTGTCCTAGTTGCCCAAATTAAACTACTTACCGAATACAGTTCTTTGTGACTGTGTCATGTATCTTATATATTATTGCCAAAAATACGGCTGACGTACGGTCAAGTTAAAGTTTTAATTATTTGGAATTCGGAAAAACCTTGTGAAAAGAACGTACTGCCGGTCAGAACTGACAAACTTGCATTTTTTTTTACATTTCCACGGAGGTATAGATACTCGTAGTAATATTATTTAAAGAATCCATGTGCATAGCATATTGCTTCAGAATACCTAATAACCATTGACCTCAACTCGATATACTCACTCTAAGTATTCAATAACGCAAAAGAAAAACTCGTGTATTTTTTTATTTACTAATGGTAAATAAAAAATATATATCAGTAATATTAAAAGCTGCAAAACAGTTATATGCAGATTAGTTAAGAAAAAGGCGAAATGCACTTTGCGGGGGCTGTTTGACTAGGGAGTTGTTGACTCTGGTCAATAACTCTCTTGAATAGACATAGTGTTTTTGTATAGCATTAACTAAATAAAAAGTTGGTGTTAATTGTTGCTAAAAAATTACAAAATATATTACCCAACGGATGCATTTTCATAAACCTATAAATTTATTCAACCAAAATAATGTTTACATAATAAATCTTAAAAAAGCTAGAATAAGTGAACACAAAATTATAGTATCTGTTGCCGAACTAGGCCGGTGCCTGTGTTTCAGCTTAGGTACAGCGCCCTACCATATATGCACTGGTTTTCCAGCTATATCAATTTTGAAAACATACGTATCAAAAACAAGACGAAAAAATGTAAACATATACGTAAGCAATTTAAAGTAATTTATAAAGACGGTATTTAACCTGTAACCTGTAAATTAAGTCAAGAAAATAAATTCAAACATGCTTTTTTTGCCTCTTTTCAGACCAAACGCCTCATTTACTTCATGATTATCTTTTGAGTTCAAAGATGAGATGCGATCAACAACAATCGATTAACATAAGCGTCAGACATTATGCACGACTGCGCGAGCGCCGCCCGTGACGCGTGCACAGAATCATTCACAGATCAAAATTAAACAGAAACATAAGTCCCGAAATACAATACCGTAGTATAATTAATGACAATTGAAATACAAAGTACTGAAAATAGGCACTCTACTTGTACTAACAAATAAGAGAGAAAACCTCCTATGCTTCGATATGTTCACAGATTTATCATCTATCTGCGCTTATTGTCACTGAATGATTCCATTCCTTGCAGCGGTTGCCTGGAAGAAATTGCTTTTAGCAATAAAGCCGCCCTTTGTAGCACTAATCCTAAGTTTTGGGCTTCCAAAAAGAAGGAGGTTCTATGTTTGTCTGTATGTATTTTTTTTTGTGTATGTTCATCGATATTTTCGGCAAATTGAACCGATTCGAAAAAATATTTTTTATATCAGAAGAGAGAGAGTTAGAGTAGAGTTCAGGGAGAAGTTTAGTTCTCTCGAGATGGTTTCATTTAAATTTTATCGAAATGAGCTGAGCCGTTTTTGATAATTCAACAATAATGTAAACATTGTAAACAATCAATTCGAGCTAACTATTCGAATTTTGGAGACTATGGAAATCGGTTTTGTCATTTTTTACGAAAAATAATTATTAGTCTTAATCTTAATCTTGGTGTGACAATAAAAAAATATCTATTCAATCCAACAAAATAGGTGTGTGCAATGTATTATAGTATATAATACTGCATGGTTAACATATCCTTATCTACAAATAACTCATTCACAAATTACCAAAACGCCTTATTAGATACTAGCTTATTGCCCGTGGCTTCGCACGCGTTGTCTTGGTACTTGCATAATATAATAACAGCCCAAGGTTTGGCCCGCGCTGTTTTGTACTTCTTAATTAAAAGCTATGGTTTGTTCTATACTTTCTTCAAAATATTACAGCCCGTGGTGTTTATCGTGTTTATAAGCTTCTTCAATGCCAATTATTACCCCTATCGAGTCAGCCAATCGGAGGTAATTGATGTTTTGTTTTACTAACTTTGGAATTATGTCGGACCCCCCAAAATGAGAAAATCACAATTATTGAATAAATAGCATTTTTTATTGTTTGAAGAATATTTAGGCCAAGTTTCAAATCAACCGGGGCAGGGAATAAAAAGTTTCGTACTATCGAAAAGGGCCCGTTTTACACCTTTAAAGGCCGAATTTTCAAAAATCCGTTCTTAGTACGCCATTGCGTTGTACAATATATCTATGTTCCAAGTTTCAAGTATATAGGTTAAGCGGTTTGGGCTGTAGACCATCTGTCAGTCTGTCACTCAAGCCTTTAAAGAAGCCTTTTATTAATATTGATAAATAAAAGTTTATTTGATTCTCAGATACGTTTCTGAAAATCTCAACCGATTGATTCAATTTTATAGATTTCTTCATAAATGCTATGTATAGAACAACAAAAAAATACTGTTGAAATCTTGAGAAATAAAATAAATATATATTAGTAGTATTATATAATCAAAATTTAGACGCAATCATTCTACGTAAAGATGTTTTCCATCTGCACAACTGTATGAAATCTGTGCTTGCGCAGGCCGTCTATTCATTTGCAAATCGCGCTGTTGTGACTGTATCAGCCAGACTCTTTCAATACAAACTGACGATGCTTTTGTTAATGTTCTTTGTCATGTATTAATTTCTACGTGCGTCACTAAGCAGGCAAGGGTGCAAGGATGGAAGATTATAAAGCCTATCGTCCACTGCCAGTTGAACTCAGTTCAGCTTAGTTCTCCAGTTTTTTATAGATGTTAGCCGCGGCCATAGTTCGCGGTGCACATACAAATGTATTGTACCATGCAACGACATTAATAATTAGGTTTTATTAATGTCGTTGGTACCATGTACAATGTATATTTGTAAGAAATGGAAGTCAAATTTAGCTTAGCTTTCGGTGGACGATCTGCTTTATTCTAGCATGTTTACTCTTGATATAATTATGACATCAAATTAAAACTAGTTTTTTTAATTTTATCATGATGAGAAGGAATCTAGGTAAAATGATTTGTCTATATCATACTAATATTATGAATCCGAAAAGTTTGTTGGTTTGTTCCTCTTTCACGTAGCAACGGAGCAACGGATCGACTTGATTTTTGACATGGATATAGTTCAAGGGCCGGAAAGTGACATAGGCTACTTTTTATCCCGCAAAAATAAAAGGTTCCTGTGGGATAGCACAAAAGTCAAATTCCACGCGGACGGAGCCGCGGGCAAAAGCTAGTATGTATATAAAAATGAATGCTTGTCTGTATGTCCTTTATAGAATCATAAATGCATTTGATTATGTGATGATCTTTAGCAAAGTTGTTGTGCATGAGCCAAAGAAGGTTATAGTGTTGTAACTTATAAAAATTGCGCGAAACGAAATTAGCCAGGTTTTTTGCGTTTTTTTCACCTAGGTATCAAATAAATATCAACCAACCATAGGATATAATATCTTTAATGGCCAACACGTGCTCACGTCGTCACGTGCAAAACACGAATGATCAAGAAATTGTATAAGTTATCTTTAGGACGTACAAGCTACGAAATTCATTGAAATGATTCGACAGATACTCAGCCACACATGTTTACGAGTATAATAAGGTTTATTTTTAGCGCTTGCAAAACATTTCGACTACAGAAACGTCACTCCATTCACATAATATAGGTGACATGTCACTCTACACGTCAGTAAATATCAACAGTATAATAAAGAGATGTGTCATTTCTCCCTTTTATTTGACATCCGCCTACACCTAGATACCTCTGATATAGTGGGATCAATGTCGTCATACAATCAGGGGCACATTTGCGGTGTCTCGATGAATCAATTGTCTCGGAATGACCCCGGCCGGACAAATAGGCAGGCGGATCGTCGCCGGTCATTTCTCAATTTGCTGGATTGCTCGTAGGTTCCGCTTTGACGTATCTACACTTTCACTAGCTCTGTGGCAAATCTTTAGTATGTAAATGTATTAAATGTATTACGATCATATTTGAACTTTAGTTAAAGATACAGTTGCGAAGGCATTTAGATTAAAATATAGAGTAATAATTGTACTATCAGAAAATATGCTAACCTCGACAGTGGTTACATATTTGAGCCGTTTGAAGTTGAGACATTGGGTCCGTGGGGGCCGGGAGCTCATCTTGTTTTCAAAAATCTTTCTGAGCTTCTGGTAGACGCGACGCGTTACCAAAATGCTGGTGTTTACTTAGCTCAACGTATAAGCATGGACATTCAACGTGGCAATACTGCCAGCATGCTGGGCACGCTGCCAACTGGCAGTGGACTTGACTATTTGGATTATCTTTAGACCTTCACGGGTCTATGGATGATGCAATTGCTTGTCATGTAGTAGTAGTTTGTGTAGTTTTAGATTATGTCTTGTATTTAGTGGTAGTTAATAAAGGCACTTGCCCAGTTTAAAAAAAACTATCGGAACTTTGTGAAACCTTTGCATACTTTTAATTGCTTCACAATCTGGTTTTTTGAAGTAAAAAGTTCGTTAGCGGCGTTGTACACTTTTTAAGATGGGTAAGAAACGTTAAACTTGCGTCAGAACAGTCAGGACACGTAACCTGATCGAAAATTCGTAAGACGGCGCAGGGCGCCTGCGCGAGTGTGCGTGTGTGATATTGTTTTTAGTTTATATGTTCTAGTTTTCATTTCTACCGGCACTCCCGGATTGTAACCCGTTGTTTTTAGGGTTCCGTACCTCAAAAGGAAAAAACGGAACCCTTATAGGATCACTTTGTTGTTCGTCTGTCCGTCTGTCCGACTGTCCGTATGTCCGTCTGTGTGTATGTCAAGACTCCTTGTCTCGAGAACGCGTAAAGAACGTATCGAGTTGAAATTTAAACTGTATACGTATATCAATGAATTCTTGCTGTTGTGGAAAAGACAAGCTTTTCAGTTGTCGTTTAAAAAAGTTAGTCGTTTATGTCGTAAAAAACAGCATATTTCGACACTCACAAAAATCAAAACCTACAGGGTACTTCCCGTTGACATAGAACTATGAAATTTGGCGAGAAGCATTGTCTTAGAGTACACATATAGGAATAAATCTGAAAACTGTACATTTTTATTTACATCACAAAAAAATAGGGCCTCAAAATTCACAAAATATGTGCTCAAAATTCAAAGTGAGTAAATCGTATCATGTAAGGTGTCATATAAAAGAACTTCATTAGCACATGCTAAACCACGTTTTTAATTATTTTAACATTGTGTTTGTACGGAACCCTCGATGTGTGGACGAGCCTGACTCACACTTGTCCGGTTTTTTTCACGGTGTTCCTATACTGGTATGTTCCTATTTAGATGTTAATCAGCATCAGGCACTATTAGCACTTAACTATCAAGACTGTAGTGACATTCACATTTAATCAGAACACATACATTCGTCCCATGCAGTCATTTTTGGTCTTTATTAGATTAAAGCAATAAGTAAAAAATATCTGTAGGTATCACAATTGTCTACTACTTTTCTTTAGAACAACTGCACAGTGCACATTACGTAGGACCCTACTTAAACCTGTAATTCAGTATCATGCTTCCTTTCTTACTGACTCTTGTGTTACGCCACCAACATGTAATACAAGACTTCACTCTAGACGCCATATTGCGTTGCTCACGCGCCGCGCTAAATCGAAACAAAAACGTGGCTGATAAAAAAGTTTCGCATCCCATTACACGATTATTATCTAGTTTCGACATTGTCGTGAGAAGTTAACTGGTGCTCGGAATAGAGCTTATTGTCTGAGGTAATAGCTAGATTGCTGTGGTATTATTTTAAAGGATACGGCGCTACTTTATTGCAATAAAAAACCTAGGTATGCATTTTAATGTTTTTGGGTTATAGTTAGTGTAACTGGTCATCATAACTGACCTATTTTGGCACTACAAACCTATATTATGTTACTAGGATGGAGAAATTTTGACTGCTATTAATTACTAATAACCCAACCCAAATATACCCAAAATTATACATACCACGATGTACTTACTGTATGGAAAAAGAATAAATGAATTACGAATGATGAATATATAATTCAATTTTTATTATTATTTTTCCGCAAATAATAGCAAAGCCGACTTCCATCGTGTACAAAATTCGAATAGTTCGCTTGAATTGATATATACATTGTTTGATTTTTCAAAAACGGCTCAGCCGAATTCTATAAAATTTGAATGGAACGGCTCAGCCGATTTCGATATTTAACCACTTTAGGAGTATAAAATATAATATCCTTTCGAACTAAAAAAGAAGATTTAATTCGGTTCCCAATTAGCGGAAATATCGATGAACATACACCAAAAAAATACATACAGACGAACATAGTACCTCCTCCTTTTTGGGAGTCGGTTAATAGGTACTTCTTTGTGACATGACCTTTACGTCGCGTGTCACGTTTATCGTTGTGCTCACTCTAAAGGCAGAATGGCAAAATGTTACTCAAATAGGTCTAACTAAGTATACATAAATTATGCTTAGGATCATGCACTAACTGCATCGCCACAACATTCAAATTATTATGCTCCTACCTAAAATCTAGTAATTCCTGCTATATACATATAACCTCTTCATTATATACCATACCAAGGATGGAAGGATTATAGCTATTACCTGCCTATAATTCTGAACTTCAAAATCGTAACCACATCACACAATATTCCAATTGAATAAACAGAGAGAATAACGAACGAGGTAGTCTTAACCTCGGAAGACACAATTCCTCAAATCTTTCGTAATTAACCAAAATAACTTTGTATTACTCCAAAATACACATTTAATACCAAGTTATTACCAATAATAGCCTATTTCACGCTGCTTCTCACTGAATAAACCTCAGTTTGAACAAGTTATTGGAATTGACGTATTTGTTTCTTTATTTATATTTCTCAAGGTCTAAATGACTATCACTGAATACGTTGTATTCACTCAATGAATCTGACTCATTTTAAGAATGGCAAAGATTGTGTTACGTACAAACTTCGTACATAAAAACGTATTATTCATTTAATTTATTCTTCAATGTAAGAATCGTGGGAATAAAGGCGTCTATAAACTCGAGACTTTTTACGTTAATCTTTTTTGTGCTCTACGCAACTTGCTACATTTACACATTGACTGATGACGACTTCTGGATGGAAATAGAATTAATCGATTATGTTTTATTTTTCAGTTTTCATTTCGTACATTATATCTTTCAACGCCTACTAAATTGCACAAATTAATTGAATCTGAAAATTACACAATTACCATCCCGATGCTTTCTCGTTACCTGTAGAAAAGTTGGTCTCTTTTCAGGTAAATATACTGTCTAATATCTATATCTAGTCGCAAGTGGTGGCCGTACGTCTGTAAATAGCCTAAAAACTGACACGACTCTATATATCTAGAGACTAGTGTAATCGGTGATTGTGATCATGACAGTGCTATTGTCTGTGACCTTGGCCTTAACTATTGTACCTAGTTGGCCGGGAAACTGGTCTGCATTGCTCACTTACAGCTCTGTGATACAGGTAGAAGGATGTCACACATTATTATGTAAATATGAAAGACCAAGCTGCGGTTTTGGACCTTAAGTCCAAAATTATAAAAAAAAGCAATTCATTTTGTCTTGAAAATACCACCTATTCAGACTTATTTAGAACAAAAATTTCTATGTAGAAAATATCGTCAAAATCGTTATAAACGTATCTCGATTTTATAAAGACAGAAATGAATATGCAAGAATTGTTCGTTTAAAGATTACGGCCCTTAGAACAGTTAGAACTAGTTAATGTCCTATAACAAAATAAATAAATATTTTTAGGGTACTGTACCTCAACAAGAAAAATATGTACTTACTTACACTATAGGATCACTCTGTAGCACATATATGTCTGTCTGTCAAGACAGAAACTCAGAACTTTTTATCAGAAGCACCGCCAAAATATTAACTTGATATGAATAAATTGATATTTATTAAATATTCATGTCTATGATATTTTAATGCTGTGAAAATCAAACGTCTAATTCAACGCCTTTTAAAAATTTAGCCTCATATAGCCCAATACGACACAATCATATTTTACAAAATTAGTTAAATACCTGTTGTAAGAACTTAGACTCAAATCATAGTCAAAGTATAACTAGACAGGGCGCTAAATAATAAATTATATTTAGTTCGCGTTTGACTACACACTGCCTGATGTTGAGCAGATGTGCGGTCTAGGGTGTAGCACGCTTACCTAGAAGATACCTATTTACTCGGAATTTGAAGACACCCATGTTGTCCGATTTCAATAATTCTTTTTTATTAGAAAAAGTAAACTTCGAAATTGGTCCCATTTAAATTTTATTGAAATCGGTTGAGCCATTTTTGATAAATCAACAATAATGTCAAACATGCTACATCAATCCGTGCGAAATATTCGCGAATTCTGTACACGGGTGAAGTCGGTCAAGCTAATTTTTGCAAAAAATAATCTTGTTGATGAGATGCTTAAATTAACATATTTATGAACTATTATTTATTATCTATCATTTCTATTAGTATTATGCAGGTTTTTACTATTACCTAGAGTCTAAATATGATATAATCATAACAACGTATATAATTATACCTAGTCAGGTCATAAGTATTGTCACACAGTAAAAACTTTTCTTTTAGAATGCTGGCCATAAAAAAATTTATTGAATTCGAATTTCGAATTGTTCATAAAAATAAAAATGTATGCTTTTTAGAATTTTACTCATTTTTAAATATGAAGTGGACGCTTAAAGAAGACCGTGTTGCAGTTATTGCGTTGCATCGTTGCGGTTACGCGCCAATTCAAATTTTTGACATACTGAAAAATTTTAATATAACCAAAAGATTCGTTTATCGTACCATCAAACGATACAATGAAGACTCTAGTGTAGATGACAGGTCAAAAAGAGGTCGCCCTCGGTGAGCAGTGATAAAAGCTGTGAAGGCGCGAATTCAAAGAAATCCCAAACGTAAGCAGAAACTGTTGGTCCTTCAGATGGGGTTAAGCAGAACCACGGTGAAAAGGGTGTTAAATGAAGACTTAGGGCTTCGGGCATATCGAAAAAACAAGACATCGTTTAAATGCTCGTCTAATGGACCTGAGACTGAAGAGATGCCGCGCTTTATTGAAGCAGTACGCGGGAAAAAAATATCGGGAAATTCTTTTTTCGGATGAAAAAATTTTTACCGTAGAAGAGAGCTACAACAAACAAAATGGTGTACGCACACAGTAGTGAAGAAGCGAGCGTATTCCGCGTGTCCAACGAGGTAATTTTCCATCCTCGCTCATGGTATGGTTGGGAGTTTCTTATTGGGGCTTAACAGAGGTACATTTTTGTGAGAAAGGTGTAAAAACGAATGCAGTTGTGTATCAAAATACAGTCCTGGCGAACCTTGTGGAACCTGTTTCTCATACCATGTTCAATAACAGGCACTGGGTATTCCAACAAGATTCGGCGCCAGCTCATAGAGCGAAGAGCACACAAGACTGGCTGGCGGCGCGTGAAATCGACTTCATCGGGCACGAAGACTGGCCCTCCTCTAGTCCAGATTTGAGTCCGTTAGATTACAAGATATGGCAACACTTGGAGGAAAAAGCGTGCTCAAAGCCTCATCCCATTTTGGAGTCACTCAAGATATCCTTGATTAAGGCAGCCGCCGATATTGACATGGACCTCGTTCGTGCTGCGATAAACGACTGGCCGCGCAGATTGAAGGCCTGTATTCATAATCACGGAGGTCATTTTGAATAAACTTTATTGTCATAAGAATCTATGTTTTGTTAAGTTCATTTTGGTATATAAATGGTTACATAATGAATAAACTTGTTTCAGTTATTTTATATTAAACATGTGACAAAATTTATGACCTGACTAGGTATATAGCTACGAGTATCTAAGTATGTATAGCACATCTTTTTTCTGACACCCTATACGCTAGTAATTTCTCCACCCGTTCTCCCTCCACGACTCAAATCAATGAGTTTTATGTGAATTGCGAATTAAAATTAATGATAGTAAATGACTAGAACAACAAGAGCTAAGTGGGTAACTTAAGGAGACAATACTAGTACCCTAACAATGATGAAAGAAAATTGAGATCATTAGAATAAAAGGCTTTAATGTCGAGTCGACGAGCTCTTTGAAAATAAAAGTTTAGTACTAAGAATTCTTGCAGAAAATACCTTCAAGCCTTTTCTCATAATATCTCATCTTCTGAGGTAGTTATTTCTCTATTTATGGTTGTTATCTGGACACGTTCTCAAAAAAATCCCGCACAAAGTTACTTTGAAAGCTTTTGAGCAAAATAAATCACTATCATTTCAGTCGTAAGACGTTCACTGCTGGAGCTCCTTTAGATTTCCAATGCACGTTACGCTTTTCCTATGCCCATCAGTGGATGTCCTACGGCTGATAGATTTCTAAGTTTATTTACCTAATACTTATTATCGAGAAGTAAGTACCTAATACATGTCGATACAAAAGGTACCATTTTAAAATTTAGCCTTTGTATCATATCAAAATAATGAATATATGAAATGTTCATTTTAAAATTAACTTAACTAAGACATATATATTGTACTCGAAGACGTAAGCAAATAAATACCCGGGTGTACCCAGGAAATTATGAAACGGTTCAAGAAAATGCTCAATAGAGCGCGTCGACGAAGTTTTCCCACCATGTGAATCTAATAAATTGTTTCGGTTTCATAATCAGATTGCTAATTAAAAAGCAGAACGCCAATCCATCAAGGAATCAAAAAAAACGTTCACTATCATAATTCCATGTGAACCACAGATCTCGCTTGATAGGACATGTCATCTCGATGGTGCTCGCCACAGAAGAGAGAAAGAAAGTTCTGCTGTTCTGTGGTACTCGCGGATACTTTAATCGCACAAAACTCCCAGTTTATAATGACAACTACGCGTAAACGGCTGAAAACTAATAATTTGAATTAGTTAATAAAATTGCCTATTTTTCCATTCGTTAATACTTATATTCTTTTTCACTCATTATTATATTTGAAGGGATTCGAATGATCTAGAAATATTTTACTAAAATTGTTTTAGTGATTAAGCATTACCTATGCAGTTTCTAGTTGCACTGAGCGCGGGCTATGCACGTGCGGATTGGAATAATAATGATCCTAGCTGCGCATGAGGTAGGTACATAACCAAATAGGTAAAAACATTTGACTCTATTAATAATCTCTTTTAAGGTTAAAATCTAAAAATATCTAATGATAAAATGGATGAAGTAATAAAGATCAAATGTCAGCCGATCGTTAAAATGCAATCACTTCCTTATTTCTCTACCTACTAGAACATACTAGACACCTATCATGATCACCTATTTAGAAGACAAAGGCGATACGGTTTGTATTAACTAATTGCTTATGAACGACCATGGAGTAACAATCACAAAGTTGACTTGGCTGGTGATGTGACCAAATGCTTGTCTATTGTTCCTTGACTGAGCATCGACGACCAGATTATGTTTATGCGTATAATGCACGCTTACCCTATTTAGTGGATATACCTAAGGACGTCTCATTGGATACGCCTAAACGAACGTCTTAACTCGTGAATAATTCCCGTGACCGATTGCATTATTTAACTGCCTCTCTAATTAAGCCAGGTACCTACTCTATGGTATTAGTTACGTCCTTGCACTGATTGCTCTATTTTGTTAACTTCTAATTAACAAACGACAACCGTAATTTTTAAAACTAGAAGATAAATATTTACTGTGTGTACAATGCTTATCTGTCTATTTAAATTTTAACCAAGGCTCGTGAGCAATTAAATACAAAATAATATAAACAAACAGAGTCTACTTGTTTATCCATATTCATTGTGAAATATTTTTCTCTTAAAGTCCTTAGAGACTTTCAGGTTTAGACTAAGCCTGAACGTATCTAACATACAAAAAATACACGATTTGATGTAAGCACCTACTGTTAAAATAAAAAATATAAAACTTTAAATTATGTACAAATTCTGAAAACAGTGAAATGGAAAAGAATTAAACTGCAGTGGTCGCATCGCTTTAAATGTCATAAATCAGCTCTGATAAGAATATCAAAGAGTACTTTCAATTAATAACCATTACTTGGAACTAATTCCCCTTTATTGGCATGCTCAGACGGTGCCGGTAAGTAGGACTTGGACCTCTTGGAAGTGCGGATTGACTCACTTTGCTTGCGTTTACAGCCTTAACAAATCATTTTTGCTAAGGATATTTATGAAGCAAATATGAAAGGTATAGCCATTGAAATCTAATAAACTATACTACCTGGAACAGCATAAATATCGTTAAATTGTTTTCACTGGAATTGTTGAAGCGGCACCAGACATCAGTCAGGTACCTTAATACTTACAGAAAAAAATGTATGCGAAGTCAAACTACTTTCTTTTCAGAAACTTAAATTGACTTGTGGTTATACAGGATGTTGCTTTGTAAAGTGCAGTGACTTTCAGAGTTGTATATGTTAACATTATGAATAACTTTTACCATCGAACCAACGCCGAAAAAAAACAGCTGTTCCATACATTTTCTCGGGAGTCAATTTTTGTATATATGGTGTCATAGTAAAAATCATCTTGAACTAAAATATCCCTTAAGTAATTCCATGTATGTTGTTTTTACACTTTCGCGATTTGAACACATTATTATTATATATACTACGGGACTAATCGCGCACTAAAATTACGAGATAAATAAATATCTCGTAATTTTAGTTCGCGATTAGTCCCGTTACCCGTAGTATATAATAATAATAATTCCAGGTATAATAACTATCCAGTGTCCGGAACCTGCCACAAAAGTCGCTGTGTAACACTTTTCATGGTTTTATTTACTTCACGTCATGCAATCCCTCTTTCACCAAATTGCAGTTATTCGGGCCCTACGAAAATTGTGATGGAAATTATAGTCACAGTTATTAACTTTATAGCTGTTGTAAACATAGAGAAAGTTAGGTAAATATCATGAAGCAGAAAGTATTAATTCACGAAAATGCGCCAAAATTAAAATAAAACCTTTACGACACTCAGAATATTACATTCAAACATACTCAGAATATTCTAGATCAATGAATAATATTGCAAAACACAGGTTTGTTCCTAGCTTGGACATTATTGCTTCTCAACTTGTAAAATAGGTAGGTAATTAATATGTGCTTTCCGTGACTGTATTTGATTAATATTATTTTCTAAGAAACGATTGTAATAAGCCAATACATTTTAGATTCATTTAATAAAGAAAAAAAATTAGTTATTTATTAGATTAATAGATATATTATTAGTACCTATATCTACTTATAGTTTGTATAAAAGTAATTTCTAGCGGAAGAGGGGAATGTAAACCTTTATGTCTGACAAGAACAACTATATATTTGGAATCGCACAAGTTGTAGTTATTTTGCAAGCATTATGCATTTAATTTCACTATTGATCGAATTGCAGACGATCAATACGCGGAACCAAAACTGCAATATGTACGAGTAACATAACGCCCTGTAGGAATGCGATAAACCAACATAACCTGCTCGTAATACTATCTACACTATCTACCGACCAGCCACAGAGTGCGTACCAAGAGATGGCTTGTTAATATTTGTTTACCTAGGTACATTTTTTTATGTAGAATAGGGCTACATTTGGCCACCAACTCGCCTGATGGAAAGCGAAGTTGTAGCCGAAGATGGAGTATGTAGACCTAGAAGATACCTATTCACTCTTGACTTGAAGATATCCAAATTGTAATTGTGAGGAAATAATGACGGAGGCAGGGCATTCCAATCCCTGGCGGTCCGCATTACGAAGAAAAGCGTATCGCTTAGTACGAGCAGGTGGTACGTCGACAATGTAGAGATGTTGACATCAATGTGAATCTCAAAGAGTTATCTTTGTGATAAACATTTCAAAAATCTGAAGCGAACGCAGGATTTGAACCTGCCCCTTCGGATCACTAGCCCGACGCTCTAACCAACTGAGCCAGCCCGCCTCCTACGCAAGCTTCAAATTCTTGAAGTGCTTACATTACACCAACTGATAGCGTTGGTGGCAACTTATAGCGTTAGCTTTGAGATAAAATCTACTGTGGAAAGCACTCAAAATCATAATATCAATGTGAATCTTCATCAGTACTCCTAGTATCTACCCTAGTTTCACTTCTTCTAACAAAATTATAGTGAAATGGTAATAGTTAACCTACCAAGCTTAGCTTAATAATACAATAACTTATTTTGCAGCTAAAAAATATCAATATTATTTTTAAACTCTATGTAGTACGCTAGTACGGTAGATGCAGATCAAATATTTATGTGATAAACATAGGTGTTTGCTCTGTGTCTGGGTGTTATTTAGGTAATTATCTATAATAAGTATGTATTTAAAAATACGAGTATGTATATGTAGTATATCAGTGTCTGGCAGCCACAAGCTTTGCTAAGTTTGGGGTCAGAGACCGTGTGTAAGGTGTCCCCCCGCCACGATCGATGTAAATTGGTTGAAATGTCAGGATAGTGAAATATTGATTTATCTCATATTTTAAGTGCTTGATTCGTCCTGTAAGTATAAAGATAATATGCTCAAATCGCACAAGTTTAACAATAATTACATACCTAAACAAAAAAATCCTGAATGTTGAGTTCAGATCAGCTGTGTGATCTGAACTCAACATACCTATATTATATAGCTGGAAGTTGATCAACGCATCAGCGGTGATAATCTAGTGTGATTTAATAATATTAAAATATCAAATAAAAATGAAAATTCATCAAAGTGGAACTTTCAAGCAACATGAGATGATGAGGGGTTTATTACTCTGTCTTTTCACCTGTTCGGTAAATAGTGCGTGCACTTTGCCATGGTTTAGTGGTCAACGCAATATTTCGCCATGTTTTTGATATCTGTAATTCGGTCACGATGGTTTGGCTCCAATTTAAAGTTTATAAATTATGGCACCTTTTGTTAGATGCCTAGACCTGGTTTATATTCAAATCGAAAGGCTGCGTATATAGCGCGGATTTGTCTGAATTTCGATCGTTAATAAGTATTTTTTTGCAAAAAATAGCATGACCGACTTCACCCGTGTACAGAATCATTACATAGTATAAAACAAAGTCGCTTCCCGCTGTCTGTCCCCATGTATGCTTATATCTTTAAAACTACGCAACGGGTTTTGATGCAGATTGTTTTAATAGATAGAGTAATTCAAGAGAAATGTTTATATATATAATACACCTGTGCGAAGCCAAGGCGCATCGCTAGATCGCAAATATTACGCACGGAACGATGTAGCATTTTTCACATTATTGTTGATTTATCAAAAATGGCTCAGCCGATTTCGATAAAATTTAAATGACAGAAGAATTATTGAAATCGGACTACTATGAAAAAAGTTATGAGTGGTTATACATAAAAAAATATTATATACGCGTAGAATTGTATATGGTATATATCCTCCGGTGATTCGTCGGTCGAAAAATAGAAAATCAACTGTAAAAACGGGCCTTATATTTTGTGATGACTCTAGTATCATATTATTATCAACAACTTTTGACTATTCAACAACTATTGACTGCCTCGGTGGCTCAGTGGTTAGTGACCCTAACTTCTGGATCAAAGAGTTCTGGTCTGGATCTGTATTTAAAAATAAGTAGGTATATGTAGTATATCTATCTCTGGCAGCCACATCACAAGCTTTGCTTAGTTTGAGGTCAGAGGCCGTGTGTAAGATGTCTCAAAATATTTAACTTTGGCAACAACAACAAAGGATTTTGCATAACTTTTCGTTTAGCATTTTGTTCTCTGTATTGCTCTATGGTAAATACAACTAGGTACTTGTATATAGTCGTATAACATATTACATGCGTTTTTCAACAGATCATCAACTGCGTTATTAGCTGAGCGAAGAATTTTGTTGATAGACGAAACGCAGTTGGGTCTAAAAGGTACCAGTATTGAAAGAGGCCAATGCTTGCAATCTTAATAATGAACATTAAATAATAATATTTAATATTGAAAATATAATAATTATACTAATTTCCTGCTAAATAGCGTAGATAAAAACTGTTTCAAAATCCAAAAATTCTCGGAAACAGTGAGGCTTAATTTGTTATTATTATGGCTACCAACCAGTTGACCGTGACCACAAAGTTCGTGCCGAATTATAGGACGTAATGTTCGCTTTCGTTTTTGTCATTTTTACGCTACGATCTATTGTATAACATCGAAATATCTGCCGTAGGTAGGCTAATGCAATTGCAGTTAGATAATAGGTTAACTTTAAAGATATCTATTGGACTAAGAAGTTAAATTAGTAGCCATTAGGCACAGCGCAACTGGCTTTTGTTTTGTTTTTGGGATTGGCTGTTCATTTAATTTAAAAAACGTCCGTGTTTTAGTTACAGCAATTTTGTGTCTTTAAAATGAATACTGAATACAGTTCAGATGCTAATATTTCAGTTTTAGTATTATACCTACACATACCTAATTTTATGTAACCAATTAGCTCTGACAATATTTTACAAAAAATGTTAAGTATGTATGTATTTCAATAAAAAAATATGCACAACTTTGACATTAAATTGTAATTCCGACAAGACTATCGTCTTTTAAGTAATTCTTTCGTTTTGTCCAGCGTCAAAATCATACTAAAATTATTTTGATTCCATATTATTTGTATAATTGGGGCTGCATTTCCAAATCGAGAATATGTACTAGGTACCTAATTGCAGACTTCACTGTAATTTTGCATGGCGGTGGTGGTGGTTGGTGGGTACTTGTGTATACTTGTGAAATGTATGTACCAATACCTAAAATATGTAAGTATATTAAACTATGAGCTATTCTCAATTATTATTTTATATCTATGCACGCATTTCACAATAATCAGTAGGTAGTGCAGAATTTGAAAACAGAAAGCATAATAGAAAATACTTTGTGCCCTACATAAACAAGATTACTCGCGGTTTTCCAGTCTGTATATTTTCTAAAATCATCGGGCCAATTTAATCAAGATTGGTACTGATAGTGATAAAAAATAGGAGTTGCATTTAAGTAGGTAATTACATCAAACGTTATATCAATTAAGTTTACTCAGATGAATAGATATGTGCATATTTATTTTAACACAAAACCAGTACCTTACAATAAAATTTTAGTTGTATACGTCGTGCTTATGAAATGTAATTTAATGAAATATAATATTGATATGTAAGATTATTATTGTATGCGTATCTTCTAATATTTCCACAAGAAATCATAATTATACTTAAACGCAACTTAATTATTATTTTTCCTTTTTTTATGAAAAATAATAATTAAGAACCGGTCTGGGTCATATTATTTCTTGTGAAAACTTACCATACTTGTAATTCCACAAAGGTTCATTGCACTTTTTATGATAATTATTTAATTTTATCGTCAACGTTACAACGTTATTGCGTTTACCATTGTCAACCAAAAACGGTATCTATTTAGCAAAAATGACGTTATTGTAATAGCTCATAACCACCTGCCATAAAAGAACACAAAAACTAGCACCTGGCTAACATAGCACCGCTTATAGTAACCACTTATCCTTTATGAAATCGCTAATAATCTAGAAACTGAGACGTAAACAGTGTTCAATCCGGTTTTTACTTAGTACAAAGTCAGGTTCACTAGATTGCCTAGGCCTAGAGATTAAAAAATTCACATATATTAACTTTTTTTATGAAGCATAATAGTGGTAATGATAATATAGCAAAGCCTCTTTAATATAGCTAGGAGGTTATGAAGTTTTTTGACATTATTAGTGTATGGATCAAGTAACTAGGTATGTGTAAAATATTTGTACCTACTATATGTCTATTGCACATTATGCTTTTGTGTGCCAGTTGTGCCAATAGGGGAGAGTTCATGGTGTATTGGTTCCCACTTAATTTTTGACACAATTTAGCAGAAATGAAACACATCTGTAACAAAATAGGTTACGCTCATATTTAGGTTTATCGTAATACGAGTATGTTGATACCTGACAAAAAAGCTAGACGTTGGTAGTATAGTTATAGAGTAAACAGCTAAACAAACCTAGTTTTAAAACTATTTCCAGAATCCACCGACTTTTCTTGTTATTAAAGTTCATGTAGAGACGCAGCTGGTAGCAAGTTCGGGACTGCAATTCTAGAAACGTGCGAAATGCATAGAAGTTGAATAAGAATATCTTGCACAGGGGCACTGCGTAGTCACTAGAATAACGTGACGTCATAACTAGTCATGAGGTACGCAGAACGCAGCTATGTGTTAGGCGCCATCAAGACGATTTTTTCATAATTTACGCTATGGGAACTGATATTATCGGCCAAGGAAAGCAGTAAACAAAATGAAACCTTTATATCACCGTACGATTACTTTTCAACCCGTTGTTTAATGATAAAGTACGGTAATAATGGGGTAGCTCTAGTATTTTTCATGTCCCACTTATGATGAGAAAATTACGGCGTCAAAGGTATAATTAGGTCTATGATCCACTTAGAGCTGGACAACAAGACATAAAAATCCGTAATTAAGGCGGTTCATTAGAGCGTGATGCTAATTTGCGCAAAAAGTATGTAGGTACTCATACATAAGTAGTGATAAATGTACTGCAAAATCCAATTAGAGCTTAAAATTTTGACGTAAATAGAGTTCCTTTACATTATTTTTGCTTGGTTATTCTTGCTATATTTATTTTATTTTTTACACCTGTGGACTACAGTAAAAGCACTCTTGTACTAGGGCGATGGTTTGCAAGATATTTACTCGGCTACTGCAAAGTGCAACCGGATTACGTTAGGATTAATACCCACTAAACCCTATCGGTGGCTTGTCTCTTTGTTTCGGTATGAGAACTATGGGATCAGAACAAAAATATCTACTTGAAAGGTATTTTTTTATTATGTAGAGTTGTACAAAATTGATAAACTTTTGATTACTTGCAAGCACTACATAAAGGCTGCTTAGTAAAAAAAATTCAACATTCTTAGATAAAAGTTCGTACACACAAAGTAAACGAATCGAGAAGAAGGAGCTTTTATAAGATAATTTGTATTAATAGAAGGAGCCAAGGTAGGTACACCACTTTACGTGGAGGGCGCATTGTCGCCGCGCAAACGACGATCCACCCTCAGATTGACTATCATAAAAGCAAGGTTCTACAAAATGTATGAACCTTCCTAAATATGCATGTAAACAATTTAAGCCTAGTAACTTTGATGCCTTTCTATGAGTTGTGAGGTCTTCGTACTAACTGTACCAGTTATAATAAATGATGTAGGTACTCGATTTTAAAATTTTGAGTGCCATACTTATTTTTCTTAAATATGTTTTTGTATGTATAAGTAGGTACATATTATGCATACAAATTAAATTTACGTTTCATAATGGTACCGACTACTTACTGCCGCCATATTTTTCACATATTTTTTATACCTAGGTAATTATTTATTAATATATATAAGTTCTGCCGCGATCAATCTCGCACGTTGGAGTACCTATATCTACTCGTAGTTATTTTAAACACACAATTTTTCTACCTCACAAGACTCGTACAAATTTGAGCTCATAATAATGCGAAGTTCAAATAACGAGAATCATAAAAATGGTATCGCAGCTATCGCAATCGGCGGTAATGCAACAGTTTGTAAACAGCCCTCGTGTTTATACCTTGATCGCCATTGTAAACGGCGGCACGTTATGCAATGGCATGCGCTGAAACACAGCCTCAAACTTAGAAATCAAGTGGCATGTAAGCTGAAAATCAATTTTCTCTTATCAACGGTGAATTTCCAATTAAATGATGAATGTTTAATCGCGGACTTTGATTGCGGCCTCCGGTCCGTAGCTACACGTTTTCAAGGATGTTTATAATTATTGTTTCACCTAAGAATACATAAGGCCCAATTATGAAGGCGCCATCGTAATTATAATAGCTATTTAGAATATTTCTGTTTCTTTTTCACTTTAGGCATTCGATAGAGAGAACACTTTTGACGTTGCTATTAAATTTACGATGGCGATTTCATAATTGGGCCTATAATCTACTTAGGTAATTATTAACGAACCATGTTTTAGTAAACTCAAGTACCTACACTACAATAGTTGTGTATTGTATGCTGATGTACTACGTAATTAAAGTTATAAGTATTTCTTTATTGCCTATACGAGAACCTAAAAGTCTAAACAATTCGTTCTCAAATAAATCTTGGGACATTAATTAAATGAGGTAGGTCTGATATAAATGCCGTGAACATATTTTTATAAGTTATAGGCTTAGAAAACATATATTTATTTTCTTAAAATATTTTAAAATACCTATATACCTACTTCGTCATTAAACGCATTAATAATGCAGTACCTTTTTTTATTTTTTTAACGTCAGAGTAAATTGATATCTTACAAGATTGCATGCTTCACATTTGTCTACAACAGGGAAGTTAGTGGCAAAAATTAGCATGACTGACTTCACCCGTGTACAGAATTCGCGAATATTTCGCTCGGATCGATGTAGCATTTTTCACATTATTGTCGATTTATCAAAAATGGCTGAGCCGATTTCGATAAAATTTAAATAAGACCAATTTCAAAGTACACTCTTTCCAATAAAAAAAATAATTATTAAAATCGGACCACTACGAAAAAAGTTATGCGTGGTTATACATAATAAAAAATATATACGCGTCGAATTGTATAGGTACCTCCTCCGGTGGTTCGTCGGTCAAAAAGTAGTGGATTGATGTATTTAACAGTGACGTTTAGGTCATGGAACGCACTTTCTCATTTCAAGAAATACTATTTTATTTTCGCTTACAAATTGACCTAAAGAGGGTCCAGAGACGTCGAAACATCAATATAAAATCAGGACGATATCGCTCTTTAACTCTAGATCAGCTATACTTTCTTGATGGAAATTCATAGGTTTATGATGATACACGAGGTTATATGACGATGGTGATGAACCAACAGGGACAAGCCAAGTAGGTATCACAACAATGTAATGAACGAAACGGTCGTACCGGGAAACTTTGTTTCGAATTGGTGGCGAGTCAAACCTAGATGCTCAATTACATAGTTAAGTCAACGCAATTTATTCATGACATTGGATTGAACAGAATAAATGAGTAGCTTACAAATTGATTTCGTTTAGTTGTTATTAGTCATGTTGGGTTTTTGTAAAAGCCTAAAAGGTACGATTTATATCATTTTTCCATTAAGCTTTAGTTCTTCTTCTTCTCTTTTAAGATCTTACAGATGATAGGTACTAGATACCTTCAGTCATATATTTCAGGTTTAGTTACAAACAAGGGCTAACCGCGGGGTCTACGAACAAAGAAACTTTTTCTTAAGAAATGTATTTTCAGATAGTTTTGATTTTAACGTACCTTACCTTGTGTCAATTAAATTAAATTAACATACAAATCCGTAGCCAGCTGCACGCTAGAGTCGCATACCTACTACAAGTGCCACCGCTAAACTCCAAGTTTCTACAGGGTTATTCAAAAGCGTGTACTAAGCCGAAGGGGGGTGATTCAGACCAACATCATGAATAACTTTTACTATGGGACAGCGAGTACGAAAAGTCTGCGACAGTGCCGGCCATAGAATAAGAACTAAACTAATAGAAACCGTACTAAAATAGCAAGAGATATACATCACTTTGTCCCATTTTAAATATGAAATTTAAAAAGAGTTAGAAAAAGATGCACATACACCCGAAATTACGGAATTTCGCAGGGTTTTACAAACTAGCATTGAGCTATCTCGGGTACTGTACTGTACCAGCCTTTTTAATAGTCCACTGCAGGACGTAGGCCTACCCACCCACGAAGGGTGATTGGGCCATTTCCACCACGCTGGCCCAGTGGATGTTGGTGGATTCACATACGCTATCGAATTTCTTCGAAGGAAAACATCGTGAGGAAACCTGCATATGTCCGTATGCAGGTTGCCTCACGATGTTTTCCTTCACCGAAAAGCCAGTGATGTGAAATTCCGTACATAAATTTCAAAGAACTCATTGGTACAGGACCGGGGATTTGAACCCACGACCTCACGATTGTAAGGCGGGTGTCACTACCTCTTGACCACCACGAATATATCTCGGGTGTCCAAATTCAAAAAGGTAAAAAATAGAAAGGTAAAATGATCAGAGATTTAAACCTTCTTACTGGAACTAGAGGGTTCAAAATTCCGAAAAAGATAAAAGACCAAGTGGAACCAAATAATTATTTTGACATTCCAACTGGTGGTTTTGACGTATGCGACAGACATCACTCTCGCGTATGCTGTATAACCAGACATGAATGAATAACACAGCTGTAACGTAGTTTTTATTTGAGTAAAGGATATGGAAAAGATGCGGTTTTTGAAATCTTGCAGAAACAAAATATATACCAATAGAAAGCTTATATAATTATCTTTTCAAACACATATTTTTTAGAATTTTTTTCATCGCCATTTAATTTTCAAATGGGTTCTAAAAACATTAGAAAAATGAACTATGTGCTACACCAAATAACTGCATTAAGCCTAAATAGAAAAAAAAACCTGACAGTGACATTATGAAACAGCAAAAGGAAATGACATTGTCAATATTGAACAACCAATAGAGGGCTGGTCGCCATGTTTTAAAAAATAAATAAATGTCAAACTCTAAAATACCAGCCCGCTATTGGTTGTTTGAAGATTCCTGTCTGATACGTAGACTACGTAGACCTCCTCTTAGTATTACCAGTTCAGTCTAAATATTTTCTACTTAGTGAAATAAAAAAGAGATATTATAATAAAACGGCGATACACAAAAATATGTTTTTGCGTGAAATAATATTCTTAAATATGGCACTAAACATTAATACAGCTCGCATCGCTGCCGGTTTTCAAGGACCGCCTCCCATATAAAAAGTTTACCAACTCCTTTAGCAATACTTCTATTACTTGTCATTCTTCTGTTCTGAGGTGCCGGCATATAACGCGGTCACATTAACTAGACGCATCGCATTAATTTTTAAGCAGTTTTTACTCGATCTTAATAAACAGGTAGAAACTTATCTTTTATAGAAGATGGTTTGGGCGTTTCGCACTTGGCCGGTTTTTTTTGCACACCATACTTGGGCGCCAAAATAATGTCACATGATCAAGCGTCTAGTTAATGTGACCGCGTTGTACCCATACTTCTCGCCCGACGACACTATCACTTCGTCTCCTGCTGTAGAGCCCAGTCACCTACGGAATTGTTCCTTTAGAATAAAACAACTGAGTTTCAAGAATATTTCAATAGAATTTAGGCCTTTGCATTGCATATAATTAAGTTAATTAACCGACTTCCAATAAGGAGGGGGTTCTATGTTCGTCTGCATTTTATTTGTGTATGTTCATCGATATTTTGAACAATTGTGAACCGATTTAAAAATATTTTTTATTTCGAAAGGGAATACTCGCGAAACAGATTTCGTAAAATTTAAATGGGACCACATTTAAATTTAATCGAAATCGGTTGAGCCGTTTTTGAAAAATCAACAATAACTAATGTAAAAATTGGATAGGTACATCGATTCGCGCGAACTATTCGCATTTCGTATACAATTCATGTCGGTTGTACCATTTTGTACGAAAAATAATTTATCAATTCGTTATAAGTAGAAATTTTGAATTTTAAAGCTAGACTTATACTGGATTTCAGAAAATGTGTTCAAAATAGCTTGGCCAGCTAAATGGCCACGTCAAGCAGCAACAACAAACCAGTAACATAATGCCACAAATTCGCAATCGCACTTGGATTTGCATAGTGAACAAGAATCGAGGCGATAACCGGCGTCGTAGGTGCGACTGTAGATATTGAGATACCGTTACTTTAATGCGCAAATTTTGTGCTTGGTTATTGTTTAACAGCTATCACTTCGACGAATTTTATTGAGAAGAATTTAGTTTTATGTTTTTACTAGATATACGTCTCGCGGTTTGTTTTAAGCTCTTCACTAGGCACGGATTTTTTTTACAAACTTGGTCGTTTTGAACACCGCTGATTTTTCGGAGTTTTCGGTGAAAGAAAACATCGTGTAGCAAGTGCATACGTGTGCTAAAGAAATCCAGCAACCCACACCATAGGCCGCCATAACGAATATAGTCCAATGTCCCTTCCTGTGCAGGCTTCAGTTCAGCAGTGGAGTTGTAAATGAGTATAGAAGCCGGCAAACAACTTGAACGTTAAACCATAGCTATCTCTCTTTTGTTTTCTCTGCTAACGAAAGGGAGAGAGTGATATTTTTTTGTTCAACTTACGTGCCGGGACCTATATCTACTACTATAGGTGCCTAGGATTTACTCGGTAGACAACGAGTTATTAAAATATTAGTATTTTAGTCAAATCGCCTATTGATGAGTGACGATATGGAACATAGGTATTTATCTCTACAATTTTTAGCTCTTTGTTAATTAAGTCTACTAAGTCATTTAAGCAATTTATTCTTCAGTGGTAACCTTGTTAGCCACAGTATTATATTGATTCTTCAGTGGTAGGTAACCTTACCGCACGCCGCACGGTATCCTACAAATGTTGATCATCCATCAGTCATATGACGTCCACTGCTGGACATAGGTCTCCTCTATGGATCTCCAATAAAACCGGTTGGAAGCGGCTTGCATCCAGCTTGATCCTTCGGTCTTGATGAGATCATCTGTCCACCTCGTAGGTGGACGTTCTACGCTGCGCTTGCCGGTACGTAGTAATGCTGATCTCTGGTGTTAAATACATGTAGGTATTTCTCTATAAAACGAACCTGGCTTTCGCACATTGTACCTACTTAAAATATAGTAGCGACGGCAAATATTTACGTAATTTTTGATATAGGTACTTATCTATTACCTACTACTACTAAATATACTTACAACTAATATACTTACCTACTTCGTAGGACCACTGACGGCCACAGCTGGCGGCACGGATTTTTTTTCGGCCTGATTAGGTTGTGTTGTCGAGTAATAAGTAACTTGAACGTCACGAAATCACGAACAAACAAATCAAAGAAACTACTTTTCTACAAGCAAAATATCGCGATTAAATGATCAAGTGATGAGGAAATAAAAAGTTGTGTTGAAAAATATTTGCTTCAAAATACCGATTTATTATGATTTAATTCGCAATTACTGCGCAAAAAATCGTATCGATTCTCCATACGCCGCGCGTTGAAATAAAAATTCGTATCGCTTCTCCATACGCCGCGCGTTGACGAAATTGACGTTGCGCGACACGTTTTTTGTATAAAAGAGCTGATTTTTCTTCGTGATTTTCCAAAGTCCTAGAACAAAAGTTGTTTGCCTAGATGTACTAGACCACTCCCATAAATATCTAGTTTTATGCTATATCTTTTAAACGCGATGGTCTGGCCAATAGTAGAAACAAGCGGAAACAATAATGATAATATTATCCTTACTAATATTATAAATGCGAAAGTGCGTTTGTTGGTTTGTTAGTTACTCTTTCACGCAGCAATGGAGAGACGGATTGACTTGATTTTGTGTAAGGTATAATTTAATAAGGGTCGGATAAAAAGTACGATAAGATACCACGGGCTAAGCATTTTTTATCCCGGAAGCCGCAGGAAATCTAGTAGGTAATTCTTATGTAAGTAAATACAAATAACTACTACTTAACAAATATTTAAAAAATACACTTTTAAGTAAATAGACTTTACACGGAAATGGAAAGTTTAATTGATATAAACAATGTTAACTAGGTACAATTGACTTGCCTGTTCTTCAATTGTCAGGTTAAGTTAACACAAGTGGCTACATTTAATATAATCCTAATTTATTTTGTATAAAGAACTACTTACAGATAATAAGTTACGCGGCAAGTTTGTACAACTTCAAGGTCTTATTATACAAATTGAATTTCTTTAGCAAAACTCATTTGCGGTGATGAACCGCAGAGGATTTCTTCGACTGTCATTATAATATCATAAGTCATAACTTAAAGAAACGCAGATTATTTATAACTAGAAAATATAATAATAGCTAAAGTATAGTTTAATCTTTGCTGAAACAAAACAATAATTTACCTGTAATCGAAATAAACTTACCTGGAATAGATGACCGGCTGGCGGCAAAACGGCCAACTCGTCGTTTCCTAATCAAAACAAAACAAATGACAAGCGAATGAATCGAATAATTTCTTTCAACAATCTCGATTTAAATATTGAAATCGTCTCTATAGTTCTTTTCAAACTTCGAACGCGACACTCATAAAAGAAGCGAAGGAGTTCTTCGTTCAAAAAGTTTGTAAAGTTGACGTGAATATTTTCGCGGGTGGAGAGAGGAAAGGCGCGCGGTCCGGATAGCCTCGCGGTTATAACTGAGTATTTTGCTTGAGTTCCGCCGGCCGGCACAAACTACGTTCAACCGTAAACGTAGTTAGTTAGCTACGTAGTCTGCGTACATATACGTTATCCTTGCAGTCGTTGCTCCAGGAATTGGAACGCAACCGAGGTACAAACTTTCGTGCGTCGTCGATATCACACGCCCTAGTTATAGTCAATTGAATGCTTACTGCAAACAAAATTGATAATGTCGTAGGTATTGCATTGCATTGCATTTAGTACCCGTTTGCCGGTTGTAGGTGTCGATAAGAGTGTACATAGAAGTGGAATTGCTAGTTTGAAATATAGATGGTAATTCAAGAAGGTATAATTTTGAATATCGTTAGATTTATGTAGATTCGTAGACTGATATGTGTAATTGTGTAGTCTAACAGTATTACAGTATAGACTATGTGTAACTTACCTTACATATCAGTGATATCAGTCTACGTATCTACACAAAGCAAGTAATGTGCTACGGGCCTACGAGCTACGATTTTTGAAATATAGGTATCTACTAATAGACTTTAGAATCTTTTGAGGGTAACAGTGTCCACGTAAGCGTCCGTTTCATATGTTTTATACTTAATCAATGTAAATAAAATAGTAAGTTCGTATAGGCTGAGAGGCTAGCCCTAGTGTTAGGTTTTTATGTCCATAGCTAAGTGCGTAAAACAAAGGCCTATAATATCGCGTGTTTTCCGAGCCACGGTAGCGTTCACTACCTTTACTTCGGTGATCATCGACGGAACTAAGTGAGCGAAGTCCTACTGCTTCTAAACTAACAAATTTTTCTGACGAATTGTAGAACGGCCTAATTATGAAGGCGCCATCATAATAATAATAGTACATTATTATATCTTCTTTGATAATAGCTAATTAGAATATTTCTGTTTATTTTTCTCTTTAGGCATTCGATAGAGAGAACACTTTTGATGTTGCTTTTAAATTTACTATGGCGCCTTCATAATTAGTTAAACAAATTAGTAAAAAAATGCACAAGTCTGAAGTTGTTGTCTCAATTAGTTTATGTAACAAATAGTTGTGGCAAGTATTTTGTGGCCAGGTTTGTCGCGAATTCGGCTTTGCTCGGTGTCTTTCTGCGAGATGGAATCAGATATGAGGTTGAGGAGATCCGTAGAAGAACCAAAGTTACCAACATAGCCCAATAAATTGGTAAGTTGAAATGGCAGTGGGCAGGGCATATAGCGCGGATGACTGATGACCGATGGGGTCGAAAAGTTCTTAAGTGAAGACCATGTACCTACGGCAAGCGTAGCGCAGGACATCCACCCACAAGGTGGACGGATGTAGTACATAAATTGCTAGGCTTGACTACCGCTTAAAAAGCGCTACCCAGAGGTACAGTGCAACCATGGATTTATTACATAAACAGGATTAAGCACTGGGACAGAAAAACGTGCCGGCAAGGATACCTCAGAGGATTGTGTCTCTTTTCTAAGTTGTATGAACAAAACATCTCGATCATCTCGGGATATAAGATTTCTTTGGAATGTTACTTCACGCAGGAATCGCAGTTATCTTATCTTACCCCTAACTCGTCGTCCTTCGTCATCGTCGTTGTTTTAGCCATAGGACGCCTACTGCTGGGCATAGGCCTTCCTTAAAGATCTCTATAAAACCAATCTCCATAAAAGCAATGGTCTAGAATTAATATATACGGAGAAAATTCAGTTTCAAGTTTGACAGCTGTTATCGAAAATATAGATCTCAAAGAGTTCTTTCACCTTTGTTTGGACAGCAATAGTCTAGAATTGATAATGACAGAGATAAACCACTTTTAAGTTTGACAGCTATCATAGGAAATGTAGATCTCGATGAGTTCCTTCACTTTTGTGATGACAGTAATGGTCTGGTATCCACATTTAAGGTTTTAAACAAAGTTTCAGTTTCATAGATGTTATCTTGACACATATCACGCAACCCGTGTCAGTACTTAACTACGAAAAACTTTTTCACGAAAAACTTTGTCACGAATAGACTTATTCACGAAAAACCCTATCACGAAAACTTTATCACTAAAGACTTTGTCACAAAAATTATTTCACGAAAACTTTTCTACGAATAGACTTTGTCACGAAAAAATCTTAAAAGACTTAATCACGAAAAGTCACAATCATAAAAAAGTGGCGAGCATTTACAAACAGCTCGCGCGCGCAGCGAAAGTGACCTGGGGACTGAACAGCGAAATTACGAGGACCATCTACGTCGCAGTGGTGGAACCCATCATCATGTATGCCTCAAACGTATGGGCGCAAGCGGCAGATCTCGAGGAAAACAAGTCTCACTTGAAAGCAGTCCAAAGAGGTTTTGCCCAGAAAATCTGTAAGTCATATCGTACTGTTTCTCTCAAGTCAGCACTCGCCCTCTCAGGTCTACTCCCCATCGACCTACGAATCCAGGAAGCGGCAAGCCTATACAGAGCGAAGAAAAACTTCTCCCAAGAATATCTCCTACCGGAAGTGGAGCTCGAACGCAATGTCAGTTACCTGGACCATCCACACCCGTCCACCCAGATATCTGTGGACTTCGAGCTTCTAGAAAACCCCTCAAGCCTGCCCGATGGACCCCAAATCTACACAGATGGTAGCAAAATCAAGGGTCAAGTTGGTGCAGCTCTAACCTGGTGGGAAAACGGCAGGGAAGTGAAGTACTCAAAATTCAAGCTACACCCCGAATGCACAGTCTTCCAGTCGGAACTTTATGCTCTTTACCGAGCGACTCAAATGGTGGCAACAAGCGGAAACTCTGAAGTCAACATTTTAAGTGATTCACGATCATCACTCGAACTGCTTAGGAACCCCAAAACGAGTCATCCTTTGGCAAAGAGGATAAAGGAGAACATTCGAACGATCTCTGCAGAATCTCTTCGATCTCAGATCTCTTCGTCTTTTCTGGCTGAAAGCGCACGTGGGCACCGCTGGCAATGAGAGAGCTGATGAGCTCGCAAAATCAGCGGCACTCACTGAAGCTTCGCGGGACTATGAGGGGATCCCCCTGTCCTACGTCAAAGGCAGAATTCGCGAGGAGTCAGTTAAGAAGTGGCAGGACCGATACGAAACGTCAGATACAGGTAAATTCACTCAGACGTTCTTCCCGGATATCGCAAATGCTTATCGGGTGACACGCGTCACGAAACTGACTCCTTTTCAGGTTCAAGCTGTGACGGGACATGGAGGAATAGCTGAATATCTGTACAGGTTCAAGATCAAGAACAGCCATGGATGCGAGTGCGACCCCGATGTCTTCGAGACGGTATGGCACATACTCATTGATTGCCCTAGATTCTCGGCCGCACGACACGACCTAGAAATAATGATAGACAGAAATTAAGTGGTATCAGATCTCCATAACATCTTAGCAGATCCAAAAACCAGACAATTTCTTCTGTCTTTCATGGAGAGGTCGTTCAGAATTGCGGCCAAAAGAAATTCTACTCTCCACTCCAACCAACAACACATTCCCACCTCAACACCCTCCACTACCCTACCATCCTGCACTACCCTAACACTTCAACCCACTCTACCTAACACTAACATACTGCCATCCACTTTAACACTTGATCCCAGTCCAACACACTTAACACACACACACAGTCCACAGAAGCTACACAGAGTTCAATCCCCGCCCTAGAATTACTACCCTCAAAAAGCGTAGCCATCGATCAAATTCTGCAGAACGCGGAAAAGGGAGTTCCAGGGATTCGTATTCGAGGTGTGGCTCTCTTTATGGACAATAACAAAGAAAGATTCGGAATAAGCTTTTGCCAAGTTAGGAACCAGAAACGCGTCCGCTTGTCACCTGGTCTAGCTTGTCTACTTAACGGGAGCACCGCCAAAGTAACAATGAAGCGGAAATCCTATGACGCTATGCCAGTGTGCGACGCAGGCGGCCACCGATTCCGACTGGTGAGATCGAAAAACAAAACGATTGCACTAGTCGAGTGGGCTGCCCAGTCACCTTTTGCACAGGCTAGCGCATTGCTTGATCATCTTATCAGGATAGTGGACAGCACTCCCCGGGTGATAAGCGTGGACGCTATGGTGGTTGAACGGTCGAAGGCGGAAGCCACAGACCGGCTGGGTTGGATTAAAGCCTCGGAACACCATGAGGTTATCGTTTATGAGGACAGAGGAGAAAATCTGAGTTTTCTGAAGTCTCCAAGTAACGATCTTGATAATGCAACAGATAGATATACTCCATTCCAAATTCAGCCATCCAATCTGGTTCTGAAAGAGCAGAACTAATAGCAGCTTCTGAGAGACCCGTTCTCCGCCCAAGTGGTAATGATGGTGCCATGTCGGGTCTCCTCAGTGCTGCAATGCAGAGCTTGTTCCGATTCATGCCTAAAACACCACCTCCACAGACAACAGCGACCTCGAGGAGGGCTTCATCACCTCAGGCAACCCGCACGAGAGCCGACATGGGACAGGTCGATTCGCCCCGTTATATCTTGGCCTCAGCGCCACGAGACCACGCGAGAAATGCCCTGATCGAATACCTAGCCTTATTGAGAGCGACAAAAAATGTCAATCTTAAGAACTGCGACAACATTCTGGAGTTCTTTAGGCTGGGTGGTCCAGTAAGTGAGAGTCTACTAAAATCAAGACTCGAGGAGGCAGAAGCAGCCATATACAATAACGTCACTTTTCAAGTCATCAGAGGGAACATGAAAGGACAGCATATGGCAGCTTACAGCGCAGAAAGTGGTTTTGTGGAGTTGGATGAGGGAGAGACGGAGCGAATAGGAAGACCGAAATACGCGATACCATCAAACGACCCAATTGTAGTCACCGCCAAGTGCACGAAGATAATGCTAGACGATAGAATCCTCGAGATGGCTAAAACCATCGAACGGAGCTCGGATGTCGAGACAAGCTGGCAAAACTGGGCTGTACCAAAGATACAATGGGTCAACGGGGTACCAGGATGTGGCAAGACAACATGGGTGATTAGACACTTTGATGTGGACGGGGACGCTATCATCACAACAACAACAAAAGCAGCAAAAGACCTGAGAGAGAAGCTATCGCACCGAATAGGAGATCTAGTAAAATCAAGAGTGCGAACCATGGCTTCATCCCTCGTAAATGGTTTTGGAAAAGAGAGCTTCAGCCGCCTTCTGGTGAAAGAAGCTCTAATGAACCATTTCGGAGCTATAATAATGGCTGCACGACTGTTTGGTGCTAGCGAACTTGTCCTCATTGGGGACGTCAATCAGCTGCCTTATATCGACAGAGAAAATCTCTTCGAGATGAGGTACCATCGCCCTACCCTAGTTGCAAACATCACCCAGGAGTTGCTCTGCACACATAGAAACCCAATGGATGTCGCGTATGCGTTGAGGGAAATATACTCAGGTATATATTCCTCAGTTCCCCGTATTAGGTCTCTTGAGCAGAAAAGGTTCAAGGGGGCTCAAATATCCAAAACCCTCCCCAACACCCTTTTCTTAGTGCATACGCAGCAAGAAAAGGAGACCTTAATAAGCCAGGGTTATGGAGGTGGCTCAGGATCGCGCACCCTTACCATCCACGAAGCTCAGGGACTGACGTACGAGTCGGTAATCGCCATTAAAACTAAGCCTAGAATAAAGCTACACGAAAGCGTCTCACACGCTGTCGTTGCATTGTCTCGGCACACTGGAACTTTCATCTACTACGCTGACGACATCGAAGGTGATGCCATCAGTCGATTCGTGCGGCGTGCATCGTCTGCGTCTTTGAGGGCTATCAAGGACTATAACCTGCAGATGGCCATCAGAGACCGGAACGCGGCGGTGATGGAGGCTCTGGGCCGGGAGGAGGCAAAAGAGTTGTAATAGAAGGACATGGAAGCGATCACAAGCAGAGTAGATACCACCGAGTAACACACGGAAACGTAGCCTTGGACTCTGCTGGTGATCGCTTTCACAAAATAAATCAGAATAAGTGTGCATTAAATAGAAACTAGCATTGCGTGCATGCCTTGAGCATTCATGCTCACCATCGAAGGCTCCTTCTTGCGGCGGCGTCGTGTGTCGGGTCGTTCTCTTCCCTTAAATATGGTCGAGGAGAGTGATGGCTGATACATGCGTCATACTCGTGATCGGGTGCTGCATGTGGGTCGCCGGTTTGCTCGTGGCATTCACGCAATGCAATGAAACCACTAACTTAGACTAAGATTTAAACTAACCCCTCTCTATTGTACAGTCGCATTCTTTCAATTGTAACTTACTTAACACAGGCACAGACCCTGGAGTCTATGGGCCATTAATTTAAATAAATAAAAAAAAAAAAAAAAAGTCACAATCATTTTTATGCTTCCGTAGTAAACAAGGCATCCATTTTAAAATTAAAGATGGCGGATGTCCTTTTTGGAAAAAGTCATCATGAGTGTCGTTTTCTAGGTTTTTGGGGGTGTAGGTTTCAAAAATGGCATTCATTTTGAAATCCTAGATGGCGGATGTCACTTTTTGCAATAAGTCGTCATGGGTGTCGTTTTTGAGATTTATGTGGGTGTAGATTTCAAAATAAGCATCCATTTTGGTATTAAAGATGGTGGACGTCACTTTTTGAAAAAGTCGTCAAGGGTGTAGTTTTCGAGGTTTTTGGGGGTGTAGATTTCAAAATTGGCATCCATTTTGGAGTTATAGATGACGGGCGTCAGTTTTTTGAAAAAGTCGTCATGGGTGTCATTTTCAAGGTTTTTGGGGGTGTAGTTTCAAAAATGGCATCCATTTTGGAATTAAAGCTGGCAGACGTCACTTTTTTCAATCTTTCAAATGCCCAAAAACCTAGAAAATGACATCCATGACGACTTTTTCCAAAAAGTGACATCTGCTATCTTTGATTTCAAGATGAATGCCATTTTTGAAATCCACACCCACAAAAACCTTGATAACGACACCCATGACAACTTTTTGCAAAAAGGACATTTGCCAAATATGATTTCAAAATGGATGCCATTTTTGAAATCTAGACCCCCAAAAATCTCGAAAACTACACCCATGACGACTTATTCAAAAAGGTGACGTCCGCCATCTTTGATTTCAAAATGGATGCCATTTTTGAAATCTACAATCCAAAAAAATGAAACACGACACCCGTGACGGCCTTTTTAAAAAAAGTGACGTCAGCCATCTTAAATTCCAAACTGGAAGCCAATTTTGAAATCTACACCCCCAAAAACCTAGAAAACAACACCCATGACGACTTTTTCAAAAAAGTGAGTCCGCCATTTTTTTATTTCAAAATGGATGCCTTATTGTTTACTATGGAAGCCTAAAAATGATTGTGAATTTTCGTAATAAAGTCTATTAAGATTTTTCGTGACAAAGTCTTTTCGTGGAAAAGTGGCATCCATTTTTAAAGTAATGTTCGCCATCTTTAATTCCAAAATGAATGCCAATTTTGAAATATCGCCCCCAATTTCTCGAAAACGACACCCATGACGACTTTTTCAAAAAAGCAACATCCGGCAGCTCTAATTCCAAAATAGATGCCATCTTTGAAATCCACACCCCCAAAAACCTCGAAAACTACACCCATGACGACTTTTTTCAAAAAACTGACGTCCACCATATTTAATTCCAAAACGGATGCTAGTTTTGAAATCTACACGCCAAAAAACTTATTAAACGACATCCATGTAGACTTTTTGCAAAAAGTGACGTCCGCCATCTTTAATTTCGAAATGGATGCCATTTTTGAAATCTACACCCCCAAAAACTTCGTAAATTGCACCCATGACTTTTTCAAAAAACTGACGTCCGCAATCTTTAATTCCAAAATGGATGCCAATTTTGAAATCTACACCCCCAAAAACCTAGAAAACGACACCAATAACGACTTTTTGCAAAAAGCGACATCCGCCATATTTAATTTCAAAATGGATCTACAACCCAAAGAAATGAAAAACGACACCCACGACTATACATCTATTGTACACCCAGCATGTTTAAGAAATATGTCCAGCATAGTCACCCTACCACACTTCTTTGTATACACCATAGTACGCCATTTGCAATCGACGGTGATACTCTAGTCAATAATAAAAAATAAACATTAATCATAAACATAGATATATTCATACAAAATAAATATCAACCAAACACCAAACAAACTACATTGTTATTTAAACTAAGAAATGGTTAAGACAGTCGCGGCTTTACAGGTAATAATAATTCCTAAATAATTCTACCATTTATAAGTGTCGTTTCGAAATGGCAATAGTGCGAGCGGAACACCCTCATCACTTTGGGAAGTCTCACTCGGCACAGCGTCTCTCTTATGCCATTTCAAAGGAATTTATGTTTTGTAACAACGCAATAAGGTTGAATTTTCCTAAGCTAATTTTGAGCCAAATTTCGTCTGTGCGCAATCCAGATAGTATACAAAATCTTTGGTTCAGAGGTATCGACATAGGTATCCTCCACAGAACAGCAGAACTCTCTCTTCTGTGGTGTCCTCCGTATCCACAGATATAGACACTACATATTCCGTACCTACGCGCTGGATGCAGGCCGCTTCCAACCGGCCTTATTGGAAATCCATAGGGGAGGCCTATATCCAGCAGTGGACGTCTTATGGCTGATGGTTGGATGGATGATTCCGTACCCAAATGTCCATTCCATTATATTGCTTTCTTAGAGTATTAATAACTATAGAGCGCGCACGACGAAGTGGGAACATTAGGTACAAGTGAGAACAAAACGACGTTCCCGCCGCGAGCGCTTGTAGTCGTAGCAGAGTACTAGGAACGTGCGTTTCTCGAGCAACTTTTTTCAAATTGATGTATTAAAATGGTGAAATGTGCAGTTCGACCTTGTAAAAACGATACTAGAAAACACACGAAATTGAAATCCAGTATCACATTTCATCGGTAAGTCGATTATAATACTTATTTTTATGAAAATAAATCCGGAATCGCGGGGGTGAAGAAGACGTGGGAGGCGGGCACGCACAGGCTCGCCCGTGCACCGCACCACACCGCACTCCCGCCGCGTGATTTAGAGATGGGACGTGACCAACGCTGTAGTCGATATAATGTTTACTAGAAGTACTACATAATTACATATAACAGATTTTTGTAACTTTAATACTTAAAATCTTATTATAATTTATTATAAATAATTGTATAGTGTGTTACTCTTATTATGCTCTTAGATGTTATCGCACGAAATATATTTGTAGGTACTTGTTTGTACCGCGCTGAACCTGCATCTATCGGCAACAAAATGAGTTTACGTTGCCCGCGTGCCCATCCCTAGTAATCGCCAACATACATATAGAAGTAGCTATACTTCATCTGCCTACGACGCGCACTGGGCGTCTAGTGCGGTACTAGCGCTCTATAGTTATTAATACTCTAAGATTGCTTTACTTATGTAGGTGTATTTTATATTTATTTTGAACCATGGATAATAAATATTTGTGAACGCATTTTATTATTTTTGTAAGGTTGACAAATGTCACTGGTAATTATTGATATTAGCGCCATCTGTTGTGATAGGGAAAAAACACAAAGTTTTATTTATTTGGTTTTCAGTTGTTTGATTATAAGTTATTATAGATTACGATCATAAATAGTTATGCACTTAAATCTACAAATTAACTATTATTTCATTATCAGTAGGAGCCTTACCGCATGTACTTTTTAAAATATACCTTCTGAGCAAGTTTTTGAATGTTCCCTCGTTTTTCATTGGATTGCATGTGTTGGCATTACTGGCAACATGACAAAAGTTTCGTTCTTTGATGTGTATTGTGGAGATGTGTTTTAGTATTTTTTTGGACATATCTTTTAATAAAATTATAATTTCAGATATTTAGGACCTTCATTGTGTTTTGTGGCAATTAAATCAACAGTTTGATGGTTCTAAGCTTGTTATTTACGCTTACAAAAGCTGTGGAAGATGTTATTGTGTGTTCGTAATGGCGGCCCGTCGCGTCCCCCGCGCCTCCATTTCGGTGACAGTCAAATTATGACAATGCCGATACGCAAAGTTTAGAAAATGTTGTGTTTATGTAAATAATTCAGCGTAGGACGACATTTATCTATAAAGAAAGACTGAAAATGAATCCTGAGCACCACAATATCAATCCGGGTGGTGGTCAGCCCCCTGGAAGTGCTGAGGTTCGAGTGGTTTTGTATTTTTGTGGAAGTTTTTTTTTGTGTTATGGTGCTAATTTGTGCAATACTTGCAGTCTCAAGGGCAGAGAGTGCAAGCTGCACAACAACAGCAGCAAGGAAGCTTACCTGCGACGACATCGGCTACGGATTTACGAGTGAATACAGCAGCTGTTAATGTGGCTTTGTCCAGTGTAGCAAAGTATTGGGTTTTTACCAACTTATTCCCTGGACCTATACCACAAGTCTCAGTGTATGGATTACCTACTGGAACTAGAATTGAAAATGGAAAACCTGTACAGGTATGAAACCAAAATTAATTTGACAAATCATAATTTACATGCTAACTTTGATTATTATTTAATTTATTAGTATTTTTACATTGGTTTTGCTATAGTCTAGGCTTGTGAGTCGTGGTGGTATATATAGTGGTAATGACACCCGCCTTACGATCTTGAGGTTGTGGATTCAAATACTGGTCCTGTACCAATGAATTCCTTGGAATTTTTGTATGGAATCTCATACCACTGGCCATTCGATGAAGGAAAACATTCTGAGCCAACCTGCCAACATCCGTAGAAGAAATTTGATGGCGTATGTGAAGCATCCAACCCATAGCATACATATAGCATATGAAGTCAACCAACCGACACTGGGCCAGCATGGTGAATATGGCCCAATCACCCTTCTTAGGTAGGCCTATGTCTTGCAGTGGACTATTAAAAAGGTTGGTATAGGGATCGCCACACAAATCGGCAGATGAGAAGTTAGCCGCAGAAGACACTTCGCGATTCGCTAATTATTGCGCATGTGTGCACAATGCTTACGCAAGTGGCAAAGTAATGAACACGGGCGTAGGGAGCGCGCGGGAGGCATGAGGTTGGCGGGCTGGTGTGCCCTGGCGTCTAGTCTCTCTGGCTCCCGCGCATACCTATATATTGCCGCTTGCGCAGCGTTCTGCGCCGAACTTTCCATCTGCCGACATGTGTGGCACGGACTATACAGTCTAGGCTTAAGTTGGCTACACTCTGAATCAATATTATAGTCCTAGAATATATCTATCATTATTCTTCACTTCCTCGTTCAAAGTTAAAGTCAGATGCCGAATCTAATTTATGCAAATTACAATATGAACTAAGTGGAATCTATTAATTTCGACCTCAACTGTATATGGTAGCTGAGTGTACTATTGTCTAGATGTCCTAGATTTATAAATAAAGCTCTTCAATTTAAAATTAATTATAACTATCACATTGTCAGTGGGTGAGTGATCACCACTGTTACCTATTGTTAGTAATTTAATTCATACAATTTAAAACAATTGTATAATAATCTGATTAAATTATTACTGCTTTTGTTTTACTAAAGCCATCAAGATGGATCAATTTTTAGCCTAGAATTGGTCATAGCAACAGATTTCATGAGATGTTTTTATCCGGGCTAGTATGCGCGCCACAAATTATTTCGTTTGTAGTGTCAGAATGAGACAGTGTTATGGCAAAGTATATATATATATGTCACTTTTTCACATGTCGAAATGAGTTCTTTTCGTGGTCTCATGCTTGACTTGCTGATGTCTAAATCTAGCTGGGACCTAAGTTCATACTCTCTGCATAAAGTCATGACTATGCATAATACCAATAATTACACAATTATTAATCACAGAGCACAGCTAATTACTTATTCAAATGAGCTTGCACAACACTATTCTGCATAATATATTTTTTATAAATATACATTTTGCAGTGCATGTGTATTTGCTACATAAAGTGTGTCATGACTCCTCAGAGAGCTTTTTTCAACATCTAGATCACTGATCTTGTTATGTTGTTGAAATGACTCATCCTGTCTTTTTAATATTTCACAACACATTAAACTGCACACATTTGACTGCCTTGGTGGCTCAGTGGTTAGTGACCCTGACTTCTGCATCAAAGAGGCATGGGTTCGATCCCCACCTAGGGCAAACATTTTGTGATGAAGATAGGTGTTTGCTCTGTGTCTGGGTGTTATTTAGTTATTATAGTAGCTGGCAAACAACTTGAATGTTAAACCATAGCTACCTCTCTTTTGAATCTGCTAACAAAAGGGAGAGAGTGATATTTTTTTTGTTCAACTTACGTGCCGGTACCTATATCTATATAAGTATGTATTTAAAAATATGTATTTTGTAGTATATCAGTCTCTGACAGCCATATCACAAGCTTTGCTTAGTTTGGGGTCAGAAACCGTGTGTAAGATGTCTCCTAATATTTAAAAAAAAGAGATGATAACAATTATCACAACTGAAATATCAAAATATGACAATTATGTAGTTTACAGAATGATTAGGTAATAACTAATACCTGTTTTGGCCTTATTTTTAATTACTATAGTTGTATTTATATATTAAATAACGCTGTAGATTACATGAAATAAATTAAAACCTAAACATATAAATTGAATAACATAATGTAATCATGACTTACACAAGAAAATTCATCATAAATATACGCAGGATATATGTAGGAGTTTAAATGTCTACAATAAAGTTTTATCTGTAGTAAAATTATACTTTCAGGATATCACTCAACATGCGAGCATACTTAACGGTGACCCAAACATCATCCTGGGCCATCATGGTGGACAGTCGCAGGTCACTGTGTCTGCGGGTGGCCAGCAGATACCCGTATCACAGATTATTGCAACACAATCAGGTCAGGCACATGGTAGGAACGGCAGTGTTATGCTGTAAAAGTACACATACAGCACCCCTAGCATGGTAAAGGGACAAATTGTCTTTCTGGCAATTTGTCACCTTGAAGTGAAATATGAATTGACATTGACAACTATATGTGTATACATTACTTTTATGTTTATTAACATTAAAAGTGGATAAAACTGTTTTATCCTTTTGCTATGCTAGCGGTGCTGGAGGTCTTAGTATGGGTTTGTACAGTAAAGAAAACTTTTTGTTTTTGTGTGGTGCCATACAATTTTGTTAGTTCTTCTTTCTACCAGGGGTGCTTTAATAAATTTATGGAGCCACATGGTAACAAATGTAGTTTTTGTTTATGAATAAACTCAAAACTAAGAGAACAGAATGGTACTAATTACTATAAATTTTATAAGTTTTTTTTTCGTCGCCTACCCTCGAGAGTGAAGCAGTGTCGAATTTGCGTTGCTATTTCTTATTTCTTAAAATATTGTTTATTTCGTTAATTCCGTGTTAAAATAGTGTTATTTTGGTCGATAAACTGTCAATTATTCGGTGAACAGTGTAGTTCTTTTGGAATTTTGTTGCAGTGACTTGTAAAATACGAGATAAAATTGGACCGTTTTTTTTTCGTTTTTTTTTCTTTGTGAATTCAAATTGATCAACAAAAATGAAGTGTTTGTGTGCGAAAATGACTTTACTGACGACTCCGTGGTGCAACGTGATGGTTGCAAGAGATACATCTGCTTGCAATGCAGCAATTTAACTAGTAGTGAGGCGCGCGTCATGGGGCTTAAGGGCAAACGCACACTTCTTTATCTATGTGATTTGTGCAGAGAAGCCCTGTTTCAAGTGCCCAAGCTCATAAAATCATACGACGGGCTGAGAAAGGAACTTGACGAAGTGAAGGAGCTCTTGTCACGGACGAATTGTGCGGGTCGGAACGACGGGCAGCCGCCGGCAGCGGCAGCAACACAAGAGCCGTCACCTCTCAGCACAAATGCAATTTTAGAGGAGCTTCAGGAGCGCGAACGCAGAGCTAATAATGTGATCCTGGTAGGCATTAAGGAGAGTGGTTTAGACAATGGCAGGGACAGGAAAGGTTATGATGAAAAGTTTGTGAGTAAGGTCCTCAAGGATATCAATAGTGGGGAGGACTACTCTTCTAAAGTTTCGTCAGTGCAGCGTCTTGGTCGTCGAGAACCTGGAAAGCAACGGCCGCTGAAGGTGGTGTTCAAAACCCGTCAGGATGATGTGCAGATTCTGAAGAATAAGAGTAAGGCCCCTAAAGAGGTAAGAGTTTATGATGATAAGACACCTAAACAAAGGGAGGAGATCTATAAATTACGGGACACTCTCAAAAGCCGAATTGAAAAGGGTGAAACCAATCTCACTATAAGGTACATTAAAGGAATTCCTAAGATTGTACCAAAAAACTAGACCCTCGCAGAGACCCTTATAGTGATCTTACTTTCATGTACACAAATCTTTTCTCTATTCGATCTAAATTCGACCTTTTCCTGCAATGTGTTAATGCTCAGAATTCCTCGATAGTAGTAATCACGGAAACTTGGTTGAACAGTAGTGACCGTAATAGCACATACAATATTCCTGGCTATACACTGTTTAGATTAGACAGAAGCCACAAAAAGAAGAAATCCGAGGGGAAAACTAGAGCTGGGGGAGTAGCAATATATGTCAGGGACCACTTGGATGGTATGCCGATCATAGCTAAACGTAATCAGAGATATATGTGTGAAGATGTGGAAGCACTCTACCTTGACATTCAATTTGGTATGCATCATTTCTTGGTAGTGGGGGTATATCGGCCTGATGATAAGGAAGAGACGACATGGAGATCACGTGACACTAAACTGATGGAAAATCTTTTTACAGCATCTGAAAACAACACTATAGTGGTGGCCGGTGACTTCAACTACACTAATTTAAAGTGGCCAATCACAACTGATCAGCAGCAGTCCAGAGATGTGAATGCCAAACCAGAAAATATGTTTATAAATATGTTAGGTACATATTTATAAACATATTAACAGCAATTTGCATCAGCTTGTAAAAACACCTACACGTTACCAATCAAACCAGGCACCTTCTATATTGGATCTATAATGGTCAATGATGAAACATTAATTACAGAAGTTATCCATAAACCACCCATTGGAAAAAGTGACCATTGTGTCTTGGAATTCACTATCCAGTGTCTAATGAAAAAAGAAAGGACAGCACCCAAGTTCAGGCAAAACTATCAAGGCATAAATTATGACAGTTACAATTCTGATTTGTACAAGACTTTGCAAGCTGTTTGCGAAACGGATGATCCTCAACAACTATGGGACGGTATCTTAAATGCTATTAATGTTACTACAGACAAACATGCGCCTCTACGGCAAGTAAGATCTAAACCAATTAAAAATAAACCATGGATTGATAATAGTGTTCTTGAGCTAATTTCTGAAAAGAAAATCTTATGGGACAGGTACAGAATGTCTAAGGATGACTATAAGAAGTTTCGTGAAGTGAATAATAGGTGTGTTGCCTTGTCCAGGAAGTAGAGGAGTGCTTATGAGGCCAGAATCTTTGACTATACTACTTCTACTGTTAGCATTCCACCAGCAATCAGAAACCACAATGGAGATCTTGTAACTAAGCCATGTGATATTGCTGATGTTTTTGCAGATGAGTTTCAAAAAGCATACTCAGTCGAACCAGCACTCATTCAGAACAGTATGACTATTGCAACTCCACGTGTTGAAGAAAGTTTGTGTGATATTTCTTTTACAGAAAGTGATGTAAGGAAGGTCATTGCAAATTTGAATATCCAGTCATCTCCTGGGCAAGATCTTCTTCCAGTCTGCATACTTAAGAATTGTGTTGATACTATTGCTCCAGTCTTAGCAGAATTAATGAACACTTCCTTTGAAGCTGGTTACTTGCCTCAGGACTGGAAGCATGCTATAGTGACTCCAATTTTTAAGAAAGGTGACAAAACTAAACCAAAAAACTTTCGACCCATTAGCCTTACAAGCATTGTGGTGAAGATTATGGAAAGGATTATAAGTGGGAGAGTAGCGCAATTTTTAAACAGAAATTGTGTGATCTCAACAAAGCAACATGGTTTTATTGAAAAGAGGTCAACAGTCACTAACTTATTGGAATGTGTTCATGCTTGGAGCATACAAGTTGATAAGAAAGAACCTGTTGATGTAGTATACCTCGATTTTGAACGTGCATTTTACAAGGTACCTCACCAGCGCTTGTTGTTTAAGCTTAATCATCACGGTGTGCGTGGTAAACTGCTGGAGTGGTACCAGAGCTTCTTATCAGGTAGAACATTTCAGGTTCGTGTGGGAAGCTCACTATCTCAAAGTAAAATGGTTTCCAGCGGTGTCCCTCAGGGTTCTGTGACCGCTCCTCAGCTGTTTGGAATCTTTATAACTGATTTGATAGAGCTCATAGAATGTCAGTCAGCCTTTTTCGCAGACGATGGGAAGTTTTTTGCCAATGCGATGATAAAGTCTGGAGAACTTCAGGAAGATCTGGACCGTATTCAGAACTGGACCAGGGAATGGATAATAAAGTTGAACTCAACCAAATGTAGTGTCTTACATCTCGGTAAAACCAACCCCAGGGAGACATACACATTTGATGGAGTTGCTTTGGCATCTGTAGACCAACAGAGGGATTTAGGAGTCATCATGACTGCAGATTTGAAATGGGAAGAGCATATATCTATGATAGTCAAACGGGCTAACTCATTTATCTATGTCATACGCAAGTCCTTTCAGACAGTAACAATTGATGTTTTTATTAAGATTTACAAAACCTATATAAGGCCTCTGCTAGAGTATGGGTTCCAGGTGTGGAGTCCTTACTTTAAGAAAGATATTGATTTGCTTGAAAGTGCACAAAGAAAAGCCACCAGGATTCCATATGCTCTGCGCCGCAAGACCTATGAAGACAGGTTAAAAGCTCTTCGTCTCACGACCCTCGAAGAACGACGTTTGCGTGGAGACTTGATTGAGACCTTCAAAATTCTCAATGGCTTCTATAATCTTCCGGATATCCACGACATGTACACCTTGAAGGAAAATATGCGCGATAGCAGACGTCATAGAGTCCTCTTACAGCCTACACCATCACAAACCAACACTGCACACCACATCCTCTGCAATAGAGTTGTATACAATTGGAATAGGTTGCCTGAGGACGTTATCTCGGCAAAAACTATAAACACATTTAAAAATAGACTGGACCTTTGGATAAAGAAGGAAAAAATTTCCTTGACAGATAAATACTAATTTTATTTGACACTGCTTGATATAGGCACATCAGTATACACTGCTCGCCTATAAATAAATAAATAAATAATGTTTCTGTTTTCCCAAAACAGATTAAACATTCCTTCTCACAATTAAAGCATGTATGAATAAGGTTAAGCAGGTGCTAAAAATTGAAACATGTTTGTTGTTAGACAACAAACATGTTTCAATTTGTATTACTGTTGACAATCTAAAAATACCAAGACATAATTTGCGTTCAATTAGCTTAGTGTCTTTTTACGTCAACAATCAAGACATTAATCTGAATGGTTGAATAGCAAATTTGAAATAATTTAATGTTGGAGAACACTTATTCATGGTGTAATACAGGAAAAATAAGAGAACTGGTAATGTAACTATTGTACACAACGTTTTGACATTTCGCTGGGGGTGACCTCTTCCAAGATTTCCCAAATATAATTTTACTGTAATAATTCTCAATGTAGATTTTTCTGTCATTCCTCTAATATAATTATTGTATACTGAGCGCCACACAAATTGAAGGATGGGAAGTTAGCCGCAGATGACACTTAGCCGTGATTCGCTAATTATTGCGAATGTGTACACAATGCCTATACAAATGGCGAAGTAGTGAGCTCGGGCGTAGTCAATTTGTGTGGCGCTCAGTATATCATATTATTTTTTTATTTGCCTATTGATTGATTGTAAACAGTGTAAAAAAGATTGAATCATGTTCAATTTACTGAAACAACTGAAGGCCCTATCACTAAAAGTGTGATCTCTTCTCATCTTCTTATTTTTAACTGACTTCAAAGAGGAGGTTCTCAATTCGGCTGAATGTTTTATTTTTTTGTATGTACATAAATTAATATGTTACGCGTTTTTTCCACCAATTTTGAATATTCTTTTTTGTTGTAGATTACTTCAGAAGTGGTCCGTTAGTTTGGTCGTTGAATTTTATTTTAATTAGCTGAGTCTTTTCTGAAAAATCAACATTAATGTAATATTTTACTACATATGATACATTGCGAACTATTTCAATTATTTACAAGGTTGAAGTTAGTTATGCCATTTGTGGCGTCATTCGACAATAATATATACTGTAAATACCTACACAAAGGCCCAATTATGAAGGCGCCAAATCGTAAATTTAATAGCAAAATAAAACTGTTCTCTCTATCGAATGCCTAAAGTGAAAAAGAAACAGATATATTCTAATTTGCTAATACAACTACGATGGTGCCTTCATAATTGGGCCTATTATGACTTTAAAATTAAAATAAATGCCAATATGAATGATTTATTTTCAGAAGCGCTGGTTGGTCACAGCCAAGAGCTAGCGCAGGCCGCAGGGTCCCAGGTGTCGGTCGGCGGACAGCCAACCCACCAGCAGGTACCCAATAACCGGGTCGAATTTGTACAACACCATAACATTGATATGGTAAATCACGTGATAACACTCCTAGCGGGAATGCAACATCGCTGTGTAGATAATTAAATTATTACATGTTGGCTTCTACATGCATGGAAGTATTAAATAAAGGTTGGAGCACACTAAATTCTGTTGCAGTCCAAGATTCTAAATTTTGGTTTTTGTTCTTGCTCGGTTGATTTGTAGCCAGGTAAAAGCAAGAGCGAAAGTTAGTGAATACGGGGTAGAGTAGCATGCAATTCTAAAAATAATTTCTATAGTTTCATAAATTAAGCTCCATGTCCATTAATCCCCTTAGATGCAATAAAAACAGTCTTTATCAAATCTGTGCAATCTCTGTTATGTGTACATTTCAATTTTATAATAATATGACTCCTTTACATTTGGATTTCCTTGGGGAATAACCATGTGAATATTCCCCATAATTATAAATTATGATAGCTGCTAAAATCATGAATACTAAATACATTTGGTGTGCTCCATGCCTTAAAGGTCAAACTTCTAATGAGATGTTAGTCATATGGGCGTTAATGGTCGTAGTTAGTTAATTAGTCGTAGATTTTTTCTACCAACAGGAATTATATGCATGACGTCGATTTTCTACAGATATAGTTACTGTTTGCATGATGAAATTCATATCTATTTTTGTTGAGTAACATCTATTACATATAGTAGATACAGTGTATCTTGCCATACATTATACAGTAATAGCGAATGAAGAATGGACGTCGGCCTTTGGAAGGAAGTAAGCAACGTAATCATTACTGCCGAGCCACGGCAAGAATTATGACTTTGCTGTCGCTAACTTCACAATTCTCACGTGATGGGGCCCACATTGGCTATGTTGGCTCACAAATTCTAGCCTTGGTTGTATTACACCAACATGTGGATCGATCTTGGACTGATTTTAATCGTTCAGTACAGTCCAAGACCAATCCACACATTAGTGTGTTGGAACCAATACTGTAAATTGTTGCCAACACACCCAAAGGGTGCCCTCGGCACGTTTGTCGTTAGTTTGTCCAACGGTGGTTCGTGAGACTGGTAAAGCTTAAATTATCTGATTAATATCTTTCCAAACATCAATGTTCATTATTCATTCCTGTTTACTATATTTCATTATGTAGTTAGATAATTTATAATAATCGATAAGTAGGTACAGTTAATACAAAATGTTGAATTCAAATACATTCTCATTCGGAACTTGCATGTACTTTAAATGAAATTAATATTATGATCAATTTAGTCTTCTTTTGGTTATGCAATTTAAAGTAAAAAATAAATACATTAGAAGCATGCAAAAATACAAAATCACTTGTCAACATCATGATTTTACTGTCCCACGCAGGGACACCATTCCCAACAACACATTCTGCAGCAGCAGCTTATGACAGCCCGCCCTGATCACTCCAATCAACAGGTAAACCTAGCCCGAATCACACAAATCGGCAGAGGTGAAGTTAGTTACAAACTGCGCCATATTCAATCCTGACAAGCTCACATAAAGCGCCGCGATGATTGGGTTTCGCCCAGCTTGTAGCTAACTTCACATCCGCCGACTTGAATGATTCAGCCTGTACAACATTTGTATATTTGCTTAGCATACGATATCGAGACGATAATTATGACTATGATGCAAAGGATACCCAATATGGTGCTCCTTTACTATCGTGCTCGCGTCAATGCAAATGTTATATTGCTTAAATAAAAATAAAAAACGTTTATTGTTTCATAAAAGTTAACAAAAACAAGTTGTGCACTAGTTCCCACACTAGGGTGACCTGTGTCGTGGGACCTAGGCTCTTCCTATTATGTTATGTTATCTAAAATTACAATACTAGAAAAGTAATTATTATTAGCTAACTATTGAAGGTATAATTATAGATATACAACAAAAGCGACTAAATTTAAAAGTTAGGTTACTAAAATGAAAATAAAATATTATATAAGTACTTAGTAAGCTAATAAATTGTGAAAATATAGTTATTATTTACATAAAAATGCAAAAGAGGGTTTTACTTCTCGCTTATTTAAGATGAGGGTTATCGCTGTAGCATAAAGACAAAACTCGCAATATCACTCGTACATACGTGTTTTAAATGTATACCTATCCATGTGTAAGGCGACATACCTTACACATGCTTGATTAGACTGTTGTTCTCGTCACAATAGATATATTATAATAATGAAATTGGATATTCTATATCCAAGTTTCTGGAAATTATGATAACTCTAATTTGGACGCTAATGTCTTCTAATCGTAATTTTTTTATGAAAGCATCTCCACTAAAATACTGGCAATAAAAACAACAAAAATCACTCGAGAATCCACATTGCGCACTTGCACTTAAACACTTAGTACAATGATAGCAATGGAAAGTGTGTTGTTATAATCTGATACTTGCAATGAAATGTCACCAAAATACACAATAATTTTGTATTATAATTTACACATTTAGATAATTTTTTTTAGTTTTGTGTATTGTCCCTCTATATACCATTTGAGTTTGTGACTATGACTTATAACACTGCCTATAAACTAACAGCTAATTGCTTCATACTGTGCACAATACATGTAAAATATTTTGTTCTTGTGCTCACGCTGCTTATATGTACCGCCAATCAACAGGTCAGCGAGGTAAGAATTTATATTTATGTACTATTATATCCTTTCAAATTGTGGATTTTCTTGATGCACCCATCGGTCGCAAATTTTAATATGCTTCATATATGCAAACATAGCTGTTTAAGACACTGATTGTTTGCAATTACGGTTCCAAGAAAAACGTTAAAAAATTGAACGTAATAGCGATTGAGTTTTTCTCAGTATTGTATAGTACGCGAAAATATTTTTAAAGTCTCTGAATTTGGCACGGGTCGCGCGCCGCGGAGTTTTGCGCAGGCTGCTTCCTTCTGATATCTGAAATATGCGTTTTGCGCAGCCGCTTACGTGAGTCTTAGAGATTTCAAAGAAATTTGCATATACTGTACTGGATAAAAAATCCTCTGACATTTTGGTTGATATTTGTTTTTCAATTTTTTGGAGTCTGGCCCCAAATAGCGATCGAGGCAACTCTGCTATTTCTGAGTGGTATCTATTGAACATAATATGAATTGATATTTTCTCTGTATTTATACCTATAAGTTATACTAGCTACGTTGTCAAGTTTCAAGGCGCTCATAACGTAATTTGACTAAGTGTTTCTTAGCGATCACCGAAGTAAGCAACGTTCGGCACGGGCAGTTTTCGAATGAGTGACCACGGATAGCATTTACAACTGAGCGCTGCCGTGGCTCAGATGTCACGTTCAATTGTGGGTCCCGGTTGTTTTAGCCATTTAGCCATTTCGAAGGTTAGCCACCCGGTCTATACGAACTTTTTTAAGACAATCAAGTTTCCCCGCAGATCCAGCTGACAGTGAGTGAAGACGGCATCGTGACGGTCGTGGAGCCGAGCAACAGCAAGTTGGTGGACAAGGAGGAGCTCCACGAGACCATCAAACTGCCCTCCGACCATCCCCTCACCATCCACCAGCTGCAACAAATTGTTGGGCAACAGGTTTGTAATCTTTAAATAATAAATAAATAAATATTTTGGGACATCTTACACACGGCCTCTGACCCCAAACTAAGCAAAGCTTGTGATATGGCTGCCAGAGACTGATTTACTACATATACATATTTTTAAATACATACTTATACAGATAATCACTAAATAACACCCAGACACAGAGCAAACACTTATGTTCATACCATAAATATTTGCCCTGGGTGGGGATCGAATATACTACGTGACTTATGGCGCAATAGAACAAGAGATAATTAAGTACCTTAATAAAGTCTTCCCGTGACTACGACTGATGCACCTCAGTTGAAATGTTGGGACGAAGAGGTATTTAACACACATATACTAAGCGCCACACAAATCTGCAGATAAGAAGTTAGCCGCCGATGACACTTCGCCGTGATTTGCTAACTATTGCGCATGTGTGCACGGGCGTAGGGAGCGAGCGGGAGGCATGAGGTTGGCGGGCGGGTGTGCCCCGGCGCGAGTCTCTCTTCTGGTTCCCGCGCATACCTTTATTTAGGCTTTTGCGCAACATTCTGCGTATAACTTTCCATCCGCCGAGTTTTGTGGCGCTTAGGCGCTTATATCTCATGTCCTCATAAAAGTAAAAGAATAATGTGCTCAAATCGCAAAAGTTTAAAAATGATGTTTTTGATCTTCTAATATGTATATAAAAACCTCATCTCACAGTGTTTTTATATTGAACTTCAAAATGGCTTGACCAATTTAATGAAATTTTTTGTGCATATTTGGTAGGTCCCATAAATTTTTATATCCCTAGATGATAGGGTAAGTATTTGTTTTATATGGTATAACAACGTTTGCTGGGTCAGCTGGCATTTATTTACTCGTCAATTCAAAAAATAGTGTAAATCATTAATCCACTGTTGAACTATTGCCCTTAGCAAATGCATGTTTATGGAACATACATTTTTTCCTCCTAAGCATAATCACATTGTGACTTGAAAAAACGCAACTTTCTGATCCCAAGCAGAAGGCTGATTTTGAGTTATGTTGCAATGTCATTTTATCATCTCACCACTCACCTGATAAAAGTATCTCGATTAGATCAGCTTAAAAAAATAACTGTATTGATTTAATTTTTTCTGCCAACCGATCTTATTGGAAATCCATAGGGGAGGCCTATGTCCAGCAGTGGACATCCTCTGGCTGAAATAATGATTATGATTCATTTTTTCGATAGCCATGATCCCGCAGACTTCCGACTAACGGTGGATACCTCAAGGACCCTGATAAGCTTTTAATCCTGTAAATGTTGTTTCCAACAGCTCGGTTCCCAAGTGCTAGAGAACGTGGTGCGCATAGAGCAGGCGACGGGCGAGCCGGCGAACATTCTGGTCACACACAATGCGGACGGCACTACGTCCATAGAAGCGAGCGCCTCAGATCCGTTGGCTATCGTCAAGGATGAGAAAACGCAGGGAAAAATGGAGACGGCACAGTTCGCGATACCCGCCGAGATTAAGGATATCAAGGGTATTGATTTGAAGGTAAGACTTGATAAATTAAATCTCTGTTTCCAACTTCTTCTCTGTTTTCACGTGCTAGAGAACGTATGTATAGACCAGGGGATAATTTTTTGAACTGCGCACGGTTTGGTCGTATACGGAACTTGTATGGAGCATTCGCAACTTCCATAGACAACATAGAGATACTCCATACAATCTGTCAAAGTTACGTTCCGTTCCTAAGCGTTCGAAGTTCAAAACGCTCCCCTGGCTGATACTTCTGTCTCGCACAAAGCGGACGGCACGACGTCAATAGAAGCGAGCGCGCCGGATCCGCTGGCCATCGCCAAGGATGAGAAAACACGGGGGAAAATGGAGATAGCGCAGTTCGCGAACTGGCCGAGATTAAGGATATCGAAGGCTCAGGAATATTTCATAAGTGCCAATGAATATCACCCATTATCATAAATAAGGTTTTTAAAATCAACACTGCTGATGATGAGCTCAATTCCATTTAATTTTACTGAACTATATTTAGATCTATTGCTGTCCTGTACTAACAGAAACAGACTAGTGTAGGCCGTGTCAAACTTAATGGCGTCTGTGAACACGAGCGAGTGGTTTCGCAATAGCCTTTGACGTCACTTATGTAGAACCCCCTAATGTATTATGTCAGCGGCGCAAGGAATAGTATACTTATAATAAACTTCACGCCACCATTAAGTTTTATAGAGCCTATAGCAATATTCTGACTATAACATGTTATGTTTATCTTCCAGAGTGTGGGCGCGATGGGCATGGAAGGCGCGGTGGTGAAGATATCGACCGGGACCGACCACGACATGACCGCCATGTACAAGGTCAACGTCGAAGACTTGTCACAGTTGCTGGCCTACCACGAGGTCTTCGGGAAACTGAACACAGACGGCCAAGCGCAGAACAAAGTAAGTTTTCCCTTAACAATGTAATATATTTTTTTAATTTCCGCGCCACACAAGTTGTCGGATGTGAAGTTAGCTACGACGCTAGTTGCGTAATAACCAATCAACGTGCGGCTTTATGTGAGCTTCAGTCGGGTTTGGATATTGCGCAGCTTGTAGCTATCAATGTAACATCCGCCAACTTGTGTGGCGCGGCCTATACATACTTTTTTTTACGAGGGAGAAATCTTCGTAAGATTCCCAACTACTTTGGGGTGCAGCAGGGTTATTGGGATAGTATGCACTGAAGTCTCAGAGGTCAGTGCTCTCTACGACTCTATTCCTACTGCATATCAACGACCTGATAAATCCCGGTATCTTTGGGGGAGAGCTAAACATTCGATGTAAAAATCAGCAAACCACAGATCGAGCCACTCAGAGAGGCTATAGTCCAACAGCTCAACTGGGCAGCAGCTGACTGGGGTGCTGCTAACCTGCCCCCCGACCGCCTAAGCAATAGCAATTGTTTATGACTTCATTTTAGTCATATGGCACCGCCGATGTGACGTTAGCCATCAATTGCTTTGCGCGGATTGCGAAAGCAATCGTTGAATGAACAACTTTGATGGCTAACGTCACATAGGCGGTGCCAAATGACTAAAATGAAGTCATAAACGATTGCTATTGCTTAGGCGGTCGGGGGGCAGGTCAAGTTTAATGCCACGAAGACTCAAGGCTGTTTGTTTTCGGCCAAAAAGACGCCCTTCCAATTGTCTCCTGCTTTCCGTGGTGTATCCGCTTTTTGACGACTCCAATCTACCTAAGCTTGACGGTCCCCTACAATGACGTGGTCACACACGTTGCTGTCCTCCCCGGGCCCATTTCAGTGGTTGGCAAGATCCACGAGCCCTGAGGTCCCTCTTTAGTAGCCTCTTACTACAGGCAGGGGATACCGATGCCGTATTCTATTGCCCCGGCCCCGTCACCAAAATTGCTAGTAGGTACCTAATGTAATTTGATTGGTTGCAGGGCGAATTAGAGATCGAAGTGCCAGGCTCTAGCCAGATGTCGGAAGCGGAGTCGTCGCCCGGACACCATTCCTGTGATATTTGCGGGAAAGTGTTCCAGTTCCGGTATCAACTTATTGTTCACAGGTATGGGTACAGTTTATGGAATTATTTTTGATCTCTTTTTCATATATGTATTCTGGACGATTATTAGAATTTTGCTCGAGTAGCAAGTCGTATCTGGTTGGTACGAGATACTATTTCAGTAGATATTCTAGTAGAACTTTTGTGTGATCTATTCAATATTGTAGATTTTTCAATAACCAAATGTGCTGAGGTGGGACCGGGTTGTGACAAAAATAAAATTAAGTAGGATAACATTGTAAAATAATGAAGAGTAATTGTTTATTGATGTTTGCTTTGTGGTTTTGTTTAATTTTATTTTTGTCCTAATAAAGAACTGTCTATTGTCTAAATGCAACTATAGAGGACAGATCCGTTAAGTTATCAATGTGCGAACTGATCATTAATCTATATATTTCCAATTGTAAATCATAGGTTTGAATATTACAATTTTTTCTGCAGACGGTACCACGGCGAAAGCAAACCCTACAGTTGTCAAGTATGCGGTTCGTCGTTTGCCAATCCGGTTGAATTATCAAGACACGGGAAATGCCATCTTGGTAAGTGAACAATGGCGCATATTGTCATTCTAGGACGAAAGTCCGCCCATAAAGTTCCGTAGGGTCACCTGTGTCGAGACCCTACGGAACTTTATGGAACATAAATTTGTCGTATTATGAAAAAGAAAGGTGACGTCCACAAGTGGTATATTATTCAGAGGAAAATCAAACCAAGATGATATATACATCATTAGAAAGCTTGTTTTATGGGCTTCCCAAAATTATTTAATTTAGATTTTTTTCACCCATCCATTTTTTTTTATATGTGAAAAATAAATTGTATGAAAAATAACAATACAGCTTATTACTTTTTCTAGTTTAGCGATGATAAAGTGCTTCTATCGTTATTTTACTTGCATTCGTAGCTGATTTTTCCACAATCATCACTTAATTTACTAAAATTAAAAATTATAACCTACCAGTGTGACCAGTTAGTAGGTACAATGTGACAAAAAAACACTTTAAAAGTGTGTCTAATTGGTAAAAATGCTTTTATTTAACAATTTGGAGGCTACTTAATCAGGGTTGCTAGAGATAAACTACCTATTGAGCCAAATATATTTATTTTTCCTAATAAATTCAATATTAATTTACAAAAAATCGGAGGGCTCTTTTTTGTTTTTAACTGATGTAATAGACTCAGAAAAATATGAACTTTCTCGAAATGTAACGAGTGTTGTGGTTAGAATTTTTGATTATTATTATACCAGCCTCCATACATTTTGTGGACATGTCCTTCATATCATTCATTCATTCAGACATCTGCCCGACCGGGAATCGAACCGGAACACACTCACAAATACAGATATCCTATTCGCGTAAGCTAGAGGAACGTCTACGGTGTAAAAAGTCTAAGTGGGTTCGGCACATCATGTTTTCTTTCGCTACTGCGCTCTTTCACACATTATCCTAACATGATCCATTTATCTCGTATATCTACCTCTTTTTGTATCTTACAATTTCCATTATCATTATTGTGTAATGAAGTTAATTATTATTATTTGTATATACTACGGGACTAATCGCGCACTAAAATTACGAGATAAATAAATACCTCACCATCCCGACGTTTCGGCCGAGTTGCATCGGCCGTGGTCACGGGTAGACGTGGTCGGGATGAGGAGGTATTTATTTATCTCGTAATTTTAGTGCGCGATGAGTCCCGTAGAATATATAATAATAATAACGTGTTCAAATCGCAAAAATGTTTAAAAACAACATAATGAAGTTAATTCATTCCTCCTTACTAATAAATTCGAATATTGGTTTGTTACTCTTTTACGCAGCAACGGTCGCAACGGATATACATACTTGATTTTGGCATAGATATTAGTTCAAAGGTGGAACAGTGACAAAGGTTAATTTTATCCCGGAAAAATAAAATGTACCGAAGGAATAGCACAAAAATCAAAATATCACAAAAGCAAAGCAAAAGCTAGTTCATGTTACGTTCGATGTTTATAGCCGGAGATCCAGTGGAGAGACACGCGAAGCGAATGCCTCAAGACAAGCCGTACGCCTGCACAACTTGCCATAAAACGTTCTCGCGGAAGGAGCACCTCGACAACCACGTGCGGAGTCACACGGGGGAAACGCCTTACAGGTAAACTATACAAGCTTAATCTTCGCCTTAATATAGCCTTGAAGTAGCGCCTATAGTGTAGTTTGACTAGGTATTTGTCAGCGATCAGCAGAGTTAAGCAACTTCGGCACAGTCAGTCTTCGGATGGGTGACCGGCATTATGGGGTGGCATTTATAACAGAGCGCTACCGTGGTTCGGATGACACATTAAATTGTAGGCCGTTGTGGTTACCATGTCAGAGGCTTTCAGTGTTCTTGTATTGTATTATTTGCTATTTGGGGCCGCTTCAATTATACACGCAGTGGATGTTTTTATGTGGGATTTTATTTTATATCTTCTATAGGTTTTTTCAATTTATAATTTTACACTGGTTTTTATTGTTATAAAGTATTTTTGTACAGATATTTTTAGAGACATTTTTTTACCATCGACTTATACAGGAAGAGGATGTTGCCATAGACATAAATAGAAACACAAAATAGAGATGCTACTTGAAAAACAATCGATTATATCTCAACATTCAAGCCGGCTGAAAAACTGACACCAAGGCTAGCCACCCGTCCTTTAAGAACTTACTGAATTACCTACGCTCCGCCTAACTAACCTGCATTGTTTCCTTCCCACAGATGCGACTTCTGCGCGAAAACCTTCACTCGCAAGGAGCACATGGTGAACCACGTGCGGAAACACACGGGCGAGACGCCGCACCGCTGCGATATCTGCAAGAAGAGCTTCACTAGGAAAGAGCACTTTATGAACCACGTCATGTGGCACACAGGTAATGAGAAACGGTATTGGAAGTGCCTGGTTTGGTAATGCTTGCAATCATCATCATTATCAGCTGTAGGACTTCCCCTATGAATTTCCAATAAGCTCGGTTGGAAGCGGCCTGCATCCAGTGCGTTCCTGCGGTCTTAATTATATCGGTAGTCCACCTAGTCGGTGAACGTCCTACGCTGTGCTTGCCGGTGCGTGGTCTCCATCCGAGAACTTTACTGCCCCATCGGCCATCACTTGTCCGAACTATGTGCCCCTGTCCTACCCACTGCCATTTCAACTTACAATCCGCTGGGCTATGTCGGTAACTTTGGTTCGTCTGCGAATCTCCTCATTCCTGTTTCGATCTCGCAGTGAGACTCCTAGCGCTCCTCATAGCGCGTTGGGCTACTTTGAACGTAAATATAAATTAAATACATATATATTTTTTTAGTTAAAATGCTTGCAATACTTCGCCTGATTAACATCGTTACTTTTCAAAAGTTGGTACCTATAGGCCGAATCACACAAGTCGGCGAATGTGAAGTTAGCTGCAAGCTACGCAATATGCCAATATCCAATCAACGCGTAGCTCTGTGAGATTCAGTCAGGATTGGATATTGCACAGCTTGTAGCTAAATTCACGTCCGCCGACTTCTATGATTCGACCAATACCTATGACATCGTTTGTATCGTCGCACACCTGGGACTCTATTTTTCAACATCGTACGGCTAGGAACGTATACGAAACTTTTGACAGTGACAGTTCGATAACCGTTCGCCGTATTTGTTTTGTTAGTTTTTCTTAATTAACGTTCGGTTTCACGATTTCCGCTTTTGTTAGTATATGGTTTCTTTTAAAATTGCCATGTGCAGTACTAAAATTCTGCGCGAAATGGATAATTTTAAATAAATTTTGAGGAAAACAAGTTGTCTGTAAAGATAAGTATACGTCCTAGCCGTACGAAGTCCAAAAATAATGCCCCTGTCTGCACCGTACGAACCCGACGACACGACAGCGCATTTTCGCCGCGATCAGCTCCTTTGGATCGGACGTATGGGCTTTCAGCATAAGCTTCATAACCTCATCCTCGCTCATCATGTTCATCTCATCATCATGGCCTTTTAAAAATTCAATTATATAAAAGTTATAAATCGAATCAAACTTTATGGCGGCTGTGAACATGAGGTAAGTCGTTGCGCAGTAGCAAATTTATGGGTCTGTAGGGGACTTCACAAACACCGCTAATATTTAAAACTAACGCGCGCGCGCTGACCGAAGCCATGCTCCTTATGTTTGATATAAAAATGTCCAAGTGTGTTACAACCATTCTTGTATATGTTACGTTAGTCATTTGGCTTGTTTATTGTTCTGATCATAGTTTTTCTGAACACTCATTCATCCACCAACAAATCGATCTTTTGAAAATAAAATTTATAGTATTCTTCAGTAAACACTACACCTTGGAAGATTTAGCAATGCTCGAGATTATTTTTGTGGTTATTTTTCACCTTGGATATATACCCTACCTCTAACCACTTTTTAATATTAGTTTTTAAGTCTATTCACCGTTTATTTAAAGCCTATTGCGTGTATTATCCTAACAAGCATTCCCTGGGTCAAAAGGCTGGGTCACAATACTGCTTCTGCATCCTAAATAATAGGCCAGGTGTGCCCTAACAAAAGTCCTCAATTTCAAAAGGCCATTGTATAGAAAAAACCCTTCACGATTCTCATAAAAGCAGTCTTCACATTAAAGCACATATACACTTACACTCATTTTCCAACTGAGCGCTACCGTGGCTCGGATGACACGTTAAATTGTAGGTCCCGGTTGTTTTAACCGTTTAGCCATGTCAGAGGCCTTCAGGCGGCCTAAAAACTCTGACACCAGGGCTAGCCACCCGGCCTATACGAACTTACTTACTTATATACACTTAGATTTAAATTTGAATAAAGAGGTACAGCTAGTCTGTGTAACTACCAGTAAAATTTAGTTATTTTAAAAATTAATCAATATATTACATCTTTGTGGTAGTTACAACAGTCTAGGCTGCCACGTCGATAGATAAAATAATACTAATTGAAATTATTTCTTCGTACATTTTTCGATTACTTACATTTTCGCAATTTCTGTATACAATGTTTTCTTTTCGGAATTTTTAGTTTGTAACATTACTTTATCCTCGCGGAATTCCCAAGCCTGCACCATTATGGGTGTCCCGTGGTGCGAGAAAAATACAAAAAACAATTGAATGATTCAACTATTGCGTTAACTTTTCCGAATATACCTCTCACAGAGAGTAAAGTTTATGAGAAAGACAAACTAAACGTTTCGAGTGATATAGTTGCATCATTGAAGTGTTAATTGTATTTTGTGCCCACTCCACTAGGTGAAACGCCCCATCAGTGCAATGTTTGTGGCAAGAAGTATACTAGAAAGGAGCATCTCGCGAACCATATGAGGTCTCATACCAACGACACGCCGTTCAGGTGTGATCTGTGCGGCAAATCGTTTACCAGGAAGGAACACTTCGTCAATCACATTATGTGGCATACTGGTTAGTATAGATAGCTATACGATCATGAATCCACACACACCTATATTAACCCAACAAAATTACATTTGGTTAATTTCTTTACTTTCTCTTTACTAATACAGGAAAGTAAGAAGCATTTTTATCCATTTCTTAAAACAATTTTATGTAATGTATTTTTGTTTTCATCACATCTATTCGAAAAGGACTACTTGGTTCGCCTTTAAGTGCGCCCAAAGGAGGTGTTTTCTATAAGGAACTTATAAGTGCGACAGAATTATCTTTGCCGCGCACTTTTTGAATTTGGAACAAATAAGTGCGACGGAATTATCTTTGCCGCGCACTTTTTGAATTTGGAAGTATTTGTAATGTTAATAAAAAACGCCAAAAAAATGAATGAAAATAATGTAAATATAAGTTTTCATTTGTTTTATTATTAGATACCATTTAATTTCAATTTAGTTGTTACTCTACGTTTTATTAAATAATAATATTATAGTATAGCTCGGGCGCAAAATATATTTTTGGCTCGGGCGACGTACTTTGAAACCCTCGCTACGTTCAGGATTCCCTCGCTACGTTCGGGATTCTAGTCTAGAATCCCTCACTTCGCTCTGGATTAAAAAAAGCCCACTCGCCGTAAAATATTATTTTGCTCCCATATGATACAATCTACTATAAATTCACAGTTATTCAATAGTCAAGCTTGGATTTGTTCTTAAAAATCTTTCAGTATTCAAATTAGCCCAATATTTTAAAATTATTTTTTGCACAACTTTCCTCAGTAATATTTCGTAATCATACTCTCATGAGGAAAGAGTCATCGATAACTCTAGTTCCCTAAGACTTAAATTCTTCCTGCACTGATGTCGGTCGCGCGTAGCCACATTTGTTCCGTTCGTCAAGCAGCATATGACGACGCGACACAAAATGAGTTATCAATGAATGTTGCTGTGCTCTGTTCGGTGCATTTTGGTACAGCTCGCGTGACGTAAGAAAAACTTGCAGTCGACTTTTGCAATCAATTTTTACATCTCCTTTGAAGCAGGGTAGATTTCAATGCGTTGTAGTGACTGCTCATGTCCCTAATTGTGCCACAGAAGTAGCATACTCATTTTGTTATTTGGCGCGAACTGTGAGTGCGACCGACGCCACCGTAGAAGGAATTCGAGCCTAAAATTAGCTTAGTAAGACGCACATTAAGGTCTTATTATGTTTTATTACAGGCGAAACCCCCCACCGTTGCGACTTCTGTTCAAAAACGTTCACGCGCAAGGAGCACCTACTGAACCACGTGCGGCAACACACGGGCGAGTCTCCGCACCGATGCAACTTCTGTTCCAAATCGTTCACGCGGCGGGAGCATCTCGTCAACCACGTGCGGCAACACACGGGCGAAACGCCCTTCCAGTGCGGCTACTGTCCTAAGGCGTTCACTAGGAAGGACCATCTCGGTAATACTTTATTTTACGTACAATATCGACATCTAATTGGAATTATAACGTTCACTGCAAGGAGCACTTACTAAACCACGTGCGCCAATTAGAGAATACAATCCCGAGCATGTTTTTTAATCCCGGGACTATGGGATTTTTGATACGTTATCCCGGGATTAGAATTTTCTTCGTAATTTCTTAAAAATCGTTTTTTAAACGTAACAAAATTACACCAATTTAGAAGACAACAACAAAAAATCTATTTAGAATTTCGAAAATACAATCACAGAAATATCAGAGCATCCAATTTTTCAATCCAATTTCAGTTGGACTTCCGATTCCAAGCTTGCTTCGTAGTTTATTGCCAACATTAGCAGCAGCTGAAAACGCTCACTCAGGTTCTACGCTGGTTGGAGGAATAGACTATAGTTACTTATATGTTGATTCTAAGTTTTATCTACAAATCTAATAAGTACGTATCGTGCAGCATATCTAAGGTTTGTTTTTGTCGATGTGTAATAAATGTCATTAAGGCTTGTGGAAACCTCGAACTTGGCCATACAAAAACAATAAACTTTTATCTACCTACCTCTAAAAATTTACCTGTTTGAGTGATTTCCTGCAATCAGCACTTCAATCGCTACGATTAAACGTATTAGCTTTTACAGTTTTGTAAATGACCAAAGTCATATTTCGGGGCTGAAGTATACTTAAACTAAAAACTTTTCTGAAAGAAATAATACTAATAAGTCTCGTACGTCGTACGTGCAATATATCTTATTCAAGCGATTGACACCAAAAACATAACACTTCGTTACAATTTGAGGGGTGAAAAGAGTTTTTCCCGGAACGTAAATTAGATCCAAAATGTACCGAAAATTCTTTCGATGTTCTACAGAAAACGCGGTAACAGTGGTTGATTCAGACTCCTCTTAAAATAATCTAGGCAAGGTTATTCTCAAGGCGTAATGGACTACGGAATGCAAATTTAACCTGTTTGTAGCAATCCTGAAAATCCCAGATCGGGATTTTCGGGGCCAGAAAACGGTCGGGATCCCGAGGAGGAGGATTGTATTCTCTAGCGCCAACACACGGGCGAAACGCCCTTCCAGTGCGGCTATATACTGCGGTTGGTTGGGAAGGCATATATCCAGTGGCATGTTTATTTACAGTGAACTACGTCCGCCAACACAGGGGCGAGTCCCCCACAAACGGAACTGTCGAACTAACTGGCTTTCAAACTGAAAAGCCTGATACACAGGCGTAAAGTGGCTTGTTTGGCTATTTTCTATAGGCTCCATTTCGGCAAGTGTGCGCTCGAATTCCACGACCTTATTGATTCCTTCTAAATCTCCTTTTCACAACAGAACAGGCCGGAAGTAGCTCCTGGTCGTACTAAGCGATTCTCTTCTTCCTTCATAATGCGGACCCCCAGGGATTGGAATGCCCTGCCTCCACCATTGTTTCCTAACAAATACTATTGGGATATCGTCAAGTCAAGAGTGAATAAGTATCTTCTAGGTCTAGATTCCATCTTCGACTACAACTCCGCTTTCCATGAGGAGAGTTGGTGGCCAAATGTAGCCCTATTTTGCATTAAAAACGACTAAAATGATGTTTATGTGCAGTGAACCACGTCCGGCAACACACGGGCGAGTCCCCGCACAAGTGTTCGTTCTGCACGAAGTCGTTCACCCGCAAGGAGCACCTCACGAACCACGTGCGGCAACACACGGGCGAGTCTCCGCACCGCTGCACCTACTGCGCCAAGTCCTTCACCAGGAAAGAGCATCTTACCAACCATGTCCGGTGAGTATTCCTGATATTATTGTGAGCTGTGGATTAGGCAACCAAAACTTGACCAGGGGTCTATAAATTGGCTTTCGGACAGCTAGGAACGTATATGGAACTCTACCGCTACTTGTAACTTGTAATGATAACATTAGAGAATATTTCGATAACCATGCGTCACATTCCTTTGGTTAGCTTTTTTTTTTTGACGTGACCACATTTTATATCGATTAACGCCGGCTGCACGAACGATGTTCAATTATAGTTCCCATGACCTGAACCTGATGTAACGAAGTAGACCACGCGTTGATGATGCTCATTGGCATAGCTAGATTTTCTCTAGGGAGGGCCATCTGCCTATTTTTTACTTAGCGTTTGACATACTGCCTGATGTTAAGCAGATATGCGGTTAAAAAAACAAAATGTATTTAATTTCAAGTTTTCTGGGGTGGGCAAAGAAGATTCTAGGGTGGGCGACGGCGATCTCTCACCATGAAATGGCCCGATTTGTTACACGAATAACAAATAAAGAATTGGACATCATTGGCCATTAAAAAGAGATAATGGCCGGTCACGTTTTTATTAAGCTTTATTTGCCTCAATAATCAAACAATAGGACAACAGTGTTTACCATTGAGCAAACCAGCGACAAACGAGACTTTTATCACTGGGTTGATCAAGTTTGGTTCGCGAGGCAGATAAAGCTTTGCAAAGCTTTGTCCAATGGTGGTTACCATCGGGCAAACCAGAAACAAATGTTGCATATGACATTTGCACGGGGTTTCTCAAGTTAGGTTCGTGAAGCTGACAACGCTTTGCAAAACCGGGTTTAAGGGTAAAAAACGGTTTTTCTCGATTTCCGGCAAAACTAAAAGTCCTATCGAAAAAAGTCAAATTGCAAAGTTGTAGGTAATAAAAAGATCTAAAACTTTTGTTTATACACTTTTTTCACATAACCTCAAAGTTTATGTGAAAAATTTTAAAAGTATTCTTTTTATTTTTAAGTATTATTTTTTTTTTTAATTTTAAGTTTTTGGTTTTTTATTTTTATCTTTTACAAAAATATTTTTTTTTAACGAAGTTTGGTGAAAACTTACCTTTTTATGTCCCAAATACGCTGTAATTTATTTGATTACAAATATTAATTTTTTCACCTTATTTTGAATTAATATCATACACCCCTCCCCCCCCCCCCCCCCCCCCCATTCCTTTCCCGACCTCAGATCGCCCGTAAATTATTTTTCCTTTCATTTTTTTAATATTCCCCTCCTTTTCTAATGGGTTTCATCCTACTTTTATTTTTTTTTCACTTTTTATTATTTTTAAAGGTTCTACCCTGGTCTACAATAGATTTATGTGTGATAGATATGAAGAGGTGATGATAAATATTGAGAATCGAACACATCTCAATATTGAGATATGTAATGGTGCATTCCCGAATCCCTATTCCTGTTAAATCCTTTGTTGTGACTTTTGTAGTTGATCTTATTAATAAGAAAAGTAACATGGAACCTTTGGATCAGTTAAGAAATAGTATTAATGCTGTATTTTGGTACAATGCTGTGCTACAAGCCATGCCATAAACAGTGACCGTCTACTGTAGAGCTTTTTAGTGCATGAGGTCATTCTATAGGCATGTACATTGCATGACAGTATTCTCTTCACTTTCACTTGGTTATGACCTGCACCAAAATATGCAACTGGCGATTCTTGAGTATTTTGGTTAGGAGTAGTCATAGACTGTAAGCTTGAGAGAGACGGCATTTGTGTGAGGTTTGGGCCCCAGTAGCGCAGCATTGTGCATTCCGATTTGGGCTTGTCTCGCCCATGCGATTTATTGCAGTTTTGCTCTCTATATGTGTGGCAGAACATGAAACTGTTTCTACAAGGAATCACTGAAATAGCAGAAAGTTTAGACGCAGTTGCATCGCAAATAGACTGCCTTCCGTAAATCAAGATAAACATTCTGTAACATAAAGATGGCAGCGAATCCATCATTTCTCTTATTCTCATAAAGCATGTCCAATGGGCAGAAATTGAAATCTTTTTAGCTGTCCCAAACCCATTTCATAAAGACGAGGCAAAATAAGGCATTCAATCCAAAATATATCCTCTATTCTCACCGGCCAGCTCTACCATTCTAAGCCTTACACTCAAGTGCGTAATAACCAAATCGGAATGTACTCTGTTGCGCAGACAGCACACGGGCGAAACGCCACACAAGTGCGGGTTCTGCCCGCGAGCGTTCTCGCGCAAGGAACACCTCAACAACCACGTGCGGCAACACACCGGCGTCACGCCGCACGCCTGCTCCTACTGCAACAAGAGCTTCACCAGGAAGGAGCATCTCGTCAACCATGTCAGGTAAACCTTACCATCCGAGGAATAGAGCTCAAACTTGCGCGCGATAGCTTCAAACTTGTGACTAAAAGTTCATTTAGGAGTACGTAAATAAATGCTGACACGTAGAACCCCTATCAGAGCTGGAGGAATGAGCATCTCATCGACTACGTTAGGTGACTATAGGTACTTTAGTGTGCTGGGAATGAGGACCTAAGTTGACTGATAAGATAAAAAGTGGAAACGTCCCGTCATATAACAAGGGTCAATCGTCTGGGTGTAATGGGGCTATAACCCCTTGATTAGCGTATCTCTTTACGTATTGACTTTGGTAACACGGTCAAAACGTATTTGTCTCCCCTCTTTTATATCGGCACATACCGTTGTCTTCACTGAGACCCTCTAATTTAAAAAACTTACTTTTAGAAACACCTAGTCTATTTGGAGGATTATAGCATACTATACCGATAAGTGCTATAGGTGTTAGAATGACCACCTCCCTTACAACTGTACCTACCGACTTCTGCCATAAAGATACCCGGTGACAAATTAGTAGATCGAGTGCAGACGCTTCATTAACGCGTGTCTACGCGTGTGTAGCATTTAAATTGATTCGTTCGGAGTGTCCGGGGTGTGATATCAGTTTTAACAGTAAACTCGTACAACAGGCAACACACGGGCGAAACTCCGTTCAAGTGCACGTTCTGTTCGAAGTCGTTCTCTCGCAAGGAGCACCTCACCAACCACGTCAACCTGCACACGGGCGAGACGCCCCACAAGTGCCCATTCTGCACTAAAACATTCTCCAGGAAGGAGCATCTCACCAATCATGTCAGGTACGTACCAACAGGGTTGCTACACATACCTATTCGGTTCGGTAGAATTTGTCGAACGGCAAAGCCGACCGAAATAACTACTACACGTTCGGATTAAAATTGAACGTGCAGACTCGCGGCCACGGTAAATAGTTCCAGTGTCATTTGTGTCAAGTTGTTGTATCGTTGATCACCACAGAGCTATTACAACAAGAGAGATAGCGCTGTTGTCGCTTGAGGCAATTCTCCACCGCAAAAATGTGTGGACAATCACTATATCACTAGTTGTCAACTGACAAATATTATGTATTGGAATTGGACAAGAATTTGACACTAAACACAAAAACACCGCAACTAGCCGCTGAATCGAGATATTTTTCATGTCTCTTTCTAGCTCGTGGCATATTGAATCAATGCATCTCTTTCTTTCGTTTCTCGATTGACCACATTATCCCTCTGGTACCTCTGTGTTGATCGCATAGTAATTTCTATTCGTTTTTGACGCCATTTTTCTGTGATCATGTCTTACAAATTTTCTACCTTAGGGCATTTCTACTCTTTAATTATTCTAAGGTTCCAACAAAGCCATATTCTCACATCATTTTGGTTCTGATGAGCTCCTAAGTTTGACAACACAGAAGTTTAGAAAAAACTTAGCCGTCCTTTGGAAAAGATGTATCTGTATGTAGATAAATACCTTTGATCTCGTATGAAGTATACTCACGCTGAGGCAGCTTGCTATTTCGACCTATTTAACAACTTAGCACAAGTCTTGTTTTATTAATTATGGCCTTGTGATTGTTGAACTGTAAGCGACGGTCGCAGCCTGCCCTAGTTCCTATGTAGGAAGCCACTATTTTAAATTCGTTTACATTTTGAACGTTAGCTTTGAATTCAAAAGCAATGTTTATCTGAAGAAAATACTATCCGCATTACAATAATAGCTCATTTGTATAGCTACGAAAAATAGAACATAATGTTCACTTCTAATTCGAATTATTTAAAAAAAATCTCCTTAAACGTGGCTATTAGGAATGGGAAATTAAAACTATATACTATTATAACCATATAGATAATCGTCCATATTAAAAATGCTCTAAGGGCGCATCTCGATACACTTGCTTTTTTATAGCGTGTTGGGTGGCGTTGCATGCAATTATGGTCAATAGACTTAATGATAAACTTGCTTATGTACGAGTATATGTTATAGAAATTAAACAGGCAAAAGTTTAACTTCCGTAGTACCCAGGTTTATCTACAGATCTTATGCGCTGAGCTTTTTTTGGTTACTAGTTCTTGTGTACTTTTTTGGTTAATAACATTTACAAGTACATTATTTTTGTATTTAGCTAATTACTGTGCAGGTTACTCTTAAATTGATTTTAACATCATTTTTGGACTTCCGTGCTGGGCATAGGTCTCCTTTATGAATTACCAAAAGAATCTGTAGAAAACTGCATGCAATGAACATGTCTTTGTTAGTTGTTTCACTTCAGAATACATTTCCTACACTACCCTAAAAATCCGTGGTGTACAGTATCTGCAGTCTTATTGGCCATGTTTAACAAGTCACTACAAAAAGGTTCTCCCATGTCCCATGTTTGTATTAATCCTAGCTCTTCTACTGTTATAATTATGTCGTCCAATAGAGTAACAGCGGATTCGCACTGCGTCCGAAACGAATCCGATTAAATTCCGTTATTATCTTCCTTAAAAAACGGATCAAAGAATTATTGAAGTGAAACTTCTAATGGTTCAAAAAGGTTGCGTTAAACGAACGCTACCATGGAGGGATATGAAAGCACTGTTGCGTCGAAGTTTCACTTCCGCGCGGAGGGACTCTACGCACTATTTTTTTTTATATTATGTAAACTACCATAAAAATAGTTCCACGGCTACTCCGGACCAGCCCCAGTATTGTCTATGCGTTCTGGCGTTCGGGTTCGCTTTTCCTCCCGCTCGCTCTCTTGGCGCAAAGTAACTGGCGCGAGCAGGAGAAAAAGCCAAGCCGAACCTCAGAACGCGTCCACAATACGGCCGCAGACTCACGAATTCGGATCGAATTTGTTTCAGACGTATTGCGAAACTACAGTGTTACAAACAAACAGTAGTCCGAAAAAAACTGTCAGTCCCTGAACTCTTCGCGATAAATAATAAACTTATAATATTTAAAATTAAAAACATTTCTTTGTTATAATCCGCGCCACACAAGTCGGCGGATGGGAAGTTAGGCGCAGAACGCTGCACAAAAGGCAAAATATACCTAGGTATGCGCACCCGCGACAAGAGACTCGCGCCAGGGCACACCCGCCCGCCAACCTCATGCCTCCCGCGCACTCCCTACGCCCGTGCACACCACTACGCCACGCGACGTCGGTGCACACATGCGCAATAATTAGCTAATTACGGCGAAGTGTCATCTGCGGCTAACTTCTCATCTGTGTGGCGTTGTGTGGCGCGGATTATACGTGATGTTATTTCATTACTGTCTACTCAATTAGTGTTCATTTGGCAGAATCCACACGGGCGAGTCGCCGCACCGATGCGACTTCTGTCAGAAAACGTTCACTCGCAAGGAGCATCTGACGAACCATCTCAAGCAGCACACGGGCGACGCCGCACACACTTGCAAGATTTGTTCCAAGCCGTTCACGAGGAAGGAACATTTGATCACGCATATGAGGTAACTGTTGTTTTTCTTTTAAAAAATACTAGCTGACCCGGTGAACTTCGTCTCACCATTTGTCAACTATCAATGACAATTTTTATACGCAGGAACAATTTGTATGGAAAAATAAAATATTATATTTTTTTATGTTTTTCTCGCAGTTTTTATAAATTTTCTCACCGTTTAAACCTTCCACAACCATTTTAAGAGCAAAATTAGCGAAATCGGTTCCGCCGTTTTCGAGTTTTAGTGATACTAACAACTACGATTAATTTTTATATAATTATATAGATTACGCTTCATTCTTATAGCTGCCCACTGAGATTCCCGGCATCAAGGATTCTTACGTTAATTATAACGTGGTTTTGTGACCTCGAGATGTTTTTTGACAATCAGGGCCTTGATTTAGCTAAACAAGAACCAAGCTCGATCAGAACGTGTGCAACTACACTTTTATGCATCATGAACTTTAGCACTAAAAAGAGACAAGTTGAATATCACTTAATTAGAGCCCTGAGATAGATGGAGATATTTCTTTCTCAGGCGAACTGTGCAGTAGGGTTAGCGTCTCGTACTGTATACTGTTTTGTGTGTACTACCCAGGTCCCACAGCAAGTACAGTACTCTCTTGTTAATCCGCCACCTTGAAATCCTAACCATCGGCGGATTACTGAAAACGGCGGATTATAATGTATAGGAACAACAAATTGAAAAAAAATGTGTGGTTTTATTTTCATATTGTATTTAAGAAATCAACAAACATGAATCTTTTACCAAAGTAATTACTCATAATTATTTTGAAAAAGAAATATGTCTAGTTTGCCATTTTGGACGCTTTACTTCACGAAACGCAGCGTGGAATGCGCGCGCGACCTTTCACCCCAGACATCGTGGGCGGACTAAAGAGTGGTTGCTTAGCACCGTGCGGCGGAGTATAGAACTCTGTTTGTCTTACGCATGTAAGACGGCGGATTATAGAGTCGATAACTTTCAGTGTCGGCGGATTACAGATTTTAATCAAGACCAATCTCCAGTCCTCCAAAAAACGGCGGATTATAGTACTTGTCGGATAATCGAGCGGCGGATTAGCGAAAGAGTACTGTAGTTTGACTAGGTGTTTTTTAGAAATCACCGATGTTTAACAACGTTCGGCGCGGTCAATCCTTGGATTTGTCCGGTGACATTTACCTTACCTTTTTTACCGTGTTACGGGTTACCGTGACTCGGATGACGGGTCCCGATTATTTAACCGTTTAGCCATATCAGAAGACGGCGTAAAAACTGACACCAAGACTAGCCACTCGGCTTACACGAACTTACTTGTTTTTAGGTCCCACAGCTGCGGGGAGAAGCCGTACAGTTGCAACGAGTGCGGGAAATCGTTCCCGTTGAAAGGGAACCTGATGTTCCACGAACGGTCGCACCAGAAGGGCAACGGAGCGCGCCCCTTCCGCTGCGACGTCTGCTCTAAGGACTTCATGTGCAAAGGTATGTATTCTTTTTATCTTTGATTTGAATATACGGGGTTATTTCTAATCAATTAGCATCCTTTTAGGGGCTTATTCTGTACCTCAAAACTAACAACTTTTGTGTTGCGACTTGTGTCAAAACTCGAAAAAAAAATTGTGTTCCATAGAAAAATATCCTTCACCCGCGACAAAATGTATAGAAAGGCTGTTTTTTTTTAGTTTTGACAAAAGTCGCAGTACGTAAATAAGCCCCGTAATAATCCCCTAAAAGGATGCTAGTTGATTAGGAATAACCCTGTATATTTAGTATATTTCCGCTATGTTGTTGTAAACAGATAAGTTTAAGGGCTCTATTCAATACATTAATTAATCATTTAAAACAAATTAAAAACGGGTACAAAGTTGTTAAATGATTAATTAATGGATTAAGTAGGACTCTTAAACTTATTTGCCTACAACAACATAGCTGAAATGTACTAAATATATATTCGAAACAAAGATTTGAAGCTGAATTTCCGCAGAGTTACGCCTGATTTAATCGTATTCTTTTTAACCGACTTCCAAAAAAGAGGAGGTACTATGTTCGTCTGTATGCAGATACAGATACAGATAGTTTATTGGTAAAAGAAATATTTACAAGTCAAAACAATGATAATTAATAATAACGGGTACAATTATTGTACATAATAATAATCATATCTGTCTACAATTTGTCGTTTACGAATTCGTTAATAGAATAGTATGCTTTGCTCAGAAGCAATAGTTTTAATTTAGATTTAAATATATTATTGGAAGCTGCATTTCTGACGCATTCCGGCAGACGGTTGTATATTTGCGGGCCGCGCACATACACCGACTTGTCTGATTTTGCGAGCGAGTGAGCTGGCGTTTTTAATCTCCCTTTGAATCTGGTTGTATCAGGATCGCGCGTGGCTCCGAATTCCTCAAATATGTTGAGATTTAGTCGTACAAACACGCAAACTTGGTAAATGAATATCGACGGGACTGTTAGTATATTCAGTTTGATAAAGTGCGGCTTGGCGGATACGTCCCATTTGACTCCGGCAATCGCGCGAATAGCTCGCTTTTGGAGAATGAGCGGTCGCTCCGACTCCGCTGCATTACCCCACAGCTCAGTTCCGTACGTGAGTAGGGAATGAACCGTGGCGAAGTAGCAACTGAGTACGGCTCGCCTCGGAGCTGTTGCGGCCACTCTTCCGAGCGCGAAACAGGCTTGGCTCAGGCGCGCGCACACTGCCTCGATATGAGTGTCCCACTTTAAAGCGCGATCCACATGGAACCCGAGCAACTTTACGGACGACACCTGCTTCAAAGCAACATCTCGAACAGATACTGCTAGGGCTTGTTGTGGTCTATTCGCGAGGTTAAAGTGGATACAGGAGGTTTTTTCCATATTGAGTGCAAAACCATTTGCCGCGAACCAGTCCTGTAACTTGTGTGTGACTCTCGTGACTTTCTGGATCAGTGCAGACAGACTGGGAGCCGTGACTAGAGCTGCGACATCGTCAGCAAACATGTACACCTCAGCGTCTTCCACCGATCCAGGTAAGTCATTCATTAGGAGTGCAAATGCGGTGTTTGATAAGCAGGATCCTTGGGGGACACCCAAATCTGGGACTCCAGGTTGAGATCTAGCTTTATCTGAGTCTCCGACAACTGTTTGGCATCTTTCTGTGACGAAATCCGTCATCAAGTTTTCGGCAGGCCCTCTAGCACCATAGTGCTGGAATTTTGCTCTCATCAAGTTGCGGTCAGCTGTATCAAATGCACGTGATAAGTCACAGCAAATCGCCGCAACCTGATGTTTCTTTTCGCGCGCCTGTAGAACCGTTCTAACGAACTCGCGAAGTAATGCAGTCGTAGATCTACCAGCACGATAAGCATACTGGCGATCAGATAAAATATCAGACTTATCCAAAAACTGGATAAGTCTTTTATTTATACCCACCTCGAATATTTTTGCCACGACAGGGATGATAGAGATAGGGCGATAGTTTTTTGCCTGCGCTTTGTCACCTTTGCCTTTATAAATAGGTATGATTTTTACTTTTTTAAGTGCCCGTGGGTAGCAGCCACTCCTTAGACATCGGTTAAAAAGTTCAACTAATGGAAAAGCCAACACATGCGACACTTGGCGAATGAGAGGCATGGATAGGCCATATAGGTCAGCCGTTTTTTTGGGCGATATATATACATTTATAATTTTTAATATTTCCTCATAGGAAAAAGGTTTGAGATATAAAGATCGATTGTTATATTCTATAGCACTGGATAGCGCTGCCATACTCGTAGTCATCGATACAGCGGGGGCGCCCGCCTGTGCTCCGGCTGTCAGAAAGATATTATTTAAAAAATTTACAACTTCACTTTTGTTTGCGAAAGATTCTCCGTCATCTCGTCGCACCAATTCTGTAAAGTCCATCCTGTCGTATACAGCACGGCCAGACTCTTTATTAACAATAGACCACATGGTTCTACATTTGTTCGTGCTGTGGTTGATTTGATGCTCATAAAATTGTTTTTTGGTCGAAATAATTTTATTGTTATATGTCATATTAATTTTTTCATAAAATATTTTAATGTCATTATTGAATGGAAATTGTATTTTTAATTTATTAATGTCGCCAATTAAATATTTTAAGTCAATTAAATCGTCCGTAACCCAATGGGAATCGGGTTTTCGTACAGGCATAAACTTTATTGGGAAAAATATTTCGAAATGCCCTATTATATTATTAATAATTTTTTCAGCAAGTAAATTGCAGTCGTAATTTGTTTCAAGGATATTAATCCAGTCTATATTACTTATCGCCAAAGTAAAGTCACGAATGCGTGAGCGAGTTATGACCCGGCGCTGAACATGCTTAGGCTTGCGAGGTGCCTGGAAGTCAGTTATACAAGCGCGAAGTCCATAATGGTCACTTACGTTCGTGGCTATCGTGCCCGCACTCACGCGGCTCGCGGGTATATTCGTGAATACATGATCAAGTATAGTCGAACTTGTGCCTGCTACACGGGTTGGCGAATGTATATGTTGAGTAAAATGATGTGACGTAAGTATATCATTTAGTTTCCTACGTGATAAGGAGTCTACACTATAATCAATATTCGTATCACCAACAATCACGGCGTTGTAGCGGTCATTGTTGATTTTTGTCAATAGTGCGTCGAACAAGTCCAGGAATTCGTTTACACTTGTCAGATTTGAACGATATATACCTACAATTAGTGTATTGTTGTCACATATTAACGAGGCGCAGATATCAAATACCTGCTCACGCGCCATCTCGCGATAGTCGTCTTTAGGCGTTGATTTTAAACCAGTCTGCACAAAAATGCAGCTTCCCCCGTGCTTTATATTGGGTCGACAATAGTAAGATGATAAAAGATAGTTATCGAACTGTATGCATTTTAGTTGGTCTGCAGTTAACCAGTGCTCAGTGAGTACTAGTGAACAACACTTAAATTCGTCTCTGAGCAAAACTTCTATTCGGTTAATAGTCTTATTATTTAAACATTGTACATTTTGATGACATACAATAAAGTCGTCAGCTAGACTAGGTGAATAATACGCGCTGCTAGCCGGCGCAATCGCGCCGAGAACCGGTTGTGGCAATAGCGGGTGGTTGGGGCGCGGCGACGGGGGCTGCGCTGGCGGCTCCGCTCGGGTCGCTAGTACCGTGGTTGCGCGGCAGCTGGGATGCACGCCGCCGCGCTCCTGCGCGAAAGTTCCAGGGGCTGATTTCGGTGCCTGTTGGCCATATTTCTGGTTTCATGAAGAACGCGAATTTACTTGCCGGGACTGAGATTGCGAAAGAAGCATAATATTTGTGCTTCAAATCTAGTTTATGGACGGTGTAGTGTTGTGATGCGTTTTTTTTCATCAAGAATGTTTTTATCATGTCTTTGGTAGTTTCGGGTCGAAAGAAGCAAGCGTGAAGTTTTTTTATTCGCTCGACCGACTGTATGTTGTCATCCTCTACGCCAGCTCCTACTATAACTTTGCGGTGTGACTGTTTTTTTGGTTTAACTACTTGCCACTCGGTCTTCTCCGGTGTAGCAGCTTCTTCAGAACTTTTGAAAGCTGTTGGTGTGGGAAGTGAGTTAGGTATTGGTTTCGCTTGATGCGTGTGTGTCGGTTTGGTGGAAGCATCGGTGACACGAGCAGTGTTGGAGGCTGGGACGCTTAGTCGGCGCTGCTGCGGAGCTGGTGCAGCAGACGACTGTGTCGCGGAACTCGTGGAGTTACTTGTACTAGCTTTGTCGATAGTGTTCTGTCGGATTTGACGAGCGGCCGCTCGTTCAGCTCGAACGGTGGTGCCTAGTTTTTTTGCTGCAGGCTTGGGGTCTGACGTGGAAACCGTAGACTTATTGACTGCAGCCGGCGGCGTTATGATAGGAAGCGATGAAAAAGTGTCTTGTTTGGTACCTTGAGGATGAGAGGTCTCATCGCCACTGCAACCGGAAGATCCATGTATCGTATCCACTTTCATCTCCAGACGCTTCAATGTCGCGATTATCCACTCAATCTTTTCGTCAGACGTAGTGAGACACTTTTTGACCATGTCTTCAACTAAATTTAAATTGACAGCCATGATTTGGTCAATATAATTATTATTTTAAAATTTCAAAAATTATAATCGCAACCGCTCCGTCACGATCCGGTGTTGCCACTATGTACCTTTTTTTTGTTTTTTGTCAACTTCTCTTTTCTGTCCGTACTTTTGAGTGGATGAAATCGCCGCCATAAGGCCGCCAGTTAGAAACCTATTAATTGTATTGTTTTGTCCCTGTAGTTTGTTATGTAATGTGGTTGTCTAATAAAGTGTTATTGTTTGATATTTTGTTTGTATGTTCATCGATATTTTCGTTAATTGTGAACCGATTTAAAATTTTGTTTTTTATTTCGAAAGGGTGTACCTACTCCCGAGGTTTAAATTTTATCGAAATCGGCTGAGCCGTTTTTGGAAAATCAATAATGTAAAAATTACTAAGTATTCTGAGCGCCACACAAATCGACGGATGGGAAGTTATGCGCAGAGCGCTGCGCAAAAGCCAAAGTATAGGCATTCGCGGGTGCCAGAGAAACGAGACGTTGGGGCACACTCGCCCGCCAATCTCATGCCTCCCGCGCGCTCCCTACGCACTACGACAAGCGGCATCGGAATTGTGCACACATGCGCAATAATTAGCCAATCACGGCGAAGTGTCATCTGCGGCTAACTTCTCAGCTGCCGATTTGTGTGGCGCTCAGTATACCTAAATGGATGACACATCGATTCGAATTCTGTACACGGTCGAAGTAGAATGATGATTAATAGATTGTGACTTCATCTCGAGCTTCATCGAATTTGTGTCATATAAGTACTTCATTATTAGATGAATGTTGTATTCGTTATCCAGGACACTTGATAACGCACCGGCGCACGCACAACGACGCGGACGCGGCGACGCCCGAGACGAAGGGAGAAGACTGCACCGCTAAGTGCGTCAAGGTGGAAATCGACCCTCTAGCGCTTGAAAGCAAGCAGCCCAAGTACGTATCCAATTTCAGCCAAATCGGCCCATCCGTCAGCCATAAAACGTCCACTGCTGGACATAGGCCTCCCTTATGGATCTGCAATAAGACCGGTTGGTAGTGGCTTGCATCCAGCGTGATCCTGCGGACTTAATGAGGTCATCCATCCACCTTGTGGGCGGACGTCCTCCACTGCACTTGTCGTTACGTGCTCTCCTCTCGAGAACTTTTCGATCCCATCAGTCATCAGTCCTCCGCGCTATGTGCCCTGCCCACTGCCATTTCAACTTGTCATTTCCGCTGGGCTATTCCTGATTTGATCTCGCAGAGATACTGAGCATAGCCCTCTCCATAGCTCCATAGCATGGGCCAAATTGGCCCAGCCTATATTTAACTGTTTGGACCATGGTACAGCCAAAGGTTCCCATGACCATGCTTCCATTGCTTCCAAACGGACTCCAATCATTCGTCGCTAGAAATGACGAACATACATGTATAAACGCTTTAGCAACTAAATTGCTTGAGTTACTTAACTGATTAACTTGAAACTAACATAATCCTACAATTCGTGGCATGCAAGCTTTTTATCAGTATACAGTAAACCTAAATTTTAACCTGGTTTTTGTAATTAGGAATGAGTCGCGCAGGTAGGCGTAGGCCGACTTTCCGACACCTGAAATATACGTTCTGCGCAGCCGCTTGCGTGAGCTTCAGAGTTCTTAAAATATTAGCGCGTAAAGTAGCATTCGTTATCATGCCATTCACGAACCCGCAGTAGGCCCACGTGGTCGATATAGCCCAACCCTTCGTGGGCGGACCGCCCACATGTTCAGCAATGAACAATTAAAAAACCGGTACAGTATATTTATCACGCCAACTATCTGATTTAAGGTGTTTCACACAATATCTCTGCAACGTAATAATATCCTATATTGAGACAATGATTTAATTGTATTTAATTATTTTTCAAGGGCTGAAGAAGTGCGGGCAACTGAAAACATCATAGTTCCACATCCACAGACGTCGCCCAACAACGCCGCTGCTGTGATGCAGATATCAAATCAAGTGAGTAGAAATAATGATGCGAAACCCAGTCCTCGCGCAGCTATGTTATGTTATGTGAGCTTCAGTCAGGGTTGGATATTGCTCAGCTTGTAGCTAACTTCGTTTCCGCCAACTTGTTGTGACGCGGCCTATAGCTAACTTGACAGCCGCCAAGAAGTTTGGTTCGGCCTACCTAAACTTGTTGTAAACACTGATTTTTCTGTAATATTATCTCCCTCCCACAGCAACCCCGCTCCGTGAGCGTGTCGAGCGCGTCCGGCATCACATCGGCCACGTTCACCCACACGGTGTCCGGGCAGCACCACGCCGGCGCGGCCATCGCGCACCATCCCGTCAGCGTCACCTACTAGCACGAGGAGCTGCCCGTCGGGTTCGACGCCAGCTGACGCGGCCGCCCCACCGTGGACTGCTCTGTGAACCTGCTCACAGGACTCACAGCCATATGATCTGTGGACCCTGTGAAATGTGCTGTGAAAGTGTTCAAAGCATTGTGACCTGTGGACCCGATTGAGTGCTGTGAAAGTGTTAACTGCCATGTGATATGTGGACCCAATAAACTGTGAAAGTGTTCTGGTGGGGGCCTGGCTGTAAAAAATACCCGCATCAACAAGTAACAAGTGTGAACCTTGTTACATGCTACATGATCTGTGGACATGATGGTATTGTTGGATGGACTGCTGCAAACATGATAACTACCACAGGTTCTGTGGACATGATGATACTGCTTGATAGACTGTGCTATAAACATTTTAACTGCAACTAGATTCTTGAACTCAAGAATTTGCTGATTTGGAGCATGGTGCCTCCACAAACAAGACACTGCTATAAATGTGACAACAAGCTCATTGTATGTACTATTGTAAAACTTGTTATCTCATGTTTTTGGATTTGAGTGTGTTTAAGAGTGAATATGTTCACTGGACAGGGTCTAATGGTCATTGCAGGCAATTAATTCCATTTCGAAAATGGACTCTTCTTAGTTATGGAATTGCTGAAATTAAAAATGACGAATCTTTACATTATAAGTAGGTATGTTGAACATAGTAAGGGTGTTCATTTAAATAAAATATTTTAAAAAGTGAGTTGTTTATTGAACATTACGCAACGAGTTTTTATTATCATATTGCAAAAGTGATATTTGGATTTCACATTATTTGGTTGGCTTTGTAAACTTTGTGTGAGAGTGTTCATAGAAATTAATCTTAATATTTATTAACAACAAGTACTAGTCCACACAGACTCTTATAGCCAATAGTTTGTATGGACTTATAGTAAGTATGACACATTTGAATAGGAAATGGAACTGTACAGTAAGGAAAAACTTTTTCTCAATGTGTTAAACTGTTGTATAATATTGAATAAAATGATATTATAACAAATGATTTGCCACTACACAATTTCTGTTCATACTGAGATTCAGATAGGCCGAGAGTATTATCATTATTATAGATCAATTATTTTGCTCACATGATGAATGAAACCCAGTGACCAGAGGACTTCAAATAATCTGTATACTGTAAACTGTCATTAATTCTAACAGAGCTGGCCTCGTATCAGTGGATTAGTTTAATTTCCCAAATCTCCAGTTTTCTTGCAATGTAGATTGTCATTTCGTGCAAGGTGACCACATTTTTTCTTTTTCTCATTGGGTTTTAAGAGGCTTTTTTACTCTTTCATGAGGTCTAAAATTTCAAGATAGTCTAATGTGTTTAAAAAGGTTGTAAGTTGAATCAAAGTTAATGGCATCTGTGAAGTTAGCAATACTAAGCGCCACACAAATCGGTGGACGAGATGTTAGCCGCAAATGACACTTCGCCGTGATTGCCTAATTATTGCGCATGTGTGTACAAACCCGACGCCGCGTGTTGTAGTGCGTAGAGAGCGCGCGGGAGGCATGAGGTTGGCGGGCGGGTGTTTCGTCTCTGGCTTCCGCGTATACCTATATTTCGGCATTTGCGCAGCGTTCTGCGCATAACTTCCCATCCGCCGATTTGTGTGGCGCTTAGTATACAAGCTGTGCAGCGTCCCCACTCGTCATCCCCTGTTGACAGTCCCTAAGTTTGAATTGTATTATACCTTTTTAAAACACTTAGGCAATTTTTAAATATTGACTATCGTTTTGGCCATATCTGGCTGAAATGTTTTCCTAACACTGAACATGTAGTCCTGGCCGTGTGATAGCTGTCACAAGCATTTGTGTGAGAAATGCGTTATTACTACTACTCTCTGGCACTAACATTGGTATAATTATTTCCATCACATAAAGCCCTTCCAATTTTGACTGTTTGTAACTTCCAGTAGAATTTATATGAGAAAGATGTGTAATAGTTTTTGTAAATATTAAAAACTGAAATATGTAAATATTAGTTAAGTCTATTATAGTCTTTACCTATTAATAGTAAAAACTGCTGACTTTTTAAAACAATGTTTCCTTTTATTTTGGCTTGGTATTGAAACATAATTATTTACTTAGTTTTTGGGTTGATTTAGTGCCATCTATAAAATGTATTCAAAGTTGATGTGATTTTACTGTTTATTTACCATGAATATTATACAAAACTTAGTATACATATTACATCTTATTATCAAGTTTTGATTGTAATAAAGATAAACTACTTTGCCTAGCTTAATTGTGACAAAGCATGACGATTTTTTTAGATACCATTCAAATAATGGTAGTAATGGTAGACCATATAAAATTTGTTGGCCAACGATTATAGTTTATGTATGAGATAGATATTTATTAACATAAGAACATTCCGTCTGAGTGAATTCAGCTAAAATAAGCAAATGAATCTGTTTTTTTTTTCTTCTATTTCACATCCCGAGAGGGTGATATTTTGTTGCTCTCAGTTATGTCTATATGGATGATAATTATAATCTTGAAAATAACAGGGACCATTATAGCAAGATGACAACAGGAAATTAGTTTTGGCTATTTTGTCTGATATTATTTTTAATAATCATTTGCAAGAACTCTTGAAGTGTCTCTCTGGCACTATTCAATCAAAATTCAAATGAGATTTTTTGTAATTTTCTGTACATTTCATTGTTCTGTAATAAACAATATTTTTTTGGCTTGTCATGATTGCTGCCCTGACCAACCTAATAATTTTACTATTGGTCAATTAATACTTAGTTATTAATCATCTTACGCCCCAATTCATACACATATTTATATTATTCCTATCAAGAAAAAAATACAACATCACAAAATATTGACCAAAAATAATAATCTCATAATAATTTATGTTTTTTTATATACATATAAGAGCTATGCAATTTTGCCAAACGTTTTTTAACTTAGAGCTAATTTGCCTTGCAGTTTTTTTTGTACTGTACAATATTAGGTCATAATTTATAAATATAAAATTTTATTGAGTCTTAACTATGAAACCTGTATTGCTTGGGAGCCTATCTTTCAACTCAAAAGATTGAGTTTCATTCAGCATCAATTTTGTACATATTATAATTTTAAAATATTGCGCTTACTTAACTTGTAACTTGGATTTTATGATTAGCTACCAACAAGCATAGGGAGTGGTGTTATAATCACTTCCATGGCTAGTATTTTATTTACTGCTAATTAATTATATTACCTTGTATTTTACATGTACATAGTATTTTTAACTAAATTAGCTATGTAATCATTAGCTGTCATAAGACTAAAAAAATATATCATTTATAATAATCATGGTTGGTAACGATTTTGAATCGGTATAGTAGGTTTTAAAAGGTGACAAATTATTGGTTTTTGTTTGTTGTCAGTACACAAGCCAGAAAAGTTGTAAGCCATAAAATTGTTATGCAAATTATTTTCTTAGGTATTAGGGCATTCTTAGATTTGTAAAAGTGCACCGCAAATCTATCATGTATGAGTATGAACTTTGTATTTTATTTTATTCATATCTTCGTGTCATATAAAAGCATAATATTATCATGGACCAGAATCATTTATTCACAGTATATTGAGCTTATTGTTTCGCAATTTGCGATTGGAAAGATTGCTTGTGTTCTCTTTTATCCTTATTTTGGCACTGCATAACTCTGGCAAATGAATAAGCACATCTCAGCACTGGACAATATAATCAGTAGGTACATGATCTAATATGAATTAGTTTATACTGAATCAGTCGTATCTTTATTTCTTCTTAAGTCCACTGTTGATAATGGGCCTTCCTTGGTAAAGGGATCGCCCCATATCAACCAAACTGGCCCAATGCGGCTTAGTTGATTTAAAAACTAAAAATCCATATTTTTTTTAATTTGAATTTTCAAAGCAGCGCCAAATGTCTATCAAGAAGTTTGTTTGGTAGTAGTTCACGCCATTGTAATGTTGTCTCTTTTTAGATATGGGCTTCTATTAAGTTGACTGGCTTGTGAACTGATCTCGTCAAGTTCACATCAATGGTGCCACAGCCATGCTAATTTATATTTTATAGATTGAACCTTAGAAGCAATAGTTTACTAAAATTGTTTAACTTATGTTCATTAATTTGATATGGATGAGATTAAAAAGATAAAAAGTGAGTTTTTGTTTTATTATAACTTAGTGCAACGGAAGTTTGAAACTTATTACCTAAGTAGTTTATTTTCTACAGATTGGCCTAGGTCTTTTCTTTTGATCGCCACAATACATTTTTATTTTTTATGTAGCCTGGTTTTGTCAAGTATAGTTTTCTATACTAGATTCAATACAAGTTTTCTAAACTGCTTTCTTAATTCTATTTTTAGGGTTCCGTACCTCAAAAGGAAAAAACGGAACTCTTATAGGATCACTTTGTTGTCCGTCTGTGCGTATGTCAAGACCCTTTATCTCAGGAACGTGTAAAGATATCGAGTTGATATTTAACTGTATACCTATGGTCTCTTGCAGTTGTGTAAAAGAAAAACTTCTGTTATCATTTAAAAAAGTTAGAGCCGTTTTTGTCGTAAAAAACCGCCTTATTTCGCTCACACAAATCAAAACCTACGGGGTACTTTCCGCTGACATAGAACTGAAATTTGGCGAGAAGCATTGTCTCAGAGTACACATATAGGAATAAATCTGAAAACTGTACATTTTTATTCAAATTTTTAGGTTGGAAATTTATTATTATTTGTATAGAATTAGATTTTTACGACATTATTAATTGGATTTCTGTGACATTAATTAAGAATTTTTTTTTTTTTTTTTAATTGACATTTTGATAGTTATTATTAGGTATGCAATGAATTGATATAATTATTTGACATTATTATTATTATTATTATTCAAATTGACATTTTTTGTAAATATGATATTTATTACACTATCGCATTGGTTTCTGACTGTAATGGTAGCTGTAATTAATGAAATAAATGAAATAAATGAAATAAATGAAATGAAATAAATCACAAAAAAATAGGGCATCAAAATTCAAAGTGAGTAAATGGTATCATGTAAGGTATCATATAAAAGAACTTCATTACCACATGCTAAAACAGGTTTTTAACTATTTTAACAATGTGTAATTTTCGATGTATGACGAGAAAAGGGAAAAAAAAATTTTTTTTGTTGATGTTTGTAGTATACTAAGAAAATGTTACTTAGATCAATTTGGTTCTACTACTGTCAGATAGTGGGTCTAATTAAAACAACAGCATGAAATGGGTCAACAACATGCAGTACACTACCAATTGATGAAATTAGCCAGGAACCAGATGTATTAAGCTGAATGATAATTATGTAGTTTATGTTTAAATATTTTAACAGATTTTGCCGATTGAAGTAGTCTTTATTTTTAGAATCTTTATTTATCATACTGTTTTCTGGTCTGCTACTTCTGTTCAGCATATTCACTGCAGTCTTCAAGGTGTACATCTTGATATCCTAGGCTATGCATAAGATTTTCAAAACCACCATATAAGCTGATTAAAAAATATATTTAGTTATAAGATCTTATTTACAATAAATATGGTGCACTTATTTTGACTTAAGCTTCAACAGCAATCTTGGACTTGACTCTTTGTGGCTTGACAGGAACCTTATCTTCCTCCACCTCTGGCAGTTCATCAGTGGGCACCTCAGGAAGCTCCTGCTTCACATCTAGAATAGCCTCAAGTTCAGCTTCGACATCATCTTCATCTTCTTGCGTCAGTTGGCCAGAAATCATCTCATCAATCTCTCTCTGTTTCTCTATACCTTCCCGAGTCTCGTCCAGTATTTTTTCAATTTCATCTATGCTGAGCACATCATTGACCTTCTTTAGAGCATCATTTCCTATTTTTAGACCATCGATTACCTGAAAAATAGACACAATTTAGTGACTAGGTTTTGGGCGAGTCCAAATCAGATCCTTTTACTAAGTTTATCTGTCAATCAATGTTTGTCACAATTTGTATTTTTTACTGACGAAATGGAAATACTCAATTCGATGTGTATATTTTTTTATGTATAACCACACATAATTTTTTACATAGTGCTCCGATTTTGATAATTATTTTTTTATTGAAAAGAGTATACTTCGAAATTGGTCCCATTTAAATTTTATCAAAATCGGCTGAGACATTTTTGATAAATCAACAATAATGTGAAAAATGCTACATCAATCCATGCGAAGTTTTCGCGAATTCTGTACACGGTTGAAGTCGGTCATGCTATTTTTTGCGTAAAATAATTGTGAACTAGTTAGACCAGTGGCTCCCAAAGTTGTCTGGCCTACGAACCATCTCTAACACAAGTTTACAAATCCGGAACCTATCCATTTCTAAACCATTAAAGACTTTTCTATTAACTACATCAAATAAGTTATTTTAGTGAGAAGGATGAAATTGTGTCCTATGTTTTGCCATTACAGTTTTGATATCAACATCCTTTCTTTTGCATCTCAAGTTTTAATTGCAGTGTTTTTTATTTCGCAGTTATATTTTGGTGGCCCATTAGTATTTGCTCCAGTTTAGGAAACCTGAAAGCCTTAAAGTTAGACATTAGACATTTTCAGTGTATTATAGGATGTAGCTGATAAAACAAACAAAAAATAAAGATGATATTACATAGAAAAAATCATAACTTAGTATCTTTTTTCTTTTAGTATGAGGTGAATTGTTATGCATAAGAATTGAATTCAGGTTTATCTGGATCCTGTACATAAAGTGTCCAAGTATATATTACACCAACTGATAATAAGTTACGAAACCCTAATAGAATAAGACTATACTCAAATTTCATCAACTGGTAAAGATTGAGTCATTACCAATTGCGAAACAGGAGACACACAACTTCGATACAATTTTATTGGACTTAAATCCAGAGAAACACCATGGAGGGCTTTCTAAATTCAAATTAAAGAGAAGGCAGACGTTGTACAGGGAAGTGAAGACACTGGCTGAGAACTGTGAGACGTGGAAGTTGCTCCACTGGCAAGAGATGAGCTCATAAATTAACTATGAATGAATTCAAAGATTTAAGTCCCAAGGCATGCATTTCTATATTTTTAAAGATAAGTGAAACACTGTTTGCTTGAAATAGAGAAAGAAAACATCTTGATGACATCATCTGTAATAGTCCCTTGTGTTTCAAAAGGTTATAAAGTCTGCAAACCCATATTTTGCCAAAATGATGGACAACAACAAAGATTTCATCGGTAGATAATAAAATTAGTAATAATACAAGTGAAACAAACCTGTACTTCAATTTGGGCAAACTCCAAGTCATGTGTTAGCTGTTCTAACTTTTCTAACTGCGAATCCGTATTTTGTAGCAAGTTTTCTTGATATTTTTTCTTTCTTAGCAATAACTTTGCTTTATCCCGTTTCCCTTCAGCTAAGAGTTTCTTAGCGAGTTGCCGATCTCTCTCGAGGTTCAACTCTATACGTTTTTGATACTGTTTTAGCTTATCCCGTTGTTGTTTCAATTGTAAGACAGCCTTATCATGCTCAGTTACTCTACTGACTGGTTTCTTGTGTTTACCAAATAGACCTCCCATTGTAACGTATTGTTTACTTGCTATCTATGCATTTAAGGAATGTAACAGTAATGTGAATCCACGTGTTCCACTATAGTAAGGTGCACAGATTTTAATTTGTAATTAAAGATTAAACACAATGAACGACAAAACCAAATCGTAAAAATCCTAAATCACATTCATAGCGTAGAATGTAAATCGTGCTATCATCGCAATGATCAGCTGATTACCTTTTACCTTGGGGTGCGTTTACGCCCCTAATCTAAAGATGAGCATACACGGTCAGTTTAACTGATCAGTTTTTCGCGTCACTCCAAATGGGGCTCATTCAGTAAATTAAAGGGTGGGAATTGGTGGCTCCATATATAAACCAGAAGCTAGGCACACATGATGAAATTATCGCATCAGTTCATCAAATAATTGCAGCGGGGTCCTAACGTAGTTAACTATTGCCGATAGGTACTGCGATGGTTTGCATGTTTGGACCACTTCGATGATTAACTGAATCTTCAGTAGCTCACGTAACTTAATTTTTTTATGAAAAGTTATCGAAACCAAAGTTGTTTGGAATTTGATTTACTACAACTTTAATTCTCATCAATTTTGTAGGATCGATATTTTTCGAATATGACAGTGATGCCATTGTAAACAATATGGCACCACAGTCTTATTAAAAAAATATCGATCCTAGAAAAAGTTGATGGGAATCAAAGTTGTAGGAAATCAAATTTCAAACATTATTGGTTTCGGTAATTTCTGATAAATAATTGAAATAACATAAATTATAGAAGAAACAACATGGCACCACTGTCTTATTAAAAAATATCGATCTTAGAAAAAGTTCATGGGAATCAAATTTCAAACAACTTCGATTCCGATAATTTCTTATGAAAAATTGAAATAACACAGACAGACAGACAGACAAAACTCTTTATTTATAACCACAATATAAAAATAATAAACACTATTTACACATATACGACAAAAAATATGATTATAAAGTGGCGGCCTTATCACCCATGGCGATTTCTTCCAGGCACAACACAAGTTATTGAAAAAACATCATGGCTCCACTGTCTTCAAATAATTATAGAGCTCCCAGTTGAAGTAACGCGAAAACCTGATCAGTTTAACTGACCGTGTGTGCCCACCGTAAGGTTTACGCACTCCAGACTAAAGGTGAGCATACACGGTCAGTTCAACTGATCAGTTTTTCGCGTCACTCCAATTGGGGCTCATTCAGTAAATTAAAAGATGGGAATTGGTGGCTCCATGTATAAACCACTACCAGAAGCTGGGCACACATGATGAAATGATCGCATCAGTTCATCAAATAATTGCAGCGGGGTCCTAATGTAGTCAACTATTGCCGATAGGTACTGCGATGGTTTGCATGTTTGTACCACTTCGATGATTAACTGAATCTTCAGTAACTCACGTAATTTCAATTTTTTTATAAAAAATAAAAGGTTGATAGGAATCAAAGTTGTAGGAAATCAAATTTAAAACATTTTTGGTTTTGATAATTTCTCATGAAATATTGAAATAACACAAGTATGGAAGAAACGAAGAGGAACCAAAAAAAAAAATATCGATCCTGGAAAAAGTTGATGGGAATCAAAGTTGTAGGAAATCAAATTTCAAGCAACTTCGGCTTCGATAATTTCTCATGAAAAATTGAAATAACAAGTTATGGAAGAAACAAAATAGAACCACTAACTTATTAAAAAAATATCGATCCTGGAAAAAGTTGATAGGAATCAAAGTTGTAGGAAATCAAATTTCAAACAACTTTGGTTCCGTTAATTTCTCATGAAAAATTGAAATAACACAAGTTATCGAAGAAACATCATGGCACCAATGGCTTATTAAAAAATATCGATCCTAGAAAAGTTGATGAGAATCAAAGTTGTAGGAAATCAAATTTCAAGCAACTTCGGCTTCAATAATTTCTCATGAAAAATTGAAATAACAAGTTATGGAAGAAACAAAATGAAACCACTAACTTATTAAAAAAAAATATCGATCCTGGAAAAAGTTGATGGGAATCAAAGTTGTAGGAAATCAAATTTCAAACAACTTTGGTTCCAATAATTTCTCATGAAAAAATGAAATAACACAAGTTATCGAAGAAACATCATGGCACCACCGGCTTATTAAAATATATCGATCCTAGAAAAAGTTGATAGGAATCAAAGTTGTGGAAAATCAAATTTTAAACAATTTTGATTCCAATAATTTCTCATGAAAAATTGAAACACTTAACACAAGTTATCGAAGAAATATCATGGCTCCACTGTCTTCAAATATGGAACCACCAATTCCCACCTTTTCATTAGGTAACTGAATGAGCACCCAGTTGGAGTGACGCGAAAAACTGATCAGTTGAACTGACCGTGTGTGCCCACCTTAAAGGTGTGCACATACGGTCCGTTAAACTGATCAGTTTTCGCATCACTCCAACTGGGAGCTCATTCAGTAAATTAAAAGGTAGGAGTTGGTAGTTCCATATTTGGACAACTACCTGAAACTGGACTCACATGACGCGATCATCAGTTCATCTGATTGGTCCAGCGTGGGCCAAATACAGTTAACCATTGCCGGTAGGTAGTTATTGAAGAAAAAAAATGACACCCTATCATATTCGAAAAATATCAATCCTACAAAAAGTTTATGAGAATCAAAATTGTAGGAAATAAAATTTCAAACAACTTTTGTTCCAATATCTTCTAGTGAATAATTAAAACAACACAAGTTATTGAAACTTGTGTTATTCACAGTCAGGTTATGGGAACAAAAGTTTTTTGAGATTTGATTTTCCACGACTTTGATTCCCATCAACTTTTTGTAGGATCGATATTTTGTACAGATAGTTGTACCATTTTGTTATTTACACATACACTTGTATTATTTCAATTTTTCATCATAACAAAAGTTGTTTGAAATTTGATTTTCTACTTCTGCTGTTCTGTGATGCTTTAGGTGAACCCCTGGGTAAACCCAAACTAATTTTTCAATTTTTGACCAGCGGGCTTAGCATACGGACCATAAATTAATGCTATCGACATGTCAGAACGTGACAGAGTTATGATAGAGCATATATCTGTCACCTTTGCACACATCGGTAAACCCTTGTCCTGCGAGGCAATTCTGTTAACCGATCTCTTTACTGAGGTGATACGTTCTAGAACCTCTCTCGTTTTTCTGACAGTTCTGACAGCTCAAAGCTGTCAAAAAAAAGAGAAAAGTTCAAGAACGTGTCACCTCAGTAACGAGATCGGTTAACAGAATTGCCACGCAGGTCTCGTATGCTAAGCTAGCAGGTGGACCCTGCAAAATTGCTATTTCTAAATAAACGAGTCAACTTTAGGTAGGCTAGATATTTTAACCTGCTGTTCTGTAATTTTAACTTAGTTAGTGAGAGCCCTCTGCAATTGAAACCAATACACAACCAAGAACGAGAGTGAATATATATCTTCTAGGTCTGCGTGCTTCATCTTCGACCACAGCGTCGCTTACCATATATATAGATAACACTTACTACGTTGCTATTAAATTTACAATGGCACCATTATAATTGGGCCTATTGCCTTTTTGAGAACTTGTATAAACCGAATATTTTTCACAATTCACGCGACTAAGCAATAATTTAAAAAATGCTTGTCTATTAACTTTACGTGATAAATAATTCCTAATTTCACCATTATTTTACCAAGCGCCACACAAATCGACGGATGAGAAGTTAGCCGCAGATGACACTTCGCCGTGATTCGCTTACTATTGCGCATGTGTGCACAATGCCTATACAAATGGCGAAGTAGTGAGCTCGGGCGTAGGGAGCGCGTGGGAGGCATTAGGTTAGCGGGCGGGTGTGCCCCGGCGTCTCGTTTTTCTGGCTCCCGCGTATACCTATATTTCGACTTTTGCGCAGCGTTCTGCGCATAACTTCCCATCCGCCGATTTGTGTGGCGCTTAGTATACGATACGTCACTAAAAGGTGTCTAACAGAAAATTCAATAGCCAAAATTGCCAAAATAGCAGGATTCTACTTCGCATGGCCACACGGAAACAAAAAATAATCACTCAAAGACACCATAGAGATTGATTGAATAATAAATAAATATTGGGGGACATCTCACGGTCTCTGACCCCAAACTAAGCAAAGCTTGTGATATGGCTGCCAGAGACTGATATACTACATATACATATTTTTAAATACATACTTATATAGATAGTACCTAAATAACACCCAGACACAGAGCAAACACCTATGTTCATCACAAAAATGCTTGCCCTGGTGGGGATTGAACCCACGCCTCGTTGATCCAGAAGTCAGGGTCACTAACCACTGAGCCACAGAGGCAGTCGAATGAACTATTTCAAATATTTTGAAGGTTTGATGTGAAGTTTGATGGTTGTTACGTCGCTTTTATTTAATTCGTTTTATATGGCAATAATGAGGTGGGGAAAGGTATTCCGCCGTCTTTCCCGAGGAAAAAACTACTCCACCTATTCATATTCATCTTAGAGTATAAATAACTAAAGAAGTTATGTATACTCTAAGATATTCATATTCATTTATTTGCCACTAAGTGTTACATAGGTCTTATATTAAAAATTGCACTTACAAACTTAGTCGCCCTTTCCGGGCATTGCAAATGTTTTATGGCGATATGGCGCTTCTTATCAATAAGATACTTAGATAAAATTAAATGTGTTACTAAACTAACTTAATAATATGGATAATAAAGGTGTCGTAATCTAATATTAGAGGGAAGCGTCTGGATGAAATTAAATAATAATATGTCTACTGAACTAACTTAATACTATGGATACAGGGTGTCGTAATTTATTATACCTAGGTAGCCATGCTCTAGGGGTGGATAGAAATGAGATCCGGAAAGACTATTATTCCACTCCCCGGGAAATATATTTCACTTGACGTGCTGGCCCTGCAGGCGAGTTGGTTGACAAGAGCGGACATATTCTTGATAAAAAAAAAAGAATTTGGCTAATTTCAAGTAATTTCTAAAAAGGTAGTTGGCAACACTGGGTCTAGCTACAAGGCCTTGCTTTTGTCGCATTTTCTGGTTTTTCTCAAATTTTCTTGGAAATTCTAGTTATAATGAAATAATTCAAGTATTATTATATCATATGCTGTGTAATATCTGTACATATTGTTGGTTTGGATGGAGATAGGACTCTTGATACGGACGAACTTTATCCACAATAATGGCGGTGCTCGCAGCTGCCCAGTTACTTGATGAGTTGATGGGGCGCCATCGTAATACCAATCCTAATGAAAAGATCAAGAAACCTAATTGGGAAGATCCAGAGGTAAGTACACTTTAAGTTTATTGTTGTTAGCTCGATAGTATTAACAATACTCAACATAACCAAACACGCAAACCTAATCTAAGTTTAATACCAATAGAACTAATCTAAATAATCGGACTCGCGCACTTAGAGTTCCGCACCGTATGAAAGCCTCCTTGATGTATTTTATTTTACTTATTTATTTTTGAACAGAATGTACAATTTAATATTCTGTGAAAACTTAAGAAACATTTCAAATAACTATACTTAACTATTAAAATTAAACCTACTTAAATTAAAAACTAAAATAAAAATAAAACTAATCTATAAGACCTGCGGCAGAGGGTAACGTGGCCAGAATACTGGCGGCGTTGCCTTGCTGAATAGCAATACTACTTTCTGTGAATATTTGAAGCATCTCCCTGTTGCCATTAGGAATAACGAGCAAAACAAATAACATTTCTTGTATTCCTCTTTAAATAATTTTTATTATTTTTGTTTAATTTATTTATTTATTATAAGGCAATTGTATACTCTCTCTCTCTCTTCCTGGCTATGTATCCCACATGGTGATGGGGTCAGCCTTCCTCACTTTCCTCCTCCACTTCGCTCGATCTTCGACATCGTCTTCGCAAACACTACACTCTCTCATGTCCCTCAGCACTACATCCCTCCATCTTGTCTTCGGTCTGCCTCTGGTTCTTCGACCGGGGATAGAAAGTTGCAGAGCCAAGTTACCTATGTAGTCAGGTGGTCTTCTCTTCTAGGCAATTGTATACTGAAATAAATAAATATTTATTTTTGAAGTGAATATTTAAACTATTTATTCTGTCAATATTTCAAGCATTTACCTATCACTGTTTTTATAATCGAGCAAAAAAAACAGCAAAAATTCAGATTCGTTGTATGGGAGCCCCCTTTAAATATTTATTTTTATTCTGTCTTTAGTATTTGTTATAGCAGCAACAGATATAATATTATATACATCATCTATGAAAGTTTCAACATTCTACAGCCTGGTGAAAGACAGACGGTCAGCGGAGTCTCAGTAATAGGGTCCCGTTTTTACCCTTTGGGTATGGAACACTAAAAAGAGTTTTTTCAACTAATGATTTTGATTGAAATGTATTATTTTATTTATTTATTTACTTCAGACAGAGTCCATACATTTCCTATACAACTAAGAATTAAATAAAAATCAAAAACAAATATCCATTAGTCTAAATAATCTAAATTATAAAACTATAAAATCATATCAGCTTTCATACAGTAAGATCACCATTATCTGCTTTACTCCTTTTGGTAAACATAGCCCTATAATGCTTTTTTAACATACTACATAAATATAATACCTATTAATATACAGTTTGAATATTGTTCCAGTATTGTAAATACTACATGGTAAAGTTCTGCCCTCATGACCTCTTCGTAAATACCCGAGCTGACCTGGGAGTGTGCCCAAAAGTCCATGACGACGAGGTTAAAGACTTGTTTGAAAAAGCCGAGTCTTCTTATAAGAAGTCTCAATATGTTGAAGAATTCTTACGTTTCTGCCGGCACATGATCAATGATGTTGAGAGTGAGTATCTTTTGGAATTAGTTATGTGTGATCAATTGAAATAGATAAGTTATTATATCTGTGTGATTTGTGTGAATGAAGCTTTATTTTGCAAACCAGTAACATCTATCTTCTTAGTGTTTAGTTTTATATTATTGCAATGGTTTAGAAATAGTATCTAAATGACATGTTCTAGTTTATTGGAGTTTTTAACCAACTTCCGAAAAAGAGGAGGTTGTATGTTTTTTGTGTATGTTTATGGATATTTTCGCCATTTGTGAATCTAGTCAAAAAAATCTTTTTTAATTCGAAAGGGTGTCCCTCCGAGGTCCTCCCATTTAAACTTAATCGAAATCGGCTGAGCCATTCTTGAATAATCAACAATAATGTAAAAATTGTATACATCAATTCGAGTGAAATATTCGAATTTTGTACAGGATGGTAGTCGGTATTACCATTTTTTTGGGAAAAATAATTATACATATGTAATGTAAACTCAATCTAATAATCATCACCTCTCTATAATATGCAGAGTTTAATTTGATGTATTTTAAAGCCTCCATACATTTTTTTGCTTCTTTATATCAATAACTGTCTATTACAAAGAAAAATAATAAATAACAAGAAAAATCTTGTGCATTTTTTATAAAGAGCTTACAACCTTTAACTATACTGAGCACCACACAAATTGAAAGATGGGAAGTTAGCCACAGATGACACTTCGCCGTGATTCGCTAATTATTGCGCATGTGTGCACAATGCCTATACAAATGGCGAAGTAGTGAGCTCGGGCGTAGGGAGCGCGCGGGAGGCACGAGGTTGGCGGGCGGGTGTGCGCCGGCGTCTCGTCTCTCTGGTACCCGCTAACGTCTATATTTTGGCGTTTGCGCAGCTCTCTTCTAACTTCCCATCTTTCAATTTGTGTGGCGCTTAGTATAGCAATGGTCTGTAATTTGATTTACTAAAAGTACACACATATTTTAAAATGTGCTCTGCTTTCTAGGGAAAATTCAAAAAGGTAAACAACGATTGGAATTGATGAATTCAAAACCTGAAGGTCCCCCCATGACTGCAGCACAAACTGAGAAAAATCAGGAACAGGTAATTTTTTGTTTATTGTTAAATGGTTTCTCATAGTCGTCTCATATTAATAAATATTAAATATTTTGGGACATCTTACACACGGTCTCTGACCCCAAACTAAGCAAAGCTTGTGATTTGGCTGCCAGAGAATGATATACTACATATACTTATTTTTAAATACATACTTATATAGATAGTAACTAAATAACACCCAGACACAGCAAACACTTATGTTCATCACATAAATATTTGCCCTGGGTGGGGATAGAACCCACGCCTCTTTGATCCAGATGTTAGGGTCACTAACCACTGAGCCGCCGAGGCAGTCGGTGAAATATTAGTTAGTAGTCGGCAAATATTATATCACTCCTAGAAAGTTGTTAAACTTTCGGTCCTTAATTGATAAATTCTGTTCTCCAGGTGCAATTATTATCAGAGAAGGTAAAGGCATTGGTACAGGAAGCTGAAGAGGCGGGCACCCGAGGAGACGTGGAGCAAGCCCAAGGCCTGATGAAGCTCTGTGACAGGCTGAAAGATGAAAAAGATCAGCTTCTAAAGCAGCAGGAGAATAGGTATTCTTTTCTAGTTCAAAATAGATTTATGTTTGCTATGTAGATTTATGCTGAAGCAATGTGGAGCAAGCCCAAGGCTTGATGAAGCTCTGTGACAGGCTGAAAGGGCTGAAAGATGAGAAAAACCAGCTTCTGAAGCAGCAGGAGAATAGTAGGTACATATTGCAGAAGCATGTGCTGTGTCAGACAGACCTGTATACTTATTTCAATATTGCAATATCTTCACCTTGTTTGTAAAAAAAAGTAAAGTTTTGTACTAAATTGCCTTTCCTTAGTCCACTGAACATAGGCCTAGCCACAAAGGGCCAAAGATATATTTATCATGCTGGCTTAGTGCGGCTTGTTACATGGCATTGAGTTTTTTCTATGGTCATATCCAGCTAGTCCAGCATGCGACCACGAAAACTCACGAAAAGAACTCTTCGTCGTGTGAAAAAGTGACAGATATGTACTTTGCCATAACGCTGTCTCGTTCTGACATGTTGAAAGAAATATTGCGTGGTGCGCATCATAGACCGGCTGGTTGCCTTACTATACTTACCAGGTTTTCCTTCTCCACCAAAGCCAGTAGTGTATTAAATTCATACTTAAATTCCGAAGGACTAGTTGATATAGATGAATCAAACTTTTTGGGTTATATGAACATGAGGCGAGTGGTTGCGCAGTAGCATTGTATTCATATGTCAGAGGCGCTAGAGAAAGGATGTGCGCAGCTTGTAGCTAAATTCACTGGCGCCAAGAAGACATGGTCCTATGTAGACTGAATCAAACTTCTTGGCGCCATTTTTTTTCCAGACAAGTTTCAACCCTCGTCTCACGCTTGTAAGACCAGCATTCTCCCACTAAACCACGATTTCACCATAATAAATTCCTTGTCTCCGCAGCCACTGGTCTATGACGGCGGAGCTGGCGGCGGCTCAGGAGAAGCAGATGGAGGTGTGTCCGGTGTGCGGCGCTTTCTTGATCGTCGGCGACGCGCAGCAGCGTATCGACGACCATCTCTCCGGGAAACAACACGTTGGGTAAGCCGTGTTTGCTTCCACTCTGAATGTCCTAGTGTTTCTTGTAAATCAACAAAAAATAACGTTATCCAAACAGGGGCGCACTGTTTTTTTTGACGTGAAACATCATACAGTTCGGCACATCGTCGGCGACGCGCTGCAGCGTATCGACGACCGTCTGTCCGGAAAACAACATGTTGCTTGCTGCCACTCTGTCTGTGTCTCTGTCTTAGTGTTTCCTGTAAAAAAACAAAAAAAAAACTCGTATTAAGTTGTGGTGTCAAGGGTGGGCAAAGAAGTTTCTGGGGTAATGCCAACACGTGTCTCTTCCCCCTAGCAAGGTACTCGTACATCTTAGATTACTGACACAGTTTAATATTAATAACTGGCCTCTTCAAACCAACTAAATGTTTGAGACGTAACTCAAGCTTAACCCTCTCCATCTCAGGTACTTCAAACTCCGCCAAGCGTACGAAGAGATGAACGAAGCGCGCGAGAAGGAGCAGCAGGAGAAAGAGAGAAAGCGGCGCGAGGACAGGGAGCGCGATAGGGTCGCGCGCGGCGGCGGGCTCGGCTCCGACCGCCGCGACCGCGAGCGGATGGAGCGGGACAGGGAGCGCGACCGCGACAAGAAGGAGGACCGGGACAGGGAGCGGCACAAGTCGTGAGTAGATATTTAGATATTATTGGAGTCAGACATAGTAAAAGTGGGAGTTAGGGTCTGCACAAAAAATACTTAACATTCTATTTGTTCTTATGAAATTATAAGAATTAATAGAATATTGTCGAAATTGTTTCAAAATGTTCATGCTTGCTAAGCACGCGCTGTGTAATAATCGGCCAAGTGCGAGTCGGGCTCGCGCACCAAAGGTTCCGTACCGCATGGAAGCCCCCCTTGATATATTTTATTTTAATTAAATTATTTATTTTGGAAGAAACATGGAACTTGTTATTCTGTGAATATCTCAAGTGTCTTCCTGTTGCCGTTATTAATACCGAACAAAAAATCAAGTTATATGTATGGGAGCCCCACTAAATATTTATTTGATTATAATTTAATAAATTATTTTAAAGTGCATATTAAATATTCTGTGTAGTAATATCATAATAAAGTAAAAAAAAAATTAAGTATCTACCTGTCACCATTATTTAATATCGAGCGAAAAAAGGCAAAAAAATCAGGTTTGTTGTATGGGAACCACCTTAAATTTTTTTTTTCTGTTTTTAGTATAAATTTGCCGGCCACAGAAATACATCATCTGTGAAAATTTCAACATTCTAGTTATCACGGTTCGTGAGATAAAGCCTGGTGACATACAGACAGATAGACGGACGGACAGCGGAGTCTTAGTAATAGGGTCCCGCTTTTACCCTTTGGGTACGGAACCCTAAAAACTAACGATTTCATGTGTTTTGTAAATTTATTTCATTGTTCTTTTTATTTTTAGGAGTTCGAATCGCGACGAGAAGAGCCGGCACGACGAGCGCGACCGCGACCGTGACCGCGACCGCGACAAGGACCGTGAACGCGACCGCGAACGTCGCCACCGCAAGGAGAGACGTAATTACAAACAAAAATATTATTATAACATATAATATTATAACTAAGATATTTGATTGATAGTTGAAGGATCCATCGGGGATAGGAGAGAGATAGGGGATACGCTAAAAATTAAGGAAACGGCTTTGGATTACTGGTTTAAAAATGAAGTATTTAAGGGTTTATTTATTTTGTGTCAAGAATTATCTTATGTGCATCGTCAGTCTGCTTTTTTCCACCTGCTTTTGTCCTTGGTAAACCATAAATCTGGAAACATACTATCGGACGCGGCTGACGGAAGTGACTGATAGGTATCTAGACTATGAAAGTACACTGAGCCGTGCACACTATCGGACATAAGTCGCGGACGTCACCTTCGGACGACCTTGAGCGTTCGGACGTCCGAGAGCGATCTGGCACACCGGATGTCTTAAGACTGTGCACATTGCTAAGTCGCGGCTGTCAGTCGCGTCCGTCAGCCGCGTCCGATAGTATGTTTCCGGCTTAAATTAAGTCAAAAGGTGCTGGCTCAAAGAGTATCTTTTGAATACTAGGTTTATACAACATTTTTCGAAAGATAAAATTACCGGTGTGTGTTAGTTACTTTACCGCGTGGATCAAAAAGGTTGGTAACCTTAGTGTCGTTTCAGGGTCATCGCACGAGTCGCGGTCCCGGCGGCGCTCGCGCGATCGCCACTAGCATGTCTGAGGTATCACATAAAGCGCCTGAGACCGGTAAGTATCCGACCCGCCGCCCCACTGCCGAACCCACACATCCCACACGCATAACCCTCCCATGTCACACTAACAGCGTGGAAACCACTTCACACACCGAACAAAACCTTTCCCCCGAAAAGAAATTTTACAATTTCAAGTAATAAAGTGAACACTATTGTTTTACAGCTAAATGTAGCATACCAAAATAAAACTTCGGTATATGGCAAACTAAATGGGGCGTAAAGTCGAACCCCGTCGCACTCTCGATTCGATAGTTGTCGTCACACCGACGGACTTGGCAGGTATTTGATTGGTATTTTGAATAGTTGCCGAGGGCTGTGCGAAGGGCTCATTGGTCGGACGCCTGTGAGGGCCGTACGCACGAACACGTTACGACATCGCAACTTGCCGCGACGCGACATAGTTTCACGACGCGACGTCGTCGACATCGAGCTAGCGACAACATATCGCAATATAGAAGACAACGATTATAGAAGAAAAAGATTCTGGATACATCCATATCTTTCAATTATGAATAACGAGAGTCATTTTATGAATAAATATAACGGTGTGGTTCCCACGTTACGACGTCACATCGGGAAATGATGTCGCGTCGTGGCACGATGCAATGTCATATCGTGTTTATGTGACGGTCGATGCGATTTCATTGGCCTTTCCTGAGCCCTTCTAGGATGAGCGGCTCGCTTCGTCGTTGTTTGAGGTATTTCACTAATAATGTATGTTTCGTCGTCGGACTCTGGGGCTGATCGCTCGCGGGTTGCCAGGTATTTGTTAGGATTTATTGCGGACCTTCTGAACGGACATTTGGCGAAATAACGACGAAAAAGCAATCACTCAGCTTCAAATCAAACATCATCCAGTCATTAATAGTCATGATATGTAGTGAGTTTTCCGACACTATGTAATTATATTTCTGTTTTCAACCAACTTGAAGATGTAACAAGTTTATTTTTCATCCAAGATAGTGTGGCAATTTTTTTTGATAAATAGTAACCGTGGTAATTAGTCACTAAAAATGAAATTTTTGTATTCGTCTAAAACCCGGTAAACTTCTACTCGTCTAAAATTTTTGTACAAAATTATAATATTCTATTTTCTGTTAGGTTTTCGCCAGTATTGAAAAAATCCTAGAATATTACAATTACAAGTTATAAAAACACAGACATGTGAAAAAACCTCCATTATGTCAGAAATATTTTTTTTTTCGAGTCAATCTAGAGACGCGGCAGCGTGTCCAGCCAAGACAACAAAAAAGAACTGGCGATTACTATTTACAGATTACCATGCCATGTATTATGTATGAATAATTTTTTTTACGAAAGAAAAGCTCATTTTTACCCAAATACTTTTTTGAAAAATAGTCCACAACAAAACTAATAAAATTGACGTGGCTACCAACCACATAATAGGACCAGAAAGAAGAAATATAGAGATGGCCTTGAATATAGCATTTTATAGTTGTGTACCTGAATAAGCGGGATGAGGTATATCTGCTTCGAAATATTATATTCAGCAAAGGATTGTACATCATATTTTTCCTCAGAGTGGGTTAAAAACCATAAATGTTCGATAGGTTATTCTATATTTGTGACGTGTATTCCAAATATCGGCGTCCCGGAGCACAAAGTGCGATTATCGCAACATCTGCCTGATCCCAGGTACCCAAATGTTAAATAATGTGGCCACAAGTTTTGTAATTTATTTTGCGCAACTTACGTTTTATTTTTCATTTATTATTATTCAAAACTTGATGCTGCAATAACAAACATCCCACAAACTGAACTGTATTGCTAGCTGTTGACGATAATGACCTTATGTTTTATTTTGTTTTAATTAAAATTTTGTGTCAATCCTAGCAAACAGTTCGATTCGATTTTCGGAGGACCCTCTAGTATCATACTCGATGGACTTTTCAGTTGGGAAATCGTAGACGAAGAGCGCTGGAGTCCGAGCATCGGCAACGGAAAAATGAGGTACTTTTCAAAATTAAAGCACCCATAACGCCGAAGAGGTTTCCGAAGACATCCGCATCGCCCCAACGGCTCTCGAGGTGACATAGAATAGTCACACGTTATAATAAGAAACATCGATGTTAGCTATTCCAATTAAATGTTAATGCGATTGCATGTAGTGCTGTCATAAAGACTCGTTAATTTCTACGCTTAGAATAAACGTATTGTATAATGTGTAGCGGCAATTTATACTCTAGGGAGGTCACTGTTTTCTCTATATACCGGTTTCCATGAGGATGATTCAGGTATTTATAATTTTCTTCTATTTTCGATGTCACTGTCGCGTACTTTAAATGTGTGAATGAACATGGTAGAGTTAATTTTTGAAGGAATAAACGTTTAGTAACTTTGTTTCGTGGTTTTATTTGTGAAATATAGTTCCCGAGGCTGAACGCCCACCAGACCGTGTCGCAGGAGTGCGCCGGAAACATTAAACATCTACATACTACACACGGCATTAGATAGAAATGCCATATGCGCGACGTTGCGACATTGACTACGTAGTCATGTAAAGATTGATGATTGTAGCCTCGTCCTGCGGCGAGGACTGGTGCGCGCATGAGATAGGCGCTGTATTAGGCAGAGATGTAGAGGTAAGCAGAGTGAGGTTTCTAAAACAAATTGAATTGTTGTATAATTGTTTTCCGCAAAAATGCCAAAACCGACTTCCATCGACTCCATCGTGGACAAAATTCGAATACTTCGCTTAAATTTATGTATACAATTTTTACTTATTATAGTTGATTTTTCAAAAACGGCTGAGTCGATTTCGATAAAATTTAAATGGAACCGCCTCGGTCGTCTACCCTTCCGATAATTTTTGATTCGGTTCACAATTGGCAAAAATATAGATGAATACTTAAAAAAAATGCATACTGACGAACATAGCACCTCCTCCTTTTTGGAAGTCTGTTAAAAACGATGTGTAGTGTGACGTGAAACGTGTGTGTGTGGAAATTTTTTACCATTATGTTCGAGATTTCTCACACCTTATCGACATATGACTCGTCTCTGAATTCTCTGATAGATACGCAGCTAAATATTAGATTAATAACATTTCCCCTTTACCATATGTACTGTATACAAAATTACTTTGTAAGTAGGTATAGTTAACTTGAAAACTTTCCTTTAATGAAATACCGTGAGGAAAACTCGTAAAACTAGTCTTATGAAATGTTAAAATGGGGCTGCGGGCCAAAAGTAGGCAGTTTGTCGAAGTTTGGAAGTGAAAACAAATAACTCTGTCGCTTGGAGCTCGTCTGTGAACAACTTGATAAAAGTTAGGCAGGGGATTTTTACGTCTTGCGGGTGAAGAAAGTAAAGAAAAGAAACTGTGGAATCAATGATGAATTAGGTATGTATAGTTAATATTGGTAATGGTTAGACAATAGGCCCAATTTTAGAGGCGGCATCGTTCATTTAACTATGTAAAAAGTTTTCTCTCTATCGAATGCCTAAAGTGAAAAAGAAACTGAAATACGCTAATTAGCTATTATAGTTACGATGGCGCCTCTAAAATTGGGCTTAATGAATAAAAGCAGTCCCACCTTACCATATACCATAAGTTGAATGCTCAGAGTAGGTAAGGTATACTTAGTAGTGATTGCAGCACCTTGACGAGCACCTATTGGAATCTAGGAGTGTAGTGTAGTGTGTCTGTGTACAGTAGGTCTTCGACCGCACACTTGATAATAGGTGGTAGTAATTTCTGTAGGCTAAATTATTACGATGAAACTGATGGGATTAAAACATTTGAAGTCACGAAATGGAGCATATTATGTGTAATTGTTAATGGATATTAAATCAGATAAGTGGTTAGCGTTAGCGTCATTGTAGGTAAGTAACAAGGAATCCTGCGAGATCGAATCGGAAGTGAAATCTGTAGAAG